>CAJGYM010000014.1:0-1438084 GCA_904845305.1 Caenorhabditis auriculariae | reverse complement strand
CCTTCATGTACCACCTCTCCGCGGTGATGGGGATCAACGACCATTTATGGCGGCAACGTCATAAATGGCGGCTAACGGTACACCGGTCACGCAGTTCGCCTTGCTTTATGCTAATAGAATGGGCGGTCCTCCTAGCCCTGGCAAGGCAACGAGGATAACCAGACCACAAAAAAGCTAAAACACGTTCAACAAGACGGCCCCAGTCCTCCGCCCGTCGGTCACGCGCCTCTCCGGTATCGGGGGCTGCCTCTGCCGACGAGGGGCGATCAAATCTCGGAACAACAGGATACCATAGAAACGGACTACGGACGCGCCACGGTGACTGTCTACGTTTCGGAACCCTCAACTGCCGCTCGCTCGCTTCCGATGCAGCAAAAGAGCAATTGCTCGCGGCAAACCGAAACGCACTCATCGACATAGTGGCGCTCCAGGAAACAAAATCTCAAGACACCAGCTGTAAGACTTGGCCAAATGGTGAACTTCTCATCCTCGGCCACAAAGTCCCTGGGAAGAACGTCGGCGGCGTCGGTTTCCTCGTCAATCGCTCGGTCCAACACCTCGTCGACTCGCACGAAATCGTCAACGCCCGCCTCGGCATCCTCCGACTCAACCTAGGAAAAACGAGGAAGACTCACCATCATCAACGTCTACTCGCCGACCTCACCAGAAGCCGAATCTAAGGCTAAAAGGGAAGAGAAGGAAAAGGAACTTGACGATTTCTACCGGAAGCTCGAGGAAACGATCCAACGAGAGAAGGCGTACTACATCTTCGTTCTGGGTGACTTCAACGCGAAGATGGGCAAGTGCGCCACTCCCTCGATTCGTCACGGGAAGCACGGACTCGGAATTCGGAACGACAACGGAGAACGCCTAGCCGAACTTCTCGACTCAAGAAGGCTCTACCACGGCAACTCTCTCTTCGAGAAGCCTGATCAGAGACGCTGGACCTGGAAATCGCCCAACGGAGACACCACCAACGAGATCGACCACATTCTGGCCAATCGGAAATGGTCTCTCCTCGACGTTGCCGTACTACCCAGTTTCGACGTTGGATCCGACCATCGACTCGTTCGCGCCAAGGTCCGTCTGAACCAGAAGTTCCTGAAGAAAGACTACCACCAGCCATCGAGACCGAGAAGACCAACCTACGACATCACCACGTTGGAGGAGAAGATCTCGGAGCACGACTGGCAGCTTCTCGACGACCCGACAGCCGACTACGAATCCCTCTGCGATGGCCTCATCAGATGTGCAGAACCTGCAGCTCGACCAACCTCGTCTCTACCGCCGCGACTCGACCAACGAGCGAAAGATCTGCTGCGAAGAAGAGGAGAAGTCAAACGAGACCCGCAGGCCACGCACCTGGAACGTCTGACGATCGACAAAGCCTGCAGAATGGCCGTGCAAGAGTCTCTAGCCAACCGACGCAGGAGTGCACTCCTTCAGACAGCTGAGAAACGTCAAAGCCTCAAGAAGAAGAAGTTCGAGCTCGTCGACGAGCGAACGGTGATGACAGCACTGAAGGACGAGAACGGCCAGCTGAAGACGTCAAGGAACGAGATGGAGCGCCTGACGGTCGACTTCTACACGAAACTCTTCCGAAGCGACGTTCCCGTCCCCAGAACACCAACGCCGCCACCAGAAGATGAACCCCCGATCCTTCCCGAAGAAGTCAAGTACGCCATCAGGAAGCTGAAGGTCGGAACGGCCGCAGGACCCGACAACATCTCATCCGAACTGCTGAAGGCTGGAGGAGACTCGCTGTACCGACTACTTGCCCGGCACTTCTCCAAGTACCTGAGCGAAGCCTCTATTCCTGAACAATGGAAAAACGTCCAAGACGATCCTCATTCCGAAGAAGGGCGACCTCACCGACCTGAACAACTTCAGACCGATCTCCCTCTTATCGGTCGTCTACAAGTTGTTCACCAAGGTCATCGTCAACAGACTAGAGAAGCAACTCGACAACTTCCAACCGCCTTCGCAGGCTGGCTTCCGACGCAACTACTCTTGCCTCGACCACATCCACGCCTTGACCCAGGTGGTGGAACGGCACCGGGAGCACCAGATGCCACTTGCGTTGGCCTTCGTCGACTACTACAAGGCATTCGACAGCGTGGAGATCAACGCCGTCTTGAATGCTCTTGCCTCCGCCGGAGTCGCCACGAAGTACGTCGAGCTGATCGCCAACAGCAACGAGGGAACGTCCACGACCATCCAGCTGTTCGACAAGAAGCTTTCGATCCCCATCAGGAAAGGTGTTCGCCAGGGAGATACCATCTCCCCCAAGTTGTTCTCCACGGCACTAGAAGACGCGATGCGCCAACTTGGATGGGACGAAGAGCACGACTGGGAAGACAGTACAGACATCAGAGGCATCAACATCGACGGCAAGGTCCTCTCAAACCTCCGCTTCGCCGACGACATCGTACTCTTCTCAAGCTCCACCACCGAACTTTCCTCTATGCTGAACGATCTGGACGAAGTCGGCAAGAAGATCGGCCTTAAGATGAACGTCAAGAAGACGCAGTGGATGAAGAACCGCTTCTGCGACCAAGGCAAAGTCACCCTTGAGGGCCGCGACCTTCAGGAGGTCACATCCTACATCTACCTTGGCCGGGAAGTAAACATGGTGAACGACCTGCAAGCAGAGATCGGCAGACGCAAACGCGCTGGATGGGCCGCCTTCAACTCCATCAAAGAAGTCACCAGTCAGCTGAAAGACCCGAAACTGCGAGCTCACATCTTCGAAGCGTCGATAATCCCTGCCATCTCCTACGGTACCGAAGTTTGGCCTGACACGAAGAAAAAAATGCAACCGCCCTACGAACTTCCTACCGCGCACTGGAACGTGCTCTCATCGGCACCACTCGCTTCGAGCAGTGGAAAAAGAACAGAGGAGCACAGACCTCCGTCAACTATCCCAAATCCGGGATCTAGAAGAGCACATACAACGCGGGAAACATCGTTGGGGCGGCCACGTCATCCGCAGACAAGACGACCGCTGGTCCACGAGATTAACACACTGGATTCCGAGAAACATCAAGCGCCCACTCGGGCGCCCACCGACCAGATGGACGGACTACTTCCGCAAGAACATCAGTCAGCCAGGCCGCCACTGGATGACCGTCGCGCAAGACCGAGCCGCCTGGAGAACGTGTGGTCCACGCTGAGAACATCAGCGAAGATGGACCATCAAAGTATCAAAAGTATCAAAGTAAGTATAAACAGATCTGTAATTCTGTATTTTTTTTGAAATGAAAAAAATAGGGGAAATACACTTTTGAACTTTAATAAATCTCAAAAAAAGTCCTTTTTTTGAATTTAGAAGAAACGACAAATATTTATTATAAAAAAATATGACAAAGCTAAAAACCTTTGATGTTTTTTTAACTGAAAAAAACGAAAAAAATACACTAATTTTTTTAAATTTCAAAATTGGCAGGAAATTCGAAAAGTTTTAGATCGAAAAATTACGAAAAATTAGCTGAATAAACTGCTGGAAAAACTTTGAAACACAAAAAAATTCATTTTTTTAAATATTTATTATAAAAAAATATGTTACAAAGCTGAAATCTTTGAAGTTTTTTTGAACTGAAAAAAACGAAAAAAACGTCCTAATTTTTTAAATTTCGAAATTGGCGGGAATTTTGAATTTTTTTCGATCGAGAAATAGTAAAAATTAGCTAGATAAATTTATAATTCTCAAAAATTTAAATTTTTTTTCAAGACTCCAGGATTATAAATTCTTCACATAAACGGAAATTCCAAGCTGTTTTTGGTTTAAATTTTGATTTAAAAAAATAACGAAAGTTACAAAATTTTTTCTATAGCTCACAAAATAACTTTGAAAACTAGCCTAAACTAAAAAAAAAAAAATCCTTTTTTGGGCCGATTCTCCTCAAAAATTGATAGAAAACGAACGATGAACTCGTCGTCGCCGACCATGGATCCCGTGGCGAGGCTCGTCAACATGGATTTGTTCTTTTTGACGTCTTCATTCGACAAATGTTCCCTTCTTTTCCTCGTCGTTAGTTTCATCCCGTCGACCGTGAAAAATGTGACCGGATAGTCGCCAAGTTGCTCCTTAAGTAGGGAGAATTTTCGAAAATCGATAAGCTAGGAAAATTTTTAGCGAGAACTATAGGGTTTTGAAGTTTTAGTGGTCACTATAGTAGTCAAATTAGTGGCCACTATAGAAGTCTAAGGGCTATTACTAGACCACTAAAAATTTTAGTGGCCACTTTAGGGGTCAATGGATCAACATAACTGATCCAATCTGTTTGTTTTAAAATTATCAGAGTTACTGGAAGGAATACTGAATGAAAAACTACTGAAGTGGCCACTGTAGAGGTAGGTTTAGTGGCCACTTTAGTATCCTTTCCAAGTAGTCCTTGAGGAGCCTCTCAAGTGGCCACTAGAGTTCCCCCTAGCCTACTCTGGATCTTTACCTTCCCAATAATTGATTTAAGATTTTCGACCTGGAATCACTATTTTGCACATTTTAAAAGCTGAAAAAGCCTTCAAAAAATGAAAATAGTTCCTGAAATGCCAAAAACAATATTGGAAAACTCAAAAATTACTTTTTCTAACTTAAATTTTGATTGATTTTCGATCTTCAAAGAAAAAAACTTGGAAAAAGCTTATAAAAGCCATTCATTTTTTCAAATCCCAGATGAGATTTTATTAAATCCCCGACATAGGTCACGAGAAGCCTTGGAACACTTCCTATCCTACAAAAAGTAGCTGTTTTTGACTTTTAAAACTCTGAGGGAAGCCAAAAAATTGATCTTGAAGGTCAAAACTTATACCGTGTTCAAAGCGATTTGCAAAGTTCAAGTTAGCCGTCAGAGAGTGAAAAAGATAACTAAATTTTAGAGAGTCAGAGACAAATTTGAATTTCGCAAGATAGTTACATTGATTAGGGCATTATAAAAAAGCATGAAATGATCTTCAAAATGAAAAATTCATCAAAAAATGGTTTTCGTATCATTTTTCAACATCTTTCAAGCGTTTTTGAAGCCATTTTGTCTAGAATTTTGTTCCCAAAAGCCTAAAAAGACATTAAATGCATTTTTAAGGCCCCAAGGATGATTTCAAACCTCTCTAGCGTGTTTGAAGACCCATCCAGAATAGGCCGGTTGAAAACTGATAGTTTTCGTTGACATCCTGGCGTTCACAATGTCCGTCGACATAAGGACGTCGACCTAAAAATAATAAAATATTGCGAAAAAAAAACTAATAAAGCTGAAAATTATGAAATTATAGACAGAACTCGAGTCAAATGCTTTATTCTTAATGGTAAAAAATCATACTTATCTCGAAAAATCGTCATTTTTTAACATTCCAATGAAAATAACGTAGAGGTTTCACATCGTAAAAACAAACTCCGAACTAAGAAATTGTCGAAAAAGTTAGAATTTCGGAAGAAAAAAACTTGTAAAGCTGAAAAATTACTAAATTTTTTTCGAATAATTTATAGAAAAGAACTCCAGTGAAGCTTCATTTTTTTAATGGAAAAAAGTCATGATTACCTCAAAAAAATCATATTTCAATAGACTTTCGATCTATTGAAATATGATTTTTGAGATCATCTTTTAAAAGTACGTAGGTATTTTTTTCGAAGAGACACAAAGTTTAAACTAGTAAATGATCAAAAAATTGAAAATTCGGAAATAAAACCTATACAGCTGAGAATTATTGTATTTGTTCCAGAAAAATCATAAAAAAAATCTCGAGTTGAATTTCATTTTCAGAGATGAAAAATCAAGCTTATCTTTTAAAAAACGTATTCTAGGGACATTTCAATGGAAAGTACGTAGTGAATTCTCATCAAAAAACAAATTTTGAATTGAAAAATCATCAAAAAATAGAAAATTTGAGAATAAAATTAATGAAAGTGAAAATTATAAAATAATTCCAAGAAAATTATAGAAAGAACTTGAGTCAAGCCTCATTTTAGGTGGAAAAAAGTTATGCTTACCTCAAAAAAATCATATTTCAGAGACATTTTTCATGAAAAAGTACGTAGAGAGATCTCACCGAAAAAAACAAATTTCGATTCAAAAAAATGATCAAAAAAACACAATGAGCCGTACTTTTTACAGCCCAAAAAAGATATTTTCCAATAAAAAATATTATTTCCACCTTTAACAAGCTATAGAACTCTCGTTCAAAAAAACCTATTTCAGTTATTCAAAACCTTCTATTTTAATAACGAAAACTTTTTATGAATTTTTTTAATTTTAAAATTCCAAAAAAATGCTGATAAGGGCGAAGCTCATTTTTTTGCTTTTTTTATTTTCATCGTAACAAACTATTCCAATCTTTTCAAAGCTTATTTTCAACTTTAGAAACGGCAAAAAAATCATTTCCTATTTTAAAAAGTGATTCACATAGATCATAAAAAGTAAAAAAACTATTTTTTTCTATAAGTATTAGCTTTTCCTTACCTTTCACCATTGAAAATGTTATTTTTTTCAGGCTTTATACTGATTTTGAAGTTTTTTTTTCATATTTTTCCCTTTTATTCTATAAAAAAATTAGTTTTTTTCATAACTGTTTGACATTTGAAAATGATATTTTTCAAGGCTTTATATTGGTTCTGAAGTAAGAAAAATCTACTAAAATGCTATTTATTTTCCCTTTTTTTCTATAAAAAAATTAGCTTTTCATAACATTTTACCATTGAAAATAATATATTTTCAAGTTTTATATTTATTATAAAAAAAGTGAAATTTAATCCTACATTCTGAAACTTCATATATACCTGAAAAAAAGTCAATATTATCCCTAATGAAAAAGGCGAAAAAAACTCATTTCTTCCTAAAAAAATATTTTTTTAACTTAAAAAAGTCACCTCCTCATCGACCTCCATTTCAGATTCTTCATTGCGGCCGCGTTGGAACACCTAAAACTTCATTATTTTTTTTTAAATACTGTTAAAACCTTTGTTTTGTTATCCATAATGATAAACTGATTGCCCCGGGGGCCATCAGCATCATATAGAAAAGTAATATCGCCGCGTTCCCAGTTCCTCTCTCCGAAATCGGCCAAAGTCGTGTCCATCCGAAGTTTTGTCCCTTTTTTGTAAATCAGGCAGACATCCGAGGGAAGTATTCGGGATAGGAGAGGGACTGAAAGGAATTTCGTCATGAAAAGTGTAGAAAATTGTTTTTCTGTAGTTTGTGGGAGAATTTTTAGTGGCCACTATAGGGTTTTGACGTTTTAGTGGCTACTATAGCAGCCAAGTTAGTGGCCACTTAAGGGGTTATAAATTAGTGGCCCCTATAGAGGTCTAAGTGCTACTACTAGACCACTAAAAATTTTAGTGGCCACTTTAGGGGTCAATGGATCAACATAACTGGTCAAATCTGTTTGTTTTAAAGCTATCAGAGTTACTGGATGAGCTGGGAAAATTTATAGTGACCTCTTTAGGAATTTGAAATTTTAGTGGCTACTATAGTGATCGAAGTAGTGACTAAAATTTATTGATCTTTTTAGAAGTCAAAGTGGACCATTGAAAATTACTATAGTGGTCACTAAGACGAAACAGGGGATTCTATAGAGGTGTTCTTAGTGTCCTCTCCAAGTATTCTTTGCCTCTATAGTGGCCACTAAAAACTTTCCCAGTTCTTGCTTCTTTTTCCTGCTCATACAGCAACTGTTTCCTACAGGGAAGTCATTTTACTTTTCGGTTGGGAATTCCCTGGGATTCGGCCAGATGAACCCTTGATGTACCAGAAAAAGGCTCTGAAAGTCTCAACCGGAAAAACTTCCTAATTTTTGAGAAACGACTCAAAATGCGTTAAAATAGACCTTTTTGGGGCTTTGAACCCTCATTTTTTCAAAAATAAAAAATTTTGAAACTTAAGACTTTCTAGATCATTTTCTGGTACATCAAGAAGTGTTCTAGACAATTTTCAGAGAAAATGGAATAACCTCCCTTTCCCCATTGAAAACTGAATGAAATACGTTTCAACTAGAATTCAAACTTGAAAGAAATCCGTCACTCTAATAACTTGTTGTCTAATTCTTTTGAGAAAAAAACCAAAGCTTAAAGTCTAAAAAAATGGTGTATTTGAAAGGATTTTTAAAGGTTTTCATTGATATTAAGGTGTACTTTTTCAGAAACTAGGAATTTTTGCAAGTTGAGACTTACTGAATCTTTTACAGGTCCATCAAGAAGTCCTTCGGCAAAGTTTCAGGGAATTCCCAGTTGCAAAATAAAATTACCTCCCTTATTCACATCTCTCTTGAAACCTGGATGAAATACGTTTCAACAAGAAATTAAAGTGGAAGAAAATTCAGCACTACAGTAACTTATCGTCTAATTCTCTCAAGTTGTATAAAATGATCCTCTCACAAATTTTCTAGTTAAATTAGGTTTTGAAGATTTAAAAAATCAAAAGTTCAACACATGACTGAAAAATTAGCTTTTAAGATATTTGATGGCCTTTTCAACTTCTCATAGTAGGAGAAATAGGGTCTAGAGCTCCAAAAATGGCAAATTTGACGGATTTTAAGAGTTTTCTTTGACTTCTAGGTGTAATTTTTCAGAAAATAGGAAGTTTTGCAGGTTGAGACTTTCTGGATTTTTTTTCTGGTACATTAAGAAGTGTTCTGGCCAATTTTTAGGAAAGTCCCAACCACAAAATGAAATGTCCTTCAGTACTCCATAAATATATCAATTTTATCGGTTTTAGGAAAAAAAGTTCAAATGGAGCCCTAACACTTCTAAAATGACTCCAAAACCTATCCAATAAAATATTATTTGAAAAAAACCAGCTATATGAAAACTCATAAACGGTGCCAAAAAGGCCGCTAAGCCTATAATTTACTGCTTGGCAGCTATCCAAAATCAGAGACAGGTGTTCTTTTTTCCATAGGTGCCATCGCTTGGATATTCCGATTTATATACTATATGGCTATTTATATGAAGCTCTCTGCGCATCATATAATTAGCGCTGGTGACGAAATAGCTGATTTTTTGCTAACTTGAGACATCGAAAAATGGGTCCTGACACGATAAAAGAAAAGATAGTGCCTGGCTGGTGGAGAGCGCAGACAGGGCAAGCCTTTTTGCTTGAGCCACCTATGGAAAGAAGTTGGCCGAGAATCGACTATAGGAATTTTGAAAACTGACTTCGAAAATTGTTGAAATTTGAATAAATACGCATTTTGAAACAGTTAACATATTAATAAAGCCCGAAAAAACCTTTTCAAATTTGAAAACTTGAAAAAATCGGCATCATGAAAAAGCGGCCGAATTTTAAAGCGTAATCAATTTCTGATTCTGATTAAAATTAATTTATCCAGTGAGAAAAAAAGATATAGATTACTTTTTGATAGGAAAAAAATTGAAATTTTCAACTAATTGACGCACTTTTTCTGCAAACAAAAAACCACAAAAATATTCTGATTTATCCTTTTTACTGAACTGAACTTTAATTTTTTTCCAAAAACATTTTCTCGACTTCATAATATTAAAACAACAAAAAAAGGCCTTTCAGAACGGTTATTTAGGGCCTTCTTTATCGATTTTTCTTCTTCATATATTTTTATTAAGGATTATTGAGACTATATTCAATAAAATTTGAATTCTCTACCTTCTCATGTATGATTTCGAAAACCGCCGTTGGAAACTCTACTTATTACCTGAATATTATACTCAAAAATGAAAAAACCTTCAAAATACGCTTTTTTTTCCGTTTTTTGCGCAAAAATCTACTCAAAACCATGCCTTGAACCTATTATTTGTTCGAAAGCTGAAAAAAATAAATAGATAGGTTTAAAATTGACACTTGGCAAACAAAAACCAAGAAAAACTGAACTGTGAGAAATTTCGTTAGGAGGAAAAAACAAATAAAACCGAAACTTTTAAAAAAACGAACGAAAAACGAACTCCAAGATTGGAAATCCCATTTGACTTCCAAATAAAAGTCGCCGAGTTCCTTGAAAACCTTCAAAAGGTGCGGTTTCCGTTGCGAGAGGTGTTCCCGGGTTTGGGACTTCAGTTTTCGAAGCATCTCGGTTACTAAAAATACTACTTTAGTTTTGAAATAGATGAAAAACTCACTGATTTGCCGATCCCCATAACTAATCGCCTCCATTAATGGATTCCAGCCATCCACATTTTTCGTTCTAACTGGTGCATTATTGGCTAGTAACAATGCTGTCGCTTCTAAATAAATAATTAGTTCATTTCCCTATTCCCAAGAAAAAACCTCGATGACCCAACATCGTGGCAATGTGAAGCGCCGTGTTTCCATGCATATCTTTCTCAGAGATGCTCCTTCTTCCTGCAAAAACACGAAAAAATACATGAAGCCTTTAAAAAATTACCTTACCATTTCTTAATAACTGTAAAATAGTTTGCGTGTCATTGAAAAACGCGGCTTTGTGAAGTGGATATGCTTCTAAATTTTCTTTTCCCGTCATGTGGCCGAATTTCGGCATGACCGCCACTGGCCTTATCGCCATCAGTGCGAGGCACAACCTGAGAATGAATATTCATTAGAAAAAAATTATCAAAAAAAAAAAAAATGAAACATGAAAAAAAGGTTTTTTTGAATTTACAGTGAGTAAAAAGTACGCGGACACGGAGGCGGCATAAAACATGCGGGAAATTAAAAAAATTGTTATTTTGAACTCGTTTCCCGCATCTCTCTCAATTCCCCGTCGCTTATCAAAAATATGATGCTTTATCAACAGCAGAGATATCAGTTAGGTGGTTGTTATTGCAAATCTTAAAGTAGACTATTTCATAAGCCTTAAAAATCGAAGAAAATGATATTTCGGCAGCCAATTGAGACAGATATACATTTCGCCAGCGAAAAAAAATGGACCACGCCCTTTTCGCATCAATTTTGATTGTTTGACGTTGATGGGCAATTCTTGGGAAACTTTCGGAGGATAACTTTTTGTTGAGAAAAAAAGGCGAGGAAAACGCTCGGCAATCAATGGCACAGAATTGGAGGAACGGGTGCAAGAGGGATAATCCTTTTAGAAAATGTCACATCCCCCACACGCATAGCCTATAATATAAGCCAGTGGAGAGATGGGATAAACGTTGTGGTTTTACGATTAGTTTCAAGTGCTTCGACGAGTTTAATTTAGTCAGTGAAAGCGTTGAAGTCGATTTCGTCAAGTTCAAACCCACTTGAACGTCAGAAATTTTCATTTTTTTCAACCAATTGAACGGAAAAAAAATGTTCCGAAATACAAACAAACATTTGTTCGTCAGAAATATAGACGTGAGCGTGTGAAATATGATCCGTAAGGGAAAAATATCAATATTTTTGAGCAAAGCTCGCTTTTAGAATATTTTTTTGGCGATTCGTAAAGTTAGAGTAAGGCGAAAAAAGCGATTTTGCAATGGAAGAGGCGCGAAAATTGAATCATGCAGGAATGCTCAGATTTTGCGGGTTTTTCAGCTTTCTGAGAAGAAAAATAAGCAGCGGATTGAACCTGGGACCTTTCGGACGTAGGTCTGAATCCTTAGCCTTTTTACTATCATCAATTTATAAGTAAAAACTCAAAATACATTAAAAATCACTTCAAAAAGACTCAAAAGAGCTGTTTTCGAGTGGAGAAATACTCTGAAAACACAGAAATCGTACAAAATGGCTCGAAAACCGCAAAACACAAAAGCAAACGCGAGTTCTGAAGGACTCGGACCGACACAAATCGAGAAAAAAAGGGGGGAAAATACGGCGGCCGCCCAAACTGGAAATTCTCCCTTTTTTTTCCTTTTTTGAGAGACTGTTTTTACCCGGAAACATCAAAAATTGAGGTAATTATGTGAAGTTTGGTGGTTGGAATGACGTTAATTATTTCTTTTGTTTGTCGTTTGGAGAGTTCTAGAATGTTGGAATGGCAAAAACGAGAGGAGGAGTTGAACCTGGAACCTGTTTAATAGCAGTCTAGAGCTTTAACCTTTCGACTCTGTACAGAAGACTGTTTTCTGACTTTTGAAAGTCTAAACTTTTGAATTTAAAACCTTTTAAGGACAGAAATAGGGTATTTGGAAAATGGCAAAAACGAGAGGAGGATCTGATCTTGTGACCTTTTGAGCGGTAGGCTGAAGCTTTAGCCTTTAGACCATGTTCAGAAGACTTTTTTCAGACATATGGAAAGCTAAAATTGAATAATTAACACGTTTTAGGTACAAAAAATATTTCACTTCCTTTGGACAGTTATAAGATATTTGGAAAATGGCAAAAACGAGAGAAGGAGTTGAACCTGCGACCTTTTGAGCGGTAGTCTAGTGCTCTAACCTTTCGACCATCTCTATCAGATTTTGGTCAGGCTTGTGAGAAGCTGAAATTCGAAATTTCACACTCTTTAGGGACAAATTTAAGATATTTTCAAAAATGGCAAAAACGAGAGGAGGATTTGAACCTGGGACCTTATGAGCGGTAGTCTGAAGCTTCAGCCTTTCGACCATAAGATGATTAAAAGTACACATCCAGTAGTTTCATCATCCCCACTTACTTCAATTCGCAACACTTCAAAAAAAAAAGTTCGATTGAACGGAAAGGACGAAAATGACGTCCCTCAACACAAAAGAAGGTCAAAAAACCCGTCGAAAAGAAAACTTTTCTGATTCATTCCAATGACTCATTTCAGCTTTTTTTCGATTTTGAAACAAGTTTTGAAAATAAATTGTCCTGTGGAATTTAGAACAGTTGGTCACGAAAAACACTTGAAGAAACTGGACCAATTACAGTTAATTAGCTGTTTTTGGCTTGTTTGGAGGTGGAGAATTTTGAAAAATGGTTGGAATTTTAATCAAGTAGTGTTGGGAGAGAGGAAGAGTTGAACTACTGGTTTTGAAGTGAAAATTTCAAAAATTGAGTGGCTAATTAGAAATGGCAAAAATGAGAATCAGCCAACAGGGATCGAACCTGCGACCCTCTCCAGATTTTTTCCTTATTTATTGACTGCCTTCTGAAAAAAATTTAAAAAAACCAAAAATTTCTGAATAAAAAAACGTCATGAATTTGATTTTTTTGGTCTGTAATTGATCTTGAAAAAAATGGCAAAAATTGAAATTTGCCAACTGGGATCGAACCGAAGACCCTATCCGTAACGCTTAGTGGACTATATTTGAGCCAAAAAATCTAAAAGTTCAAATTTTTAGTATTTTAAGTAAGAAAATTGATTATTTGCTCAAATTTACCTCGGAAAAAACGGCAAAAATGTAAATCTTCCGACGGGGATCGAACCTGAGACCCTCTCCACAACGCTCAGTGGACTATTTTTGAGCCAAAACATTTAGAAATTGAAATTTTTTGGATTGGAACGTGATAAAGTTGTATCTTTTCTCAAATAGACCTCGGAAAAAAATGGCAAAAATGAAAAATCTTCCGGCGGGGATTGAACCTGAGACCCTAAAAATCACGGCTTTTTTTAGTTTCCACTTGAATTTCAAACGAAAATTTGATTATTTCTTTTTTCACATAGTACAAAACCAATACTCCTTATCCAACGGGATCAATCTATTTTTTCTCTTTTTCTCTCGCCGCACACACACAAAATGACCTTCACCTACTATTTGTCTTCTTTTTTCTTGTAGCGATGCGCGTTGTTCGTTTCTAGTTTTTGTTGTATTTTATTACTATCCAATATTTTAAGAATGAGTTTATTATAGTCTAAAAAGGCATATAGTTTATAGATCTGGTGAGCTTAGAAAAGAAGCAATTTTGGAAAAAAATCGTTTGAAAGGTTTTCTGGCATTTTTTTTGATGTGAGTTTCCTACAAACCCTTAATTGCTCATTTTTACTTTTTTTTTTATTTGAATGCTTCTCTAAACCGATAAACCACGAAATTCTTAGAATTTCAGGCCCAAGAAATGACCTACAAACCGAAAAACGTGGTAATCACTGGAGGGTGCGGATTTATCGGCTCGAATTTCGTCAATTTTATCCATGGCGCTTGGTCGGATTGTAATTTTGTCAACGTTGATAAGCTGATCCTGAACAGTGATACTCAATACGTCGATGAGGAGGTATGAACTTCATGGAATGGATTGATGCGTTGCGGTCGCGCTGCGGTTCGACGGTAAAAATCGAGATTTGAAACTTTTTTCTCGACTAGCTTCCGATTTTAAGCGTCTTCTTGACCTTCTAAGTGACTGCAACGCGACCGCGACGCTTGGAGCCATTCCAAATGCGTCCAAAAGTTCATAAATACAATTTTCCAGGTCCAAAACTCGCCTCGCTACAAGCTAGCTCTGACCGACATCAAGAATACCGAAGCCATCCTCAAAATTTTTGAAGAAAATGAAGTTTCCTAAAGATTCTTTCAAAATTCTACAGTAATCTATCTAGATAGACACCGTAATCCATTTTGCCGCCGACTGTACCTCGACTCGTTGTTATAATGAAACGAGTGAAGCCGTTCATAATAATGTTCTGGCTTTTGTCCAACTTCTGGAATCGGTCAGGAAATATGGGAAGATCCAGAGATTCGTTCATATCAGCACTGATGAGGTTTCGTTTTTGAATAAAATAGTCCGTTCGCTTCGGCTCTGACATGTCTGCGCCCTCTCCATCTCTCAGCGGTATCCAAAAGATCTACTTTACTGTAGCAAATATTAACTGAAATCTTTTTTTGGTTTTTGAAATCTCTTCAATTTCGTAGCTAATGATTGACCTGAAAACGCTGAATGGCTGTTTTGAGGTGCGCCCGACCCGAAACGACTTGCGCGCTTAGGTATGAGACAGTGTTAGAAAGAGGGAGAGCGCAGAAAATTCGGAAAATTCATTTTTTAAAGTTTTCTGCACATACCTCTTGCTTGAGAAAAAAAATGTAGAACCGTCTAAACCTCTTCATTTCGAACGCTATTTTTCCATTGTCTCAAGCTAGTCGTGAATGAACTATAGAGCTATTTATAGGTCTATGGAGATTCCGGCTTGGGAGACGATGAACAGGGAAAAACGGAAAATTCTCGACTTGCCCCAGGAAATCCTTATGCTGCTACAAAGGTTGGTGGCAATTGAGAAAAAAAAAATTACTTTGAGAAGTTGAAAAAACCATCAAATATCTTAAAAGCTAATTTTTCTGTCATCAGTTGAACTTTTAATTTTTTAAAATCAATAAAATCTAAACTGACTAGAAAAATTCCTTAGAGGATGATTTTATACAACTCGAGAGAATTGGACGAGAAATTACTAGAGTGCTGAATTTTCTTCATCTTTAATTTCGAGTTGAAACGTATTTCATCCAGGTTTCAAGAGAGATGTAAATAAGGGCGAAAATTTCATATTGGCAATTTCCTGAAAATTGGCCGATGGACTTCTTGATGGACCTTTAAAAGATCTAGAATGACTCAACCTGCAAAACTTCCTATTTTCTGAAACAGTACATCTTAAAGGCATAGGGGCAGTAAAACACGGGGTTTCAGGTGAAGGCTGTATCTTGTATAGTTTTCCATTGCGAATCGAACGGTGTACTCAGAAAAAATACAGATGTGACTACTTTTGAAGAAAAACGCGATTTTACTTTCCCGCCTTTAATTTTGAAAAAAGCTTTGAATTGGCCTACGAACAAATGTTTACAGTAACCGTGCACGCGATGTTGCGGACTCGCATTTTTTGAGAAATAACCGGATTTCTGCTTCAAATCAAGGGTTTCTTCTCTGAAAAAACGTTAAGTCAAACAAAAAACACACACCGATAATAAAGAAAACACAAAATATCGCTATCCCAATTGAAACCTGTGTAAAATCGTCATTTTTCACAAGAGAAGCATTTCAAGATCAGAATTTGCAATCTTCTTATTAATAGAAAGTTTTTGGGACAAAAAGAAATTTGGTGACAACAGAAAAAATTGAAAATTGAAAGAAACGAAGGAAAAAGCGAAAATGCGGAAGATGGCGAAGCCTGTTGTCCATAGAGCAACTTTACTGCAAAGCGCCCTTTTCGCGGGAACTCAAACTTTTCTCTCTCCGACTTTGAATGATTTTTCCTTCAAAACTAGGAACTTCTGTACGTTTCCAAGTTTACCGTTCGAATCGCAATGAAAAGCTCTACAAAATACTGCTTTGAACTGAAACACCGTTTTTTACTGCCCTTGTGCCTTTAATGTCAAAGAAAACCTTCAAAATCCTTTCAAATACACCATTTTTAGACTTTAAGCTTTGATTTTTCTCAAAAGAATTAGAAGACAAGTTATTAGAGTGGCGGATTTTCTTCAAGTTTAAACTCTAGTTGAAACGTATTTCATTCGGCTTCCAATGGGAAAAAGGGAGGTTATTCCATTTTCTCTGAAAATTGGCTAGACCACTTCTTGATGTACCAGAAATCTATCTAGAAAGTCTTAAGTTTCAAAATTTTTTAGTTCTTGAAAAATGAGGGCTCAAAGCCTCAATAAAGCATATTTTCATGGATTTTTAAGGGTTTCTTTGGCTTTTTATTGTCCTTTTTCAAAAACTAAAAAATTTTGCGGATCGATACTTTCCGGATCTTCTTCTAGTACATCAAGAAATTTTCCAGTCAATTTTCAGGAAATTCCGAACCGCAGAATCCCTTGTAAGTTTCCAAATTTCAAGCTGAAAAAATGGCAAAAAAGCAAAAACCCTCGGCAGGATCCGAACCTGTCCCATTCAGATCGCCGGAGAAGCCTACGTTCGCGCTTATCAATCTCAATATAATCTGCCGATAATCACGGCCCGTATGAACAATATCTATGGGCCTAATCAGTGGGATGTCAAGGTCAGAAAAATTTGAAAACCGTCAAAAAATAATATAAAACTTTTGAGGTGGTCCCAAGATTCATTGAAATCGCCAAAGTCCGTGGCGAGTACACGATCCAAGGCAGCGGGAAGCAATTGAGGTGGGAAATGGTCGCATTTGGAATGACTCAAAGCGTCGCGGTCGCGTTGCGGCTTGAAAAAAATTCGCTCTGAATTGGTTCGATTCACTGAAAGTAGTATGGCTCCAGGGCTGAAAATTGGCGAAAAAATGTGATTTTTAAAAGTTTTCACCGCTTTTTCGGTCGATTTTCGCAGTAAAAAGGTCCTTCAATTTTTTTTTAAAGCTTTATACTGTAACCGCAACGCGTCCGCGACGCCTTAAGCCATTCCAAATGCCACATTCGAAAAAAAATTTTAGATCCTGGCTTTTTGTCGATGACGCCAGCGCCGGACTGAAAGCCGTATGTGAAAAAGGAAAACTCGGAGAAATTTATAATCTCGGAACGTATTATGAGAAAAATGGTGAGTTGCAAAAAAGGGCTGAGGGATTGAACTAGGAAGCTACATAGTGGAAGTCAAGGCCATTAGCCAGTAGGCTATGCTGAATTATCGTCATTTTTCAAGCTTTTCCTAAAATCTGGAGCTTTTTGAGCAAAAACGGGTCGGAAAATCGAACTTGGAACCTAAATAGTGAAAACCAAGGTCTTTAGCCACTGTGCTAAACTGAAAATTGAAGCTTTTGTCATTTTTTTTCTGAAGTGATATGACTTTTGACAGTGAAAAGACTTGGGGCTATCATTTTCTAGAATCTTGCGCTTTTCGAGCAAAAACGGGTCGTGGAATCGAACTTGGAACCGAAAAATCGGGGAGCCAGATCTTTAGCCAGCAAGCTATGATGAAAAGGGACCTTCTAATTATTATTTTCTGCAGTTTGATTCCAAATTCTCCAATGATTAACATTTTTTCAAAGAAAAGAAGAAGTTTTTCAGTCGCCGACCTCGCCCAAGTCATCCAACAAGAAGTCGATGCGCAGTTAAATCGTCCCTATGAGCCGCCAAGATACAGGAGCATCCCCGACCGACCTTATAACGATTTGAGATATTTTATTAGTATTGAGAAGGCCAAGGAGTACTTGCACTGGGAGCCGACGACGTCTTTCGAAGAAGGTACCGTTAAAAATTGAAAAAAAAAATTTCTTTAGAACAAAATTTTGATGAAAATGACATAGGAAACGGAAAAAAAAACTTTTTCATGTTTAAGTTCATTTTCTCAAGTTTCAAGCCCCTCGATTTATTCGAAAAGACTTCCGCGTTTTGTAAAGCGCGCCCGACTCAAACTGACTTGCGCGCTGTGGCACAACACATTTTTCAGAAGAACTGAGGGAGGAAAAAGAACTTTTTCAAGAAAATGAAGGAGAAGAAGGCGGTTAAAATGAACTTCTCTTCTTTAATACAGTCCTACCTTTCTATTTTCGACAATTTTTCTTGAAAAGTTGATAAACCAATAACAAAAAACCCATTCAAGGCATGAGAAGAACCGTGGCCTCGGCCTTGAAACCTAAAAAAGCCGTCAAAATGCACGTGGCGATCTACGGCGGCAAGGGTTATGTGGGTCTTGAAGTGCAGAAAACGCTCCTGGAGAAGGAAATTCCGTTCGTTCTGGCCACGAAGAAGGTTGGAGTCGACGCTGATGCGGAGGTAAAACATTTAAAAAAGGGACATTAAATTCACCACTAGCTTGAGATACTGTAGAGGAGAAGCTTTAAGAATCTTTTGAAAGCTTCATAGGAGAAAAACGGCATTTATAGTGCGTTCGCCACAACTTGAAACGGCAAAAATTTCTCTGCGCTCTCTTTCTCTCTAGGCGACGCTCCCACGTTCACGTGCTATTTCCACGTTGCTCTAGCCTCGCTTGTGAGGGAACAGAGAGACGCAGACAGGCAGAAAGTTTCAAGTCGCGGCGAACGGAGTTTAACCTTGCTTAAATAAAGTTAGAAAGGGAGACGGTGATTCTGGTCCCTCCGCTTTCACCACGCTCTCTAATCTTCCATGCCTTTTTTCGGTAATTCAGCTAGTCCAACTTTGAGCTGAGAACCGTCTCATTTGAATTTTATTTCTGCGAAAAACCCCATTTTTTTCATCGACCTTTATCATTATGAAGCCAATATTAAATTAATCATTCAGAAATCAACTCGAATTTCAGGTAGAAAGCGAGCTGGCCACTTTGGGAGCGACCCACGTAATTTGTGTTACTGGCAGGACCCACGGACCAGGATGCAATACCATAGAATACCTGGAAGGTGGTCCTGATAAGGTGGATATCAATGTTCGGGACAATATGTACAGGTCAGGCTCATTGAGTGGTCGCGTTTGGAATGTCTCGCGTCGCGTCTTGTCGAGACAATATTGAATTGGCAGCGCCTAAAGAAAACTACCATTTGGCAGCGCCCGACCTTATGCTCTTTAGAATGTCAGACAGCGCAAGTAGTTTTTGGTCGGATTCGTCCTAGAAAGTTTTCTACAATGCAGTAAAACAATCTTTTTTTAATCCGAGATTTCCGAAAAATTGAAATAATTTCTCCGTCTCGAGCCCATTCTCTTGCGATCTCTATTCATTTTACGAAAGTGATTTTCAGCGCAACAGTCCTCGCCCATCTCTGTCGCAAACTGGGCATTCATCACACTTACATCGGCACCGGCTACATGTTCGCTTACGACGAGAAGCATCCGATCGGTGGCCCTCAGTTTAAGGATGAAGGTTTCTTCTTTCTTCAGGGATTTATTTGAAAAAATTTCCAGACGAGCCAACATTTTTCGGATCGGCCTATTCTGTGGTGAAAGGCTTCACCGATCGGCAAATGTCCTATTTTAATCAGAAGGTTCGGAAAAAAATATTTTAAGGTATTAACTCAAAATATTCGAAATTTTACGGCTTTATGTAGCTGTTGTCACATTTTGAATGATTGCAGAGTGATTAATTTGAAAAGCGGTTGACTTGAAGCGCCTTGCAGCTCTTTGAGCCATTCCAAATGCGGCCACCGCTCATATTTCTCCCCATGATAGAAGTTTGAATCGCTACAAAGTAGTCACTTTGAAAAGCGACTGAATTAAAGTGACGCAACGCAGCCGCGACGCTTTTAGCCATTCCAAATGCGACCATAACTTTCACAGTTTCTTGATTTCAGGGCTGGGAAAACCTCAACGTTCGTATCACTCTCCCATTGAGTTTGGACCTCAACCAGCCTCGAAATCTACTCTCCAAGATCATTAATTACAAGTAAGTTTTTTCCTCATCTCCGGATTCGACAATCAAAGCCGGGATTTTTGAAAGCTTTCCAGCAAATTTCATGAAAAGATCGTTGTAAAGAGCCAATTTGTAGATTTTTCAATGCTTTTGCTCTTTAGGAAATGGAAAAAAAAACTAGGAATGTCGAAATTTTTCCAGAGAGCTCTTCGACATCCCAGTCTCCATAACAATCCTGCCAGATTGTCTGAACTCGATGGTTTCTTTAATGGAAAGAAGAGTGGGCGGGACTTTGAACCTCGTGAATCCCGAACCAATCAGCCTTTTTGAGATCGTCAAGCTGTACAGAGAGGTTTTAGGACTTTTTTTGGAAAGATATTTCGAAAATTTTCTTTTTTTCAACAAAAGAGAACTTCTGAATGACCAGGTTTGGCTTAGAAAGGTAGTTTTAAGGCACGGCTTTCGAAATCGATCAGAAATTTTCTCAAAAATATATTTTTGATCACTGAAACCGGCTTCTCCCAATGACTCGAACCTCACTTCCTAAAAACAAGAAGCCCATCTCTGAGTGATCACTCAAGGGAAAAAAAGGCTTTTCTCGAGTGATTTCTTTAGTGAACAGTTAATGATTAGTCGTATTGATTTTATTTCTTCCGTACTCGGAAAATTTTTAGTGGCCATTATAGAGGTTCGCCAAGGACTACTTGGAGAGAACACTAAAGTGGCCACTAAGCCCACCTCTATAGTGGCCACTAGTTTTCGTTTTAGTGGCCACTTCAGTAGTTTTTCGTCCAGTATTCCTTCCAGTAACTCTGATAATTTGAAAACAAACATATTGGACCAGTTATTTTGATCCATTGACCTCTAAAGTGGCCACTAAAATTTTTAGCGGTCTAGCAATAGCTCTTAGGCCTCTATAATGGCCACTAGTTTTTAACCCCTTAAGTGGCCACTAATTTGACTACTATAGTGGCCACTAAAACGTCTAAACCCTATAGTGGCCACTAAAAGTTTTCACAGTAAGTTAAAATTTTGTCATAGGCGGGGCTTGAAAAGGTAATTTAAGGACGCATTTATCGAAAAATTCTTATTTTTCGGGATCTTCAAGACTTTTATTTTATATCAAAACTTTTCGATTAAACTAACTGAAGCATACTTTTTTTCAGATCAAGCCTGACTCAGCTGGACCGGATCCAATCGCGATCGGAGCCGATACGGAACGAGGCAAACAATTATTGGCCACCAAGGGCAACTGTGCCCTGGACACGACGTTGCTCCAGCAGTTGGCGCCGGTTTCGACCGCCCGGGAGAGTCTTCTCGTCCATTTTGCGACCCTTTGAGCAACTCATATCTTATTAAAATTCTAATTGTCAATTATTTTTACTCATAAATTATTGTAGATGTTTTTGATGAAGAAAAAGCGGTTAAAATCGATTTTTGGCATGTTTGGTCAGTCTGTAGGTAATATCGATTTATTTTTTTTTCAAGTTAATTTTTAATGTAAAAAATTGTTTCCACATGGAGGTCGGGGACAGAAAAAGGCCTCATTTTTCGAAAATTGGCAAATTTCAAAAAAGGGAGATTTAATTTTCGATATTTTTTTTTCTTGCGCACGCCTATAGTTTACTCGACAGCTTTCCCGTGTCTGCGTCTCTCTGTTCTCTCACCGGCGAGGTCAGAGAAACATGGAAATATCCCGTAAACAGGAGAGAGACGTTGAGAGATAAGGAGGGTGCAGAGAAGTTCCGCCCTTTCAAGTCGCGAAAAGCGGACTATATAGCTGATTTACGGCTGGCTTGGGCAGTCGAAAAAAGGGTCCTGACACGATAAGGGAAGAGACAGTGTCTGATTTGTAGAGAGCGCAGACAGGCCACGCCCCTTTGTGTCCCAAGCCAGCGGTGATGCGGATATATATTGACCGTCTCAAAACTCAGCCATTCCAAATGCGGCCCGAAATCTCAGATTATGGTGTGTAGAGTATAACTGGGGTTGTGGCGGATCAAGAATGATTTTTCAACTTATTCAAGATAGAAACCACTTTTATCTCACTGAATATCAAAAGTCATGACGTGAAAAGGGTTTTTCATCGACGGAAAAGAAGATTCTGATGAATAGAGAGAAGAGTCGGGCTGACCGCCGGCGAGGCCGACGGCGGCGACGTCGACGGCGTGTCCGTTGACGACGTCGAACTGTTGAAGATCCGCGAGTCTTTCGGCTCAAGTCTCCGACTCGAGGTGCAGCTGGACCGCGACGAACTCGTCGAAGATGAGACCTTCGACCTCACCGAACCCCTCGACGTGGTTGTTGACGACGACGTCAAGGACAACCTAGTGTCGGAGGCCCGGATTCTGGAAGTTCTGGACTTGGTCTTTTTCGGCTTGGTTGGCGGGATGATAAACGAGTCGCTGGCGTGAACGGAGGTCAGGCTGCTTTTTGGCGATCGGAGCGTGCCTGGAAATAATATAAAGGTTCAAATTTGATGGTTTAATCATGGAAACTTGGTTGAGAATTGGAGGATTCTGTAGAAACGGAAGAAGACGTCGCTACGTCGCTAGGTTTTCGACGCTGACGTTTTTTGGCCTGCGGCTTTTCGAGCTTGTTCTTCGGTGGGAAGGGGTTGTGCGTCAGGATGTGCTGGAAAGTTTTTTTAAATTTTTATCGATGCTTCGTTCCTCAAATAGACAGCTTCTATGTTAAAG
Source organism: Caenorhabditis auriculariae (assembly GCA_904845305.1). Taxonomy (NCBI): domain Eukaryota; kingdom Metazoa; phylum Nematoda; class Chromadorea; order Rhabditida; family Rhabditidae; genus Caenorhabditis; species Caenorhabditis auriculariae. Next base: position 1,415,442 of record CAJGYM010000014.1, on the reverse strand, counting down.
ATTTTCTTGAAAGAAAAAAAAACCAGGAAAAATCGTTCAGAAATCACTTTTTCCGAATCACTCCAACTTAAAAAGTCGAACTGCTGAATTTAACTTGAATGGACCTCAAAAAATTGAAAAATCAATACGAAATTTTCCCGACATGGTCGTAAAGAACAAAAAAAAATTCAAAAGATCATCTGAAGTCAAAAAAAAAGCTACCTCAACAAAGAACCGACGAGCTTTCTCACAAGCTACGCCCACTTTCCGTCGATCTTCCGCTTCCTGGAGCATCGCATCAAAATGTTCCGAATTGGCCTGATTTTCAAATTCAAATGAACTTTTTAGGAAACTACCAGCTTTTTGGCGTACTCGTTGCTGACCTCGGCGGCGGTGACCGTCACCTGAACGCCATGGGAAGCCTGCCCAAGACGGATCGTCATGACTTCGGCCGACTTGGAAGACGCGTCCAGGAACGTCTTGACACAGTTGTTCGTCACCTGGGAGGAATATGTACCTTTGAAATAATCAAATCCTTCAACCAAGCCAATATTCGCGCCGGTTCCTGGAACTTTCTGTTTGTTTAAAGGTTGATTCTTCATTGGAAGGCCGTGATTGGAAATGACAAAAGGTATTCGTTATTTTAAACGTCTTGGAAGAATGATTAAGTCATACGTGGGGTAGCAAGTCATTTCACTAGTCTTTGTCGCTTCGAAAGGTTGGTTCCGAAGGAAGGCTCTTCATGGGATCATTCAGAAGGCAACTAGAGCAACTAACAAGAAGATGAGCGGAGGGAGCCAGAAAGGAAGTCGTGACCGTTCTTCGGCCTCTCGGAGAAAGGCCAGGAAGGCTCAGACCCCCGACTTCCCTGCAGCCACCTCTTTTTTGAGAGCTTCTTCTGAAACTACGGTTTGCAGAAGGTTTCTGCGGTTTCTTTAGGATTGGAACTCCCAGGAGCCAGACAAGCCAAGCGAGCCTGCTTCTAACAACAATGAAGGAGTAAAGGATCCGTCTATTGATACTGCTAAAACCATCGAAACTCCCGCTATCACCCCCTCCGCGGAGTCGACCAAGTCGAGCAAGGCTAGGGTTTGCACGAAACCGAGTTCCCTTGAAGTTTCGAGCTTCCAGAAGAAGGCTCCTGAGACCGCTGCCAATGCCATGACCGTCGTCGTTCCTAGCAGGTCTGAAGCCTCAAGGAAAGCTATGGTTTGCCGAACTTCGAGCCTTTCCCTAACCAGAACTTCAGAAGCAGTCAGAAGGGTCGACTAAAGGGGCTAAGGCTACAGTAGATGCCACTAACACTTCCACCAAATCTAGCAAGGCTAAGGTTTTTGGAACTTCAGCCTATCTTTTGAAATCAGGTTTTTAGAAAAAAGGTAGCGCTGATCTTAGCCAAGAAGGATCGAAAAAAGTTGGTAGGGTTACTCCAACGGCCAGTAAATCTGCGAAATCAAGGAAAGAGAAGGTCCGTCAAACTTTGGAGCTTATTAACTAATCAAAACTTTAAGAAGAAGTCTGGTAGTGGTGATCCCAGCCGCGAGGGGTCGATAAAAACGTCTAGAGTTACTCGAAATGTCGACAAATCTGCGAAATCCTGCAAGGTTCCCAAAAACCAGAGAAACTTCTGGAGTTTCCAACTTCAGAGCTCGAAGCGCAAAAGTCGTCCTTCTTCCGAAAATGGCTCGGATGATGGTCTCTCCGAGCCGAAAAACACTCCTACTCAGGATTTCCCTGTCGCCTCCTCTTATTTGAGACCTTCTGAAAAAACGGTTTTGGGAAACTTCAATTTTCTGAAAATGGATCTTGCAGGAGGAAAAGAGCGAATTCCTATACGAAATCCCTGTCCCTCAAACCCGTGATGGATCTCTGAAGACAGCTAGACTCATTGAAACTCCTGCCACGGCTTCCGCAGAGTCGACCAAGTCCAGCAAGGCTAGGGTTTGCAGGAAATAATGTTCTCTTGAAGTTTTGAGCTTGCAGAAGAAGGCTCCTGAAACCACGGCCAATGTCATTGCCGTCGTCATCCCCAGCAGGTCTGAAGCATCAGCGAAAGCTAAGGTTTGCCGAACTTCAGCCAAGCCTGTCTATAAATCAGAGCTCAGAAGCAGTCTGGTAGTGCTGATGGCTCGAAGAAAGGGGCTAGACCTGTTCCAGATCCGACTAACACTTCCACTAAATCTTCCAAATCAAGCAAGGCTAAGGTTTGCCAAACTTCAAGCCAAGCCTGTTTAAAAATCAGAACTTCCAGAAGCAGTCCGGTAGTGCTGATGGCTCGAAGAAAGGGGCTAGACCTGTTCCAGATCCCACCAACACTTCCACCAAATCTTCCAAGGCTAAGGTTTTTCGAACTTCAGCCTATCCTGTTTTGAAACGAGGTTTTCAGAAAAAAGGTAGTGCTGATCTTAGCCGCGAGGGGTCGATAAAAACGGCTAGAGTTACTCCAAACGCCACTTCCAACAAGTCTCAAAGATCTTGCAAGGTTCCCCGAACACCAGAAATCCTCTTGAAGTTGAAACTTCAGAGTTCGAAGCGCGAGAGTCGGACCTCTTCTTCCAATAACGCTTCCGATCCGAGCTCCGTCGAGACTAACACCTCTAAAAAATCGCTGAAATCGTTCCTCAAGTCTAAGGTTTGGTCGGGGCTTTTCAAATTGTTTCAAAAGTCAATTTTTAGAAAACGACTCACAGTAGGGAGCCTTCCACAGCCAATACTTCGACCAACTCTTCGAGGACTTATTCCACGGCTAAGGCTTGAAAAAATGCTTGGTACTTGTGAAATGTTCTTTTTAGACTTGTAGAACCTCAAGTGGCTACTCTACACGTTCCGAGAAGTCCAGGGTTGGTTAAATATCCATTTTTTTAATATTTAATTATTTTCAGCGGTCCAAGGAGCCTACAGATGCTAGACTGAATGCGGGGGTTTGAAAAAAATAAAAATTTTTTTAGCTATTTGATTATTTTTTTCAGAGGGATATGAGTTCATCCAGCTCGACTGAGGTAAAATCCTCTTTTTAAAAAAATATAAAAAAATTTTTTTCAGAGCTCTCAAACCCCGAGTGGCTATGGAACAGCGTCTGCTGGGAGTGTAGTTTCAGAATTTTCAAGCCTTTTTTGAATTTTCTCTTTTTCAGAGGACCCGTAGCATCAGTAGTAATGGGAGGACGACCACGTCTTCAAACTTGGTAGAAAAGATTTTTCTCGGCAAATAAATAATTTTTTGTGTTCTAGTCTACCCAAACCCGACCTTCTAGAGATCGTCAAAGAAGGGAAAATGTCAATGCTCAGAGAAGAAGTGGCCTTTCTCCACGATTTGAATAATATTGAGAAACTAAATTCCAGGTTCTAGCGCCAATGGGATCGTCGTCAGTCCAACCAATGTGTCTTTTTTCTATTTTTCTCTCGAAATTTGAATATTTAGATGGCTCCAATGGCCGATAGAAGTGTATCCAGACGTTATGAAGAGCTTTTTGAACGTGAAAAACGTGACACGACCCCTGACCGGGAATGGAACACTCTTTTTCCGGAAGGTCGACTAGTGGTAGGGATTTTTTCCTTTTTTTGAAAAGTTCAAGCTTGGAATTTTTAGGTCTACACGGACGCTTCGTTTTGCGGAGGCCGGGGCGGCATCGGAATCTTCCACGGGCCTGGACATCCGTTGAATAGGTAAAAGGACGATTATTTTACCTTTAAAGGTATAATAAATGTTCAAAAAAATATTATTACGTTAAACGCGGCGTGTGCCAGAGCGCCGCAGTGTATGCACAGGACACACTACACTTTACGGAAAATATGTCATCGCCAAAAAAACGCCGTGACTTACCACTACTTTTTGAACACTTCAAATCGCCTAAAATTCAGTAACTTGAAAAAATTTTGAATTTCAAAAATACTGAGACAAGTTCCAACTCATTGAAAGGAAGAACGTAAACATGAAAAAAAAAATTTATTTTTTCGATTTTTTGCGTTTTTTTTTACGTTCTAGGTATGATAGATGTAAAAAAATGGAATAAGTAATCAAAAATGTCTTTTTCACTTTTTTTATTCCTTTTTTTAACACTTCAAATCGCCTAAAAATTCAATAATTAAAAAAAGTTTGAATATGAAAAAAATAATGAAAAATGAACTTAGGATCTTTCTAAATTGTTCTCCGATTTTTTTAATTTTTTTCTTCTGTCATTCTATGTTTTCCCAACTTGAGAGCTGTTAATCATGATGAAATCAAGGGATCCTTTTTTTTTAAATTTAGGCTGGTTTTGGCGTAAAATTGAATTAAAATTTGCTTCTTAAGTAGGAATTTTGTGCGATTTCAAGTGGAATTTGAAATAAATCATTAGAAATTGCCAGTTTTATTGTCTTTTTGATGCTTGCAAGCCTTAAAAAAGTTCAAATTCAGGTCTCACCGGGTTCACGGCGCCAATGACAATCATATTGTCGAAATAACTGCTGTGAAAGTCGCCCTGGAGAACATACTCGACTCGCCAGAGTATAAGTTTCCTTCATCTTCAAAGATTTCCTTCAAAGATTTTTTAAGGAACATGCCGGTTACTCTCCGAACAGACTACCTGATCATTGTCCAAGTGATTCAGAGCGGTCCTCGGTTTATGTAAGCCGAAAAAAGTTGTATTTACAAGAAGAGAATTTTTAGTTATTTGGCTGAGAAACAAGAGATCATCGACCTGGCCAAGCAGTTTCCCGATATTCGATTTGAACACGTCTACGCCCATGAAGAAGACCCGGGGAATGAAATGGTATATTAAAAGCTTTAGTGGCCACTTAAAAGGTTCCTCAGAACTTCTTAGAGAGGACACTAAGGTGGCCACTAAAACCACCTATGTAGTGGCCACTTGAGAGGTTCCTCAGGGACTACTTGGAGAGGACACTAAGGTGGCCACTTGAGAGGTCCTTCAAGAATAATTGGACCTAAAGTGACCAAAAAAAACACATCTACAGAGGCCACTATTTTCCGTCTCAGTGGCCACTACAGTACTTTGAGTTAAAAAATTGGTAGACAAACATAATCATTTGTGAGTTAAAATAAAGTTGATTGAACCCGTTAGATCTTTTTCGACCCCTAAAGTGTCCCCTAGAGTTTTCAGCTGTCTAGTTGTACCACTTGGACTTTTCCTTCTAAAAGGCCACTTAAGTGACCAATGATTCGACTACTGTAGTGGCCGCTAAAACAGCAAAACCCTGAAGTGGTCACTAAGAGTTTACCAGTGTTCATGTTTATCAAACGCAGCATGATGCCGTGTTCAAAGTAATTTCCGCAAAATGCAAAATACCCGTTAGAGAAAGGAAAAGATCCCTAAATTTTGGAGAGTCAGAGATCATTTTGCATTTCGCGGAAATTACTTTGAACACGGTATGAGGAAAAATACCGTAAACAGAGCTTTTTCGCTTCGAGACGTCTAAAAATCTGAAGAAAGAGGTCTCAAAGCGAAATTTTCACTGAAATTCATACGGTTTTCATTTTGGCGAATAAAAATGACTAGTTGGCACGGAAATTGACCTCAATTATGAGCATTTCAGGCGGATTTGCTGGCCGGTACCGCAACTGGACGACCACATTCTGTTGGTAGATCTTCTAGCAATCCTACTCGAGGTTTTCTTCTCAAGAAGTTTTCCATGATTAACTCGTTTTAAACAGCTCGAAACCGTGAGAGATCCCGCTCCAATGATCCCCAACACATTCGCTCTCACAGTGCTGATGCTGGTTACAGAAGATCATAGGTTTGAGAAGCCGTTTTATAATAATATCAAGGTTTTATTTCAGATTGACAACTTCAACTGAATCACAAGATCCCTTACTCACTGGATTGAATAAATATTGAACTGAAAAATGTTTTATTTTGCTTTTTTCAACAGTCAAAACACACGTAGAGGTCTGTCCATCTCTGAAAAAATTTCGGAAATATGCTGAGATTTTCTTTGAAGTTTCCTGAATTGTGTTCAAAATTTTCCAGTTAGAACGCCTTAAAGTTTGTTTCTATTGAGGTTTAAAAAATGGGGTTTCGGCATGTACACACGAAGTTCGGAACTCCAGAGTGGTCCCCAAAGGGGCATCCCAAGAGGTTTCTGTTAGTGGCTCCTATAGGGGACATCTTAGCAGATTATTGTTATGAAATCTCTTTTCAACTTTCAAAATGAACAAAAATTCGAAGGATCCTTGGAGGGACCACTTACTCTTTAGGGACTAGGGGTAAGAGCCTAAACCCCTCTAGGGACCACTTTTCGACCCCTTTGAAGCTGTTTTTTCTCCCAGTCCCTATAGGGGCCACTCTGGAGTTCCTCAGTCATTTCAATGAAGAAATGTCGATGGTTCGACGTATCAAAGTAATTTTGTTTATAGTTCGATAATATGAGCAATAGTCTTGATTTTTTTTTTTCTGTATCTTGGCTCAGTCATTTCACTGGGTTTTTGCTGCATCAGCAGGTTGGTTTCCGGAGAAAAAGTCTTGATGGGAAGATTCAGAAGCAACTAGAGCAACTAACAAGAAGATGACAGATATGGAGCCTCGTCTGGCCGCTGGGAAAGGTGGTGGAGGAGCAGGCGGTGGTCATGGCGGAGGTCATGGCGGAGGTCATGGCGGAGGTCATGGTGGTGGTCATGGAGGAGGTCATGGAGGAGGTCATGGCGGAGGACATGGAGGAGGACATGGCGGAGGACATGGAGGAGGTCATGGTGGTGGTCACGGCGGAGGTCATGGAGGAGGTCATGGCGGAGGACACGGTGGAGGTCATGTCTTTAGTCATGGTGGAAGTCACGGTAGAGGTCATACTGTAGCTCATGGCCCCATTGGAAGTCATTCTGCAGCTCCAAAAAGCCATGCTCCTTGGAACACTGGAACACCCGCTTTTTCGTCTTCAACACCTTCCGCCCAAGCTTTTGTAAGCAACTTTCTTCTTCACTATTGAATTACAACTTTCAGGGCCGTGCTGACCGAAGCCTTTCCGCCTCTAGAAGTACTTCAGTCCCTGCCACCGCTGCTTCGACCAGATCTTCTCGCTCTACAGTCTCCAAAATTCAGACGAGCCTTTTCTAAAATCGCAACTCTCAGAAATCGAGCCAATTTGGTGCTGATCGGACCACCGCCAGAAGTAACTCGACGGCTAGCAGGACTCCTGCCTCGACCAGATCTTCAAGATCTCACTCCACAGTCTGCACAATCCAGAGAAACCTTTCAAAAGCTTCAATTCTCAGAATTCGAGCCGTTTTGGTGCTGATCGGAGCGCTTCTGTCTCCCGGAGTACCGCCAGGAGTAACTCCACGGCTAGCAGGACTCCTGCCTCGACTAGATCTTCAATATCTCGCTCCGCCAATTTTGTTTCCAGAAAGTTGATGCTCAATTGAATTGTCAACCTTCAGAACTGGAAGTGTCGACTTCGTTCTTCTTCTAATAATTATTCTGATCGGAGCAATCCTAGGACTACCGGCACCGCTTCTACCAGATCTTCAAGATCTATGGTTTTTTCGTTTCCCTCAGATTTTTCATGATCCGAGGTTTTCACACCTGCAGACTCAGAAAAAAAAAATCCAGAATCAAACTATCTTTTCCAAAAAACTGAATCTTTAGAAGTCGAAGCGAGGTACCTCAAAAAATGCGAAATCTCACAGAAAATCGAGGGTTAGAGAAAGTTAGCTGTATCCTAAAAATCTCAACGTTTAGAAAACGAAAAACGGTAAGAAAGGTTCTCGGAAAAGGTCATCAAGATCTCGCTCTAAGGCTAGGGTATAGAGAAATTCAGAAAGAGCTTGAAATTCCCTAAAATACTTATTTTTTAGAGAGTCCGCTTCGATTCCAACAGCAGTGGCTACTCGACTCGATCCGAAAAATCCAGAGTTTGTAGAAAAAAAACTTCTTACTTTGAAATTTCCATTTCAGAGGTCCAGAAATGCTTCAAATATATCGGAAGTAGCTCTCCTCCTTGAAAATTTGAATTTTTTTTTCTGTTTTTAGAGATCCCAAACACCAAGTAACTATGGCACGGCGTCTTCTAGAACCACAGTCGGGACTTTTTTTTTAATTTAGGAAAAAGAAAATATTCCAGAGCCAAAGTAGCAATGGAAGGACCAGTTCTCAACCTTCGAATTTGGTAAACTCAATGAATTTTTAAAAAAAAATATGATTTTGCTTCAGTCGAGCCAAGAATCTTTCCGGCCATCGAGAAATCGGGAAAGGAGGGAAAATGTCAACGCGGAACGATCTCGAAGATCAATAAGTGAAAAAAATGCTCTGATTTGAAGGAATTTTTGATTTTTAGGCTCCAATAGGAACGGTATCCTCGTCAGTCCCACCAATGTCAGTTTTTTTTTCATTAAAAATTGAACTGGAAGATATTCCAGAGAGCCCAGCACGTCGATAGAAGCGTTTCAAGGCACCACGAAACGAATTTCGAACGGAATCGTCGTAATACGACTGCGGGCAAAGAATGGAACACAGTTTTCCCTCCTGGCCGTCTTGTGGTTATGACTTTTCGAGCATTCAAAATATCTAACCTTTTTCTACAGGTCTACACTGACGCCTCTTACAGTAGAGGTCAGGGAGGAATCGGAATCTTCCACGGACCTGGCCATCCTTTGAACAGGTTCAACATTAATCTTTTTTTGATGAAAGTTTAAAAATTAGATCTCATCGCGTACACGGCGCCAGAGACAATCATATCGTTGAAATCACTGCCGTCAAATTAGCCCTGGAGAATATTCTCAAAACGCCAGAGTACAAGTTTTCAATGCTTTTTTGTCTCGAAGTTCAGCTTTTTCACACAGAAATATGCCCGTCACCGTTCGAACGGACTATCTGGACATAGTCAAAGCCGTTAAAAGTGGTCCTCGCGTCAGGTAACAGAAAAAAAAAAATAATAAGATGAGAACGTCTTTAAGGTATGTGGCGGAAAAACAAGAAGTCGTTAATCTGGCGAAGCAGTTTAACGATATAAGATTCGAGCACGTCTACGCTCACTCACAGGATCCCGGCAATGAAATGGTATCTTAATTTTTAATTTATATTTAAAATTCTCTCTTTACAGGCGGACTTGCTGGCTGGTACCGCTACAGGCAGAGGTCCGTTTACTGGAAGATCTAATAGCAATCCAACTCGGGGTTTTATATTCAACTATTCTTACATTTAAAAAGCGATATAAAATAGAGAGGAATCGAGCTCGGTCACGATCTAACGATCCAAACCACATCCGCTCTCACAGTGCTGACGCAGGTTACAGAAATTCGACGGTTCAAGAAGCTTTTCGAGAAAAATTTAAGATAATATCTTTTCAGACTGACAACTACAACTGATTCCCGACACTTGAAATTTAAATTCAATAAAAGTTGAATCATGTTTTTTTTCATTATTTTCAAATCTCAGCCAAAAAAAAGATTGCAACATTGAAATTTCAAGCTCTGATGCTCGAACTAATTTTCTTCATTACAACAGCAAGATATAAATAGAGCTGTGTATTTCAAAAATTTTAAACTGCAATTCAAAAAAGTTTCACAACATTTCTTCACTTCCAACGCAAAGGTGAATGTGTGGACGAAGGCCAAATCGCGCCGCGTCACTCCCCCTTTTTGACTGCGCATCACCTCATATAGCGTGTGGATACGCGGGCGATCACTTCTCATTACGTAATTCCTACCGCTCTTGATCCTTTTTGCCTTTTTTTTGTTGCGTTGTGTTTCAAAATAGCATTTTAATTAATTAAGATGGCGAAATTTCACTTAAATTAGTTATATTTAATGTTTGAGTTTTTTCTGTTCCAGTGTGGCACACATTTTTTTCGAAAATAAAATAAATCTGAGCAATTCTCATCAACTTTCTCGCTCACGGTTTTAACTTTTATGTTTTTGACCTTATCTACATTCTTGCTGTGTTTTTTTTGCTATCAATTTTTCAATATTTTTTGAAATGGATTCTTTTGGAATTTTTTTTTGGCCTTTTTTCAAGCTTATAAAATACGAAATGTGATTGGAAGTAGATATCCTGTTTTTTTTTTTGCTTTGAAACTATATTTATTCTCGAAGAATCGAAGCTTTCTTTTCGATCTCATTTTTTTTAGTCGTCCAAATTCTATTCTATCGTCACTTTTCAGGTAATGTCGGACGATCATCATGATGACGATCACCAGTTCGCTTCCGGAGAGTCTGGAGCTGCTGCTACCTACCCGAAGCAGTGCTCCGCTCTTCGTAAGAACGAGCACGTCATGATCAAGGGTCGTCCGTGTAAGGTACATTTTTTTTATTACTTCTATGTGCCGTGATGGTTTTGGATAAGTTTCGGCTGAAAGAATTGATGCCAACTTTGATTTCTGAGCACATCTAGTTTTTCAATATTTGTTATTCATTTGAAATTAAAAAATAATTATTTTTCCAGATCGTCGAAATGAGTACCTCGAAGACTGGAAAGCACGGTCACGCTAAAGTCCACATGGTCGCTCTCGACATCTTCACCAACAAAAAGCTCGAAGATATTTGCCCATCCACCCACAACATGGATGTCCCAGTAGTCAAGCGCCGTGAATACCTGGTCCGTTTTAAACATTGAATTTCTTGTGATTTCTTCATGTGCTATAATGGTTTTTGGATAAGTTTCGGCTGAATTAATTGATGCCACTTTTTAATGCTGAGCACTGTGTCTGGAAGGATAATTTCAGTGAAATTTTTGACCTATTTTAAGATTTATTTTTAGCTGATGTCGATCGATGATGGATACTGCTCGCTGATGGACCCCGAAACCTGTGACCAGAAAGACGACCTCAAATTGCCCGAAGGAGAACTTGCTACCCAGATCAGAGATGCTCTTGCCAAGGACGAAGGCAGCGTTTTGGTGAGTGCTTCAATTCCAATGATCTAATTTCCATGAGAAACTATTTGATAAACTGATTAAAAAAACTTGTAAAAATTGCAGGTTTCCGTCGTGTCCGCCTGCAACGAAGAGGCTATCCTCGGCTACAAGATCAGCACCAAGGAATAAATTAAAAATTGGTTAAATAGAGCGGGTTTTTGTTAAATCCATCTATTTTCCAGCGACAAATCCCCAAGTCCGAAATGTCGTTTCACAATTTGCTCCGTTTGTTCCATTTTTTATTGAATCCGCGTTCCATAAAAAATTTAACAGTTTTTAATTATTTATGTTTCCTTCACATCACGTCCTCGTATGCCTTTTGATCGTCGTAGGGTTTTCCAACGCGTTTTGCTCCAGATGGAAATGTTAAAAAGATCAGAAAGTATGGCTTTTAACACTTCTATATAGGTACCCTGCAAACTATTCTCTTATCTTTGTTATTTTCTGTGTTTTCGTCAAGTAAGATCATGTGATTAAATTTTGAAAGTTATGAAAGTTTCGGTGTCCGCGCTTGTTTTGTTTCGGTTAATGAAGTTGAACATCTGGTTTATAACTGTTAAGAGTTGATTGAAATTTAGTGAGGTATGAACCTATCGGACTTTGAAATAGATTCCTTCGGCATCGAGCATCGTTCTTAGGGTGTGTCTAACTAGGGGTGTAGGATCTGGACTTTCACTTTTCTGGTCGCGTTGGTCGCTTAATTGTGTCCTCTCGGATCACTTGAAAGGGCACTTACACTTTTTTTGAACTTTTTAGTCGTCTTTCGGAGAAAAAAGATAGCGGAACGGAGTCAGTCAGTTCTATTTTCGAGTTTCAAATTTTGGATTTGAAATCGTGTTCGGTGGGATCAGTTTGTGTTACGTATTCAAGTCGAAGAGAAAATACATTGATAGAGGGCGGAGAATTGACTTCTTTCATTCAATTTCGCTCAGCGATTTAGTTGAGAAAAATTAATAACTAATTTTCGAGGGAAAATACGGTCTACAGTGGAAAAACCGTTGAAAACCAAATGCTTCTCGTTTTGTCGAAAAAAAAGTCGTCAAGTCCGATGTCTTCTACGCAATGCGTTTCACGAAATAAAACATGACGAGAAATTTGCGCAAATTTCTTTCTTTTTTTTTTTAATATTCTGACGTTTGATGTCATTTCGAAGGGAATTTCTTGTTTGAAGGCGCTTGGGCGAGCTTTGGAAATGCTTGGGAGCCGATTGTTGATCGGTCGGTTGAGCCTGTGCCCATCCACGAGCAGCAACGCCTTCCACGCCACTTGCTCTTTATTATCCCTTCCAAGAGTTCGTATATTTCATATAGTTAATTTTGCAATTGGTTTGAACTTTTTAGGCGAAACCATTAGATGTAGAACTGACGAGTTCTGTTGGCGAGCCGACGCTTCACACGGCCCAACAGACTATCAAGGAAAATCCGCAAGTTCTCGATTTGGGCAAGAGGAGGATCAAAAAGAAGGACATTGATATTGTCGGTACGGGGTGTTTTTGCGTTGTTTTTTCTGTTATCAGCAAGTTTGCACTTTAGTGGCCGATTCGCATCTGTCGCAATGGACGAAAATGGAATCGAAAAACATCATCAAAGACTATTTGCAGCTGTCAAAGTCCAAGTTGACTCTCTTGATCACTTCTACGGGTTTGTTTCATTTTTATTTTTTAGGAAAATATATTGGGCCGAAATAGTATGATCAATCTAGGCCATTCCGCACCAGCTTGTCATGTTTTTCTTTCCGCCAAGTAAAATTTGACCAACTTCGCTTCAAGACCTTTGTTTCTTGCCGTTACAAAAGCAGAAATTTGATCTAATTTGATATAAGGTATTTTTGGCGGAAAGAAAAACGTGACAAGTTGACGTGGAATAGGCTAAAGAGCCTTCAAGGAAAAATCAAAAAGGTATTCTTTAATAATAAGTTACGTGGCTTAACGTGGAAGATTCTTCAAGGCAAATGAAAATTTGGGTCCTGGGGAAAAAATGCTGTAAGATGATAAATTATAGAGAAACCGTAAAAGATCCTCTGAGACTACGAAAAACAGCTCAAGAGGGTTTCATAGGAGTTTCAGGGATATTTTCTGACTTTTCAAATTTTAATTTTTTTTGAACTTAGCGGAATCGTTTTGAATTGTAGGATTACATGAGTTTTTTTTTGGGGATCTTTTTTTTTCTCTGACATCTAAAGATCGCCCAAGCTCTTTCTCTGACACACACCTTTTTGTTGTATCTAGCTGCGCGAAAGCGAGGAAATAGTGTGGGTTAGAGAAAGAGTTGAAACGATCTTCAGATGCCGTATTTCAGAGTAGTAGCTTTGTTAGTGGTTCCTCGAAAAAAGATTTTTCAGTCAAATCTGGCTAAACATGTCCATTTTCTTTGCTAGAAAATTACGTGAACGCAAAATTTTGAAGAGTTTTTTTCCAGCAGCCGCCGGAGTGATGATGGCCCCGGTTCCGTTGTCGTTCAGCGCCCTGGCGGCGTGTTCAGCCGGAACAGCTCTGCTTTCTTCTGCGGCCAACGCCTGTAATCAGCTTCTCGAAGCTCCTTACGACGCCCAGATGAAGAGAACTCAAAGCCGGGTCCTCGTTGTTCACAAGTGAGTCATCAATTTCTTCATTGGTTCAGCTAAAATTTAAGCGATTCACACGAAAATTGGAGTAAAATAATAGTTATAGCTGATTTTTTTTTACTTTGTTTGATACTTGATTTTTCCCGACTTTTTTTTTGTCGAATATGATCAAATTCCTGCTGTGTTTCGAATTTTTTTTTTGTTTGTGGATTTTAGACTTTTCAACAGTTAATTAATAGCTCCCAATCCTCCAAAAATATTCAAAAAGGTCTTGTAAGATAATTTAAAGGGATTTATTTCCATGGTAGTAAGCGTTTATTCGAATCTTGAACCAGTAGCGGAAAATAGAAAAGAACTAATTTTCCAAGGCCTGAACCCAGTAGCAAGTGAATGATTTCCTGAAAAACTTTTTTTTTACTCTTTGAATAGTTTTTTTCTTAAGAAAATACATTCCTTCGAATGAAAGGGTTCAAAAAGGTGTTTAAGCGTAGCCAATCAAAAAATTGAGATAAAAAAACCTTTTTGAGTGTTCATATGAAGTCAGGCGTTTGATTGTTCTACTCGTGAAAAAAATTTTTTTCTTTGGAAAAAAATTGTCAAAAAAATTTCAGGTGAAATTGAAAGCTCTAAACTGAATTTTTTTGCCCGTCGTTGAAACTTAGTGTTCCGCTGTTTTTTTTCTATATATAGAAGTGCTAAACTTCATTTTCAATAGATTCACTCCACTGCACGCCTTCACATTCGCCGGCGTGACCGGAGTCTCCGGAATCGCCTTGTTGGCGACGTTCGCCAACCCCGTCGCGGCGGCTCTCGGCGCTTTGAACTGGTTTTTGTACGCCGGCGTCTACACGCCAATGAAACGGATGCACATCGGGTGCACTTGGGCCGGGGCTGTGGTCGGTTTTTTTTCGACTATAATTGAACTTCCTTCACATTATGTTAGGTACCATGTTCAACAGTGAAAAATTTACTTTTTGTTTTATGAAAAACCTGATTTTTTAGTGGAGGTGTGACCAAGGAAAATGACCAAAATTGAGACCAAAACCCAAAAAATTCCTCTAGCTATAAAAAAAAATAGTCTCCAGCTTCATTTTCAATATTTTTCTGCAATATATTCGACCAAAAATACAGTGAAAAGGCCTGTTTTTATATGCGAATTGCGAATTTGGATAAAAACAATGTTTATTGTTGGTTTATTCGAATAATAGTAAACGAAAAGAAGTTGCGATACTAAAAAGCGCGTCGAAAATCTTTTGAAAATTGCTCGGATTACTCGATAAACGATATTTCCTCATGTTTTTCCGAATCGAGTCTTAATATTTTTTTTTGATTTTTTTTCCTGACATTAGATTGAAATTTCATAAACTTTCCTGCTTGAAAAGAGGGCTGGAACAGGAAAAAAAAAGTCATAAACAAGGCTTAGTGCTCATGATCTACTTGATTTACGTACTTCAAGGACCTAAACATAAGAAGAAGAATATAACTCTATTTCTCAGGTCGGAGCGATCCCTCCCTTGATGGGCTACGCGGCGGCGACGGGCTCCCTGGACATGGGCGCTGCTTGTTTGGCCGCGATCCTCTTCTCCTGGCAGTTTCCTCATTTCAATGGGCTCAGTTGGAACTTGAGAGGCGATTATAGTCGGGTTCGTTTTTCACAACATAAAATGGTACAGGAAAAGGTAGAAAAACTGTTTTTCAAGTATAAACTAACTGGTTTTTCATCTTCTTGAGTTGTGAGAAGTTTTGAGAACTTGAGAGGAAACTGTAGTCGGGTTCGTTTTCCCTTAAAAAATGGTACAAGAAAAGGTAGAAAAGCTGTCTTTCCTGCAGAAAATATATTGGTTTATCATTTTCTTGAGTTGTAAGAAGTTCTGAGAACTTGAGAGGAGACTATAGTCGGGTTCGTTTTCCACAACCATATGTGGGAACTCATTCGGCCTGGGAGGAGGGGTGGGCTTACACAAATATTTTGAATAATCATCAAGTCCCAGCATCAGGAAGTAGTTTCAGCCAAAATAGTACAAGTTTTAGCTTCAGGGAGGTGGTATTAACTTCAATTTAGAAAGTTTTAGAAGAGGGGTCGGCGGCCTTTAAAAGTTTTCTGCCTATGTAAGTTCACAACAAAACAAGAGGGTAAAGGAAATGGTAGACAAACTGTCTTTCCAGTTGAAAATCAACTAGTTTTTCATCTTTTTGAGTTTTCTTAACGGTGGGTAGAAGGCTCAGAAGTGTAACCGAGGTGTTTTTTAGAATCTTCCAAGATCCACTTTCTAACAAAGGAACAAAATGACAGACATTTCATGCTTTTTTTTTACTTTTTCGTTTTCCTCAAAACTCCAAAAAAATAAGCCAAAACTGTTCATAGAAATACTTTAAAAAGAAAGTTACCTTATCAAATTCAGAAATCAGTTAGAAAAGTATCTTAAAACAAGAAAAATGGGAAGAAACTTGTAAAGTTAAAAAAAAAAACTTCTCAAATATCACCTTGAACCGTGATATAAAGCTCAAATACGACATTGGCGATAGTTTAAAAATTTTCGAGAAATCTAGCTTTTTTTGTGCTACATTTTCTCTTTTGCGCGGATTTCGCGTTATTAGTTTTCAAAGCCATTATTCTGAAAAAAACGCATCCTGGAAATCTTAACTGATAATGGCTTTCAGGCCGGCTACAGAGTGATGTGCGTGACGAACGAGCGTCTCTGCCGGGTGACGTCATTGAGGCACAGTCTGGCCTTGGTCGGACTTTGCTCGGTTGCAGCTCCCCTGACCGACCTCACCACCATGACTTTTGCCTTAGGTTAGTTGATTATATCGAACTTTTGCCAGGCTCAGGCTGGAAAATTCTAGTAGAAGGAAAGAAGATTCAATTATTTTCATAGTAGAAAAAAGGTAAAGATACTTTTGAGCTTTTTGTTTCTGATTCAGGGTTTGAAAGATAAGATCTTGAAGAAAATGAGTGTTAATTTGGACGAAATAAAGACTGCTAAGCTCCTGAAAGGAAAAGCTAAGAATTGTTGGAATTTGATAGAACTAGGTTGAAAAACTTACGGAATAACTTAGTGAAGGACAAGAAGAATCATTCGTTTCATTATTAGAAAAAAAGGAAAAGATAATTAGTGAGCATTTTGATCTGAAGTTATGGGTTGAAAGGTAGGAAAAAAGAGGGAATTCGACAATTTAAACGAGATATTTTTTTAATTAGACATTTTCAAGGTTGCCACGGTCCTGAATATTGGAAGTAGGAGCTTCAGAAAAATGTCGGGATACGATAGAATTAGGTTGAAACATTTGTGAAATATCAGGCTAAATAAATCATTTTTTTATTTCAGAAACTTTGGTAGGAATTAAGAAAAGAGGATTTTTGAGCTGTTGGATCTGAATTCAGGGTTTGAATTTAAAGGTTAAATAAGAAGGGGTTTATATATATTCAACGAAATATTTATTGTTAGTTCGATTGTTCACTTATTTCCTGAAATATTTTTTTGGATGAGTTTTTTTATAAAGAGTTTTGGATTTTTTTCCTATTGGATAGAAAAACACTTAAAAAAACCTAGTAAATGACAAAAGATCCATTTTTTTCAAATTTCTTGAAGATATTACAAACTTTTTTTATTTGAATCCATAGTTCGAAAGGAGAGAGAAAAGGAGAAAATTCAATATTTTCATGAACAAATGGTTAGTTTGAACGTTTTCGAAGCCACCGAGTTCCTGAAAGGTAAGAAAACATTGAAATGAAGAAAATACGTTTCAAGACTTCTTCATTAATTCCTTCTTGTCATCACAAAGTTGATTTCTCTGATTTCTCTTTACATAATCATCTCTATTCTTCAGATTCCCTCCCAGTGAACGCGTACCTTTGCTACCTGGCCTATCAATTTTATAAAGCACCCGACGCGAAAAACTCCCGAAGGCTCTTCTTTTTCAGGTTTTTCTCTCCCTTACCAAAATTAAAATCAATAATTTTCCTTTTCAAGTTTGCTGTACCTTCCCCTGATCATGTTGCTGATGATCGTCTCGAACACGGGAAGAAGTCCCGAGCAGAAAAAGCCGGTGGAGGAACGAGTGGTCCACGCTTGGGCCAAGGTCAATGGATACTTGGGACTTTGAAAAATTATGCAATTATTGATTTTTAGTTGAAGATTTATTGGAAAAAATGGAAATTTTGAAGTTTTAAAAATTGATAATTTGAACTTGGGACATTAAAGCTTATTTTATAAAAGTAGAAAAATCAAGAATATGATATTTTTGAAAAATAATAACGGATATTGGTCTTTTTTCTGTTTTGCTGGCCTTGGTAAATAGCGAATTTGAGTTTGCTGACTACTCTAGGGACCACTTGATTTTTTTTGAAAAATTATTTTCTATGCATGGATTTTTTAGGATAGATAGAACTAGGGCCTGATTGTTAAAAAATAATTTTTCAATTCGAATTTTCTTTTATAGCAAGAGATTTTCATCTTTTTACTGTTCTTCCGGGTCAAAGGCCTGGAAATTTCGCTTTTTCTGGTTTTTTGGTTTTTTTTAGGCCTAGTTGTAGATCTAGTTGATTTGTCTTGTTGTTATCTTGTTGAGCTTTCATTTTTTTTTTCCTCCAAACTTTATATTTTTTTTTCTCTCTGCCACTCCGGTTTTAGGCAAGAAGTGCTCCTTTTCTCACTGCTCATAATTGAAAAATTTTGATTTTATGGATTTTGTGGTTTGGAATGGCCTTTTCGTTGAAAAATGAGCCTTTTTAGTCGATTTCAAGCAATTTTTGAGCTTTTCTGAGCTTTTTTTTTGTGACCCTTGAAGCCTTGAAGAATTTTAATTTAGAGTTTCTAAAGCCTAAATTGAACAAAAGCCATCTCAAACATTTTCTTTCATAGTTTTCCATGATATTTTTCTATGAACCCTTGTATCTAGTACGTATACATAGCCTTGTCATCGTTCAAAACGAGTTTTTTGCGGATTTCCTGTTCTTTGTTTTGTTAGAAATAAAGTTTTCTACAGTTAAAATCGTTCTGTTGATGTTTCTGTGTGTAATAGCACGTTGTGGTCGTGTTGTATTATTTTATTTGCCCTTTTTTGGAAATTACTAACATTATCGCATTCTTTTATTTGATTTCTACCATTACATCGTTTTTTCTTAGTTATAAAGATAGTCAGCCTTATTTTTGAACAGTTTTGAGGAATCTGTAAATCTTTACGAGCTCTCAAGATTTTCCAAAGTGAATTTTTAAAAATTTTCCTCAAAGTAACTTTCGGAACCATTTTCGATTTTTATTTGAAAAATCAGCGAATTTTGAACGTTTCTCAAAATTTCATATTGATTCTAAAACGCTGAAAGCTTCAGCGCCAAGGCTAAATTTTCTAGTTATTTTTTTGCGATTTTAAGAAAGTCATAATTTAAAAAAATTTTAATCTAAAAAAATATACTTTTTTTAAAAAATTGAACGGATCAAAAAGGTGTTTAAAGGAGCATAGTCAATAATTTTATAGGTTTTGAGAAAAATGGATTTTCCGGTGTTACTTTAAGACCATGGGCGAGTAAGAGGACTGAAAAATAGGAGAAATTCAAAAATTTGGCCGTTTGCCAATTATTTTCAGCTGGAAAAATGCTTCATTTTCTTTTTCCAAATTACTTTTTTTCGGATAAAAATTAAGCAAGTGGCTCATGGGATCGAAAAAAATATAGAAATGTTGAAATTTGGCTCTTTTTCCAAGGTTTTTTTGGCTAAAAAAAGCTTCATTTTTTTGCCAAATTCTTTTTTTCTGATAAAATAGAGGAAAAAAAGGTTATAATGTTAAGATAGAAGGACATTCTTATATAATATTTTGCTCAATGCATCGAAAAAAATGTACAGAAACTCGGAAAAATTGACCCCTCTAAATTTTTTTCACCTTGAAAAAAACTTCATTTTTTTCCAGCAAAATTATTATTTTTTTATAAATTTATGGAAGAAAAGTAATTCAGTTAAGATTAGAAATTTTTTTGAGTATAATATACACAGGGAATTGAAAAATGTACAGAAACTCGGAAAAATTGACCCTTCCAAGTTTTTTTAGCTGGAAAAAAAGCATTATTTCTCTTGCCAATTAATTTTTTTTTCTGATAAATTAAAGAAAGTTGAGATAGAAGAGCATTTTTCTATGATAAGTTGCTCAAGGCGTCGAAAATTGTATGGAAACTCGGAAATTTGGCCCTTTTCCAAGTTGTCCGAGCTCGAAAAAGCTTCATTTCACTGGCCAAATGTGAGTTTCCTCGACGAACACCCCCTCTGAATCTCTTGCTCTCCGAGCTCACACAGGCTCCGCCCTTTTCCGCGCGTTTTCCCTTCTTCTTGGAGCCTTCAAGAAGACGTCGTCGTCGTTTTATGCTTTCGATTTACGCCGAGCGAAAAAAAATTTCTTCCCCTTTTTCCTCGTTTGTTTTCATGTTTTTGCGTTGTTCTGTCTAGTTTCGAGCCTTTTTCTTGTTTTGAAAAAAAACTTGCCGTTTTTTAAGGATTCTTGCATGTAAAAATAATGATGAATTATTCGTTTTCTTAGTTTTTGGAGAGAATTTTCAAATTTTATGTTATCCTTCAGCAATTTTGTGACCTTTCTGACGATTTTGAAGCCTTTTTGGAAATATATAGACATTTTTAGAGTTTTTTTGAACTTTTCAAGAACCTTAATGAATCAGAAGCCATTCAAAAAAGCTTCAAAAAAATGTTTTAGCTCGATTTTTTTCAACTTTACTTCCATATTTGAAGCAAAAAAATATTTTAGAACTCAAATATAATGTATTTTCGGCTCGATTCCAATTTTTTTCATATGTTTTCGAGTCTTTTAGAACCCGTAATTTAGTACTTTCCGCCTTTTTTATTGTCAGTAAGGAAAAGATTCATTTTCTAAATGGGTAAGGCTCCAATTTTTCTCGTTTAGGAGTGATTTTATTCATTTTCATTTATTTTATCGCACTTTCAGTCACTTTTCTTCGCATTACGAGCGATTTTGAGTTTTTGAACGAAATATCGGTACCTTGAAGAAAGTTTTTCTGACTTGTATATTCAAAAAGAGGATTTTTTTCTGTTTCTAATAAAATGAGCTTCGTTGGAAGGACAGAAATCCTTATTTTTTTCGAAAAATTCTCAGGTTTTGAATTTCATTTCATCCTATTAATGGAAGTTTTGATGGTTTTACTAAAAAAATCTTGATTTTTCAGACTAATTTTCCATTTTTTTTCAAAAAAGGAATTTCCCTTGATATCAAAAAAATATGTATATATATATGACGAGATCAAATTTCCCCCTGCAAAACAATGAAATTTGATACGACTAATAATAATAATAATAATATGAAGCAATATGAGCCATTTTGAATCGTTTCGAATTGAAAAATTGAAGATTTCGCTAAAGTTCATGAGAACCCAAAAATGGGGGCGAGAAGTTTGACGAATTGAGCTCCCAGGGGCCATCCATAACAGCTGAAAAAAAAGGAAACCAATTTTTCTTCTCCGGCGAATTTTCGAAATTGATTTTTCGTCGTGTAAAGGACGGAATATGACTAAAATTCTGAAAAAAATTTTTTTAAAGGAAAAAAAGTACCGAAACTGACAAAGAAGAACATTTTTGGATCAATTTTTGGATGCAAATTTTTTTATAAATTTGGAAATAAATTAGTTCTTTTTTTGGAATAGAAACCTATAAAAGGTGTTAAAGTTAAACGAAAGTTCACAAATTTTCCTAGGAGCCTCGAAAATTTTCGTTTATTGGATAATTTTGAAGCAAATATTCATGTCCAAAAAATCATGGTTAACATTTTTTTAGCCTAGTTGATCCGAAATTTTTTTATAATTCACAGGAAAAAAATCTCTAAACGAGTAAATAACGCAAATTACTACATCAAGATACATAAATGAACCTTGGAAAACTTATAAAATCCCAGAAAAAGTTTTTGATCGATAAAATCTGTTCAGATTTTGAAGTCATGGATCAAACTCCGCCCCCTTATGCATAGATCAAACCAATCAGAGAGCGAGCCATCCACAGAGCGTTTTCGGAGGCGGAGTTTCCTACTTGACATTCAAAATCTGAATAGACTATATTTCCACCTCATAAGAAACTAACTAAGAGACGTTTTTTACCCCCCTCCTTGAACTTTTGATGAAACTTCGCTGAAGTGTACCTTAGGACCTCCTGATTTCAGAACAAGAGAAAAATGTCTCGCAATAGATCTTGTTTTCGAGTTATGAAGCTTCGAAAGCTTGAAAAAGCGCTTTTTTGTCATCATTTGCGGACTTTGAAGCTTCATAACTCGAAAACGAAATCTATTGCGAGAAATTTTTGTCTTGTTTTGCAATCAGGAATACCTAAAGTATACTTTAGCGAAGTATCATCAAGAGTTAAGCCCGGGGGGGGTGGTGAAAATGTTTCTTAGTAAATTTCCGAGAAACGGTCAAGAAAAGAGGGTGAAATGGAAGGGATGAGACGTTTCCAAACGGGTAATCAAATCGGGCCGTTTTCTCCTGTGTCCATCAAGTCTAATCCACTTTTCCAATCCGCCTATTATCTTCCCATATAACTGGTTTCCAAACTTCGCACGTAAATTTCCTCCAAATCGCATTTTCGGCTCGTTAGAGGGTGGCCTTCTCCGTTCACAAATTTTGAGTCGCAGTTTTGAAAAAGCTCCATTAGCCTCGGCTTCACAGACTTTGAATGCATTTTTTCATTCTTCCATTTTTCCTATTGTTTCTTAGTATCTGTACACTATCTTCACTGTCATTTTTTTATTTGGGCCTTTTTTTGAGGAGTTTTGAGGCATTTTATCAACCGTTTCCTACTAAATAATTAAAAATCTCGTTTTAACTGTCATTTTCTGTTCTAGACCTCTTTTTGACGATTTTTGAGGCCTTCCTAGTGTTCTTAAGATGTCTTTACGTAATAACTAACTTTTTGATAACCTAATAACCTTTTTTTCACCCAATAATTTAAACTTTCTTTGTTGTTGAACACGATCTTCTCTTTTATTTTTTTCTATTCCGACCTGTTTTTTTGGCGATTTTTTTAAGGCTTTCCAGTTGTTTTAAAGAAGTTCACAAGAGAAAAATACATCCTGATAAACTTTTTCCTAAAAAAATAATTGGTGTTTTATTTGTAACTGAAAAACTTTCTATACGATAATTTTTTTGATCTCAACCTCATCTTGAATATTTTCAGGCCTTTCAATGTTCAAAAAAAAGTTTAAAGTAGAAAATGTAGCTTTTGAATAGCCCTTTCCCTACCTTGGCCGATCAAAGCGGATCTTCAAGCTTGACATTTAAAAAACATTGTTGAAAACGCAAATTGAAATTAACCTATACATTGATTTGAAAAAAAAGTGTTTGGCGATTCAAAAATTTGATGAAAAATGCTGAATCAATGCCTAAATTTGGAATTTTGCGCTTAAAAGTCGCTAACTCGCTGGAGGAGCCATTTTTGTAGGGCTCCTATAATCCTAATTTCGCGAAAATCAAATAACTTTTGAAATTTTCGAAATGACTTTGAACACGGCATTAATTTTACCTTGAAACAGACGTCTAAATCGAATATTTTAAAATGCTGGGAGAATTTTTAGTGGCTGGCCAAGGACTACTAAGAGAGGACACTAAAGTGGCCACTAAACCCACCTCTATAGTGGCCACTTTTTTCCGTTTATAGAGCACTTCAGTAGTTTTTCGTCCAGTATTCCTTCCAGTAACACTGACAACTTTGAAACAAACAGATTGGACCAGTTATGTTGATCCATTGACCCCTAAAGTGGCCACTAAAACTTTTTGTGGCCTAGTAGTAGCGCTTAGACCTCTATAGTGGCCGCTAATTCGACTACTATAGTTTCCACTTCAACGTCAAAACCCTCTAGTGGCCACTAAAAGTTTTCCCAGTGTCCTGTTTTTCAAACATCTCCAACCGATGTTCCGTCGTTCAGGAGGCTTATTTGTTTCGACCTCCTTTCAAAACGCCACTTTTCGGTATGATTATTGGAGGGCCGCAAACAAAACACACGGCTGACTAATTCCCTCACGACTTCCTCCTCTCTTTCTCAATTCATTCTTTTTCCGAAACAACTCTTTTCTAGTTTCCTATCCTCGTTCGTATTACTTAAAATCGAGTAGATTTGTTTTCAATTAAAATATTATGAAATTCCGAGTTTTCTAGAACTTTTTCACTCTGGTAAACAGGGTTAATCCTCACGACTGTTACATTTTTGCGTGTGGAGAGGGCTCTTTTCTCTCGTTTTTTCTCTACTTTTTTGTGCTTTATTGATTGTTTCAGTTTTATTATTACTTAAGACAGTATAGAGAGACTTATTTGAAGCTTTTTTTCCATCTAAATAAAAAAATTTTTTTAAAACTTTTTTTGACGCTTTCTAATCTTATGTTCATATTAAACCGTTCTTTGAAGTTATTTATTGAATTTTCGGCTTATTTCCTTTAAAAAAATCCGTCTTTTTAACTTATTTTTTTGAATTCGGCGATTTTTTTGAGGAATCATGTGTGCTCTATGGATAAAATTTAGAATTTTTGCATTTAGCTGTGGATTAGTTTTTTTTGAGGGGACTTTTTTTCTCATCTATCTTTTTTAAATTTTTGGCTTTTTCAACAAGAATCAAAGCCCTGTAATCATGAAAATGTTCTAAATTATAGCTCAACATTGGGAAAATTTTGAAAGATGAGTTTATTCGCGAAATGGCCGTTTTTGAGCGATTAGTTTGCTCCACAGATAAAACATCCTTTTTTCTGGTCCTTACTTTCAAATATCGATTTTTCTTGTTCATCGCTTATCCATTGAAATGATTCCAAAAGAAAAAAAAACTTTTTTCAATTATGAAAATTTTCCTCCCACTTTTCGCACCATCCAGTGTGAATATTTTATGAGATTTGCCCGACTGGATATTTTCGGAGGCGTCGAAAAGGCAAAGGAAAAAAAAAACAAGAGTTCTGGCCAGCATTTTATGAGTGGAATCCTTGAGAAACGCGGTCGTTAAACTTCGTTTTTTGCGGTTTTTTTTTCTGTTTTGTCGGCTCTCTCTCGAGCTGTTCCCACCACTTTTCAGCTTGTTTCCCTGTTCTTATAGTTCTTTTATCGATTTTTTTGAATTTTATTAATGATTGAAAATAATTTTTTGCGTTAAAATGAGAGCTTTTGAACTGTTTGAAGTTCGAAAAAGTTCCCAAAAAAGGAAAAATTAATAGCTAAAGCTGGAATTTCAGCAAGATAAAGACAAAAGTAGGTTGAGAAAAATTTTACCAAGTGATTTTGATAAATTTCAAGCTTTTATTAATTTTCTCTCCAGAAAGGTCTCAAAATACCTCATTTTCAACAGACTCTTACAAAATAATCACTAAAAAATCCACAAAAATCGATATTTTTCTTCAATTTTCGACTCGAAAACGACCACTCCCTTGCCCTTTACGCGCTTTTTTCCTTCCTAGTATTTGTTTGTTTTTTTTTTCTTTCCCAACGTCTTTCTCACGTTCCCGGCGTGGAAAATTTTCGGGAAAACGAAAGATTTTTCTCGTTTTTTCTTTGGTTTTTGGTACTAGGTTTAAAAAAGGTGGCTTTTCTTATGGAAGATGGATATTTTTGGACTTTAGAAGCTTTCAAGATGATTATAGCTGTATAAGAATAAGAATAAGATTATAAGGTTTCTATAAATTACCTTAAAAGTCTTATAAAGCCTTTAAAAGCTTCTTGAATGACCTTACTGATTTATTAAGTAATCTTTGATTTTTTATCTCATCAGTGATTATTTTTGGACTTTAAAAGCTTATAAATCACTTTTCAGAGCTTTTTAAGACAAGAAAAAAAGCTTTCAATTGAATGAAAAAGCCTGATAATCTCATATAGTATAGCTTAAGAGCCCGATTTAGTCTTTAAAATTTCAAAATTACGGTCTTTTTCTTACATTCACTTGTTTTCTCGTTTCTTCTGGCATTTTTCAGGCATCAGAACATAGATAATTATAAATATTGAACGAAAAATTAAGATTCCTCACATTTAAAAGGAAAATCTATGAAAAGACCAAGCTCTGGGAGGATGAGACTCTAAGAAAAATCATGGAAAAACTGAAAAAACTACTCGAAATTCGCTTGAGAGTGTGTTCTGAAAGTCTTATATGAATTAGGTTTCTGGAATCTTTGAAAAACTAGAGTTTTTAACTTTGAAACATAAAATGTGTAGAGGAAATCGCTTGAGAGGTTACTCTAAAGGTCTAAAAATCAATCAGGCTCCTGGAATTCTTGAAAAATGGGATTTCTAATTTTAGAAACAGAAAATGTGTATAGGAATGCGTTTGTAATTGATTATTGAAGCTGAAAATAGATTTTAAAGCATTTTGAAACACAATTTCACCTGGAAAATGAACTTATATTTAAAAAAATAACTGTTTTTTTCGATTGAACCTTGGTGGTTCCGTATGAATGTTTCCCAAGGTCAAGATATCCTTGAAAAACTCAAGATTAAAAAAAAACCCCCTTCAGCTAAATTCTATGTTTTTCTGGAACCCCAAATGCTTGATTGAACTTTTTCAAGATTTTTTCCAAACTGAAACCATTCTTGATCGTTTTCTTCTCATTCCGATGCGAAAACCCGGTTCATTCCATTCATTCATAAATATTCGGGGGCGCCCCGTAAATGTATTGATTTTCATCGAATCGTTGATCCAAAAATTGGTCGCCACTATTAGAGGGATTAAAATTTTCCGTCGTTTTGTTCCGTTTCATGAACCTTTACGCAGCGTAAATTTAGTTTGAAGTGCGTAAATTTGAATTTTGTAGAGTTTCCCATGAGAATCTTCTAGTTGGAAGTGTTAAAAAACATATAAAAATAGAAATCCCCTTCTGAAAGCTCATTTACGCTCCGTAAACGTTTATGTTTGATCTGTTCGCATTTTAAAGAAAATTGTTTCCAAATCAAACAAAAAAGTATCTATTTTTGAAGCTGCGGTCCCCCGGAACGATTTTCTTCTGAATGAATGAACGCGAACGAGAACGCTCCGCCACGATTTACTACGACGCCCAGGAGAAGTTGTAAATTTCGTCCTTTTTTCGGCATTTTTTGTATGATAATTATGTTTTTTTTAGAGTTTATTAATGATCGAGAATTTCTTTTTATTCAAATTGAAAGAATACCCTGTTTTTTTAAAAAAATTTCATTTTCATGAAAAATAAAAATTTTTTTATCAGAATTTTCTTACTTTTTGAGTCTCATGATCATCATTATCAGTGAATTTTTTTATATTGAAGTCAATAAAAAAACTGTTTTTTTAAAAATATATTTTTCTATGGAGGTTCTAACTTTACTATGTTCGGCAAAGAACCATGCTAAAATTCTCGAATATTGATTAGTCAATTCCAACTTCATATATTATTATTTCTTTTTGACAATTTTTACTGAATGAGACCTAGAAAATGAGCAGAATATATTCAGTTCTTAGTAGTTAATGGAACGTACGATATAAATTTGCTTTCTAACTCCTGAATTGCTTTTCTGGTTATGAAAGATGAACTACATTTTTCAGCTTCTAAAATTTTTTTTTTGAACATTTTTTCTCGTGATTCAAGCTTTAAATAATAGTTTTTTTTGGTTATGTTCATGATTAAGAAGTTAATTTTTTTCAATATTCAAGCTCTAAATGGAAGAATTTTTTTGATAAAAAAAGTAAATAATGCTTTTTTTCTTAAAAAAATGTTCTTCTCAGTTTTAATGGTTCTCCTCCGATAAGTGGAGAAAGTGGTGTATATTCTATTTTTATTTTGACAATATTTTCGGACTGAGAGCTAAAAATAATGGAAAATATTTATCATTCATGAGTTTGGAAGTTATTTTCCACTTTTTGGTTGTTTTTCTGCTTTCAATTACATTTATTTCAATTTTCCTTATTTCAAGGCGTATTCAAAGAGTTTTTCTTGAAATTCGAGCTTTAAATGGAACAAGTTTTTTCCAGTGAAAATCAGAAAATGGATGCTTTTTCACCTTCACTCCATTTTTTTCAACTTTACTCAATTCTAGTGGTACTCCGGTGAACGAAGAAGGTGTCGACGAGGTCTACGTGTCCCAGCAACGGCGAACTTATTCCTTTCAACGACGTGACGCCCCCGCCACCGGCGTCTCGTCCGTTATTCAGGTGTGCTAATTGCTTTTTTCCTTTGTTTTGGAATCATCAATTTTGTGGATAAAAATGTACTGATTATCGATTCCTATATCCTTCATTCCCCTTTATGAAAAATTATAGTTCGTTTCGAAAGCCGAAGATGATAATTATCAGAAAAAAACGATCCTTTCTTCCCTTAATCTTTTAAAAAGGTCGTCTTAGTGAATGTCTAATATCTTTCCTATTGTATAATTCATCAATTTGCTTCTAGCAGAGATCTGAAAAAAAAGAAAAAAAAATTTTTTTAATACTTATAGATGGCTTTTTTTTTATTTGAACGTTTTTCGAATAAAAAAGATTTTTTCATTAGGAGTGAGCTTTTGATTTCTTTTGATTTCAGTTCCATTAGTTAAGTTTTCTTCTCGTTCCAAATTTTTTCAATTTCTGGGAAATTCTTCTGCACGTTTAAAATAAAAAAGTAAACGTGTATGCGCAATTTTTAAAATCGACAGTTTTCCGAGAAACAGTAATTTCGCCTGTTGGTCGAAGAAATATTGAACGTTTTATAGATTTTTCAGGTTTTTTTCAAAATTGTAGTTATGATGTCACTTACGAATTTAAGCTAAAAACTTACTCATGTTGATAATTTTTTTGAAGTTTTTGTTTCATTCTTTAAAAGTATCTATTTTTTTTCACTGCGAATTCTCTCATTTCTCTCATTTTTTTCAAAGCAGTTATTTTTTTATTTACTATTTTATTTAGTTAGAAGGTGTTTTTTTTCTGGAATTTTTCATGTAAAATTTAAGATTGGGAGTTGAAAAGATGCATTTAACTTTTTTTTAAATAGGAAATCAAGAGGATTTTTCTCTTTAGACCTTTCCCAGTTGAACTGTGAGGAAATAGTTATGAGGGGTTTTTTCGAATTTAACCTCTTCAGAATTATTCTGTGTAGTTCACTTCAGCAAATGCGTTGAATGCCGAATTCGCTGGTATATTAATTCTAGAACCGATATTTGATCTTATAAGATAATTTTTTTTCTTGATTCAGTGTTTGTTTAAACTTCCCCTAATGATTATTATACTTCATACTTCTTTTTTTTTCTTCGAAGTTTTGACCTCTCTAAATTTACAAAACTTCTCTTCTTTCAGTTGAAATATCGAATGCCTAATTGGGCAGTAAATATTTTCTAAACCTTTTTTTTTAGCGCTCCTTCAAACTTTTCACAACAATTAGTTATCGTCTTTAAATTTTTTTTTTCAAAAGTTTGACCTCTTCCAACTTGGGCAACTTTTTTTTGAAACGAGACGTCGAAAACCGAATTTCGCGGTTTAAAAGTTCTAGGCGTTGATTTATTCTATAAGCCTTTTTTTCTTTCAATTAGCGCTTTTTCAAACGTTTAACAACAATCAGTAAGGTTCATGCATTTTTTGTCATCAGTTTGACTTCTTCAAACTATTTTCTTTCAGTCGATGCGCCGTCTGCCCAACTCGGCGGCGCCGGTGACGATGCCGCCGTCGCAGCCGGACTACGACTATCCCTCCCCCTCGAAGGGACATTCGGCGGCTTTGGCGCGACTCTCGGCCTCGCCCAGCTCCCAGCATCGCCAGAAACCCATCGTCGACTATGAAGACTTTGTCCCGGGTAACAACCGCGGGAAGCCCTCCTCCTCCTCTTTGGCGGCCTTCAAAAGGCAGAACAGCGGCGAGGTCATGGAGTTGTCGTATTCGAGGAGGGGCGCCGCTTCTGGAGATCTTCCGCCACCTCATCCTTCCCACGGGGGAGCTTACCAACAACACCATCCTCCTAGGCCCAAGGACTTTCCTGTGGTTGTTGGATGTTCGTATTTAATTGAATTTATTGAAATATTCATGGTCATATTAATCCGTTTTTCTCGGCTTGAAACGTTCATGTGCAGCGTTTGCGATGCGTTTTTGAATCTTTTTCTCGTTTCATGAAAAAGGCTGATTGCTCAGTCGGGCTAAAACGGGCTCTCAGCGGGTTCCCCCGTATAAAACCCATATAAGCACGGCTTGTAGATCTTTTGGCATTTTTTCACCCAGCTAAGACAGATTTTTCTTGGTATTCAGCTCTAAACGTCTGAGTTTCTTCTGGGGGAAGTTATGAGGGGAAAATTGATTTTTCATGGCTTTGTGAGATTGTATTAGAGTTTACAGCGCCTTTTTTAAAGAAGCATAATTTTTCAGCTTCATCTAGCAAATCAAGAACGAGAGATTTTCATAAAGATAAGCTTACCTTCTTCGTTACCTGCACTTCAAAATTATAACATTTTTCTTTTTTCAGCCTACGGAAACGACCGGGAAAAGGCTGACATCTCATTCACGAGAAGGAATAGTGGAGAACAACGACGGAGGGACGAGGAATCGTACCTTCGGTACGGGTCCCCGCCCCAACTCAACGTCAACCAACACCAAAACCCGCAAGGACCGCAGTTCTACCACGGCTTCCGGGAAACCAAAGCCAACTCTCAAGGGCAGAGATTTGGATCCAGTGGATCCGCTTCTCGGTTAGTTTTCGTGGAGGGGAGAATAGAGCAAGTTGTCTGCACTATTGAGCACGATGTAAAATTTTCCTTCATTTTTAATATTATGACTATATCAGTGAAATCACATAGCGCCAGCTTGTCCCGATTTTGATTTCCCTCCCTGCTACAGAACCCTTAACTTCGACGCGCGCGGGCTGCCTCTGTGCATGCGCCTTTAATAGAACGGGGATTGTAGACTAAATAAAAAACTTCAGTTTTGGGGTTTGAATATTTGAAATTTATCATGAAGGTTCCGACTGCGGTACCGTAAGTGGGAAATATCGGCAAACTTAAAGTATAGCTGATCCACGGCTGGTTTGAGACATCGAAAAAAGGGTCTGACACGATGAGAAAAGAGACAGTGCCTGGTTGGATGAGGGCGCAGACAGGCCACGCCCCTTTGCCCCCAAGTCGCGAATCGGCTGTGAATTTGCCAAAAGTTGCCAAATTTAAATGAAGCTCGATTTTTGAAAATTGCCTAGCTAGGCGCTGCCAATTCTAAGAATATCTAGGCGCTGCCAATTCTAAGAATTTCTAGGCGCTGCCAATTTTGAGAATATCTAGGCGCTGCCAATTTTGAGAATTTCTAGGCGCTGCCAATTCTAAGAATATCTAGGCGCTGCCAATTTTGAGAATATCTAGGCGCTGCCAATTTTAAGACTATCTAGGCGCTGCCAATTTTGAGAATATCAGGCGCTGCCAATTTTGAGAATATCTAGGCGCTGCCAATTTTAAGACTATCTAGGCGCTGCCAATTTTGAGAATATCAGGCGCTGCCAATTCTAAGAATATCTAGGCGCTGCCAATTCTAAGAATTTCTAGGCGCTGCCAATTTTGAGAATATCTAGGCGCTGCCAATTTTGAGAATTTCTAGGCGCTGCCAATTCTAAGAATATCTAGGCGCTGCCAATTTTGAGAATATCTAGGCGCTGCCAATTTTAAGACTATCTAGGCGCTGCCAATTTTGAGAATATCAGGCGCTGCCAATTCTAAGAATATCTAGGCGCTGCCAATTCTAAGAATTTCTAGGCGCTGCCAATTCTAAGAATTTCTAGGCGCTGCCAATTTTAAGAATTTCTAGGCGCTGCCAATTTTGAGAATATCTAGGCGCTGCCAATTTTGAGAATTTCTAGGCGCTGCCAATTCTAAGAATTTCTAGGCGCTGCCAATTCTAAGAATTTCTAGGCGCTGCCAATTTTGAGAATATCTAGGCGCTGCCAATTTTGAGAATTTCTAGGCGCTGCCAATTCTAAGAATATCTAGGCGCTGCCAATTTTGAGAATATCAGGCGCTGCCAATTCTAAGAATATCTAGGCGCTGCCAATTCTAAGAATTTCTAGGCGCTGCCAATTCTAAGAATTTCTAGGCGCTGCCAATTTTGAGAATATCTAGGCGCTGCCAATTTTGAGAATTTCTAGGCGCTGCCAATTCTAAGAATATCTAGGCGCTGCCAATTTTGAAAATATCTAGGCGCTGCCAATTTTAAGACTATCTAGGCGCTGCCAATTTTGAGAATATCAGGCGCTGCCAATTCTAAGAATATCTAGGCGCTGCCAATTTTGAGAATATCTAGGCGCTGCCAATTTTGATGCCGTGTTCAAAGTAATTTCCGCGAAATGCAAAATACCCGTTAGAGAAAGAATATCTAGGCGCTGCCAATTTTGAGAATATCTAGGCGCTGCCAATTTTGAGAATATTCTAAGAATATCTAGGCGCTGCCAATTTTGAGAATATCTAGGCGCTGCCAATTTTGAGAATATCTAGGCGCTGCCAATTTTGAGAATATCAGGCGCTGCCAATTCTAAGAATATCTAGGCGCTGCCAATTTTGAGAATATCTAGGCGCTGCCAATTTTGAGAATATCTAGGCGCTGCCAATTTTGAGAATTTCTAGGCGCTGCCAATTTTGAGAATATCTAGGCGCTGCCAATTCTAAGAATTTCTAGGCGCTGCCAATTTTGAGAATATCTAGGCGCTGCCAATTTTGAGAATTTCTAGGCGCTGCCAATTTTAAGACTATCTAGGCGCTGCCAATTTTGAGAATATCAGGCGCTGCCAATTCTAAGAATATCTAGGCGCTGCCAATTCTAAGAATTTCTAGGCGCTGCCAATTCTAAGAATTTCTAGGCGCTGCCAATTTTGAGAATATCAGGCGCTGCCAATTCTAAGAATATCTAGGCGCTGCCAATTTTGAGAATATCTAGGCGCTGCCAATTTTGAGAATATCTAGGCGCTGCCAATTTTGATGCCGTGTTCAAAGTAATTTCCGCGAAATGCAAAATACCCGTTAGAGAAAGAATATCTAGGCGCTGCCAATTTTGAGAATATCTAGGCGCTGCCAATTTTGAGAATATTCTAAGAATATCTAGGCGCTGCCAATTTTGAGAATATCTAGGCGCTGCCAATTTTGAGACTATCTAGGCGCTGCCAATTATAAGACTATCTAGGCGCTGCCAATTTTGAGAATATCTAGGCGCTGCCAATTTTGAGAATATCTAGGCGCTGCCAAATTTGAGAATATCTAGGCGCTGCCAAATTTGAAAATATCTAGGCGCTGCCAATTTTGAGAATATCTAGGCGCTGCCAATTTTGAGAATATCTAGGCGCTGCCAATTCTAAAAATATCTAGGCGCTGCCAATTCTAAGAATTTCTAGGCGCTGCCAATTTTGAGAATATCTAGGCGCTGCCAATTCTAAAAATATCTAGGCGCTGCCAATTCTAAGAATTTCTAGGCACTGCCAATTTTGAGAATATCTAGGCGCTGCCAATTTTGAGAATATCTAGGCGCTGCCAATTTTAAGACTATCTACACTAAGAATAACTGACGAGATAAACGCGAGGTCGGTGGCGGTACATTGACGAGCTCGCAAACATCTCGCTTTTTTCTAGGCGCGATCTCGCATTTATCTCGGCGCGACCTCGCATTTTTCTTGGCGCCATCTCGCATTTATCTCGCATTTCGGAAATTTTCAAATTGCGAGAGAAATGCGAGCTCGCGCCTAGAAAAATGCGAGCTCGCGCCCAGACAAATGCGAAACCGGCGCGAGAAAAAAAGCGAGATATTTGCGAGCTCGTCAATGTACCGCCAGTGTCTCGCGTTTATCTCGGCAGTTATTCTTAGTGTAGGCGCTGCCAATTTTGAGAATATCTAGGCGCTGCCAATTTTAAGACTATCTAGGCGCTGCCAATTTTGAGAATTTCTAGGCGCTGCCAATTTTGAGAATATCTAGGCGCTGCCAATTTTGAGAATATCTAGGCGCTGCCAAATTTAAAAGAAAAGATCAAGAACTCTTCGCCCTGCATGCGCCTTCAATAACGCCTGACATTACTGTCTTATTAAAGGCACCTACAAAGAGAAAGGTCGCGCGCATCGAAAGAAAGTTTCTAGGAATATTCCTTTAACTCAGATCTCTCGGAATCACAAGCTACTGCGGAATGAGCTAAAAACTGGTCTTAAACTGTAAAAAATCTTTATGAATAAATAGCCAAAAAGTACGGTCACAAAATTTTGATTTCTATGAATTTTTTACGATATCAGACACCTCTACGAAGAAGTTCCAACGTCGGCGCCTTACGAATCTTCGGCCAGGGAAACGGATATTCTTGGCGATGATGACCTTGGCCACGGTCATCAGCATGTTCCAGTTCTTTTCAAACCTCAGGTTTCAAATTTGACTTTTTTTCGTTTTTGTACGAGGTCTTAATGGATAATCTGAAGAAAAAGAGAAAGAAAAACAGTTTTCATGAAAGATTTTTATTCACAAACCAGTGTGATCCCTGAGCAGTTCCTTTACACATAACATTTAAAGGTAAAATTTTGAGAGTTTTGTAATTTTTTTTGCGACCTATTGGAAATATATACTATTTTTGATTTTGTGCTTACTGTGAAACTGAAAAATAGTTTAATCTATGCAAAATTAACATTTTTGAAGCAAAAAAGTTGGATGGTGACTTGTTAGGCAGAGAATTCGACGAAAAGTGGTTTTTTAAAGTTTAAATCTTCAAAAAAGGATTTTTTAAGTTTTAAGAAGACTTATTTAGGTTCTATAAGGATTTTTATCTCAATTAAAGCTAGAAGTCTCGATTTATTTTTTTTTTTCAGCAAAATCCGAATCGAAGCCGTTTGGAGCCGGAAGAAGTCGATAGTGATGGTCATTCTGGTGTTTATCAGCCGGGAAAATATCAACCTTGTGAGGAGATTTTCTTTTTCGATTTTTAAGTTCGGGGAGTGTCTAAATTGCATTTAGGAAAATATGGGGTTCATAGAAACTTTCTAGAAGAACAGAAAATTGGGTGAAGAGAGGTTTGGAGTTAAAAAATAGGGAATTTTGGGTTTCAGTGGTGGAGATTTGACGATCTGCCGGGACTTTTTTTATAACTTTATTATTTTTTTCTGTTTTCGGAATAATTGAAATTATAACTCTCCGACTTTTTTTCTTTGATTTTGTGACGAAGAATTGTCATCAATGTATTAATTTTATGGAAATTTCAAAAGTAGTTCTCCAATCCCTACGTTTCGTAGCAACTAGAAACTCCGAGAAAAACTTTAAAAATGACTGGGATTCTCTAAAAAGCAAAAAAAGAAAGGAACGAGGCTGCCGAATCTCTGAATCGCAAATGAGCCGATTTTTTTCATTCCAAAAAGCGAAGATCCTTCTGTTTTCTTTCCTATTTAAAGGCATCTTTTTTTAGAAAAAAATTAGATTTTTTTGAAATTTTTAAATTTTTTTATTCTGAAGAGCGTCCTGAAAGATATCAGAATGATGATTCTCGAAAGTGGATTATTTGAACAGTTTTTTAATTTTCTCCTGAATTTTTAGTCATTTTGTTCATTTTCGAGCTTCTTGTCACTGTAGTGATCACTTCCAAGCTTCAAATCACTGTAGGAGTTCTTTTCTAGCGCAGAGCCTTCAAGAGAATCATTTTTCATCTTCCGCCCCTATAGTGGCCACTTTCGAGCTTCTTGTTACTTAAAGGACTGTTTCAAAGTTTTCCGTCACTCTAGAGAATCAATCTGGAGCACTCAGTCCTTTAGCCCCTCAAGAGACCACTTATACCAACAGTAGTTGCATTTAAACTTTTTACCAACTGAAAAAGAAGTCATTAAAGTCATTTATAAGCTTCCAGGCACTAAAGTGGTCACTATTTAGCATTGAGCCTCCTAAAAGACCACTTATTCCAAAATCAGTTTTATTCACACTTTCTCAGTTATCCACCAACTGAAAAAAGAAGTCATACGCGTTATTTTCAAGCCTTCAGACACTAAAGTGGTCACTTTTGAGAAAATATCCACTTAAGAAACCACTTTGGTGTAGCCGATAGCCACTCAAGGGACACTTATACTAACAAAATTTTAGACTTTCTGAACCATATCATCAATTAAAAAAGAGTCAAACACGTCATTGAAATCATTTTCAAACCTCCAGACACTAAAGTGGACATTTTTTTGAGCTTTAAACGTCTATAGGAACCACTTAGCGCATTAATAGTATTCAGAAGACTTTCTAATTCGTCCAATAAAAAAAAAAGTCATCCGCAGGCGGGGAAATCCGCTCTGTGCACTTTTTCAGCTTCTTCTCTCCTAGTTTTATTCCATTTTTTTTTTCGCCCCCGCTGGCCTTTTTTGTTTCGCGACGTCTCAATTTTCCGCCAGACCCCCGTTTTTTTTTTGCCATATTTCACAGACGTTTGGTGCATCATTCTGGATGGGCATTAGGTTACTTTGCTGCCTTTGATTGGGTTTTTGTGGTTTCTGTCTTTTTTTCGGCGTTTTTTGAAGTTTTGCGCGAGGATTTGTGGAAGACTCTGTCCAGAAGTTTATTTTTATTTCTATTGTAGATTTTTTAAGATTTCCAAGTAAAAATGAAGTTTTGGTTGTTGTTTCCAAGTTGATATAGAAGTTAGTTTTACGAAAACCTATAAATTAACTAAGAGAGTATTTCTTGTAGTAGTTCTAAATAGGAATTTCAACTTTTAATGCTCATTTTCAAAAACGTTCCCTGGTTAGATGAAAAAAATTTTCTGACTGAAAAATGAAAAAAAATTTTTTCTAATAAGGTTAAAAATCTAGTTGATTCTACTGGTCTCCTTCTTTCATTAACTTTTTTTTTCGATTTCATTTTATTTTTTTTTTCCAAATGCGATGCAATTATAAACAAGCAAAGGCAATTTTCGCATGTCCCTGGGGCCTTAATTAAACGCATCAATTCAGTTTTTTTTTCCTTTCATTTTTGGTTTTCAAAAGATCCGTTCCCGTGTAGCTATCTCCATACGGAGAAGCCTTTTTCAATTTTTATATTTTTAAAATGCAAAAAAGCGAAAAATGGGCGTGGCGGCCAATCAGTGACGTCATTCCATTTTTGAATGAACTATAGGTTTCTCAAGTCGAAACTCTGAGGTTTCTGTCTTTTTTTTTTTGGAAAATTGGGATTATCCGCCGCCTCTTCTACGTCTTCACAGCAAATCCTCTTGCGCGGAACAAAAAAAGAGTTATTTTTTTGGTTCGGAATGTTTCTTTGAACTTTTTCGAGCTTCGTGTCTATTTTTGAGAAATTTAGAATTTTGGTTAATAAGCTCGATTTTCTGTCGCTTCTTCTGGCTTTGAGAACCTTTTTGATAGAGGATCTTGAAAAAAATATTTTTGATCTGACTGGTTTAGTGAGTTTGAAAGCCTGATTTGGTTATTTTCATAGCTGAAATGTTGAATTTGCAATTTTTGGTCAGAAACTTATATTTTTTTTATTGTTTTGCAGTACTTTTTCCGTCTAAAAAAGCCATACCAAAAAAATGATTTTACTGTATTTTCAACGTTTTTTTGTAGTTTCAACTCAAATCGAGGATTGTTGTTTTCTAGTTGGCAAAAAAACGAACCATTCCAAATGCGGCTCTGAATTTTGGTTTTTTCTTCTTACTTTTTATCACACGATTACTGTACTTTTAGTGGAACAAAGAAAAAAATTTGAAATTTAATTTTTAATTTTTTTCATTTTTCTATACAATGTTGGTGACCCAAAAATCGGTTTTTTTAATTTTTTTGTTTCCGATGATAAATGGGTTTTGGCATCAATTAACGTACATATGACAAAAAGTAGCCAATCTAAATGCGGTCTGACAACCTTTTTTTTAAAACCGATCTCAATCTTATAAATTAAAATTGCTCTCTGACGGCTTTTGAATCTTAGATCTTGATTATATTTCGTTTTCCGTTTTTTTTTGTACTCTGGTAACTTACCGTAGTAGAACGTAGTGATGGCGCGGTCGCTTTCGATGAGCGCCAAAGAACGGGCTCGGAAATTCAGCGAGAAGATTGTCGCCTGGGTCAGCACTAGCCGGCCTGAATGTGAGTTTCTTTTTAGGTTTTTTGGGGTTTTCGGATGGGATTTCATGGAGGAGACTGAGGATCTAAGTTGGAATGGTTAAGTCGGCTGGATCTCCTTTTTCTGGTATCTGTGGAAAAATCCATGCGACGGAGAGAAGTTGGGGAAATGCAGAATCAACTTACAACTTCAGAATGAAGATTACTGGAAAAAACTGGGAATTTCAAAATTTATTTGAGAGGCAGTTTGAAAGACTGAGAATCTAAGGTGGAATGGATGAATCGACCGTATCTCTTGTAAGGAATAAAAACTAGAATTTGTCTGGAGAATTTCAGAATCAAGATTTTTCCCAGGTGAGGCTTTCTCTCTGTAAAAGTATCATTTTTTTTCCTTGGTGGAATGAAAAACTTGGGAAACTCTGGAAGGAGTCGAACCGGTGACCTTGCGGATGTTTAACGAGACCCTTACCAACTGAGCTACGCGCCAAAAAAAAAAATCTGAAAGTGGAGGTGCCTTTGAAGCATTGGAAAAATATATATTTGCACTTTTTATCATCAAGTTATCAGCTTATCTGGGATTTGAATGCTCTTGAAAGCTCTTTTATAATCTGTTGAAAATGATCAAAATTCTTTTTATAGATCCGGAAAATAGTCCCCAGCTCATAAGGTTGCAAAATAAGGCCTTCAGAAATTTGGAATAATTTCAAAAATCGGACTCTTCTCATCAAAATTCTATTTTCTTTGCACTTTTTAGGTTTACTATGCTTTTTTTTTACCGTTTTTGTAGCCCCACCGGCGAGGGAAAAGAGACGAAGACAGGTCAGACTCTTTTAAATCGTGATTAAACATACGTCGGCTGAATCCCACCACAAGGTTCTCATTTTCAAATTTTTTTTTTGCACGCTAAAGGCTGGGGTGGTATCCAGCCGATGTATGTGACAAAATGATCAATATCAGTTCTGATAGAAATTTTATTTATTTTTGAAAAAAAAAAGACAATTTTCAGAGTTTCATTACTCTCGAAAGGCTCAATGCTTCAAAAGAATTCAACTTTCTTTCAAAGTTTCAATTTTTCGTTGGTTCTTCGGACTTTCTCCACTCCAATCCTAATGGAATGCGTTCCTTCCCCCCTCTTTTCGTTTGGCAACTGAAGAAGAAGAAGAACAGATCATTTTATTTGCGTTCCAAAGTTTTGCAGTTCTGCTGGGGATGTGGGCTAATGCATTCCGAAATGGAAATGCAAGGATACTTTTCAATTAGTTGTCGAGCTGTCGGGTTCGAAAATAGATGAAAAAAAGAGAAGGCGACAACCTTTTTTGTTGGAGTTTTACTTGAGCTTTTAGGTTAGCTTCTTTTTATTTCATCGTTAAATTTGAAGATTTTCGCCTATTTTTGGTGTTGAGGAGTCAATTTTTTTAAAGCCGCAAGAGAAAATGGGAAGTTTGGAGGTCCTAGACATTCTCTCTTTTCTTTTTTCTTTTCCTGGCTCCTTTTTTCTTGATCTGTGGTAGATTGGATTCAACAAACCCCCCAAAAAAAGGAGAAGCTTTTTCTAACCTACATTAACTTGGCGGAAAGCGAGAGAGTATAGAAAGCTAGGAGACATCAGACATTTCTCCATTTTCTCATTGTGTCTGCGTCTCTTCTTTCTTTATAGCCTCTAATCTTCGATCCCTAAAAACATCGAACTTTCCCGCTCATTTTCAAGCTCTAAGCTTCTCAAGATTAATTTTTTTCCCTAAAGTTTTGTTTTCAAGCTTCCCGTCGCTTTTCTTGTTTTGAAAGGGCGTTTCGAAAGAATCCAAAGTCTTCATAACAACTTTCGTACGCTGACCTTAGGCGGTTGCTCATGCGAAAATAGGTTATTTTGGACTTTTTCTTTTCTCTAGAGAAGACATTTCGAGTTGACGTGCTTTTTTGACTGGAAAATGGAGGAATTTTGGGTATTTTAGTCAAAAAATTGAATTGAAAAGCGATTCGAAAAAGCAGCATTTTCAATGTTTTCAATGAAATGAAAAGTTTTTGCACCTTCGGACTCATTTTCTTAAAAAAAATCTTCTTACCGATTTTTGATCCATTTTTTTTTGTTTTCAAGCCGATACGTTTTTTGCATTTTGCTTTTTGGTTCAAAAAGGTTTTTTTTCCCGCAACTCGAATGTTTTATTCAAAGTCGAAGCCAGCTTTTACCCTCCAATAGTGAGGCTCTCAACCCGTTTTTTTGCTTCCTTCCTTTTTTTGCTTTCAAATATTTTCAATTATCCACTTAAAAAAAAGGAAAAACAAACGGAAAAAGAACATTTCGGAAGCTTTGAATGATGTGGAACGGAAGAAAAATGGTTTTTTTTCGTATCATTGGCTCCAATCTGCAGATTTGTCGTTGATTAATTGTTCTCAGTGGGAGGAAATTTGGGATTTGTCGAGTAGTAAGATTCCTTCGAGCCTTTTTAGGCCTTTTTGTTGATTTTTTTTTCATAGTTTTATCTCAAAAAAGAAGATTTCTGGTGTTTTTATCATTGGAGCGCGTTTGAGATGGAAAATAAGCTTTGAGCCTCAATTTCTGTTCTTTTATTTTTGAATACAGAAATTTGAACAATTTTACACATTTTTTGCATTATTTTAGGTTTTTAAAATTATTTAAAAATGTCCCCCAAATGAAGTTTTTTTGAAATTTTATCCTTAGAGCACATTTGTGGATAAATGTTTGCCATTTTTCTTCATTTTTTTGGGGTTTGTACTGTAAAATTTGCGATTTTTTTCAAAAAGTCGTGAGCATTTCTACTTGAGTTTTGCTTTCAAAATTTGTTTTTTTAATGGTTTCTATTTTTTTGGATATTTGATTCTAAGGCGTTATTGAGGTCGAAAAATTGAATTTTGTGGCCTTTTTTTCTGTAGTTTGAGCTTGAAAAAGTCCCATTTTTAGCGGTAGGGCAAGTTTGATACAAGAGAATGGATTTTTCTGCCCTTTTTTTGTATTCTGAGCTCGAGAAATCCCATGTTTATCGGTAGGGCGCGTTTGATACAAAAAAATGGCCTCTCAGATTCTTTTTTTTCAAAAAACCATTAGTCATTGCTCCTTTTTTTTTTTTAGCTTCTAAAGAAGTTTTACCTCTTGGATTTGGTCAAAATACATCTCACTATTCTCAAAATCTATTTTATATTCTTATCGATACATAAATTGTAGTTCATAGGTGGACTTTTGGATATTGGAACTGATATTTTTTCCAAATACATTTTCCTTCTAAGAGCTGGAGATAAGCCGTTCGGCTTTTATTGATTTTCGACGGAAAAAAAAATGTTTTTTGGTTTTTTTGATGGTTAATACTGATGAAAAATAGGATTAGGAACGGAGAAAATCTTGAGATTTGGTTTATTTTTTGTCTTTTCGTTATGTTTTTGATATATATTTTGAAAGAATAGAGGAAAAAGTTCTAATAATTTCTATTATTTGAAATAAAAGCTTTTTTAAAGACTGGAAATCGATAAATTCTATAAATGTTGGTTCATTTTGAACCGTCTATTTCATTTGCCGTAGCTAGGAAAGCCTTGGTCGCACGTGGAATGGCTCAAAGGGTTTCTATAGAACTGCACCCGACCAGAAACGGCTTGCGCGCTTGAGCTAGCAAATGCGAAGATTGACGCTTCTCAAGTTGGAGAATTTAAAAACCCTACTCTAACCGCACCGCGACCGCGACGCATTGAGTCATTCTATCTGCGGCCAGAAGATTTTCAGTCGTTTCCAAAGAACTTTATATTTTTCCTGCAAATTATCGCAGGAGTCAAGATTTCCTCTCTCTAACTCTAATTTCATCGAATTTCCTGTTTTTGCTGGTCGCCTTCTTATATGGAAATCGGAATGAGCAGAAAAAATGGAGCAGCAAAATGAAACGTCTTCCTTTTGCGTAATTGGAGCTCAACGTGTGGCGGCGGCGGCTTTTGTTTTTTTGCATTTTTTAATTGAAATCGCATTTTACTTCCTCTCTTGATGGAATTTGTTAAAAATTCACGTGATTATTATGTCTTTTTGATTTTCCTGGAAAGATTAGCTGTGTGATATGAGGATGTACGTCTGGATTGTAGGGGATTAGTTGGCTTTTTGGCTTGACTCTGTACTTTTGGACGATTTTCTCCTGTTGAGGACATTTTTGAGCTTTTCTTGAAGCTTGATTTGGATAATTTTTGTGGAAAAAAATGCTCGATTAAGGAAATTCTGTTAAAAAGTGGTTCTGGCTTTTCAAAACTTGGTTTGAAGCTCACTGGAAATTCAAAAAATGTATGTTTTGAGGAAAAAACCCAGTTTCTGAGAATTTTGAGATGACATTAATTTTTTTCCGTTTTCGCAAGGTTCTAGTGGCTCTAAGAAGCTCAATAAAAGCATCCTTAGGGATCCTCGGAGGGGCCCCTTCTAGGGACCACTTCACCAGCTTCTATAGGAGCCCCTAAGACTTGCAAAAGTGGCCACTATAGGGGTTTCAGTAAGTAGCCTTGACTTTACCCTTTAGGGATCACTTTTCCTGCCCCTGCTTTGTCCTAACCCCTATAGAGACCACTCTGGAACTCCTAAAAATTATAAAAATTCACCTAAACAAAGTTTTTTTTGGAAATATATCAATTTTTGAGCTTCCAGTGAAGATTTCAGTGTTTTTCTTCACAGGAATCGAGTTTTCCAGAATATTTTTTCCTTATGTTTCAAGCCTCCTTTGAAAAATTACCTTCAAAAGCTGACATATTCGGAAGTTCTGAGCTTCATCCTCTCATTTCATACATCTTTCCTGTGCCTCGTGCAATATTTTATGACCAAAAATGAATATGAAAGGGGAGAGAGGGGAAAAATAAGGGCAGGAAATTGTGCCCTGCCTCGACTTTTTTGGCATCGAATCGAGCGCAATTCGTTTTTGAGCCTAATTTGGATCGACTTTCTTCTTTTTACCCATTTCTTGAATTTTTCAATAATTTTGCTATGAGAAAATTTGAAATTTGGTGGGGAGATTACGGTTTATGAGTGGAGCGAACTTGTGTTAGAAGATTTTTTGAATTTTATTTTGAAGTTTACTTTTTTGAGTCTATCATTCATAGATAATTTTTCCAAAAATTAAAATTAACGGCTGTTTTTTTCCCACCCGATTTTCCGTGAGAAAAATATGAAAAATTGTTGCAAATTTTTTTGTTTAATGGCTTTTTATTTTTTTAGTTTACTGGTTGTATTGTCGAAATAACTTACTCTTTTTCTTTTTTTGTACCTTTCTGGGAAAAATATCCATAGCTTTATCAATGGAGCGCAACTGAACCTGGTGAAAAATCCCTTTTCTACGAAATTATCCACAGGTTTATCAATGGAGCGCAACTGGACCTGGTGAAAAACCCTTTTCTGCGAATTTATCCATAGA
This sequence comes from Caenorhabditis auriculariae, assembly GCA_904845305.1. Taxonomy (NCBI): domain Eukaryota; kingdom Metazoa; phylum Nematoda; class Chromadorea; order Rhabditida; family Rhabditidae; genus Caenorhabditis; species Caenorhabditis auriculariae. Next base: position 1,372,725 of record CAJGYM010000014.1, on the reverse strand, counting down.
TTTATCAATGGAGCGCAACTGGACTTGGTGAAAAAACCCTTTTCTGCGAAATTATCCGTAGGTTTATCAATGGAGCGCAACTGGACTTGGTGAAAAAACCCTTTTCTGCGAAATTATCCGTAGGTTTATCAATGGAGCGCAACTAGACCTTGTGAAACAACAGAATTTTATCAGATTTCAATATTTCAAAGAGTAATTGAATTGAATCTGAGTCAATAACGTACTTTACTCTCTTCACTTTCGCTTTCCTGAAACGAAAAACACATTTATCAATAGAGCGCAATTGGACGTGAATATCCTCGGCGGTTTTTCCTCCTGTCAATCTTTCTCCTATTCAAGAAACATCTGATGTCTCAGTGACATCTCTACGTTGTGACATTCATCAGCTTCTGCTTTTTTTTTCTGAGTGCATGTCTTCAGCAAATGATGGAGATGATGACGTGCCGAGAGGCCGTTTTTTTCCAAGTTTTTTCGAGAAATATGGCTTTTGAGGCTTTTTTCCTCGTTATTGAACCTTTTTTTGGGTTTAAAGCTGATGAAATGATTTTTTGCAGTGTTCTGAATATTTTTCGACCTTCGAGAAACCGGAAAATCGATTAAAAAACCTCTTTTCTGAGGCTTAATTTTTTTTTGAGTAGTTTTTTAAGTGATGTCTGCTTGTTTTGTGATGAATTTTGTAAAAAAAGCAATTTTTCAATGTTTTCTGAAGATTATGAAAGTGCGGACGTTTCTTCCGTTTCTTTTTTTGGAACTTTTTTCCTGGAACACCTGTTTCCTAGCTTATTTTGAGTATGAATGCTTGAATTTTCAGTTTTTCAGATTGCGAAGATCTTTTTTTGGTTCCATAGAATCTTTTTCGAGATCATTTTTCGAAATTTTCAGTTTTCTGAGCCTTTTCGGAGGTTCCATCATATCACTATAACATTATTTCATTATTCATAATAATTAAAAAAAATTTTGGACTGTGGAGCAATTTCCTGTTTCAAGCGTTTTCTAGATTGGTTTTGTAGAATTTTCGGTTTTTTGAGTTTTTTTTAAAGGTCTTGTGAAACCCATGTTATCAGTTCCAACTGATTTGCAGGATCATTTTCAATTTTTGAGAGGAATTTTCAAAAAAATCGATTTTGGAGAAGTCTTCAGCTTTTCTATATAGTCTGACCTTTTTATCCAAATAAATAAATTTTGGTGAAGTTGAAAACAAGCTTCATATCCATAATTATTTTCGAAAAATCTACCAAATTGGGTTCCTTTCAAAATATTTTTCATCTCTTTCCTTACAAGGTTATCGTTTGGAAAACCGATTTTAGTCAGATTTTCCCTCAAAAAACGACTTTCGAGCCTCATCTCGCCGATTTGGAGCGAGTAATTTGAGATAACATATGAGTTTCAAGCGGCAGGAAAGTTCCAGCGGAAGCGCCCTCGGCTCCGTTTTGCATTATTCATCAGTTTCCTTTCGCTTTTATGGCTTCTTTCGGTTTTTTTTCCCCGAGTTTTTTCTCTTGTTTTTCATTGCCCAGTAATGCCGGATATATGGAGGAGCAATCATTTTTTAATCAAGTTTTTCGTTGAATAGGAAGTTGGATTTTCCTAGGATTTGTACTGAAAAATTTGAGCAAAATGATCTTTGAAATAAGAGAAGAAAAAGCCGCGAGAGAGTGAGATTACTGCGCTCCACGGCTAATTTTTTCAATTTAGAGTCTTTTCCTTTTCTGTTTCCGGCCACCTTTTTCTGTAGGAGAAGAAAAAAAAAACAGACAAGAAGGTGACTAAAAAAAGTAGCCGCAAAAAATTTCTGTTTATGTGCTCTATGGCTAAATTTTTTGCAAAATGAGGCCCTAAGCACTGGATTTTTTTTTTGGAGTTTTCAGTTTTTTTTCGAATTAAGTTAACGTTTTTCGCCAGGTTCATGAGAAAATAAGATTTATGGAAAATGCCTGAAAAAATGGCCGCAATAATCGCGCTCCATCGCTAAAATTTGGAAAACATGCTTTTCTCGATTATTCATGGCAACTAGGTCTCAATATTTTTCAAAAAACGAAAATTTCAAGCTTCAGTTGATCTTTACGCCAATAATAAAGTTGTAAAAAAACCGGAAAAAAATAAAGATTTTAGGCACAGAAATTTATGAAAAAAATTATGTTTGCTTGACTGTTCATCAAAAAAATTGACAAAAAAATCCTTTTTCGGAATGATTTATTTCTAAGAAACTTTTTTTGAACCTTCTGAACTCTTGGAAACTTCCTCCAGAACAACCCAAAAAGCGGACAAGTAATTGTAAAAAGAAATAAAAATATTCGGGGCCTTGCGTTGAGTTTTTTTCAATTCAATTATTTATGATGTATAGCGACGCTTTATTCTCGCAGTTTCTGGGTTTTCTTTCAGATTTTTCCTCATTTTTTGGAATTCTTTTTTTTATTTTGAAGCAAAAACGTCGCTTTGTTGCTCATGTTATAGACCGCCTTTTTTTCAGCTTTTTTTGAGCTTATTTAAGAAGTTTTTTTCATTGAGATTTTTTTCTCATTTTTGGAAGTTATTTTTTTCAAAACGTCTCATTGTTGCTCATTTTATAGATAGAAAAAAATTTTTTTAAAAAGTTTTTACGCTTCTCTGGAGAAATCGAACTTTTTTGTTTGCTCAAAGTGATTTTTAGCATGATTTCCAGTGAATTACAGAGAATACCTTATTGTTGCTCGTGTTACAGCTTTTTTTTTGGCCTTCTGCGTTTTTTATGTCTGGCGCAATTTATTTTGGGGAAACAATTTCTCACACAGTAGCTAATGTAAATTCCTCTGAAATAATTGCTATCAATATCTCATTATTGCTCATCTTACAAGATTTCCCACTCACTCAGCTCTCGAAAGAACGCTTACCGGCTTTTCTTGCTGACCAGAAGTTTGTATCTAGTTTGATCAACTGTAGATGCGACTCCCGACTATTTCGCTGGAGTCGGATTCTGATGGGGAAGTCATGCAGTCGCCGAGTCGCCGACCCAAATCGAAAACCAGCGAACCGGTGCGTCGCCGTCGCGAGATCGTCCTCGCGGAAGACTGCGGCACGTCGTCGCCACAGTCGCCACGGCGATCGCAGTCGCTGCGACGACCCTCGAAGTCTTCGGCGTCGCCGCCGCCGCCGACGCCAATGTCGGGCCTCTGCGACATGGGACCGCTTTTCCGGACGGCGAGCCTGCGAGTGAAGCAGCAGCTGACGGCAAGGCTCAGCGAGCCTTTGAGACTTGCCGAGAATCTGAACCGGTCGATGAACAAGCTTCTGGCGACTGGAGATGATCAGGATGATCATTTCCAACATTATAGTGTACTCCATGCCGCGTCTTCCACATCACTACAGAAGAATGGTGAGCTGGAGTGACGTCATAGAAGAGGTTGATGACGTCATTGGGAATTCTGAAGAAAGGAACTTCAGAAGGTTTTTGGAGAAAGAGTTAAATTGAGTAGCAGCCTCTACAATTGTGAAAAGCAAAGATTAAAAGGGAGTCATTTTTTAAAGTTAGAAGTAAGAAAAAGTAGTTTTTCGAGAGTAAGAAAGGTTATGAAGTCCTTTAAAAGCGGTTAAGAACATTTACGACGTCATTTTTAAAATTAAAAAAAAGTGACGTCATTTTTGAGAAACGTGATGTCATTTCGTGTAGTGCGGTATTATGACGTCACCATGAAGAAAAAAGGAATATGTCAGCTATTTATGAAGCCTTAGAGAACCAGAATCACGATTTTAATGACGTCATTTTTTTGGAAATAGTATGTTAATGACGTTATCTTTAAGAAAAAGGGATTAATGACGTTTTTTTCAAGATATTTGAGAAGAGAGAGGGCATCTAAATTTTTGTGGAAATAGAAGAGAGAAATTTCGAAAATAGTAGAAAAATGACGTCATTCTTTGAGAGGAACGATGGGAATTGTGTGACGTCATCAGGTAATTATTGGGTGATCGACTAAAAATGAAATTCGACTATTTGATTCATTTTTCAGCCGAAGACGCCGGTTCGTCGAGCGAAGATGATGATCCAGAATATCTGGAGCTCATGGAAAGGGACAATATTATCACGAGATATGAAAAGGTGATTGCAAATCAAGCTCAAAAGAAAGGAAAATGATTTTATAGGGTCCTGACAGCCAGGATGTTGATCCGTGGGAAAATCCGCAGTTTGACGTTTACGCCAAAACGGATCGATTTGGGTTCATACAGTGAGTTTCAACGGGAAAAATGAACTTCTTAGGAAGTGGCCCCTCAAGGGGTGAGGGGAGCTTTTGCGGGTCCCTCATAGGAGTAACATTGAAGTAGTCCCGGTAGGGGTTCTGAGCGATAATCCTTCTGAAGGCCTAGGGATCCCTATAAAAGTCTTTCAAATTTTTATTCAGATTTGAAAATTTAAAGGCAAACTTGATCAGTTTCTCCTCTGTTCATATTTTTTTTCGTTAAAAAAATGCTGATTTATAGACTTTTTTTCGTATAGAAATGCTTCTTCTTATAGAATTAATTACAATAATCAATTAGCATCTCCTCTATAGGGGCCACTTTTTCAATCTTTATGAGTCCCTAGAGGGGAACCTTTGAAAGCCCCTAAGTTTGCCCCGATAGGGACCACTCTAGAGTTCCTGAGTTCGAAAAAAAAAACGTACTTTTTAGCAAATCGAGCGACAAGGCCAGCGAAGAAGAACGAAAGCATCAACGACGGGTTTTCAAAGAATTGAGCCGCGAGAAAAAATGGCTCAAAATGATTGAGGTCTAGTAATGAACTAGTTGCCGGATTTTGAAACATTCTGACTTTTCTGCGTCTCTTTTCTCTCACAGATGAGGTCATAGAAACGTGAAAATAGCACATAAACACGAGAGGGAACAGTGGGTGCAGAGAAATAAGACTTTCTCAAGTTTTGTCGAATGGTCGGTAATTAATGATAATTATCATTAGCTGTTTTTTGGGAATGGTCCAATTTCGAGGTTTGAGCCTCAGGAGTCGTTTTCAACATTTTTCAAAGGCCTAGTGCGAAAGTCGTTTCAAGTCGGCCGCAAACGGTTTTTTGGCGTCAGAGCCATTCTAAGTGCGACCCTTTACTTTTAATTGAAAGCTTGTTATGTAGAGAATAACATAAATTCGCTCAGATTCAAATTTTTTAAATCAGTTTCAGTTTTTGCTTCAGAAGTTTTTGACAAAAAAATAGGTTTTTAGGGTTCTATTTTTCGTGAGACCATTTATTTTTGTTCTAAGGTCTTCTGAAAGAAAAATGGCATCGTTTGTCAAGATTTTAGAATCTCAGAACTTGTGTACCCAATTTTTCAAGTTTTGCTTAAAATAATAGAATAAAAAGATCTTCTTTTTCAACAAACTCTATGAAAAGTGCAACCTAATCAACGAATTTCCAGGACTGGAAATCCGGAAAACCATCGAAAAAGATGGAGGACCGAGTCTGGAAAGGAATCCCCGAGAAGCTTCGATTAGTGGTGAGATTTTCTAAATCTTCCTGTCTTTATTGATTTTTATCTCAGGTTTGGCCACGGTTACTTGGCGCCGAACGGATGAGAGAAGAGAAAAAAGACGTTTACATGAATCTGTTGCTCAGAGCTCGTCTAGTCTCCAAGGACATCAAACAGATCGATCTCGACATCAATCGGACCTATAGGGACCACTTGGCCTTCCGGAAGAGATATGACGTCAAGTAAGGGCTTTTTCATTGATTTGAGTGACGTCATAGGGGGGGGAGGGTTTTGAAAAAAATTTTGGAAATTTTTTTTTGAGGTCACATTTTGAAATGGCTCAATGCGCCGCAAGAAAAAGATTTTCATTTTTCCTGCCTTTTATCACTTTTTTTTTTCGCATCCGACCATAAGAAGGTTTACGCCTGACGATATTAAAAAGGGTTTGAATATTCAAGAAGTTTTTTTTGGATCTTGCTCTCTGTAAAAAAAAAACCCTTGTCGCGTTTGAAATGGTTAGATGCGTTGCGGTCGCGCTGCGGCTGAGTTTTTGACCATTCTTCTCCTCGAATTGAATATTTCTTACGTCATGCAGCCGACCATGAGAAGGTTTACGCTTGAAGACATCAGAAAAAATTTGAAAATTTGAAAAAAGTTTTATTTGAATCCAGTTCTTTGTGGAAAAAATTTTTGGCCGCGTTTGGAATGGTTAGACGCGTTGCGGCTCGGTTTTTAAACATTTTATCCTTTCCTATTTTTTGCGCCCTGTATCCGACCATTTGAAGGTTTACGCGTGACTATATTAAAAGGTGTTTGAAAATTCAAAAATTTTTTTCGCATCCAGCTATCTGTAGAAAAAGAACTTTTTTGTCGCGTTTGGAATGGTTAGATGCGTTGCGGTTGCGCTGCAACTCTTCTTCTGAACATTTTTATCTTTGTCTATTTTTTGCGCTTTTTTTTCTCGTCCTTGAATCGTTCATTTTTTGCGCTTTGCAGCCGACCATAAGAGGGTTCAGCGCGAAAACATCAGACAGCGTTTAGAAACTGCAAAACGTGTTTTAGATAGGTCCAGTTGAGATTCACGAATTTTCCCTTTCAAAATTAAAAGTTTTAATCTCGATTTCGTATTTTTGAATATTTTTGGTCATTCTTTATAAAATTAAGCTCCAATTTTTCAAAAATTTCATGGATTTTCAGACAAAAATCATTGCTCAACGTCCTCGCTGCCTATTCAATGTACAATACAGAGGTTGGCTATTGCCAGGGTTCGTTTTATTTTTTTTTTCGATTAAGAAGGAACACAAATTAGAATTTTTGACCCTACAAGAGTGATTTTCTGTTACAGGGATGAGCCAAATCGTCGCCCTATTTTTGATGTATCTGGACGAAGAAGACGCTTTCTGGTGCCTTCATGCGTTGATGGTCAGCCCCCGGCATACGATGCATGGTCCGTTTTTTTATTTTGAGAGGAAAAATGACCCATGAAAAAGCTATTTTCTGTTAAAATTAGTGGTTTTTTGGTCCTTTTGAGCCTCGCAAATTGAATTTTCATGCTTGAAATCGATCAATATTGATCAAAAATGATTCATTGGCTATGGAAAAAAAAAAATTTAGGAGAGCATTTGTAATGGCTTAATGCGTTGCGGACGCGCTGCGGCTCGATTTTCAAAACTTTGAAAATGGTTTCATTATTTTACGGTTTCGAATCTCTTATAATACATTTCTTTATTTGAATAAGAATGTTCATAGTCGTGGTGTCTCTAAAAAAAAAAGTTGTTTGCGTTTGGAAGTGCTCAAATGCGTTGCGGTCGCGCTGCGGCTCAATTTTCGAAACTTCGAAAAGTTTCATTATTTTGCGGTTTCGAATCACTTATAATGAACTCCTTCTTTAAATTACAATGTTCATCTTCCTATTTTCTATGTAAAAAAAAACTGTTTGCTTTTGGAATGGATCAGAGCGTTGCGGTCGCGCTGCGGCACGGCTTTTTGAAATTTTTTGAAACAATAGTTTTATCATTTTGCGGTTTCGAATTTCTGATAAATTTCTTTTTTTGAATAAGAATGTTTGGTCCAACGCTTTTTAAGAAAATGTTCTTGTCGCGTTTGGAATGGCTCAATGCGTTGCGGTCGCTATGCCGCTGGGCTTTTTGAAAAACAAGTATCATTATTTTGCGGTTTCGAACTTTCAATAATAGGTTTCTTGTTTTGATTTTGAATATTTTTTCTTGTTTTGTCTGAAAATGATTTTGTCGCGCTTGGAATGGCTGAAAGCGAATATAGAGAATTTCTTTAGCCATTCCACCTGCGACCAATATTTCATTTCCAAATCTCAATTGGAAAAAAAGTTGAAAAATTCAACAATAAATCTCTGACTTTTGATAAAAAAATTAAAAATTTGCAGGCTTCTTCGTGCCGGGCTTCCCGAAATTGTCGCGTTACGAGGAACATTTCAAAAAAGTGCTCAAGAAATATCGACCACGGGTTTATAAACACTTAGTGAGTTGGAAAGTCGTCAGAAATTCTAGATCGACGAAAAAAAAAGACTAACAATACAAGAAAAATTAGAAAAAAAAATTCCTGCAAAATATTATTTTACTGTTTCGAGTTCTCTTCAAAAAAAAATTTTTGCGTTCATTAAACTATTTGAGCGTCACCATTAGTGTTATAAAAAAATTTTTTTTTGATATTATTATTCGATTAAATTTTTTTTCCTAGAAATTTTGTAAAAATGAATAAATTTCCGAATTCCACGAGTTAATAGGGATGCGAAATTTTTTTGAGAGCTATGTTAGAATTTATTAGGAATATCTTTCGAATTATTCTCGAGGTCAAAAAAATTAGTCAAAGTCAAGAATTATTGCAGGAGAAACAAGATATTCCGTATATTTACCTGACCAAATGGTGGTTTGGCTGCTTTTTTTGGACCGAGTTCCGTTTTCCCTGGCCTTGAGGTTGGCTTTTAAATTCATATTCTGTGTTTTTGGATTATTTGAAATTTATTTAAAAGGAGAAAAAAAAAAATCGATTTTCACCTTTGTTTTTGGCTCTTTCTAGCTTATTTTTTGTGATTTAACACTTTTCAAAGAAGTTTTTGTAGATTATGGGACGTTTTCCTCATCGAAGGAGATCCGATACTCATCGCGATGGCCCTCAATATCATGAAAAATGCATGAAAGTTGGTTTTTTTCACTTTCAAATGAATCAAAATGGATGAAATCTATGAAAAAAATAGTTTAGATTTAAGATAAGGTCAATTTTGATCATCTGGGACAATTTTGACAGAAGAAAAATTTGAGAAAAAAACTAAGATTTAGGGGGGTAAAATTTGCACTTTCAAGGAAGTCGATTCACAGAAAAAAATTTGAGGAACTTTATTTTTAAAAAAATAATGAAATTTGTTTCCAGGATCAATAAAAAAAGCTGACGATGGAGACTTTCATGGAGTTTGTCCAAATGGAAGTCGCCAACGATTTTGGATATCCAGACGATGAAGTGATGCACTCCTTAAGGGACACCTTAAGTAAATTGAAGGTACAATTTTATTTTTTTCTCAAAGATCAATATTTGCAAGCTTCAGTTTTACCATATACTTTGACAATTCAGAGTTTTCTCGGGTTGATTCGAAAGTTTTGGACTCAAAAATGGAAAATTCAAAAAAAGCAGTAGTTTGAGAACTTGAATCAGACTTTTCTGAGTCTTCCTAGGGGCCACTATAGGGGCCTCAGTACTCTTAAGGGACCTCTAGAATTGCTCAGGAAGTGCGAAAAATTATAAATTATGTCTCCGCTTCTTTTTTCTGACCAAAAGTTTCCAATTTCATTAGTTTTTCCCGGGATAAATTTGACTTTCTATAGACTTTTTGGCTGCACTGAAGTTTGTTCATAGTACAAACTATTTCGAAAAAAGAACTCTAAAACTGATCTTGAACACTGGTTTTTCACCTCAAATAAGACCCGAAGTTGAAGGAAGACAGAAAAAAAGTTTTTATGCAGAGTAGGAAAGTCAGGGTCCACTTTACTGAAAAAAAAAAGAAAAAATAACTGTTTCAGACTGTCATAATAAAAATAGAAAAGACAGACTTGTCTTGATAAATCCCCACTTGCAGAGCGACCGACAGCACGTCCCACCCCCACCGAAGCCCGAAGACCTCTCCGAGGTACCGACGAAAGCCCTGGGACCCATCCTCCAGAAGCAGATGTCGACCATCCGCGAGGAATACCACGAGATTCAGTCGCGTCGAAGTCGCGCCAATTGTAAGTCGAGCCGCAGAAGTTCGGCCTTTTTCGATGCCGACGTCTACGACGACGCCTACAAGCGATATGTCGATCGCTACATGGAGGAGGAAGTGGAAGTGACGCGCTTGTAGAGGCGTCTTGTGTGCTCCATGGATAAATTTTCTCATTTTTGTTTTTTTCAGTGTTTTGTGCGGTTTGAATGAGTAGAGAAAGTGTGCTCCATGGATAATATAGCTTGAATTTTTGTACTTCTTATTGTGGCTTGAATGATTAGAGAAAGTTTGCTCCATGGATAAAACGGCTCAATTTTTGATTTTTTGAGTCATGTGTGGTTTAAATGGGTGCAGAAAGTGTGCCCCGTGGATAATGTAGCCTGATTTTTGTATTTTTCAGTATTGTATGTGGCTTGAAACATTGAAGGAAGTGTGCTCCATGGATAATATGACTGAATTTTTGACTTTTTGAATCATGTGTGGTTTGCGTGAAGAAAGTGTGCTTCATAGATAATATGGCTCATTTTTTTGATTTTCTCAGTGCGGTGTGCGGCGTTAACAAGTCAAGAAAGTGTGCTCCATGGAAAATTAGGCTTAACTTTTGATATTCAGGTCATTTTTGAAGAAAGTATGCTCCATGGATAATATAGCTTGAAATTTTCTCCGTATGCGGCTTGAATGAAGGGGAAAGGGCGCCCCATTGATAAAAAAAAACCTTTTTTCGTTTCGCTGGGCAACTTCGCTCCAAAGAAAAGAAGAGTAGTTTACTGATGTCTACAAAAACCAAAATGTTTAGTTACTGATAGTTTAAATCAGTTATTAGCCGTGGAGCACGTTATCCTCGACAGAAATATGCTTCTATTCATTTTTTTTAAAAAAATAAATGTTTTTTTCCTTCTTTTTTTTCTAATATTTCTTTTCTGTCTGATTGCTAAAATAACTAATAATCAATTAACGTGTTAATTTTCTTGCCTTTTTCATGATGTCCAGTATCTGATTCTTCGCATGGATTCCTATAAACTTTTTTGTCGGTTTGTCGTGATTTTTTTGTGGTTCTTGTTGTTTTCAATCGCTATTTTCAGGTTTTGAGTTGTGAGAGATGTTTTTTTTTTTTGAAAAATTCGTACGATTTTCAGCCACCGGCCGCTCGCCTCACCCGAAACGGAAAGAATCTGCGAGGAAACCGAACGGACCGCCGCCAGTTGTCCACAAGTTTGTTTCAAATTTGAAAAAAAAGGGGAAAAGAAGTCTTATTGGAATTTAATGATGATAAGTTAGTTATTTTGAGCACGTCAGCAGGAATTTTTAAATTTTTTTTTTTTGGATGATTTAAATTACCACGAACTTCTACAAGATCGGATAAAAATAGGATTTTTCTTAGTTCTCAGGGTATTTTCAGCTCGTATATTTGAAAAAAAGTCCTGTTTTGGATAGAAAAAAAGCTATAAAAAAACGAAGGTTCTTTAAAAAGTTCTACGGTTCCAAAGGAAGTATAACTTCTCTTTTCCACTTCTTATTTTATTATATTTCTATTTCTTTACTCAGGAAAAGTTCAAACAACCTTTAAGCCCTTCAAAAAGCTTCAAACAACCTAAAATTCCTCAAAAAGGCTTTAAAAGAAGAGCTGATAGCTCATTGTTGAGTTCCTAAAAACGTGCCAAAAGTTTCTTGTAATCTCCTTGTTAACGTCTTCTTTTTTTAACCCCCTTAGAAGGTCCTTTTCAGAAAAAGATCAAGAAAAAAGGCGCTTTTGAGGTTTTTTGGACTTGCCCGTTTAACTGAAAAAATCCCGTGAGCAAGTATTTGAAGCTGATTTGGAAAATCAAGGCTCACAGTTGCAAATAGAGTTAAATTTGTTTCACTTTCGAAATTTTTTGATTTTTTTTGCCAGTTTGAAGAAAAAAATGCTTGTTTTTTTATTTATGAAATATGATCCAAATGATTCGGTTTTTCGATTCTTACAATGGAGGTCACTTCACTTAGCGGTTGGGAGTTTCCCGAAAATTGGTTAAAACACTTCTTAATGTACCAGATGAAGATCCTGTAAGGTTTAAACTGCACAATTTCCTAGTTTTGGAGAAAGCACACCTTAAAGTCGAAGAAAACATTGAAAATTCGTGAAAATAGGCCATTTTGAGGCTTTAAGCGCTTATTTCTCGAAAGCTAATAATTTTTGAAGGTTGAAACTTCCAGATTCTTCTTCTGGTACTTCAAGAAGCGTTCTGACAAATTTCCAGGGGATTCCCACCCGTAAAGTAAAATGACCTACCTTGTTTTTTGATCCAAGAAGGAATCTATTGTGATGATAAAAATGAAAAATTTTAAAAAAATCCTTATACGTTCAAATTTTTTTCTTCAGATGGAACGGAACGGCTTCACAAGACTCCATCATGACAAATGGAAAGGAGGTCCCGTTTGAGGTAATTTTTTTGGTATAAAGAATATTTTGGTGACATTTTTTCTTTGTTATTTTCGCTCGAAAAAGTTAGAAATTTCATAAATTTTACACACAAGCCTATGCCTGGGCTCTAATTAAGTGCTAGCCATTCCAAATGCGACCATGAGCTGAATAATCGTTACGAGGCCAAAAAGTCTTTTTTTGGAATGGCATGAATAAATAGTTTGCTAGAGCGCACTTTGGTCTAGATGAAATGGCCGTCAATAATATTTAAAGATCATTCTTTCGTTCACATATTTCAAAAAAGCAATAAAAAAGATGTTGGAGGTGGAAACGAGAGGACGAAAGAATGAACTGTAGTCTGAAGAAAGTTCAGTTTTTAGATTTCAGTTATGAAAAATTGACGAAAGTCTATCGAAAACTTAATTTTCAGATTCCAACCCGTCGTGGCCCGGCTTCGGCGACGTCTTCTGCCCCGACGTCGCATCCGGAAGTCCAGAAGACGTCGAGCAACAACGGCAGCGTGCGCAACGGCGCAAGTAAGCATCCGTTGCCCCGGTGAGCCTTTTCCTCTGTTTCTCCCATCTTTGTTCGTGTTTTTTGGTGTCTTTTGTTCAATTTGAGAAAAATTGGTCTTTTTTGAATCCTCCCTTCTGTTCTTGCCTCTGTTATTGAGTCAGAAAATAGGTCCTAGAGTTCTGATTAGGGTTCTAAGCATCAAAGGAATGTCTTTAGGATTTTTTTGGAGCTGAAAATCTCGACTCGATACAAAGATGACACTTGAGCTTTAGACCCTAAACTCCTATAGTGACCTACTGAATTTTGACCCCTATAGGGACCAATATGACGTCTCAGGCCCCTCCTTTCGAACTATTAGTTCCCTACTTGATCACCCCTGATAGATTAATGATCGTTTTTTCTTGGCAATTGATCAGGGTCGTGCTGGCTTCACTTGAGCTTTAGGGGCTTCATGGTCAGACTCTAAACCCCTGTAGTTACCACCTCAACTTTGACCCCTATAGGGACCAGTCTGGCCTGACTTAAGTCAGCTTCTCCTTCTGGGTTATTTAATTTCTTCACTTTATTACTTCTGATAGATGACCATCATTGCCACGGCCTTGATCAGGGTTGTGCTGACGTCAGTTGAGCTTCAAACCTCTATAGTAATCACTTGAACCTTGACCCCTCTAGGGACCAGTCTAGCGTTTCTAAGTCAGCTTCTCCTTCTTGTTCTTTACTTGATCACCCCTGATAGATAAATGACCGTCTGTTCAAGAAAATACGGCATTGATCAGGGTCGTGCTGGCGTCACTAAAGTTTTAGGAGCTTCAGGGTCGTACTCTAAACCCCTATAGTGACCACTTAAACTTTGAACCCTCTAGGGACCAGTATATTGCTCCTAAGTTAGCCGCTCCTTCCTCACTTGTCTGTGCTTGATGGATAAATGGCCGTTCTTTCCAGGCAATACGGCATTGATCAGGGTCGTGCTGGCGTCTCGCCGCGACAATCGGCCGCCCATCAACCCCAGCGACTCCGCGACGAACACAACGGACAGATGGTGACGCTGTCGCGAGCCTCCGACTCAGACCCCTCGTCGCCCTCCGACGCCCACCTCTACCACCATCACTACCAGCAGCACTCCTCCTCCAGCATCGGCGCAAGAATCACCCACGCCGCCAACCACGTAACTCGAATCGAATTGGAAGACGACGGCCATGTTTCTGTGATCTAATCGTGTGTAGTTTGCTTCCTCATTTTGGATTCTGCTGAATTAATTATTCAGTTGGCTCTCAGACGAATTAATTTCATTTCATTTAGGTTTGTCTCAGGGCCGTCAAAAAAGCCAATCATATCGGAATATGAGGTCGATTTTTGCATGTAGTTAAGATAGAACTAAATATGGGGTTGGCTCTCTGAGTTTCTGAAGTATTTTTGAGGAGAATCGACCTTCGAACAGTTTTATTCGACTCGGAGCCGTCAAAAAAGAAGCCCAGAACAGCTTATCCAAGGTTTTTTGTCTGTAGTTTGCTCTCTGATTTTTTTTTTTTGATTTTTTTCAAACAATTCACCTTCCAAAAAGTTCTAGCGAAGCCTTGAAACATCAGAAAAAAACCTATCATTTTCTAAAAAAATGAAAAAAATGTTCCACTTCTACGTGGTTTAGTTTCCAATTCTGAGGGCTTGAAGTATAACTTCTTCAAAAAAATCTAGTGAAACCTCAAAACATTTAAGAATTTTTTGTATGAAATATTAGATTTGACGGATTGTGTGTAGTTTGCTCATTGGACATGAAAGTCAGTCAGAAAAATTTTTGAACTTTTCATGGAATTTTAACCGAAAGTTGAGCTCATCCTTTTGAGAATATTAGAAATAGTCACATTTTTTGGTTCCTCTAATCTTTTGAGACTTATTTTTTGAGGTGACGTGACTAATAATCCAACACTAACCGATTCTGAAGGCATAGAAAAAATTTATAAAACCCTGAAAGTTTTTTTAACCGCATTTGGAATGGTTCAACGCGTCGCGGTCGCGCTGTGGAATGCTTGAAAATTTATTTTTCCCCTGAATTGATGAAGTTTGAAATTTATCGTTTATTCTTGTACCCGAGGAATTTTTTTGAAATTCAGTAGAAAAATTGAAAAATTGGATGATTGTGAAAAAATAGCCTCAGGAAATATTTGCTCCATTGAGATCATTTTTTTGTGCTTTGATTATAATTATTATTGTAAGAAATATGTTGGAAAGTGCGCTCTAATGAGAATTGCTTCAAAAATCAGACTTTGAAGTTTTGGAAAAAAATAATTTTTTTCATTTTTTTCGCGTTGGAGCGCACTTTCACCGTACAAAAGAATTCACTAGATTTAATCCGAATTTTTTTGTTTGTCCTTCCCATTGCTACTTATATAATATACTAAATTATGGCTTTTTTTCACTTTTTTTTTCCCGCGCCCAATTTTTTTGATTTTCTTTCTGTTCTTTGTAACTTACGTGTATTTTAAAAAGTTCATACTTCTTTGATTTGATCGATGTAATATGTATGATTGTAATTTTCTGTGATTTGTAGTGACCTTTTCTGCATAATTATACGATAGAGACCGTATCCAAGAGTGAATTCAGGATTTATTAGGACTGTTTTTTTGTAGCTCCGGTTGCTCCAAAAGCCTTACAGGTGCGTCTAATGATTAACGATTTTTTCCCCGCTGAATAAAATTTTGAAAATTTTTTTTGAGCTCAAATGAGAAGAAATCAGAGAGAAAATTATTTCAGGCATTTTAGGCAAGATTATCAATGGAGCGCGAACACAAGGTCGAGCGAGGCTGTTTTTTCTCAAGGAAACTTTTTGGTTTTTTCTAACTGAGAAAGTAATTGAAAGGACTCATTTCAGGCATGATTATCATTGGAGCGCGAACTACCGACTCACCGCGGCTCTTTTTTCTCAACCGACTTTTCCGCGATTTTTCAAAGGGTTTTTTCTTTTTTCGTATAATGCGAAAATAGGAAGAAATGTGTGGTAAAAAAATCTTCACTAAGTTTTTTTAAATTTGAAAAATTAATCAATCCAAAAAGTAGCTTTTTTTAGAACAAAAGTCTTATCAATTAAAAAAATCCTTATTTTTTTCTATAAATAAACTGTGTAGTTTTATCGAAGTTCAAAAATGAGATGAAGTAGAAAAAAACAGGATCCGGCTAGGTTTTTCAATGGAGCGCAACTGTAAAGTTTACGGTGGCTATTTTTTTCAGCCTCATTTTCAAAGACTTTTCGATTTTTTTGTGAATGTTTGAGAATGAAAAAAACATTAGTAAATTTATAAAAAAAGCTTCATTTTTTTGAAAAATGGAATGGCTGAAAATGTGTGGCCGCCAAAAAAGTTATCATAGAATTGCATCCGACTTCAAAAACGACTTGCGCAAAGTAGTATTGAAGCCGGAATATGAAAATTTTCAAGTGAAAACTGAGATAATTAACCGCAGCGCGACCGCAACGCATCGAGTCATTCCAAATGCGTCCAGAAGTTTCCATAAAGCATGCATTTTCGAAAAAGATCATACATTTTCGCATGGAAAATGAAATTTCTGAGTTTAATTAATATTTTTTGGATGAGATTTTCGGAAAAATTGGCCTAATACGTCTAATTTTCCATTAAAAATCGACATTTTTGGATTTTAAAACGCGTTTTTACTTGGAAAATCCAACTTCGTAGCCTTAAAAACGCGTTTTTACCTAGGAAATTCAATTTTGTAGCCTTAAAAGCGCGTTTTCATTGGAAAATCCAACTTTGTAGCCTTATCACTTATTTTCTAGCCAAATAAATGACCCCGACCGTGTAGTTTCCATAGTTTCCATAGTTCATAGCGTGTAGTGTAGTTTTTCTAGTCGACTCTGGTCAATAATTCTCTCGTCTCTAGCCATTTTCAGTGATATTTCTCCATTTTCTCGCAGTTGTTTGCGTTCATCCGTCGGGTTCTTTTACACAGAGACTTTTGCCGAGGTTTCAAAATGGTTCAAAAAGCGGATCAGTTGCTTGGTTTCAACGTTGGCGCTTAAGAATTATTGTTTTCTTTCGATTTTTTTTAAATTTGAAGTTTTAAAAAAAGGTTCAGGGTCTAAATTTTCAACTGAAGATTATTTCCTTCTAAAATATAGGCTTTGAAATTATTTTTTTTCATCATCGATAATGGCCTCATTATTTGTTTCAGAAACAAAATTTTTCTTTTTTTAAGTTTTTACCCACTGCTTACAACACATGAACTTGTGTAGATCCCCGAAATTTTTTTTTTGAAATTTTTATGATTTTTTTTTGGATTCAGAACTTATTCATAAAATTGGAAGTATCGTCTAGGTTATGAGTCCAATTTTCAAGCTTTTACTGTCCAAAAATTAAAAAAAATCCTTTTTTTTTATTTTCGAACGCTTTGAAACACATAAAATGACCTTCAAAACGACCTTGGAACCAAATTTTTTTCAGTTTTTCCTTGCCTTAAATTTCAAGTTTTTCGATTTTTCAATTTTGTGAAACTTTTTTTGAGTTCTGAAAACCCACTGATTTCAAAGTTCTAATGATGAATAACTGATTTTTTTGGAAATTTTTTTGGACTTTTTTGACTTGAAATGATACAAGTTCCAAGCTTTTCCTATATTTCAAAAATTTATATCCAAAAAAAAAAACAAAGACGCTTTTTTATTGACAAAATGAGGTCCATTAATAATTCTCATTGTTTTCCCCACACCCGCAAGTTTGCCCCATTGATAACCAATCAGTTGTAGTCGTATCTTCCCCCACTCATACTTGTTATTGACCCAGTTGTCCAGTAATATTGTCAGTTTTCTGTTCGCACTTTAAAGAAAAATTGAGAAAAATGTTCCAGACGATGGGTCTCTTCGGGACTTTCACCTTGACAACGATTCTTCTCGCCGTTTTGGCCGCATTTTTCGTTTATAATTCTTTGGAACCTAGGGTTTGTGATTTTATATGGTAGTTTGCAGTAAAAAAGGGATAGTTTGAGCTGAAAATGGAGGATTTTATGTATAGTTCATTCATCTTGATTTTAGCGAGAGAGTGCGTGAAAAGAAGAGGTTTAGACGGTTTACTCTAGATTTTTTTAATTTTTTGTCGTTTTGGTCGAATTTTTCGTTTATAAAGCCTAGAATTTGTGATTTTATATGGTAGTTTGCAGTAAAAAAAAGGGATAGTTTGAGCTAAAAATGGACGTTTTTGTCCATAGTTCATTCATCGCTAGCTCAATTTTAAAGAGATACTGCGCAAAAAGGAGAGGTTTAGACAGTCTCACCGTATATTTTTTTCTAACTTAATAGTGTATAAAATAATTTTTTTCAGCTTCGAGGGCTTCTTTTTTTCGAGATATTTTTGAAGAATAAGCCTAATTCTGTTCATAGTTCATTCACTTATAGCTTGAAAAAAAAAATTTAACGTTTTTTTGTCTAAGATACCAGGGAAAAGAAGTTTGACTCCATGTTTGTGAATGGAATTTCAGGTTCCTGAAATACCTGATGAGTACTATGGCAGTGGGGTACAGAAAAAAGACGATGAAACCGTACGGCCGTTCAAAATTTCCGTTCCTGATGACGTCCTTGAGGTTTTTTTTTACGTTATTGAAAGGTTTTGGGGGATACTAGAAATTTTTTTGGAAAAAAATGCTGGATTCTTTTTATTATCATTTTTTTCTTAGGAGTACAATCAGAGGTGCCTTCTTCCCCCACACTTTAGGGTGAAGCTTCATGAAGACGAACTTTTATGAAAAAGAAATTAGAAGAGAGCTCCTTTACTTCCAATAATCACTTGAGAGCTCACTTGAAATATTTTTTTAAAAGAGTTTTTTTCGTCAGCAAAGTGAAAAAAACTAATCTAAATAGCTCGATTTTTCCAATTTTTCACTCAGAAGTCCCCCAAAGTGACCACTTTAGAAGAATGCTCGATGTAGAAATACTTTGAAGAGTTTTAGAGAAATTAATATTGATCACTTGAACTTTGTTGAAAAAGTTTTTTTCCAGGAAATTCGGAATTTATATCTCAAAAGGGACCTTGACCAAATTTTATTTTGAGTTTCGGATGCAGTTCTAGGAATTATTTCCGATTTTTTAAAAGTTTTTAAGATGTATGTGTTCAGGACCTCAAAACACGCCTGAAAAATGCCCGAGTTTCACACAAATTCCTCGAAGACTCGGACAATTTCTACTACGGCTTCAATTCCAGAGAATTGCTCGTAAGAAATTTCCATAGAATTATCGAAAAAATGATGATTTCCAGGAGTTTCGCGACTATTGGCTCAACAAGTACGATTGGAAAAAGTACGAGGCGATTTTGAACGAGTTTCCCAGTTTCCAGACCGAGATCGAGGGCTTGAAGGTGAATATTATTTTTTTAAACCTTGAAAATGAGGTGAAAAAATTTTTTAGGTTCAAAAAAAGGAACTGTTGATTGGAAAATCCCTCGATTTTTGAAAAAAACATTTTTTTCAAGGAGGTTCATTTTATTATCACTCTGGAATTTTTATTAAAGTTGGCTGAATCATTTTTTTAGACTGATTAGGTGATGATCCTGAAAATCTCAGCCTGTAAAAGTGACTATTTTTCAAAAAAAAAAAAATCGGTAGAGTCAAAGAAAATCAATAAAATCCGGCTAAACTTACTATTTTCGAGACCTAAGCACTCTTTTCTCAAAAACTAGGTGATTAGGTGAATTAGGGACGTTTAAAGTATATATTTAGTACTTTGAGGATTTCTAGGACCAATTTTTAGAAAGTTCCAGTGTGTAAAGTTGAATCCCAACCCTAGACGGGGGGGGTAATTTTTAAGGATTTTTTTAGTCATCTTTGAAGGTTCCTTTCAAAATTAGGGCTTTTTCTAAAAAAATCTTATGAATCTTTATTGAGCTTGGAGCTTCGAAAAATCGTGTTCAGGCTCAAAAATCTTCTCGGAAAAAAAATTAAAGGTTTTCTGCTTTTGAGCGGCTTTTTTTGGCTTTACTCGTTCCAAACACTCTCTGGTACTATTAAAAATTCCACTACAGCTCTAATTATAAACTTTAGAATGAAAAACTCCATCAAAAATTTTGAGAGGGACTCGATAATCCGAAAATCACCAAAAATCAAGGGCGTCTAGACTTAAAGCTTTTTTTTGATCTGGGTAACAGTTTTACAGTGAAGCAATCAATGGTACGACGAGCTCAAAGTTTAAGTGAAATATGAAAAAGTGTTCAATAACTGTTTCCTATCGTGAATCAACCAAAAACAATTTTTGAAATGTTTTTCGTTTTGGAGATTTCGTTGATTCCAGGTTTCAGGCTGTAACTTACCACAACAATTAGCTACCCAGCTGATTTTCTTTTGTTAACATACTGGATCTGCAAGTAACAACTGTAGAAAGTTTGACAGAAACCGGACAACTTCTGCAAAAATTATGACGAAAAAAGTGAAATTGTATATCTTACTGCACGGTACTGTTATCTACCAAAAATGAGCTCAATCGAATACTCTGGAATTTTCAACTTTTAAGGGCCCTTAACTTTTTTCACATGCCTCGATGGTATATTTTGAGGACAGATTCAGAATCAGCGTGAAAAAATACATCTAGTGGACCATGTCTCATGTAAAAGTTCCACTGAGAGTTGGTTGGAAGAATCCAAAAATATCCGCACTTTCCAGGTCCATTTCATCCGGGCAACGCCTCCCAAAACCTACAAAACTGTCAAGCCAATTTTGATTTCCCATGGCTGGCCAGGCAACGTCTTCGAGTTCTACAAGTTCATTCCGATTCTCACCGACCCCAAGAAGCATGGAATCGATGTTGATGTGGGTTTATTAAAAAAAAAAAAGCAAGATATTTACCTTTTTGGGACTAGAAAGTATGGATTTTTTTATAATATTTATTCAAAAAAAGATTTGGGTCTTCGAAAAAAAAATCATATAGCAACAGTTTCAAAGAGAATATTCTTTTAGAAAGAAATTTCATGACATTTTCTTGAAAGTTTGAAAAAAAAGATGAATTGTTTCATTCGTGCTCCATGGCTAAAAATAGCTCTCTCACCGGACCCCTTTAGTGAACCCTTTAGCGACGTCAGTTTTCTTAAGTGACCACTTTTCAGCTAAAAATACAATACTTATCGATGCTTCGTAACTTGACACGCGTCTAGTGATCCCTTTAGGGACCACTTGAGCGGCGTAGGCCCTCTTAAGTGGTCACCTGAGGGTTTAAAATGCGATATTGATCGATTCTCAGTAACCAGACTCGCCTAGCGACCCCTTTAGTGAACCCTTAAGCGGTTTCGGTCCTCTTAAGTGGTCATTTCCAAGAGAATGGCCATTTTTGACTAACCAAAACTGAACCAAAAAAAAAGTCGATAATACTTTCTCTACTTTAGTTCGCCTTTGAAGTCATCGCTCCATCGATTCCTGGATACGGATGGTCGGAGGCGCCCAAAAAGACTGGTTTTTAGAAACTTCCCGGTTTTAGATGATATTTGTGGACCTCAGGCTTCTCCCAACTGGCTTGTGCTCGAGTTTTCCGGAAACTGATGCTCAGATTGGGCTTCCGGAATTTCTACCTTCAAGGCGGCGACTGGGGATCCCTGATCACTCGTCACATCGCTGTGGTTTATCCCAAGAAGTGAGAAATGAGGAAAATACGCTCCACGGATAATATCAAGGATTATTTTTATCATTTTAGAGTTCTAGATAGGCTCTTTCATTGGAACAATTTCATTAGAAAAAAATTATTTTTTTCTAGTTTATTCAAAATTTAGCCTTTGACTACAAAAATAAAAATCCCCCCGCCCCCCAAATTTTTTCAGTGTCCTAGGCCTTCACCTCAACTCGATGTTCATTACGCCAGGACTCGATTTCGCAACCTTTTTGGACGTTTTCGGCTCTTTCTTCCCATCCCTGGTTATTCAGAAAGCGGAAATTGCGCTCTATTGAGAAAGTTTTCCAGGTTTTCTCTTCTCCGAACTTGAGAAACCACAACTTCTTCGAAAAACACAAGACTCTATTGGCCGAGACAGGGTACATGCACATCCAAGCGACGAAACCAGATACTGTTGGTGAGGAGTTTTTCTTGGAAGTAATGTGAGATTTTCTTTGAAAACTGTGCGAACTTACTCAAAAAAGTGCACTTTTTCCGTAAAATGGTGCACCCTCACTTAGAAAAGCGCACCTTCCTCGTAAATTCGTGCACCCTCACTTAGAGAAGCGTACTTTGATCGTGAAAGGGTGCGCCCTCACTCACAAAAATCCGCTTTCTTCGTAAAATGGTACGCCCTCACTCAAAAAAGCGCGCTTTGCTCATGAAATGGTGCGCCCTCTTTCCGTTTGAGCTTCGTAAACAGTATGTATGAATACACTTCGTGTTAATCCAAAGCACATATTTTCTCAATTAGAAGCTTCACCTCGTAAAATGGTGCACCCTCCTGTTGTAAAGCGCACCCTCGACCACTTCTTTAACCGTTTTTTTCTCAGGAAAAGCTTGTATTTTTGGAACAGAAGGGTGGTATTGCGGGTAAAATGGTACATATTCGCTCAAAACCGCGCTCTTTCCCTCAAAAATCGTGCACCTTCTCTTAAATTCCGACATGTTTATCCACTTTTTTCGCCGTTTGTTGATGGAAATCTTCCTTTTTAGGGTCGGCTCTCAACGATTCTCCACTCGGTCTTGCCGCCTACATCATTGAGAAGTTTGGAACTTGGACCAACTCTGAATATCGTGCCCTGAAAGATGGAGGCCTTTCGAAGTTTGAAATTTATTTTTGCAAGGAAAACCATTTTTGAAGGAAATTCACACGTGATGAACTTCTGACGATTGTCATGATTTATTGGGTCAATGGGAATATTGTTTCTTCGCAGAGATTCTACCGGGAGTACTTCCTCGACCGGCGGAATGATGTTCTGGGAAGGTGGGTTTATAAAGATTTTAAATTTCTAGAAGGGAATTTTTTTTAATAGGCCTCTATGCGTGTATAGGCTTCCCAAGGAATTTGTTTCTGTATTTTTTTAAAAATCAGAGCTAGTTAGAATAGTTTTTCATGTTCCAGTTGGACACTCCGAAAACCGAAAATTGGAGAAAATGAAATTCTCGACTTTTGAGAGCCCATAACTTTTTTGACAGTCCTTGGGGCAATTTTCGAATGCAGATTCGGAATCAGCATGAAGAATCATATCTAGGATACATAGTCCCATTTGGAAGTCCCACTGTGAGCTGAGACAATTCCCTAGTGATGCTACTACAACTTCAAAGAAATCCGAAATACCTCCCCTGGTGTTCTAGTCCCTCGCGTCCGAACAAGCCTCCCCCTCTCCTTTTCTTTTTGACTGGGGGGGGCTGAATCAAATGTCGAATGTGCTGTTTTTCCTTTTGGAATCCCCCCGTAGTACTAGGGCCCTGAACTGAAATTTAAAAATCGAATAATAAACGGGGCCTATCTCCAAATCGTTTCGAGACCGATTAACGATCGATTCTACCTACTTGGAAGGGGGGGGCTTATTCGAACGGGTCGGGGGGGTTTGAACGGGCCGTGAGGGAGGTGGGGTTTCGAACGGGTCGTAAAAAAAGGGGGGGATTTTTTTCGAACGGGCCGTGATGGGGGCTTTTTCGAACCGAACGGGTCGTTAAGGGGGAGGGGTTTTCAAACGGTACCCCCTCTTGAGCTCCTCAATGAATGAGACAAAAATTTCCTTCAATGCAGGATCTACGTGAAAGTCCCGACAGCCCACGCGAGTGGACTCGAAGAAATCTACGACCGGACTCCCAGGGAAATCTCGGAACGTTTCGTCAACCTGACCCACCATGGAGAACACCAATTCGGACATTTCGCCGCCTTTGAGCAACCCAAAATCTTGGCCGAATCTGTTTTTGATTTTGTCAAGGATTTGCAGTAACCGGGACCTGTAGATGTCGAAAATTATAGCAGATTCGAACGATTTTTTTCGGGTTTTCTTGTATTATTTCATGTTTCACCTGTAATTTTTTGAATATTTGAACAGAGAAGGTTTACAAAAACGATGATCCGGGCTTGAAATCGCGTGAAAAAACAGAAAAAAGAAGGAAGGAAGATCAAAAATAAGTCATACGTCAAATTTTAATTTTGGCGCCTAATCGCTTCGACCGGCGAATTTAAACGATTTCCTGATTTTTTTATGGTTTTTCGATTTTTGAACCGTCTCAGGTTACATCTAGTCGGGTATTTTTTTATAATTCCACTGATTTTCAAATATTTTTTTGTTTCAAAAAAAGAAGAAATAATTTTTCAATATTTTATCGAAAAAATTTTTCACCTTTATCCAACATCAAAACGATCATTTGGTTGATTCTGTAAGAAGTTTTGATTTTTGATTTCTTCATTCATTTTTTTGGTTACGGTAGTTTATTTTAGCAATTTTATCACTATAAAAAAACCGAAAAAATCGTTTTCGTCTGTCCAGATTTGGAATATCAGCGTTTAACTCCACTCATGGGATTACTGTACCTTTCGTGTCGATGTTTTAGCGCTCGTGACGTTGATCCTTTAATAGGGCTAATTTTTTCGTGCCTACAGTATCGTGTCGATTTTTTATCATGCTAATCGATGATCTTTCAAAAGGGCTCCGTTTTTTTGGGGATACGGTATCTTTCGTTTCGATGTTTTTTAGTGCATGACGATGATCCTTTAATAGGGCTACATTTTTGTGAATACGGTATTTTTCGTGTCGATGTTTTTTGACGATGATCCTTTAATAACGCACTTTTCGACTTTTTCTGGATATTGGATAGATCAAAAAGAGACAATAAAATGCAGCCTTATTAAAGGAGCAGCGGTAGTATTGATGGAGAAACATCGACGCGAAAGATACTGTAGACTCGAGGGTAAAATTAGCTGCTTGACATTCAAAATTTGAACAGACTTTAGACTAGATCAAAAAAAAATCTTGTGGGTCAAAAATTTCAATTTTTGCGCCAAATCTACTCCTGGCAGTCTTTCAACTCGAAATTTTTCATTTTTGAGGTTTTTTTCAATCTTCTGTCCTGCAAACGTCTACTCGTCACGTTTGACCAGGTATTTATATTATTCATTTGATTTTTTTAACGCTTTAAAAAAATTCTGTACCTTCCCTTTCCGTGCCACTTTTCCAAGGCCCTTTTGAAGTTTAGTCAGTAATTTTTTCCCGATGTTTTGTTCATTTGATTTTTTAATCTCAGACAAATCATGTTTATTTTTCGATTACTGGTCTCTTAAATCAATGATGCTCCAATGAGCTTCTAAATAAACTAATTAATAACAAGTTTTTACTGATTTTCAGTTCCTACACTCAAAATAATCATTAATCTCTTAAGAAATAAATAATTAGTTTTTATTTACAAATTTGATGAAGAAACCTTTTTTTGAGCGGCTAAACAAATACAAAAACACATTTTTTTATAAACTTCCTAATGATGCCAGAGTGGTCCCTAGAGGGTCTAGGGGAAATTACTAGAGTTGCCACTTTTTCCCTCCCCATAGGGGGAGATAAAGTGGTACCTATAGGGAATTTTTAAACGCCCTCAAGGTTGCCCTTCTAGGGACCACACTGGCGTTCCTAAGTTGAGAAATTGATGAAGTTGGGAACTTGAAAGGACTACTGTGACCAAACTGAGAAAATTTTTGTGGCCACTATAGGGTTTTGACGTTTTAAAGGCCTCTTTAGTAGTCAAATTAGTGGCCACTTGAGGGATTAAAAATAAGTGGCCACTATAGAGGTATAAGGGTTACTACTAGACCACTAAAAATTTTAGTGGCCACTTTAGGGGTCAATGGGTCAACATAACTGGTCCAATCTGTTTGTTTTAAAATTATTTGAGTTACTGGAAGGAATACTGGATGAAAAACTACTGGAGTGGCCACTAAATAGTTAACTTCTATAGTGGCCCCTAAAACGGAAGATAGTGCCACTATAGAGATGGTTTTAGTCGCCACTTCAGTGTCCTCTCCATGTAGTCCTTGGCGAACCCCTATAGTGGCCACTGAAAATTTTCCCAGGAACTTTAAAATTAAATTTAAGGAAGCATCTTAATTTTTATCTCAGAGAAAATTCTTAGTTTTGAAAGAAGGTCCTGAAAAGTTTGAAAAAGCCCTACTTACAAGGGAAAAGGTGGATTTTTGAAAAATTCACAAGATCTTTTTTTTTTTGACATTTTAGTGATTTAAAAGTCATCACAAAGCTATTCAACCCCATTTTTCTTCAATTTTTCTGTAAAATGAATTTTCAACCGAGTACTTTCACTTTTTTTCCACACGTATCCTTTCAAAATCGGCCAATGTTTATTCCCGTGAACAGTTCAAAATGAATAAATGAATAAAAATCAAAAATGAGTATATTTATTATTGTAGAAGGTGGTCCACATGACGTTGAGCTCCTTCATTCTGGACCCGGTCGTTTCTCGAGCCGTTGTCAGGTCTTTTATTATGTTACTTCTCTGACTTTTCACATATTGGAAGGCGTAGAGAATCGTTCCGGGGGTGGCTGCGGCCGCGTAGGGAAATGTCTGAAAGTGGGATTTTTAAACGATTTTTGAAAAGGAAAATGCGCAAAAAAGGTTTGAGAATGGTTCGAAAAGATAAGGTCAACTGTAAAAGATAACTTTAAAAAAATAATAAATTTTGAAATTTGACTGCTGAAAAAAATAGCTTCAGATCGAAAAAAATGAGCCGATTTTGAGAATATTTTAGGGTTTTTTTAATAAGAAAAAAATGGGGACAGGTAAGGCTTAAGAAAAACAGAAACCATCAAAAATTTCCTCAAAAATGACTTAAAAATAGCAAAAAATAAAATAAGCCCCTCAGAATTTCAGCTTTGAAGGTATTCATGAAAAAGACGAAAATAAGCTCAAAATAAGTCGAAAAGGGCTCAATAAAGGCTGAAAAACAGCTCAAAAATAGGAGTTTATAGGGTTAATTAATCACTACAAGAAAGTTGAGCCGCAAAAATAGCTTAGAAAAAAAAATATCGGACAGATACGAAGGCTCCAACACTTGTGATCTTTCGAACCAAAGACTGTAAAAAAAAAACGACTCCCAAAACTATTTTCGAGCTGTTTTTCAGCCTTTTCTGAGCCCGTTTCGACTTATTTTCAGCCTTTTTTTCGATTTTTTAAGCATTGTTTTTTCTGCCTTTTCAGAACCAAAATTGAAACTTTCATCACTAAAAAAAATGAAAAATTGTCCTGGGAATTTTTTTTTTTTTGATGTTTCAAAATTTTTTTGTCACTAGACGCATCTTCATTAATAAACTAGAATAAACTACCAAAAACCATTTCTAATCTTTTTTTGTGCGTGAATTCACATGTTTAGTCCGCAAATTTGCGTCAGAGGGAGTACGGAAATTGATCTTATTCGGCGCCATTTAAAAATTTTTTGAAAAAACCTTCTTCAATTCTAAATAGATCATCAAAAACCACAAATCAAAATGTTCTCGTTTTTTTAAAAAAATTGTCATTATCTTTATTTTTTTTTCCTGGTTTTCCAAGTTCTCTTGGTAATCCCTCTGATCCCTTGGGTTTTCGAGCTTTTTCTGAGCTTCATCTGAGCCTTTTCCTGAGCTCTCTCCCATGTTCTTTTGGTCTCTCTAATTGAAGAAAAAAACGCTCACGTATAAAGCCCGGCCGAGTAGGTAGACCCACAAGGTTGACGAGTCCAATTTGAGGGTCCGAAAGACGACTCGGCTTCCGATGTAGAGAGAGAAGCCGAAGACTAGGACTAGGGTTATCCAACAGACGACCTGGGAAGTTAGGAGGGCTTCTCGTTGTCGGTACCGGATCTTGATGTCGAAACGGATTCTGGAAAATTGATTTTTAGGGTTTTTTGAAAACTCTGGTAGATTCCTGAGGACTTTTTGTATGACAAATCAATAGGTTCATGTAGATTCTCGTAATTTTTCATAATTTTTGAAGAAATTTCATTTTGTTCCGGACAAATTTTAGGACTGAAGATCACAGTTAGCTTTCTAAATATTAATTCATAAAGGTCCTTAGGGTTTAGAGGTCATTTTAGTAGTTTTCGCGAGGTTCTGTGGACTTTTTGATGGTCTTAGGAGCTCCAGAGTGGTCCCTCTAGGGGCCCTTGAAGGCTCCCCTCTAGGGACCACTTTACCTGCCCCTAAAGGGGCCACTCTATCGTTTTTAAGTTCTGAAGGATTCTGGAACATTTTAATCTTGCAAAGAGCTCTAGATACAACACGGAGAACCTTAGAAAATGTAAATTTTTTTTTCCAGAAGCTTCACATTTTTCTTCGAGCTCGTTAAGAAGCTTTTCGTAGCCTTTAGACTTTTATTTTTATTTTCTGGAGACTTTTACAAGTTTTGACACGGTTCGAGAGTACTAATGAATCCTAGTGATTTTAATAGGACTCTAAATTTCTCTAGATAATCAGAGAACTTCGAAAGTTCTGAGGATCTATCAGTGTTTTTTAATAGCTTTTGAAATGCTCCAACCTGTTTTCCCTCCGGCGATTGATCATAATCACGAAAATGGTGATAAAGACACAGGAAATCAACACCATAGCGTTATAATTAATAAAAGTGGCTAATGGGGCCATCCGATAACTGGCCACGTCAGTACATCGGAGATAAATCTCGGATGGAGCGTTTGGATCAGCGAGATAGTAGGTCGTGAAGGCACTGTAGAAGATCTGAATTCGGACCTTTAAACAGGAAAAAAGAAGAAGAAAAAGGGGTATAATCCATTCGTGGCGACCTTCAGAAGTCTGACTTTCTCTGCGCTCTCTTTTCTATGACCTCTCCGGTGAGAAAGAAGAGACGCAGACAGGTCAGACTGTTTCAAATCATGGTGAATGAACTATAGAATTTTCATGAACTTTAAATGGCAGGAAAACGGTTTTTCGCCCCAGGACCCTTTTAGAATGAGCCTATGCTCCTTTAAAACTTAAAATTTTCATCAGGATTTTGAAAAAGCCTCCAAAGGACGCTTTAAAAGGTTTTTTCCATCCGGACCTTGTTTTAGAATCGTCTATGCGCCTTTAAAGTTGATAAACTTCAAAGAGATTAAAATGGCAAGAAAACAGATTTTCGCCGCGGGACCCGTTTTTTGAAAAAAGCCTATGCGCCTTTAAAATTGAGATTGTTTGAAAAAAGGACTTTTTTACTTCGTGACCTTTTTTAAACCGTCTTTGAGCCATTAAAGTTGAATATTTTCATCATAATTTCGAAAAAACCTCGAAATGACACTTTTTTCAATCCGGTTCCTTATTTTGAAATCGTCTATGCGCCTTTAAAGTTCAAATCAAAATCAAAATGTTTTATTTCTCACACACAAGTACTAAATTTCACGAAATAGATGAAGGGAGAATTTGGGAAAGTTGATACATTTTAACTAAATTCAAAATGGAAAAACGGCTTTTCGGGACCCGTTTTGAATAAAGCCTCTGCACCTTTAAAATCGAGATTTTTTGAAAAAAAGGACTTCTTTACTTCGCGACCTTTTTTAAATTGTCTTTGCGCCTTTAAAATCAAATATTTTCATCGGGATTTAAAAAAACCTCCAAATGACGCTTTCAAAAGGTGTTTTTCACCCCATGACCTTTTTTTGAACTAGTCTATGCGCCTTTAAAATCGACAAATGTCCTTAAAATCGAAAAAATTATCCGATTGACTTTAAACATCACTTAAAAATGCTGAAAAAGTCTCTCAACTTCGTGACCTTTTTTTGAATTTCTCTATGCGCCTTTAAATTTCAAGACCCGAAAAAGGTTTTTTACGACAAAAATAAAAGAAACTCACCGTTATAAAGCACAAAATCGCACAGACGCCCATTCCAAACCGATCGTAGAACTTTGGAAACAACGTTGAAATAACTCTAAATTTGAACTTTAGTCCATTCATCGATAATTTAACGAACCTATCAACACTCAAAGCATAGGGAATAACAATTAGGCCCGAGCAACTGAAAATGGCGAAAAGGCTGTGATAAAAACAATCGGTTGTTTTGATCGTGATTTCGCAGGGCTTTTCGCTGAACATGTAGCTTCGGAACACGGCGCCGGTCTGGAGAATAGAACTAGTTGGGTTTCGAGAAAATGACGAAAAGGTTATTGGGAATGGGTTAATTATTCTTTCGGTTATTGGGAATGGATTAATTAGTTTTTTTTTTTCAAAAATAGAATAAGCTTCATTTTCATAACTGTCTAGCCTGTCTGCGCCCTCTTTTCCCTCACCAGAAAATCGAGATAGCATATGGAAATTAGAGGGCGAAGGGAGGTTAGACCGTCCAAAACTTATTTGTAGAAAGTTTAAAAGTGAGGAAATTTCTTTTATTTTTTGAACTAATACCCGAATTTCTCTGATCTGTAAGCATGTGACCGCATTTGGAATGGCTCTCAGGTGCGCCCGACTAGAAGCGACTTCCGCATTTCGAAACTTGGAACAGCCGCAACGCGACCGCGACGCTTCAAGCCTTTCCAAGTACGGCCAGGTCAATTTTTGAAGACAAAAAATATTTTTAACAGTTTTTTTGAAACCATTTTTCATTAAAAGCCCTTTTTGGAGTACAATAAACATTTTTGAATGACCCTCGATCCAGCAAAAAGTGAATTTTCAAGGTTCCAAGAAATCTTAAAAGCTTCCAAGTAGCTTCAAAAATATTTTGAGCCCTTCTTGAATTTTTTTCAACCCTTACCTCCATGACAAACGTGACGCCAGCCAAGGTGTTTGCGAAAAACACAGCTATGACCAAAAGTAGCCGGGTCGCACTTTGGAATGGACATTTGTAGTGAAGAAGGTAGATGGCGGGAACGGTCAGGATTACGGTGAGAATCGCGGCGATTTGTTGTAGGTGACTTATCGATCGATAGACAATTGAAGTGACGGCGGTTATCCCGTTCTGGTCGGCACAGCCGTCCGGCCCGATGAACATGCTCCTTTAATAAGAGAATCGGTTTTGAAACATTTCAAAAAGCGAGAAAATTCTGAGATTATTCGTGGTTTTGATGATCTATTAAGAAATGAAGAAAGATTTTCCAAAAATTTTTGAATTGGCGCCAGAAAATATCATTCACCGTACTCTCCTTGACGCAAATCTGCGGACCAAACATATAATTATACGAAAAAGAAAAATTCAAAACGGCGCCAAAAAAATATCAATTACCGTACTCCCTCTGACGCAAATTCGCGGACCAAACATATAATTATACAAAAAAAGAAAAATTCGAAATAGCGCCAAAAAAAGATCTTTCACCGTAGACGCAAATTTGCGGACTTGACATGTAAATTTACGCACAAATTTTTTTAAATTCCTTTGATAGATTTTTTTCTAGTTTATTAATGAAGATGCTTAAAGTAACAAAAAGAGATTTTTTTACTCATCATGAAATTCCATGGAAATTTATTTTTTTCCCATTTTTCACCAGTAATAGAAGTTTTCAAGATATAGAATTTTAAGAGGAAAAAAATTTGGATTCAAGTCAAAAAGTTGAAAAAAAAATAATTTTTTAGAAATCCCAGTAAAAAGTTCTATGAGATCTCATTTTATCTCAATAATTTGATGATCCTATTTTCAACCATTTTAAAAAAGTCTAGCCGGTCTGCGCTCTCTTTTCCCTCACCGATGGGGTCATAAAAAATAGCAAATAGTACGGTTAAGAAGAAAGCGCAGAGAAATGAGCTATTTTCAAGCTTGAAGGTCCAATTTTGAGCTAGAACTATTCGGAAAGTACAGATTTTCGGGTAATTTTGAAAAGAACGTGAAGACCCTACTGATAAATTTCAAAAGAAGTGATTTTTTTCGGAAGCATTTTTTCCAAGAACCTTGGGGCATAATGAAATGAGAAATGACAAGTTATTAGATGGGAAGAATAATAAACGACTCCTTTTGCAGCCCGAATAAGCATGTTATGATGATGAAGCTAATTGGATACTTTCTTTCTTTTTTTTTCCTCCCATTCTTCCTTTTTCGCCACAAAGTACATACCCAAGAGAGCTCCCGAATCAGAGAGGCGTGAGTAATTCGAAGACAGAAAAGAAATTGTTAATAAAATCAAATTGAAGCCTGTTGCGTAGAGAAACCCTAATGAAAAATGGAGAGACGGAACTAGAATGTTTTGGGTCTTTTTTTATTGAATTTTTGATTTTTTTTTGGGATAGAACAAGTTTATAAATGTGCTTTTATATAGGGACTTCAAGGAAAAAAATTGAATTTTTTTTATTTTTGCTAACTCCCCACGTAGCTCGATTTTTTTAAAGGAAAAAAATGATTTACTCCGTTTTTTTGTTTCAAATTTGGGACATAAAAAAACCATAAGAGAATTTTTCATGTCTTTTATTGAATTTTTGATTTTTGAAGATCATCAAAACTAGTTTATAAATATAATTTAAGAAAGAAATTTACAAAATATATCCAATTATTTTTTTGCTAACTCCCCATGTAGCTCTTTTTTTGTAGGAAAAAAATAATTTAGTCCGCTTTTTTTAGATTTCAAATTTGGGAACATAAAAAAATAACCATAGGAGAATTTTTTTCAGGTCTTTTTATTGAATTTTTTTGATTTTTTTTTGGGATATAACAAGTTTACAAATGAGCTTTTAAGAGAGAAATCTTCAAAAAAATTCATCAAAAAAATTTTTGTTTTTTTGCTAACTCCCCATGTAGCTCGGTTTTTTTGAAGGAAAAATAATTAAGTCCGTTTCTTTGTTTTAAATTTGGCGGAAGATATAACTGATAAAGCCGAAGTTTGAAATATTTGTTAAAAAAATCAAGTTTTTTTATCGATTCGTGAAAAAAATCAAGAGGTTTTTTTGACAAAAATTTTTCATAAAAATAACCAGTGGGAAAAATTGTTTAGGTCTTTTTTTGAATTTTTGATTTTTTTGGATATAAGGAGTTTATGAATGTGCTTTACAGAGGGAATTCACGGAAATTAGAATTTTTTTATTTTTTTGCTATCTCACCATGTAGCTTTATTTTTTTGAAGGAAAAAAATAATTAAGTCCGTTATTTTTTTGTTTTTAATTTTGGAAAGTTGCTTTTAACCGAGGTGTGAAAAAAATGTTCTATTATTTGAAGATTCAGGGGTTTTTGAAAAAAAGTCTAGAGGAATAGATTTTTGATCATGGGGAGGGGGTTCTTTAATTATGTCGCAAAAAAATCGAAAAAAATTTTTTTCGAATTGCTTCAGTTGCTTCAATTTGAGACTTAAATCAATGAAAAAGAACCTTTTTCAACTTTTTGATACATAAAGTTGCTGCGAAAATCGAATTTTGGACTAAACAAATGTTTCTGGGACCTTTTCTCGGGACTAACAAAAGGTTTTCTGGGATTTTTCGGGACTTACAAAATGTTTCTGGGATCTGAAATGTAAGCCTCGAACTGAATGAATTGAAACTAGATACACGGCCAAATTTCGAAGCAAGTTTTGGAGTTGAAATTCAATTTGTGAAGATTTTCCCAGCGCAAAAACCTTGAAAATCCAGAAATTGCGCTCTATTTTTATCAAAATTTGAAGTTTAGTTCGCAAATTTATTATTTGAAAGCGAGGAAAAAAATGAGAAGAATCAAATGAAAATCATGATTTGAAGAGCTGAAATTGGACACTCGGCCGAAAATTCAATTAAATGAGCAAAGTACGGAAAGATTCCTTGCGAATTTGAACTTCATGGCCTCAAAAAGTTGGTAGTTTTTGGAATTTTTGCCTGGTTATCCTCAAATTTTCAGCAAGAGTCACATAGGAAATTTGGTGGAAAGCTCTAAATTTGAGTTTTGAATGAACAAAATTAGTAACCAGTCTTGAAAATGCCTAATTTCAGAAAGGAACCAACAAAACCGGTCACCAAAATAAGAAAAAAATAGAATTTTTCAAAAAAATTTGATAAAAAAATTTGCAAACGACGTCAGGTGACATTATATACCACACAAATTCCAAACCTAATTTTTTCCTCGTGTTTCAAAAATGTAATTTCTCCGATTTTATTCGATAAAAAAAGGTTTCTTTGCATCGTAAGTTAATTTTGGAGGCGTATACTCAAGGAAAATGATTTGATAATAATAATTCGGACTGAAAGTCTGGAAAAAAGGCGTTACGTAGGGAAACTAAATGTATTTTGGAATTAGTCGTAAACGTTTCGTGGGAAACTAGAATCTCGATTGGATTGTAGTCTCGAAATCCGGGAAATTTTGATTGATATGATAATTGGATGAGACACGGAGGGTTTGCGCCCGACCAGAGACTACTTACGCCCGTCTTGTAAAGAAGTCACTTAAGGTCGGGCGCATTTTCAATCTCAAATAATTACATTTTTTACCCCGGAAACGCATCGCCGCATTGAGAATTCACGAAAATTGCGCCCGACCTGAAACGACTTGCGCTGGAAAAGCTGAATACGCCCGACTAGAGACTACTGGCGCCTGACGGCATATTGAAGCTTGAAAATGAGAAGTCGCTTGAGGTCGGGCGCATTTTCGACCACAATTGATTTTATTTATAACCCGAAAACGCAACGAACGGCTTATTCCCGATTTTTGCGCCCGACCTAAAAC
Source organism: Caenorhabditis auriculariae (assembly GCA_904845305.1). Lineage (NCBI taxonomy): Eukaryota > Metazoa > Nematoda > Chromadorea > Rhabditida > Rhabditidae > Caenorhabditis > Caenorhabditis auriculariae. The sequence goes on along the minus strand of CAJGYM010000014.1, from coordinate 1,338,668 downwards.
GACTTGCGCGCTTTTTTCTGGAAAAAGCCGAATGCGCTCGACTAGAGACTAGACACTGTAGCTTGAAAATGAAAAAATTTCCACCTCAATTAATTTAATTTATAACCACGAAAACGCAGCACCGTGTAGAAAATGGCTTTTTCACGAAGTTTGCGCCCGACCTGTAACGACTTGCGCGTTTTGGAGTCCTAAAAAGTTGAAGAGTGTGCCCTTATTACTGCTAACTCAAAGCGATTGAGAGAGCATTGAAAATGTTCCATATTTGTTTATAAAAAGACAACATCGCGAAATTTGCGCCCGACCTGAAACGACTTGCGCGCTTTGGCACTTAAAAAATGTTGAAAGCGCAATTTATCCAACCGTGGTTTTTCGGGTTGAAGAGAGTTGATTATCATCGGAAAGGGATCAAGTTCACTCATCCCACGGTGAATTTTACCTGAAAAATTTATTTTCAATGGTTCTCGAATAAAGCATTATATGAAAAAAGGAAGTCTTCATCGTCAAAAAACCCAAAAATGGTAGATTTTCGGTAAATTTTAAATTTTTCCCGACTTTTTGAGATGAGAGTCAAATATAGGAGCTCGTATGGAAACTTTTTGAACTTTAAAAAAACTTTTTAAAAATTGGAAATTCAGCGGAGAAATCGATTTTTGATCGAAATTTTGAACTTGAAGGAGCTTTTTCCTTGATTTTTTTCAGCTGTAAATTTAAATTTCAAATATTTTTTTGACTTTTTTTGAAATGCAAGTCAGATATAGGAGCTCATTTGGAAACTTTGTGAACTTTAAAAAAATTTTTTTAAAAAAATTGGAAATTCATCTGAGAAATCGATTTTGATCGAAAATTTGAACTTGAAGGAGCTTCTTAATTTTTTTGACCTATAAATTTAATTTTTTTCGGTCTTCAAATAACATTTGCTGAAAAAAATAAATAACCTTTCATTTTTTTCTAGTAAGAACTCTTGAATTTCTAAAATTTTTTTAGAAAGTTTAAAAAAGAAGGTTAGAAACCAAGCCAGGAATAAAACTTGCAGTGTCAAGAACAAGTTGAGAAGAATAAATCTCAAGTTTTGTTTATCAACCAATTTTTTTTTTGTTCAAAGTGCACTGATCAAAGTAACACGTTTTTTGTTTAATTTTGGAAGAGTACATTGACCAAATTAACAAGTTTACGTTTCAAAAAAAAATTTTCTTTTTCCCACAGACTGAGATATTAATGATCATTTATCACATTTTTTCGAAGACTTGAACTTTTCATCAACAAATTATATTAATCAGAGCATGATTAATTCATGTTTTCAATGATTCTCACGCTTTTGACGTAACATTTTCTGAGTAGACGCAAGTTTTCAGGAAGTGATCTTGTTGGTAATACAATAATATTTGCAGAATAGGAATCTGGAAGCAAAATAGTTGGTTCCTTGGGGTCAGGGAGGGTTTTGAAGCATTGAAATCGCAAAAAAATTCAGGTTTTGAAGCGATAAATTTAAAAAAATTTTTGAGAAGTTAAAATCATAAATTTGACATTAAAATTTTTGATTTGAAGTTATCAAGCATTTTTCCCTTTAGTGAGCCCTTCCGCCAAGTCCTCTTTGGAATTCCAAATGTTGAGTGACTACTTTAGGGGTCTCAGAAAAAAAAACGGAAATCGTTTTTTCTCTATGCGTTTGTTCTACAACAGAACGTTAAAAATTTTACAATATTTTTTGATCTCAAAAAGTTGCATTTAGAATGGATCAGCGCGTTGCGGTCGCGATGCGGTTCCCTGATGGATCCCTAGAGGGTGAAAATGGTTCTGAGTGGTCACTAAAGGGCTTAAAATGCCTTTTTTGTACTGAATTATCCTATAAAGGCTATTCTAAGTGTGGGTTGATATAGATTGAAGCAATTTGAAAAATTATTGTTTTTTTTTGAAAATTCAAGCTCAGTGTGGAAGCGGCTCTAAAGGTTCACTTTAGAAAATCCCTCAAAAGGCCACTCACCTCCCGGAAAATGGATTTATTTCAAAGGGACTATTTTAGTGAATTTATAAAAAAAATTAACTTTTTCATATGCTCAAACTTTTAGGAGGTGGCTGAAAAAAATTCTGAAAATGGCCGCATTTGGAATGGTTCATAACTTTGACGATTGACAGGTTTTCTGAGTGATATTTTAAGGGCGGACAGTTTTTTTTTTCTAGATGTAGAAGAGAAAACAATGAATCACACCGAAGTTCTTTTTCATTCTTGTTCAACCTGGTCGCATTTGGAATGGCTTAAAAGGTCTCGGTTTCCTGAAGGGCCACTTGAGGGTTTGATAATATTATTTATTTTTTTCTCAATATAAGAAGACAATAAAAAATAGAGAAAGTTTCAAGATTGACAAGCTTTTTTCTTAAACGACGCTTCCCACTGAAGGGTCAGTTCATTCATCCGACTTCCAGTCGTTTCTTGGGCCGTCGTCAGATCTTTTATGATATTTTTCCTTCTCCATTTGACATAACTCAGACCGAATAAGATCAAGGCTGGTGTTGCCGTGGCCGCGTACGGTAGGGTCTGAAAATTCAAAAAAAATTCAGAAATTTCATAGGAAAATCTTACATAAAGAACCCTGTAGATTAGAGATACAGTGACTGGACAGTAATTCTTGCCGAAAATCCGGAATATCAGGCCCCCACAAATGTAGATGAAGATTCCGAAGAAAAGGACTAGGGTTATCCAACAGACGACCTGGGAAGTTAGTAGGGCTTCTCGTTGACGGTACCGGATCGTGACGTCGAAACGGATTCTGAAGATTGGTTTTGGACAGTTTTTCAGAGTTTAGAGGCTGAATGACAGTTTTTTCAAGGGCTCTAGACGTCTCTACAGGCTTTTTAAAAGTATTTTGAGTATAAATTTTGACTTTTCAGGTTTTTAGGGTCTGATTTTCCGTTTTCAAGGGTTATAAGAGTCTCTACAGGCCTTTTTTTCAACTTTAAAAAGTTTCAAAATATGTCAGAATTTTTTTGATGGTTTTCTGGGCCTCTTGGGGTTACACTAGCTTCTGAAACGCTCAAAAAGTTCCCTGAAAAACTCGAAAAAGACGATTTTCAGGCTTCTGGGGGCTTGTAGGGGACTTTTTAGGGAGCTACTAGAAGCTTTGAAAAAAACATTACCAGACATAAAAAAAGTTTTTATATAACAGTTTATAGAAAAATTATAGGCTTTTGAGTAATTTCATAGGCTCTAAAGTGTTCTGTCTATCTTTTAAAGAGTTGTTTTCAATTTTTTTAAGGTTTCAAATTTTTTTCGAAGTGATCCATTTACCTTATCAGGGTTTTGATAAGTGAAATTTCAACTAGAAGATCAAAAAGAGATTCAAAATCTTTAAAGTGCGGATTTTTTCAGTTTTTCAAACTATCAAGCGTTTGAATAAGTTTAAAAATCCTTTCGTAAGTTTTCAGGGGAAAAAAGACCTTTTTGAAAGGCTGAAGCTATCAAGAACCCGAAAAAAAAGGATTTACACGAAAAAAACGCTCCAAGACGTGGATAAGTTATGTTATCAGATTTTTGCTTTGTTTTCATTTAAAAAAATTCCCACCTCTTCTCAAGCCTCTTGTTGAGAAACATGATGAAAATAGTGATGAATACACAGATGATAAGTACGAAGGCGTTCAGGCTGATGACAGAAAAAAGCCCTTTGGACATGTAACTCGGGACGTCGGCACAGCGAATGAAAGTTTCCGTTTCGGCGTTGGGATTCACCAGAGAATTGGTACAGATTGCTGAGTAGGATACCTGAAAATGGATATGAAGTTTTCGGAATTTGAAAACAAATTTTCTTGGAAGAGATGTTCAGAACACTTTTCAGCGTCGAAAATCGAAACATTGAATTATTGCTGAGCCGCATCGCGACCGCGACGCGTTAGGCCAGTCCAAATTTGTCCAATTTTAACAGTAATGGTTATAAATGTTTCTTCATGCTCATTTGCTTCAAAATAAAAACTTTGTGGTCGCATAGGGAATGGCTAAATGACGACGAGCGGAAATTGAATGATTGCTGAGCCGCAACGCGACCGCGACGCATTAAGCCATTCCAAATGCGTCCAATTTTAACAGTATAGGTTTAAAATGTTATTTTAAGCCTGTCTTCGCTGAACGTTAAACTTCGTGGCCGCATGGGGAATGGCTAAACAGTCGGGAGCAAAAATTGAACTATTGCGCTGAGCCGCAGCGCGAGCGCAACGCATCGAGCCATTCAAAATGCGTGTAAGTTTCAGTAAAGGTTTAAAATGTTATTTTAAGCATGTCTTCGCTGAACGTTAAACTTTTTGGCCGCATGGGGAAGGGCTAAGCGACGGGGAGCAGTTCACGATCAGTGCGCCCGACTCAAAACGAGTTTCGCTCAATTGCATCAAAAAGCTTCAGAAAACTCGCCTGACCGTTTTTCGGATATTCAAGTAGTCTCTAACTTGATTTTTAAGAATTCTGGCCGAAATTTCCAAGTCTTGAAAAATCTTACCGTTCCCAATAGCAGAACAGCGCAAAAGGAAACGCCATAGGCTTGATAAAATAAAGGGAATAGTGTGGAAATTACTCTGTAATTTTTTTTATCCTTCAAAAAAGGCTCTGAAAAAATCTACCTGTCCACACTTAAAGCATAGGTGGTTAGAATTAACCCGGCACAACTGAAAACTAATAAATACGTGTGAGGAATGCATTGAGTCGAGGTGAACATGATATCGCATGGGCTGTCGGAAAAGGCGTAGCTGTGGTAGACTGCCTCGGTCTGAAAAGTTGATTTTCATGATTTCAAAGTTTATATCTGTGCGTTAGGGCAGTCTTTCCGCTTTCAGAATCATTTTTAAATTTTCAAAAATGTTACGATTGAGCCAAGTTATGATTTTTTGAAGTTGAAGGCTTTTTTTGTCACTTTTCTCGACTGAACTCGGGGGTTTTCGAACTTTTTTTCATTTCTGTATAAAAGACATCTGATATTTCCAGAAAACTACCGTAATCCTACCGTACCTCGATGACAAACGTAACGAACGCCAGGCAATTGGCGAAGAATATAGCGAGTAAAAGAAGTATCCGTGTCGAGTTTTGGAATGGCGATTTTCGTAACAAAAGGTATACTGTAGGTACTGTCAGGATTACTGTAGCTATTGCGGAGATTTGCTGTGAGTGGCTGACGGTACGGTAGAGCGTCGAGGTGACCAGCTGCATGCCTTGAGCCGTGGCACACCCGTCGATGTTCATCGAGGCCGGCGAGTTCTGAGGTTCTTATTTTTGTAATTTTCAACAAAATATTAAAAAGCTTAGGTAACATAGAAAAAAGACAGAAAGAAAACAGAAAAAAAAATAGCCAAGATGGAGAGAAAAAATAGCCGCGAAAAATAGCTCATGAATGATTTTTTGCGCTCTACGGCTAATTTTTCGTTTTTTATTAATTAATATGTCTTACAAAACTCAAAGTTTCGAAATATTAAGTTATTTTATTTTCTTCGGTCTCTACTTATCATCCGAGCGCACTTGTTTTATTTTCATTGCTTTTTGAGAAATGAAAAAATAGCCGCCGAAGTCGGAATTTTGGCACTCCACGGACAAAATCCATAATTTCAGTTTTTTGAAGCCGTTTAAGTTTTTTTTCAAGTCTTTTTTTGACTTTTTTCCGTGGAGCGCACTTTCCCCTGGCTAACGCGGCTATTTTTTCAAAGTATGTAAGACCAAATGAAGATTATAAACTGATGTGACGACACATTTGCAGAGAGGATGAATAAAAAAATGGTACATAGGCTAAAAAAAAAATAGCCGCCAAAATTAGAAGCTTTTGTGCTCCACGGCTAACTCTCTATAATCCTAGCCGGAACCCATAATTTATTAATTGTCCGTGAAGCGCTCTTTTTCCTGATTAACGCGGCTATTTTTTCAAAGTATGTAGGACCAAATAAAAGTTATAAACTGATGTGAAGACATCTTTGCAGAGGGGATTTATAAAAAATAGCACAGGGGCTGAAAAAAAATAGCCGCGAAAATTAGAAGCTTTTGTGCTCCACGGCTAACTCTCTATAATCCTAGCCGGAACCCATAATTTATTAATTGTCCGTGAAGCGCTCTTTTTCCTGATTAACGCGGCTATTTTTTCAAAGTATGTAGGACCAAATAAAAGTTATAAACTGATGTGAAGACATCTTTGCAGAGGGGATTTATAAAAAATAGCACAGGGGCTGAAAAAAAATAGCCGCGAAAATTAGCTCATGAATGCGCACTTCTTCCACCTTGACATAGCTTGTCGAGATTTGAAATAATAGCCGCCAAAATTAGAAGCTTTTGTGCTCCACGGCTAACTCTCTATAAGCCTAGCCGGATTTCATATTCTAATAATTGTCCGTGGAGCGCGCTTTCTCCTGGCTAACGCGGCTATTTTTTCAAAGTATGTAGGACCAAATAAAAGTTATAAAGTGATGTAAAGACACGTTGGCAGGAGGAATTAATAAAAACGGAAGAACTAGTCTTTGTCCTTTCGCCATAGATAATTGCTTTATCAATTATGAATCGTATAGAAGAGAACTTTGCACTCTGAAAAGTGCCTTTCTCGAATAATTTCCTGCAGATTCATGAAGTTAATTCATTAGATGGGTTACTGTAGCTTTGAGTTGTACTATATCGGGTTGGAAAAAGTCGACAAAAAGGGCATAAATGTGGCTAGACAACTACGTCGAATAATTTGAAGCGTGAAATTCACCTGTTTCGAAATCATTTTTGACCGAATTTCGGGAGATTCCAGGTCAAATAAGTCGTTCTTTGAGTTTGGGAAAAGAAAAAATTGATCTCTGAGGCTTCACGGTAATGATAGGTCTTTGGAGATCAACTAGAACAATAAATATTTTTAATGGAAAATTTTGAAACTTGAAGAGTTCATATAGATTCTTCATTGTGAAAAAAATGGTAATGGTACGACAAAATGGCCGCATTTGGAATGGCTCAACGTGTCGAAGATCTCATTTATGCTCTCCTATACCGAAGCGCGTAAGTCGTTCATGGTCGGGCGCAGTATCAACTCATCCAGCCCTTTTAATTCCTGGGAAGAAGATGAGTTTTTCGAGCTCATATAGGAGCTTTATTGTAAGAAAGTGGTATTGGGTTGATGAAATGACCGCATTTGGAATGGCTCAACGTGTCGAGAACCTCATTCATGCTTTTCTATACCGCAGCGCGTAAGTCGTTCATGGTCGGGCGCAATATCAACTCATCCAGCCCTTTTAATTCCTGGGAAGAAGATGAGTTTCCAAGTTTATATAGGTTCTTTATTGTGAAAAAAATGGTAATGGTACGACAAAATGGCCGCATTTGGAATGGCTCAAGGTGTCGAAGTACTCTCTTATGCTCTCCTATACCGCAGCGCGTGAGTCGTTTATGGTCGGGTGCAGCCTCAACGCTTCGAGCCATTCTCAGTTGTCTACCGTAAGCTCTGATTCATTTTTAAAGTCAATAATGTGATCTACAGTACCCTTAACTCATGTTCAAGACCAAGAAATTTGCCATTTCCAGGTTCAAAATTAGATTCGAAACAAATTTCACCTGTTGAGCGCGGAAATTGGGTAGACTCCGAGTTCCATGGCTACACTTTTTTTTTGGAACAATGTGGTCGTATTTATAATGGCTCAAGGTGTCGAAGTACTCTCTTATGCTCTTCTATCCCGCAGCGCGAAAGCCGTTTATGGTCGGGCGCCGCAGCTTTAACGCTTCAAGCAATTCTCAGTCGTCTACCGTAAGCCTTGATTCATTTTCAGAATCAAAAAATGTGACCTACAGTACCCCTAACCCTTGTACAAAAGATAGAAATTCGCAACTTCCAGGCTCAAATTTAGATTCGGGACGATTTTCACCTGTCCAATGCGGAAATTAGGTAGACGCCGTGAAAAAAGTTACATGGCTACACTTTATTGAAACTAAGTGGTCGCATTTGGAATGGCTCGCTGGGTTTTCTCAAGGTGCAGCCGACAGGAAACGACTTGCGCGGGGTGGTATTGAGGGGCTTTTTGAGCCATTCCAAGTGCGACCATGGCTTGAGAATTTATGTAAATTTGAAAAAAGTAATTTTTGAATCGATTAGAAGGAAAAAAAGAAAATTTTTTTTTTTAATTTTCTCGTTCTAATCAAGTTAAGCCTATGGTAACGCATTTTTCATTTGCACATTAGAAATTGAAACATTTGGGCTTATAAAAAAGAGCTAAAAAGAAAAATAAGCAAAAACTTGAATAAAGAAAGTGAGAAAAAAGTCTTCGGGTTGGAAAACAATTTGCTTGAAACCCGAAATTATGGGGTCGAACTGGAGGAAACCTGCTTACGGCGATGGACCTAAACTATCAATTAGACTCTTTTTTTTTCTCGATAAAATGACTCGAAATGTGCGGAAAAAAGAGATATTGGATCACTTTTGGGATGAGGAAAATGATCGGAATGACCGGATATAGTCCATTCACCGCGACTTGAATGTTTTTGCATGTCTGCGTCTCTTTTCCCTCACCGGCGAGGTCAGAGGAACATGGAAATATCACGTCGAGTGGAGAGGGTCGCCGAGAGATGAGGAGGGCGCAGAGAAGTCTGAAGCCCCCAAAATGGGGTCATATTGAAAAAAATAAGGTACTCGGAAATTTAGAGAGCACTTTATGGCGGGAAATGTGGCCTAATTTTCCAAATGAGCCCTGATTTGGAAAGTTAGGCCTTTTCTAACGCTCTTCTGGTGATTTTCTCTATTTTCAGGTTAATTAATTATTGATTGATTGATTTTTTGAAAAATGAAAGAAGGACTTTTTTTCAAAAACCTTCTCCCGTCTAGTAGGGTATAACGAGAAATTTAAGAAAAATTTTTTTTCAATTTGAGATTTTTTTATCATTTTAATCATAGATTGGACAAGTATTTTACTGGAAAAAAATTTGAATTTTATATATTTTTTTGATGAAATTCTTTCATTATAACAATTTCAAGTCATTCCAAGGGAATTTGAGATCAAAAATAGTCATTTTTACCGTTTCGTGGAATTCTTATTTTTTGTACTTTTCAGTGTTTTCCAATCTCACTTTTGACCTTTACGGCAAAATTGCAACAGCTTTGTTAATTTTGTAATTTCACCTTCAATAATTGCTTCATTTCTCTCAAACAAATGAAACAGCAAAGTGATTTCCCCATGGAAACAGACGAGAATACTTCGAGGTATCAATTAAATGTCAATCTGGGCAAACGCATCAAGAATCTCATTCATTTATGGAAAAGAGAGCACAAATAGAAATTTTCGAGAAATAATGACCAATAATCGGCAAAAATAACGAGAAAAAAACAGAAAAATGTAAGGGAAAAGGTCATTATGTGTAGGTGGTTAGTATGAAAGTTGTAAATGTTGAAAAAGTGTTTTTTCGAACGAGAAATAGGAAAAGAAACATCGAAAATGTGGTTGTTAAGTTTAGAAAATAAGGTAGGACAATTTGGAAACGCATGGTCGCGATTGGAATGGCTTGAAGATTATGCGACCGACCCAAAACGGCTTGCGCATTTTGGCATCGAAAAATTTTAGTGTTTAAGCCATTCTACATGCGGCCATTGAGGATATCAAAGGGTGATTGCTTAGATAAAACGTGGATTGGCTCAAAATTCTGCGCCGGGATCAAAACGGCTTGCGCACTTTGACATTAAAAAGTTAGCTCCAGCGCTTTGAGCCATTCTACATGCGGCCATTGAAAAAATCCAGTATAGTTCTCTCGATCGAACATGAATTGACTCCAAATTTCTGCGCAATTTCTGCGCCCGACCCCAAAACGACTTGCGCACTTTAACATGGAATAAGTCGACCCCTACGCTTTGAACCATTCCCAATGCGACCATCGGAAAAATCAAGAAGCTCTTCCTGTAAGCGCACGTGAAATGGCTCAAGGCCTCTGCGCCCGACCCCGAACGACTTGCGCCTTTTGAAATCTAAGAAGTCAGCCCCGACGCTTTGAGCCATTCCACATGCGACCACCAGAAGAAATAAGTCGACCCTGCGACTTTGAACCATTCTACATGCGGTCATTAAGAAAGTCCCTCCTTTGATCAAATGTGGACTGGCTCGGGATTTCTGCGCCCGACCCCAAAACGACTTGCGCATTCTGACATCTAAGAAGTCAGCCCCGACGCTTTGAGCCATTCCAAATGCGGCCATTAATAAAATCAAGGGGTAGTTCCTTGGATAGAACGTGAAACGGCTCAAGACTTCTGCGCCCGACCCAATACGGCTTGCGCCGAGCCATTCCAAATGCGACCATGAGAGTAAATTTAAGGTTGCGAATATTTCTGTTCATAAGTAGAGTCCCAAAGGATGCTGAGGTCCTTCATCCTTGATCTCATCGTTTCCTGGGCTTCCGTCAATTCCTTGATCATCCTTCGTCGTTTCCTCTTGATGTACCGTAATCCATACAGTAGGAGGCCTGGTGTAGCCATGGCGGCGTACGGTAGCGTCTGAAATCGGGCCACTAGAACATTTTTTGAATATTTTTACTTGTGTCGTTGAGAAAAGGAGCGTTTTCAAGAGAAAAAAAAATAAGTTTGGAAAATTTTGAATGAAAGATGGACCACTAAGAAAAAGGTCGCTCAGAGATTTTTGGACAATTTTTTCTGAAAAAATAAAAAAAAAAGCTCACATAAAACCCTTTGATAGTGTAGTTGGCAGCGGTGAGGCTGAAAAGGTCGGGATTGAACGAGACGAAAAGTTGGGTCATCGTATGGATCCCAAAGCCGAAAAATAGGACGATAGAAATCGTACAGGTGACTTGGGAAGTCAGCAAGGCTTCTCGTTGACGGAACTGGGTTTTCAGGTCGAATTGGATACTGAAAATGATTTTTTTCGGTTTTTCCTTGAAAGGGCTTTCAGTAGTTATTTTTTTATCCTTGCCTATTTCAATCATAGAAATCCAAAAATCCTGAGAAATCAGAAAAATTCAAGAAAAACTATATAAAAATACTATAACTGCATGTCAGACGGTCTACTTGAAGTTGATCAAAAACTATTTTTTTGAGATTAATGAGAAAATGAAAAAAAAAAGTTGGAATTCCAGCCGAAAACACAAAGGCAAAGTTGCTCTGTGGACAAAGGCTTTAATTTTTTTTGCTCCTGTCTTCATTTTATCCAGATTAAAAATTTTTTTTACATCATTTTATTAAATTTCCCGTAATGAAAGCTTTCTATGGAGAAAAAAAGTTTGAAATAATGATCAGGAATTTTTCAAAGAATAATATTAAGCCAACGAAAAATGGGTCCTGACACGATTTAAATAAACGAGATAGTGTTTGGTTGGTGGAGAGCGCAGACAGGCCACGCCCCCTTCATGTCTCAATATGGCCGATACATTTATTCAATAGGCGAGAAGTTAAAAAAATAAATTTAGAAAAAAATTTTTTTCTCGAAAAAAACGGACTTTTGGGCGATTTTTGAGCTCATATTTTGAACATCGATGAAAAATTTCCCTAAAGGGCTAACTCATACTTCCCTGGCCATTTCGATTTTTGAAGAACTAAAGTTTTCACGCCAGAATAAGGTCAAGCTTCCAGGACTATATAAAATCCATGAAATCTTTCAAAAACCACTTACTCCTTCTCCGTCCGTCGATTATACATGAGGATCATGATATTGATGAAAATGCACAAGATCATGGCGACGGTTTTGATTGTAGCGATGAAGTTCAGGGTCTTCATCATGGGCGTCGGCGGGACCGCGCAACTCGCCACGAATTCGACCGGAACCCTGGGACTCATCACGAAGTGCGTCAGCAGCCACACGTACAGCACCTGTGACAGGTATTTTTTGTTTTTTTTTTATTGCGCGAGAAAAAAATTTGAAAATGTACAGTAGGCCGCACTTTTCGGGGGTAAACCGCTTTTTGGGGGGGGTAGGCCGCACCCCGGGGTGAGATCCAGCCGATTTACGATTTTGAGACATCGGTAACGCTCCGGACGTTTCTGGACGATTCTAGAGATCACTTAAGAGTGCTGAGGCTACTGAAGTGGTCACTAGTAATGCCCCGACACGTCCGGAGCACGCCCGTTTCGCGTTACCAATGTTCCATGATTTTTCGATTCTTGTTAGGAACGCCAGAGTGGTTCCTATAGGGATTAGGCGGAAAACAGTCCCTATAGGGGGGCTTTCTAACTGAGGTTAAATTAAGGTGGTCCCTGTAGGAGTTTAGGGTCCGACCCCTAGGCCTCTGAAGCTTTAGTGGCCATTCTAGGGTCCTTAAAACTTTCTGTTAGGATTTGAAATTTCAGAGTAGGCCCTATATTGGGGGTAAGGCTATGGGGGGGAGGGGGGGCGAAGAAATCAGAGAGGAAGGGAGATTTCAGAGCGTACTCTATAGGGGGGGTAGATTTCAGAGCGGGCTTTATGAGTGGGGATTTCAGAGCGTGCCTTAGAAAAAATATCCCAAAAAGGGACGAAAAAACGCCCCCATTGGAGTAAAGTTTAGGTGGCCCTATAGGGATTCAGGATCTAACCCCCATGCCCCTAAAGCTCAAGTGGTCTCTGAAGGGATTTTTTAAGTTTTTGCCCAGATTTGTAAATTAAAAAAATGTTTTCAATAGATCTCGATCGGTTCACCGTCTGTGGAGATTTTTTTTATTCAAAAAGGGCCATTTGTGGAATTTTCATGAAAGTTTTTCTTCTTACAGAGTTCATAACAGTAATCGACTGGTATGGGGCGACAACTAAAACCCCTAAAGGGGTCACTTTAGCAATGGAGAGGTCAAGTGGTCCCTAGAGAGGACCTTATATGGTATTTATCACCTGCGCTTTAAAATTTTTTATCGGGTAAAATGAATTTATAATTTTTACCGTAAAAGTTGTCAAAAAAGTTGACGGCCAGGCGCCATTTTGTTCGTAGAACTTCGGAGCGATCGTTGATAAAAGCCTGGAAAAAGACATTTTTTGAAATTTTATTCGTTTTTTGAAAACACCTTTCCAGACTCATCGCGATAGGCGTTGTCAGAAGCCCATAGCTGCTGAAAACCAAGAAGAAGACTTGAAAATGGCATTCTTCGGTATCAAAAAGAAGGCTGCAAGGTTCGGCGCCGTATTTGTAGGCACGATAACTGGCGGTGGTCTGAAAAAAGGGAAAATTTGGAATTTGGGCAGTTTTCAAGATTTTTCATAGCCTAAATCTGCTCAACTACAGGATGGGGTCTGAAAAAGTTGAAAATTCCACATTTTTTGGGAGTTTCGAGTTTTTTTTTTGCATGAATGTGCTCGATAACTGGCTGTTGTTTGTTAAAAAAACGGAAATATTTTTTTCAGGAGGGGGTGGGTATTTTTTTCGGGAGAGGGGCTTTTTGGGAAGGGGGGCTATTTTTTTCTTTGGAAGGGGGCGTATTTTTTTCGGGAGGGGGGAGCTCAAACAACTTATTATTAGATACCGGAATTCCTCTTTTTTTGTCATCATTTTGTCAAATATGGCACAATTTCAAGGACTTTCTCATTTCGGGAGAAAAAGAGGACTCACTGGGGAATTTTTTTCAGGGCCACTTTAGTGTTCTGAATTTCTAGTGGCCTCTGTAGTAGTTGAATTAGTGTCCACTAAAGCAATTTAGTTGGTGGCCTCTTCAGAAGTGGTCCTACTATAGAAATGAAATTATTATTCGTTTATGGGGAATTTAACTATCTCGTTTTATGAACAGAAAAGGCATTCCTCATTTCTGGAAAAAGGCAGGATTCGTTACGAAAGTTTTTAGGGGCCACTCAAGAGTTTGGAAGTTTTTTTGCACCAAAACGGCTTTAAATTGGTTTAATTTTCAATTTACTAGATTTTAATAGTAATTTTAATAACTTGATATTTTTCAACTTTTCAACTTGGAAATTCATATCCTTAGATCGATTATAGGAGTTTTTCTGTCTATGGGTAACTTTTTTTAGATGAAAAGTTGAAGTTAGAAGAACTTTTTGACCCTAGTATCATGTTGAAATCAACAGGATTTATTTTTTTTAAATTTGTTTTCCAAATGGAATTTCCAACCTGAATCGAAAAAAGGACCAAAGAGAACGAGTTGGCGAAAAATATCGAGAGAAAAAGGAGAATCTTCGTCGAGTAGTGAAAAGGCGATTTTCGGAGCAATAAATAAATGGCCGGACCAGTCAGGACCAAAGTTCCCAATGACGTCATTTGCTGTAGGTAGCTCAGGGCCAGGTAGATTGGTGACGTCAGCAGCTCGACGATCTCCTGGTTCGCGCAGGACGACATCTTTCAGCAATAGTGACTTCAATTTGAGTTTTCAACTTGTTTTCAAAAAGTCTGATCATGAGTTTCGCCAGGTATCATCAACTAATTGCTTAATTGTTGTGGTAACCAAGGATTAAAATTACCGACTTTTCAATGGATGATCTCTTATTTTTGCTTTTTTTATTTTTTAATTAGCTCAAAGATGAAAAAGAAAAAGATGCTTTTTCAAGTTTTGGGCATTGAAAAATGAAAAAATACGATTTTTGCACAAAGCTTGTTAAAATGATGCACTGAGAGGACAGATGTTTGTAGAATTCTGATTAAATAATCAAAAAAACTTTTGAGAAAGAGACTTTCTGCACGGACTTTGAACTTTGGAAAATAAATATGAAGCTGGAAATCGAAGTTTGAAGTTGGATTGTTCGAAAAAAATGAATGAAACTGAGTTATTCTTGCTGGATAACGACTGGTGAACTGCAGTAAAAAAAATTTTCGATTCAAATTTTTATTTATTATCTAAAGATACCTATTAAAAAAATTTTTTTTTAGATGATTTGTTGGCAAAAAAATCAGTGTAAATATATAAATAATTCATCCGATAGTTTTAGAATATTATTTGAAAAATATATACGTTGGAATAAAATACAAAAAAACGAAAAACGTATGCAGTCCTACGTGGGAGTGCATGCGGAAAGAACAATTTTGCGCGTCGCAACGATTTTCGAAATCATTTCAATGACCATTTTAATGTTTTTTTGTTATTTATACACGTTGAACTGTTTGAATCAGTTTTACTTTAATGATATATTAGGGACATTTTTTTTTTCATTTATTGCTCCACTCATGCAACCCGGTCTTAACAAGTTTCAAGTCAAAAATATTCCTCAAAAATGCTCTTTTTTATTATTTTTCTCATATTTTTTGATTGAATTTTTCGGAACTTTTTGTTTTTTGTTGAATGTCATTGTCTTAATCTATATGTTACATTCTCTCGTTTCTTTCATTTTTCGAAAAAAATAATTGACGATTCCTAACTTTGACTCAAGGAAGATCTTCCAAATAATATCATCCAATCCGGAGTGTTTTTTTAGTTGATGTCGAATTTTACAAATCGTTTTTTTGACAAAATGAAATTGAAAGGGTGTTCTAAAACTTCAAAACTCTATAAAATGTTTAGTAGAGTTCGAAAAATCCCAACTTTTCCTCCTGGCTACTTTGAGCCCACCTTCAAGGAAGGCCATGTTATTTTTTGTTTTAAAAATTTCAGAAAATCGGCAAAAATGCTCCAGGATGTGGAAGAAGGTCCTGAAGATCAAAATTCATACAACTCCCTAGTTTCCAAGAAATAAGGGATCGAAATAGGCTTTTCAACGGAGTTTCGGCGTTTTTTTCGACGAGGCGTCCTTTCTCGAAAAGTAGGACTTTGTGTGAAATGAGACTTTCGGAATCTTCTTTTGGGAGATCAGGAGTACTTTTGCCAATTTTTAGTGAAATAAAAAAGTAAAATGACCTTTCTAGTTGGGCAATTCCAGCAGCCATGACGTTTTTACAGGCTAGACTGCTATTAATTTGAGTCTGATCTTTTTAAAATGTACTTTAATTATTTGATAATTGATCAGTTGCTAATTAACACCTGAGTTATATATAGAAACATGTATTTTAATTGATGATAGAAAAAAAGTTTATTCAAAATTATGTACAAATTTAACAATTTATAGTTTCTTTACAACATCTTAACGTAGAAAAAAAAATGAAAGACATGGGATTTTTTGAATTTTCTCTTAGAAAGTTTATTTGAAAGATTTTTGGAAGAAAAGGTCATTTTCTTGGCTTGAAATAGCATTGCGAAGCGGTCGCGATTCGGTTTTTTTGCGCCAATTTTAAATTTTTTTCAACGAATTTATTTTTTTATTTTTTTGAATAATATCATTTTAGGAACCTTCTAAGGTTACTTTATTAAGAAAAAAACTTAAAAAAAGAA
The DNA here is from genome assembly GCA_904845305.1 of Caenorhabditis auriculariae. Lineage (NCBI taxonomy): Eukaryota > Metazoa > Nematoda > Chromadorea > Rhabditida > Rhabditidae > Caenorhabditis > Caenorhabditis auriculariae. The sequence continues at coordinate 1,322,493 of CAJGYM010000014.1, read as the reverse complement.
AAAAACAAAAAAATTTGGGTCTTTTTTTACCGCCCTGCAACATCAACATACCATCACGATGTTGCGAAAAATGAAAATTTGGATTTTTGAATTGGCGCCAAAACGCTTCGCGACCGCGTCGCGTGAAATTTTAGCTGCCGTTTCGAGCCAAAAAAAAAAAATGAATTTCCATACAAATTTCCAAAAAAGTGAACAATAATATACAATAGGTGTCACCAAATTTGCTTCAAGCCTTGAAAATACAAATCGGAATGTTGTCTGAGATCGATTTGCGAGGCGGCCGGTGGCTTGACCTTCGGCCCTTTGTCGGAAAGGCCGATCAATTTCAGACCCATGTCCAAGCAAGTTCGACGCCATTTTGGTGTCACGTGGATAACGACAGGCACACAGTAGACTGGGTTCCTGGAATAATGATATGGATAGAAAAAAAGATGAAATTTGAATAGATCTAGAGATTTTTCCATTAATTTTTGGCTTTTTAAAAAAGATAGTTTAATATTGACGTTCTAGTGGATAAAAATAATAAATTTTCTCGATAAATAAACGGAATTTTTTTATCAATAGTTTTACAGAATCCGGAAGCGAGGGATCAATAGCGGCCTGAAGAGACGCCAGAGACGTGAGAACTCCCTCGTTTCTCTGGCGTCTCTTCAGACCCCTTTATCTCTAATACTTTGGCGAAGAGTCGGCTAACAGGGGTGTTTAAGGTGTTTAATAAAGTTTCCCTCAAAAAAAGGCTCAAAAAAAAAGGGATTTTTCGCTCTATTGATAAAGTCGTCAAGAGCGTTCATAGTTTGTTAAGTCAAAAATTGAAGAAAAAAAACTCACGAGAAAAAAGAAAGTTGGAATAAAATTTGGAAAATGACATCCACACATGTACCCAATAGTTCAGTGGCGGAAAGGTAGAACATAAAAACTACAATGACAAAACCGGCGCCAACCAGAAAAACGCACATTTTTAGAGCCTGAAATGTCATGCAATTATATTTTTATTCAAATATGATCTCTAGGGAATAGATCGGTTACGTTGCGGTTCGAAAAAACAGTGCGCCCGACCAGAAACGACTCACGCCCGCTCATAATAAACGCATCAGAGTAAGCAAGGCGTCTTTTTCGATTTTTAAGACTCGAACCGCAACGCGTCGAGCCATTCCAAATGCGGCCAGATTTTAAAAAAACTATCGGAAATGAATATTTTATTTTTTGGACTTTAAAAACAGGATGTTTCTCCTCTTTTTGACCGAATTCATGTTCAAAAAAAATGGCAAAAACAAAAATTCCTTGGCGGGGGTTGAACCTAGAACCCTATTGAGACGCATTCAACTACTTTGAACCAAATTTCTGAGAAAAAAGTCATACTTACATCCAAAACTCGGAGATTTTCCTCAAGTTGGTACTTTTTAGCAATACTGTAGTTGATGACTTCCCGTTGGAAGTTGACGTGGGTTATTAGGCGACGATTTCGAATTATTAAAAAGGCCAGGAGCTGAAAAATTTGACATTTACTATCATGTTTTACACGGCTTGGAACGCTCAAGATAATTTTTTCATTCTGCGCCCGACCAGAAACGGCTTGCGCACTAGAGAACCTTTTAAGATGAAGAAGATGATTTTTACTATGTAACGCCCAAAAATTTTTTTTTTTGCGCCCGATCAGAAACTACTTACGCACTAGAACACCCTTCAAGAAGGAGAAGTTGATTTTTACTTTGTAACGCCCAAAAGTTATTTTTGTTTGCACCCGACCAGAAACTACTTGCGCATTAGAACTCGCTTTGAGATGAAGAAGTTTATTTTTACTATCTAACGCCCAGAAAATTATTTTTTTGCGCCCGACCAGGAGCTACTTGCGCTTTTAAGCATCTTGTAGGATAAAGAAAATATTAATATTACTATCATATTTTACACGGCTTGGAAGGCCAAAAAATGGTCTTTTTGCTTTGCGCCCGACCAGAAGCTACTTACTCGCGTTGGTATTATTTACAACCTCAAGACTCTAAGCCATTTTTATACGGTTTAAGCTTCAGAAAATTCAGGATACTTACCGCAAAAGTCGCCAAATTGAGAATAGTTAAAGCTAGAACTGGAACCAAGATGTCTATTATATTGAAAACTGTCGTAAAAGCCATGGCAATGGAGCAGATTTGAGCCAATATACAACCGATAACGGATATGTACTTTCTTGGAACGTTCTCATAGTTGCTGACGAACTCAGTGGCGAAAAATCGTTCAGCCACGATCATTGGCAGCATAAAAGGGACCAGACAAGTATAGTGAGTCATTAGGAATCCGCCAATCAGTAGGGGAGTGTATTTGGGGTCGTTCAGGTAGAAGGATGGGGTGTTGGAATTTTGGTCGATGATGGTTTCGAGGTCTGGAAATCGGAATATGATTTTTGGTGGAAAAATGGATCTTGAAAAAAATTTGGGTTTTTATAGGATTTTTGAAAGGTCAAGGAATCGAAAAATAGTTGAGAAATTGGTTGAAAAATGGGTCTTAAAGCTTAAAAATGAAAAAATTAAACATTTCGAAGTAGTTTCAAAATGCTCAATAAAGTTTCCCTTAGAAGAAACTTTGAAAAAAAAAACTGATTTTTCGCTCTATTGATAAAGTCGTCAAGACCCAAGCTTGACATGAAATTTAGTAAAAAAATGGCCGGAAATTTCTTGAAAAAAATTGAAATCTCAGACTTTCTCCCACATAGTTTCAACGTTAAAGAAATTTCAAAAAAATAGCCGCGAAAAACTGAGGAAAATGTTTGCAAATGTGCTCCACGGATAAAAATTTTTCTTAGCAATTTTTGATAAAAAAATATTTGATTTTTTTGAATTTCACAGATCCTTAAAGGTACCAATTCGTGTCCAATCAAGATTCAGTTTGAAAAAAAGCCACTTTCGCTCAAAAACTGAGCATCATTTTCGCTCCAACGCTAAATTTTTTTTTTTGAGAAGTTGAGCCATACCTGCAATGGAAATCCATCCGTCCTGATAAGGCATGGTCAAGAATCTGGCCAGGAACATTTCGAACCACTGACCACAGAATAAAGCATAGAATATTATCATGTTATAATGGTAGACCTTGTATCTCAACGCGAGAACTATTCCAATTACCTGAATTTTTCGATTTTTTACAGTTTCAATAAATTATTCCTCACCGTAACAATCAAGGCGAGGAAGAGAGCAGCTATTTCTAGACCTCGGAAAAAATAAAAGCCACAATTTGCTTCCCCAAATAGGAAAATTGAGATCGGAAGCCATATTTCTCGTGTATCCGCCATTGAAAATCGAGCTCCTAAAGTTATTTTTTCGATGATAAATTATGAAAAATCAAACAAACCAGTGGGAAATATGTGAAAAGCACCCATAGAATGACGAGGATACAAACTGAAAAAAAAATCTTGAAGGAAATGTCAAGCCGGACAGGTGAAGTTCACTATAATAAACTCGGTAAACTTCCTCAAAAACAAAATGCAAAAAATAAAGATCTTTTAGGGATCACTAGGGGTTGAAAAAACGGAGAAAAGTTCAATTTTTTCACTCTGAAACTTGAAAAAAGGTCATTTTACGACTACTAAGCACTAATTTTTCTGCGTAGAAGCTTGAGAAAAAGGTTTTTTCTGCAGAGTGGTCCCTTTAGGGGTTACGGGAACAGACAGTCCCTATAGGGGCCTCTTTAGAAAAAAAAAACGGAAAAAGGTTTCGTGTTTTGGCTCTGAAACGAAAAAACGTCATTTTAGGATTTCTAAGCACTAAATATTCTGCGTAGAAGGTGGAAAATATAACTTTTTTTCCAGAGTGGTCCCTCTAGGGTTTTAGGGGAACAGACAGTCCCTATAGGGGTCTCTTCAGAAGATAAAAAATGGAGAAAGGTTCAGTTTTTTCACTCTGAAACTTGAAAAAAGGTCATTTTACGACTACTAAGCACTAATTTTTCTGCGTAGAAGCTTGAGAAGATGGTTTTTTCTCCAGAGTGGTCACTCTAGGGATTAGAAGAAAAGACAGTCCCTATATGGGCCTCTTTAGAAGAAAAAAAACGGAGAAAAGTTCAGTTTTTGTATCTGAAACTTGAAAAAACGTCCTTTCACGACTTCTAAGCACTAACCTTAGCTTGAAAAGATGCTTTTTTTGTCAGAGTGGTCCCTCTAGTGGTCAGGGGGGAAGTAGTCCCTATAGGGGCCGCTTTAGAAGTAACATTTATTGAGTTTTTCGCATGGAAATGTCTTATCTCTTACTAGCATGACCACTAAAGGGGCTACTAACTAAAACCCCTTTAGGCACCACTTTTGCAAACTTTAGTGACCCCTAAAGGGTTGGCAAAGTGGTATCTAGCGAGTACCCTCCAGAAGGCTCTAAGGGGCCACTAACTAAATCCCTAAGAGCACCACTTTTGCAAGCTTTAGTGACCCTATAGGGGTTCGTAAAGTGGACCCTTAAGGAGCCCCTATAGAGACCCCTCTGGAGCTCCTCAGAGCAAGAAAAAGGTTTGAAAAAATGACCGCCTGGAATATTGCACGACTATTTCGAATAATCGTTTTTTCTGTCTTGGAATCGGATATTTGATCATTTTTGAGGTTCTTTACATCGATTGCTATTGAAAAAAAGTTATTTTCAAGCAGAAATTGGGATAATGACGGCATTCTGTAGAGAAACAAACTTAATTTGGCCTCTCAGATCTCATATTTATATATGGAAACTCGGAAAAAAAAACTCTTGAACCTTCAAAGAGTCCAAACGAGACGAATATAACCCTTTTGAATGGAAAAAGGTGAATGGGATTATTTCTTACGTTTTTGTGGTTGAAGGAAAACAAATTATTTGAAGAATATGGCAAAAATGACGTCTTTTTAGCTGAAATAGAACAATTCTGACCTATCAGAATTCAATATGATTCCTAGAAACTTAAAAAAAATCCTGAAAGAAAAAATATGCTAAAGAGTTTTCCCAGCCTTGAAAAAGTGGACCAAAAATCAGCCATAAATATAATTTTTTTCATTCCTGAAAGCTTGATTAAAACTAAATTTTGTGAGTATTTTGAAAAATGTACAAAGTATGAAGAGTTTTAGAATGGAAAAATTGTTTTGCCCGACTTTTCAGAACCTATATTTATCTTGGAAAACACGGAGAACCTCCCTGAAAAGCTTAATTAAAGTGTAGGCCTTTGAAAGGTCTTTCAAGGTCCATTAGAGAGAGAAAAATTCCTATTTTATAGTCAATGTTTCCCGACTTGAAAGGTGATATGGGCTGGTTGGCAAGGGCGAGGTGTTGCGTGTGCGACGCGGCTATTTGGCGGCGAGCCAAAATTCAAATGTGGGAGACAATTTGGAGAGTTCGGTCACCGCTTTTTTATTTCCTTTTTACTTTTTCTTATTCAGTTCTAATGGAGTTTTTCGATTTTATTTATTTTCTCAATGTAATATTGTAAGCGAACACCTTTTCTGTGTTTTGCATAGAAAGTTTCTCGAAAGTGCAGCGAATCGTGAAGCGTTTTCGGAAAACTTTTCACTGGTTTTTGTTTCTTTCGTATTTGCTAAACTTCTCAGTTTTCTTCTCAACTCAAACCTCTAAAAATCTTTTATAATTTTTTTCTATTATGATTGATTGCAGATCGTAAGAAGAGAAAAAAATTCGTGAGAAGCTATGGTGTTTGAAAGAAAAACACTTCGTTGATGGCAAACAGGTTTGTTTCAATTTTTTTGAAATTTCTCATTGTCATTTTTTTCAGCAATTTTTGTTTTAGTTTTTTTAAGTCCAATAAACTCTAAAGCTCATCGCTGGCCTCGTCGGGCGAGAAATTCCATTGGAAAAAGGCCTCGTCAGAAGAAGGAGACACGTTGATGAACATCGGTCGCCGTTAGAAAGACGCCGCTATTTAGTAACCAGGGACTTTGCCTCAACTACAGTACACCTGTGCGGTTGAGCACTTTTGCCCTCATATTCCACGTTTTTTTACACCCAATTTTTTTCTCCTTTGTGTTTTTAATTTTTTTAATGTTAAATATATTAATTAATATATTTAACAATTCACTGATAGTTTTTGCAATATTCATGTTTTTTAGTAGGAACTAAAAATGCTCTCGGAAATCTTCGGGCAAGTTCAAATTTTTTTCCCGACTTTTTTTCTCGATAAACTCTTCGTTTTCAATCTTCCTATATAAAGTAGGCAAGTTGTTCATGATTAAAACACAAATAAATAGGAAAAAAAATTTAAATAGATGTCTTATAAACCGAAAAATATAAGGAAAAAAAGTCGGAAAAGGATTCGGCGGAAAGGTGGCCGTCGGAAAGTTCCCTAGCGATACGAAAAAATCGGAAAAGTCGCCTTTTGAAATTTCGCTGGCTCATACCATGGTACCATCAAAAAAACACAAAGGAGAAAAAATTGGGTGTAAAAAATGTGGAATATGAGGCAAAAGTGCTCAACCGCACAGGTGTACTGTAGTTGAGGCAAAGTCCCTGGTTACTAAATAGCGGCGTCTCCGTTAGAAGAAAATTTTTTTATTCAATCTATTTTTGGTTAGGCTATTTTATTGACGTATCATATTATCCGTGTAGATTCGTTGTTCATCCAACACTGGGTTCAACCATTGTCCACTTCAGCGGCATCAAAACGCTGTTTCCGGGATTTCATTCATTCTTAATTACTCTTCGTTGCCGGCGACTAACTCTTCGATTATACCATGGTTCAGCAGAGATTTTCTTCATCTTACTCTGAAGACTGAATAAATTGAATTGAAATTGAACTCTCCGTTTCCGTCTATTTATTCTCGTTAGAACAATTTCAAGAACGTTTTAAACAAGTTTATTGGAAGGAAAAACGAAAGAACAGGTTAGCAAAACTTTGGGTGGTTGCTGATGCAGACAGTACAAAAGAGAGAATTCATGATGTTACCTGAAAAATTAATATTTATTACATGAAGAAAAAAATTAGTGCTTGGTTTTTTTAACCCGAAAAAAAGTGCATGTCCGTTAATGTAAAAATTTTTTTGGCGAACAATATATTCACGAACTTTTTTTCAAGAAAAATCTAAGTATTCATTGAAAGAATAGTTAAACCAAGGAACAGAAAGAGAACAGAAACAAGAACTCACAAACCTTGGTAATCGTTCGTAACTCGTTATTTTCTTTCTCATTTCCGTAAAATCTCTGCAGAAATCCTGAATAAAAACCTTTTTAAAAATTGTTATTGATTCGATAAAATACTTCGCAACACTCCGCGAATGGTTACTTCTAAAGGTTTTCACTGCATGCAAGAAAAAAATATGAATGAATTTGAGAAAAAAAAACCATGACCTTTATTGAAAATCGACTCTTCGTGAAACTCGGTGTGAAACCCTCGACTTCTGAGTTTTTTTGAAATTCTTCAATCGTATTTTTGCTTGGTCTGAAAAAGCATCATCAATGAATAAATACAGTAAATTTTTTTCACAGCACAGAATGCACAAGTAAAAAAATCATATTCCGCGACAAATCAATGAGCAACGATCAACTTGAATAAACATTTGTTTGTGCGAAAAAAATATTATTATAGGTTCAAATAAAGTTCCAATAAAAATCCACTGAAGCAAATAATTAGCGAAAAACATTATAAAAACAGAATAAGAAAAAGAAAAAAGGAAATAAAAAAGCGGTGGCCGAACTCTCCAAATTGTCTCCCACATTTGAATTTTGGCTCGCCGCCAAATAGCCGCGTCGCACACGCAACACCTCGCCCTTGCCAACCAGCCCATATCACCTTTCAAGTCGGGAAACATTGACTATATCATCTTTTAGAAAAAAAAATTAGCAAAACTACTTTTGGAAAAATAGATATTCTGGGAAAATTCTTAGTGTTTCCTATAGTGATGACATTTTAGTGACCAGTGTAGTAGTCAAATTAGTGGCCACTTAAGGGGTTAAAAACTAGTGGTCACTATAGAGGTCTAGATGCTTCTAATAGACTACTTAACTTTTTAGTGGCCCCTTTAGGGGTCAATGGATCAACATAACTGGTCAAATCTGTTTTTTTTTTACAATTATTACTGTAAGGACTACTGGAAGAAAAACTACTCAAGTGGCCACTATAGAGGTGGTTTTAGTGGCCACTTTAGTGTCCTCTCCAAGTAGTCCTTGGCGAGCCTCTATAGTGGCCACTAAAAATTTTCCCAGTATCTTTAAAAAAAGTAATAAATTTTTTTAACGGTTAAATTAGCGCAATTACTCGAAAAAAATTTGTCAAACAGCAAGTTTTGGTGAAAATTATGGCTAAATTCAGCTTCTGCTGCCTAAAAAAATGTCTTTTTTTCTACTAGACAGTCCATGGTCGCACTTGGAATGACTCTAGACGCAACCGACCTGAAGTGACTTGCGCGCCGAGGCTTCAAAAAGTCATTTTCGCTGAAGAACCATTCCACGTGCGGCCAGGAAAATTTTTAAATATGGTTTGGTTTCGGGAAACATGATCTTATTAGTCCGGAGCTATAAAAAAAGAAAAAATAAGGTTTTCCTGAGTCATATTTCCCCTGAAGGGGGCTTATTTTTCAAGATGAAAAAAAATCTTTTCATGTCCATTCAAGTGAAAGGCTACTCACTAAGCCACTAGGAACCTTTTAATGGGCTTGAAAGGTTAATCTAGATTCATAGGAATACTTTTTTTGCGATTTTTAGGAAATGACGTAGTGATTAGAAAAGGAAATGAATGAACCTGAGAAACTCTAGAGGTTCCCCCAGGGCTACTTCAAGAGAACACTAAAGTGGCCTCTACCTCTATAGAAGGCACTAATGGCCACTATAGTAGTTTTGGCGGTGTAGAAGTACCACGTAGACTTCTCAAGAGGTCACTAATTTTTAGCCCTTCAAGTGACCACTAATTTGCTACTATAGTGGCCACTAAAACGTCAAAACTCTGAAATGGCCACTAAAAATTTTCACATTGAAGAGTGAGCGGGAATTTCCAGTGGTCTCTTTAGGGTTTTGACGTTTTAGTGGCCACTATAGTAGTCAAATTAGTGGCCACTTAAGTGGCTTATTTAAAATTTTAGGGGGTACTATGAGGCCACAAAAAACTACTATAGTGGCCACTTAGCTTTTAAAGAGGTGGTTTTAGTGGCCACTTTCGTGTTTTTGAGGGACCTCTTCAGTGTTTTTTCCCCGAAATGGCGAGGAATAAGAAAAGAGTTCAAGCTTTTTTGGATCCGTTTTAAGGATTTTGAACAAAAAAAATTTTTAAAATGTTTCTTAGTACTTGAAGACCGGTTTGTCACGTTTTCTCAGGCCTTCTCTTAGATTTTTTGTCCTTTTTCAAGCTTTATAGTCAAAAAAAACAAGGTTAGGAACTGTTTCTGAAAAGTTCCAGTGATTTTATAGAGCTTATTCACAAGTTATTGATCATTTATTTCGACTTTCTCATGCAGTACAAGTTCCTTACCATAAAGGGTCCTATAAGCTGATTTCTTTGAGTTTATTTTCCCGGAAATCTTTGTACCCAAGGCCAAAGATCTTTTACCTGAAAGAACAGCTGCACGATTGCCAAATTATCCAATTACGTAAATGACGAAATAAAAAGAAAAAGATCGTTTATTGCAGGTGAAAGGTATATGAACAGAGAAAAGTTAGATATACATGCAAAATTTTAGAGATTTCTGTCGTTTTGGGATCTTAGGAACGTCACAGTGGTCCCTATAGGGGTTATGGGGAAAAGTGCTCCCTATAGAGGAGAAGTTTAGGTGGTCCCTATAGGGGTTAGGAGAAGGGAAGGGGGTAAAAAGGGCTTCCTATACTTTCTCGTGGAGTTCATTAAAATAAACGGCTAGCCTGTTTCCCTATAGGGACCACTTTTGCAAGCTATAGTGCCCTTTTAAAGGATGTTATAGTGGTCCCTAGAGGGGAACCTTCAAGGGCTCCTCAGGTTGGCCCTGTAGGGACCACTGTGGCATTCCTATTAACGCGCAAAAGTCTGTATTTTTTGAGAAAACTGCAATTTTGCGCCAAGGTAGCCACTGATCGGTGTACAGAATTTTGCTTACCGTAATCTATTTTTCGAGGAAAATGACATTTCGAGGCAAATTTTCTTTATTTTCACCTTGGTTAGAAGATTACGAGACGGAGAACAGGAATATTTGATCGGAGAGAAAAAAAGTAGCTCAAATTCAAGAAAAAATTCACTTTTGGCGGGAATTCAAACTTTTTTTTCCTCTAAAGTTGAACCGCATTTTTTCAAAAAATAGGTGCTTTTATTCGATTTCATGTAAACCGTTCGACAGACAATGAAAAGCTCTACAAAATGACAATAATATCTCATATTTCATTTCGGATGAGTAGGATGTACTATAACTTCACTTGGACGTCGTTTGGAATAGATTTGTCAAAAAATAATAGTCATTCCGTATCAAGAAAAATGGTTTCCGTTGAAAGGTGCGTTTCGAAAAGAAGAATTATCAATGGAGCGCACTTGATAAAGTCTCAAAAGGCTGTTTTTTTTTCGAGGCATGTTCCAGTTTTTTAGAAAAAAAAATCGGTTTACTAAATTGAATAAAATCATTCGACACCAAGAGTAGATGAAAAAAACACGTTTAGAATAAAGATTCATATTTAAAGGCGCATCAACCAAACTATAAAAATGCGCCTGGAACTACCACATTCTGTCCAAAGTTTCGAAATAGATTTTAGTTTGCTGAGCGGCGGAGAAAGAAGTGACGCTGAGACGGGCGCCGACGTTGTTGTAACGTCTCCCGAGACATAGAAGACGTCGGAAGACGTTGGAATAGACGAGACGCCATTTCGGGGTGACCCGGAACACCAGCACCGTTATGATTGGACTGCCTCTGCAAGGGTTCATAGAATCATAGTTAGTTTGAAGTTTTTGACTGTTGTTGGAATTGAAGTTTTAAAAAAACTCGGATTTTCTGTGAAAATGTCAAGAATTAGGTCCATTTTTTACTGTATTTTCAGTCTTCTTCATCTTAAAAGTTGGATTGAGGGGCTTCCTGTCGAAAATTTCCAAAAATTAGCCTTCAAAACATAGAGAAATTCCAAAACGAGGCTCAAAACTGTGAAGAAAAACGGATTAAAAAAATGGACTGGAAAAAAAATTGAACAAAATCAGGAAGCAAGTCTGAAAAATCAACTGAAAGTACTTCAAAAGCTTTGTATAAATGGAATTTTCGGTCAGGGATTCATATTTTTCGGATCTAAAAGGAGATGTTTTCGAAAAAAGACGCAAAGAAATTTACTTTCGGATGATTAGCGAATTTCTCTCTCCATCTAGTGGGATCTGTAGTTTTTTGGAAATAGTCCTTTTTTTCAATTGAAGAGATCTCTGAGGTCACTCCGTAAAGAAAATCGGACACGTCCCGAAGTTTCTGAGCATTGATCACTTAAGTGGGCTGATGCCGCTAAAGTGGTCCCTCAAAATGCTCAGGAGCATCCACGACGTTGTTCTCTCGGTAACACAAATTGGACGCGTTCCGGACTTTTTAAAGCACTCTAGTGATCCCTTTGGCGGTGTCAGGACTCTTAAGTGACCACTAGAATTTCTCAGGAACATCCGCGACGCGTCTGCGTCACCGAGGTCCGAGTGATTCGACTTGGAAGCTGAAACCACTGAAGTGGTCACTAGTAATTCTTAAAAAGGTCCGCGAAGTTGTTCTTTTTCAGGGTTCATAAAAATATTGAACCCCAAGTAGGCCTTGGAACTCGGTAGCGCACTGAACACTTCCCAGACGTCTCTGAGCAATCTAGGGATCACTTTAGCGGCGTCAGAACTCTGAAGTGACCACTAGAAGTTCTCCGGAGCATCCGCGACGTGTCTGATTTGCGTCACCGAGGTCCGAGTGATTCGAATTAAAAATGTGCTGACACCACTATAGTGACCACTAGAAATGCTCAGTAATGTCCGGGAGAAATTCAAAAAAAAAAACGTACGAGTAGAGAAAAAATTCCAACAAGAAATGAGAGGCGACTGAAGCCTCCCAACCCAAACAACCAATGACGGAAAGCCAAATCGCGACACAAGACCCGAAAATCACGGCCCCAGCCGCGATCACTGCGTATTTTATTGCCTAAAAATAGTCATTCAGGTTTTTTTTCCATAACCAACCCCGAGAACTCTCAAATTTTCGGCCAGTTGAAATTTCAAAGATAAGGTGTAGTCTTCAAGTTTGTCGAAAACCGATGTAACCCGTCCGTTGACTTTATAAAGTGACTGGTTTCGGAGGTAAATGTAGATGAAAAGCTGAAAATCTTGGCTTTTGTCGATGGAGCGCACTTGGCGAGGAAAAATGAGCCTTTTTATGATTTTTGTTTCTCGACACACAGTGTCGTAGTTAAGCGGAGATTAAGTTAAAATTTGAATGAACTTGTAAAAAGATCCTAGTGTTCCCTCTAGGGTTTTAGGTTTTCCAAGTGGTCATTATAGGGTTATAGAGTGACCACGTTAGACTTTTAATTCGATTTCTTTTCAAAAATAATGGCCTTTTTGAAAATAGTGGTCCTTTTAGGGATCTTTCTGTACTGCTTGAATGATAAAAATTTGAAAGGAAGTTTGAAAAAAATTTCACTTAAGTGACCATGAAACAGGGGACCCTAGAGTGACCACTAGGGAAGGAGAAAAATGACGTTTGTCTGGCAAAAATCTGAAGCGAGAAGGTTAAGAGATCACTTTAGGGAATTTCATAATTTTTCAAATATGACCACTTTAGTGAAAAAAAAAATGGAAGTGTTCCCTTGAGGGTTTTTTAATAAGAAATTTCTAAATCAATCACTTCAGGGATAAAGAAACCGAAGAGGTCCCTTAAGGGTTTTTATCGATATTAAATTTCTAAATCAATCACTTTAGTGTGAAAAAATCGAAATGGCCCCTTGAGGGTTTTTTTATCGCTATTCAAACCGCCCATCTTATAAACGTTGCAAGAACCCAAAAACTGCTTCTATCCCGGTTTTTTCGCTGAATTTTTAATTCTCCAAACCAAAACCTTACCAATCCACCCAGGAAGTTGATGACGAAGCCGATGGCTATAACAGTTATCAGGGAAAATAGCCTGGAGCAGCTGGCCAACGTCAAAAAAGTCGTTAGAGAAAAGTCAATTAAGATAATTACAGTTGAAACGTAGGACTTCGGGACGAATTCGTAGTTTCTGAAGTAGATTTTTCACAGAAAATGTTTTTTTTTCATTGAATATCTTGACTTTATTATCCATTTTTGAATTGAAAGCTCATTTTTTTTTAATTACCTCACGAAAAAAGTCGCGAAAGTCCTTTCCACAATCATACTCGGCATCGCAATCGCCGCGAAAGACATATAATTAGCTCTCAAAAATCCGCTCAAAATCAGGGGTCCGTATTTCCAATCCTTGATTTCATAGGCCAAAACTTGGGAATCAACCAAAGTCGTTGAATTCAAATCTGAAAAAAAAAAATTGTTCAGTCGAGGATTTTTCGAACAAAAGGCTTTTTAGTTTATTTTGAAGTTGAATCATTTCTGCAAAAAGAACGAAAAAATTTGGTTATAGTTCATTCACAGCTCGCTTTGGCGAATTTTCGCGTCAGGAGTCATTTTTAGAGCAGGCCGATGCGCCTTTAAATTTTAAAGCTTTCACTTGATTTTTTTGTTGAATAATTTTTAGGATTTGATTTGAGCCAGTATCCATTTGAGACAGAAATAAGTGAACTTTGAGTAAAAAAATAAAAAAATTTTTTTAAAAACGATTTGCAAGTTTTGAGGCGCGTCAATAACTTAATGAGATAATTTTGAACGTTTTGAAGGTTTCGAAAGTTGATTCCTGATTGAAAAATGGCTTAAAACCCCAAAAATGAAGTTTTTTGGAAAATAGTCTATTCACCGCTGATTTAGAGTCAGGTGCTTTTTTATAACGCGGTTGATGCGCCTTTAAATTTTTTTTGCAATTTTCATTTTGATAGTGTTTTTTCATCTCTGGGACCATCTAATAATCCGACTTTTCGGCTGAAAAATCGGGATCTGAAACATTCTTTGCCTCAAAAAAAAGAGCTTTTCGAGACCCTATCAAATGCGCTCCATTGATAACTCTTCTTTTCGGAACCCACCTCTCAATGGAAACCATCCTTCTTGATACGGAGTTATCAATATTTTTGACAAAACTACTCCAAACGGCATCCAAGTGAAGAAAACGTACATCCGGATCATATTTATGTGATAAACTTTGTATTTCAGAATGATTATTGTATTCGGTATCACGGAAATTGTTATGAAAATGACGGCTGCCCATTCTAAACACCGAAATAATTGGTAATAAGAGGAAGGTTGGCCGATTTGGTAGATAAATATGGGAAACCAGACGTTTCCCAGATGAGGTACTTGAAGGTGGGTTCCTGGAAAGTTTTTTGAATTTTGCGGAATTAATGAAAAGCCGCCTTGCAAGGAGATAACGCGCTCTATGGATAATTTTCCGATTTTTTGACGAAAAAAATTTTTGGGGTTAGATATGGAAGGTATTAGATCTTACGAGGTTGTTTAAGCGTTTATTTGAAACTTGAAAATAATTTTTTTGATTTTGAATTTTCAGTATAATTGGCCTTGATGTTCAGCTTGTGCTCTATGGCGAAAAAAATCGATTTTTTTGTAAAAAATTTTGAAAATTAGAATTTTTTTGTACATTTCCAATCATTCCGAAATCTCTTGTGTCACTTTTTTTCAATTTTTTTGATAATTTTTTCAAAAAAAATGTCTGATTTTTTTCCTATTTTACTCCTAGGAAAAAAAGGCCGTTATGATAAGAGCTTGGTCGCTCCATGGCTAGTTTTTTTGAATTCTTGGAAAAAAACGTATTTTTTTGAAAAAAAGTTCAGTTGAATCTAGTTTTTTTCTCGATCTTACTAGACAATCTTTCACTTCAAAGAGAAAAAAAGTTCTCAATTTTTTTGAGCCGCCTTGAAATTTGGCTTTTTGTGCCCCATGGATAAATTTTTTTATTTTTTTGAAAAAAATGAATTAGATTATTAGGAATCATTTTGTGTAGTTTTTTTCAATAATTTTCAGTTTTTTTGGGACCGGTTTTTTTGAATTTTAAACTAGTTTTCTAATTTTTCTAACTTCTAGGAAAAAAATGGGTCACTTTTAATAGGGGCTTGGTCGCTCTATGGCTAAATTTTGAATTTTTGGAAAAACGCACTTTTTTTTCTTACAGAAAACTAGTATTTTTGACGATTTATTATTTTTATTTATTTTCAACTTTTTGAGCTGTCTTGAAAATAGGCTCGTGCGCCCCAAGGAGAAATTTTGGTTTTTTGTGACAAAAATATCAGAAAATTAGGAATTCTGTTTGGGGTAGTTTATATTCAAATTCAGTCTTCAGAGTAAGATGAAGAAAATCTCTGCTGAATCATGGTATAATCGAAGAGTTAGTCGTCGGCGCGGGTTACGGTCCACAATCGTTGTCCAATACGTCCCGGAGGGACAGCTAGCGTTGGGAAATAATGTTGGCCCGTTGGTAATACCATCGAATAAACTGCTTCACCATGTTGGAACAGTACAGCGCCCAGCTTGTCCAGGGCTGACGGGCGTCGGAATATTATCCCATGAGAGAGCGGCAATGAGACAGACCAGTCGACGTGATGAAATGAGATAGTTTATATATAATTTTTAGTTCTTGGGACTGGTTTTTTCTAATTTTTAAAACTAATTTTCTTTGAATGAAGTTTCTGATATTTTTTTTTTTGATGTCAAGAAAAAATTGAGTTACTTTTGATAAGGGCTTGGTCGCTCTATGGCTAATTTTGAATTTTTTGGATAAAGCAGCTTTTTTTGAACAGATAACACAACAAAACCAGTACTTCTAATGATTATTCAGCTGTTGGGAAATGTTGAAAACTCCAAAAAACAATTTCGATTCTAGTCTTTTCCAATTTTCGTTAGACAATCCTTCACTTCACCAAATTCAATAATCCCCCACAATTTCTCAGAACCAATTTTCAATTTTGAGCAAGTTCCCACAAAACAAAATCATACGAATGAAATGAAACTGACAAACAAATGTTAATTGTCAAGTCGTCGCAGACTAATTACAGGGTCTCTTTTTCCCCTATGAATCATTTCTGAGACATTTTTTTGCAGCAATTGCCATTTTTTTGCGTTACTTGCAAGAAACTGGGGATAATTCCGAAAAAAATGGTTTTTGAACTTTTCTTTAAAAATCTTCGAGTTCAAATTAGATGAGAAACTTTTTAGAAAGGACATAGTGGAAGAAAAAAAAATTAGCCTTTGAGCGCAAAAGTTTGTTTTTCGTGCGGCTATTTTTTCCTTGACGACTTGTCAATGTTTAGAAATATTTTCATAACCGTTGAGTGTCTCAAGGATAGGAGGAAAATTTTCTTGAGAAACACAAATATTATCCATGGAGCGCACAAGCTCTTTTCCGTGCGGCTATTTTTTTCTTGAGGATTTTTCAATATTGAGAAATTTTTTTATAACGATAGATTGTCTTAAGAATAGGAGGAAAATTTTTTATGAGAAAAATATAAATTTAACCTTGGAGCGCACATGCTCTTTTCCATGCGGCTATTTTTTTCCTTTAGGACTTTTAAATATTTAGAAACTTTTTTTATAACGGTAGAATGTCTCCGAATTTTTTTCTAGAAAAGGAATAAGTTTTTTTCATTTTTTTCTTTCATTTGCATTAATATACGGAAAAATTGGCTTTGAGATTATTTCCAATGGGTTCCTTTTTTTCTGAAAAAAATTTTTTGACAAATTCAATCTTTTTTTATTTTTTTAGAAAAAAATTGTTTGAAAAATTTAAACTATGGTCAAAAAAAGTGAAGGATCCAATTTTGAAAAAAATTTTTAGAATTTTTTAGATGATTATCTGAAATAATTTTTTTGACGTTTTTCAGAAAAAAACTGATTTTTGAACCAGTTTTTTTCTTCGATCAAAATCTCTAGAATCTTAAAAAAATTTGTGAATTTTGATATAAACGTGACAGAAGCTAAAGAAACGGTCAATTATAAAAAAATTTTTTTCCTTCATTTTTTTATTTTAAAAAAATTTAAAGCTTTGGAATTTTTTTGGTTCAAGCTCCTTACAAAAAAACTAAAAAAACCTGTTCTTTTTGTTTCTCGAAAAATTAGAACAGACCTGTTGACAGAATCTGAAGCTCGCTCATATAAACTAATGAAAAAAATTCTAAATTTTATAGGATAAAAGGGAAGTTTTTCGAATATCAAAGGGAGAACCTTATTCGGCAGTGTAGAAAATGTTAGGCAGCCCAGAGGGATTTGTGCTCTTTCTCCTCGAGAAAAAAACGCCCCAATCACCTGCGAAATCTCGAAAAGGAAAAGTTCTCCTCTTGCGTCGTTCCCAACAAATATAATAATGATGAAAAAAATATAATTTCAGGCCGTAAAGTTCAGTTTTTTTGATGCTTTGACAATTGGATTTTGGCCTTTTATGTCTGCTCAAAAAGACACATTTGTTCCAATATTTATCTTCTTGAATTTTTGCGTACTTTGAACCAGATTTTTTTGGTTCCTTCGAGCAGGAACTTTGAAAAACGAAACTTGAAATGTGAAAAAAAGGGAGATTTTTTTAAAAACTGAAAAAAATAGAACCAACAACTAGTTTTACACAGAGACCCGGAAAAAAAGATTATTTTTTTGATTATTTTTTTAATTTTTTTATATATTCTTTTTGAAGCTTTATGCTTCGGCACACTATCAGAACTCTGAAGAAAAAAACTTGAAAAATTTGAAAAAAATTCATTTTTGTGAAATCCAATGTTTATTGCAACATATGTGACTCTATATTTTTAAAAAACACATTTAATGAAAAAAATTTCAATAAATTTTAGTTTTTTTCAATTTTTGTCGGTAAACATTAAGCAGGTTACTGGAAAAATTTTGGGTGGCCACTATAGGGATCACTTGAGGAAACCTAAACGTCACTAAAACCAACGTTCTTTCAGCTCCTTAAGGGGCCACTAAAACGTACAAACCCTTAAGTTATCACTAAAAACTTTCCTATAGGATTTGAGCCGTTTTGGTCAGATCATAGGAGCTTGTTCGCTCCAAGGACAATTTTGAAAATTTCCCGGAAACTTGCAGTTAATTTAACTACTATAGTGGCCACTAGAACGTCCAAACCCTAAAGTCAACCCTCAAGTGAACCCTAAGAACTTTCCCAGTAGAACTTTTGGAGCTTATTCGCTCCAAGGACAATTTTGAAAATTTCGAGAGAACAGCATTTTCTTCAAGTCTTTTCAAGGCCCAAAGAAATAGAAAATATTTATATATACATACAAAACCGATCACCAGGCTTGTTTCAATTGCGAAAAGTACATGTCGGAATCGGTCCTGGTGGCCGTGATTGAAGGTCCCGTCTTTACTCGTTTCGGCAGTTTATCCCGACGGATCACCCGATAGAAGGCTTTTTTCCATGGTTTCGTTGAGATCATGAAGGCTGGAGTTAATATGATAGGGTTCCTGAAAATATTTATTTCTTTATTTTTGAAGTGAAGAGTTCTTGGGAACTTCAGAGTGGTCCCTATAGGGGTTAGGATAAAAAAAACCTTATAGGGGACCAAAAAAAGTGCTCACTATAGGGGTAACATTCAAGTGGTCCCTATAGATGCTTAGGGCCTGACTCCAAAGCCGCTAAAGCTTGAGGGGTCCCTATAGAGGTTCGAGGAAAAAAGAGCCTCTGTAGAGAACCAAAAGTGCTCACTATAGGGGTAACATTCAAGTGGTCCCTATAGATGCTTAGGGCCTGACTCCAAAGCCGCTAAAGCTTGAGGGGTCCCTATAGAGGTTCGAGGAAAAAAGAGCCTCTGTAGAGAACAAAAAGTGCTCACTATAGGGGTAACATTCAAGTGGTCCCTATAGATGCTTAGGGCCTGACTCCAAAGCCGCTAAAGCTTGAGGGGTCCCTATAGAGGTTCGAGGAAAAAAAGAGCCTCTGTAGAGAACCAAAAAGTGCTCACTATAGGGGTAACATTCAAGTGGTCCCTATAGATGCTTAGGGCCTGACTCCAAAGCCGCTAAAGCTTGAGGGGTCCCTATAGAGGTTCGAGGAAAAAAAGAGCCTCTGTAGAGAACCAAAAAGTGCTCACTATAGGGGTAACATTCAAGTGGTCCCTATAGATGCTTAGGGCCTGACTCCAAAGCCGCTAAAGCTTGAGGGGTCCCTATAGAGGTTCGAGGAAAAAAAGAGCCTCTGTAGAGAACCAAAAGTGCTCACTATAGGGGTAACATTCAAGTGGTCCCTATAGATGCTTAGGGCCTGACTCCAAAGCCGCTAAAGCTTGAGGGGTCCCTATAGAGGTTCGAGGAAAAAAAGAGCCTCTGTAGAGAACCAAAAAGTGCTCACTATAGGGGGTAACATTCAAGTGGTCCCTATAGATGCTTAGGGCCTGACTCCAAAGCCGCTAAAGCTTGAGGGGTCCCTATAGAGGTTCGAGGAAAAAAGAGCCTCTGTAGAGAACAAAAAGTGCTCACTATAGGGGTAACATTCAAGTGGTCCCTATAGATGCTGAGGGCCTGAATCCAAAGCCCTGAAGCTTGAGGGGTCACTATAGGGGTTCGGGAAAAAACAGCCCCTGTAGAGGACAAAAAGTGCTCACTATAGGGGTAACATTAAAGTGGTCCCTATAGGGGTTTAGGGTCAAAATCCAAAGCCGCTTAAGCTTGAATGGTCCCTATAGGGGTTTGGGGGAAAAAGAGCCACTGTAGAGAACAGAAAGTGCTCACTATAGGAGGAACATTAGGGTTTAGAGTCTAACATTGAAGCCCCTGAAGTTTAAGTGGTCCCTATAGGAGTTCGGAATAAAACGATCAAAAAAGTGCTCCCTCTGGGGATAAAATTTAGGTGGTCACTATAGGGCTTACAGTCAGACTTCAAAGCCGTGAAGCTTGAGGGGTTCCTATAGGGCGGTCTAAACTCAAAGCCGCTAAAGTGGTCCCTATAGGGATCTTCTAATTTTTTTGTTCCCATTTTATAATCAAAAAAATTTTTTTTTCATAAAAACTTAGGAGTCCTTGTTGATATTTTTTTATTCAAAAAAAGCGCCGATTTGTTAAGTTTTTTGCCTGGAAATGACATTATAGATACAATAATCGATTACCATGTCCCCTATAGGGGCCACTTTTCCAAGCTTTAGTTCCCCTAGAAAGAAACCCTGAACGGCCTCTAAAGTTGCCCCTTTAGTGACCAACCTGGCCTTTCCAAGAAACTGAGATTTTCCCGATTTTATCACCAAAAAATGCCCAGTTTTTTTGAGATACTTCAATTTTTACAGGAGAACTCACAAATTGAAGCCAGTTTCGAAGAGATTCAGCCAGATTTCCTCGATTTTCAATGGGAAAAAATGATAAGCGGCTATAAATAGGGCCAAAAGTATGGTCATGGCGATTGGAACTGTGAAGGCGATCAACCGGAACAGCAACTGAAACTTTGGGATCTTTTAATTGAAAAAGAGAATTTTTGATTTTGCGCCTTTATATTTTGCTTCAGAAAATGCTCTTTATCTTTGTGGAGAAATCAATTTTTGAGTTGACGGTGATAACTATAACTTCATCGGAGCGAATTTCATTTTGTCACATTATTTAAAAGTTTTGAAACGTATCCAATTGAGGTTTGGTTTTAGTATTGAGTTTTGAGTTCCTGGTTTTTCTAAAACTTCCAATGAAATTAATTATTGATTTATTTTTTTCTGGGGCCTTGCCGCAACCTAGAAAGGTAAATTTAGAGACCGCAGAGCCACGCCCCTTTTTGCGATGGTGAAATGCACTGGTTTTTTAGATTTCGTGTTTGATGTTTTCGTAAAAGCGCAATACTGAATCAAACACAGAGAAATTTGGTGGAAACATAGAGAAAACCTTTCTCTTTAATCTCATATAATTTTCACCCAATTTTCGAAGCGTTTTAGCGGAGTGTCGTACAAAAAACCAAAACTACTTTTTTTCTTCGAGTTTTTAACCTAGTTCCATGTCGTTGGCGCCTTTTTTTTATTTTTCGAATTCGATTCTTAAGTGAAAAAAACAAATCTTTTAAGACAAAAAAATTAAAAATTTTTTTACGGTGCCTAATCTTCGTGAGGCCGCGCAAAGTTGAAAAATGTTGTACTCGCTTTCGAGAGCGTGTAAGTAAAAAAATTTTTCATTTTAACTTGTGGATTAAATTGTAACTAAAAACTTTATTAATATAAAACTTATTCCGAAAAACTTTGTTTTCTGAGAAAAAAAGACAGGGAAAAATTTCGAAATTTATTTTAACATGGTTAGATGTCGTTGGCGCCTGTTTTTTTATTTCTTAAATATTAGCGTATCTCAATTTTCAATCACTTAAAAAAATAAAATAAAAAAATTTTAGCGGTGCCTAAAAAGTTTAATTATTGTTAACTTGAAGCCAACGTTTAAAATAACAAAAAACACCGAAAACGGAAGCATTTTGAACTGAATCTCTATGAATAAATTATTTTCAGGTGCTCCGAACACACGTGACTAATAATTGTTCAACTATCATAACTTTTTTTTTGAACAAGACTATCGGTAAATGCTGTACTTTGAGGGGAAGTGGTGTATAGCGCGAACGCCTCCCATCTCAGAGGGATGGACGTGGAGCAGCGCAAGTGCCCTTGCATACAGTTTTGATATCGCGAGTTCAATCCTCGCAGCGGCCATTTTTTTTATTTTTCAAGAAAAAATAGCTTTTCTTTTCAAACTTGTGGTTCTATACTGTTTTAATGACACGACTTTGAAAACCAAACTAAACTGCTAAAAAATTTAAATCCGATATGAAAACAAAATGAACGACCAAAAGTGTAAAATCTAAACTTTCAGTACTAAATTTCGCGACTTTTTTCGCTACTGTTTTGACCATAACTTTTTTTTTCTCAACCTTTTTCGAAAAACTAAACTGTTTTGAATAGTAAATTAGAGCAGCTATCCAACCATAGTAATATTGAAGTTCGAAAAATTTTTTGAAAATTCGTCTGCGGTCCCTAGGTAAATTCATTGAGAAAATAAATGTTAATTGAAAAAAAAAGGTAGAAAATTCTAAAAAGATTGCTTAGCCGGTTATGAATGTACTTTAACTAAATTTTGAAGTTTAATAACTCATAAATTAATTATTTTCCAACTTGTTTTCAAAGTCTATTTAGTCATAAATGAAATATTTCACTTCAAACTCAATTTCCAAGTGTTAGTAGTGAATAACTTTTTTTTTCTCTCTCTGGGAAAACTTTTAGTGGCCACTATAGGGTTTTGACGTTTTAGTGGCCCCTGTAGTAGTAAAATTAGTGACCACTTAAGGGGTTAAAAATTAGTGGCCACTACAGAGGTCTAAGTGCTACTACTAGACCACTGAAAGTTTTAGTGGCCACTTTAGGGGTCAATGGATCAACATAACTGGTCCAATCTGTTTGTTTTAAAATTATCAGAGTTACTGGAAGGAATACCGGATGAAAAACTACTGCAGTGGCCACTAAAACGGCAAATAGTGGCCACTATAGAGGTGCGTTTAGTGGCCACTTTAGTGTCCTCTCCAAGTAGCGAGCCTCTACAGTGGCCACTGAACATTTTCTCATTTGATCGAAAAACGAAAGGAAGATCATCAAACGGACCCCGTAGGACCTCGCATTCTCCTTGACTTGAAACCGATAACTCAGGGTGTATTTCGTCGAAACGGCCTTGTCTTGCAGTACACGCATCGCCCGAGTGTTGTAGTACCATAAAACGGCAAAAAGCTGAAGAACTTTTATTTTTTCCAAGTACTGGACCGCATTTTGAATGGCTGCCCGATTTTTCACTGATTCTTATGCTTAAAAATCCTTCAGGCGCAAGTAGTTTCTAGTCGGAAGCATTGAGCTTTTTCCTAAGCTTTTTCCAATGCGCGCACTTGGAATGGCTCGTTTTGCCAGATTTTTCCCGAATTCTTATGCTTGAAGATGCTTTCAGGCGCAAGTAGTTTCTAGTCGGGCGCGTTGAGCTTTTTCATTTGGAATGGCTCGTTTTGCCCCACCTTTCACGGGCACTTTTAATGCTTAAAATGCTTTCAGGCGCAAGTAGTCTCTGGTCGGGCACATTGAGCTTCTTCCTAAGCCGTTTTCTATGACCGCACTTGGAATGGCTCGTTTTGCCCGACCTTACAGGAGCTCATTCGAGCGCAAGTCGTTTCTAGTCGGGCGCGTTGAGCTTTTCCTTACCGCTGTAGAAATCATAACGGTTAGCGTCGCCCAAATAATTCCGTAGCTGTAAGTGAACTTGTCGAAAATTCCGTATATGGCAAGAGTGATAGAAATGAAGTGAGCGGTTAATAAGATTGTGGCAGATATGTAGATTCTGGACTTCTCTTCGTAGTCTCTGGAAAAAGGTCGTTGGGAGGTTTTTTCGAGAATTTTCAGGAGCGTTGCGGTCGCGTCGCGGTCCATTTGGAGCTTTTTCAAATGGGTAAGAGTAAACGAAGAATTGTTCTTGATTCTTTCTTTCGATTTTTTTTTCCTTTTCAAAAAATCTTTTTTTTTTCCTTTTTCTTCATGCTTCGCCTGTAGCTCCAGAATGATCCCTATACGGCCCTTTGAAGTTTACCCCTCTAGGGACCACTGAATCTTGCAAAAGTGGTCCCTAGAGGGGTCAGGATAGTCGTTTATTGTTATAAACTCTATGTGAAGAAGCATATCCATGCGAAAAACTCAATAAAATAGCGTTTTTGAGTGGAAAAAAAAAATCAACAAAGGAATAATCGATTAATTTTTATTAAGTACGTCTTTTGAGTCAAAAAATTAAAAAAATAAATAAACTTGAGAAAAAATTTCAAACCTAAATTCTTAAAAAATCGGACTTTTATTGGCATTTAGAATAACTTCCTCATCAAAAACTGTCTACTCAGGAACCTCAGAGTGGTCCCTATAGGGTCCCCTTTGGACCTCCTGGATTTTACCCCTATAGGGAACAATTTTTCGTCGCCTATAAGAGCTGTTTTCTCCCCTAGCCCCTATAGGGACCACTCTGGCGTTTTTTATTTTTAACTGACCTGACTAGAATCGTCGCCATACATCGTTCCATAATAACTGAAGGAAAAGCCATATTCAATGAGAATAAATAATGAAGCCTCAAAGTTCCACCCAAAATGAATGGAAAATCGAACCAAGGATCAACCGGTGGTGATTTTAAATTCGTATTGAATCGAAACGATGTGTTTCCTGCAAGAGAAATTGTTTCAAAATTGAAAAATGGAACAAAGTTTAAAAAAATTCATTCAGTGAGATTATTAAAGGCGCAACACATGATTCGAAAAGCTTATTTTTAAAATCCACTACTCAAAAAAAGACGAAATGACTGCGTTTTGAACCATTCCAAGTGCGACCACAGCATTTCGGATTTTTGTTTCATCGAAACTTTTATTAAATAACTATCCTTTTTCATCGATCTTTTTTCAGTTTCCAGTAAAAGTTTTTGTTAGTTTGGAGTATTTTGAAACTTGAACCCAAAAAAGTGGCCCCTCATGATTTTTTCACTTTAATAATTTTCGGTGATAACGGTTAAAATCCATGGTCGCACTTGGAATGTCTCGCACTGTGGAATAGTTTGAATTTGAATAGATACTAAACGCAAGTCGTTTTTGGTCGGGTGCAAGCAGCTTTTGAACATTTCGGCTTGGTACTCAGCTGCAGGATACTTTTGATTATATGAATTGGTCCTAAGCGCAAGTCGTTTTGGGTCGGGTGCAAGCAAAA
This sequence comes from Caenorhabditis auriculariae, assembly GCA_904845305.1. NCBI lineage: Eukaryota > Metazoa > Nematoda > Chromadorea > Rhabditida > Rhabditidae > Caenorhabditis > Caenorhabditis auriculariae. The sequence goes on along the minus strand of CAJGYM010000014.1, from coordinate 1,297,819 downwards.
TTTGGACGTTCTAACTCGGAACTCAGCGCAAAACGTTTTGGGTCGGGTGCAACGGAATTTTGATAGTATGACTTGCTACTCAGCGCAAGTAATTTCTGGTCGGATGTAAACCACTTTATATTTTCTGACTCGGAACTCAAGGAACTTTTGGTAGGGACCGCAAAGCCACGCCCCTTTTCGCGATAGAAAAAGTGGCTTTTTTTTGGTTTTCAACTTTCATTTTGATGTAGTTGTAAAATATGTGGAACTGGCAAATAAAATTTGACACACTTGTACAGAAAAGCTTCCTCTTTCGTTTAAAAAATATTTCACGCTTTTTTGATGCGTTCGCGCGGAATGTCGTACAAAAACGTGAATGGAACTAAAAAAACTTTGTCGTTTTTTTGCTTTTTCATGTGTTTTTCAGGTCGAACGCACTCTTTCTTTTTTTAAATAATGATTTTTGATTCAAGTAACGGTAATTTTAAAACAATAAAATAAAAAAATTCGTCTTTTGCCAAAAAAATTTTTAGGGAGTGCCGAAAGTCGTAATTCAAAAATATCGTTAATATGCGAATATAATCGAGTTTTTTTCTTTTTTTCAAAATTTAGATCACGGGCTTACTTAAATATTTCTCCACAGAATATGTGCTTGAAAAAAGTTGTTTAATACGCAAAAAAATGCTCTTGAAACTAGAGGATAAAATTAGCGGCGTTTATCACACAGAAAGCGGTCGAACGCAGGTTTTTTTAAAACGATTATATACATTTATTAGTAAAAAAATCTTTCAATTAAAAAGAATAAAAATAAAAAAATTCGTCTTTTGCCAAAAAAATTTACGGGGCCGTTTTAATGCAGCGATCGTTAAACGAGGCAAAAAAAGCACTAAAAAAACAGTTTTTTTCGAAGTGAATTTCCACGAACCGTTTGAGTAAAGATTTGCAAACATATTCTGATAAAAAAATAGCTAAATTACTTCAAGTTTTTTTCTTTTTGAAATAGACAATCTGTGCTATTCAAACGGCTCAAAGGGTATGGCGGATGGAAGCTCCCGCGTTGGACCTAACAGCTTGGCGCAACGCGTGCGCTCCGATTTTACATTTTGAGGTAGCGAGTTCGATGCCCGCAAGCGGCAGTTTTTTTGTTTTCTGGAAAAATACCGACTTTTTTTCGACAAACTAGCTGATTAGCATCATTTTAGCACTCTAGTATGATTTGTTACATCATAATAGACCAGTATCAAAATTTGTTCTAGAAGAAAAATCGAAAAAAATGTCAAAAATGGATAATACCAAAATTTCAGTACTAAAAAAATGGTGCGCGGCGCGCCACCTTTTCCGTCATAACTTTTTTCATCCTCAATCTTTTTTGAAAAACTAAACGGTTCTGAGTTTTGAATCGAAACAGCTATCGAACCATACAAAGCTCAATGCTGAAAAAAATTTTTTGAAAATTCGTCTGCGGTCCCTAACTTTTGGACATTATGACTTGTTACTCATTACAAATCGTTTCTGGACGGGTGCCAAGAACTTTTATTTTCTACTTGATACTCAGCGCAATTCGTTTTGGGTCGGGTGCACTTTTATCATTCTGACTCTAAACTCAGCACAAGTCGTTTTGGGTCGGGTGCAAGCAAGACTAACCGGAAATATCGATCCAACCCTGTTGATAGGGCAACAGTAATAACCTGGCGATGAATAATTCAAACCATTGACCCGAAAAAGCGATGATAATTATAGTCATATTGATATGGAAAGCTCGATTTTTCAGCATGATTCTGGAGGTGACGACGACGAGAAATAAAGCGGGAAAATAGAGGAGCAACTCGGCTGTCCGCATGATTGGCCAAGTGCCAAGGTCCATCGTGAAAATCGGCAGCAGCAGGTAGGATCCATCCACGAGATTTACGTTCATTTTTAATGTAACTGTAAAATAATCTTTTTTTAAATTATGACAAAGTGAAATAAGTTGCGAACACGGTCATGTAGAACCAGAAACAGTGATTCGAAAGTTATTTTTTTAATATTGGCCAGATTATGAACCAAACTATTATTGACAGACTTGAAATGAATTGAAAAAGCCTGAAAAACTTTTTTTTAACTTTGAAATTGCAGCCGTTTCGAGCAAAGATTAATCATAAAACTTTAAAAAAGCTTGGAAAAGTCAGAAAATACTGGAAAATACGGACTTTTTTGGAATTTTGAAAAAGTCTTTAAAATTTTCTGGATGTCCTGCCTTTCAAGTCCGGAGGCCGAAAAGGAGTTATGAAATTGTTTTTTTTTAATTTTTTAAGGTTAAGGTTAAGTTTAAGGTTAAGGTAAAGGTTAAGGTTACGGTTAAGATTAGGGTTAAGGTTAAGTTTAAGGTTAAGGTTAAAGTAAAGATAAACGTAAAGGCTAAAGTAAAAGTTAAGGTCAAGGTTAAGGTAAAGGTTAAGGTAAAGATTAAGGTTAAAGTTAAGGTCAAGGTTGAGGTTAAGGTTAAGGTTAAGATTAAGGTTAAAGTTAAGGTCAAGGTTAAGGTTAAGGTTAAGGTTAAGGTTAAGGTTAAAGTAAAGGTTAAGGTTAAGGTTAAGGTTAAGGTAAAGGTAAAAGTTAAGAGAAAGGTTAAGGTACAGGCTAAGGTAAAGATTAAGATTAAAGTTGAGGTTAAGGTTAAGGTAAAATACATGATTAAATTTTTTGCTGATTTCAAAAATAGCTCTTTTGTATAGCTCATTCGTATCGTTTCGACCTTAAAAAGTCGGTTTAAAAATTCAATCCTTTAAATTTAACGTCCCAAGGTGAAAAAATGCATTTCAATAAAACTTTCTAAACACTTGCGATTTAAAAATATACTAGTATGAAAAAAAAGATCTTCGCATCACAAAAACGGGAAAAAGATGAAAAAGAAGATCAGAAAAGGGCAAAAATTGGCGCTTTGAACATTGAAGATGCAAAAATAGAAAGTTGAAACTACATAACTTTCAAAAAAAGCCTTCATTATGGTTTTTTTCTAGGTTGAGGAGAGCGCGAAACATGGTGTTTGATATATATGATGCTTCAAGCCGCATTTGGAATGGCTTTTTTGCAAGAAAATTTCGAAAATGCGGTCATTGAAAAAAAAATACGGAAAATGGGACGCTTCTAGATCGAACTCCGCAGGTAAAAATTGAAAAAAAAAATGAATATGAGGAAAATTCCTGAAATATTAAAGTTTTGGCTGCATTTGGAATGGCTTCCTCATCAAAAACTGTAGGAATCTTGAAACAACTCAGGAACGCCAGAGTGGTCCCTATAGGGTCAATCTGAGGTACAATAAATTAGCGTTTTTTCAACGAGAAACATCCTGAATATAAAGGAACGCCAGAGTTGTCCCTACAGGTTCCTCTTTTGACCGCCTATTGGGAGCCCTTTTTGTCCCCTGTAGGGGCTCTTCTCTCCTTTAACCCTATAGGGATCACTCTGAATTTCTGAAGAACAGTCGATTTCAGTTTCAATAAAATGATAAAAACCAAAAAAATTCAAAATTTTGTTCATTTCGTATTCATCTAGTACCCAGGTTTAAGGAACCATTTCAACAATGATCGGGAGATAATTTCTGATAATATCAAAATCCAAGTCGCAGCAAGAGCTTTTTTTTTTGAGGGGGGATTAAAAACGAGGTTTTTCCTAGCCCATTTAAGGAAAAACGACCAGGTCTTTAGATGCAGACAGGTAAAAAGTGACCTCTATAGGGTTTAGACGTTTTAGTGGCCACTACAGTAGTCAAATTAGTGGCAAGTTTAGAGGGAAAAAATTAGTGGGCACTATAGAGTCCTAAGTGGTACTACTAGATGACTAAATCTACTATAGTTGCCACTAATGACCAAATAGTGGCCTCTAAAGAGGTGGTCTTAGTGACCACTTTAGTCTCCTCTTCAAGTAGTCCTTGGGGAGCCTCTATAGTGGGCACTGAATGTTTTCCCAGAAAATTGGACTTTCCAAAAATTTGCATTCCACAGTCGATCATAGTAGTAAATAAAGCCATACCAAATGCGGCCAAAAACTTTTTTACATTCATTTTTTTATCCGACAAACAAGCAAATCTTAACCGAAACGAGGGTATAGTCGAGAAATCACGCGAGCAAATTTAATAAATGAAAAAAATAATATTTTTCTCTCTTTGATTCGATTTTGCCCACTTATTTGAACTTTATTCTCGGAAAAATCTCACGAATCAAACCTATTTTCTGATAAACTATATTGTAGAAAAGCCGAAAAATAAAGGCTCTTTTGCCGATTTTCAGACTAACTAAGCGTTATTCACCCCCCTCCAAAAAAATGGATTGGAAAAACTAGTATTAGATTTTTGGTCGGTTCAGTGGGGCGGAACATTCTTCGTACTATCGGCTTTTCAGAGCAGAAAATATTTATTTTTTGGAAAAAAGGAGATTTGATGAAAATATTTTCATCACTCTACAAAGTCTGTTGACCTTGTGATTTTAGTATTAGAAGTTGTACTTTTTAAATGTCATCCGAAAAAAAATTGGACAAATATTTGAAATTTGAAATTTTGAAAAATTTGTTCTGGGTTTCACTCAAAATTAAACACACTTTAGAAACGCCAGAGTGGCCCCTGTAGGGGTTATAAAACACAAAAACCCCTCTAAGGGACAAAATAGTGCTTCTTATAGGGATGAAATTCAGATGGTCTCTATAGGGTCTTAGGATCTGATCCGTGAGCCCCTATAGCTCAAGTAGTCCATATAGGGCTTTAGGTTCTGACCCCTTATCCCCCTAAAGCTTAAGTGGCCTCTGTAGGGGGAGGGGTTTTTTTTTAATAGATACCCTTTAAAAGAATTTTTTCGATTTTCGTCTATTAACGGAAAATATCTAGAATAGAATAGATCAAAGTTTATTTCGAGAGGAAATCATAGAAAAAGCTGGTTTTTTTTTCAGCTTTTTCAACAATTTCTATGGTTCCTTTCATAGACTTTGAACCGATTGAACCTTAATTTCAATTTCACTGAAGAGACCCCTTCAGCAAAAGTTTGACTAGTTATTTTAAGATTATAGGTCATTCCGCGCCAGCATGTCACGATTTTAAATTTCCTCAAAGCTAGAGAGCCCATTTCGGCGCTTCGCTTCGATGCTCTCGGTGTGCCCTCTTACGCGCGCCTTTAATAAAACTCATTATTTCCGAATTTTGGAATTTTCTTATTTTACAAAAACAGTTGTAACATCAAATTTTATATCAAACTAACCCAAAAAAAGTAAGTGCAAGAAAAGCTCGAACAGTCGGTTTCCTAAATAACAATTAAAAAAGAATAAATCAATCTTTTTGATTTTCTTTTCTTTTTACAAATCCAGCACAGAATCTGAGTGTGTATAGTTAAAGCGAAAAATGAAATCAATCCATTAAAAACAACCTCGTAAATTAATAAAAGAGACAGAAGAAATTGAAGCAATATCTTAATCAGAAATAATGTTTTATTAAAGGCGCAGGGGGAACATCGAGAACAATGAAGCAAAGTGCTGAAAGGGGTTCTGTAGCTCCGAGGAAACTGAAAATCGTGGCAAGCTGGCGCGGAATGACCTATACCAAAATTCTCACGAAGTACGTTTTTTTTTAAAAATAAAATGTATGTCAGTTCGAATCTGAAAATCATAAAAACTTTTTTAGGTTGTTTTTGTCGGAAAAAATTCCCTGAGTTAGCGGAATATTATAAAAAAATGTGTACTTTTTTTCGAAATTCGTAAGAATGAGTCAAAATGATTAATTTCCTTGATTTTGTCTTCATTGGACCATAAAAAAGCAAAAAAACAATCGAGGAATTGATAAAAATTTTCTGATTCGAAAAGGAAAGCGGAAAAAAAAGTTCAAAAAAGGAAAAATTCTAAAATCTTTCGACAAAAACATTGTGCTTTCCAGGAATTACGTGTTGAAATTTAATAATACATTAGAAATTAAATATGCCTTTCTAAAAAGATGTAATTTTTTTGATAAGAAGGAAAAAAAGAACGGGAAGTTAATTCCATGAAGTAAACACAGTGTTTTGAAATCGGCAAATCGGAAAAATTTTTTTATAGAAAAAAGAAAAAAATTATTTTTCATATGTTGCCATATGATAAAGGTTTCATGGACCAGGTTCTCACGAAAAGAATTTTGGTCGTTTTTTTGAAAGATTTTCTTTTTATTTTTTTGGTCACTGAGATCCAAAATACACTTTAGCCTGCAAAAATGGACAATTCTTCAATAAAAAGTGATTTTTTGGAAAATTTCTGAGCTTCATCTAATGAGGAAAAAGTGATTAAACTAGAGAGACTTTGATGAAAAAAATGAGTAAAATCCGAAAAAAAAATATTTTTTTATAGAGACAGTCATCATCTATGGAGCAGGTTCCCACAGAAAAAAATATTTTTAGATTTTTTTAAATATATTTTTTTCCAATTTGATAACAAAACTGAGTCTAAAGACACTGTGCCCTTCTAAAAAAATCGACATATTCAGAAAAAAAATTGATGGAACGCAAAAAAAAAAGGAGACATTTTGGAGAAAAATAATTTATTTGCATGCAAGCAAGACCACATGAAAATGGCCAATAATCTCAAAAAAATTATTTATTTTTTTCTTATTAGCTTTAAATTCAATTTTTATGAGAACAGTTATTCAAGGGAGAAAGTTCCCAAGAAAAAAATTTTTAAAAGGATTTTTTTCACATTTATTGACAAAATAAAGGTCAAAAATACACTGAATCCTACAAAAAAATGGATTTTTTTCGAAAAAAACAATCAGAACGCGAAAAAAAGTGATGAATTTCTGATTAAAAAAAGATAATTTTTTTAAAAAAAAGGCGCGAAATTGATAGAAAATAATTAATTTCCAAAGGGTATGATTCATTTTTTTGAGATATTAAGTAACAAAAAAAGCTTAAAATTTACGAACTTTTCAAGAAAAACGGAAAGTTGGGACGATTTCTGAGCCCCATTCATTGAGAAAAAACTAATAAAACTTGAGAAAAGCCGAAAATTTGTCGGCGAAACAGCAGGTGGCGCGAAATGCCGAAATTCTGGTCGGCGTTCTTTGAATCACGCCTTCTCGAAAATAGTATTTATATCACGTAAAGAAGTCGTTGTTTTTTTTTCGATTGAAGGTATCAAAGTATTTTCTCCGTTCTTTGGATATTTCAAAGTTTTTTCAGTTCTTTTTCAAAATTGCAATGGAAAGAATGACGCAAGGTATCATTATAAAAAAGATGAAATTGAGTTCTAAGAGAGTACAGAAAAAATGGAGATAGTCAGACAGTAAGAGAGGGCAAATATGTCTGGAGCTCTCCACCTTTTTTGTTATCTTTGGATTTTAGAGAGTGTGCAAAAGTTGGAGGCAGTTAGACCGCGAAAATATTGATTTTGTCTAGCACTCTCTCCATTTTCTATAGTCTCTAACCTCTAGAGAATGTGCAAAAGTTGGAGATAGTTAGACGGTGAGAATAATGATTTTGTCTAACACTCTCTTCATTTTCCTTAGTCTCTAACCTCTAGAGATTGTGCAAAAGTTGGAGACAGTTAGACCGGGAAAATATTAATTTTGTCTAACACTCTCTTCATTTTCCATGGTCTCCGACCTCTAGAGATTGTGCAAAAGTTGGAGACAGTTAGATATCTCTGATCCACATACTTTTTCTCTACTAAGATGCGCCAGAGTGGTCCCTAGAGGGATTAGGGGACAAAATAAAACTTCCTAAAAAGGTACAATTTAGATGGCCCCTTTAGGGACTTCTCAAGCTCACTAGGTGGATATTTATTTTTATCTTTTCGTGTTAAAATTACTTAGGGGCGACCACCATGCTTCCCTAAAATGGCCACTAGCTGAAATCCCTAGAGTGGCCACTTTTTGCAAGCTTATAGGACTCATTATCTCCAAGAACTGAAGGAAGAGAGAGAGAAATGGAAGAGAGTTAGACAGTGAAAGAAAAAATCACCTTTCCATGATCTAGCCAAAAAAGTTCTATAACAGCTTTATTCGTTATGCAAAGTGAAATTGAGAATATTTAGCATTGGTTAGAGGTATGAGGACTGGCGAGAACCCGGCGGTGGTCGGTACACATGGTGACGTCACGTCGAAGGACGGTCGTTTCTTTCTGAAAAGGGTGGTGGTTAGTATGTGAGAAAAACAATGAAATTTGAGTTCAAGACATTTCCAAAGGTACTGTAAGTCTTTCTCAATCGTGCCAGGACCTTTTTCTTGGGACAATCCTTGATTTTATAATAAAACCTTTCCTATTGAAAACAGATTTTTGAGCATTCGTACAAATTCATTCGAGTTATGACGCGCAGGTGAAATCGACGCAAGATACTTGGTTCTCAAAAATGTTCAGAAAAACATTCCGGACCCAAAAATAAACGGAAAAGGTTGCGTTGCGAAATCCTTCATCATATTTTTGTTATAAGAATAGAGATAATGCTAATAGAGGAGTGTCATTTTTCTCTCTTTCTCTAACTTTCTCCAACTTTTCTACACTGTCTTGAAGGAACCCCTCTAGGGACCACTTTTCCTCCTCCTAGCACGGAAGCTTGCAAAAGTGGCCACTCTAGGGGAGCTTGCTAGCAGTCTTCCTAATTTTCGAAGCAGGAGAAAAAAAAATTCTTAACGACTTACTGAGCTTTAGGGGCTTGAATCTAGACCCCTACAGGGACCACCCAAATTTTGGCCCTCTAGGGAGCTCTTTTTCTTCTTACCCTATAGGGACCACTTTGGAAATTCTAAGTAGTCTCCAACTTTTGCACACTCTCTAGAGGTCAGAGATTATGGAAAATAATGAGAGTGTTAGAAAAAATCATTATTCTCACTGTCTAACAGTCTCTAACTTTTCTACACTCTCTAGAAGTGAAAGATTATAGGAAAAGTGGAGAGCTCCAGACATGCACTCTCTCACTGTCTAGCTCTCTCCAATTTTTCCACACTCTCTAGAAGTCAGAGACTATGGAAAATGAAGAAGGTGTTAGACAAGATCATTATTATTATCGTCTAACTCTCTCCGACTTTTCAGTACTCTCTAAGATCTAAATTTTTGACCTCCTTTTTTTTTATACAGTATCTAACCTTTAAAAAATTTTATTCGATTTTGAGTTTTTGTTTTATTCTTCAAATCCTGGCGAGGAGGGAAACGGCAAAAAAGGGGCGTGGCCAAAAAACCGAAACTCCTTTTTTTGAAGCAAATTTTAAATATACTCCGAAAACTCACAAAAAGTGGAATTTGATAAGCGACAAGAAAATCGCAAAGATCATGAATTTCATCGAAGATTTTCTCCTTCCAAGTGAAGAAGCCGTCATTGTCCGCAGCATGAAAGGCAGCTTTCACCTGTAATTCGATCAATAATCAAATTTAAGTATTGATCCTCGTCACCCCGTCATTGGTTTTCACGTAGACCACTGCGAAAAAGCGCCTTTTATCGTTATGAATCACGAAATCGCCCGGGCGAGCGCCTCGCAAGTAGCTGGAAATCAATAAAATCGTGACCAAACTATATAAAAATATAAAAATATGAGGAAATAGCTTCATTTATCAGTTGAAAGATCACAGAAACTCTGTGGAAAAAAAGGTTAAAAAAATAGCCGGAAAGTGTACAAAAAAACAAGTGATTCATCGATTTAATTTCGTCTTTTTTTCAAAGATAATTAGATTTTATCATAATAAATAATTAATTTCATTGAAAGCCCTTGAAAAATCCAACCTGACAATGCAATCTAGTAGAGCCACCATCACACAGATACAATACGAGACAAGAAAAAGAAAAAGTGAAGGAATCGAGTCGGACGCGCGAGGAAAAAAACAAGACGAAAATGAGCAAAGTTTACGGTTTTGTGCGTCTAATTTTTTTTTTCCTCCTGTCGCCTTTCCATTCATTCCCCCCATCCCACGCACTTTCCTAGCAATCAGTTCGGAAATGTCACGACTCACCAGAACTGAAATGGCAGGAAAATCATCGAGACGGAAACGATGAGATTTTGAATTATCTTCGTTTGGAAGCAAAATTTGTTTTCCACCGGCATGTTTCATCGGTTTTGGAGATTATTTCGAGCTTTGATATTCGCTGAAAGTAATAAAGAGAAATCAAAGAACAGATCCAGGTTAGAAATAATCGAAAAATACCCTTTTAAAATCAAACATGGACCTAAAAACCCATGCAAAAAATGAAAATGCCTCAAACGATATGAAAATAAATGAAAAATTTACTGCTTCTCAGAAATTTTGAAGAGCCGATAGAAATCTGTATCATTTGTTTCATTTCTGGGCAAGTCAAATCATGAGAATGAATTTAAAACTTTACAAAAGTTAAAGAAAAGATGGGTTGAAGCAGGAAAATTTTCGATTTCCGATTACTGTAGATTAAAAAGCTCACCACTACGATTACACAGAAACATTAAACCTTACGACAAAAAATAATTGTTTGTTTTGTGTTTTTTCTTCAGCTCTTTTTTGAATTTTTTTTTCCTCGTTCTGAACTTTTTAAAGATGTAAATTTTTTCATTAATTGAATCAGTACTTAAAACAGCTTCAAGCTTTGATATTTCTCGATATCAAGTCCGTATTTCTATAAAAAAAAACTCCACCAAACTTTTTGAGCTGAAATTTGATTACCCGAAGAATTAGCTTGAAATATTTGATTTTTCACGAGTTCCTTGGTTGATTTTTGTACTTGAAATGTGGTTTTCAGTTTTGCACCCGGAAAAAAGAAATAAAACTGATTTAATTTCGAAGATTATTGCTTTTAGTTCAATTTTCACGTCGTTAACAAAGTTTTCTGCAGAGCCTATTTAATTTGACAATATAGCATATAAGGAACCAAAAAAATCATTTTAGCGGTCGTGCAAAACTCGGGAAAGTGAGGGGATTTTCGAGAAATATTTGTTTTAATTGGATTTTTCAGAGGTGGGCCAGAATGTTCGAACATTCGGATCCACAGCCGTTGAATCCAGAGAACTTTGTCCGAAATGCATGCGGATTCAATGAGTACGTTCTGCCGAGTAATGTTCGTCCGAAATATGGGATAAAATTCCGACTACATACACAGAGAGCAGGGACCAAAACGCCAAGGACACATATTTGGAGGTTTTTTTGAACTTTTTTTTTCGAAAATGATGCAATCAAGTTTTGAAATAACGTGTGAATATATCAAAGTCTGAGGAATTTTTTTCAAATTTTTTTAACTTTTTCGTTCAAATTGGCACTTTTTGGATAAGTGGATTAGTTCTAAATTCGTAGCTTTTTTTCGGTTTGAACTTAAAAAAATTAATTATTTTGGAGTTTTTTTATAGGACCAGCGATCATTTTAGACACGAAATATGAAAAAAAGCTTCAAAAATTTCAACTTTTGATCTGACTTTTTGAAAAATTTTTTTGCTTTTTTTATTGAAGTTAGCTTACTATTTGGTATTTTTTTGAAAAAAATTTTTAAATTGATTTTACTACTCTTTTTTTCATTTTCTGTGTAATCTGTGTTAAGGTGAATGAATATTTTGAATTTTTTTCCAAAAAAAGGAGAGAAATTCAACTTTGCGCCTTGAAATCTATTAAGAAGCTCACTGGATAGGAAAAATTTTTCTAATTTTAATTTTTTTCAAACTTTTTTTAAAAAAATCCATTTATGGATAAGTACTGAACGAGTTGAGAAAAAGCTATAAAAAAATAAGTTTTTTTCCCAAAAAAATCAAATTTTTCGTGCTTGAACTAGCTTTAGAAGGAGGGATAACGTTAAAATTATATTTTTTTCACTTTTTTTAAAAAAATATTTTTTTCGAATATCGCCTTTTTTTCAAAATTAGTTCTGAAACACAACCAAGTAAAAGCTACCGTATGACAGGTGCTCGGACTGCGTAGTCTACGAGACAGTCTACCGTAAGAAGGAAAGTGATTGCGGGCCCACAATCGGCCACTGGGCAAAGGAGCGCGACGGATTCTGGCAGACGGATCCCGACGGCGGCTTCCACGTCTGCGGATGGCCGTCTCAGGACCATTTGTTGAAGGTTTTCCGTGGATCTTGGCCTAGTGAAAAAGGCGAGATAATGGGTAGATTGGCAAGGGTGGCGCGTTGCGTGCGCGACGCGGCTTTTGGCTGGGAACTCGAGATCAAACCGGAAAAAAAAACCCTAAAAAAATTTTCAGAGTGCGCGCTGGACAGCGCTAGTCTGACTGACTTGGCTGTCGCGCGTCATGCTCATCTCATGTATCTTTTCTCATTTTTTCGACAGTTCCAAAAAACCCTTAACTTGAAACAGATATCCGGTTATTCTCACAATATGCGAGTCTAATGAGACGTCCGCAGAATCGCGTGCACGGCTACTGTAAACATTTGTCCGTATAGGTCAATCCGCGCCAGCTTGTCACGATTTTTAATTTTTTCGGAGCTACCGACGCCCTTTCGGCGCTTCGCTTCGATGCTCTTGGTGTGCCCTCCTGCGTGCGCCTTTAATAAAACTCATTATTTCCGAACTTTGGAATTTTCTTTTCCTACAAAAAAAAGTTGTAACATGAAATTTTAGCCAAAATATATATGCAAAAAAGAGGCGCGCCGTAGCGCAACAGGTTGTGTGCCTGTCTACGGTCCACAGGGTCACAAGTTCGATCCCCGCCCCGACCCAACCAAGGGGTTTAAGAAATGTTGGTAGTGGGAGACCACGACTTCATAATCCCCAGCCGTCACACACAAGGACGGATATGTCACTGGAGCCAGTCCACTGATATCAGGATAGGACCTCGCCTAATCGACTTGGGGCGCCGACGCCGCTCAAGCGGTACAAAGGCGTAAGAAGAAGAAGAAGAAGATATATGCAAAAAAGAGCTCGAACAGTCGGTTTCATTACCAAAAATTAAAAAGTAGAAATTTAATATTTTTGATCTTTTTTCCTAAAAATCCAGCATGGAATCTGACTTTGTTTAGTTACAGCAAAAAATGGAATCAAACCATTGAAAACAAACTCATAAATTAACAAAAGAGAGCAAATTAAAGCGACATATTAATCAGAAATAATGTTTTATTAAAGGCGCAGGGGGAACATCGAGAACAATGAAGCAAAGAGCTGAAAGGGGTTCTGTAGCTCCGAGGAAACTGAAAATCGTGACAAACTGTTGCGGACCTGTACACCGATCAAAAGCATATTTCAAAAATTAAAAGAGGGAAAATGAAATCGTGTTTTTCTCTAAAACCAGTCATATCTGTGAATTTATGAGTACTCTGTTCGATTCGCAATGAAAAGTTCTACAAAGTACCGCTTTTTAATGTCCCTATACCTTGAATGGTTCTGAAAAGGTTCAGCTTCTTCTTTTTCTTACGCCTTTGTACCGCTTGAGCGGCTCCCCATGCCGATCAGGTGAGATCCTATACAGAGAAGGAACCATAATGGGTCCACGAAGGTACCTCTCAAGATGGATCGTAAAGGCCCCATAATGTGTCCATCTTGAGACCTCCGATACCTTTTAACTATATCTGAGCCACCTCGGAGGTTCTTTAGAGTCTCCCTGAAGTCTATCTTATTTTTCTCAAAGCCATCAGAGCTATACTCGAGGTACCATCGTGAGACTTTAGAGCCTGTGACATACCTCAGAGGATCTCGCGGTACCCTTTCTCGATTCGCCTATGTACTCGTATACCAGGGATAATCAGTGGAGTGGCTTAAGTTACATATCCGTCCTTGATGGATGATCAAGAAGCAGTGGTTTTCTGACTATAGTCAATTTTTCCCGACTTGAAAGGCGAAGCGCGTTCGCAGTTTTTGGCACGAGCTCAGTTCAACCGCTAGCGGCTATTCTGAAAGCTCTTCTTATACGGATGAGGGTTGCTTAGCCTCCCGTGGTGAACCCGTATAAGCGCAGCTGGTAGAACTTTCGAAAAAACTTTTCATCCCAGCTGAGGCACCGTTTTAGCACAGCTGGGTCACAGATTTTCGAAATAGACACAGCTGGGAGGCCTTTTTTCTTGCACCCGGTTGTTCCCCCGTTTTATCCCAACCAGGGCTGCACGATACACGATCTCGTCTCGAGATTTTTCGAGATATTTCGAGACAAGATCTCGCCAAAAATCAGTCAAATTTTTTAATCCCCGCCGCGACCCCTGGCTTGGAACTCGGGACCCTGTGGACCGGAGACAGGCACACAACCTGTTGCGCTACGGCGCGCCGCAATCAGTTGAACGGATAAAGGCATGGAAATAAATTTTTCATGTTTCCCATGATTTCGTTGAAGGAAAAACCGCGTCGCGTACGCAACGCATCACGCTTACATTTCCAGGCGGAAAAAAAAATGGAAAAGCACTGAAAAATTTTTAGGGCTCATTATAAGATTAAAAATTAGGGATGAAAGGAATACTGGATTAAAAACTCCTGAAGTGGCCGCTAAATAGAAAACCTTTACAGTGGCCACTCAAACGAAAAATAGTGGCCACTTCAGTGTCCTCTCCAAGTAGTCCAATAAAGGTTTTCACAGCAATGAAAAAAAAAACATATATCATGCTATTTCGGTTAGTGCTTCATGCTAGAAGAGAAAAATTGCTAAATTGTTGTTAAATAAATATTTTTTTCTTAAAATAATCATTGAGGATCGACTTATTGAATTCAAGTGTTTTGAAATACAATTTTAGCTGTTTAGTGCAAATTTTCAAACATCTTTTAAGAGAGTCGAGTGTTTTTTAAACTTTTTGAGTACATGAAAGTCCACTTGGAAAACCAGACCAAGCTTCCTTTTGGTACCTTTCTTTAAGGGAAGAATCTAGGTTTTTTCTACTTGAAAACCCAGGAAAAGTTCTAATGATATCAAAACCATTTTTAAAGAAGCATAGGAAGGTTCCATGAAGTTCGGAAAGAATAGTCTTTTTTCAACTTTTTGGGTTTTTTATTGAACAAATTGAATCGAAATAGTGGGCAAAAAGAGAGAGTGAGAATCATGATTAATTTTTTACGTTAAACGTAACGTATTTGTCGTTTTTCTCGCTCATTTTTATTTGATAAAATCTAAAATAATGGGAAAAAATCATTTGTTCCAGGCGTTGCAAACGAAAAAAATGTCATTCAGAGCTCCGTTGATCAGAATAGGTAAAGAAATAATTTTTTTTTTTTTGAAGATTGAACAATTTCTTTTCTAGTGAAGTCTCAGTAACACCGGCGCCAGAGCAGCAAACTTCGATTTATACGGTTTTTTAATGATTTTCCCAAGAAAGAGCCTCTTTTTGTTTGAATTTCCAGGGCCTCATCCCCTTGAGGATTTTCAACGGAGAAATGCACGAATGTGTGATTTGTCGGCGATTTTTGCACCAGAGCAAAATGGTCAGGTATTCGAAGCAATCCATCGCCTGCCGCGCCTGGATCCCATTTCTGGGTGATTTTTGGGACTTTGAAGGGAGAAAACGCGGTTTTTTAGTGTTAGTAATCTGTTGGAACTGTAGATTTTAGGGTTCTAAACTTTTAAATTTGAAACGAAACCATTTTTTTAAGCTGAAAATTTACAGATTTTCATTGAAAAATGGGCTTTTATAAAATGAAAGGAAGATTTTAGATTGAATTTTTCTATTAAACTTTTTTTTTTACAGATTTAACCCTAAACTTTGCAAATTTTATTTAGAATAGAACTTTTTCATTTTTCTTTTCGATTTTCCAAAAACGCCTTTATGGAAAAAAAGAAGTATGTTTTCACATGAAAAAAAGTGCATTGAAAACCTAAAATTTGATGTTTTTTTGGCTTTAATTTGAAGCTTTCAGAGTGAAATGTCAAACTTTTCTAACGGTGTTTGAAAAAAATCAAATTTTTTTATTTCGAAAAAAATAAAAACCTTTGAAAAAAAGTTTCAAAATATAGGGGAAAAATTAACATTTCTGTACCTTTTTGTGATAAAAAAATTAGACTGATTATGAAAAAAATATAGGAAAAACAGTAGAAATTTAAAAAAATGAGCGTTTATTGAGCAGAAAAATAGTTTCTGAAAAATAGAAAAAAATTAGTGAAAAACTATGTCAACTTTCAATCAAAAATTGAAACTCTAAATAAAATTTTATTCATCAAAAAAATTTTTTTCAAAATCATTTAAAAAAAATATTCAGGAGGCCCAGCTTTCATACGAAAAAAATGGAGAGACTGAAGATTTCCGAGCGTGTGATTTGCCGTTCGCATTTTCCAACCGTCGGTAACGACGGCTTTTTCCGTTCCACTGATTTCCCACTCATCATGGGAAATAGAGTGATTTTCCGACCATTTTTGATAAATTATTGAACATTTTTCAGGCCCCTCGGTTGCTTCCGTACCATATCCGAAAAGAACACGACTATTTATTCGTGAGATCGGTGAAAAACTATTCGTTTCGTGGGATTTTGTAGCTTCTAATGGCTCTTAAAAAATTATAGACTTTGTAAAAAATATTTTAGTAGAAAGTTGATTATAAAAAAAGTGGAGAAGGTTGAAAATTATCGTTTTCTTCAAAGCTGAAAATAATTTTTTTTTTTAGGAATTTTAGAACTTTCTGGTAATTTTGATGATCAATAAGGGTCTAATTTAAGTTCCTTTGAAGCTTGGATGAACTTAAAAATACTCAAAAATGCATTTGTTAGCTGCAGAAAAGTTGAGGGACCTCTTAAGTGTTTGGAATTAACTTTCATAATGATTTTTTATTTAACAAACGATTTTTGGTGATTTTGATGGTTGAAAAGGGTCAAATTTAAGTTCCAGTAGATTTTTAAGCTTGAATGGAATTGAACTACGCAAAAATATATATATTAGCTCCAGAAAATTTTAGGGACCTCTCAAGTGTTCGGAATTGACTTTCATAATAGTTTTTTTTTATTTTACAGGCTATTTTTGGTAATTTTGGTGGTCAAAAAGTGTCAAATTCAAGTTCCTTTGAAGCTTAGATTAACTCAAAAATACTCAGAAATACAGGGTGGCCAATAAATATTGAAACGCGTTTGAAACGTTATAACTTTCTCAAAAGTCAACCAAACATCACCAAACTTGGAACAAATTTTATTCATACAATATAGAAACAAAATTCAAGAATAGTTTTCAAAACGTCCTCCTTTAGCTTTGATAACGGCCTTCAGTCTCTTCGGATACGCATCGATCACGGCACGAAGGTCGTCGTCGTCGATTTCGTCCCATTTCTTGATGAGCACGGTCTTCAGAGCTTTGATACTTGGGTAGTTCTTAGAAGAGACCTTCTCGGTCAGATATATCCACACGGCATAGTCCATCGGGTTGAGGTCGGACGAGGAAGCAGGCCAATCAGCAGCCGAGATGAACTCGGAAAATTGGCGCGATACCACTCTTGAGTCCCTTTGGCACGATGAGCGAGGGCGCCGTCTTGTTGGAAGGTCCATGGTCGGTTTCCGTAGTGAGAATTGGCTCAGGGCAACACCCTCAACTTCAAAATCTATTCCCTGTAGTATACTTGGTTCACTTTGACTCCAGGATTCACAAAAATCAGCGGAGTTTTGTCGTCAGCGGTAATTCCGGCAAAAACCATCACGGAAGCCGGATGCGAAGTTTTATTCAGAATTTTTCCTTTTTCACAGGCACTCTGATAGTCAGTAGCGATGATCCGATGATTTTGGCCGTTCTTGTTCGCCTCCACAGTGAAGATTTTCTCGTCGGTAAATAGTGTCGTCAGATGCGAGCCATCTTTCGTGCCAGCGAGCAGCTTTCAAGCCTTTTTCATCCACAATGTCTTGTTTTTTTGATTGAGGAAGGCTCCTTTCTGCATACGGTAGGGAATCATCTTCAGCTTGTTCTTGACAATAGTTCTCATCGATTCTCGACTCATTTTGTATTCTTTTGCCATCTTTCTCATGCTTCTTTCCGGAGTGCGTCTGATTTTCTCTCGAACGGCTTTGACGGCTTCTGGAGTCGTGACGGTGACTGGACGTCCCCTTCTTTGCATGTCATCTGAAGTACCCAGATGCCGATATCGTTGTGCAGTTCGAAAAAAATTCAATGGCCAGTCCTTTGTGCAAAAAGCAGCGATCGAACAAAAAACGGTTTCAATATTTATTGGCCACCCTGTAGATAATATAGCCCCGAAAAATTTTAAGGGTCCTCTCGAGTGTTTGGAATTGTCTTTCATAATGATTTATTTAACAAACGATTTTTGGTGATTTTTATGGTTGAAAATGGTCAAATTCAAGTTTCTTTGAAACTTGAATGAACTTAAAAATAATCAGAAACGGATATATTAACTTCAGAAAAGTGAAGGGGCCTCTTAAGTGTCCGAAATAAACTTTTAAAGTAGTTCCACATTTTTCTACTTTACAAACTATTTTTGGTGATTTTGATGATCAAAAAGGGTCAAATTCAAGTTTCAGTAGACTTTTAAGCTTGAACGGACTTGATATACTCAGAAATATTCAGAAAAGTTGAAGGGGCCTCTTTAGGGTTCGAAACAAACTTTCAAACTAATTTTCACGTTTTGAACCTTTTTTTTTGGGATTTCGAAGGTCAAAAAAAGTACCAAATTTCAGTTTCAGTAGACTTTTTAAGCTTGAATGATTCTAAAAAAATATTCATTATAAGATGTATTAGATCCTGAAAAGCTTAGGGACCTCTTAAGTGTTCAAAATTTTTTTTAGAAATAGTTTTTTGATGGTTTTGGTGGTCGAAAAGTGACAAATTTAAGATCCAGTAGTTTTTTGGAACTTATGAGCCCCTAATAACTTCGAAATTATATTTTTATTTAGTAAAGCTTTTTCCAGAAAACACAAATGATGCAACAGCTGGCAGAAGACAGGAATCACCTTTTCTTCCCTGTGAAAAATTCGCCCAAAAAAGAGGAAAATGATGAGATCGAGAAAACGTCCAATGAAAGACGGATGGTGGAGGAAGGTTTGAAAAATATGATAGGAAAAAAATAATTAAAAATCGAAAAACAGTGAAAAATGCTCGTTTTTTGTTTAAAAACTGTCACGTCCAATAAAAGTCACATAAAAAGAAGTTGAGAAAAAATAGCCACCTAAAAACGGAGATTATCCCTGGAGCGCACAAGGTAGAAGCACATAATTTTAATTATTATAAATACCTCTTTTTTTAGTTAGAGGATCGCTGGGACCCCTAGAGCTTAAGGGGCCTAGGGATCGGAAGCTAAACCCCTATAGGGAGCACCTGAATTTCGGCCCTAAAGTGATCCCCTGACCCCTATAGGGACCACTCTGGCGTTCCTCAGCGTGCAGAAGCTCCAGAAAGTCCCTGTTAATAAAGTTTTAAGCTAAAAAAAAGCTGTGGAAAAACTTGAAAAATTGAGAAAACCACTAAAAAACGAAAAAAATGACATGGGATTCCTAGAAGACGTAATTGTGCTCGAAGACATCGTCGAGGTCGAGCCGCAGTTTGAAAACTCTGGTTGGGAGTTTATTTCTGGAATAACTAAAATATCATTTCCCCAGAGACACCTGTGGAAAACGTTATCAACGAGGATCCGCCTATCGAGGAGACCCAGTATTTTGAGATTTTTTGCGGTGAGTTTTGGGGGAAATGACTTGGGATGAGAAAATTGGAAGTAAGAAACTTTTACGTTTGTAATACGAGTCTAAAATACAAGTTAAAAGTCTAAATACCATAAAATCCCGAATAAAACATGGTTTTTCTGAAAAATGCTTCCGTTTTAGACCTCCGATGTGAACTTATATCAAGTAGAATATTAATAATAATCAGATTTGAAAAATACCGAATTTTCTCTGAGTTTGAAAGGGCTCGAAATTTTGGAGAAACAAGGAAAAATTCAAGAAAATCTCTGCCTTTTCATTTCGATAATTCTTGGAAGAAAATGGACGACGTGCGTAGAGAATGAACTTTGTGGGGTTTTTTGAGAAAAGCTTTATTTTTGGAATTTTACCAACTTTCAGGCTTCAAAAAACAAGTCAGTCTAAAAAGGTAATTTTTGAGAGATTATAAAAGTTTATATTATTTTTCTAACAAACGGAATTTTCCATAGAAACCATAAGAATCAATCGAGTTTCACCGCGATGGGCAGTCAGGCTCTTGAAGTCACATTGCTCATGTTACAGCCAATTCCGAGCTGAACCAGGATCCGTCGGCGAACGCGACGCAACACGCGACGCGTCCCACTTGCCTCCTATGCGGCGCTTGTTGTACCGTCACTTGGAACAGGACTTTGAAGTTTTCTGTCAGTTTTTCGTTGATTTCCTAGTGAGAAGAACACTCAAGGGGTCGCTTAGATAGTGCGGTCAAAAAAGTTTAGGAAAGTTAACCGGAGAGGTCATTTTATAGTTGAAAGCATGTTGATAGAAAACCACATTTCCTCCTCCTTCAGTGACCACTTGAGCATCTTCTTAATTCGATCTTTTAAAATCCAAGTGGCGACTTAATAAAATCTGCCTTTGATGTGTCCTTGCAAAAAGATCTTATAAGATCACTTGGAACATGAATTTGAAGTTTTTTGTCAGTATTTGCTCTTGTAAGAATAACACTTAAGGGGTCGCTTGAGCTGGAAACAAAGATAGTTATCAAATTTTGGGAAGTTCAACCCTAAAAAATGGAGTTGAGAGGTCATCCAAGTTGAGAAATACTTGAGTGGCCACTTGGAGTATTTGTACTTTGAGAGAACCTAAGTGCCCACTTGAGAACTTTTTTCGATATGAAAATGAGGGCTAGCGATAACTTTCGCCGCTTCTTTCAATAAATATCATTTAAGGGACCACTAGCCTATAGAATCACCCTAAAGAGAAACCTGAGCGGCCACTTTAGGAATGAAATTTCTGATTTAAATAATTTTGACAGTTTTTAGAACTTTTTCTCGAATAATTTAAAGTAGTCTGACATCTTCAACGAAATTTTGCTTTCTGAAAGTTCAAGTGGTCACTCAAGAGATTTCAGCTTGAAGTGGTCTCTTAAGAAGGCAGCTGAGTACTCAAGCCCTTTTTTTCTCCTTTAGTGATCATTTTTTTAACTCCTTTCAAAATCAATTTTTTTGAAGCTTAGGTGACCATTTGAATTATTTAAATTCGAGTTATTACCTCGAAAAAGAGTTAACGAATTACTCAAGAGCTTTTTTTTCCTCCTACAGTGACCACTTGAACTTCTTCCAAAATCCATTTTTAAAAGTCCAAGTAGCCACTCAAGAGATTTCATATTGAAGTGGTACCTCGGAGAGACAGATAATTAATCACTTAAGGGATTTCTCCTAAATGACTACTAGAAGGTTTTTTAAATCCCTGACGTCCTCTCAAAGCCTCAAATTCTTCAATTTTTCTCAAAAATCAAATTTTTTTTAGGAGATTCGTTGCCCCAACGAACACATGTACAGCCGCCGCGCTCGCCATTGTCCTGTCACTGGGAAAATTGTTTTTGACTTTTTCTAAAAGCCCATTTTTGTTCTGTTGTTGTTATTTTTAAAGAATTAATGCACATAAAACTTTTTTTTTCGATTTTATTATATTTTGTGATTTTCCAAAGGTTTCGAGCCTTTTTCATCCCTTTTTCTGTTGAAATTCTTCAACAACTCTTTTTTTTTCGATAGCTTTATTCAACTGGAACGAATCAAGAACGGATGGAGGCCTGGCTCGGTCTTCTACGGGAGGTTGGTCAATCCCAAGTTTTCCACCACATAAATGTAGTCCTCGTTCTGGAAAAGGAAAATATTAAAAGTTTTTAAATTGGATGGAAAGAATTTCAATGGAAAATATATTAGAGAAAATGCTTTTTTTTCATTTAAAAAAATCACAGCGGAGTGGGCTGGGGAAAAACTCTAGCGGTGCCTTAAGAGGTTCCTCAAGGAGAAGACCCTAAAGGGGCCACTCAAATCAGCTCTATAGAAGCCACTAAGGTCACTACAGCAGTTTTCAATGCTCCACTAGTATTACCTTTACTAGACTTCTAAAGAAACCACTAAACACTTTGGTAGCCACTACTTAGACTACTATAGTGGCCACTAGAACGATAAAACCCTAAAGTGGCCTCTTCAGTAGTTTTGAATGGTCTAGTAGTACTACATCTAATGAACTTCTAAAGAGACCACTGAATATTGGTCACTTGAGTAGCCGCTTCTTCGACTACTATAGTGGTCACTAAAACGTAAAATACTAAAGTGGCAACTTAAGTAGTTTTTAATGGTCTAGTAGTACCACTTCTAATAGCTTCCTAAAGAGACGACTAAATATTAGTCACTTAAGCAGCCACTCTTCAAAAGTGAAAACCCTATAGTGACCACTAAAAATTTTCCTAGGGTATCAAGAGTCCATTTTTTTTTTGTCGACTCGGCAGATTTTACGATAGATTGAAATGGACCTATTTTGCTTCATTTCGAAACGAAAAAAACCTGTAAAAGCCCGAAAATGAGATTTTAAAAAACCCACGAGAACAAGTTTGATAGAAAATTCGAGATGAAGAGTATTCTCTTCTGGATTCGCCACCATTTTCACAGATCCATTGGCGTCAACCTCCGACAATCTTGTAACTAATCTCACGTCGCTGAACTTGAAAAAAAATGCAGGATTTCACAAATTAATCGAAAAATCAATCACCACAACATCGGTGATCCTATCCTCGTAGATCAATTTCCTATACCAGGCGTGGATTTGGGCTGAAATTTGAGGTTGACGTTTCACTTTTTTGCGCCCGACCTTTGTGACTTTGGCTTGAGCTAGAGAGGATAAAAAGAAGGGAGAGATTAGAGAATTAGAGACTTTAGATAGGCCCAGAATCTTTCTCATCATGTAAGGAAGTCTTGGATCTTTTTATTTCCAGAAAATGAATATTTTCACTTTTATTATTTATAATGGTTCAAAGGACTACGTGGGAGAGCTTCGAGAATCTTTTCTTCAAAAAATGACCCAGAAAGTAGAATTCCTATATTTTGTTCATTATTGCTCATGTTATAGGTGTTTTCTTTTGATAAATTTGAAGAAAAGGCTCTTTCTATTAAACCACGCTTGAATTAGACGAATTTTCAACCTGATTCAAACTTTTTTGAACAGAATTTAGTTCACCCAATCCTTTGTAGATAGTGCCGCGATAGTTGATCTGAGAATACCACTTGAAAACTTCATCCAATCTATCTTCGTCCTGATGTTTGACAATTTCGGCGATCGCCAAGAGCGTCTCCGACAGGGCAAGGTCTCCTTTCGGATCGATAGTCTGAACTTTTTTCATTTTGATCAAGTTGAAATTTTTCATTTCTCCCGACATTCTACGAATCCTAAGTTGCTTAGAACGGTTTTTAAGAAGCTTGATGATAATTTCAATAATGAACGCCATGATAGCGCGATCTTTAGGGATCCTCAAAAGTTTTCTAACAATTTCCTCAAAATCTTATATATTTTTCAAAACATTCTTGCTTTTCCTATCATCCTATATTGACTCTTTTTGCCGCCTTTTCCCCTTTCTGGAGCCTTTGAACTTCTAGAAAAATGATAGGCTTGATATAGGTCTCGAAACGAAATCTTCTTGGCGGCACTTTTTGACATTTCCAATGTTTCCTGTATATTTAGCAGCCTTGAGACAGTTTTTAGCGAGGAATGGGAACTTCGAAGTACCCGCGAAAGAAATTCAATTAAGTTTTAGAATTTCCAACCGTTCTCAATTTTACAGAGCTACTGTCATTGTAGAGAGCTACTGTACCGTTTTTGAACTATTTTTTCGAATAAATTTCCCTTAAGAACTCACTTCAACGCCGGCCGCTGGCTGTGCCAGGATCAAAAGAAAAAAGGCGATAATCAGCTCGTGATGCATGTTTCTTGAATGGAATGACGAGGAGTTTCGAGATTTACACGTTTTCCTGTCACGTTCTTATTTTTGGATTCTCATTTATTGGATATTCCACTTTTATAGTTCTTTCATATAGCTGATTCACGACTGGCTTGAGCCATCGAGAAAAGGGTCCTGCCACGAAAAGAGACGAGACAGTGCCCTGGTTGGTGGAGAGTGCAGACACGGCTTTTTGCGTCCCAAGCTAGCCGTGAATCGTCTATAAGACGTAATCAGCGAAAGAGTGGGCCTAAACTAGAGGTTCAGACGTCAGATCTCTGTTTTCTGGATCTGTACTAACACAGGTAGGGCCAAAGGTCTAATTATTAGAATCCGAAGAATTTTTGTAGAGAGGTACTCTAGGGCCTCCTGAATACAAATAACTAAAAAAGGGCCCATTTTGTGTTCTAGCCATACATGGGTAAGGACCGCAAGCCATTTTTTTTTTCAGAATGATCCAAAAAATGTTTTTTAGACAGTTCGATAGAAGATACTGTAGATTTTCATAATCCGTTCAGTTTCTCTAATTGATTTCTAGCCAAGTTTTGACACCTCGAAATTTTCACACTATTAGTTGAAATACATTTTTCGAGGTCTTTCAACTCTAAACGTCGTTTTTATCGCAGAAGATCACTTTTTTTTTCCATTGTTCGCCTCCGTATGGCCTTTTTTGTCCGACTTCGAAAATAACAAAATATTTAATTCAATGAAGAAGGGGATGGGGACCGAGAAAGGGAAGCTCTTTCTTCGGCTGAATGTCGGTCATGTACCAGCCTTCCGCGAAAAAGTTCAAGTCCTCGTCCTGAAAATAGGAATTTCTTCTCGGATTTTCCATAAAAAACGAGTAAATGACAAAAAAAAGCTACGAAAAAGTTCTTCAGCTCTTCTTGTCAAAAAAAAATGTTGAGAAAAGCTTTTTTGTACATTTTTTTTTGTCTTCTACTTAAAAATTTCCTTTTTCCATTCAAAAAGAACTCACGAGAACGATTCGGATAGTAGTGTCGAGAAAAATGTCGCCTTTGACCGAAGAAACCTTGAAAATGGCTTGGGCAAGGATTGAGGAAAGTCCATGGGACCAGTCGATGGCTTTTACAAACTGAAAAGATTGGAATTATCGATAAGGACCCCAAAAATCAATCACCCCAATGTCCGTGACCCTGTCCTCGAAGATGAGTTTACAGTACCAGACGTGGATTTGGGCTGAAATTTAAAGTCAGTAGCCTAGGAGAAATCAAAGTAATCTTCAATATGGGTTTCGTTTCAATCCACGCGAAATTCACCAAAACTTCCCATTTTTCGAGAAAATCGCATTCAAAAATATCTCAAAGATCACGTTTTCATGTAAGTTATGTGTTGAAATTTTTCCCAACTTCAGATTTATTTTTCCACGAAAACCGACACATTCTCTTCTTTTTTTTTGGAATATACGTCAATAGGTGTCCCATGTTTCGAACTTTATCTCAATTTTCTCGAAAGGTAGGATAATTTTTTCGAAAAAAAAAGTTTTTGGAATTTCAAGCACGTTTTTAAAACCCCTACACACAGATCTGATCGATAATTTTGTCCAAAAACAAGATATTTCTAAAAATTTTATCGCCTTAGGCTTTTTAATAGGATTTCAGTTTTTTTTGCAAAGTTTGGATTTTTCTAAAAGTTAGTAGAAAATTTCCCTAGGGTCTTGAGCCCCTCAAAATTTTATTCTTTAAGATATGGATTTTCAAAATTTGCATTTAAGGCAGGATCAGCTTGATTTCTTTAATTAATGTACAAAGTGGAATATTTGAAAAAATATATTTAAGCGACCGTCAGTGATACGAATTAATAGTCTTTCCGAGGCTTTTGAGCAAGTTTTTAGAAAATTTTAAACTTCAGAATAAAAATTCCATATGTTTCCAAGGAAGGTAAATGTAGTCTTTTTCCTTTGTGCTCATTTTTCTTTTGGAGCTTTGTATTATATCAAAATTACCTACCAGTTCCTCGGTAGAGCTTATTTCGGTAGTTGAGCACAGTTCTCCAGTTGAAAACTTCGTAGAGCCTTTTCTCTTGCCTGTACAGGAAAGCTTCGTGGACTGTGTTCAAAATTCTCTGCAGGACGTGGATTCGCATCGTATCGAACAGCTGAAATGATTCGTTTCGATTATTTAGAAAAAAAAATCTTCATCCCAGCTGAACAAGTTTCGAAAAGTAGGCTTAAAAAAATACCTAAATTCTGCGATCTGAAAGTTGAAAGGTTGCTTTTTTTTTAGACCAGTCTTACGAATTTTAATATTTAATAAGTCTGTCTTAAAAGCAATTTTTAAAATTATTATCTCTAAAAAAACTGAAATCTAGCGTCTGCAAAAGATTGTTCATCTACACCTCTGAGATCCATTTGGCTGGTTTTTGAAAACTCCAAACTTCGCCCTTAAATGATCTCCATACTTAGACAAATCTTTTTAGAAGCTGACCCCCAAATAAAAAAATTCCTATATGGAAGTCAAAGATACATCCCTGAAGTTAAGGTTTCAACTTGTCTAATTTTTTTGACAATTTCTGTAAGTCAATCTCATTTTTGGACTATGGGAGCCCCCCCCGCTTCTCCCAGCTGGGTAGATTTGATCATAGATCAGTAATAATTGAATTTTTAACATCTGAAGAAACTTTGCCTCAAAAGGTCTGCGCGACGGCAAAGTGAAGCCCAGAGTAGAGTTTTCGGCAGTAGCAGAAGTAACGGCAGTACTCTCCGCTGACAGGTTGCAGATCAGGAGGAAAAACGAAACGAAGAAGAGCATCGGTCGCATTTTTCGATTAGAATGACTAGGATTTAGAGATTTTTACGTTCGTCTTCCACGTTTCCATTCCGATTTTTCATATCATTGTTAGAAGACTTCCTAAAATGCTGCTTCTTCATGGAGAAGCAGCTGATCTTCGGAACGCTCAACTTCCGAATCCGTGAAAGGACAAGATGATCTACGAGCCATTCTGTGAAGACTGAATGCATTTGTGAAGTCTGTTCAGATTTTAAATTTTAAGTCATTGCTCAAGCTCCGCCCCTTATACGTAGATCAAACCAATCAAAGAGCGATCCGTCCACAGAGCGTTTCTGGGGCGGAGTTTCCTACTTGACATCCAAAATCGGAACAGACTATATTGCTGGCTTGAGACGCAATCAGCAAAATGATATTCTAAGTAGATTTCAGACTTTTCATGTTCTAAGGTTCCAACAAAACTTAAAGAAAAGTCCATTCTAGACTGTTTTGAAACAGAATAAGCGGAATAGTATGTCGAGATGAGAGGTTTAATGGCCCCCGACGACTTTCAAAAGTTCCATAGAATAGTCCATTCAGCGGTAGCTTGAGAGACGGTTAACGAAATAGTACACTTAAATAAATGATATAGACGTTCCTAAAATCTTGTTGAATTTAAAAAAGTGTCAGAGAGAACGAGGCTGATCAAGAAGGGCTATGCGCATGGAAAAATGTACGCAGAATATCCGTTTTACTTTTTTTTTTTATTAATCAGTTAGGTCCAGTGTGATAGTCTGTCATCAGAAATGCCGACGCAAGTTTTCAGACCGATTCCTTCTACCGTAGCTAGGTTACGGTAGGCAGGTTCGTACTTGCGTATCTAAGAAAATAGGTGTTTTTTTGTAGGCATACTGTATATCAATCGATAGGGAATGCAATTTTAAGAACTTCTTCAGTACATACCATCGTGGGTTACTGTAGATTTTTTATGAGTTACGGGGGTTTTGTGTCTGCAATTTCTGTTTTTCTCGTCACTCTGTGTTAGGGGAAAGAACACGGCTGGTAACTTGAATTCAATTTGAAGCAGATTTTGGCCTAGGAACCGCGATTTTCAGATTTTACGAGGCGCCATAACCCGACCAGAACCAAAAAGGCGCACTCTTTTTCAACTTTTTTGGATTCAGGATGTCCGAAAGTACCTGCATACTAAGTTTCATTAAATTCCAATACCTCAACCTTATGCACTTCCCGTGTTAGTATTTTTTTTTCCTGAGCTCCTACTGAGGCTGGGCTCTAAAGTGTCTTTCATTACTTTTACAAGTCGCATGAAATGTTCGGTCTTACCCGTTAAGCTCAAATATCAGTTTGAAGGCAATGTTGACCTTTTCCTTTCTTGTTTGAATTCCTGATGAACAAACTCACAAAAAAGCTGTTTAGCGCCTTGATTCTGAGAGGTATTCCAATTTTTGTGAAGGATATTTTCCGAGAGCTGAAAAGTTCGTGAGAATATTTATTTTCTCGTGAAAATCTTTAAGGTTGAAAATTGCTTGAAAAACAGTTCAACATGTTTTTGTCGTTTTAGTAATTATTGTTATCATTTCTAAAGTCTTTGTTTGTAAAAATATACACTTTCTGAAATTTAGAAGACCATTTATTTCTTTAGGAAATCATTGATTTATGTAATGCAATGAGTCACTTTTAAAGCCACCGAGACAGTCGAGAAATTTTCTCTTCCGTTTGATAAAGGCGAAAATTTCATTCACTCCAGTCCACCTCTGAGTCCGGTGGCAATAAATCCTAAAATTCAAACATTGTTTGCATGAAATTATGAGTTAATAGTACCTGAATGTGTGCCAAAATATCACGGATCGCGACAAGACAACAGCCACCTCCGGATTCAGGAGATGCTGGTTTTTCATCCTTCGTGTGCTGTACTTTATCTACCTCTACTTGCATTCCTATTAAACTACCGCTTTCGCTCCAACAGCTGCCTCCGCTGTCCCCTTCAACAATAGTTTTTAATTGTAATTTTTTTACACGTTTGAAAAAAATTTTGATAAAATAGAAAAAAATATGAGGGAAAACAAATCCGAGTTGTTTCGTCAAGGTACCTTTAAAAAGAGCCGCTTGATCCCATGTAGCGCAACCGCCGTGTCCTACCACTCGCGATAATTCCAGTAGACAGCGACTGATGATTCGTCTGGTTATGAAAAAAACGGAAAAATCCCACCTGAAAAAAATTTTGAAAAAAATTTCTAAAGAAAATATTTTTATTAGATAAAAAAATTACCATAAGGTAGTGCATTCCCTTTCTTGGTGATACTGCATCAGAAATGAGATCTTTAATGCACAGGTCGCCTCCTTCTGATTGTAAGATGATCGTGTCGAGTTCTTCGATGATTTTGACGACACGTGTCGATACTTCCAATTTCGAATCGAACCAAGAACGGATAACAATCAGATCACCTATATGCACATACTACATTATATACAATACATAATCTGATCACCTTTATTCAACGATTTGTTCTCGCCATGTCGGTAAGTTGCTGCGAGTCTTGTAGTAAGCGGTATTGCACATCTTTTAAAGTTGTCCTTCTTCAAATAGAATAAAGTATAGGGCGCGACTGAAGCTGCTAGATCTCCGTCAACAGGCCGTTCTTCATATTCCATATCGATTCTCTGTCTCTTCAGCTTTGTAGGGCCTAGAATTGATAAATTATGAAAAATGTAAAAAAAAAATTCATGAAAGGCGTTAAAATATTTAGAAAATACCAATTATTGTCGCTGCGCGGGATCTCTCTGATTCTTTCCAAACCATATCGAATTCGTTGCCGACCCAGTCGGGTTGCAGTTCAAAAACGAACTCATCGGTTTTACGCCGACGTCTGAAAGTTTACATTAAGAATTCTCCCAGAATTTTATTTGTAATTGCCAACAAAACAAAAATTGTCGTATTTTAATTAAACCTTTAAGAACCTACTCTAATGCTACTTCATGCTTAAAAAGCCCAAGTGGCACATCGTTTTCAAGTTGAAAAGCTCCGCGAAGCGTGTCTTCGGAGACAGTACCATCAGCTCGTGCTGTGACCCTAATAGTTCGGCCGTTTCCTTTGACAATGATGAACTGAAAATCAGGTTATTAACTAGTAAGATAGAATATCAACAAAACATACTGATGCCATCGAAATAGGAGTTTAAGGCTTTAGGGCGGTTGAGGGCAATCTGAAAAATCCATAGTTATTGAATTTTTTCAAACATTAAAAACAAGACTTTTTAATAATGAATTTAAGCACAACTCTTCATATCCCAAGTAATGTTATGTCTTCCAAGGTTTACTACGCAGACACACATTGACAACAACTATACAATAAATAATGAGATTAAATTAAAAATTAATATAAATGACAATTTTCGCCCAACTTTTGCAACGTGGTAATACACGCCATCGACACGCAATGACGCGGCTCATTTCATTTCAGGGGCCTGATGGCTAAGGCGGGCATGTTGCGCCCAGGAGGGCCCCTCAATTCTTCCACCTCTGAGCGAAATAAACATTTCATTTCATTTCATTTCAACTACAGAAGAAAAGGAAGTCCGTTTTCTATTCACAAAGTTGATGAAAGAATGCGATATTGGCAACGTCCAGTGTTTCTCTGCGTCTCTTCTCACGCGTCACTCTCATCACCCTTTCACTCTTGCCAACGCGTCGCGAGAAACGCGCCCCTTAAGTGGCCACTAATTTTTAGCCCCTCAAGTGGCCACTAATTTAACTACTATAGTAGCCACTAAAACGTCCACACCCCAAAATGATCATTAAAAACTTTCCCAGTAGGAACTCCTCCTTTTGAGCAAACCAATCAGAGAGCGAGTCATCCACAGATCGTTTTCGGATGACGTCATTGACCTTCAAAATTGGACCAGACTATATTTAAAATTTCACAAATTCTTGGCTTGAAACGTAATCAAAAAAACTTGGTGAGAGTTTCAGGCTTTTCATGTTCTAAGGTTCCAACAAAACTTTAAGAAAAGTCCATTCTAGACTGTTTTGAAACAGAATAAGCGAAATAGTATGCCAAGATGAGAGGTTCAATGGCCACCGACGACTTTTAAGAAGTTCCATTGAATAGTCCAGTGGTACCTTGAGAGACGGTTAACGAAATAGTACGCTTAAATAAGAGATTTAGACGTTCTTAGTGTCTTGTCACGTGGCGCTGAACGGACTACAATTTTTTTAAAATTAGGCCTCGAAATTGATCAGTTGCTTTCTTTTCTTCTAGTGTTCACGAAATTTCTCGCGAAGTTTTATTCAAAGGGGGGAGAAGACTCTCTATCAATCAAAGTCGAGCATATCAAACTTCTCGATCCAAAGATTGTAGAACTCGTCCTGAAAATTTTTCATGTTAGGGAGAAGTATCAGAAGTAACTTTTAACCGTCACAAACAATTTTTCAAGTACAAAAATTGTTGACCCCGTTCTGCGAATTTTGAAAAAAGCTTTAAAGCCACTGAAGTGATTACTAAATAGCTCAAAAACGTGAATTTCACCGTACAGACACGTCCAGTCTTTTTTGGACATTTTTCATTAAATTCTGGCCTGAGCCATCAAAAAAAGGGTCCTGGCATGATAAGAAAAGAGACATTGCTTGGTCGGCGGAGAGTGCAGACAGGCCACACCCCTTAGCGGCTCAACTCTCGTGTAGGTCAGCAGCACCCCCGGATGCTACCGCCGAGCACCCGAAACGAAGTTTTTAGCCGCACATAGACCCCTTTCGAGTCCAGCGGGTCTACGCCTACGCCCAGTTCGCGCGCCGAGCTTTTAGGTCCAGGGAATCATCCGAAACGTTCTAAGAAAAGTTAAGGAGGCCCCGATAGAGAGACAAATGTGGTCCCTTGTAGGTCCTTAACTCAATACCTATCCCCAAAAATCTGGTTCAGGGCCCCTATATGGGTTGAATAAATGGAGCCCCTATAGGGGTAGGATCAAATTTTCACTGGAATTCATTTCCTGATATTTGTCCCTTACCCTTTCAAGTAACGTCCCTTGAAAAAATGAAAAAAAAAAATTTGCACCTTCTAGGGGCCCCGAATCGTTCAGGAGGTTCGAGATAAGCTCCAAATTTTCCCCCTTTGGGGGCCTCTATTTTACCCCTCTCGGGGCCCCGAAATGGCCGAATCCCTATAGAGGCCCCCTAAACTTTTCTTAATTAAAAAACACCGTGTGATCGGCAGTAGCACCTGTTTTGCATAAGCATGCCGTATTAGCCCAAGGAAGCTACTGTCCAGCATTAGAGAAGTTTGCCGCGCCTTTTTCATCATGAAAATCTCACCAGAACAACAGTAAAATTGTAGGCTAGCAGAAGGCTGTGCAGCTCGATGACGCCATACGCACGGGCTTCCGAAAGCTGTTCCGGAATACCCAATTGAGCCTTGTTCATGAATTGAAACTGGAAAAAAAATTTCAAATTTCAATAAGTCTATCAGAAATCGACCACCTTAAGATTGAAGACCCTCATTTCTAAAGCGATTTTGTTGTACCATTTGTAGACATCGTCTGAAAATCAGTTTCTATCAATCACTATGGTGGCGACATTGAATAAAGCCGTGATAAATCAGAATAATTGGTCCATTTTTTTGGGGGGAATCCAGTACAGTATTTGAAAAACGAAAAAAAGTGGGCGTCATAGAATATTTCGAAACCTTTTTCCCGCTTGTTACTCTTCATTTTTTTGAGCTACTTCTCCACTGCCCCCTCTGGTCGGAGCGAGAGACTGCGGGAAACGGAGAGATCGAAATTTTTTCGCACCTCCTTTGTAGATGTTGCCTCGGAAGTTGATCACAGTTCTCTCGTTGAAAACTTGGCTCGATAAGTCTGGGTCCCTGTTTTTGATAATATCCTTGAGAATCTTGACCGCGGTTTCCAAGGCTGCGTCTGTCGTGGGATTTTCCAACTCAATCGATTGAGTTTAATCAATTTATCATTTTTAGGCCACATACTAGGGAACTTTTTTTTATCCCCCCCTCCCTTCCGGTTGAATTTTTGATGAAACTTCGCTGAAAGGTACTTTAGGACCTCCTGATTACAGAACAAAGGGGGGTAAAAACGTTCCCTAGTTAGGGCTTATCGTATACGATGTCATAGAAAAATGATGAAAAACGATTAAAAAAATTCCCATTCGGTTCAAAATCAAACTTTGTCCGATTCTTTCATCATCTAGGGGATGGTAATTAATTTCCGACCTTTGGACTTTTAAAAATATCCAAAACTCACTTTGAAACTATCTGTGGGCAGGGTCAGGCTTAGGAGAAAAAATGCGATGAGAAGCAATTTTCGCATTTTTTGGATAGAATGACATGAACTTTTTGAGATTTTCACGCTTTTTTTCACGTTTCAAATTTTAATTTGAGTAACTAATTTATAACATGTCCAAGGAACAGAAAAAAATTCAAAGATAGGTTGACTTGAAGTTCTTGGAACTTATTTTAATCCCATTTTGAGGTTTTTTTAATTTTTTTCACAATATTTTCTGAGGGTTCGGGAGCTTTCCCCATTCACTGCCTTTTTTTTTAGAAGTCACAGAATTTACAATATTTTATTCAAATGAGAAACAAAAACGAAGGGAAGAAGCTTCTAACTCGGTTGGATATCCGTCATTTGCATGTTCTCCACCATAAAGTAATGGTTTTCGTTCTGAAAAATTATCATTGAAGGAATTTTGGTTGATAGATATAGCCCATCCCATGCCAGTTTTTCGAGATTTCGAGCTCTGAGCTACAGAACTCTTACAAGAATTTTCGCTTCAATGCGCGCGGCTTTTCTCTGCGTATGCGCCTTTAATATAACGGAGATTTTGGGCTGAATTGAGCTTGTTTTACATTTGGCAGTGCGTAGTTTCACTCAAATATTACAGCGCCCATTTACTAATTTTTTGTTTGGCGATATTTTTAAGTATGCTCAGGTAGCAGTTGCAGAATCGCCATCGGAACTTTCCTAGAATATTTTCAATTTTCAAACTTGGAAAACTGAAAAGACCTCCATTTTTAGCGGATTTTTCGAAAGACTTTTTCATTATTGAATCGAAAATATTTTTTTAAAGATTCTTTTTGTCCCAAAAAGCTTTGAATCCATCACGATCCAATGTAGTTTTTCTTTGCCTTTGAAAAGATGATCCATTTCCTTGAAAAAACTCACGAGAACAACACGAAGCGTAATTTTGAGCTGGAGGAGGTTCAAATTGACGAAGCCATCGGCATTAGCTTCCGACAGTTCCGTTGACATCGTCATGTACTGTTGGTACTGAAAAATAAATCGAAAATTCAATAAATCGGTCAGAAAGACTTTACCTCAACTTCGGTGACATTTTCCTCAAAGATGAGCTTCCTGTACCAGTGATGGATTTGGTCTGAAATTTGAGGTTTCTTTTTGTTATACTTCTTCTCGAAGAGCTGTGATAACGAAAAAGCATCGATTTTTAAATAAATAAACTATAAATCGATTCGAAACCTACCCATCCCTGTGTAGAGTGTGCCTCGGTAGTTGATTACCGACCTCTCGTCAAAAATTTCTCCCAATTTTTCCTCGTTCCTATCCTTGATGATTATTTGGATTGTTGAGAGCGCATTATTCAAGGCGTCTATTCCTTTCGCATTGGTATGCTGAAATAATTTGCTTTGATTGTTATTAGATCCATAGTTATCAAGGGAGGTAATTTTACTTTTAGTCTGAGAATTTCCCGAAAATTCGCCAGACTATTCATTGATATACCAGAAGAAGATTTTGAAAGTCCCAGCTTCCAAAATTCTTTAATTTTCCCAGAAAAATGACCCTAATGTTGGAAAAATCCCACTTTGAGGTCCCATTTCTCTAGAAAATTTTCGAAAGTCTCCAAGTTTTCAAGTAAGATTACCTTTCTTGTTAGTTAAGTATGAGAACCCCGCTCCATATTAATGAAACGAATGGTGATTTTTATTATGAAATAACCTACTCCCAAACTGCTTGCTGCCAGGTTCAAGAGAAAAAACGCGATGATGAGCTTGTAGGGCATTTTTTCGTTGGAATGACTGAAGATCGCAGAACTTCACGTTTCCATCATTTTATTTTATTTTAAAGGTTCCAACTATTCAATTTTATTGAAAGCCTGTGCAAGGGGAAATTGGTACAGCTGTAACTTCGAGGGATTGATTTTGAGCCGATTGAAAAATTCGAAGAAAAATTTTGACGAAACTTGATTGAAACGGCTTCAAACTGTTATAATAGTACTCTGTGCATGTGGAGATACTTTTTTGAAGATTTTTTGGCCTCAGACTTCTTTGCTCACACACGTAGATATTCACAATAACTTTATTCAATGAAAGCTCAAAAACGATTGAAATGAGGTTCCTTCTTCTTTTTTCTTCTTCAGTCGCTGATTACCAAGCTTTCGACAATGTTTTGGAAGCTTTCGTCCTGAAAAATGATCTTTTTCGAGCAAAAATTGATCCAATGGATTCTTTCTATAGGGTCTCGGACTTCGGTAACGAAAATCGAACTTGCTCTAGATGTTTCTGAGCATTCCTAGGGATCACTCAAGAGTTCTGACGCTACTAAAGTGGCCACTAGAAAATGCCCCGACGGGTCCGATTCACGTTACCGATGTCCGAGGTAGAAAAAATCAATATTTTCTCAACGGATGCTATGATTTTTACAAGCTTCTTATATGATTCGATGACTTTGTAGGTGAGAAATTAGAGCGCGCAGAAAGGTTATATTTTTTCAAGATCAGATAGAATTTTTCTTTAACAGAACATTTTTCAAAAGAATTTCGGACTATTCATGTACATAATACATCCTACAAAATAATTCAAAAAACGCACGAAAACAATGCGAATCGAAAATTGCTTGTCATTGCCGTTAAGTTGGACGACGCCATTGGCGCGCACTTCCGACAGGTCCGTAGCCATGTCCCATTTGGTTTGGAACTGCAGAAAAAAACCATAAATTCCCAATAATCAGTCGAAAATCCAATCACCATGACGTAACTGAACTGCTCCTCGTGAATCATTTTTCTGAACCATTCGCGGATTTTTTCTGAAATTTTTTTGATGGGTTCGGCGCGAAGAGAGTTCTTTTATGAATTTGCTCAAGTCAAACTTTTTGAGGTAGAAGTTGTGCAAAGAAATTTTTGTAATACGGAAACTTTAGAAACAAGATTTTTAATTGAAACAGCTTACCAAAGCCCTTGTAGCGCATCCCATGGTACTCGACCTCGGACCTGTCGTTGAACAAGAAGCGCAAACGTTCCTCGTGCTTGTAGGCGAAGATGCTGTTGAGCTTCGTAAGCACGGCGTCCAGAGCTTTGACTCCCTCCGGATCGAGATACTGAATTGATTCGCTTTGACCGATATTAGCTTGAAAAAAGCACCGAAATAGTAATTTCGGGTTAACCTGTGATAAAAACAAGTTTAGATTTAAAAAAAAAAGGATGAAATTAGTTTTGAGAAAAAGCGGAAGATGTACTGTAAGGGGATCCAGATTTTCTGAATTATTTCGGTTTTGTCGGCGCCATAACTCAGCTCGAGGACAAATTTCTGATTTTCCCAAATAATAGGGTTCCAAAGTTTCAGAATGAGCTTCACAAGGCTCTTGGGTACAGAAAGAAAAGTCGAGAAATCAAAGAAAATAGGCTCAAAAAATGTCTTTTTCGGTTTTTTGATTTTAAAAAATTTTTCATTTCGGTCATAATAGGATCTTTCAGGCTGAAGCTTGATAAAAATCGAAAGAAAGTCAATTTTTGAGCTTTTCCTGCACTTTTCGGAAAGATTTTGCTCAACACTTGATTTTTTGGTTCAAGTATTCATCCTCAGGAATTTTTTTTTTCGAATTTTCGGACCAAAAACCAATGTATAAATGTCTCAGAATATCCTTGGGTTGGGATCAGGGTGACATTTGTACACCTCACGAAGGAAGGTCGAGTTATGAAGCTTTAAAGTTTGCAAAATACGCAAATTATGACCGAAAAGCGCTATTTCAAGCTCTTGAAGCGTCTCATTTTCTATTGAGAGAATTTATTTTTTTGCGATCGAGGTACTAAAGTATACTTCAGCAAACTTCTATCAGAAATTCAACCAGGTGATAAAAAACGTTCCCTATTAAGCTAGTTATCGAAACGTTTACCCTATCAGTGCCTTTTTAAGTAGATTTCTAATAAATCAAGTTAAAAACTCACTAGCAAATCATCAACGGCACCCGATAGCTGAGCCAAGCTCAGCAAGCAGAGGGCAATGATGAACATCTTGGCCATATTTTTTCTGATGGAATGACCTAAGACTCCGATACTTTCACGCGACTTTTATATTTTTCTTTTTTTCATTTTTTTCTTTTTTTCAAAGTTGTGGTTATTATAGCCTGTGTATCACGACTTGGAATTTCACCGAACGACACTCCGCTGTGCCGCTGCGCGCCTTTGCGAACCTTGGCGCTGTTAATTTTTTTTTTTGTTATGGTACTCTATTTTCATATGCTCCCACAGCAATAACAATCAATTGAAAACGTGATCTAGATTTGAAAGACGCTTCGCGAACTCACGCAGCGGAACAGCGGAATGTCGTCCCGTGAAATTTCAAGTCGTGGCACAACGACTATATGATGAGGGGTCTTTGGAGACATACGTTTCATTAAGTGTTTCTAAGCTATATTTCAAGTTAATCTTTGCTCAAGGTTCTTAATTTCCATTTCAATTGTTCTTATTTAAATATTTCCTGACCCTCTTTTCACTAGAACCTTTTTCAGGACCTTCTCAAAAAAGGTCTTCAGCCACACCTAGTGGACATTTTTCCGCCATTTCCAAGCAGCCTCTCAAGTGCTCTGAAGTCGCCGAATCCAGGCCATGACACCTCTTAACACGCTGTCTCCGTTATTCTCAAAAATTTGTAAAAGCAACGGGTACAATAAAAAAAATATTTTTTGATTCCGACGAAACTTTATCCAGTGGGATAACCCATCATCAGAAATGCGGACCCAACTTTTTGAGCCATTTCCTCTTACTGTAGCCGGGTTACGGTAGGCAGGTAGGCACCTGCGTATCTCAGTATTGAAGAGTTTTTAGTAGACAAATGATATATCAATCGATAGGTAATCCAATTTTGAAAACTTTTACAGTACATACCATCTTGGGTTACTGTGTGAAAATTTTGAGTTACGGCACTTTTTGCGTCTGTCGAGTTAGTTTTTCGACCACCACGAGCTTGAGCCGGGAGATCCATTCTTCCTAACTTCTCAAAAGATACCTTATGAGAAGCTGTACAAGTTGGTACTAGTTCGAAGAAATCCTAGGTGGACCATCATTTCGAAAAATCTCCCCGAAGGCGCGCAATCGTGGTCTTGCGGCGGCCAAATGGGGGAAGTCCATGACGCCTGACGGCTCATTCTTCACAGATCCATTCTAAACTTTGTTTCCATTTCACTTATAGATATCTATTAATGGTTTTTATTACCACTTGAGATGATTTCAGGTTGACCATCATCTCGAAATCTCATTTTGAACCCAAATTTGGCCTAAAATGGCCGACTCGGCTTTTTTCACGGGATCCCTGACCCCGTATGTGACCGTTCTCAACTTTTTTCTTCCTTAAAAATGAACAAGAGTGTCTGAACAATAGTTTTATAACGATCGGAAACTATTTTGATAGGACCATTATCTCGAAATATCGATTTGAACCCAAAAATCGGCTTAGTTTCCCCATTTGAAGTTTTTATCATTTACATCGAAGTTTGTTCTGCCAATTTTTTTCAAAAACAAGAAATCAAAAAAATGAGAAATGTGAAATACCAAGAAATTTTTTTCTCATAAAAAGAAAAAAACCCGACACTCTGACCACCGGTGAGGTTGAAACTTAACTTTCAAGCTGATGTTTTTATAAATGTTTTTTTATTATAACCTAAATAGTAGTTCTGGATCTTCAGACTTTTTCATACCTAAAAAACAAGACATTCGTCTTGTGACTATTTTTGTGAAAAGAAACCAAAAAAAAATATTTCGATTTTCAAGCGAAATTTTATTTAAAAGTGGGTTTCCCAGGTAAACAGTCATTTTAAAATTGATCCAAAAATAGAATTTATTTTTCAGTTCTCAGGTTTATATTCTCTTTAAAAAGTGAAAAGGGCCAAGATCTGTATTGATGGAACCAATAATCTTATTAGAAGGGTAAACCAAAAGTTTTCAAGCCAAATTTGGGTTCAAATCGATATTTCGAGATAATGGTCCTATCAAAATAGTTTCCGATCGTTATAAAACTATTGTTCAGACACTCTTGTTCATTTTTAGGGAAGAAAAAAGTTGAGAACGGTCACATACGGGGTCAGGGATCCCGTGAAAAAAGCCGAGTCGGCCATTTTAGGCCAAATTTGGGTTCAAAATGAGATTTCGAGATGATGGTCAACCTGAAATCATCTCAAGTGGTAATAAAAACCATTAATAGATATCTATAAGTGAAATGGAAACAAAGTTTAGAATGGATCTGTGAAGAATGAGCCGTCAGGCGTCATGGACTTCCCCCATTTGGCCGCCGCAAGACCACGATTGCGCGCCTTCGGGGAGATTTTTCGAAATGATGGTCCACCTAGGATTTCTTCGAACTAGTACCAGCTTGTACAGCTTCTCATAAGGTATCTTTTGAGAAGTTAGGAAGAATGGATCTCCCGGCTCAAGCTCGTGGTGGTCGAAAAACTAACTCGACAGACGCAAAAAGTGCCGTAACTCAAAATTTTCACACAGTAACCCAAGATGGTATGTACTGTAAAAGTTTTCAAAATTGGATTACCTATCGATTGAAATATCATTTGTCTACTAAAAACTCTTCAATACTGAGATACGCAGGTGCCTACCTGCCTACCGTAACCCGGCTACAGTAAGAGGAAATGGCTCAAAAAGTTGGGTCCGCATTTCTGATGATGGGTTATCCCACTGGATAAAGTTTCGTCGGAATCAAAAAATATTTTTTTTTATTGTACCCGTTGTTTTTGAGAATAACGGAGACAGCGTGTTAAGTGACATCTTGTCTTTCTTTTTTTTTTTGGGTTTCTCGGTAACGCTAACTGGAAGCGCCGCGGACGTTTCTGAGCGTTGGTAGTGATCACTTAAGAGTTCTGAAGCCGCTTTAGGTATCACTAAAAAGGCTCAGAAACGTGGCGAGGTCCGAACAGGGCTTCCAATTTTTCATTAGTCCGCACTTTCCAAGCAGCCTCCCAAGTGCTCTGAAGTCGCCGAACCCAGGCCATGACACCTCTAAAGTGACACCTTGTCTTTCTTTTTTTGAGTTTAATGTTATCACTCGGCTCTCTGTATCACAAACCGCACTTGCTCTGAAAGCTTCTGAACATTGATAGTGATCACTTAAGAGTACTGAAGCCGCTATAGATATCACTAAAAATGCTCAGAAAGGTACCGATGTTCGAAAAAGGTTCCCAATTTCCATGAAGCGCAAAATTTCAAGAGATAGTTGATTTTATTAGAATATTTCCTGAAAGTCTTTTCACTAGAGCTTTCTCAAAAAAGGTCTTGAGCCACACCTAGCGGCCAAGCAGCCTCTCAAGTGCTCTGAACTCGCCGAACCCAGGCCATGACACCTCTAAAGTGACACCCTGTCGTTCTCTTCTGCGCTTTTTTTTCGCGTTCTGTCCTCCCCCTGAGCCTTGTCCGCAGAACCTCTCGAGCACAAAAGCCCAAGTGTTTGTGGACACTGGGCCGTCAGTTTTTCCGAGCCGCCGAGACTTTTCTGGAATGACAGCTGTTCGTTGGAGCGAGGGGAAAAAAACAAACGGAAAAGGGATCGGAGCACGATTGTTTCATTTTTTTTTCATCAATCGGTTCATCCAATTCTTCTCAATGAAGATTCCAAACAAAATAGTGAGCAAAAATAAGAGATTTAGACGTTTTTCAGTATTTTTGTCTGAAATAGCGAAAGTGTGCTAGCCAAGTAGAAGGTTTTTTTTTACAAACAGTTTTTAAAAATCTAAAAATGGTCATAATTAGCCAATTAGAATTTTGGGCTTGATTTAACGAATTTTAGAAGCTTGGTAAGTAGGACTTGATGATTTAGTAGAAAATAAAAATTCAGTTGCACTTTGAAGGTTTTGGCGTCACTTTAAGGGACATTTTGAATTTATTTGACGAATTTTCGAGATAAAAATTCCAAAATTTATGAATTTCTAGATCTTGAGAATTATTGAGATGATCGTACAGGTTCTCAGAATCCAGTGGTGATTGAAAAAAAAAAAAAAATGATGAAATTTTTCTTTTTTTTGATTATTTTATCACTTTTTAGGGTGACTTTGGACGGAATTTCCGCAAAAAACAACTGGCTTAATCTACTGATTTTTCGTTTTTTTATGATATTTTTTTTGAGCTTGGAACCACCTCGATTTCATCGGCGTCATAAAAACTAGCGGCGTTTTTAGGTTATTCCTTCATTT
Source organism: Caenorhabditis auriculariae (assembly GCA_904845305.1). Classification (NCBI taxonomy): domain Eukaryota; kingdom Metazoa; phylum Nematoda; class Chromadorea; order Rhabditida; family Rhabditidae; genus Caenorhabditis; species Caenorhabditis auriculariae. Next base: position 1,256,974 of record CAJGYM010000014.1, on the reverse strand, counting down.
ATTCTTTTTTTTTTTGAATCATTTTTTCAAAGGCAGCAAATTTTATTAATTATCTTTCTGTACCAAAAGCTTTAGATTTATCAAAACTAGTGTTAAAGGCTTCCAATTATTGATTTTCTCCAGCTACCGGTTCATTATTTAACTTGACTCAGCCGTGTTCTCATGCCAAGAAGGCGGCCGCAAACAGAAATGGGCGTGGCTTGTTTGGCGCCGAAAAACGCCCCGAGGCGATCACTTTTGAGCCGCCTTCCAATCGTTCTTGTCCATTAGAAATTGAGATTTTCGATTTTTTGGAGTTTTTCTTATTTTTCTGGAAGTACTATCACTGGAATAACCATTGTTCATGTGGACTATTATCGATAGAGCGAATAAACTCTGATTTTAGCTACTTTTTTTGAGAAATTTCGATACTTTGAAAGGGACTAAATCGAGTTTTGAGCACGTTTTTTTTGCGTTCCAAAGTTTATTTGAGTCGGAAAAAACCAACCCTATATTATAAATAAAGCTAACAAGTGGAGATTTGACGCGGCTATTTTTTTTCTCGGCCGGTTTTTTTATTACTTTGTGTTGCTCTCAATATCTTTCAAGACCCCTTCATTGCGTGTTATAATTTTTTAAAACAAAAAAAGGTTCCAAAATAGCCTTTTAGGTTAGATTCTCCATGGAGCGTAGAAGCCGCGATGATGACGCGGCTCTTTTTTCTCAGTCGATTGTCATGAATTTCTGTTAATTTCGGCATGTTGCAAAGCATTTTCATTACGTCTTATGAATTTTCGAAGCAAAATGAGGTTCTAAAAAGTCTTGTAGGTTGGATTCTCCATGGAGCGTACAAGTTGAGATTTTGACGCGGCTATTTTTTCTCGGTCGGCTTTTTGGCTTTCAGTAGTTCTCAATACGTTTCATATCATTTTATCGCGTTTCAAAGCACGTTTAGAGACGAAATAAATTTTGAAGGATGATCTACAAGCTAGGCTCTCCATGGAGCGTACAAGTTGAAATTTTGACGCGGCTATTTTTTCTCGGCCGATTTTTTGGCCCTTTGTAACTTCCATCTAGTTTCAAGGCATTCTAATTGCGTTATATCAATTTTTAAAGCAAAACTAGACTTCAAAATGAGTCTTATAGGTTAAATTCTGCATGGAGCGTAGGTTGAGATTCGGACGCGGCTATTTTTTCTCGGACGATTTTTTGGCTTTATGTAGGTTCCAATTAGCTTCATGCGTTTTACGCGTTTCAAAGCACATTTGGAGCCGAAATATATTTCGAATGAAAGTCTATAAGCTGGATTCTCCATGAAGCGTACATACTGAGAAATTCGAGGCGCTTTCTTTCACCGATTTTCTCCAGCTCCCAGTGTATTTTATGTACCTTTTATTGAATCGAAATTCTGCCCGGAGCCAAGAGCTGGGTGAAGTGAAGTTTCATGCGCAAAATCTTCACATCGTTTCGCAACGGAACGGTCGGCGCGAGGGGTCAGTCGCGGTATTACGCAAATAATCGCCACCGGGCGCCCTCCTCCCCTCCTCCGATTGCTCTCCGTACAAACTCATACGGAAAGTCGACTTGTTCACACCAGCTTTTCCCCTTTTTCTTTGTTTTCCCTACTTAGAGTCGAGTTTGTTCTGTTTAAAGTGGTGGTAGAGGATTTTTTGGGCCTTTTTCCTTGTTTCTTCGCACCTTTTCTGAAATTTGCGGCCTTTTTGAACGGAAAATTGAGCTTTCAAGACCCATGAAAAGTCAAAAAAGATAATTTTTATTTGATATTAAGATGGGGTTTGAAATTTAAGCTATTTTTGCTTGAAATCTAGGTTTTTCCTGCAAAATTCAGCTCATTTTGAACAATTGACTTTTTTCAATGAAGAAACGGCATACGGTTGGAGTTTTCAAGTTTATTTTCAATTTTTCTCATTCATTTTTTTGATTTCTATCTTGAAAAACTGAGCCAATTTGCAAGTTAGCATTTTTTTTTAAAGTGAATTTTTGAGCTTTTCATGGCAATTTTTAATTTTCAAATTTTTCAGTTATTTTTTGAATTGTGAGGTTTAATTTTAAATTTCCTTGAACATGAGAAACCATAAAAAAGAATAAGGTAGGTCAAACTGGAGAGAAAAAAGTGTAGGTATCGGTTTACATTGAAATTCGATACCAAATTGTGTTAAAAATTTTTTTTCGTATTTTTTTCAATTTTTCGGTTTTTTTGGTCCAATTTGAAGGTTTTTATCGAAATTTCCATTTTAAAAAAAGTAGAAATGTCTATTTTATAAGAAAAAAAGCAGAAAATCTAGCCTTTCTTTTTTTTTTAGACCTTTTGATCAGGCGCCAAGCTTAGTCATTACTTTTTCCGTTCTTAATTTTTTTTTTAATGTTTTTCTTGATACTTTTGTGTTAGAAACTGTATGCCTTGTTCACTAAAAAATTCAAGTTTTTTTTCGCTGCTCGTTTTTCTTGTGATTTACAGTTTCAAAATTTTCCAGATATCCAAAAAGGATGATGTACGTTTCCATCAGCGTTTTTTTGAACTTTAATATAGAAGGCGTAGTCGTTTTGTTGTTTTCTAGTATAATATGTTCAATATTCCTTATTTTTTAAACTGTAATTTTTATGGCCATTCAGGTTCAGATTTTTCATTGAAGGTCTAGAGAATTTTCAAATTTCGCGCCAACTTTTTTTTTGTGGTTCGCTTTGGAATGTGGTGAGAAGTTGTGGCTACCGTTAGGGAAATAACACAGAAAATGAGAGATTTCGACGCTCTAGCATACATGGGAGGAGCATGACTGGCGACAGTCGAGTTGTTTAGCGAATTACAGGTTGACGTCGGAATATGGGAAAGCTCTTTTTATTCAATCACATTTAATTAACCCCCCATTCTCTTTTTGCCAAGTACGATCGAAGTTTGATTCCCAGGGGGGACAATAAGCAAATATAAATCGGAGCCAATTTCAAATTCGGCCGGTTTTTTGTCTTCCTGTCTCCCTCTCCCTCGCTCCCTCCGTCTATCATCCCATCATGAACATTTGAAGAAGGAGAAGCTTAGAATAGGGGGGGGGAAGGAAAAGCTTGTCGGCGGGGCCGCCAAAAACACGAGTCATTACGGTCCGCCGAAGAGCGAACAGCGGTTCTCTTTATTCTTCTCTTTTCTGGTAGAAAACGAACACTTATCGGCGCCGCTCCATGAAACGATTGCGATTGTACTTTTGAGTTAAGGGGCTTCATGACGTCACTTTTGTCATTTTTTGGTGTCATAAGCTACCTAAAAGGGAATAATGATTTTGAGCTTCTTCCTCACCTTATGACGTCCTTTTTTCTCTCAAAAAGCATTGATAACGTCAGAAAAACGTCTAATTCGGGCAAGTAGTTGTTCCTGGAATTTCGATACCGAAAGTAATCGTTTTTAGTAGAGTATATGATATAAATTTCCTTATTTTCGAAGTTTATGGCTTGATGAGGTCATAGAAGGCTTTAGTGATATAAAAAAAAGTTTTTTTTTGAAATTAGACGGCTTTTTCAATATTAACTGAGCTTCTACTGGCGTCAAGGAAAGTAGTGGTTTGAAAAAAAGTCATCAAGCGGGAAAATTGAGCTTCTCCTTGCTTTTTGGCGTTTTTTCCAGATAAAAGCCTATTTGAAGAATTAAAAAAACGTGTATTCTGGACACCTGCTGTGAGAACTTCCACTTCACAAAAAAAGATTTTTTTAATCAAGAAAAAAAAGGAAAATAGCCTTGCAAACCATTTTTTTGACCTCTTTTTTGACCTGGCGCCGAACTCCGTCATTTTTGTTTTTCTCAAAGTTTATGACGTTTCGAATCTTCCAAGAATAATTTTTTTTGCGTGTTTTCTTAGTTTTTATGATGATTTTTGATAGCTTTCCAAAGTTATACTTCGAATTTTTTTTTTCGACTTCAGAACTACTGTATTTTGAGATTTTCTAGATAATAACAAGGCTCTTCAAGGGGCACCTTGTCATGTATTTTTTGAGAAATCAGTAATTTTCTAATGCTTAAAAAAAATTTTGAAAAATAAAATTTTTCCAACTTTTAACGCCTTTTTGTGCATCTTGTCACTTAGTCTTCCGCTCACAAGGTTCCGGGTTCAATCCCCAACCTCTATTTTTGCCCAATATTTCCATTCATTAGACACTGATGTATTTATTTTAAAAAAATAATATTTACGGGGGTTTATTCGTTTTTTTATTCGGAACCATATTTGGCTTTTCTGTCGCCTATTTTTTGTATCTCTTTTTTTTTCTGTCCGATATTTTTATACGTTAGACTCTGATGACTTGAACTGTTTCAGAAAATAACATGCAATTTTTAATTCCCCAGTTTTTGTTTTTTTTTTCTTCGTTTGATAACTTCATTCCACGCTTTTATGACCATATCTGGCTTCAGATGAGCCGCCGCCTTCTCGCCGTCGGATTTCTGTTGGCTTTTGCCCAAGCGTCTCCAGATGAGCACACGGAAGCGTGTACGAAGGCGTTACAAGAGTGCGAAAACGACTTGGAATGTCAGAATCGATTGGCTCCTCTCATGTCGGCTTGGTAGCTTTTTTTTCATTTTGAGAAAAATTTGTAGATGTTGAGAAGCTCTATTGATTCATGTAAAATAGAAGGTTTTAGGCTGAAAAATGAAAATGAAAGAAGCAAGTTTTTCTAATGAAGATGGTGAAGATAGATCATTAAAAAAAAACGACTAGCATGCTCCCCTAGAGGGGAACCTTCAAAAACCCCTAAAGGGACCACTGTACCTCTCCTAAGTGTCTGAATCCAATTCCTACTGAAACATTCTCATCTGAAGTAAGCTCCTTGTTTCCTAGAAATATGCAAAAAGAACCTTGAAAAACGATTTTCCAGTTTTGCGCGGCTGGGATTTGAAAGAAAGACGCCCCAAAATACCATATAAGTCGGTGCAAATTGCGGCCTTGAGGGACTATTTTTGCGAGTTTTCTAAGGTTTTTGTTATGAATTCTTTAGAATGGAGCAAATTTTTGTAGGTTTTGAGGCTTATGGTTTGGAGGGTCAAGGGTTCAACTCCTACCGAGGGGGTTTCGTTTTTTGCCATTTTGAATTTTTGTGACCAGCTATTGGTTTTGAAGGCCTAAGACGTTCAAAATGTTGAAAAAGTTTTTTGAACGGTTTAAAAATGAAATGTTCTTCAAATTTGATTTTTCAAGTTTTGAACTATGGTCTGGAAGTTCGTGGGTTCGATTCCTTTCGGAAAACCTTTTTTCGCCATTTTTAGGTGGGTTATTTTGAAAGTTTGAGGCATTTTAGAAGCAGCTTCATCAAGGGTCTTAAAACAATATGTATTCCATAGTCAAGTGGTAGATCCGCAAAACATTGCTCAAAAGGTCGCTGGTTCGACTCCTCTTAAAGAAATTTTTTCAATATTTTTTTTTCAAAACATTCTTTTCAATTTTTGATGAACCCCTGTCAAATAAATACAATATGATCAAGTCGTAGTTGCTCAAACTTTGACTCAAAATAACACTATTTCAATTTTTTTTTTTCTCATGCTATTTCTCAACACCTGTCTTGCCAGACGAGCTCAAGAAAAAAAAAAGAGTCGAACACTTTGTTTTCCAATTTTTCCCATTCACTTTCCGCCCGTGTTCAGCAGCTTTTGTTTCGACGAAAATGCCCAAAAATAGCGTCGAAACCAAATAAAAATGGCGGCCAGCAGCAGCCGCGCAAACATTTCCTGTCCGCTTGAGCCGAGGAACGGTTTTGGCGTTTCGAAATATTTCAAAACAGGCAAAAATTGGAGGGTTTGGACGAACTTGTCACCTTGGCCGAATGGTAGTGTACTAAATTGATGTCCAAAGAGTCACAGGTTCGAGTCCTCTCCGTGGAAATATTTTTCGCCATTTTTTTCTCGAGTTATTCTAGTATATATATTATCTGAAAAATGACGATTTTTCCTAATTTTTTTTCAAAGCTTAAAAAGAGCTGTGCTGTGCTGTCGCTCCAGAGGTCGCAGGTTCGAGTCCTGCTCGTGCAAACCTTTTTTTTGCCATTATTCCTCAAGATATTCTTGTATATATTCTCTTAAGAGTGACGATTTTTTCATAAATCGTTTACATTTAAATTATTGAAAAAGGTGTGCTGATTTATCGCTCCAGAGGTCACAGGTTCGAGTCCTACTCAAGCAATTTTTATTTTTGCTACTTTCGATAATCCACTTTTTCCATCCGAAAGTAATGAATTTTCATAAGTCAGTTGAACTCGAAGTTTCGAAAAGTTGTGAAATAGGTGCTCGCTCCAGAGGTCACAGGTTCGAGACCTGTCCGTCCCAACTTTTTTGCAATTTTTTTTCAACTCATTTTTCACTTTTTCTTTCCAAAAGTGACCATTTTTCATAAATCTTTGCAATTGAAAGTTGAAAAAGAGCGCTGAAGTGCCCTCTCGACGGACGGAACGTCGTGAGAAACGCCGTTAAGAGGCGCCGTACTTGAAAATGTCGTTATCACGTCGGCGAGAGGGAAAGCTTCGAGCTTGACCTTATTATCAATTGGTCACGTTTTGATGGAAATTTTGAGCTGCAAGGAATTTTTAGCTGAAAGGATAGGTAGGAGATTGAACCGGGGACCTTTTGAGCGAGAAAATAATTTCTACCGATGAGCTAGTATTCTGATAAAAGCTGCCCATGAATTTAAAAAAAAAGGATTTTTTTTGGCTTCCACGATGAAAGAGAAAATTGGCAAAAATTTGGATCCTTTGTTGGGATCCGAACCTGTAACCTTTTGAGCGGGAGAATAATTCTTACCAATGAGCTAGTATTTAGTTAAAAGCTGCCCATGAATTTAAAAAAAAAGGATTTTTTTGGCTTCCACGATGAAAGAGAAAATTGGCAAAAATTTGGATCCTTTGTTGGGATCCGAACCTGTAACCTTTTGAGCGGGAGAATAATTCTTACCAATGAGCTAGTATTTAGTTAAAAGCTGCGCTTGAATTTTAAAAAAAAGGACTTTTTTGGCTTCCACGATGAAAGAGAAAATTGGCAAAAATTTGGATCCTTTGTTGGGATCCGAACCTGTGACCTTTCGAGCCAAGGGCAAGCATTCTACCACTGAGCCAGCATTTTGATAATTATCTTTCTGCGTTCAAAAATTCTTCGTCCGCAAGTTTATCAGTTTTATAGCCCATAAACTGTATCTCTCATGGAATTTCTGGATTTAGCGCCCCTTGTGGAGGGAATAAATCAACTTTTATGGACTTTTCCTTTCTTGGTCAGATCTTTCTCTATCTTTGGGATGGATCTGGGCGAGAATCAAGTTTGATCTTGTGGGGAAAACGGCGAGAATCACTTCTAGAACTGAATTTTTAATCATTATTTGAATTTCAGTACAACGGGAACATGCCAAATGCAGTGCCGAAGCGCCGTCTTGAACGTCTACCAGAATAAACTCGGCAGGGCTCTTTTAAGGTAACTTCTTGATGATTTAATGACGTCATAGTTTGCTAATTATTACGTCATAGTTTGCTAATAAGGACGTCAAAGCTTGAGATAAACCAAAAGATTGTAATTTCAAAATCTTGTGTTTACTTATTTTCGGGATTTCAAAGAAGTCGTGACGTCAAAATTTCACAGTTATGACGTCATAAAAAGAGTCATAAATCATTTAAAATGACGTCACGAAAATTTTTCCATTTTTTTTTTTGGACTTTTTGAGAACAAAAATTTTCTTTTTTTTTGTTTGAACTCAAAGCTTTAATGATTTCATAACTCAGAAATTATGACGTCATCGAATTTTTTTTACGCTCAAAAACACTCAGTCTAGAACTGAAGCACCAGACTTCCTTAACGGGTGCGATGACGTCATTTTCTTGATCGGCAACCGGACCACCGTGTTTTTTTTTTTTTTGCGTTAGAGCAAATTTGAGCTACTATGACTCAGTGGGGTCCTGGAAAATTAAGTAAACAAATAGGGAACAGGAGCTTTTTTCGGACCTTAAGCTGGAGTGTAAGCATTTGGCGGTGTGAGAGAACTTCTTGAGCTTTTTTTTCCTAGAGAATGGCTCGACGCGTTGCGGTCGCGCTGCGGTTTGAACTTCTTCATGACGTCATTTTCAGATCCGACGCTACCTGTATTCCGGGCCGAGAAGAGCTTCGCACCTGTAATTTCCTGCCAGCCGAACCGACAGTCCACTGCAGCCTGGCCAAGCTTGCCTGTGAGGCTGACCTTCAGGTTGGTCCAGCTCTTGATGACGTCACTTAGAAGGTAGTGAAGCTTGATAACGTCACTTAAGAGGTGGTGAAGCTTGATGACGTCACTTAGGAGGTGGTGAAGCTTGATGACGTCACTTAGGAGGTGGTGAAGCTTGATGACGTCACTTAGGAGGTGGTGAAGCTTGATGACGTCACTTAGGAGGTGGTGAAGCTTGATTACGTCACTTAAAGGGTGGTGAAACTTGATGACGTCGCTTAGGAGGTAGTGAAGCTTGATGACGTCACTTAGGAGGTAGTGAAGCTTGATGACGTCACTTAGGAGGTAGTGAAGCTTGATGACGTCTTAATATAGCTCCCACCTGATGACGACACACTAAAGTAGAGAAGCTTGATGACGTCGTTTACTAGTTATCTTAAAAAGCTGATTCAGGACTGTCTTGAGTGGAAAAGGTCTTGATACGATTTTTAAAAAAGGTAGTGCCTGGTTAATGATTAGGCCCCGCCCCCTAGGATCCCAAGCTCTCACCAAAATTGAGTCGTTTCTTAGATCATTTTGTGAATGTTGAATTCCTTGACCATTCTAAAGTAAGACAAGCCGATTTCTGCACCGGAAAGTAACCTGATACGGCGACAGGAAACAAAAGACGTTCCGACCTGATCTCAACCCAAATAAGGACCTTCATGCCATCCGATATGCGTGACTCTTGCTCAGGAGAGGACAATCAGAGATTTTTAGGTTCAGATAGGGCAGATTAACGCATAAAATCATTAATTTACCTTGAAGTCCGAGAGTCAAAGATCTTCTGAGTATACTGTAATAAATGAAAATTTCCAGTGCAACGCCAAGTGGGGCGTGTTCATCTCCGAATGCGAGTCGGAGGCGTCCAAGGGCGAGTGCTCGGAGAAATGCCGCGGACTCTTGCGGCAGACGACGGCGACCTCGTTCGGCTCGCCGTTCAGCAACTGCACGTGCACGGAACGCGACGACGAGCTCTGCCAGAGCCTCAGAGACAACATGCTCGGCGCCTGTCTCAAGGTAAGCGCGAAGTCGCTTCTGGTCGGGCGCAGAATTTTGGATCTTGATTCACAAAGCTCATGTGTAAACTTTGCTGATAAGAAGCTTTTGAAGTTCGCTCCTTTGAGAAAATTTTTTGAATGGCTGGCCACGCCCCTTTTTATCATTTTTCATATGTACTAAGGAAGCGATACTTTAGAAGAAATCTCTGGGGAATTATGAATTATCTTTTTTCAACACGTTTACCTGTAAAAAACTCGGAAATAAATATGACGTCATTCCAGGAATCATCTGGCAGCGTGCCAGCCCCTGGCGACAACTCTGTGACGGAATCCCCCATCGACGACCAGGAACCCTCGAAATCCGCTCTGCAAACCTTCCCTCTCCTCCTTTTGTGCACTCTTTTCGTCATCCGATTGTTCTTTGTCTAATTCTCTCAAAAATCATCGCATCTCAAAAAAAAAATAGTGCGGATAGAGGAGTCCTTCTCATGACGTCATAATTCCCCCCAAAAACTTTATTTATCTGTAAATCGAGCCTTTTTGAACTAACAAAACTAAACTAATTATTGATTTTCACAACTTTTTCGCCATCACGGTTCTCATGGTCCCTTTAGGGACCACTTTAATTGTAAATAAGATATCTAATGATTCGCACGTTGCTCAAATCTTTGTTCGAAACTGATAAAAGAATGAATAAAGCGTTGAAAGATAGCGGAACGCACTGAAAACGAGTAATTACAGTGTGATAACATGATAAAAGTTCCACTTCCATGTGATAAAGGCCTTTTTCTTTTTTGTGTTGTCCTTTTCTTTGTTCCTGAATGTTTTGAAATACCTCCCAATCTTTGATATGACTCAGCGTAGTTTTGTTATCGGACTGTTTTATTTTTTTTTAGTCCTTTTGGCTTTATTTAAAAATTAAGTTTATAAAAACCAGAACAGCGTGAGCGAGAGACCAACAGCGTCCCGAAGAGACGGCAGAGAAAGAGAGTAATTCATCTTATCTGGCGTCTCCACAGGTTGATGTTGATCTCACCGCTTTCTCTATATTGCCGATTGATAAAAAAGCATAAGGCAAGCATCTTCAAGAGATCGAAAGCATCCTGGAGGCCAGAGAACGAGAGATTTTTGCTTCTCTGGTGTCTCTTCAGACTGATGTTGATCTCTCGTCGAAAATTTTTCAGCCTATTTCCTATATATATATAATAATATATTTTTTTTATTCTGAAAAATATGTGGTTATCCGGTTTTTCGCCAATGTATTTCTTAATTCAGAAATGAGCGAACACTTCCGCCAAGAAGCTTGCTTAGCATTTCGCGCTGAACCCAGCAACGTCACGGCCTACAAGGGGCTCAAAGAGGTTCATTACTCATTTTTGGTCTCAAAAAAACCGCTGAATTTTCATAAATTCTTTTTTTAAGAATCAATAGTTGAGCTATTAATAAATCAATTTCTAAGTCCTAGTGTAATGACTGAAAAAAATAGACCTCGAAAGGCAGATTTGGAACTACTTTACGATGAAAATTATTTTAAATTTTTATTTTTAAATAATTCCATCAAGACTGAAAAGTGAACTTTGAAAAACAATTCAAGGTAAAATCTATAATTTTTCTCAATAAACTTCGAATTTTCACGACCTCCATAACGTAATGAGTTTACAGAATGTTTGCAAGATAGATTGATTCTGAGATCGTTCAGCAAAGTTGAAATTTTTTTGTTGAGCGGTAGGAAGACAAATAATGTTGAAATTATTAAAATAATGACTTATACAAAATTGAAAATTCAGCAAAAACGCTTCAAAAAAAACCACCTGCCCGGCGAGATAGGTCTCTACGCAGTGGAACTCACAGGAAAGGCGTTCCAATTGTTCCGCACCTACTACGAAATCGCCCAGTTCCTCAAGAACGAGTTCGACAGAAAGTACGGAGGAAAGTGGCATTGTATCGTCGGCGATAGATTTGAGTCTCTCGTCGATCCCACGTATCCCAGCGAGCACTACGTCTGCTACATCCACAACGGCGTCGAAATAGAACTCTTCAGAACACTTTGATCCTTTTTTGTTATTTTTGAAGTTTGATGCTGAAATTGATTAGACAATGGATGATAAATTTCTTGCCGAGATAAGAGGAAATTTCTATCAAGTGAAAGTTTAAATGCAAGGTTTGAATGCCGCGAAACACATAAAAACACGAACTTTGTGGAATTAAAGCGGTAAAATTTTGAAAAAAAAAAGCGTTTTCATTTCAAATAGGGTTGAAAAGAAACGCGCAGCTCAATTATATTTCATATATTTCAAAAAAATAGAAATAAAAATTTTTTTATTGAAAAATTACTATTCATTCTGAAAAACAATTAAAATTACGTTCTTCTATCGAATGGTCGACTTCCGGGAAACTTTTCGACCATAATTTCTGTTTTCAGTCTTATATATTCTAAAAAAACTACATAAAAATCCATAGATAAGCTTTTTTTAGAATAGCGAAAATCTGAAGAAAGGAAAAATCGACGAACAAAAAAATTAAAAACGACTCCTGCTCTTCCCTTTGAGACTACTCTTCATAACTTGCAATGCTCCTTTAAAAATTTGAAACTTAAAATTATTTATTTTCTTTTTTACACATTATTCTTTTTTTCCGTCCTTATTTTAGTTCTAATTTATATTCAGATTGTCTTCGTAGTTTTCTAAACTTTCGGATATCATGCTTTGAACGAAAATCGGAATTGTAAACTCAAAAATGACAAGTCTGAACTAGATCAAAAGTTTTTGACCCCGCGTCGACGCGGGGTCAAAGCTTTTGTCATTAGGTCAACCGACCAAAACGTTCCAGAAAGGCGCCAAACCTCGGGAGAAAAACAACACTCGTCATTCTTCTCTTTTTCCTCCGTGCTGGGCGGCATGTTGCTCGTCGTTCTTTTAATTTTTGAAATGTTTACTCTTATTTTTTGTTTATTCAACCTTTCTCTATAGAATAGTTGAATTATTTTTAGATTCCAAACATGATAATGTAAATTTTTGACGGATAGGTTACAAATTTTTATGGCGTGTTCATCGGAGAAACGGAACATGCTTCAAAACGAAAAATTGTGTTTATCGGCGCGCCGAAGTTGCTCCAAAACAGTACTAATTTTTGTTTTGGATCAATTTTCTTACGTTTAGAAGCAATTTTCGTTTTGTCCGATGAACATGAAAGTTTTTTTTTCGCCACAAACTTTTTGACAGGCGTTTTGGTACAAAACTTCCTTTTGAGTTTAAACAATGGTTCATTTTTGTAGCCCATAAGTTTTAATTAGACTTTACTTCTCCGCGGGGAGTTTCGTTTATTTGTGTTGGTTGTTTTTCGCGATCAAATCTTCGATAAATTTTAAAATGAAAATTGCTCTTTTTCAGGCGAATCTTGGCGGTTCGAATAGGTCTTAGAGGATGGTGGCAGCGCGATGACCTCACCTTATTGAGAAAAAGAAATTTGAGTTTTTTTTCACTTGTTCACAAAATCATTTGTGACTTTTATCAATTCCAAAATTTCCAGAGACTTCCTGACGTGAAGAAGATGTGATGACAGAACTCGACAAATACAAGCAAGGGCAAGAAGGAAAAACGAAGGATAAGTTTGAGGTTCGTTTTTTTTTTGCTTGACTCTGAGTCGTTCATAACTGAGCGACTGGGCTTCTTCTCAACCAGACAAAATTCTCGATGCCAAGCAATTTCAGAGTCAAAAATATCAACTGTGTTTCATTTTGCGCCAGGAAACTGGGGTTCTACATTTACTTCAACACATTTTTCAAAAGCAAAGTTCAATACAGATTTCCTGGTGCATAGTGAAATAATCTTCTTTTTTTTTCAGATTTTGTTGAACATCCGAAATTTTTCCAAAACGTTTCGTGGGAATCACATAGAAACGGCGATCAATTTGGGATCTACTTTTTCAAAAATATTCTCTTTTCGATAGCTACAAGATTTCACCAAATTGAACGTCGTTTTCATGTTATTAACATCATTTATATTCATTCGAATTATATTGCTTGGTTTCGAGATTTTGGCTGGAAAAGATGGCCCAGGGTCGACTTTTTGTTTTTTGCGCGGCGCTTGTGTCGGTGGCTGACCGTGGCTACGAATTTTTCGTCGATTGATCATATTTTATTGGTTCTTCACGACTTCAAAAAAAAAATTAGAGTTTTGCACCTTCCTCATTTTCGCTAGTAGTGTTTTGAGCTTCACTTTTTTTTCAGTTTTTATATGATGATGTTGGTATACACAGATTTAGTGTACAGAGTATAAGCACTTACGTAAATACGGCGCCACTTGAAAAAAAAACTTGATCAAAATTTTTATTTTCAAAAATTCCGCAGATTCGTATTTTTGATAACTTTCCGAGTGGTCTCTTTTGAATTCAAGTAAAGCTATACAGTTGCCGCAAGTTTGTTGAGCCAAACATTTTGAAAATTGTTTTTTTTTCTCCCGAGTTCATTTTCTTAATTTTCAAGAAGCTTCCCATATTTGTGACTAGCTTGAGGTTTTATCAGTAATAACTTAGGTTGAAACTTTCATAAGATTTTGTACCACAGCGGATCTAAGTTGATCATTTCAAGGCTTTCAAACTCTACAATAGTTCGAAAATAATTCATCAACTTCTCAAACTCGATTTCAAAAAAAAAATGTAATGATCAGCTTGAATTCGCTTTTTTTATTGAGAGCTTAGTGAGTTGTTAGCAAACTGTACACTAAAAATTTAGATAATTTATTCCATAGTTTTCAAGGTTTAATATAATGTGATCGTTTGGCGAGGAATTTGTAGTCTTGTGACTGGGGGCCTTCGAAAAAAAAATGGTTTTTTGCGAAGCCTCACTCAAAGTTAATGAAAAGGTCTTGGCAAAATGACAATGTCAGCTTAAGGCCACTTCAAGAGTTGAACTTTTCAATTGACTTGTGGGCTCAAAGGAAGAGACTTTGTGGCAGTCATGATAAAAGCCTGTTTTTCCCTTTCTTCTCTGAATTTTTGGTTGGCTCTTTTGATTACAAGGCTCTGATGAATCTATTAGAATAGCAGACTTGTTTCTTTTTGAAACTTTGCAAAAGTGTATTCGCAACTTCTCGATACAATGATTGAAACTTTTAACTTGATAAATATTTCAAAAAGAGCTCTAATTTCTGCAAAATTTATTAAATTTAGAAATTTTTTTCGATAAAAAAATTGTAACAGTTTCGTTAAGTTGCGAGTTCATCTTTTATGACTTTAAGACTATTTTCGAAAAAGTTTGGAATTGATGAAAGATTGAACTTGCGCTTCTACAGTTAAAAAGACTTCTTCTGAACTTGAATTTTTTAAATCTTTCGCTTCGACTTGTAAAAGTTGATTTTTGTTTTTTTTGGGAATGGTTCGTTTTAGAAGCTTTAAAAATATAGCACAGTTCAATCTTTTTGTTGGTGACAGACAATTTTACTTTAACTTGAAACTTCACTTCACTTTAACCTGACTTCACTTTGACTTCAATTCTTTTGAAGCTTCGCTTTATCTAGCTTCATTTCACTTCATTATTAAAACACTTCAAAACTTAAAAGAACTTTGACTGTTTATTCATCAGAAACTTGCAAACAAAAAAAAAATTAACAAGACTTCATTGACCAGAGGGACTTGAGCTTTTGCCTGGACTTTTCCAAAAGACCTGTGTCTTTCTCAAAGCCTTCAAGTCACTTGGAGAGTTCAACTCTTGACTGGCTTTTTCACTTTTTCAAAAGACCTTTTCATTGGCTTTGTGTGAAGCTTTGAAAAGAATGATTTTTTTTTTTTCGAAGACCTCCTGCCTAAGTCGGCCATCGGCTCAAGAGTCGGCAAAAAACTAAGGTCGACCTTGGGTCATTCAGAGGAGACGCCCGAAGGCAAAGTTATGGACGGTTCAGGACTAATGGGGTGAGGGTTTCAGGTCGAGCGATGTGACGGGATGGACGCCGGACGACGTCGTACTCCGAGGGCGGCATCGAACCGGACACTCTGAACCGTGAAATTGAATAAAGTGTTCTCCTCCCCCTTTTGTACTTGGTTTTGTCCGGCAGGGTCAGGGCCGCTGCCGGAATTCTCTCTCGCGGTCACTGTCGCCGGTAGGGGTCTCCGAACTCGTACTCCCCAGCCACCTCTGGAGTCTGAAGCAGAGTACCCAGCTCAGGCCTTAGGGGCCCAAGCCAGATTCCTCTGCCCCAAACTCCACAGACCTATGAAGCCTGAAGCAGAGTCTCCAGCCCAGGCCTTGAGTGCCCGAGCCAGAGACCTCTGCTTCAGACCCCACAGGCTGGCTGTGGAGCCCGAGTCGGAGGCCTCGACCTCAGGCTCCAGAGTGCATTGGAGCCTGAGATCGAGTCTTTGGTAGGTGGCTATTGGCTCGGAGAAGGTCCTGTTTGGCGAGGCTCTCTTCTCCCTCTGAGCTCGTCATTTGACAGTGTCTCGCAAGTCCTTCATGCCTCTTTTGCCCCAACTCCAAAGCTTCATCCTGAGCCAAGCGAGCTCCAACTCCCGCAGCTTGACCTTCAGGCTTTGAACATGCTTGACTTGTGCTTTGTTGAAAGGTTTCTCTTTGAGTTGAAGATTTTTTTTTAGTTTTCAAAGACTTTTGAGGCTTCAAACTTCTGCTGAACACTTGTAGCGTCTCCTACAGTTCACTTAAGTCAATATGTGATTAAAAATTTCCAAAAGAACGCGGTGAACTGAAGTAGAAAAGCATTACAAGTATTTTTTTGATCAAGTTTTGAAAATTACACAATTTTTTTCATTTTAATTGAAAAGATCTTGAACTGCAACAAGCGCTCGTGAAGCATGAAGTTCAAGAGACTTGCAAAAAATCGGAAAATTTTGAAGTACTAAGAAATCTTCAATTTAATCCAAACGTTATCTGCCGAGCTTCCTTTTCAAAATTTTCGAACGTCAACCAAAGTAAATAATAATAACCGCATGAACTTCGAAAGTCTTTAAGAGTAATTACGGTATTGAGTTCAAAAAAATAAAAAAAGGTCCTAATCTTTCTTTAAATTTTCTCTAAATAATGACTAGGGGAAAGTAAAAAAAAATTTGAAAAATTACTCTGAAGCTCAAAAATTTTGAAACTTTTTTAAATCTTCATCAGTTCACCGCAGTCAAAAATCTATGATCAAAGCCTACAATTTTGTAGAAAATCTTTTTTCGCGAAAACGTTGGATTGTTCAAAAGTATAATATCAATTTTCAAGTGGTTAAGTCTTCTCCTTCATAGACTGCGACCAACTGACGAAGACTTTGAATTTCTACAGTTAATCCCGAAATATCTTGATAATAGAAAAAGTAAAGTCTTGCAGATAAATCTTGGATTAAAAAGCTTCGATTCAAAGAGCGTTTTTTCAACAAAACACATGTTGAACATGTTCGTTTCAAGTGATCTGGTGATCAAGTTGAAGTAGTTTGAACTCATTGGCTGAGGATAAAGCCCAGAAACTGTGAAAGAACAAAAGAGACATGAATGACCTCGCAAGACACTGCCAGGTGGCGCCCCAACTCATGCAAAGAAATATTGAATTCGTTCGTTGATCAATTTTTTGAACTGTTAAGATTGAGCAGGAAAATAAGCGATAAGTTGAATTTTTTTTTCAAATGTGAAAAAAGGCCTGAAAATCAATTGAAAAAGGTTCGAATGAGATTATTTACGAAACTACGAAAAAGATCCAGGAAATAAAGTAAAGTGAATAGTCTCAATTAACTCAGCGCTCAAAATTGAGTTGAATACGTTTTTTTATAGTTACTTTTTCTAGAAAAAAAAAAATTGTTATTTTTGGAAGAAAAAGTATTCCAAAAAAAGGGTACTCCGTAAAAGAGAAAGGCCTGAGCTAAGTGAGGTAATTCATTCATTTTCGGTTATGAAAAAAACTGATGAATTTAAGACCGGAAATAAAATGACTTTTTTTAAATCAATTTTTTTCGAAAAATACTCTCTTGAATCATTTACCTGGAGCCCTACTTGCTAAAAAAACAGTATTGAGTAAAGATTCGAACCTTCGTCTTATGATCCCCAGGCGCCCTTTTAAACCTCTAGACCAACTAACAAGTTTATTTTCTTCGCATGAGAAGGATATCAGGTTGTGTACGAATAAGTTTGGTTTAATAGAATCATCTGGGAGAGAAAAAGCAAAAAGAAAAACGCTTTGATCGAAAATCTAAAGTAAAAGTTTTATTTTTTATGTTCCTTCAGCTAATCTAAAAAAACCTATCTCTTTCAGAATAAAAAAACGAATTTTTTTTTTTGGCTTTCTAGACTCGAAACTGACCCATCTATTTCTACATATTAACACATAATCATGAAATTCTCTAACTTCTGACCAAAACCAATACATAATGAACCAGTTATGATCTGCCTCTAATTTTCTTGCCACACTAAACAGGTCGGCAAATAATTTAGATGAAAAAAATTCGGGAGCTTGAAAAAAAAGGATAGATTCTTGCGAAGTTTGAAAATTTGAAGATTTGGTGAAATGTGTCATTTTTGAATAGAAATTGCTAGGAATGCAAAAAACGCCGCACAGTTTCAATGTGACAAGAAGAAGTTAAAATGAAAAATTTGGAGAAAAAAATCAATTTTTTTTAATATTTTTATTGATCATCAAAAATCAAGTTCTGATTGAAGCTGTTTGAAGAGTATCCACTACAAATTGAAAAAGTCTAGACACTAAAAAAATCAAACTTTCTTCACTTGAAGGTCTTAACAAAAAAAGTTACACTTTCAAAAGTAAGTATAAAAAATGCAATTTTTCTTCTCGAAAAGCAGAAGAGTTTTTCGCGACACTTTCTTACAACTAGAAAAAAAACGGCTTCAATCAAAACTTTGTTAACAGTAAAGCACAACCAGCACTGACACGTAAAATCCTCCTTTTAAGAACCCGAGGAAATCTGAAAAAGACAAAAAATATAACTTTATTCGCACACAACCCAACAACAAAACGCCACCATCGAATTGACGAGCCCGGAAGGAAAAAATCGCCTCGCCCCACAGTACCCTCTCCTGACAGAGAAAAGGGCGCATGTATGCTTGGCTGGAACCGGCGAGAGAGCATGGAAGACGTGGAGACGCCAGAGTACAGCTCTCCACTTTTTGGGCGCTCTTTCGGACCAGAAAGAGCCGAGAAATACAGGCGTCTTTTTCTCTGCAGCCGCCACCGACCAAAGCCCCAATCCGGCAACATAAACCGCGAGAGGACGGACAAGACATCACAAACATGGACGGAAAAAAATGAATTCTTCTCGAAAATTGCTTCTTTTATTTTTGTATGAAGGGTATCATTGCATGAAATTCACTATTCATGTCAAAAAAAAATAGGATCCTTATCTAAAAAATCAAAGAGAGAAAAATTGAAACTGCTTCAGGTCTCAACTCTATGGAACTGAGGGAAATTCGTTCAAACTTTTAGGAAACCGGAAGAAAAAAAAACGAACACATGTGCGACGCGGTCGCGTTGCACTAGTAATTTTCGATCTATATTATTAAACTTTTTTTTCAAACTTACGACCAACTTTCCAAACCAGAAAAAAAACTGACAGTTCCTATAAACTGATTTTTTTAACTCTGCAAAAAAATCTCAACTAGCCTTTAAAAAAATTTCAAATTTTGAATAAAAAAACTTTCAAAAATTTGCTTAGAACCAGTCTTTTTTTTCTAAACTTTCAAAAATTTCGAGCGATATGACTAGCAATTTTTCCAACGATGATTCAAAAAAAGCTTAGTAAAAAAATGCCTACAAAAAAATAAAAAAATAATTTTTGACAATGCCTGAAATTTGATCTACATAAAATAAAAAGAAACGATAGGGGGAACCGCGACGCAACCGCTTGCAAGTCAAATTTGAATTTTTCACGTTCAACTATTCAGGAAAAAAACGTAGTCGAGCTTCATGCAATGATACCCGGGTAAAAAAATCTGAATCTAAAAATTAAGAAAGAAAAACTTCGAGTTTCTAATCAATTTTCGAGAAGAAAAAAACTCTAAAATATTTTTTTTGAATTTTGAAACATGTACTTTTTTTACGCTGAGAAACGCAATCCTTTACGAAATTCATGAAGAATTAACGAAAAAAATCTGAAACTTTATCGTAAAATAAAACAGCCTTCATGCGTTTCTCAGCGTAAAAAAAACAAAATACAAAGAAATTATACCTTAAGAAAATTCCCAACGCCATCCGAGCCGCCCGTTTTTTTCACATCCGTGTATCTCGAAAAGAGTTTCTATGAAAATAAAGAACTCAATTCAAGAATAAAAATAAATCTTTCTTATCTTTGAAAAAAGTTGCTTCTTCCCACGTCTGCCCCAAGATCCGCGAGCCGTCGACCAAAACGCCGAAGCCGCCTGGCCTGGAAAAATACTTTAAGAAAAATTACAACAAACGAAGTAAAAAACGAGAAAAAAAAAACAGTTGGAAAGAGATTCGTACATCAAAATTAAATTTCCTAAAGCCTCGCGTATTTCTAAAACTATCTTACAGAGAAAAAAAAAGGAAAAGTTTGAGAACTTCGGAAAAAACGAAAAAACAATAAAATTCAGCAGAACCTAGTTTTAAAACTATTTTTGACAACAAAACAACAATTATCATGAAATTCAAAAAAAATCGAGCAGCACGGAGGAAAAAGAGAAGAATGACCCGTGTTGTTTTTCTCCCGAGGTTTGGCGCCCTTCTGGAACCTTTTTGGCGGTTGACCTCATGACGTGGGGTCAAAACTTTTGATCCAGTTCAGACTTGCCAATTTTTATTTTTTTCTAAGCAGATTTTTTGTTCAAAAATATGTTTTTGAATGGTTCGAAAAACTCGCAAAAACCACCTATTATGGGAAGTAAAACTGAAACTCAAATGAAAAATACAAAAAGACATTTAAAAAAAAATGATAATTACACTAAGAATAACTGCCGAGATAAACGCGAGACACTGGCGGTACATTGACGAGCTCGCAAACATCTCGCTTTTTTTCTCGCGCCGGTCTCGCATTTTTCTGGGCGCGAGCTCGCATTTTTCTAGGCGCGAGCTCGCATTTCTCTCGCAATTTGAAAATTTCCGAAATGCCAGATAAATGCGATATGGCGCCAAGAAAAATACGAATTCGCGCCGAGATAAATGCGAGATTGCGCCTAGAAAAAAGCGACATTTTTGCGAGTTAGTCAATGTACCGCCACCGAGCTCGCGTTTATCTCGTCAGTTATTCTTAGTGTATTAGTCGTTCTATACTTACACTAAGAATAACTGACAAGATAAATGCGAGCTCGGTGGCGGTACATTGACTGACTTGCAAAAATGTCGCTTTTTTCTAGGCGCGATCCCGCATTTCTCTCGGCGCGACCTCGCATTTTTCTCGGCGCCATCTCGCATTTATCTTGCGTTTCGGAAATTTTCAAATTGCGAGAGAAATGCGAGCTCGCGCCTAGAAAAATGCGAGCTCGCGCCCAAACAAATGCGAAACCGGCGCGAGAAAAAATACGAGATTTTTGCCAGCTCGTCAATGTACCGTCAGTGTCTCGCGTTTATCTCGGCAGTTATTCTTAGTGTAAAGGGACATCGACAGCGCTGAAAATTTTTATTGAACCGAAGTGCCAAAATTTTTGCAGCAGCCATTTTAATTTTCTTTTTTTCATCTTTTTTTTGTTTTTTTAGAACTTTACACAGTAGATTTTATTTTTATTTTTGGAAAACTACTACGAAAAAATCAACTCGCTAGAAAAAATTAATAAGATTTAACCGAAACGTCTTGAATGTTAATAAATGCGAAAAAAAAACATTTTGGACTTCAATAATAAAATGTTTTCCTTCTTTTCTCTTTTTTTTCTACCAATTATATAACAATATCTTCTGGCTGATTATTCCAGAGTTCAATAATATATAAAAATTCTCGCTTTTTACGATTTTCTTTCACGCGTTCAAATTCCAAAGAAGTGTAGGATTACAAGTTTTATACAGCAAGTCAATCAGATAGTGATAAAATATAACATGATCTCTTTTTCTCGGATCAAAATAAAAATCAAGGAGGTTCACAAAATAGAGATCGATATAAAATCAGAGATCGTGGGGACTTTCAAAACTTGCTCTGAAATAAATATTTGTTTTCAAACTCTTTCGATGGAAAATCGATGAAATAAGATTAGAAATAATAATTTGAATGTTAGATCTCTTATAAAACAGAAACTTGTCACAAACGAATGTCAGATTCACAAAGGAATGTGAGTATTTTCAAACTGAACGAAAATTTGTAGGGATAACACGTTTTGGTCATCGATTTGGTCGGATAGGAACGGTATTAGCAGGAAGAGGGGAACAAAAAAAATAATTTAAAAACGGCGGAGAATAATTGGATAGATTACTTCTTCTTGGCCTTCATGAATTTCTCGAGTTGGTTTTTGAAGATTTCCGTGACTTTGGCATTGAAATCGCCGTAGCGTTCTTCGTTCTCGTGCTCCTTCAGCATACGCAGAGAGAAACTGTAAATTTTATTCTTTTTTTATTTCTTGCATGTGCGATTTTTTCAAGTTAGATAAATATTCGAGGTCAGAGAATTCCTGTTTTTCCTGCTTTTAACTTAAAAGGAATTTTTTTAAGTTCACTTTAGGATTTTCAAAATACAATTACAGCCGGTTCACAACTAGCTTGAAACGCAAAGGGGCGTGGCCTGTCTGCGCTCTCCATAAACCAGTCACTGTCTCTTATCATTTCGTGTCAGGACCCTTTTTTTTCGATGGCTCAAGCCAGCCGTGAATCAGCTATATCAGAGAGGAGTTCGTATAAATCTCGAAAATCAAAAATAGATTTTTGAAAAATAAGCAACTTCAAATGAAGAATAACGAAAAACTAGCTTTGAATTATAAAACCTAAATTTGGAAAGATCCTATTTTCACGTCATATTATTCTTTTATAACAATGAATCTATGCGTTTTAAATCCCAATGAGAAGAAAACAAATTCGATATTTTCATAAATATATGCTTTCTGAAGAAGTGATTGGCATGCATAAATCGTGATTTTTTTGAGAAATATCGAGTTTCAAACAGACGGAAAACTTCAAAACGCACATCAAGGCCTCGTCCTTCTCGTCCTCTTCGCAGGCGAAAATCTTGTTCGACAGGGCGAACTTGTCGCTGATCCCGCTGTCGGTACTGTCGGCCGAGGTCAGGGTGTGATGGAGACGGTAGTTAATGCACGGTCGGTAGAATTCCATGTCTCTGCAAGGAGAAAAAGTTATTTTTCAACTGGAAGAGTTGGAACGAACTCGGTGAAGAGCCACTTAGATGTGCAGGTGCCGGCACGAGTGGCACTGATGTAGTAGTCCTTCTTGTTCTTCCAGATCTGTTTGAGGCGTTGCAGTGGGTACTGCTCGTTTTGGAGAGCTCCTTGGATCCGAGACCAGGCTCGGCGAGTGTACTTGATCTGGAGGTGGCACTTCAAGCGCTGGTCCCAAATCACTGCAAGAAAAAAGTTCCTTGTCATTTTTCCTGGGGAACTGGAGCTTTTTGTCGTGTTTTTAAAAGTCTTGGTAGTTCAGCACGACGTTCAGTATTTTTGAAGGAACATAAGCCGGAAGTTAAGAGGAAAAAATACTTCGAGAACCAAAGAAAAAAAAGTGGGGTAAGTTTCTCGTTCAAAATACACCGTTAGAATTGCAAATTTCAAAGCTTTACATATATTTTGAGACTTTTCTTACTGCCAGACCTTCAATTTCTAAAAATAATCAATAATATTCAAATTTAACCACAGTAGCATAATTTCATGAATGGTACTCCATGGGGACAATTGAGCAAATTTTAAAAAATGAGCCTTTTTCATCGGATTCAGTGCTGAGGTTCAAATCAACCCTCGAAACTTTTTTCCAATTTCAATAAAAAAAGGCTTTCTTTCATGCAAGTCAAAGTACATAAAAAGGTAGCCGAGTATGCCCTTGAGGGGAAATTTTGTTCAAATCCATTTTCAACTTTTTTTTTGACAAACCAACCTGGATACTGTTGAACGTGCTGAATGATCTGGCGAACGATGGCCTTATCGGCATGATCTTCCTTGGTTTTCGGGCAAACCCGGGTGAATTTGAAGTCGTTGGCGCTGTTGACTCGAACAACAGCGTCTCTAGAAAATCAAACTTTGAACTGTACCATTTTCGTATGTTTTTTCACGCTATCAAGACGTATAAGAACTCTACAAAAACAAAAAATGTAAAAGGACGCCTTTTTTAAAATTATTTGAAATGAGGATATCTTAAAGGCACATGGGCAGTAGAAAATGGAGTTTGAAACTAAATCGAAAAAAAAATGAGTAGATCAAAAAATTTCTCAGCGGCAAATCTACTTGAAGAAGCACAAAAATGCGATCTTTTTCTCTTGCACTTTTTTTGAATCTTGCTTTGGATCATTCTAATTATCCTACACGTGATAAAGTTCTTCATAAAATGGGAAATTTGTCTAGAACCCTATTTTTACTGACCATATGCCATTAAAATACCTCGCCAAGGAGGAAAAATGCCTTTTTTAGTACCACCAAGAGATTTTCTACATTAAAGGTAAGTGAGAAATGAAAAACGGGGGAAAAAATCAGGGATAAAAATCTTGCAGAGATATCAATTTTTTAGCAGAAAGTCTACACGAAGAAGCTCAAAAATGCCTAATTTTGGAGTCTTGCTTTGGATCATTCTAATTATCCTACACGTGATGAAGTTCTTCATGAAGTGGAAAATTTGTCTAGAACCCTATTTTTACTGCCTATATACCTTTGAAATACCTCGTCAAGGAGGAAAAGTCATTATCCTGTTCAATTCGCCGACTTTTTTTTTCAATTTAAGGTTCAAACAGCATCGGATAAGAAACTATGGAAGTTTGAAAAAATGAAAAAAAACACGTTATTTTTGTTATCATACGTTATCATGCGCAGCGACTTTACAGTTTTGTTGAATCAGTAAGAAAAAATGACTAACGTTCCATTTCCTTCGATCATGTCAGCGTCGATAGCTGGCAGATAAATACTGTTATTGGTTCTTTTGTAGGCCGCCGTTTCCGGGAGTTCTCCTTTGGCCACTCGTTCGAGCATGTCCTTCTCGTCGTACTGAAATCAAATTCATAACTTTGGCCTTCAGTATTCGAGACGAGATTCTTTTTTGAAACAAAAACGCCGTTTTCTCAAACCTTTTCATACAAATTTTGATGAGAAACGGACCGGAAAATTCAGAAATTTCAGCATTTTTTTCTGCTCAAAATTTCTTATAAAAATTTGGGTTGAAAAAAATGAAAAAATGCCTGCAAACTTAAAATAACTGCTGCAAAAATGAGCTCCTTTTTGAGTAATTTCAGGCTTTTTTCCTGGAAGTTTTGAGGACTACTTCATGAATTACTATGAGTGTACTCCTGAATAATTAATAGTTGTTCGATTCCAAGAAGTAATAGCCCTGAATTTGATATACCTCAGGACCGTAGAAAGACGCGGTAGTGGTGCCATAGGCGTAGAACTCGCTCTTGACCTCCGCCTTGATCTCCTGTTTCACTTTGAGATTGCCGAGCGATTTCCGGGGCTCGCAGCTTTTCTTGACGTTCGGCCGGGGTTCGCTCTTCACGCCGAAAAGTCTGCTTCTCGGGCCGAATTTCTTCTTTTTCGGCGTTGGGCAGTACTCTTCCTGCAGACGAGTATGTAGTTTGAAAGCTATTCGGGAGGTTGATGTAGGCGAAAAATGTCAAAAACGATGTTTTATAGCCAAAAATTTGGAACTTCAATTCCAAAAAAAACCAGTTTCAAGAGTTGAATTTCAACCTCAAATATCCAGAACCAAGTTTTCAAATATTGAAATATTCCAAAAATATTGAAAAAATCGTACTTCTGAGACAATAAAGATACATCTTCTACAAATATAATAATAATAAGCCGAAATTCAAACCCCTATAGAAAACCCTTGAAATTTGGAGCCGGTAAGAATACATCTCCTTTTAAAAACTTTATAATAAATAGTTTGAAACCTCCTCAAAAATCCTACAAAAAAATTAAGTCTATATAAAGACATCTACTACAAGAATAACACCGATTTAAAAAAATTACTTTTTTTATTACTTCAAAAAAAGGAGAAAAATTCAGAACCCTAGGAAAATTCCTTGGACTTTTGAGTCAATAAAGATCATTCTCAACAAAAAAATAATACCAAAAAAACCGATTTTTTTCAATATTTTATTTATTTTTTTATTGTAAAAAAATCCGAAAAATTCGAAACCCTTTGGATTTAGAAAAACAATTGAAATTCTCCCGTACAAAAAAATAATACTGAAGGAGGCAAATTTTCACCTTACTCTACCGTTAAAAAAAAATGAAAAAACCTCATCATCATCGTCGATTTCCGACTCGGAGCTGGTCTCTTCCTCCTCGTACTCCTCCTCCTCATCGCTTTCTTCGATTTCCGGGTCCGATTCGACCGTTTCCCGTTTAACCTTCATATTTTTCGCCTTGCCAACTGGGGTATTTTTCGCTTTCGGCTCAGCGTCTCTAAGAGTCAGGTCCTTGGCGACCTGAATTTTTCTCTATAACTTATTTTCTTGATTTGAAGTCGGACCAGCTTGCGTCCTCGCTTCTTGGTCTGGCTCATCACTGGAGACAGCTCTTTTTCGGGCGATTCTTCTGGCGATTCCGGCTCCGTTTTGACCCTGGACAAGTCCGGCGAGAAATGGACTTTCGGGCGACGACCTCGGTTACTCCGGCGGATGTTCTTGTCGGCTGTAATTTCAATTTTTATGCTGAAAAATGAAGAAAAAAATTGCTGATTTTCTTTTTAAGTTAGTAGGAAATTTATAATAAAGTATAATCAAACTCAATTTCGACACACTCACAAGGTATTTCCTTTCACGTTCATGTCAAGAATTCTCTGAAAACTGCCCAAAAGTCGGTTTTTTAAGAAACATTTCCTGGCGACACGATTTTCATTGCTTTTTCACTCTCAACTTTTGGAAAACGCAGCAATTCTTTCCTGGAAGTTTTTTAAAATCCTTTAGTGATCACTTTTCCCTAGGCTCGAAAAAGCAGAAGCAAACTTGCGCATTCGGTTAGAAAAAACAACCCAACGACGAACTTTGAGAAAAAAGAGAATGAGAAAAAAATTCTGAAAATTTTGCTTCTCAAAATTTGCGTTACGGAAATTATGCGATATCGCCACAGTGTCGCGAGACCATTTTCGCAATCTAGCGTCAATCTTTTTTTTATACCGTGGATTATCTTGCATGTTGAAATATTGCGATATCGCCGCCATGTCGCTCTGTGTACTGCGGATTATTTTGCGTTTTGAAATATTGCGATATCGCCGCCATGTCGCGCCCGAGGCTTGCTAAAGCTCTGCGAGAACACTTTTCGCGGTTTAGCGTCAATCTTGCTGTTATACCGCGGATTATCTTGCATGCGGAAATAAGGCGATATCGCTGCCTTTTCGCTCTCTGTACTGCGGATTATTTTGCGTTCTCAAATATTGCGATGACGCTCTGTGTACCGCGGATTATCTAGAATGCTGAAATAACGCGACATCGCCGCCATGTACTATGTGTACCGCGGTTTATCTTACGGTGTGAAATACTGCGATATCGCCGCCATGTCGCTCTAAAGTCGCGCCAGAGCTTGCTGCGAAATTTCTTGTCGGGATCTAGCATCAATTTCGTTGTCATATCTATTTTGCATGGTGATTCTAAAAAACCGACCCTCATCCGAATCCATCGACTCATCGAGAACATCCCGTTTCTTGCGAGGAGATCTCCTCGAAGCGACTCCCACAGACCCGTCCAACAACTCTTCATAGAGAGCCGATCTTTTGGTCTTTTTCGGCTCCGGGGTGTCTTCATCGTCAGACACGACCTCCTGCTTCGGTTCCTCCTCCAGATGTGGCATGTCTTCCTTGTCCGCGTCTTTTTTCTCTTGTTGGCCCCTTTTCCTGCTCAAAGTCGGCGTCTCTTCCGGAGGCAAAAGCTTGGGTTTTCTGGCTCGGATGGACCGTTTTGGCGTGGGGCTCGGCTCTTTTTCCTTTTCGTCATCAGACTCGATTTCTTCGATTGAGACGATCTGTTGCGATGGGCCTGAAAATGGAGGTTTTTATAATTTTCGAGCTGATTTTAAAAGTTATATGATAAAGGTCTTGAAACGACTTTGAGAATAGTAAAAACAAAAATACCGTTTTAGGCTAACGGTGAAATGAGCGAAGATTGATTCTAATAAACATTTGTGAAAGGTTTCTATAAACCCTTAACTTATTCCTGATTCAAAAAAAATTCTTTTTTGAAGCTAAAATGGACACGCTAAAAACGCGAAAAAAAAATGGAAAGCCGGAAATTTTTTCATCTTTTCCTCACAATTTCCAGTTTTCAAACCTTGATTTTCAGTCGCTCCTTGCTTTTTCCAATCCTGGTGCAACACCGCGTAATTTATCATATATTCGGAAAAGTCCTTGGAGAAGCCCTGAAAAAAATAGATCGATGAAACTGACTTTTAAAAACTTTTCAAGCTGCTCAAAAAAAGGAACAATCTGAAAAACTATGTGCTTTACCTGTTGCGTCAAAAACCGCGCGAACGCATCTTTTGGAGATTCTTTCTGTTCTGGAGACGTCGAATTGGAACGAGAGCCGGATTCCGTGGAATCGGCGCCGAAAGAGACATTTGACGGCTGCTCGTTCGGCGGCTGCTCGTTCGACGTCGAAGTAGACATACTTCTTGAAAAAATATCGTATTGTAAATTTCAAAAAAGGATATAAACACAAGAAACGAAACAAAAATTATATTTTAAAGCTCAAAAACTCTCTTTTCATCTAAACTTTGACGCTATGAAATGGCAAGCCGGTTCGAAAGATTTTAGTTGAAAAAAATTATAAAAATAAACATATTACTCTAATTCGCAGTGAAAATGATAATAAATTGATTAAACCTTAAAAATCAAAAAAACATCTCAAAGCTTAGAAGCGAAAGAATTTCAGCAATTAGAAAAAAGAAAAACAAAATTTTATTCGAAAAATTCGCTTAACCTCTTTCAAAAACCGTGAAGAAATAGCAATTTACCTTTGATGTGATAATAATCAGGGTCAAAAAGTACTCTGAACTTGAAAAAAAGAAAAAAAAGGGCAATTTCCTGAAACAAACTAAAAAAAAATCTGCATTTCTACGTCGAAGGCCCTACACCGACCTAATTTCGCACCGTAACCAGAATTATAAAAAACAAAATCTAAATAAAAAACGCGAGATTTTCGCGTAGAATACACAGAATAAGTAAAAAGGAGCAGGAAGGAAGTGAAAGGTCAAATGAATGATCTTTTTGGAGATACACCGTGGGGTGGCGCCTGCCACAGGCACCGTTGACCTAGGGCGTGTCTTTCTTTCTGTTTTTTTTTTTGATCCGCCGCTTCTCGCACTTTTTGATGGACTCGCAAATGTGCGATTTTCTCAGCATCTCATTGATGTGGCGCTAGTTAGGTGTTGACAATCCGTTTAGCACTTTTTTTTCTTCTCATCCATTCAAAAATGTCTACGTCTGTATGGCTATTATCTCACAAGGAGAGTGGGAAAGGAGTCCTGTGAGAATCTTGAATAAGAAGTACTTCACGGCGCCCTGATTTTTACAATTAAAAAAAAATGCGCTTTTTGGCTTATGGTAGAGCTATAACGCTGCAAAAAAACCCTAAAATTTCCCGTTTTTTTCTATTGAAATTTCAACAAAAAAATCAAAGGGTTTCGCACTTCTGAATAACTTTTTGAACCATCCGAAAACCAGAATCAATCAATTTCACTCACAAAAAAATAGTAAAAAAATAATATAGTTAATATAAATTATACAACTGAACGGGGAAAGGATGAAAGTAGGTCTGACTAATCTTTGAAACTGTACAAGTGACATAGGATGTATTTCACCTGAGAAGAGCTGGAAAAAGTGATAATCTAATCATGATAGTACTAATAAGGCAAGGAAAGCATTCGGGAAAAGAAAAATGTTAGTAGGAACAAGCATGCAAAGAAAAACCCATAGAAAGCGATTCACATAGTGACATAATTAAAGAGAAAAATGGCCTTGCATGGAGTTTTTTAATTTTTACAGTAGGAGAGGTGAGTTTAAAGGAGAAATATGATACATCGGAATGAAAAAGGTACAACGAAGGACGGGTCCGAAAAATTTGGATTAGTTCAACTTGAAGCTTCGGATGAAGCTATAGAATTATCAAAAACATCAAAAATCATATGGTTCAAAGGTTTGAAGCTTCAGAAATCTCCAAAAAAAAAGTCCTGAAGCTAAAAAAAAGGTTCGGGAGGACTTCTTTTGACCAAAAATACAATAAAACCTGAACAAAAATCACATTTCAGAGAAAAAAAAACTCAGGTCTGAGGAGACGGCGGGGAGTACTCAAACTTGGGCGGATTCGAGGTTTCGTTTTCATTGGTCGTGCTGAAGGGATGAAGGATGAGGTCGCTCCAGACGAAGCCGACCACACAAGTGCACAGTTCCTTCACGGCCTTTGTCCATCGCTGTTTTCTGGAATTGAAATTTTTTCTAATTTTCTCTAGAAAGCTCCGATGAAGCTTGTGAGTTAGGCTGTGCGACTTTAGGCCTCATTATTCTAGGAAGAAGCCCGGGCGGGCTTGGGCCAGGTTCATACATGGGCAGCGGTTGAATTTAATATTGACGTCATGTCGCACCTTCCTCAAATGGCAGCGCACAGCTCCGTGAGTGATTTTTGACGTCACATGACGTCATTTTCGCTCAATAGTGACGTCACTGTTGCTTCCAAAATTAGCTGTTTTTTTCGCTATGACGTCACGCTTTGAAACCGTGCGACAGAGGAAGAATTGGTCCCCCAGGCTTCAAATAGAATTTTGAAACTCCGAGAAAATCTTTTTACTTGAGTTAAAAGATGGTTTCTGTTGAATTTCAAGTTGAAAAATCAACTAAAATATGATTTTGGTCTTAAAAAAGGTCTGATTTTTGATTCGACGAAAATTTGCACTCTTTAGATCAGGCCGGCTGTTTTTGCTAGAGGCCTCGGAAAAGCTCATAACGAACTCTCAAAGCTCCGAAAACTCTAAAATCTTGAAAAAAGCCTACTGAAATTCAGTCATCGGCATCGCCTCGCCAGCTTCGGGATCTTCTTTGAAAGCGGCCCACAAAGTTGGGGCCTCGGCTCCGTCGGCGTAAAGGAAGAAGACCAAGTTCGGATCCTCGTCGTTGATCACCATCATGTACTGGAATGACAGGTCAAGTTTTTGGAAAAGGCCTTTTTACGAGAATGGCTCGACGCGTCGCGGTTGCTTCGCGGTTACCTTTTTCCCATAGGTTTCCCATAATTTTCACTTTTACTCCACCTATGCTTCAAAATGCCACATTGCATAAAACTAAGGTGCTGCCTTCAGCGCCGCCGACTAAGAACTACTCTCGCTCAGGGGCATCCTAATACACATAAAAGAAGTCGCTCAAGGTCGGACGCAGCTTCGAACTATTTATCCTTATATTTGAAAGCACCGAGGCCGACACACAAACTACTCTCGCTCAGGGGCATCCTAAAACACAGGAGAGAAGTCGCTCAAGGTCGGGCGCAACTTTAAAATATTCATCCTCACTTTTGAAAGCACCGAGGCCGACACACAAACTGCTCTCGCTCAGGGGCATCCTAAAACACATGAGGAAAACCGCCCAATGTCGGGCGCAACAGCGACGCTGCGAGCCATTCCGAAGTTGCATATCTTGCTTTTTACCTTTCTCGCGACCTTCGGAAAATCGAAGAAGCGACATCGCGACGCGCCGAATCTCAAGAGCAAGAAGCGGCAAAGTCTAGCCGATCCCATCTTTTCCAAAACCTTATCCGCTCTGAATATTTTCCTCTAAAATTCGGAAGACGTCAAGATTATCAGAACCTATCGGCGTAATCTTTCAACGGCTTCAGTCGGACCATCATCAGCAACGCCGTCATTTCTTGGGCAGTCAGGGAGAAGTTCTGAACGCAGCGGACGTCTTCATAAGGATCCGTTGTCTTCTGTCTGAAAAAATAGCTGGCATATACATATTTTTTCAAAATCCTTTAGTTTTTTTTTTCTGAGCGATTCTAGGGATCATTTAAGAGTACTAACGCTACTAAAGGGGTCCCTAGAAATGCCCTGACTCGTCCGGTTCACGTTATCAAGGTCCAAAAATTTTTTAGAACACATTAAAAGTTTTTGGAATTCCCAGAGCCTCCAAAAAATTTCTGTATTTCTTTAGTCTTCCGTAGCTTTCTACTTTTAGTTTTTCTAAAACTTCTAATGGTAATTTTAACTTTTAAAAGTTCCGTCAAAACTCAACACTTATTTTAAACTTTTAGAGGTCTTTTTGAAATATATCAGTAGCCTTCAAAAATTTCTAAGGCCCTGAAAAATTTTCCAAAGGTGGTCTAAGAATTTCTAAGCTTCTAGCCTTTTTGTGAGTTTCCTACACCAATTACATCTCAGGTAGTTTCAAAGCGAAAATGCATACTCTAAAAAGTACAGTAATCCAGGATACGGTACCTAAAAGCGCTGAAAATCCTTGCGAGGGTCGATTCCGGCTTGATCTCTCTTGGTGTCGGCATCTCCTTGGCCTGGAATTGTTTTGAATTCAGTACCCTTTTTAAAATTATATTCGATCCATTGATGCTTTCTAGTTGATGCTTGGAAAGAATTCGAATAAATATCCTACAAAAATTTCGCGTTAAGACCTCATCTGCGCCTTTAAACTCTGCAGGGATCTTCATTTTTTTCATTGACTTCAGTGAATCCTTATCAAGAGTCCAGAAAAAGCTGTACTTTGTTCCAAAGCTGGTCCGTCCTGCACTGAACCTGTCCATCGGCAATGATTCGCTTCAGATGATGTCGATATTGAGTCGTGACGTCTTCCAGCTCCTAAAAAGTTTTTGAACATCTCCAGGTGGCAGATCCGTCAGACTCTTTGAACAGAACGCTGCCGGGAGCTCTGGTATTGTATGTAGGTGATGGATTCATCCGGAATGGCTTCTTCGGACGTCGTCGCGGGTGTCGTCGTCGTCGTCGGAGGGGGCGGTGGCGGAGGGGGCTTCCGATGACGTCGCAAAGAGCTGATCGAGTCTTGTGCCGCTCCTCTTTGGAAAGGGAAGGGTTCGTTCTCGTCCAGCGTGTCCAGAGCTTCTTCGGCGTTCAGGATTTCTTCGGCATCTGCAAATTTGATGAAAATGATGTCATTTTTGGAACTTTCTGATAACTTTGTTGAAAAAAAAGTAATGACCCAATTTTTTCTTTCGAACCTGTCACAGAATCGCTTTCAGAGAACCTATAGAAAATCTTTACCTTTTCTAAAATTGTTATGAAGCTACTAAAGATCCTATCGACGCTGATTAGATAATCCTTTTTCTCAAAAGCCTACCAAAACTAGTCTGAGCAGGCGGTTTCGGCGGCTGCTGCAGCTCCTGCCACGTCTTGCCACTCGCATAACGTCTTCTCATCCTGAATTCTTCCCTTTTCAAGTTCAGTCCCTCTCCAAACTAACGATGCGGACGAGGACGAGCACTCGGGGAAGTCTTTCGGATTGATATGTTCTGCGATCGGCATTGGAATCGGCATGGAGACTTCCCGAGGAGTCGGGCTAACGTAGTCAGGTCCGACGGGCAGGTCCCAGTCTTCGAGGGGCAATGGGATCGGGAAGGGGAACTCGTTAGGGGGAGGTGGTGAGGCCTGTGAAGGTGTCGATTCATCTGGGAAGCGGACTTTGTAAAGTGCGGCCGGAATGGCAGTGATGGGAGTTGAAGCGGTTGGCGAAGTTGAAAGTTCATCATCGTCCAGAGGCCTTCTCGGGGGAATCGGGAGCGGTGGTAGGTTCCTTGAGGCTCTGGTCCGAAGACGGAGGAAAGGCGGCGCTGGTGGAGCTTGTCCTCGGAGGAGGCTGTCGCTAGACCTCTTCCTCACGGATGAAGCAGACATGGACGAGGTCGTTGGAACGTCAAAGTTGGTTGTATCGACCTCAACGTTCTGGTATCCGAACAAGTTCGTCGCTACTGTCAAGCCAGTTTCCGGGTCGACGCCTTTGCCTCCGCTCAGTCTATAAAATTTGGGGTTCTTTCAAACTTTTCGGAGATAAGTTCACTGTAAAACTTCTGATTGAACTTACCGAATCATGCTCATCAGCCGACTCCTCTCCTCCTCGTCGTCCACAAAAAGGACGGTGGTCATGCTTCCTTCGGAGCCGGCGTCGTCGAAGCTCTCGGACTCGACCTCCCTGGTCGGCGTCGATTCAGACACGTCTTCCGGGCTCAGACTCTCGTCGTCCGATTCGTTGACATGACGGAACGCGCCACCGACCAGGTGCATGATCCGACGGCGGCCTCTTTTGCGTTTTTTGCCGGTCGGGATCCAATCTTCGATGAGTGGAAGGACTGAAGGACAGTTTTTGAAGCTTGAATAAAGTAGAAATTTAAAAGAGAAAACTCTTCATAAAGTCTGTGAATTGGTAAAAAATTTAGAAGAGAAAACTCTTCATAAAGGGATCTTTTTTGGAACCTTGAAGTTTTATCATTCCCTTATATGGAGGCGGACACGCTGAAAAGTTCAGAACAGTCGTTTTTACCCGATTTTGAGCATTTTGATTCGGATCATGAATTTTTGTGGATCAACTTTGAATTTTTTTTTCCGTTACACCTTTACAAAAACGTTCTTTTCAAAAACCTGTCTTTTTTTGAACTTCCGTACCTATTTTTTTCATAAAATCACTCTCTTACCATTGCTATTATCGACAAACATCGTGAAGAACAAGAGCTTGATTTGCGGCTCCGGCTGATTCAAAACTCGGTCCGTTTTTTCATAGAGAACCACTCGGAGAATGTCACGGCGCTGAAGAAATATACCTTTTTCCTCTTTTTTTAAAAATCATATTTTCAAAACACCCACAAGAATCGACACACAAAAAAGCTGTTAAGGGTAAGCTAAAAAAATAATTTTTTTCAATTTTCTGAATAAATTTCTAGAACATCACCAAAAAATTAATTAAAAAACACGCTCGCGGCTGAAAAAAAGCAGACAAAGCGACATATTGAACGGTGAAAAGGGACCAAAACATGACTGAGGGAAGTTTTAAGTGGCTACTTTAGGGTTTTGACGTTTCAGTGGTCACTATGGGGATCGGATTAATTGCCGCTTAAGTGGCTAAGATGTACTGGCCTCTTTAGAAGTCTGAGTAGTACACTTGACCACTAAAACTACTGAAGTGATCCCTAAGACGCAAAATAAGTACTGGGGAAAGTTTGAGTGGCCACATTGGGGTTTTAAAGTATAAGTGGCCACTATAGTAGTCGGATTAGCAACCACTCAAGTGGCTGAATAATAGTGGTTTTTTTTAAAGTCTAATTGGTACTACTTGACCACTAAAGTGGCCACTAATGCGGGGAATGTAGAACAGTTTAAGTGACGACTTTAGTGTCTTTTCCAAGTACTCTTGAGGAACCACCTAAGTGACCACTAGGGTTTCTCCCAGTTAAATGTTAAAATTGATGAGTTCCAAGCAAACGACGGTCACAGTGAGAGAAGAAAAAAAGAACGAAATCCGGCAAACTTGGCTTTTTTGCGTGTAAGCCACAAGCATGTACTCGAACGGTTCTTTGGGCTTTTTGATAGTTTCGATTTTCTGTAAGTTTTGATGGATTCGTACGAAAAAGTTAATTTTTTGACGGCTTCGGTCAACTTTTTGGTCGCGTTCTGGAACATAATTTGAGCACCTTCAGCTTGAAAACGCCGGTAAAGTTCAGCTCGGGATGGCGATGTAAAAGGTGCGTCCAGAGGTCGTCACCGGTCACCGATTGGTCCAGGGGCTGTTCGACTCGTTCTGGAAAAATTGGGTCAACTTCTGGAATATTTGTAACTGTTCCAACGTTCATCAAGAACAACTAGCTGGGACAAATTGCGTTTGGAAAAAATTATTTTGATTCTCAAACTGTCCTGTATTGTATTTTAAATCATTACCTCCGTAACAATTTTCTTTTTCTAACCTCAAATAAATATACATTGTACAAAATTTATACTCAGTTCAAAGCCACCTAGAGACGCAAAGGGGCGTGGCCTGTCTGCGCTCTCCTCCAACCAAAAACTATCTCTTTTTCCCCCAAGTCCTGGGAAAATTTGTTAGAGGCTACTATAGGGTTTTGATGTTTAAGTGGCCAATATAGTAGTAAAATTAGTGGCCACTTCAGGGGTTGAAAATTAGTGACCACTTTAGGGTTTTGATGTTTAAGTGGTCACTATAGTAGTCAAATTATTGGCCACTTTAGGTGTGGTTTTAGTGGCCACTTTAGTGTCCTCTCCATGTAGTCCTTGGTGAGCCTCTACAGTGACTTCAAAAATTTTCCCAGCTCGAAGAACCATTTTTTTTTTTCGGTGGCCTTGAATCAGCTATAAGCTTTTTCCTGAGTCCGATCTAATAAAACCGTATTTTACTTCTGTGAAACTATGGCCACATCATCACTTCTAAAATTTCTAAAAGCCTTCTTTTATTATTATTTTCACCTTCATAAACACAGTTCCTGGTGTTGAGCGGCCGGCATCCGTAGTACTCAATGAAGTCGCCCAAAAAGGCGATCGTATTGAAATGCGGCGAGAAAAGGGGCTGAAAATGGACAATTTTCCAAATAAATTCATTCAGAAGCAGCAGTTATTTTTCAAATCAATCCATTTCGAAAAGCTCATGACACTAAGGTTTTATGAAAAATGAGAAAAACAGCTTCACAAGGAAGGTCATCTGTCTTCAAGAAAATGTGAAAAAGGACAAATCTAAGTCGAAAAGCGCCCTCAAGGTTCATTAAAATAGGCCATTTTTGGGCTTTGAGCCCTCGAAAACTAAAAATTTGTATAGATCAAGATTTTCAGAGCCATTTTCTGGTACATCAAGAGATATTCTGACAAATTTTCAGAAGCTTCCTAACTCCAAAAGCAAATGACCTTGCTTTATAGGAATATATCCCAAATTACCTCCTCGGTACTCTTGCCGACCAAATGCTTGCTGAGGACTCTCAGATGGAAGTCGTAGGCGAAGGAATGAGCATGACAGGATAGCTGGAAAAAATATAATCACAGCTGAAAAAAAGGTACAGTATACCTTAAACTGCTGTACGAGTTCGCCAAGTTCTTCTCTTTGGTTCAAGTTGGCCAGCATTTTGTCTTGCTGAAAAAGTTTCAAGATTGGGTTACTGGGAAAATGTTTAGTGGCCACTATAGGGTTATGACACTTTAGTGGCCACTTAAGTAGTCAAATTAGTGGCCATTTAAGGGGTTAAAAATTAGGGGCCACTATAGAGGTCTAAGTGCTACTACTAGACCAGTAAAATTTTTAGTGGCCACTTAAGGGGTCAATGGATCAACATAACTGGTCCAATGTGTTTGTTTTAAAATTATCAGAGTTACTGGAAAGAATACTGGATGAAAAATAAAAAACTACTGAAGTGGCCACTATAACGGAAAATAGTGGCCACTTTAGCGTCCTCTCCAAGAAGTCCTTGGCGAGCCTCTATAGTGGCCAATAAAAATTTTTCCAGATAGAGCAGTTTGGAGAGACGCAGAAACATGAAGAAAAATGTCTGAGTGGGTTTTTTTTCTCGAACAGCTGCCATATTATTATACAATATAATATTTACTAAATTTAAAAAACATTTGAAACAGTAATGACTTTTTAAAAAGATTCAGAAAAAAACAAGTTTTTTTTCATGTCCAATTCTGTGGTCATAAAACGGAGATTTATCAAAAGTTACCAAAAAATAATCAGCCGTCGCGAAACGGGAACGATCCAGCTCATACAAACGGATCGAAAAATACGGGGCCGAAAAAGTCAACGTCACAAAGAGAAGACCTCCTGAAAGATCGATTTTTCTTTTTTCAATTCCAAGTTTGGAAATCGAAAAATGAACCTGGCGAGGCTTTGAAAAGCACAATCCATGGTGAGTAGGTGCAGCCGGGCTTCATCGTCAATTTGAACCAATTTCGGTGATCAGTGCTAAAAAAAAAAATCAATGGAAAAAATCAAGGGTTCTTGAATATTTTTTCATTAAATTCTTTTAAATACCAACAGTTTGGATCTTTTCGTGACCTCCAGCACTTTGAACCCTTCCGTTTCCATGTATTTCGCGTAGTCGTTGACCAGAATGTACAAGGTTTTGATCTGCAAAAAGTAACTTTTCGCTATTTAGACATATTTTGGAAGCTTCAATCTTTCAAAAAACATTTTTAGAAGACCTTCCGAGACAGGAAATTATCTGAAGGAATTCTAAATGATCATGTGTTCACGTGGAGATTGATAACGGGGAACAGACGTGCTCCAGACGTTTCTGGGCAATTCTAGGGATCTCTTAAGAGTGCTGAAGCTACTAAAGTGGTCACTAGAAATGCCCCAACAAATCCGATTCGCACTAGGTGATTTTTTTGAGCTGATTCCGAATCTGTGATCATAAACGGCCAAGGTAACTTATGAAAAAAGGTGGAACCGCTAAAAAAGGAGAAAAAGTCGAAACTTTTTGTAAAGTCTTCACTCGAAAGGGTCTCTCTTAATACGAGGCTTCCACCTAGAACACGGTCTCTGGGCTCAGCAAGAATATCCGCTACATTCCGAGCTCGTCAAGGTCTAACTGAATGGACTACGCGCGGAAGAACGAGCCGAACTTCGGAGTTAAAAAGTGGTCCCTATAGGGTTTAGTGGGAAAAACAGCCTCTTGAGTGCCGAAAAAGTGGGCGCTTTAGAGGTAAAATCAAGGCGGTCTCTATAGGGGTTTAGGGTCTGACCCCACTGCCCCTAAGCTCAAGTGGTCCCTATAGAAGTTAGGAAAACTTCTCGTTTAGGTGCTGCCAATTTTTTAGCGCAAAATCTTCTCGAAAACTCCGAAAACGCGCCGGAACGGTATATTCTGTTCAGATTTTGAATGTCAATGACGTCATCCGAAAACGATCTGTGGATGACTCGCTCTCTGATTGGTTTGATCTGCGAATAAGGGGCGGAGCTTGATCGATGGCTTGACATTCAAAACCTGACCAAACTATAGGCGGCGCGTCACGACGACGAAGCGTTTGCGCCCGACTAAAAACGACATTCGCGCTAGGATATTTGTCATTTTAGATTTTGAATGTCAAGCAGAAAACAACGCTCTGTGAATGGCTCGCTCTCTGATTGGTTTGATCTGCGAATAAGGGGCGGAGCTTGAACGACGACATTCGAAATGTGGTCAAACTATAGCGCATAAATAAACTTCAGTGCTGAAGAAACTGCAACATTTTTGAGAAATACGTTACAGTGGAAAATGTTCTATCATTTTTCGATATATCAGACCTTCTTGGTGAATTTCAAGGTCATTTGAAACACAGATCGGTTAATTTTATTTTGAGGTTCCTTAGCAAATCAGTTCACCTTAGCCTGAGTGCTGGCCATTCCACCGCCAACCATCGAGAAGCCTTCATCTTCTGTCGATGGGCGGGTCGTCTGTCGCGACACGTGGCGCGACATCGTCGTACTCGGATTCCTGGTGCTGGCCGTGTTGGAGCGATTCCTCAAGAGCGACATCGACGGCGGCGGCGGCTGTGGCGGTCTCGCTTGAGACATCTTCTTGGATCGCGTCGCAAAGGCTTCTTGCGCCACGACGACCGGCTCTTCTCGGATGTTTTCCGTGGGCAACGGAGGGTACATGAGGCCGGTTGAGCCGGCTCGGATCTGGAAGAAGTGTCGAAATTGAAAATCCGTGAGTGCTCCAACAGGAAATAATAAATGCGTGAAGTTTTATTGGCCACTTAAGGGTTCTGACGTTTCAGTGGCCACATTAATGGTCGAATTAGTGGTAACTTAAGTGACTAAATTTCAGTGACCTCTTTGGAAGTCTTAGTGGTACTACTAGATCAGTAAAACTATTATAGTAAATACTAAGACGCGAAATAAGTACTGAAACAATTTTTAGTGGCCACTTAAGGGTTTTGAAGTTTTAATGGCCACTTTAGTAGTCGAATTAGTGGTCACTTAAGTGGCTAAAGTTTAGTGACCTTTTTGGAAGTCTAAGTAAGACTCAGAGTAGTGGCTTCTAAAAAGGTGGTTTCAGTGGCAACTTTAGTGACCTCTCCGAAAACAGGAACCGCTTAAGTGGTCACTATAGTTATTCACAGATGTACCATACAAACTACTGAAGTGACCACTAATAAGCGAAATAGTGGCTTTTATAGAGGGGTGTTTTAATGACCACTTGAGTGTCCTCTCCAAGTAGTCTTGTAAGATCACTTAAGAGGCCACTATAGTCTTTCCAAGTTTTTTTTTCCCGATCACATTTCGACCCAAAACTCGACCTCGGCGATTTTCTTCCTCCAACTCGGGAAGAACAAGACCGGCGTGTGTACGTAGTGTACAAGTTGGGCCGCGTTCCGACTGACGCCGTCCAAGGCCACGCCCCTTTTGATCTTCTTCACCGGTCGCTCTCGTCGTCGCGGACCTCGATGCGGTTTCCGCCCTTCCTCCCCTTCGACGACGCTTCTCTCTTTTCGGCTGCCGAGCAATTGGAAGAACTCGGCTTCCTGAGTAGGGACGTTCTTGTTTATTTTTTTCTACAGTATTCTCTTACAGTAACATCCTTCTCGCCTTTAGAGAGCCGGTCATGTAGAAGAGTGACTTGGCGGACGCAATTCAGTCGGTTTTTGAGCTTCTCTCTGGAAATATGCAAACTTTCGCTACCTGCTGAAAGAAATGGTAAAAAATCGAGTTCTGGACGGTTTTGAATCAGTTAAAGTTATATTTTAGAGTTGGAAAAATATCGAAAAAAAGTCACAAAAATCTCATAAATTCGTACAATCTTCTTTATTTTTTTCAATGATTTCCAAATTTCCCTATAAAAAAATTTCGATTCTCTCAATTTTTTTCTCACACTTTTGCAGCTATGAAGGTTCTCAAACCACTTCAAACGTCAAATTTCACCTCAAAGAAAGCATTTGAGTGAAATTCTTCTTCATCAGACATTCTCCATCGGCTTGGAAGCGCTTCGGTAGACGACGGGCGACTGCTGAAAAAATTATCATCAATTTTCAAAATCAAAAAAGTTTCATTGGAAGACAGCGAAAGATAGCGGCAGTCTGAAGAGACTGTAGAGAAAAATATCTTTTCTTTTTCTCTAAACTCTCTTCATGCTTCTATAGATCTCTCATTCCAGCTAACTCCGTCCCCTGATTTCATAAGAAGGTAAAATATGAAGCAAAAGCGAGAGATCATGAAAGCTTGTAGAGACAAAAGAGAAAAATATTTTTACAGATCTCTCGTTCCAACTAACTCCATCCATTATAGAAAGAGGGCGGGAGATAGCGGCAGTTTGGAGAGACGTTAGAGAAAAACATCCCATTATTTTTCTCTGGACTCACTTTAGACTTCTACATATCTCTCGTTCCAACTAACTCCATCTATTATCGGAAGACAGTGGAAGATAGCAGCAGTCTGAAGAGACGCTAGAGAAAAACATCTCTTTGTTTTTCTCTGGACTCTCGTCAGGCTTCTCTGGATCTTTCATTCCAGCTAACTCCATCCCCTGATTTCATAAAAATGGAAAGAGATGAAGCGGAAGCGAGAGACTGAGCCGCCTTTTAGAGACGCCAGAGATAAAGGGTGTTCTCTGACCTCTCTGGCGTCTCTTCTCTGGCTGTTGATCTATGACTTTCTTCTGCTTTCCTTTTTTTTTTTTTTCTAAATAATATTTTAAAAAAATAACCATTTCTCCGACAATTCTTCGTTCGAATTTCATGCGGCTGTCTGTACATTCTGAA
Source organism: Caenorhabditis auriculariae (assembly GCA_904845305.1). Taxonomy (NCBI): domain Eukaryota; kingdom Metazoa; phylum Nematoda; class Chromadorea; order Rhabditida; family Rhabditidae; genus Caenorhabditis; species Caenorhabditis auriculariae. Next base: position 1,216,047 of record CAJGYM010000014.1, on the reverse strand, counting down.
CAGTAGTCTGGAATATTCCGGTGGGAGTTTGGCGAATTCAGGGATCGTCAAGTTGTCCGGAGGGAATTCCTGAAACCAGTCATTTCTGAAAAAGCGTACAAGTTCGTTTTGAACCTTTGAAACGAGTTGCGCCGGGTCGAACCAAACCAAAGTCTGGTAGGCGTTTTCGGGAGTCGGCTGAAAATCTGTTACTATCAAAAAAACATTTTTCAAGCTCAAAAAAAATGACCAAGACCGTTTTAATTAATAACATTCGACCAAATTTTTCTCATTCTGAAATCCCTATGGTCATAGCTTCTTTTCCCCTTCCTATAGTACTCAAAAACTACAGTAACTCAAGTTCATTGATAGAGAAATTTTTACAGTAAGGTCATAAAAAAGTCCTACAGTAACCCGAATTTATCAATAGAGTGTTCTAAACGCTACAAAAAGAGCCTAAACCAGCAAAAGTTGTAGAAGTCAGTCTAAAGGGTTATTTTCATGTTTGATCCTAGTTTCAATATCATTATGATGATTAAAAAAATTTACCCGACCTCTAAAGTTTAAAATTATCAACAGAGCATACTTGAGACCTTAAAAATAGCCAAGATTAGTTGAATGGAGAAAGCCTTGCTCGTTATAGACTTCGAACGCTATATTGAAGTTCATAGCTCAATTTTATCTTCCCTTTCATTCTCAAAAAATCCTACAGTACACGACCTAATTTTATCAATAGAGCACACTTGAGCCTCGAAAATAGCCAAGGTCAGTTTAATTAGAAAATTTTTGCTCGTTATAGACTTTGAAAGTTATTTTCAAGTTCACAGCCCAATTTTAACTTCTGTGTGATCTTCAAAAAATCCTACCGTGTTCTAAAACCTAAATTTATCAATGGGGCACACTTGCCACAACAAAACTACCTGAAGAGGTGACAAATGGGTAATTCCGGCTTTATGAAGCCCGATCTCTCGGAGAAGCCTGGCTCGTGTCGTGTGCCACAGTCCAGTGCTACAATTTCACAAGTTCTTGATCAAAGTTTGACGATTCCCACTAATTGAAGGCGCCTCGGACGAAATTGATAGCACTGGGGTGGAAATTGTAGAAATAGACGGTGAAGATGGTCCCTTGCAGGTAGCCGATCATGATCCGTTGCCGTGGGATGAACGAATTCTCTTCGGAATATGGCGCGAAACATGACGCTGAAAATATTAGCTTGTATTGACTTTTAAAGGCGCAGGGCAGAGTCTAAACTGGGCAAATTGAAAAAATCTTGCCTTGAATTCAAGTTTTGTCTGCGAAATGCATAAAATACCTCGAAATCAAACTAAAAATTAAATTTTTCATTTAAAAGTTTCTTCTAAAAGTTTTCACTATGGTCATCTTGTTGCAGAAAACGATAAAAGGTTCATTGAAATCAAAATTCAATTATTTTCAAACCAATACCAGTTTTTGGATCTTTTTTGTACCCATTTCTCAAAATATTCAGGATTTTCATGAAATTCTCTAAGACTTGACTAAAAAGATATCTCTTAAAAACATACATTTTTTTGTTATTCTTATTTTTCCTGAACTTTTTCTCTATCTTAATGTTGACATTTAAAGTTCCATTCCTCTGAAAAAAGAACCCAAAAATCACCTGAAGTATTATTAGCCAGCCTTTTGAGCATATCCGGCGCATGTCCGACCGGATCGAACCCAAACCTTTGAGTTTCCACAGCCACCTCCTTGATGAAGCTTATCATCACATAGTCAATGCTGGGCTCATCGGGAACTTCCACACCGAAATCTCCCTGAAACTCCAAAATTCCTTGAAGATCATGATAATATTCCATTCACTACGAGTTGAGAAAGTCTGACCAGTCTGCACTCTCTTATCTCTCCCGGTAAGAAAAAAGGAAGAAAGCACGTCGCCTTATGAGGAGGGTTCTTTCAATTTTGGTTGGGAATCTACTACAGGCAAGACCTGGAAGCCTTCTCAACTTCCTGATTTGGAAAAAAGTCTCAAAATAGCTTCTTTTAACCCTCTTTCGATGGCCTACTTCGACTATGAGGCGTCCTTTTTTAAAAACTAGGAAATTTTTCTTTCAGGACCTTTATACATCTGTGAATAACTCTAGGTGACCACTTAAGTAGTTCCTCTTTTTGGAGAGGTCACTGAAACCACCTCTATAGAAGCCACTATTCTGAGTCTTACTTAGTCTTCCTAAAAGGTCCTTGATTTCTAGCCACTTTAGTACCCTCTAATCCGACTACTACTGTGGCCACTAAAACGTTGAAACCCTAAAGTGGCCACTAAAAATTTCCCCAGTACTTATTTTGCGTCTTAGTGGCTACTATAGTAGTTTTAGTGGTCTAGCAGTACCACTTAGACTTCCAAAAAGACTATTAATTTTAACTTTTCACTTAAGTGGCCACTAATTCAACTACTATAGTGGCCACTAAAAAGTCAAAATCTTAGAGGGGCCACTCAGGTTTTTTTTCAGAAGTTTTTGGCCAGTTTTCAGCGAATTCCCAACCGCAAAGGGAAATTCTTTTCAGGAAAATCAGACTTTCCAAATTTTGTTTATCACTGATCCTACCAAAACGTTGGCGCGTGGATCGCCCTGAACGACTTCGAATTTGCCGCCGCCGAGGTCAGAAGACGTCGTCTGGACGACGGAAGGAGACGAATTCGTGGGGATGGAGATCGAGGCTCGGTGGTCCCTGACGTAGGAGCAGAGGAAAACGTCTTCTCGGAGCACGTCGGCCGTCCCGAAATGGCTTGCGATGCGGTCGCGAACCACGTGGAGAGGCTGAAAATAAGTTTTTTAGTGGGACAGGAAAGACAGGAAAAAATTTCCACAAGAAAGGTAACTTTTCTCAAAACTTCGGAATTCCCCAGAGGGAAACCCTAAGGGCCCCTAAGGTTGCCTCTATAAGGACCAGCTCTTCTGAAAAGTTAAAAGATATTGTGCCCAAAAAGTCCGGAATTTTCTTCAAGTGCCCTGCAAACTTGATCTAAATCTAACCATTTTCAATTAATTTGCTGAAAACTCTTCTTACAGCTACTGTAGTAACTACAGTACCCTTCCAATTTCCACAGTAACCCACCGTAGCCGGCGACAAGGGACAGTCCATTTCGAAGACGTCCTCATAGACTGACGTCGTGTCGCCGGGCATTTGAACCACGTATTGGAACCAGTCGACGAGTCGCTGGACGGTTCGTTGCGAGATGAAATCCGGCATTCTTTGCGACTCTCTTTAATAGGCAGCCTTTTATTTTCTTTTTTAAAGACGTGTCAAAACATCAGGTATGTGTTGAAAATGATATTTTCGATCGTTCACAGCTCTTGTAATCATTGGATTTGTAGAAAACTTACTAATTTTAAAAGTTCAAATTAGAATCAAGGAATCAAAAATGAAAGAAGAAAACTTGCTCTATGGATAGAAGAGTTATTTTTTTATTATTACTTTATTTTTTTCCCTGGGTTTTTTTTTTTTCTTATAAAAAGTATATCCTTCATGAAAGCTTCCCATTACAACAAAACTGTAAAATATTGGCAGTAAAATCCCATTTTTTTTAAAAAGAAGATTACGGTAAGCAACTTTGTGTACACCGATCCTGCACTAGCAGAATTAAAATCGAGTTTAAAAAAAAATCGACTTTTGTGTAATTTCGCGTACATGTATAAAAAATCCACAAGGTTCCTAAAAATCTCAAAAACCATGTTTTTCTGTTTAAAACCCTTCGAAACAACACCCAAAAAGTACCTAAAATCGTCGCGAATCGACAATTTATCCAAATCCGAGGCGTTCGACCCGCGTTTTCCGGCGTTCAACGACATGCCATTGTCGAATGAGAACATCTGAGTAAACTCTTCAATATATTTCAAAATCTACAGTAGCCCTACAGTATTCTTCCTAAAAAGCGAGGTATCACTCTGAGGCGTTGATGGCGGATGGATATGATGGTCATACGAGTCTCGTTTCCTCAAAAGTGACCGCTTTTCGGCCGGCGATCCAAGCTTATTTGAGATGGATTCTGTGAATTTGAATGAGTACTGTAGGAGGTACAGTAACCGCTTACTACTGTGCTGTACTGTAGTGAAAGCGCCAGGGCTCGACGGAATAACTGCGCCCGATTCGATGATAGCCGACGTGTTGAGGTATCCGAATTCGGTGACGATATCGCAAAGGGCCTGGAAAATATGACAGTCTTTTCAGAATGACTTGAAACATTCTGACCTTTCTGCGCTCTCTTTTCTTAAAAGGTCTTAAAACATGGAAAATAAGGAAAGGACAGAAAGATCAGAATTTTGATGGACATTCAAAAAATATTCAGGTTACTGTACTTAACAAAGTCCGCAATTTTGCGTGGGCACTTCTTACTGTTATATGAAAACCCATAGCATAGAAAATTTCAAGCCTTTTTCACGAGAAAATGAAAAAAAGATCACAAGAAATGTTTTCTACAAGTTCTCGAGTTTTAAATGAACTTATTGTCTCAAATATTGGCCGCATTTGGAATGGATTAGTTATCTAGAGGCGCGCCCGACCTCAAACTACTTGCGCGCCGTAGAGTCGGAAACCAAAGGATCTAATTTTATGATTCAACCGCGACGCGACCGCAACGCTCTCATCCATTCCGAGTGCAAGAGAGACTTTCCAACTAGGCGGAAATAAATAGAAAAGTTCAAAGGGATATTGAAAAATGAAAAAAATTATACTCTCCACAAAACTCTTTATCAAAAAAAAATTCAAGAAATGTTTATTTTGCCTTGATATTTCATGTAAATTACATTTTATCCGACTTGGACTAAGGAACATATAAGGTTTTTTTTTATATTAAGGCTCCATCCCTAAAAAGGGGCGGAGCCTACGAAAACCTCAAATAAAAGATCCAGATATATATTTAGGCTACAGTAACCTAAAAAAAGGGGCGGATTTTACCAAAAATCTCAACTGAAAGTTTCAGAGACTTGAATAGTTCTAGTGAAAAAGTATGAGCCCAAAAAAGGCAACATGAATTTTTTGCACCAACGATTATTTGCTGAGGAAACGTGTCAAAAAGAAAAACTCTTTCTCTGATTTTCAAAAAAAAAATAACCAAAAATTAAACCAACGCTCATTTTCACACTTTTTCTCAAGGTTTTCTCAAAACCAACCGAAGCCACTGCTCCTTGGACCTGCGACTGCAAATCCTCAATGGAGACCGACCCAGTTTTCCAGACAATCACTTGCAAATAGCCACAAACGTCTGAAAAATGGCAAAAATTGCTTCGTTTCTCAAGGGGATCCTAACCAGGGTCATCAGGATCCGGACAGTCGCATCTGACCGTCTTGGTAAGCTCGGCAAACTTGGCCAGCTTCTGTTGGCCTTCAAGGTATGGGGCGAAAGTCTGATGACTCGAGTTGTTATTTCTGCCTTCGATCAGGGGGCCAGCAACACTCCCGTCTTTGTTGACGATCCGAAGTTCAACGACAGCGATTCCTGAACAAATTAATGATGTAGAATGTGTGGCCTGTCTGTACTCTCCATCAACCAGGCACTATCTCGTTTATTTAAACCGTGTCAGGACCCTTTTTTCGATGGTACAAGCTAGCCTTGGTTCCGCTATAATGTAAATACTTTACTTGCTCAAGGTTATTCATCAATTAATTAACAAATTATGAAAAGTACAGGCTAAAATCTAACTTTCGAGCCTCAAAAATTAAATTTCAATGAACGAATTTTTCAGTTTTTCATCAAATAATTATCTTTTATGAACAGAAAGATGCATGCTATTAGCTAAAATAATTCTTAAGAACCTCAAAAATTGAGTTTTGATGGTTCCTACACAGCTTCAATGAACTACTTTTTCAAAAAATCAAAGCCCCCACCATCCTCCGTCGACCTGGCCTTGGGCGGTTTCAGACTCAGGTAGAACAATGGACTGTAGTTATGGGGAAGGTCGCCAGACAGCGGTGGATAGGGCTGGAAACGGTTCGAGGACGACGCCAGCGACGATGAGAATCCGCCGAAACTGACGGAGGAGACTGGAGCCGCCGACGCGGCGATTGATGGAGACCGCCCGATTTTCGCCGGAGCCGTCCGTTGCGAGAGGGCTTTGGAGATGAAGGTGAACCCGCTGGAAGAGTTGATCGTGTTCGCGCGTCGGGTCATGTGAATCGGCGCCATCGAGGCCGACGCTGAGGTGATGGCGATCGAGGGGGGCATGGTGCGGGAGACGGAGGCGTGTCGTGAGCTGGCGCCAGAAGCTTCATCCTGAGAAATGAATGTTTATGGAAGGAAAGGGAAAAAGACTCTGAAACTCTTTCAAATAAAATACAACAATGAAACATATCCTATTTACTGAAAAAGGTCCCAAAAATCGCTATTTCAACGGAACTTCTTACTAGTGGCTAGAGGTTCCTGAAAAGATAGCCCTACAAATTCTGAAAAAAAATCCGAGACCCCCCAAAAAAGAAAACTGGTTCCTCAAGTGAACCTTCGCTCCATATGAAAACCTCAAAACTTTTTTTACGTCTGTAAAAAACGCGCCCGTTCCGGACGTTCGTGAGCATCCTTACTGATGAATTCCAAAGTGGTCCCTACAGGGTCCTATAGGGGGCGAAAAAGTGGTCTTTATAGGGAAAATTTGAGTGGTGCTGTAGGGATTACAGGAAAAGGCAGCGGGGAAAAAAATTTTTTCTATAGGGGCCACCTAAACTTTACTCCTACAAGGACCCCTTTCGCGGGGTTTAGGGCCCTTAGAGGGGGTGGTAAAGTGGTCCCTAGAGGGGTCCTCTCATAAGTTCCCAAGTATTGCTCACTTCAGCGGCGTCAACCCCCTTAAGTGATCCCTAGAAATAGTCAGAAACGTCCGGGTTGCTTACTGAGCTAAGATACTTTAATGATTCAAAAATCAAAAAGGGTTCCAAAAATACCTCTTTTTCTGATTCTAGAACCTTATCAGAGCTTATTCACCTCATGTTCTCGCGAAAATTTATGATTTTCCCTATTTCTCACCCGGTACTTTGCTATGGACATCAGGGCCTGCATATGCTGGTTGACGTAATAGAAAAACGAAGCCAGATATCCTTGGCAAACGGCCGGCAGGGACATGAACTTGGTATCTGAGCAGTGAGGAGCGTCGCGTTGGAGGAACTTGAAATTTATCATAAATAACCATTCCAAATCTCTGCCGAACCTGCACATCATACGTTTCGAGTCTCATCGAGGGATTTTTGGCCAAAAGCTGGAGCAAAACTTGTAGAGAAGCGTGCTCGAGGCGTTTCGTGACAGCATCTCGGAGTTGTCCGACGATTTCTGGGGTCGGTGGCTCGACGCCAGAAATCGTCATCAGAATCTCCGAGTTCATACGATGGCCGGCTTCTCTGGAATATTCAGAGAACTGAAAAGTCTATGGAAATGGATTTTGGGAGCTGCAGGTTCCCTAGCTCAGTGGTCACTTAAGGGACTCTCCCGGTTTATACAATGGCCGGCTTCTCTGGAGTATTCAAAAAACTGAAAAACTCTAGGAAAATGGATTTTGAGGAGCTCAAACTGAAGCTTTCATAGCCAAGTGGTAACTCAAAGGACTCTCCCGGTTTATACGATGGCCGGCTTCTCTGGAGTGTTTAAAAAACTATAGGAAAATGAATTTTGAGGAGCTCAAACTGAAGCTTCCATAGCTCAGTGGTCACTTTAGGGACTTGTAAAAAGAAATAGAGACTTCACTGTAGGTCACAAGAGACTTTACTGTAGGTCACACCATACTGTAGGTCACAAGTTCTAGTTAGAAAACCTCTAAAGTGGTCTCTTTGGTTTGAAATTATCGTCAAAAACGAGCTAATCGAGTTATTGAATTGAAGTGACCGCTCAAGGGGCAGTTGAAAATTCCTGAAATTGACCTCTTTCATCCAGTTATGAACAGTACCGTCAGAAAAGATTAGAAAATACTTTTTGCCGATAACTTCTTTGTATGGAGCTCAATCTCTCTGAAACTTTCGGAGCTGCATTTTTTCCTCTGCAATTTGAAGCATGGTGTTACAAATGTTCGTGATCACAGCTACAGAAGATTCCAGTAAGATCGAAAACCATACAAGAAAGTTGTGATAAAAAATCCGTCAACTGTAGAATTTTTACAATTTTTTCTTCAAAAAGACAAAATATTACTGCATTTTCCTCTTCTTCGGCTCTCGATCCTGGATCCGCAAAAGTCCATAAGTTTCCGTGGATATATGGATCTGCATGTAGACGACGTTGCCGTTGAGGTCTCTGAAAAATAAAAAAATAATTTCAATATAATTTGAGAAGCAAAATGGAGGAGTTTCTTTGGGAAAAATCGACGAAAAAAAGTTTTTTTAAAAAAAGGAAAAAAATTTGAAAATGTCGATTAATTTCAGAAAAATTGACTTTTTAAAATTGAAATTTTTCAAGGAAAGCGCCAGAAAAAAAGCCTAAATATTTTCAAAACTTCTAAAAATTTTTTTTGAAAAACTTCTGGTCGCGTCCGGAAATTCTCTACGCGCTGTGATTACAGATATAACTTCAAATTTTGCGCCGAAACTGAGTTTTTTGTTACCTATGTGCGCGAGTCGTTTTGGGTCGGGCGCAACCTTAAAAAAAAACGACAGCTACGCGTTGAGACTGCCTCTGTAGGTCATCAATGTACAAAACTTCTTTCTTTATTCGAAAAAACTTTTTTTTTCCCATTTACCCCACCCATACTTCAAAACGTAGGTATTCTTGCGATTCCGGACTGCAAACTGGACCATCGCTGGTTTCAAGGCCTGGTAGGCCGATAACAGGGCGGACTGTTGCGAGGAGCTCAACAATCGGACGGGCACTTTGAACCTGAAACAAATTCGCCATGGAGCACTTTTTCTGTGAAAAAACAGCCCAACCACATCTCATTCATGACATTGCAGGCGAAATAACCAGGCGGGAATGTGAATCTGGCCTCGTCCATGATCGGCGGATCGGTTTGGCTTCCTTCGTTTCCACTGAAAACTTTTCCAGTTCTAATTTATAGAGGAGCTTCATTCGACACGACTTGGAGCAGTCTGATCTGTCTGCGCCCTCTTTTCTCTCATAATACCGTCGAGAAAAAAAACATAGTTTTACTGGTGAATATTTCAAGACACTCCCAGGAATCTTGATTCAAAATGCTTCATAATTACTGGGGAAATTTTTAGAGACCACTTTAGGGTTTTGACGTTCAAGTGATCACTATAGTAGTAGAGTTAGTGACCACTTGAGTGGCTAAAAATTAGTAGCCTCTTCAGAAGTGTAAGTGGCACTTCTACACCACTAAAAATACTACCATGAGGGCTTTGTCCAATTCTGTGCCAAAGTTATAAACTGTTGAAATTTCTAGTGGCCCCTTTAGGGTTCTGACGTTTTACTGGCCACTAAAGGAGTCGGGCTAGTACCTAAGCAGCTGTAAAGTTAGTGGCCACTTTAGAAGTCAAAGTGGTCACTTTAGTGTTCTCTTCAAGTAGCCCTCAAGGAACCACTTAAGTGACCATTAAGGTTTTTGTCAGTCTCAACAAACTTTCACAAGACTTCTGTGCTCTCCAGAAGCCGGAAAAGGCTGATGAAAAAAGACATTATTCATTTTTAGAGCCAATTTTTGAGCTTTACCTATCATTATCCTGCTTGAACGGATCATCAGTGGCCAGCAAAAGTGAGTCGCACTCCCTGGTCTCCAGCATCCGTTCCAGCAGCAATTCCTAGCAGAAAAATCTGTAGTTTCCCTAAAATTTTCAGAATTTCACTTGATTGATCCGTCTCAGGGTGTGACGACACTCGCGCCAGGCCAACTCCGGGATCCTCGAGTGCCTTTCTTTGTACCTGAACCCCAGGAATCTCATTCAGAGGGACTTTTTTCGGGTTCTACCGCTGACAAAACTGCAGAATGAAGCTCTTGTCAACAGTGAGGATGAGCCAAAAGTCGAAGAGATGGTCGCGACGGCTCAGTTCGGAGAAGTCGAAAGAATCGTCGACAGCCAGGGTGGAACGACAGCTTCTGGCGTCGCTTCCGAAGCGATTCCTCGGCGAATCCGCCATTTCTGAGTGAAGTCCTACGAAATTGGAGGCGCTGATGCCGGCTGGGAGGTCGTCGTGAGCCTCGCCGTCGTGCTGGCACTTAAAAAATGCAAATTTCCATGAAATTGGCCAAAAAAAAATCGTGTTGCACTCCATTAAGCTTAAAATCCGCTCAAGAATAGTGAAATTCGATCTTTTCGGAATATTCAAGTTTTCTTCAGTCTACATGAGATACATTGACTTTCTCAAAAAGACCAAAAAAAAATTATTTCTTGAGGAGATGCTTCCTCCAAGCTTCGTACAAGAAAGGTACATCTTAGAACTTGGAATTTGAATAATAATGCTTCTGATTAACAAACGCTTTTTTTGGCCTTTTTCAAACTTATTAAAAATCTCTTGATAATCGTACTGAAACATAAAAAAAGATATTATTTGAGCTATAAAATCGGGTTCAAACTCTGTGACGCTTGAAAAAAGAGCTGGATTCCCTTATTTTCTTGAAAACCACTCATTATCAATGGAGCAACTCATACCAACCCAAAAAAAGCCACTTATCACCAAATTTGTCTTCGAGTGAAAAAAATGATGATTTTTTAAAACAAAAAGGATATTTTCGTTGACTAGTGTGTTGATTACTGTGTAAACTTCAGTAAGATGTTGATAAAAAGATCAAAAATCACATGGAAACTGTTGATCCGACTATATTCATTTTCTAGAGAGTTTTGAAGAGGCTAAAGCTTCCGAAAGGCAAAAAGTGATCCTCCTTTTCAAATTCATCCGTTTTCTACAATATTAACTTCTTTTTTTTGATTATCAATGGAGCAACCTTTAAACTCCCAAAAAAGCAACCTGTGCCTGGCACTGCATCAAGGACATTGCCGAGTTCTTGCGGCTCATTTCCTCCAGTTGGATTTTTTCGAAGGCGGCTTTGTCATCAACCTGTGTTGAGAGTTCCGGTTTTCCTTCTGAGTAGAGTATATTTTAACCTTGCAGCAATAAAAAACATTCGATTGGCCGCACCGTACCAACGTGGCATACTGTAGGCTCAAGCCATCGAGTCTTTCCTAAAGGGGACAAAAGTTGATGAAAAAATAATATTTCAAGCTTATTTCTTCCGAAAATTCCCGATTTTCGATTTAAATGATATAGTTCGTTCACCGCGTCTTGAAAGTTTTCGAGTGTCTGCGTCTCTCTGATCCCTCAACTTGTGAGAGACGTCGAGAGACGAGGAGGGCGCAGAGAAAAATAGCAGCTTCATATCGCAAAAAAACGGGCTAAATTTTCCGTAGTACATTCCTCCATTAAGCCCCCCTCCCCCCATCGGAAAATACAAAAATCCACCATCAATCTTTTCAGCGCCAGGTCGCTCTGGATCACCAACGAGACGCTTTTCGTTTTCTCCTCCATTTGGCCGACTTGACGGTTCAAAATGCACTGAAATCCTCAATAACCCTCCAGAAAACACTAGATTTTCCTGTACCTCTTTGGAAATGAACCTCGAGATCATTTTGAGCTTCTCAACCGTGACGTCACCTTTCCGGCTAGCCGTCAGGATTCTCTCCAATTCCAGGACTCCGTTCATGTTTTTGATCAGATGACGTAGGGCTTCTCGTTCCTACAGAAAGAAGTTAAGGTTTTTTGTGTAAATCGTAATGAATCATAATCCATTCACCACGTGGTCGCGTTTGGAATGGCTAAAGTTAAAAAAAAAAGTCGCGCCCGACTACAAAACTAATTAAACGCTGTTCCATTAAACAGCATTCAGAGTAACTAAACTATTAAAGGAAATACTGAAATCGTAGCGCCATTTATTGATTATTTTGCTTGAATTGACAAAAACTTGAAAAGAAAATAATTTCAAACCACGAAACAAACGACTTACGCGCAGCGTCACCTGATAGCATTAGATCAACTAAATGAAGCTTATAAGATGCGAAAAAACCTTAATTTTTACCGCAATGCTAACCGCAACGCGTTTATTGAAACCAAGCCAATTTTTTTAAAAGTGGGCTTTCATGAATGCTAAGGGTAACACATGAAAACAACGATATATCGTCACAAAATCGAGTTCTAAAAACAACTATCAATTCAAAAGTGAAAAATCCAGAATTTAAGATCAACTGCGACCATCCCTCCCTCAAACCAACCCTCATCGGCAGGAGCTGATAAAACGCTTTTGCTCGACTGTCCGCACTTTCGATATCTTCGCTGTCCCTGATCCGTCTCCTTTGGGCAAACTTGACCTTCTTCTTCTTTTTCTGGAAAAGAAAAACTAAATTTTCATAAATTTGGGGAGGAAAACCTTGGGAGCATCATCCGATGGAATATTGGCAATGGCGACAATTTCCAAGCAGACATCGACCTTTTTGAGGTCTGGAAATAAAAACTCTGGTCAGAAAACTTTTATACCATTTTGTATTCCAAAAAATAAAAATACTAACTTTTTTAAGAATGAGAAATGCAAACTAGGCAAGCCAATCAAAATTTGAAACTGAATCTTCATTTATAACCATTTTATTTCGAAAAATTCCCGAGTTTTGAATAAATCTAAGCGCTGTGACTTCTGAATAAGGCTTCTGGACGGCTGAACAAAATTTCCAATTTTTATCTTCCAAAACCAAAACCCAACTTACTTCTGAACACCTTTCAACTACTTTCCTAACCACTTCCTCGAATTTTCATGACTAGGGAATGTTCCCTGGTCGCAGTGGAACTTCTTAACGAGAGCCTATTTTTTTTTTTCAATCGAAGACATTGCATTTTTTTGACTTTTGAAGGTCCATAACTTTTCTCACAACACCCTCCGGCCGTTTTCAAGACCATATTTGGAATCAGGGTTAAAAACTACCTCTCAAACACATTCGGAAGACCCACCGTGACCGGAGACCACCCCCTAGTGAAAATGACCCTATTTGGAGTCCTTTAATGTGTTTGAACTTTTCGTGAACTTCACAGCTTCATCTTAAAACCCCTTACTTTAGATTTCTTGACTTTTGAGCGTTCATAACTTCTTTTCACAGATCTCAGCGGCAGTTTTTGAGACCAGATTTGGGACCAGTGTCAAGAGCTACATCTAGAACACTCAATCTCATCCAGAAGCCTCACAGCGACCGTTGACAATTCCCTGGTGAGAATGACCCTATTTTGTACTCTTATGCTTTTCAATTTTTCATGGGCCACACAGCTTCATACTTTGACAAATTCTGGGAAGGCGATTGGAAGCTAGAAGGTCTTGAGAAGGCCTCGGAAAGGTGTTCCGAAGGTCTTTGAAAGGTAAAAACTGAAAATGTCAGCCAGAACCCTTCCAGCAGGCTTCTAGAAGGTCAGTACTTGCTGGAAAGCTTCTAGAAGGTCACAGGTCACTTGCACGCCTTCCAAGGAACCGAAAGCAGAAGCTTCCCAACTTTCCCCAGATTTCTTACAAGACTCCTTACCGTAGTCCCCAGTCGGCTTGACAGTGCTCTTATTGAGTAACTGATGGACGCAGACAGGCATGAACTCGATACAGAACGAATCTGTCGTCGCATCTTTGTCCGGATAGAGCAAGGTACATTGGAACTGTAGGAATAACGGCGCCCTTCCGACCATGTCCTGTGAATCGAAAAATATCTTTGTCTCTTGAATTCTTCTGAAACCGAAAGATCACAGGGATCAGCTTCAGAAGCTTCATCGAGAGCAAGTTCCTCATCGATATTCGAGCCATCACTTTGAGAAATCGAATGTCGTTTTGTCTTGTCTTCGACGGCCAATGGTCTCACCATCAGGGGCTTGTCTTCTTCATCGAAAACTGGAATAAAAAGTTGATTCATGAAGGTTTGAGAAAATTTGTCCGCGCGGAGAATGGCTCAACGCTAAGCGAATACAAAGCGGTTTTTATTTAAGTGCAACCGACCACAATGCGACTTGCGCTTCTGGGCATTTGAATTCTTGAAACCTCTTTCAAAACATTTCGCAACGTGTTGAGCCATTCTTTATAAGGTCAGAGATTCAAACTGCTGTCAAATTGATTGATGGGATCAAAGGAAAAATGAAAACTCTAAAAAAAGTTGGCCGCATGGGGAATGTCTGCAAAGCGGTCCCTATGAAAGTGCAACCGACCACAAAACGGTTTGCGCATTTGAACTATTGAAACTTCGTTCGAAATGCACTATAAGCTTTTCCTGATTTGATCAGAAATATAAACTGCTGTCAAACTAAAGAATCGGGTCAAGGGGGACAAAAAAGCGTTGAAAAAATTGGTCGCACGGAGAATGGCCTGACGCTAAGCTCTTGCGATCGTCAAGATAAATTTTTTCGAAAGGATCTTTCAAACACGCAATACAACTAAAGCCTTAGAGCTATACCCATTGCGACCAGGGCTTATCAAGAAGTTCTTGCGTTATTATAAACTTTTTTAGTGAAAAAAAGACATGTTTAGTCCTTCTTTTACTTCTATGGGTTCAGGTAAGTTTGAGTTGTCCGCACGAAGAATGGCTCGACGCGTTGCGGCTGCGAAGCGGTTTCCGCCAGAGCACGGCTTGGTAAAATGAGAACTTGAAAGTTCCATATGGAACCACAGGGCGACCGCCACGCGTTGAGCCATTCCAAATGCGACCAGGAGCTTTGACGTTTCAAAAAATTAAATATTACCCAAATCCGCGGCCTGAGCTCTTTTGGCATTTTCCGCCGCCAACGACTTCTTTGTTCGGATGTCTTGGCTGGAAGGGAATAAACTTTTCGTGATAAAAATGAGACAAAAACGTTTCGAAATCGCAAAAGTACAGTCCGCCAATACCAGGGACCGCTTTGAAGGTCTCGTAAAGGACAGATTCGAAGACGTCGTTGAGATTCGACTCGTCGTTGCAGCAGTCTTTGGCGTCGGCGTCTGGCTCGCCTTTCTGGAAAAATTGCTTTCCAATCTTCTCTTTTTTGAAGTTGGTATACAGTCCTTGTTTTTAGAATACCTCAATGTCCTATTTTTTTTTTAAATCTCATGAAAAGTTATGAACCTTCCGTCTTAAAGAAATTTCAAGCTTGAGGTACAAAGATTAGCATAAAATCGATATTTATCTATTTAATTGACGCGTTGATTTTTTAAAACATCTCTCATAAGTGTAACGGTAAATTTTCTTTGAAAAGCCTTGGAAAAAAAGTTGAAAAGGCTCTTCTAAAAGCTCCATTAAAGATTGAAATACGATTTTCAGCTTTTTGAATTCTCTGGAATCTTGTTGGCTGCTGTCTAGTCACTTTTTGATGAAGGACCTGTTGGGAACCCCCCTTTAAGGTCTTGAGATCAATCTAGAATGGTGTAGAAAAATAGCCCACCCCCGGGAGTTCGTAAACTAATTTGGTCACGGGTCTCGGAACGATTTGAAGGCAGGCCACGTTTTTGATCAGGTCCTGGAATTTTCTGGAGGTATTTTTTTTAAATGTTGAGCTTCTACCGAGCTGTTCAATTCCTAACCCTTCTTTCTCGAATATTTTCAAACCTGATGATGCAAATGACGGCAGAAAGTCTTCAAGGCGTCTGGCACCGATTCCATTTCCAATTCGATCGAGATGCCTTCCTCTTGAAGACATTCCATGGCTGTACTAGATAGTTCCACGCCTAGAGCCATTTTTTCCACTTTATTCATATTTTAAGAGGTTCAGGACCTTTGCGAGCCGTTCTAAAGACTGACAAGAGTCGAACTCTCGCCAGAATCTTCTCCTCGAAGTAACTGCTGAATGTTCGCATCACCGGCTCTTGGACAGAAATGTAACGGAGGTTGTCCGAAGGAAGGTTCGTTTTCATCATCCATTCGTTGGGGAAAACTGAACAGACTTTTTCTCAAAAAAATCAGGAACGTCTGAATTTCGATAAATGAGTTATTTTTTTCTGTCTTTTCTCAATATTTTTTTTATTTTTTTAAAAGATTCAATTTTGATTTCATATACATTAGAAATCAGAACAACAGAGCTCCGACGTTGCTAGTGCGAATCGGACGTGTCGGTGTCGTTCTAGTGACCACTTTAGTAGCCAGTACTCTTAAGTGATCCCTAGAATCGCTCAGAAATGTCCGGAGCGCGTTCAAATTTCGTTACCGAGTTCTTTGGAACTCGGACCTTGGTAACGCGAACGGGACGCGAATCGGACGTGTCGGGGCCGTTCTAGTGACCACTTTAGTAGCTTCATCTCTCTTAAGTGATCCCTAGAATTGCTCAGAAACGTCCGGAGCGCGTCCGTTTCGCGTTACCAATGTCCGAGAAGTCCATGGAGGTTGAAAAGTGTTCCATGGAGAGCAAATGCCTCAATAGAAGAAAAAACGCAAGAGATTCAATTTTTTAAAAACTTTTTGGGAACAACGAAGAATTTTTTCTGAATTATATGATTTTATGAAATATGCGACCCCTTAAATTTAACAACAGAGCAGATTTGACCCGCCCTAATTCAATTTTTCTGAGAGAGACTCAAGAAAAGATTACGAATATTCAAAACAGCCCATTTTCTGAGACTTCTGCTAAAGTGAAACTGATCCCATTTCCTTTAAAACTCATCGTTGCAAGAACCTTCCCCCAAACCTTTCAAAGGACCCTGCATCAACTTCTTGCTGAAATGATTCAGTCCGATGGAGTAAGCAAGTGGAGGCATCGCACAGACGCCGACGATCACTGGCAAGGTCCCGATGTCGTGAAGTTGGGACATGTCGTCCGGGAGGATGACCACGCCCACCGACCACGGAGACGTCCTTCTCAGGTAGACTCGGCACGTCATTGGGCGGCCTGGAAGGTGTTCATCTTTTTCTTACATGCATTTTTGACAGGAGAAAATAAATTTTCAAAATATTTAGGTTTTTGGAGGAGTTTGAGATTTTTAAGAAAGAACAGCTATGCTTAGGAACTCTAAAAAGTTAGTAAAATTTGAATGGGAGCATTTGGAGAAGAGTTGTGAATTCGCAAAGTTTTTCGACTTGAGCAAGTAAAAATTCAATCGGTTTCAACAAAATTTAAGGCTTGAGGTTCACTTTCTCAGAAAAAAGGGTCGGGCTCAGAAACGTAAAAAAAAATTTGGTCAGATCTGAATGTTTTGTAGAGAGGTAGAAATTTTCAAAGTTTCCCGGCCTAGAAGTAAAAGTTTCGAAACTTCTAGGCTTCAAGAGCATTTTGAGCTTGAGGTTTTTTTTTAAAAGAAGGTGTTCATGCTCAAAAAATTTTGGTAAAAGTTGAATCGAAGTTCTTTGTTGGCCACTTGCAAAGTTTTCTATTTCTGAGCAGGTAAAATGTCCAAATTCCCAGGTTCCAACAGCATTTTAGACTTCAGGTGAGCATGGACAGGTCATCACCAAAAACATAAAGAAGTTAATTAAACTTGAACCTTATCTTTTTGAAGTTATGAATTTGCAAAATCTTCAGGCCTGGAAAGTTGAAGTTTTTAGATTTTTCGAGTTCCAAGAGCATTTTGAGCTAAATATTGGAACTTATAGGGAAAAGGTCATGCTCAGAAATTTGCACTAGTTGTTTTGGCTCACAATTTTTTTTAAAGTTATTGATTTACCAACTATTTTTTTGACCTGCAAATGGAGAAAAAAGAGAGAATCTTGATATTTCATGTTTTTTTTTCGTCATCATTCGAAAAAATATGTCTTGTCTGCGCCCTCTTTCCTCTCGTCATCACATCCTATTTTCATATTCCTCCAAGCTGGAGAGAGAAAAGAGAGAGGACAGATCATTTCAAACACCTATAACATACAAAATTCATCCGGGTGATCCGTAATTTTTTCGACGGCTTTGGCCGTGTCGGCCCAAAACTTCTTGCTGACAACGTTGAAGGAGACGTCGGAGAGCATCTCCAGCTCGATGGTCAACGGCGCCAGAAGCATGTCTGTGCAGTGGGTCGTGTTCAGGACATCTGAAGACGTTTTTTTTTTATGAAGAATTTTTTCTGATTGAACTATACACTACTATAAGAGTTTGATTAGGACATGAAGGTCCTATTTTTTTTAAAGAGGCAGATTTTCAAGAGCTTCTGAGCTTTTTCACAGGAATCAAGCTTTAAAAAAAAGTCCGTTTCAATATTTATTTCGCACCCTGTAGTTCATTCACCGCTGGATCAAAGTATCATTATCGAAAGTCAGAAAAGCAAAATAACATGCAAAAAGAAGAGATTTAGACGCTTCTACAGTCTTTATTTTTCATCAAGGTAAAGACGAATAGAGTATGGACAGAGATCTGTCATTTTTGGGAAGGAAAAAGCCTTTTTGAATTTTTTTTTTCTTTGTCTTTCTGATACGTACAGTAAGATCTTCGTAAATAAAAAAAGACTGTTCAGCAATATTTTCAAGATCATTGCCTTTTTCAAGACTTTTTATATTTAAAAATTATTAAATTCGGATTTTTATTGATAAAAACCAATGCTGAATTTACTGCAAAAACCAATGCTGAATTTATAACTTCCGACGTCACCAAAAAAATATAAGCTTGTTTTTTTGGACCTTATGTGATTGAAGTCACCACTGTTTTCTTATTTTTCCAACTTTCCTACAGAAATTCCCACACCCCCGCTAATTATAGTATCGAAAACGCCCCCGCACCTCGTTCCATACGTCATTTTCGGAGATAAACAGCTTTGCAAACAGAAAAAGAAGGCGCCCCGAACGTTGTCCCCATAAATAACATATTCTGAACAGAATGAACAAGAATATTTAGTTTCTAAAAATTATAATTTAACTCTAAAGCCTAGTTAAACCCCTCAGTTCATCAAAAATAATTTTTTATGCGTTCTATGACATGTATAGCTTCCATATAAAAGTTCTCTTGGGCCTGTAAAAACAAAAAAAAAACTTTCCAAGCAGTTCTTGTTCACCACCTGGTTTATTCCATTTACGACGAAAATTTAAAAAATGATTAAAGCCCCGCCCTGCGCCTTTAAACTTTATCAAGATGTAACAGTAAATTTTTTAAGATTTAGAGCCGTAATAGAATTATTAGCCGCTTCACGGTTATCGTCAAATTTTTTTTAGTTCTGGCGGAAATCGATTTATTTTTAAGCGTAATTTCAAGTACAGAAGGAAGAAAATGCTTAGGAATTTCAGAGTGATCCCTATAGGGCTTAGAGGGGAAACAACCCCAATAGAGGCCGAAAAAGTGGCCCATATAGGGGTTTAAAGTACGAATAATGAGCCCTTTACTTCTTACTAATGACAGGGTGGCCCCTATGGGGATTAAGAGAAAAACAGCGTCTATAGGGGACAAAAAAGTGCTCATTATAGGGGTAAAGGGGTTAGGCGGTCGCTATAGGGGTTTAGCGCTTTTGCTATCTTTAGTGGCCCCTATAGGGGTTGGTAAGGTGAAGGGCCCCCAAGGGACCACTCTGGAGTTCCTAACATGGAAGGTCATTTTTGCGTAGGGTTTGGAATTTTCTGAATATCTGCTCAAACAGTCTTTGATGGACTGGGAATCGATTCCCCATAGCCGCTAACTGCGCAAACGAAATTTTCAAAAATAAAATTTTGTGAAAAAAAAGCTTTTTTTTGGCAGAAAATGGCCATCGAACGGTTTTGGAATGTCTTCAATCATGATATTTCAACATTTTCATCATAATCCTTCAAAACAAATAATGGCGAAGAACGATAGCCGCAAAAGAGTCGAACCTTCATCATAGGCTTCGCAGGCTACCGCGCTAGCCACTGCACCACGCTCCTAGCTGCCATGCAATGACTTGTGCTGCGGATACATTCCTTCCGAACATTGTCACGTGGTTAAGGACAAAAACTTTAAAAAATCATATCTTCAAAACGAAAAGTTTGCGCAGATAGCGGCTATAGGGAATCGATTCCCAGTCCATCAAAGATTGTTTGAGCAAATTTTCAAAAAATTCCAAACCCTACGCAAAAATGACCTTCCATGTAAGCAGCTCATTTTCTGATTTGCCCATGATAGTCTTTTTTGAGATTCAAATAAATTGTATATAATAATAATATTGGTCCTAATTTGAAAATTACATGTGTTTTAGGGGCAAAACGCAGCGCAACCGCGACGCTTTGGGCCATTTAAAATTGACTATGTCCCGAAAAAATTTTCCAATATTGTTCTCCGGAGTGTGAAGAAGCATTGTGATTTCATATTTTCAAAAAAACTCATTCAAAAACATCTTATTCTTTTCAAAATCATCATAAAATGTTCCAAAAAGGCCCCTCAATCGATAGCGGAACGTACGATTTCTCTCTGCACAACACAAATTTCTTTCTTTTTTCAATATTCTCACCATTCGCCGCCGTACGTGTATAAACATGGGAACGGCGGTTCGATTGAGCAAGGAAAAAAGAGAATGGGAAACTCGTATCAATTCCGTTCTTCATTTGAATAGTATACATTTACTCCGTTTGGCGTTCGCTTGGGACAAAAATGACTGTAGAAATGTCTACATCTCTTCTCTTTGCGCACTATTCCGCTGCGAGAAGCGAAAAGTGTCTCAATTTGGCGAATAATGAAGCAGAGCCTCGAAGTTGATCTTTTTCCAAAAAAGAACCTGTTTTTCAAAAACTTAACCCACAGAAAGAGAGAAAAGGTCCACTCTGGAATCAAAGTAACACAGAGAATAGAACACAATTTTATTCAATATTTTTTTTCCAGAAAAAACATTTTTTTCAAATTGTTCTCTTATATTCTCTTTCTGAGCTTGTACAAACTTTCGATTCAAAACCTCTTTTTCAACGGGATGTCTCGAAGCAGTTTTTATCTTTTCAAAGTGTTTTTGAGCTCGTTTAAAGCTACAGTACCGTTTCTCCGATACGCGTGATATTTCCCTCTACATGCGTCTTTAATTCTGTCTCAAAAGTGTTATTTCATTAAAGGCGCATGCATTTTTCCAGTAGAGACTTATGTTGTATTAAAGGCGCATACACTTTTTTCTTCAAAGCTACAGTACCCCTTCTCCGAAGCGCGCGTGTCATCTTTGTTCATGCGCCTTTAATTCAGCCTTAAATTTTTCGTTATATTAAAGGCGCATGCGTTTTTCCTCTCAGAGTTAGAGTACCCTATTCCTCGATGTACACGATTTGTCTCTGTTCATAAGCCTTTATTTCAGCCGAAAAAGTTTTGTGTTATTAAAGGCGCATGCATTTTTTTTTCCTTCAAAGCTACTTTCTCGAATGCGCGTGAGGTGTCTCTGGGCATGCGCCTTTAACTCCGCCTCAAAATGTTTGTGTTACTAAAGGCGCATGCACAGGGTCAAGGAAGAGATCCTGTAGCTCGCAGAAAAAAATCACGTCGAGCTGGCGCCTACACCTCAGAAAAAAACGTTTCTGAGAAACTATCAAATTCCATTACGTTTCGAATCTATCAAATCTCGAATTCCCTTCTTTCAATCCAAAAAAGCTTCTTTCTCTAAACCCTCCGCACCTTTGGCAAACGGCCCGATCGCATAAATCTCTTTCGGAGCGTGCTTCATCGCATTGGTGACGCAGAAGAGGTGCTGGTAAACGGTGACGAACGGCGACTTGCCGCTCTTGGTCGGGACACACGATCGGGGGGCTCCGTGCTCGTCGGGCGTGTCCCAGCGGACGATTTGCTCGAGGATCTGGGTGACGACGGTGTTCTCCTCCTTCTGCGAGTCTGTCGGGTTCTCCGGAATGCAACGTGCGTGGAAGTTGTGCGGTTTCCGGTTGAAATGAAGGCCGGTGGTGGAGAGCCGAGGTCGGGGGTTGTTGCAGCCGCCGCAGACGCGAATTAATCGGTCGACGGTGTAGAGGACCGACGCCAGGTACACGTCTTCCGTCACTGGTGCCGCCTGGAAAAACTGTTATTGTTCTTTTTTCTGGTTATTTTTCGGGGCGTCCAAAGTTTTACTGAGCTAAAAAACCCCCATATTTTCATTGCGTGTCCTTCTAACAAAGTTTGAAAAATTCTTGAAACTTTTTTCAAATTCTCGGGTCTTCCAGTGAGATTTACATCAGGGAAAAACCTCTTATAAGCACTATATTCATTGTCTAATTATCTTTATCCATTAAAAGAAGTATTTATAGTCGATCCCCAGACAGTTTGGGACCCGAAAATGTGCAACCTGTCTGCACTCTCCACTAACCAGGCACTATCTCTTCAATCAATCGTTTCAGGACCTTTTTTTCGTCAGCTTGTACGCTTCAACTTTTCAGAAACGTCTTTAAGGTCCCAATTTCCTCTTCAAACCCATCAGATTTCAAAAATTCGAAAAAATCTTCGTCTAACCGGTTTACTTCAAACCACAAGAACAATGGTTACAGATTCGATTTCACAACGGATTTTTGCCCTTTTTATTCGGAAAAAATCGAAAATTCATCACAATTCTAAAGGAACAATTTTAGTCCCATTGCACCTGAAAAACCATAAAAAAACACAAAAAAAACTCGGCCAAGCTCGGTTCGAGGCAAAAATGAGAATCTCACCAGCAACACCGTGGCGGTGAGATTAGCACTTGAGCCTCAGCCCGATGGGCCTTAGATAGATGGGAAAAAAGAGGGAAAAAGAGTACGTTTCCCGTAGCACCCAATGAGTGGTATTGATAAAAATCCAATGCTGCTTCTGCTAGCCACTGATAAACGTTTTGCAATCAATATAGGAGCCTTTATTTATTTTCAAAGTGATCGTAAATTGGAGGGGGATGGGGCTACGATTTGGTCATGATTTTGAGAGAATCAAAGGATTTTCTGTACAAGTTTTGATCTAAAATATGAAAAATCTGACAGGTCAAAAAATTTTCAAAGCCCTTGAATTTTTTCTTATCTGTAGGAGGTGAACTATCATACTATTCTAACTCAGAAAATGAACTGATAAACCCAAAAATTCAATTTTTTAGATGATAACCATCTAAAAGAAAGTTCAAAAAAGTGATTTCCAAAAATATAGGCTCAAGTAATCACAAAATCAGGCTTGCAGCAACAAATTTTCGAAAGGAATCAAGAAAAAGAAAGAATCAGGGCCAGACGACGTCCGTTGAAAATATTAGATCTGGCAAGAACAATTGCGAGACCCAAACTTCCAACGGACGTCGGCGGCGGCGGCGATGGCGGAAAGGGGGCGTGGCCAAACAATCGAAATGGGTGGAGCCAATCATGTCGATTCGATTCGGAACGGAAAAGAATCGATGTTGAATATTTGTCAGAGTTTTTTTCGGAGCCGGAAAGAACATATAGGTCTGGAGGCGATTCCAACTAGGAAATTCACTATGAACTCTTATAACTCTTCTAAAATCACTAAATCATCTAAAAGCATTTTTTACGCTGATTACGAACTTTTGCTCAAAAACCGGGCTGGCCCGATAGCCTATTGGTGCCCCGGCCATAACAGAAGCTATGAATTAAGTGAAGAATTTTATGGTGAAAATTTCTATTAGATTAGAATAGAAATCATTTTTGAAGCTTGGCTTGGGGGCTTTTTGGCGAAAAATAAGTTCCGGGAAAGACCCGCTTGGCGCACAAGCATGTTGAAAACTACCAAAAAGGTCTATGAGAAAAGCCATGACAACTCGAAGTTGAAAAAGGAGCTAGATTGATCCAGTTAAGACTTATCAGAAGGCTCCTCTCTAAACTGGGATGCCTAAAGGCCCTTCCACATATTTCTCTGCCGCATGTTATTTTGTCGTTCTCTCGCAATCAGAGAGTGAAGAAACAGAATGCGGCTGAGAAGAACTAGAGCGCGCCTTGAGGCGCCACAGTTCAGAGATCTCTGGTACTCTTTTAAGATAGGAGCACATTCAAAAATTCAGCTCAATTTTTTTACTAGCTATATCTACCATCCAAAATGAGCTCACTGGTAGATACCTTGATTTTTTTTTTTCAACCTCAGATATCATAACTTTTTTCACAGGCTTCCGAATACGGAATATAATGAAAAATCAGCATTTTGAGCACTATTCGAAGGCTTCTAGAAACTCGCAGAATTTTCGAAATTTTTGCCAAATTTTTCGTGTGATAACATGCTTTTCTAATTTTCGAAAAAAAAATTTCGTTTTTTCTGGTGACTCAAAAAACTTTTTAAGGATTTCAAAACCTTAGAAAACAATCCAAAATCGTTCTCAGGCTTCTAAAAAAACTTTAAAAAGCTTTCTGAAATTTTTGAAATAAATTTTTTTCTTTTCTGGAAAGCATCAAAAAAAGCTCAATGAGCGCTCAAGAAACGAAAAACAGTTTTTGAATTTCCGAAAAACTTCCAAAAAAATGAAAAAAATTCAATCTGAAAACTTTCTCGGACTCCTAGGGGTCACTAAAGTCTGTTTCAATGAATCAATATATTGAAAAAGAAGAATTTTATCGCTACTCTGCACCAAAAAACTTCACAAATACTTGAAATTCTTGGGAACCCTACAAAATTTCAAAAGTTCAAGATCAATTCAAAATTAGAAAACGTTTCAAAAACTTCATCAGTCCTTTCAAACAGTTCTAAATACATCATGAAGCTTCTTTGTGCCTTTAATTATATTTTTTAAGGAATTGATCAAATTTCTGAAGTTTTGTCTCTAATCATGAACCTCCAGAGCACTACGGAGCCAATCCAAAAACATTTATCAGCTTTCTAAGCCATTTTAGATACCTTATGAAGCTTTTAAGATTTCAAAGCTTCTTCAAAAGGATCCTAAGTAGACCTAAGACTGACTAAGAGCCTCCAGAATCCTAAGGGGGGAAGGGGGAAGGAAAGTCGGAATAGGAGAGCCGAGGCGACCAGTCCGAACGCAGCACAGTGTGTGTGTCTGTTCTGCCGCAAATTCAACGAGACGATTCCAATACGTGTGGGCGTGGCTTCGGCGTCCATTTTAGGAACAATTGCAGAGAGCATGGAAAAGGCGGAGAGCTGCCAGAGATGATACGAAATGGTTTTGCGATTTCGCCGCAGGCGGATCAACACGAGTTTTTAGGCATTCGATGTGTTGCAATTCGGATCTCATATAGTCATTTCAATAGGTTTGGATCGATATCAAGTGCAAAAAGGTGTCAGAGATTCAGAAAATTTGCTCAAAATGCGACATTTTTGATTCAAACTTAAAAAACTATGACTCACTCATCGTGGGCTTAAAAATTACTGCAGGGTCACATTTTCTCAAATTTTTAACATATTTCTTTAAAATCTTAAAATCTAAAAAAATATTTAAAATATTTCGAAATCTCAAAAAATTTAAAAAATCCTACCTTCAGAAATTAAAAAAAACCTTTTTTAAAACATAAATAGGCTTAGCATCCGTTGCTAGAAATGATCAGAAAGTTCATTTTTTGAATATTTTCATCGTTTCCACGTGAAATTCCGTTTTAAAGTACCTTTTCAAACTCCCCTAAATCGAAATCATTTTCAGAACTGGAGGGAAAAAGCAGCCTCGAAAATCAAGAACTTTCATGAATTCGAAAAACGTGGCTGTAATGTCTAGATTATCACTCACTTTATAAATTATCACAAGCCTTTTACTGGAAACTAATACAGTATATTTAAAGATTACTGTATTACAGTTTTTCCCATACAGTACTACTAAGCAATACTGTACTCTTCATACCAGAAGGCTCACCATAAAAAAAAAATAAATAGGATATACATATCATAAGAAACCAAAATTAATAATTTTCTTGAAAGTCTTACCAAAATTTTGATCAGAATGACTTATTTCCTCATAAATTTCCTCAAAAATTGTTATGAATATTCGGTCAAAATGATTCATTTCCTTATATTTTCACGTATTCGACGGTACTACTGCCTGATATGAAGAGCTCTTCTGTGAAAGTAGCACTGCTGAATTGGACTGTAATAATAATACATAGAAAAATTTTAATATTCTGTTTAAAAAATCACAGTACTGGATCTCGAAAAAGCTAGCTATAAACTAACTGTTGTATAAATGATGAATTGGATCACACTACCGACGATCCCGCCAAAATTACCTCACATCAAGCCATTCCAAACGCGACCATCAACTCTCCCACTCAGTAGGGAACTACTCGGGCTCGTGTACATGTATCAAGTTGAAAATAGGCTTATAAAAAGGGGGGGGGCTTACCTAAAGCTTATACTTAGGTAAGAGCTCTGACCATGAACTCTCAAACTCATTCGGCAACTGTTCGGGCTTGGGGAAGCGTATCAAGTTGAAACCAGGCTTATAGATGAGGTGAGGGGGGCTTACTTAAAGCTTACACTTAGGTAAGAGCCCTGACCATGGACTCTCCAACTCATTCGGGACCTACTTGGACTTGGAGAAGCGTATCAAGTTGAAACTACGGTGGGTTATGGACTTAGGTAAGATACCTTAGAAACAAGAGAGATGATCTGCTGAACCACAGAGGCTTCTGAGAAAAAGCTTCTTGAAGAAATCGAGGAGAGTGTTGTACGCGCCTGAACCTTTCTCCCGATACAGCTTGGAGCAGTGGTTATAGGGTCAATATCATGATTGACTTTCTTGAGTAGGTTCGAATCCTGCCCAGAACAAATATTTTTTGCCGAGGCACGTACATGACTCTTCCTAGGCTTCTTTAAAAAAGCTTTTTCTCAGAATCCTATGTGGTTTTGCAATCTTTCTTGTTTCTAAGAGCTCTTCCCTAGGTCCACAAGCCACCGTAGTTCCAACTTATTACGCGTATCCGAGCCCGAACAGTTCCCTAGTGAGTTGAAGAGTTCATGGTCGCGTTTGGAATGGCTTGATGTGTGGTAATTTAAGCGCGATCGTCGGTAGTGTGTTTCCATTTACTTATGTCTCATTCAGAAATCTCTACCGTAATCTCCTCCGAGCTCAACGAAGATAAGCTCAAAATTACAGTATCCTTCAAGGAAACGTTTTTCAACGAAATTTCCATTTGTTTGCTCGCGAAAAACGAATCCCGTTGTTCCCAAAAAACAATTTCAGATCAATTTCTACCGTTTCCATCAATTATTTTTCCATTCGAAATGTAAAAAGGCAATCAAATCGTTCCTTGTCTTTCCCATAAAATCGTTACGAATCGACAAAAAAAAATCCCACGTTTTTTACGATTTACTGTACGATTTTTTCCCACGCTTTATGTCGAATGTTGAATTTTTAATGGGCTGATGGGATCCTTGACGGAATATTTCGACACGAATCGTAACGTTTTTTTTTATTGAGGCTTTTTGTTGGAATGGCGTCTATAGAAGGAGAAACGATTTTTGCAGAAGATTAAAGAAAATGAGAATTCATAATAAGATGTTGAATGGCTTTTACAGGATTTGGCACGGAAAGGTCGCATTTGAAATGGCTGAAAGAGTCGTGGTCGCATTAAAAATTGAGAAATTCAGTAAAAAACAGCTTTCCGTGCTAATTTTAGTTTCATCCAATTCACATTAAAAAGATCGAAATTAAACTTCCCAGCGACTTTCGAAAACTTTACACCTACAAAAATCTCACTTTTAAAACTCAATAATTACAACTATTGCCAAAAAAGTAGTTTTCAAATCAATTTACATAGCTAAAATCGGTCAAAATCATCAAATTTATTGTAATAATCAAACAACTTTGAAAAATATCAAATAAACGGGTTCAAAACTAAATTTTTTCACTTCCAATAAGAAGAACTTTCCAACTGAAACCAGCTAGAATCAAGTAAGAAAACTATTGTTCAGCGCCTTCTCCAATATTATATTCCATTCATTCCCAGTTTCTCTCAAACAAAAAAGGAAACAAAGCTTTTTTTCGATTACAACAACATAATTCGTCTAAAAAAAGCATAAACAGTTTCCTTTAAGCTGTAACCAAGTTTGATTTTTGAAAACCATTTTTCCTTTTCCTCTTTATTCTTAGGTGATTTTTACAATTTTCATAATTTACTTCAAAAATGGTAACCGTAGGACGACTATAACAACTCTGACATGAGGCGCCTACTGAGGTAAAAACTAGGAAGATCTGCTTTCAGTTCCTCGGCTCGGAAGGCGTTTGGAAGCTTTCCAGCAAGTGGTCAAACGCCTTCCACATAGCTTCCTAACACCTTCTAGTCAGAAAAAAGCCTTCCAGAAGCTCTCCAGTAGGCTTCTGGCAAGCGTTTTCCGTTTTCACCTTCCAAATATCTTCTATCTACCATCCGAACACGTCTCAAAGGCTTTTTAAGACATCCTACCCCTTCCATACACCTTCCAACCTTCTGCTGGTTACCTTCCTAACACCTGCCCAAGATTCGCCTGAGTAAAGATCGACACAACTCTTTCTCTGACCTACACTATTTCTTCGTTTTCTCCCAGCTGAATGACGACGAAATAGTGTGTGTCCGAGAAAGAGTTGTGACAATCTTTAGGAGTCCAATATCAGAGAAATTTAATGCATTGTAAAGAGTTTTGTGACATCATTGAAACGGTAAGTCACAGTTTCAGAAATATTGAAAAAAATAATTTTTCCTAAAAAAATCGTTTTTCCTCTTTTTTTGCACCATTTATCTTCGAACTTCACCAAAAATCCCTAATTTTCTTACAATAAATGATGAAAAAGAAGGATCTATTGGTCTTTTTTGCGCCATTTTTTTTAAAACTTTCTGCCCAAGTCACAAAAATTCCTATTTTTCTCACATTAAAATATAAAATTGAGAACCAGTTGGTCTTAATGCTCACTTTTTCCTTCAAACTTCCACCCAAGTCACAAAAATCCCTAATTTTCTTACATTAAAAGATGAAAAAAGGATCTGTTGGTCTTTTTGCCCCATTTTTCTTCAAACTCCTCCTAGTCACAAAAATCTCCACTTTTCCCCCATTAAATGAAAAATTGAAGAACCTGTTGGCCCGTGGCGTCGACAGCGTCAGGCTCAGTCCACAGTTCCGTCACAAGGGCCAAGGCTCGGCTTGATTCTCTCGACGGCATCGGATAAATCGTGCATTGTTTTCTGTAGTGAGAACAAATATTAAATTATAGGTATCTTAGGCGTTAAGGAGGAAAAGCGCATTGCTTTCTCTTACTAGTGAGCGTTTTTACCTCCCCCCTGATTGCAGAACAAGAAGGAATTTTCTCGCAGTAGATCTCGTTTTGTTATAAGCCTTCAGAAGCTTGAAATAGCACGTTCTTGTCATAACTTGCGTGATTTGCGGACTTTGGAGCTCCATAACTCGAAAACAAGATCTAATACGAGAAATTTTTTTCTTGTTCTGCAATCAGGAGGCCCTAAAGTACCCTTGAGCAAAGTTTGGGCAAAAGTTCAACCGGGGGGGTAAACAACGTTCTTGGTTAGGAAGAATATTGATTGATAAAGCCTAAATTCTAACAAGTCGTTCTATTCTGAAGTTTGGATTTTTTAAATAAATTTTCCAAACACCCAGAAAGTGGAGATATTAATTCCTTATAATGGCAACTTGGTGCTACGACAAGAGCGAGTTTTACATTTTTGAAGAGTACTGTATGCAAATGTGCGCATTGGGTGCATGCACTTTGTGTGTTTACAGTCTTGTTGCATGACGTCATCGCGTCGTACATCTGCACGTTTTTTTTTTCAAGAATCGCCTTTTTCTTGTTGATACTTGCGCGATAAAAAACAGTGTCCAAAAAAATTACAAAAAAAAAACCCGGATATTTACGATGCGGTGACGTCACACTACGATAGTGCAAGCACACAAAGTGCATGCACGCAATGCACATACAGTACTCTTCACAAATAGAAAAACCGCTCTTGATGTCACACATCAATTTTTAAAAATTTTAAAAGTTTATGCTCAGATATCGGTAACATGTCCCGGACGTCTATGCGAATTTCAGGTGACCTGAATATCCTTAAGTGACCCCTAGAAATTCTCAGAAGCGTCCTGTTCCCGTTACCAATGTCCGAGTAAAGTTGAGAAATTTCATAATTATCGCCAGAGCGCATTTTCTCAAAAAAAAAAAGTGTAATCCTTTTTTTCAAATCCTTGTTTGCCTTTTTCGGAATCATGAACACTTCTTCTTACATTTAAATTGTAGATCAAAGTAAACTCGTTGGGGTTCACACTGATCTGTGAATAAATTATTATTATTAAATACTACGCAGAATAAAAAAACCCCTTCAAATATTTTTTTTAATTCTAAAAGTTCCAGGAATTTCAGGGCAGACTTCTCCGTCAAAATCAACCTTTACCCCCTTTTCACAGCTTTATTTGGGTAGATTATCATCGGAGCGAATCTAGGTCAAGTCTGCGATGAGCAAACTACATTCAATTAATAAAACAGACAGGGTAAAAATTCAGGTATCTATATTTTCTAGGGTAATGGAAAAGGTGTATAATCTTATCCGCAAGCCTAAAAATAGGTTGGAAAGCTCGTTTTTTGAGGCTTTCTGACTTTTCTTTCACAGTTTAAACTTGGCTTCATCTATCAATCATGACTCATTCTGAAGTTGTAAGCGATTTTCCCTTTCATCCCGTCATTTTCAACTCTCGAAGAAAAAGTAACCTCTTGAAACTGAACAAGGTTTTTCGGATAGGCACGCGGCGTGTCAGCGATGCCTATCTCCGAGTGAATGGACGGGAGAACCAACCAAATGATCGACACAAAAGATACGATTGCTACATGCAAAGCAGCCGGGGGGCAATAAATAGACATTGGATTGTTGCGAAAAAGTTTGATGATGAAGAAAAAAGGACTTTTTTGAAAATTGTAACGAAAGGTTATTCGTAACCGTCCCATATTCATATAAGCCTATGCTCATATTTTTCAAGAAAAATTGCTGTTCAAGCAAAAAATTTCTCTCGCAACTCAAAAATAATGTTAATAAAAGCATGAGGATGAAATTAAGTTGTTTTTCTGAATGAAATGCATTTAAAATTAAAGTCTTAAAAGCTTGATACACAAGATACGATTGCTACATGCAAAGCAGCCGGGGGGCAATAAATAGACATTGGATTTTTGCGAAAAAGTTCGATGATGAAGAAAAAAAGGACTTTTTTGTTAATTGTAACGAAAGGTTATTCGTAGCCTTCCCATATTCATAAAATCCTTGGTCCATACTTTTTTTTTTCTAACAATTGCTGTGGAGGAAATGTGTCTCTTAACTCAGCTTTTTTGACCTCAATACTCTTAAGTGATCCCTAGAAATGTTCAGAAACGTCCGGGGAGCGTCCTGTGAAAGGTAGGAGCTTTCATATGGTCTGCCTGTACTTAGAAATCGCAGATGTGGTCTAAAATTTTGTGGTAGATAGTTGCAGGTATGAGTACCGTCTGCTGATCGCCATAGGACGCTAAGAAATAGCGCGTCGAAAATGTACAGGCCAAAAAAAAAATTGACTTTCTTTAGATTTTCAACTTCTAAAATGACTACTGCAACTCACTCAATGATAAGAAACACGAGAAAAATAAAAATATATTGGTAAATTTTCTATTTTTTGAAGAGCCTCTTATAGCATCTAATATTCCAGAGTATTTTAGTACTGTTTATAGGGATTACACAACCTTTGTAACTTATATGTAGTTTGCTCACCCCTGGCTTCCCCTAGACGGTAATTTGTGCTCAATCGTCAATTTAAAAATTAAGCAGCTAGCAGCTAAAACTCGGATCTCGGTAACGTAACCCGAACGCACCCGGGACGTTTATGAGCTTTCCAAGTGATCACTTAAGCGGCGTAAGCCTTAGAAACGCAACTCATATGTAGTTTGCTCACCCCTGGCTTCCCCTAGACGGTAATTCGTGCTCTATCGTCAATTTAAATAATAAACAGCTAAAACTCGGATCCCGGTAACGTAAACCGGACGCACCGAGGACGTTTATGAGAATTGCAAGTGATCACTTAAGCGGCGTGAACCTTAGAAATGCTCAGAAACGTTCGGATACCATTACCGAGCTCCGTGAAGGGATTTTCGATCAGACCTAGAGATCCCTAATTTCCCTCTTTTTTGCCGTATTACCTTCCCCTCTGGGCGTTTCCACGCCTCCGCATGAGAGGAATCGAAACAGTCGTAGCCGGGAACATGATGAACTGCTCGAGGACGTAGCTGCTTTGGGAGAAGACCTGAAACAAGCCATCAAAGCCTTCTAATAATGGGAAATTTCGGTTAAAGTGAATAAAGAGCAAGATGGACGAATTATAGAAGATTCAATAAATAATTTTACGGCCTCTTTACCGAATATTTCCTCGAAAACTGTACCTGTCGACACAAGGAGAAGATATTATTTTGAGTCCAGGCTGGCTTGAAATGCTCCCTGAGCCTTCTCTTCACCAAAACGTTGAGGATAAAGTCCGCCACTGGCCGAGCTTCAAAGGCACCTCCAGTCACGCCGTAATCCGTTAGGACTATCACTGTTCGTCTGGAACCCAAAAAGTGAAATGATCTTTTTTTTTTCTTTTTCCGGCAGCCATATTGCTCCGAATAACGTTCCCGCACCTTTCTAGGAGAGAAAATTCAACTTCAAAACTTTATTAAAGTTTCTAAAAGTCCTAGAAGTCCTATATGACCCTCACACGTTGCCCTTAAATAATTAACAAACAACTAAAACCCTTCCAAATATTTCCATGAACCTCTTAAAACACATAATATCTTTTAAAAATAGTGAACTATGAGAAAAAAATCGGACTCTAAAAAAATTGAAGATCAAACCTAAAAATTTCTGGGATCCTGTTCACAGCAAAAACTTTAAAAGTATCAGAATAACCTAAGGAATCTCCCTTTGTAATATTTTCTAAGGCCTCTGAAAATCATACATTTCTACAAACATGACTAAATTGCATAGTACTGAAGAAAAAAAAGCTCTCAGAACTTCTTAACTTAAAGTTAGGGTCCGAAAAGTCCTCTCAACAACGGGCAGTTCAAAAAATGTCTGAAAAGGTTTCTATAAATTCTTGGAACTTCAGAATTCTAAAAAAAAAATGGGAACCAGTGAAAATTTATGTGGAACTCTAGCCCAATGATTATTAAATCTAAAATATTTGATTCAATAAATTTGAAGCATTATTTTCTGTTTTACCAGCTGATTTCCGATCTACTAGATCAATCAATCAATAATTTTTTTGAAGTCCTTTAGTTCTAGATGTGCTTTTCATAACTTGAGGACAAGGTCCAAAAAATCCTCATTACAACTAAAAATCTAAAAAGTGATCGAAAAAGTCCTCATAGCTTCTTGGATCTTGAGGACCTTGAAAGTTTGAAAATTGATGTATCTTTATGCAAAATTTGAGCCAAAACCACAACTACGAGTAAAAGATTTGGTTCAGTAAGACTGGAATATATAATTTTCGTGACTAGGAGATTTAACTTCAGTTATCAACTCAATTCCAGATAACTTCGCCTATTTTCCCTCTTCCAACCTGCAAACCAGACACTTGGCTATGGCATTATGAAGCGTGATCAGCTTGATCTCATCCTCGTCAACCGTCTCCTCCTGCACCCTGACGATCTAAAAACATCCATTCCAGGGGGAAACGGCCCCATTAATCGAACCATTCTCAAGTCGGCGGGAACTTCTCGGTATCGGACCATGATCCTTTCCATCGGCCTTCTGATGACGTTCAGGACCGGAAGGCCGCCTCTGGCGCCTTCGCTTTCGCTGGGGACGTCACTGTCGTCGCTGTCGTCGTCGTCCTCGTCGGCTTGATCTTTTTTCTCCACCTCGAACTTGAGGCCGAGGAGTCGGACTCGGAATTCGTCGACGACGCGTCTGCGCACCGACGTGTTGATGCCGCCGAGGAAGGCCGTTTTCAGGACGACGCATGGCGGTTCCAGACAGATTCTCGTCATGTAGAAGTACTCGGGAGAGCCGTCTTTTCGACTGAATGATATATTTTTGTGAGGAATAATCAGGATCATAGAGGCACAATCATCCAAAAGACTAGCTTATCAAGATTTTTCTTCGCAGTTTTTGAGCCTCTCTGTAAACCAGAAAAGCAATAGAATCCTCCAAAACAGAAAAAAAAAATTTCTAATAACTTTCGTAAACTTCAAAAAAATATTTTATTGGGTAATATTGTGATCAGAATAGCTTAGGAACTCCAGAGCGGTTCCTATAAGGACAACCTTGGGCGCCCTTGAAGTCTCCCCTCTAAGGACCCCTTCCCCTCTCCCTATAGGGACCGCGACCCTAAACCCCATAGGGATCACCTTACCTTTAACCCTATAGGGACAACTCTGTCGTTGTCTATCTAAGAAGAATAACTTTTCGGAACACAAAACAAATCTGAATAACCTAGGAACTCGAGAGTGGTCCCTATAGGGACAATCCTAGGGCCCTTGAAGGCTCCCCTCTAAGGACTCCTTCCCCTCATCTCATAGAGTGGCCCCTACAGAGGACATGCCGCTTATTTTCATTAGAATATGACGTTAAAATCTTTTTTTTAAACTCCAAATCTGAACGAAATATTAGAAGACCCTATAGGGACCACTTGAGCTTTAGGGGGTTAAAAGTCAGCCCTACAGGTGCTGCTTTTCCCCCTGAACCCTACAGGGACATTTCTGCCGTTCCTAGAAAAACTAACGTTCCGCAAAACGTGACAAAAGTCGATCGATTGACCAAACAAAACGAGCTGTGCTTCTTGATGCACTCCAGTAGCACGGTGAAGGCTCGGAAACAAGGCAGCTGGAATTATATCCCTCAACTCTTTCATTTTGAAGCTTCGAAACCTGCAAAGTCCTGGTCGTGTTGAAAGCTTCAAAGGGAAGCCCGTCGACGGCTAAAACCACCCGTTCCGAGTGTGTATGTACCCATTTTTGCCTAGAAAATTGTCATTTATCGAGAAAAACGGTCATTTTTTTCATAATGCGTTAGTTTCGCTTGAAAATGAAGTTTCAAATGGTTGAAAAGTGAAGGAAAACGCCTAAAATCTTGCAGAAAAAGTCGGGTTTCCAACTTTTCAAAATTTTTTCCAACTATAAAGCTTTTTCAAAGGCCCCAAAATCTATCCAAATGCTCTGAACGAACCAAAAAAAAAATGAAGAGAAAAAAAGCTCTCAAACCATTCCAAACGGTCCGAAAAAATCAAAAAAGGGGGTAAAAAGTCTAAGATCTTGTAGAAAAATTCGTTTCCCACTTTAAAAAAAGGTTATTAGGTTCATTTCAACTCTAAAGCTCTTTAAAGGCCCTGAAACCATTCCAAATGCTCTGAACGAACCAAAAAAAATGAAGAGAAAAAAAAAGCTCTCAAACCATTCCAAACGGTCCGAAAAAACCAAAAACAGGAGAAAAAAGCCGAAAATCTTGCAGAAAAATTCGTTTTTCCACTTTTTAAAAAAACGTTATCAGGTTCATTTCAACTATAAATATTTTTAAAAGCCCTATAACCATTCCAAATGCTCCGGAAAACCAAAATTACCAAGTAGAATCGTTCAGCTCCAATAAAACTCTCCAGAAATCGATAAAACATCGCGTTTTCGCTTCTTCATGCGGTCTGGAACCTTTTTCATTTCTATGAACTCTAAATTTCGAGACGGACCCCAGACAAGTGTTCGGCTGTCGAATGACGGTCCTTTCGTGGACACTGAAAAGGGCATATTCTGTCGTGACGCCACGGGGAATCGTGTAGAAGGGCACGGCGGTGTTGAACGAGTGGATGTGGAGGAGTAGACGGTCCGCTTCGATGATGCTGACAAGGAAGACATTTTTACTACTTCATTGAAATTTGCTGAAACACTTCTGGGAAGTGCAAATGGCATTCCTCGTACATCCTGATCCGTGGCAGCTCATCAATTTCTTTTTCTTTAGAGAAGTACAATATCTCTTTCTTCGATGAACGCGACCTTTTCCTACGCAATTCCCGTTATATTAAAGGCGCATGAACAAAGGCTCGCCGCGTGTATCGAAGGAAAAAGCCGTGTAGCTCAAAGAAATAAGAAAAAAAACGAGAAAAGCTGGAGGGGAATGAACTATAGTCTGTTCGGATTTTGAATAACAATAAAATGAACTTCTGACTTTCAAGAGCTCGATACAATTTTTTTAATTCCAATTTTTCTTCATATCTAGCCTACTGGAATTAAAGAAAAACTTAATCAATGCTCCATGAACTGGGAATCGAAACCGCCATAGTTGCTTTCAATTTTAGGTCTAGAAATGTGCATTTTTAAAGTCACCAAATATGTGTTTCAGGCTTGACCGTAAATTTGAGATGTCCTTTCTTTAAAGGTAGAAATATCCGTAAAGAGCGACAATGTGGGTTCAAAATACGCTTCATTGAAGATTGTTTGAGAGAATTTATAGTCTGATCAGTTTTTAAATTTCAAGTACAACGACTTTATTTGAAAACGTTCTGTGGGTTGGTTTTTCATTAGGGGCGGAGCTTGACCGACGAAAATCTGAACAGGCTACATGTGAAAGGACTCCCACGTCATTGCTTCTAATATAGTCTGTTCAGATTTTGAATTTAAAATCTGAACAGACTATAATTTCCTTTCAAAGGCCTAGCACTTCTAAACTCATGATTTATTTTCATAGGCTCTAACTACATTTGGAAGTCTTCAACGTTCATTCTACCTGTCCACAACGGATTTGGTCAAATTGAGCCTCGCCGGGTCGAGATATTGTCCTTCCGTGAGCAAATCTTTCAGCTCGTTGTACGGCGCCTGGATCACCAGCTCCACTTTCACATCGTGTCTGATAATTTCTTTCTAAATCGATATTTGTCAGTCGACAAAACCGTTCACAACGTTCAGCGGGCCAGGGCGACCAAATGGAATATTCGAGGAACACCAGGGGTCGGAAAGGCAGGCAGAGGACGACGTGAATGAGATTTCCATCCTCGGAAACATGGGCTGAAGGAATTTTCATTTTCATTTCATTACTCGTACAATGACGCACCAGATTTCAAAGTGAACCCTTCCCGGAGTCTAACGTACAAAAGTTGATGGAGATTGCTTCTGTAGACCGTCGCCAGGCGACAATGACGCTCAACGCCCCTAAACTAGCAATTTTCGGACTGGTTGAACTAAACTGGAGAAAAAAAATTTGTAAGGTAGGAAATGACCAACTCTGAGTAGAAAAATATTTTTTTCAGCACAACAATGAAAAAGATCTGTTTTTTTGTTTTTTTAAAAACGCTTCAAAAAGTTTGAAATAGCGTTTTTTTGTCATAACTCCGTTTTTTGCACACTTTGAAGCTCTATAATTCGGAAACAAGATCTATGGCGAGAAAATGTTTTCTTGCTTTAAAATCAGGAGGTCCCAAAGTAGACTTCAGAAAATTTTCAACAAAAGTTCAACTTAAAAAAAATTTCCTGATGAGGACGTGAAAAGGAAAAACTTTTGAGAATCCGCAAAAAAAGGTGGTATGAAAAGAACACCAGCGAAAATCCAAACGGCGACTTTTCCGATTTTTTCATATCGCTAGGGAACTTTCCGACGGCCACCTTTCCGACGAATCTTTTTCCGACTTTTTTTCTCGATAAAATCTTCGTTTTAAATCTTCCTATATGAAGAAGGTAGTTGGTTCATGATTAAAACACAAAGAAATAGGAAAAATGTAAATAGACGTCTTATAAACCGAAAAACATAAGGGAAAAAAGTCGGAAAAAATTTCGTCGGAAAGGTGGCCGTCGGAAAGTTCCCTAGCGATATGAAAAAATCGGAAAAGTCGCCGTTTGAGTTTTCGCTGGTGTTTTTTTCATACCACCCAAAAAAAATTCGCGGAGAAGTACTTTGGAGGACTCCGAATCCAAATATTAAAAATTTTTCTATTGCCAATTGGTGGCCTCAAATATCGTGCGCCTCCATTGTAAGAACTAGGGTTTCCAGTGTCTTTGAGGCTCTATAACTCGGAAAAAAGGTAGTAAGACAAAAATCAAAAAAGATTTCAATTCAGGACCTTTTTAAGTACATCTGACCAGATTTGAATACTGTCAAAGCCAATTTCAAAGACCTCGGAAACGTGGAAAAAAAAACACTACTGTAATTTTTCGATTCGTCGACTATATTTCTGTACAACTACGTCAAATGAACATGGAAAAACTCTCAAATTACGGAAAATTGAATTTTCTCAATACTTCCAAATCGATAAGCCTGAGAAAAAAATTGGGAAGAATAAATACGTTAGTAGGAAGATAAAACAATGCAAGAAGTTTGTATGATCTGAAATTTTTTCCAGAGCTTTATGAACTTGGAAAACTTGCCAGAAAAAATTTTGATTGTTGAAAAGTTAGCATTGAAATCTTAGCAAAAAGTAATTTTGAGCATTTTTTAAACCTAGAGCTTTTCAAAACCCAACTGTTTATGAAGCTGGGCGAACTCCGGATTGATGGCCATGATGGTCTTGGTGATGTGTTCATTGTCGGCCAGGGCGTTCTGGAAGCACCAGCAGATCAGGGCGCGGTGGTAGGAGTTCAGCGAGACGTAGGCTTCTTCCTCGTACTGCGACGCCTCCAGCTTCTGCACCGTTTTCAGGCGAACTGCTAGGGGTTCTTCGACGTACTCGTCAGAGTCTTCTGGAACATTCCACCATGACTTGACCTTGTTCCAGTGAGTCTTTAGAAAGGCTCTTTACAAGGGAGGTCATTTCACTTTGGGGTTGGGAATTTCTTGAAATTTGGCCAGAACACTCCCAGGTGCACCTAATAAAGTTCCTGAAAGCCGTAATCTGAAAGGTGGGCTCAAAGACCTAAGATATCCTATTTTGACGGGTTTTGCGAGTCTTCCTCGACTGTAGGGCGTCCTCACAGAAAAAATAAGAATTTGTGCCGTTTGAGACTTTCAGAATCTCCATTCGGTACATTGAAAAATGTTCTGACCAATTTTCAAGAAAATCCTAGCCGCGAAGTAAAATAACCTTACTTTATAGGAAATAGCCGGTGCACAGCTTTGAAGTTTTAAAAAAATGTTCACAGGTTCATTTTTAATGATCAAATTTCTTCATTTTTCTTTTCAAAATCTGAAGAGTGATGAACTTTCTGAAAACTTTGAGCCGAAATAGTGAGCCTGAAACTAAGAGTTGTTACAAGTTCGAAGTTTCACTTTTATCCGGAAAACTTTAAAAATTCGATATACCAGTCAAGAACTCACTAAATTTTCTTTTATCGTGTCAGAACTTTTTTTTAAAAGGACAGCGGCGAATAAGCTATAGACGTTCAAAAAAAATTCCAAAATTCTACCAGAATTTCATGAAAAGGAATTTTTTGCAGTGTAACGCAAACTTCTATAATAATAAAAAAATAATTGAGAAAAACAAGATTCTCACCAAAAACAAAAAAAGTCAAAAAAATTCAAAAAGATAGGCCTTCTAGCTCATAATGCGCATTGAAAAAGTCTCCCAAAATTTTTCTTTTTCGATGATTTCCTTAAAATTTTTGCTTGGTATCCGATACAAGGTCGCGATAGCCGGTTTGAGTCGGGAGGGCCTAAAAAATAACCGCTTCGCAGTCGCACCGTTCTTTTCTCCATCAAACTCTTAACATAAATTCCTCACGGCTTTTTTTCCCAGGCTATATTTCTACAGCTTCTCTTTTTTCCTATGCTATTTTGCTCCAGCTTCAATATTTTTCTCTCAACCTTTTTTTTCTACTTAAGTAAATATCCACCTCCAGAATCATTATCCTTTTCGTAGTCCTCCTCCTCGACCACGTAATCCTCGCCGGAGACGCATTTGCAATTGGGCAAATATGTTCCGAAAGTGGCCATGGCCAGAAAATGGAACAGTTCGCAGGAGGCGACGTGGCCAAACACCGGCTCGCTTGAGGAATGACTTTGGAGCTAAAAAACTATTTGATAACTGTTTTTTGAAGTTTTTTTTTGTACTTGGATAAAAGAACAGGCGATGGTATAACTTCTCAATTGGGTCAGAACTTTCTGAAGAGCCGCCGCGTCAGGAATTCCACAGACGGCGTCGGTTATGAGGATCACGTCTGAATCAACTTTTGAAGCAACTTTCGATTATAGTTCATCCAGAGGATTTTCTTCACGGGCGAAGTCCAAAAGGTCTCAAACAGGACTTTTTCAAAAAAAAAAAAAGGCCTTCAGAATGCTTCAAAGGCGCCTTTTTTTTAGACCTATTTCTGAAAAGTACCTTTCAAGGAGGTTTAAAAAGCGGAAAAAGGTGGAAAAAAGGAGATTCCGCTAAACTTTCGACACCTTTTTAGGAGCTCCAAATGGAGCTTTATGCTTTTTCTTAAGGCCTTTTTGAGGTCGTTTGGACTTTGCCTGTGTTACGCTTGAAAGATTAAAATTTTTGAAAGTATTTTAAAAATTGACGCGTTATTCGTTCAAAACGGTTTTGAGAAACGAGCAAAATTGGACTTTCGCAAGCCGTTTGAAAAAATTTGGGTCCTGCAACGATATATCGCGAAAATCGGAGAGCTGACAGATTCGCCAATTTTTTGGAGTTAATGACGTGTTCAAAGTATTTAAAAATTGATGCGTTATTCGTTCAAAATGGTTTAGCAAAACGAGCGAAATTGGAATTTTCAGAAGCCGTTTGAAGAAATTGGGTCCTGCGACGATGGGTAAGCTTTACAGCGAACTGTCAAAAAATATCCAAACAGCTTCAAAATTGGGTTTTGCGCTTAAAAGTCGTTAAATCGTTGTAGGACCCAATTTTTCTAAAACCTGGAATTTTGCGGAATAATTTTTTTCCGTGTCGTTCTTAAAATTAATTTGAAAACAGCGTATCTCTTTTTTTTTTCTTTTTTTCGATTTTAGTTCTGTTCCTCACTAGATTGAGTATTCTCAGGAAGCATCTGCGTCGAAATGAGTCCAATCCGGAGCATGAAAATCAGCGACCACTCCGGCAGAATGTAGCCCTCGACGACGGCGCCAGCCGGGAACCCTTCTTGCCCTTCGTCGTACAAGTTCCTGACGAATAAAAAATATCAATAAAAAAGGAGAGAAGAAATACCAAGTTCCACGCGGATAACTCATGATATTTGGAGGTCGTGGGGGTTTTTCTTCTGGTCCGGGGTTCTTGACTGGGTTTAATTGCCGGAAGTCGTAGTCTTCGATCAGACTGTCGGTGTCGCCAATCGAAGTCTCGCACACCGAGTCGAATTTGTAGTTCTGAACATATAAAGGGTATGGAAGGAAACGGTGGTATGAAAAAAAGACCAACGAAAATTCAAACGGCGACTTTTCCGATTTTTTTCATATCGCTAGGAAACTTTCCGAGGGCCACCTTTCCGCCGAATCTTTTTCCGAATTTTTTCACGATAAAATCTTCGTTTTAAATCTTCCTATATAAAGTAGGTAGTTTGTTCATGATTAAAACACAAAGAAATAAGAAAAAAATGTTCATAGATGTTTTATAAACCGAAAAAAATAAAGGAGAAAAAGTCGGAAAGGGATCCGTCGGAAAGTTCCCTAGCGATATGAAAAAAATCGGAAAAAGTCGCCTTTTGAAATTTCGCTG
Source organism: Caenorhabditis auriculariae (assembly GCA_904845305.1). Classification (NCBI taxonomy): domain Eukaryota; kingdom Metazoa; phylum Nematoda; class Chromadorea; order Rhabditida; family Rhabditidae; genus Caenorhabditis; species Caenorhabditis auriculariae. The sequence goes on along the minus strand of CAJGYM010000014.1, from coordinate 1,174,889 downwards.
GTGTTTTTCATAACACCAAGGAAACGAATAAAAAAATATTGATAAAATTTGGAAAAAAAGAAATGTATAAGAATCTTTCTTAAAAATTGGCAGCGCCTTCAATTGAAGAATCTAAAAATCGAAAACGGGCAACGGGGATTTTTTTCAGAATTTGGCAGCGCTTAGACTTACAAACCTTACATGGGTTTTACATTTCAGCGAAGAGCTCAGAATTTTCTACAAATTTGCTCAAAAGATTTTTGATGGACTGAAAATCCTACATAGTCCCTATCTGCGCAAACTTCTAGTTTTAGTGATACGATTTTTAAAAGTTTTAATCCTTAACCATGTGACGCAGCTGGCAAGCTGTCTCAAGGAATGTACCCATATTGACCCGAGTTTTTTAAGGCTTTTGAATTTCAGTTGTGCTGAAACAGTTGCAAAAAGAGGTGATCCAACCCCTTTTCAAAAAGAAAAATAAGATTCAACTGTCTTTTTTTTTCAAAATCAGAGCTCCTACAGTGCAAAAACAGTGCCTCAGCTGTGGTAAAAAAAATTGCCAAAAGTTCTACAAGTCGTGTTTTGGGCAAACCCGCTGAGACCCCGTTTTAACACGGCTGGTTAGCCTCATCAGCATGAGAGTAAGCTTTTTTTAAAAGTTTGGCAGCGCCTAAAATTGGAGAAGTTGATCTTTATTGATTTTTTTCTTTTGAGAAAATAACCTTATATCTTCTCTTCAGCCGTCCCCATCGGTTCAAAATCGGATGAGCGAACTCGTAGAGTCGCGTGAAGAGCACTTTGAACTTCTCAGTGACCGTGGAGATGATCTTATGGACGTTGGACTCAGTGAGGAGGACGCCTTGTATCAGGAACTGAACAGGGAAGTTATATTTTTTCCGATCAATGAATCGAAAATCACTGAATCATGTTCAAAAGTGAGGAAGGGTACGAAAACGCAGACAGAGATGTAGATCTGAGGCCGAAAAGTCCGTTTCGTGCCAGGTACAGTAAACTGAAAAAAAAATGACGTCATGATGCGTTGCGGCTGCGCGTCGCGGCTCTTTCACCTACCCCTTTCACCGCCGAAACCATACTCGTTCGCAAGCTCTTCATCAGCCGAGTACACAGACAACAGTCCGATTCTTCGTCCTGAAATCATTTTTCGGGGTTTCTGTAATTTTGTTCAAGTGTGACAAAAACTGACGGCAACGATGGTCGACGGGCTCAAGTCCAAGACGAACACATGGCGATAGTACCGTGAAATGTAGGTAATCTGAAAAAAAAAAGTTTTTTCAATCTGTTACCTGGTCAAAAACAGATTCCTGGCCATTTATAATGGCTCTGAATGAGAAAAAGAAAGTTTCGAATTTTTTTAAACCTTATGTAGAACGTATCTTGGCCTTTCTTCTTTAGAATAGTCAAGGTAGCTAGAAACAGCGAGTAAAATGGAGAGGTTTAGACACAAAATGTTTTTTCAAGCTGTCTGATCACCTCCACTTTCTCCATAATCTTTAACTTTGATGAATATCGCCTTATCTTTGAGGTAAATTGATCCGATCTTTTTATTTTTGACTAACTTTTGAAAAAACGAATTTAAGGGAATCAAAACCAACGTTAAAATTGGAGATAAATAGACAAATTTATTTCTTTCTCAGTTCTAATTCCCTCCTCTTTTTACATACCTTCTCCTCTTTTACTTATCACCTATTTTTCTCCTTCTCACGTCTCTTTCTCTCTATTTTTTCTACACTCTCTCCGCTTTTCTCTGTCACCTTTTTTTTCTTTCTCAGTTCTAATTCCCTCCACTTTTAGCATACTCTCTCCTCTTTTACTTATCACGTAATTTTTCTTTCTCAACTCTTATCCCCTCCACCTTTTCCGTACTCTCTCCGCTATTACCTATCACTTGTTTTTTTTTCTCTCACGTCTAGTTCTCTCCACCTTTTCCATACGCTCTCCTCTTTTATCTATCACTAACTTTTTCCTCTTCTCATGTCTAGTTCTCTCCACTTTTCCCATACTCTCTCAGCTTTTTTCTGTCACCTAATTTTTTATCTTTTTCAGTTATAATTCCCTCTTCTTTTTCCACACTCTCTCCTCTTCTACCTATCGCTTGATTTTTTTTTCTTTCACAACCTAGTTCTCTCTACTTTTCGCACACTCTCTCTTCTTTTAACTATCACCTAATTTTTCTTTCTCAATTCTCATTCTCTCCACGTCTTCCATACTCTCTCTCCTCTCTTACCTATCAACGTTTTTTTTTTTCTCTCAAATCTAGTTCCCTCCCTTTTTTCGACACTCACTCCTCTTCTACCTATCACAATTTTTTTTTCTCTAACGTCTAATTCTCTCCACTTTCTCCATACTCTCTCTCTCCTCTCTTACCTATCACCTGTTTTTTCTCTTTTCATGTCTAGTTCCCTCCTCTTTTTCCATACTGTCTCCTCTTCTACCTACCACTTCTTTTTTTTCCCTTCTCAACTCTAATTCTCTCCAATTTTTCCACACTCTCCTCTCTTACCTATCAATTTGAGCTAGTTCTCACCTTGGTATCAACGGTGACAAGAAAGTCTTCATCGCTGAGGTCATCATCAGTCGGGCCGCCCTTTGGAATAATCCCGTACACGCTCATTTCGTTGCAATACTTGTTGTCCTGCAAAAAATGTTTATTAACAAGAGTAGCTTTCAAAAAATATACATATAACTGACAACTTTGAATAGACTCATTATTGTTAGACTTGGCTGGTTGGTTATTTAGGACATTCTGATTTTAAATAAGTCAAAAAAAACTATGACTTTCGCCGCTTAATAGAAGAATCATGACGCCTTGAAGACGTCAAAAACCGTGTATTTTCCATTTTCATTTTCGAAAATGCTACCAATTGCTCATTTTTTGGCGATTCGATTTCAGAAAGGCTTTACAAAAACGGTTAAAGACGTCTCAATTCAACAAAAAAGGTTAATAAACTGATTTTTAAGAGATTCTCAGCCAAGCCAGCCATTCAGCCAAGCCAGCCATTTCATCAATTTCCCATTTCTTTTGAACTGTTTTTTGAAGAAAAATTAACCATCGTGGCGTCAGGATCAATGCGAACGGTCCTGTTAACATGATCGAATAGCCAGTGTGCTCTGATGTTCCTCGAGACACGGAAGTTTCTGAAAAACATTTTTTTTTTTTTCAAGTACTACGCCAACTCATGTTCGCGGATCGAGTTCAAACTTTAGTGGTTTATAGACGTAGACCAGAATAATTGAAAACAAAAGAGAATATATGCTGAACCCTATGAAAAAATTAGTAGAAAATGTGAAAATTAGACCTGAAAATGTTTAGAATACTACTTTTTATTTTATTTTATATTTTAATACAACTGCCTTGAATGATCCGGCTATGATAAACACTTAAAAAAAAACTTTTCCCAGCCAAAAAAGGAGAAAAGGAAAAATTTGTAAGTTCTGAAGCATGTTCATTTTCAAAAAGCTGTTTCTCGGTACCTTATTGAGTTTAGCAGCGAACGTTGCCTGTTTTAAAGTACCCTTACCTAGATTTTTAAACAACCAAAGTTTGAACTCGCCAAGTTCCATAGTAAGCACTCAATATTTCCTCCCGTGTGAGAAATTCGGTTGAACGGGATAAAAAAATAAGCGCTCCAAAGCTCGCGCGCGTTGATTTCGGTCTTTATACGGTTTCCCCTCGGTCAAATTCGGTAAATTCCGCAAAATGAGCGTTCCGAGTCACGTTTGAATCAGGAGTTTTGGCGTTATCGCGCTACTCCCGATGGAAGTTTCCATAGATATTTGAAGTCGCAAAAAAAAAACTATAGTTTTATCAAAAAATGGCAGTTCCTCAAAGACGAATATTTGAATAAATTGACGATTTTTTTCTCGACGTTAGAAGTCTGAAAAGGTTCAAAAAAATTGGTGTTTCTTGAAGGCGAATTTTTTTGAATAATTTTAAAAAAATTTTTCTCGACGTTAGAAGTCTGAAAAAAATGTTCAAACAGAGCAGTTCCTTGAAGGCAATTTTTTTAGAATAATTTTTTTATAATTTTTTTCTCGACATTTGAAGTCTGAAAGTCCTTAAAAAAATGGCAGTTCTGTTGAATATGTGAATTGATAGTGATCAAATAATAGATCACGTGAGAGATATCCCAACTAAGAGTATAAAAGAAGTCGGGAACTCAGATCTTGATTGCTCGTACCGCCCACCATTCGCCTCCAGCTCCTCCGTCGCTTCCAGCTACGGACTAATCGACAACTACCTCTCCAATCTCCACTCTCCATCTTTATTCACCACTGATAATAAATAAGTGGCGAGTACTCTTCTTTCTGACACGCACACAAAGATACATTAAAGTGGCGATCAGGAAGCGGACTAACTAAATAAAAAGAAAGAAATAATGACGGAAAAACCCTGTTGTGTCATCAAACTCATACCTGACGAAAGGACCCGGTGCCTACGTACCGGGCACGTCATGGGAAATATATGAGAAGATGTTCAACAATTTTTCTGAAGATGCGTAAAGTAACTGTTGATACGGAAAAAGCGTGCATATTAGTATGCGAAATAGGTGTCACAGTTTACGCAGAAATAGAATCCCTGTCTGATAAACCTATAGAAAATCTGTCGTACGACGAGTTGATAATTTTGCTCAGGAAGCGTTACATGCCAAAGAAATTGACGCTGGCAGAAAGAGTGAAGTTATTAAACATTGTCCAAACAGAGGGTCAAACAGCAGAGGAATTCTATACGGAATTAAGAAAGATCGCAACCCACTGCGAATTTGACAAAGTAACAAATGTATTAGATATGATGGTTACAATGTTATTCGTAAGAGGGTTGAGAGAGGAAAAGGTCAGAGCGCAGTTGTTGAACAAAGTTAAGCTTACGGGACCGGAAGCACTCGAAGAGGTGGCTGTGTTAGCAGCCGCGAAAAAAAGAGCCAAAAAGATGACTAAAAAAATAATGCCACAGTAAAACATTCACTTCTCACGGTTAGTCAACCGGTAAGACGAGATGGCCAATACAAAGATAAGGCTAAAATGAAGTGTTTTTACATGTGGAAAAATTAGGTCATATGTCCAGAGATTGCTATAGAAACAAAAAAAGTCAAGCAGTCAACATAGTAAATCACGTTCCAAAAATGCAAGGAAACCATAAAAGAAAACATTTCCAAAGTAAAAAATCACACTATGTCACTAATGATCGAGAATACGACAGTGAATCAGTGGATTTCGTAAATTTAGCGGAAATGGAAAATGTGGTTAATGCCATTTATCCGGCATGCATGGTACCTATAAAAGTAGACGGTACGAACGTTGATTTTTGAACTGCACACCGGCGCTTCCATGAGTATAATTGGTATCTCACAGTGGGAACTTCTGGGAAAAACCAAGACTCACACCCGTTGCGTATACCGCGAAGGCTTACGGGAACTCTCGAATTGAATTCAAAGGAAAGTTCAGTTCGTGGGTTGAGTTCGAGAATAAGAAAGCGCACGTAACACTGCATGTGTTTAAACACCAAGGCCGTTTCTCTCTGTGGCAGAGACCTAATATGCCAATTAGGGACTCGATGTCACAAAAACTGCTAAGAAATCTGGTAAATGAAATGCCTAAGATAAACTCTGTTCAAGAGGTTGAGGCAGTGTTAACTGATTACCAAGAGATTTTCGAAGACGGCCTGGGTACGTGCACAAAAGTCAAAGCAAAATTACATGTGAAACAGGGGGCAATGCCAAAATTTTGTAAAGCCCGACCAATCGCATTTGCTTTGAAACCACAGGTTGAGGCAAATATCGACGAAATGGTACAGAAAGGAATCTTAGTACCAGTCGAACATGCAGAATGGGCCTCAGCTGTGGTGGTGGTTCCGAAACCAGGGGGTAAAGTAAGAATCTGTGGAGATTTCAAACAGACAATAAACCCCTGGCTGGACGTGAACCAGTACCCGCTTCCGAAACCGGAAGAGTTATTTCATGCACTAAATGGTGGACAGAAATTCTCAAAGATCGATCTGAAAGATGCGTATCTGCAGTTGGAATTGGAGGAAGAATCTAAACAGTATCTGATATTGAATACATTGAAAGGACTGTTTAGATATGAAAGACTTCCTTTTGGCGTAGCATCGGCCCCCTGCAATATTCCAGAAAACAATGGAAACGATGTTGCAGGGGGTTCCCGGAGTTATAGTCTATCTGGACGATATCACTATAACCGCGCCATCCGACGAAGAGCACATAAAACGATTAAGAGAAGTGCTGAAGAGAATTAAGGACTATGGTTTTCGGGTGAAGAAAGAGAAATGCGAATTTCTCAAACCGGAAATAGAATACCTGGGACATATAGTAAACGCCGAAGGCGTAAAAACGTCCTCAAAAAAGGTAGAAGCCATAGTCAAGATGCCACCACCAAAGAACTTGAAGGAATTACAGTCGTTCTTAGGCATGATAACTTATTACGGGAAGTATATACCAAACCTGTCATCTGAAAGTGCACCGTTGAATCGGTTGCGACAAAATGATGCTGAGTGGGTTTGGGGAGAAAAGGAGCAGATGGCCATAGATAAAATAAAGAAAATACTGGTAGACAGTGGAACACTGGCACACTACGACCCTACAGAGCAGATAGTGCTCGCGACGGACGCGTCGGATTACGGGCTAGGTGCAGTGATATACCACAAGTACCGTGATGGTACAGAGAAAGTGATAGCGTACGCATCTAGAACTCTCACCGGATCCGAGAAGAATTATGCGCAAATTGAGAAAGAAGCGTTGGGCATTATCTATGGCATTGAAAAATTTAACCAGTATTTGTACGGAAGGAAGTTCCTCCTGTTGACCGATCATAAACCGCTCCTAAAGATTTTCGGTCCGAAGGAAGGATTGCCGGTGATTGCAGCAAAAAGACTGCAACGCTGGGCATTAAAGCTGATGACATACAGCTACGAAATAGAATACCGAAACACAGAGAAGTTCGGTAACGCTGACGGATTATCAAGGTTGCCCAACCCAGACGAGAGAGTGTCTGAAGATAGTCAGCAAGTAGAAGGCGAAATACTCGCTCTACACGAAGAAGCCATAGCAGGATTACCTGTAACGGCTGAAGAAATAGCTAAAGAAGTAGCTAAGGATTCTGCACTGCAGAAAATTTTGCCTTATGTGCAAGGTAGAAAACCGTGGCCAGAAAAGTGCACGGACGAAGCGCTAAAACCTTACTGGAGAGTAAAGGATTCGTTAACCTTGCACGAAGGATGTATGTTAAAAAGGTACGCGAGTGATTATTCCACAGACCTTGAGAGAAAGGGTATTAATGGATTTGCACAGTACACATGCAGGAATAGTGAGAATGAAAGGTCTTGCTAGGATGTACATGTGGTTTCCCGGGAAATTGATGAAAGAATAGAACGGGAAGCTAAAAACTTGTACACAATGTGCTGAAACCGGGAGAGAAGAAACCCGGGTACCATTAAAGATGTGGAGCGTACCAGAGTCACCGTGGCAACGAATTCACATAGATTTTTGTGGGCCAACGGCTGACTATATGTGGTTAATAGCGGTAGATGCAAAGACAAAGTGGCCCGAAGCATGGCCAATGAAAACTACCACTACGAAAAACACCACGGAATGCTTACGGAGAATGTTCGCAGTACACGGGTATCCGGGAGAAATAGTCTCAGATAACGGACCACAATTTACTTCAGAAGAATTTGAGAAGTTTTGTGAGATAAGGGGCATAAAACATACGTTAACCCCGCCGTATAACCCTCAATCTAATGGTGAAGCTGAAAGATTTGTGCAAACTTTTAAAAAAGGATTAGAAAAATGCATAAAATCAGGGCGAAAAGCCTTAGAAGCAGCACCCGATATACTATTAAAATATCGGATAACACCACACCCTGCCACCGGGAAGTCACCATGCATGATGCTCATGGGTCGACAATTACGATCGAGATTGGATTTAGTAGTGCCAAAAGGTAGCTCGGTAAAATTGAACCATACACAGGAAAATATGAAAGTGATGGAAAATTACCGTAGAAGAACTACCGAATACCATGACAGAAAGGCCAAATCGAAGGAGTTCCAAATAGGAGAAATAGTCTTTGCCCGAAACTACCGAGAAGGAGAGAAATGGGTAAAAGGGGCTATTATAGAAAAGAAAGGAACTCGATGGTTCGTAATTGCAGTACCGGGTTTAGGCAGGTGGAAGAGACACTTGAACCAAATGAAGAAGTTTGTGTCTAAAAGGGGAAGGAGACTCCGGAAATACCGAAATAGTAATAGAAAAAGCGTACAGTAGTACAGCAGAAGGAGCCGGTAATAAAAACCGACCTTACCAGTCAGAACGTCTATCAGGAAAAAGACAACCACCAGCCCATTTAAAAAGATTATGTGACTACGTTACCTCAAAGCGCGAAAGACAAAGTGAAAAAGAGTGCGTTTTTGAAAATGAGATGATCCACCACGTAAAAGGGATCTGGAATCATCGAAGTGGAAATGAGAGTAAAAAAAGTCGTAGTAAATCCGCGTGAAGATGGGAGGTGGATAAGAAAAGGGTATAAAAAGACATGATGGAAACAGATAGACACAAGAAGATGTCGGACAAACCATCTCGCAAGAAGAGCAAGCACCACGAAGGACGACCGCCGGCCGCGAAAAAACCTCGCGAACAAACGCCGCCGGAACAGCACCAAGAAGAGTTACCTTTCGTGCCTACATACTTAAGACTCCACCGGATCCAACAAAGTTTGAACAGCTTGAAAGATCAAATGGAGGTACGGTCATTTCCTAAGATAAAGATAAAAAAAAAAAATCTAAAAGGAAAGGAGTGTTGAATATGTGAATTGATAGTGATCAAATAATAGATCACGTGAGAGATATCCCAACTAAGAGTATAAAAGAAGTCGGGAACTCAGATCTTGATTGCTCGTACCGCCCACCATTCGCCTCCAGCTCCTCCGTCGCTTCCAGCTACGGACTAATCGACAACTACCTCTCCAATCTCCACTCTCCATCTTTATTCACCACTGATAATAAATAAGTGGCGAGTACTCTTCTTTCTGACACGCACACAAAGATACATTAAAAGTTCTCTGAAAGGAATTTTTTTTAATAATTCGAATAATTTTTCCTCGACGTTGGAAGTCTGAAAATTTTTAAAATGGCAGTTTCTTGAAGGCTGATTTTTTTGTATAATTCGAATATTTTTTTTACTCGAATTAGCAGTCCCTGATAGCTAACTTGGCAGTTCCTTATAGCTAATTTCTTGAATTATCAATTTTTTACCGATGCATGTAGATGAAGACCTCCTCGGCTTCCCGCGGGGCCATTTCGCAGCCGGGTTCTCCGCCCAAGGATGACGTCACGTCCGGACTTTCTGCTGTAAACGTTTTTTTCAATTTCAATCACTTTATTATTGCATTATCCGGATGATATTGATATATCAAGGGGGAAATATTGAAACCATCCTAATAAAAAACAAGGGATGAAAAATAATGATTTTATTCACCTTCTAATACATATAAATTCATTATGAGAGACTTTTGCGAAGATAATTTAAATTTTTATGGATGAATAAATTTTTTTATAAGTATACTTTCATTAGTATCAATTGACAAAAAAACCTGAATTATTATTTTTTTCCTGAAAAATTCTTCGATGCAAACAAAAAAATATCACGATCTTACAGGTCAAAAAAATACTTTTTATTCCCAAAAAAACTTCAGCAAAAATTTATTTCATCATTATTCAGCGATAAAGCGTAAATAATACTATAAATAACATGAAAAAAACTCTGTTTTTCTAGAAAAATCTTTCAAAGAAAAAAATTCGCTTCAAATTATTTTTTTCTAGAAAAATTTTCTGTAATAGACCCATTTCCATAATTAATATATTAACCATATGGTAATTCTGACCCTTTTTTTTGCTACCAGAAAAACATTTACGTTCAAATAAACATAAATACAACGTAAAAATCTCTAAAAATCCCAAACCTTGCGCGAAAGTGACGTTCCGCCGTGGCTCCATCTTCATTTTCCTTCATAAAGCTTTTCTTTCCAATAGAATCAAAATATCGGGTGACAAAAATTTTATCGTTTTTTTCGGACTTGAAGGATTTTAATCGGCCGTCATGGTATTCAACAGATTTTGTTGACAAAAAGCTGGTGAAATGGAGCCCACTCGATATTCTTCTCGATTTTTTTCTGACTGTAAATGGCTTTTTCGATTATTTTGAATATAACTGTGGATTTGACAAGAAGGAAAGGTTGTAAATTATTTCAAAATTAAGTATTTATATAAAAAGAGCCTTGAATACCTGAAAATGACCATTAAAAAAACGGCTCTTCGCCTCAGGACTTTCCTTAAATTTTTCTATGCGCCTTTAAACTTTTTTCAAACTAGTCATTTAAGGCATTCAACATGAAAAATGAACGGAATTGAAAAATTAGTGAGCCAATATCAACCAGACTTGTTGAAAATTTGAAAACAAAAACCTTGGAGAGAAATTAAAAATATTTTTTTTAAAGAAGAAAAAAAAATAATTTTCCCAGGAAAACTGTCCAAATTCAACAATTTCAGAATTTCAACCTTTTTTTAATTGAAAAATTCAACCTCGAATATTTCAAAAAAACACCAAAAAAATGAAGGATAAGAGTTCAAAATCGCTTGGAAAACCTAAAACATGAAAAAAACAGGTTCAAAATTCTAATTATATTTTTTTCTTTTCTGCTCAAAATAATCATTTTTCGTCTAAAAACATTGAAAAATCGAAAAAATTCAACAAAATACTCCATCACCAAGGGCCAAGGCGATAAAACACCGCATATTCTCAATGGAAATCGATATTTATTCATTAAAATTGAGCAGCACTTTTTGATAAGAGGGAAAAAAGAGTATCAATAGATCCAACAATCAGAAAACAATCGAAAAATAACAAAAAAGCCTAAAATCTAGCTGAAAAATCTAATAAACTCTGTTAAAAACAAGATAAAATCAAAAAAAACTAACAAAAAAAGAATAGATCAATAGCAAAAGGAGGTCGAAAAATCATTGATCAATGTGAAACGGAACACAACTTTTCTGATTTCAAACAAGATATTGGAGGGAAATTTCTCTTTTTTCAATTTCAGGCGTTCAAACGGCCGTTTCTCGTTTCAGGGTCGTACCGAATTTGACCTGAAATAGGGCCAAATTGCATTTTTTTTTTCATTTTCATTTTGAATAAGTATTAAAACTTGTACTTATATAGTCTTTTTTGACACCCAAAAAAAAACAATATTCGTTCTGAAGCTTAAAATCAACTTAAACTGAAAAAGGTCAAATAAAAGAAAAAATGAGCAGAAAGGAGTCCAAAAAAAGTATTTTCAACTAAAAAAAAAACTTATTACCAATCCCTTTTTTAACTTAGAATTTTACAAGGACTACAAAAATTCCTAAATAACAATGATATCGTCACTTTTATGATTTTATCTTAGAATATTCTACAAAATTGAAAAAAATAGCCGCTTTAAGGTCAGAAGAAACTATCAAGGTCAAGTTTTTTTGTCATTCCTACATAACTAGCCGCTTTTTTGTTACCCGAGTCTTGCCTTTCAGCTGGAAAAAGCTCTTTCAAAGATTCTACGATTCTAATTTGTGATACAATCTCTATCTTTTTTTTTTCCAACCAGGACCTTCTGATCCCTGGCAGCCAGCTGCTCCCGCTCGAGCCATTCCATTTTGTGCTGATGTTGTTTCATCGCATCAACCGTATTCTTCTCAATCATCGCCTCAGTCAGCAGACCATCTTCAGAAGCGTAGGCGGAGGCCTGGAAATTGAAAAAGGTACTGACTTTTACAACTTTAGTTAAAATAAGATCAATTTCAGGTTTTAAAACCTATCATCAGGTCCTAAAAAGTTCATTCAACTTTTGAATGTAGAAAAGTCACGTAATCTTATATTTTTTGCATGAAAATTGAGCTTTATGACCGGAGATTCATAGCATTTGGTAGCCTTTTTGATAATCGATTTCGTCAAAAAATCCTTGTTTTATTCCTGTTTGATTTACCTGCCATCCGATGACCAGTTTGCTCAATTCACGACCGCTCATGCCTTCCGTCGCGTCTGCAACATCCGCACACTTTTTGATCCAGTCGAATTTGGCCAGCTTCAGCCGCTGTCCGCGGGATCCTGAAAAACTCGATCTCAGAAAACAAAAAAGGTGCTAACATTATGAGAAAAATTCTATTTGTGATTTTATTTAAAATAAACGTTGAAAGATCTTCTCCTTACCGTAAAATGGTTGAACAGCATTTCTCTACACGAGAAAAAAAAACCTATAAATGATGGAAAGTGGGTGCATTTTTCAAGATTTTTTGTTGGAACGGCTCATTTTGCTCATGAAATTTGAAAATTTTCTATTATTCATCGCATTTCTAGCCGTATATCTGTAGATTCAAAGGTGTGCATCGTTTGAACTTTTCCTATTCACAGTCAAAGACTAAACGACCTCTAAAAGACTTTGAAAGAAAGAGCCAAAAGCTCGTTTTTGAACCCCTAAAAAGGTGTCAACAGTTTCTGGAAACCTCCTTTTTTCCGCCTCCTTCTTTTTTACAGCCTAAAAAGGTCTTCGTTTCAGAAAAAAAAGGCCTAAAAAGGCGCCTTTGAGGTCGTTTATCCAAACTTCTTTTTGAGACCTTTTTGGTCTTCTGGCCGAGCACGAGAAAAAATTCTAGAAAGAATGAAAAATGGTTCATTTTTGTGATTTTATTCACAGATTTTTCATTCTCACTTATAATTTTCTTCCTTCATTGCATTTCTAGTCACATTCTGGAACTTTTCATATTTTCACCGTTAAAATCTAACTGTTCCGTATCTTTGAAAATCCTCAGCGACATTTCCAAAAAAAAAAAATTCAAAAATCCTAATGAAACAGAAATAATGCGGACCACTGGTGGCCGGCTTTGCAATGTGCTCCTCAAAGTACTGCAACAAGATTCTTTCGCGTTCAGTCCTTCCAGGGAGGGCGAATTCGACCAGTTGATCCAACCTGAATCAATCCGATTCAACGACTCTTTCTGGAAGCTCTGAGCCAACCGATCATTGACAGCCCAATCGAACTGTTCGGGTTGATTCGAGGCGACGACCAGCATGAATCTTCTCGATTGTTCTCCGGTTCGGAACAAGAAGGCGTTCAGGGCGGCTCGGGTGTCTTCTGACATGGCTTCTTTGGATCTTTTTTGCAGGAATGCGTCAGCTTCGTCGATGAACACCACGAGACTGGAAATTAGGTTCTTATTCTTGGAATATTAGGTAATCCGCCAGTTCTGGCAAGATATTTTCAGAATTTTCGGAGTGAATTTCAATTTTTTTGTGGAAAAATCTTAAAAAAATCTGAATTTGTCATTCATGAACTCCTTTTTTTGACTTAAAAAAATTAAGACGCGAATTGCAATGAGAAATATAAGATAGAATCAGTATGCAAAGCTTTTTTTGAACTTAACAAAGTTGGTTTTTTTCTTCATTTTCAATATTCCTAGGCAAAAAGAAGGCTTTTTAAAAAAACCCGATCAAAGTCCCAAACAAGCTGAATTCAACCTCAATAACTTCACAGTGAGCAGTTTATTATTGTGGTAACGCAAAAAAAATTTAATTCATTCCATTTGATAATCTCTAGATCTCTAACTACCAGAATCAACAGAGATTTCGCAATAAAACAATTTTTGGCATAAATATTCTCTTGAGCTTACTGCAGTTTCACTGTAGAAACCAAACACGTTCAATTATAGTCAATGTTTCCCGACTTGAAAGGCGAGGGAGGCGAGGCAAGGGGCGGGACGCGTAGCGTGTGCGTTCGCGGTTCTTGGCACGAGTTCAATTCAATTGGCGCCGACTATTTAAAAAGCTCGGCAACCGCTCTTTTTCAATTTTTTCTAATATTTTTTGATGAAAACATGAACATAATCAATAAATAATAGAAAAAGGAATGAAAAGAGCAAAAAACGAGATTTTCAAAGAGTCAATGGCGGTTGAATTGAACACGTGCCAAGAAACGCGAACACACACGCTACGCGTCCCGCCCGCTGCCCCGCCTCCCTCGCCTTTCAAGTCGGGAAACATTGACTATATTTTCTAAGAACTTTTCTCTATTAAAAAAATTATTTTTTTATTTTTTTTCACGACCTGGAGCTACAGATAGGATACATCTAGCAAAGTTCGAAAATTTACTCATTTGTAAAATAAAATAACTTTTTCAATATCTTTTTAAGTACAGTCATAAATACCTTTCAGCAAAATAATTCAATCAAATCGAAAACTGAGCAGAAAACCTGTATAAAAAACTTGTTTCAAAATCATATTTCCCCCATTTTCCAGATAATTCTTCCTTTCAACCCCATTTTCTCAACAGCGCACCCTTTCCGACTGCTGTTGGCCCAATCGAAGACTTTATGAATCGCAGAGACGCCATCGCGGCCCATCGGCGCGATATCGCCACCCGTCAGAATCGCGTAGTCCAATCCGCTGTGCTGTGCCAAACTTTTGGCAAACAACGTTTTACCCGTTCCAGGCGGCCCGTAGAACAACACGTTTCGGAATAATCCCTGAGAAAAAAAAATGTAATTAACGACAATTTTAGATATTTTATTGAATTTACATTATTTCTTCGTGTGTTTGAAGTGGTGATGGCGATGTCACGAAGGCGACTTTCTAGTTCGGGCTGAAGGAAAAAAATATCAGTTACTTCGCTTATTGAAATGAAAATACGGACTTATATTATTTAAATAATTTTTTAACCTTAAAATTTTGAAAAAATCCCGTAAAAAAATTAAAGTTAAAAAAATACGTCGACTGATTTATTCAAGCTGTATATCTTCAAAAATATCATTTTTCGGTTAAAAATTTCTTCAAAAGTGGATTTTAAACGAAACACTGAATAAATTCGTAATTTTTTTTATCACTAGACAAAAACTCTATGTTTGAGATCATTTAGGATTTCGTATGAATGAAAAAAATAAATTTATTTAAATCATACACTTTTTTTGCAAAAAAATCTTGTTCGGTTTAGAGCACTTATAACTTTAACTTTAAAATATTTTTTTTTCAATTTTCGAAGTTTTTTTTTCACATTTTCTCAGCTTCTCGTGTGACTTTATCATCTTTTTATTGTATTTCCCTTCAATTTCAATCAGTCCTCCCTAGAAACTAACCGCCAAGACAACGCCTTTAAGAGGATCGTGTCGCTTGCGGAAATACATCGAAGCCGTCTTTATCGGATGTTTCAGCGTTTCCAAAGGCGTCACTCGCGAAGTTTCCCGGACCAAACTCGGCTTTCCAAGGCGCGCCTCGGCATACCGAGCGACAACGGCTAGAATCATTTAATTATCATATTTTTCGAGATCTATTTCTCACAAGTTCCTCGCTTGGCCGTATACCATCCAATGGCAAGTGCAGTGAGACCGCCGACCTAAAGAAAATGATAAATGAAAAAAATTCAATTACAAAAAAATATATTATTCATACTTTTATAGTGGTATTTTCTTCCTTACTTCGAATCAAAAAATTAAATGGAGTTAAAAATTTTTATGAGGATCTTTTTATAATCAAATCAGAAATCAAATTATCAGAAAAAATTTTTCGAAGCGTTTCCCTAGAATTCCTGTTGGGATTTGCTTATGTGACTGCTATTTTTGGAAGAATCTAGAATCTTCCTTTTAAGCGTTGCCAAATTTGAAGAAAGTTTAGGCGCTGCCAAATTTGAAGAGAGTTTAGGCGCTGCCAATTTTGAAGGAAGACTAGGCGCTGCCAAATTTGAAGAAAGTTTAGGCGCTGCCAAATTTGAAGAAAGTCTAGGCGCTGCAAAATTTGAAGAAAGTCTAGGCGCTGCCAAATTTGAAGAAAGTCTAGGCGCTGCCAAAATTTTGAAGAAAGTCTAGGCGCTGCCAAATTTGAAGAAAGTTTAGGCGCTGCCAAATTTTGAAGAAAGTCTAGGCGCTGCAAAAATTTGAAGAAAGTCTAGGCGCTGCCAAAATTTGAAGAAAGTCTAGGCGCTGCCAAAATTTGAAAGAAAGTTTTAGGCGCTGCCAAAATTTGAAGAAAGTTTAGGCGCTGCCAATTTTAAAGAAATTTTAAGCGTTGCCAAATTTGAAGAAAGTTTAGGCGCTGCCAAATTTGAAGAGAGTTTAGGCGCTGCCAATTTTGAAGGAAGACTAGGCGCTGCCAAATTTGAAGAAAGTTTAGGCGCTGCCAAATTTGAAGAAAGTCTAGGCGCTGCAAAATTTGAAGAAAGTCTAGGCGCTGCCAAATTTGAAGAAAGTCTAGGCGCTGCCAAAATTTGAAGAAAGTTTAGGCGCTGCCAAATTTGAAGAAAGTTTAGGCGCTGCCAATTTTAAAGAAATTTTAGGCGCTGCCAAAATTTGAAGAAAGTTTAGGCGCTGCCAAATTTAAAGAAAGTTTAGGCGCTGCCAATTTTGAAGAAAGTTCAGGCGCTGCCAAATTTGAAGAAAGTTTAGGCGCTGCCAATTTTGAAGAAAGTTCAGGCGCTGCCAAATTTGAAGAAAGTTTAGGCGCTGCCAATTTTGAAGAAATTTTAGGCGCTGCCAAAATTTGAAGAAAGTTTAGGCGCTGCCAATTTTGAAGAAATTTTAGGCGCTGCCAAAATTTGAAGAAAGTTTAGGCGCTGCCAAATTTGAAGAAAGTTTAGGCGCTGCCAAATTTGAAGAAAGTTCAAGCGCTGCCAAATTTGAAGAGAGTTTAGGCGCTGCCAAGTTTGAAGAAATTTTAGGCGCTGCCAAATTTGAAGGAACTTTAGGCGCTGCCAAATTTGAAGAAATTTTAGGCGCTGCCAAAATTTGAAGAAAGTTTAGGCGCTGCCAAATTTGAAGAAAGTTTAGGCGCTGCCAATTTTGAAGAAATTTTAGGCGCTGCCAAAATTTGAAGAAAGTTTAGGCGCTGCCAAATTTGAAGAAAGTTTAGGCGCTGCCAAATTTGAAGAGAGTTTAGGCGCTGCCAAGTTTGAAGAAATTTTAGGCGCTGCCAAATTTGAAGGAACTTTAGGCGCTGCCAAATTTAAATAAAGTTCAAGCGCTGCCAAATTTGAAGAGAGTTTAGGCGCTGCCAAGTTTGAAATTTTTGCTTTTAGGGGACTGCCATTTTCAGAAGAATCGAGAAGTTCATTTTTAAAGGTCTCCAATAAGCTAAACTCGTTTCTTTAGAAACAGAACTATTGTGAAAAATTTAAGCTTGACTCTTAATTTCCATTTCACTCAATCTTCAAAAGTTTAAAATTCTCAAAGCTCACCGCAGCAGTCATCTTCGCTTTATCATGCAGAAACTCGTTCAAACCGGCTCCAAGAAGTTCTCCGCTCGTTCTGAATTTCGATTTAATCCGGTGTCCATCCTAATCTCCTCACTTAATCTTTTCAATGACAGTTTTGCGGTTCTCCTCCTCGTGAAGTTTCATCTGCTCCAAGTTGACATCGCGATTCTCGCGAGCAGCTTTGGCACGAGCTCTGGTCTCTGCGTCGATCTTCTCCAGCTCATATTTGTGCTTTAGGGCAAGTTCGTGCTCAATTGTGGCTGAAAAATAAGATTTTTGTAGACATTTTAGCTCAAAAATACGCTTTAAAAGAGCTTAAATTTGAAATCCTTGTCAAGCTTTAAGTTTGAACAATAAGAAACATAATTTCCCCCTTCCTGGATTATACTTGCGTCAAAAAAATCTTGAAATTATAAAGCATTTTTTTAATTCTTCCCTTCCTTCTACACTACCTTTCCTTAAAGCCTCCTGCTTCTTAACCGACTCCTCCTGTTTCCTCAAACTCTCTTCCTGCATTTTGGCCTTCATCGCCAGCTCCTCTTCTTGTCGTTTCCTCGCCAATTGGTCTTGATAATCGGCTCTCTGAAAATCGTCTTTTTTCGATTTCAATTAGAAAATCCAACCGATCTGGCGTGTTTCGTCTCCTCGTTCAGCGTTTTCCTTCGCTCTTCTTCTGCGGTCCGGATATGGTCTGATTTCATCGATGCTAGTTGGGCTTCGATTTGCTGAAAGATAACTTTTTCAGCAATTTTCAACGGTTGAAAAATGGATTTTTGTGAGTTTTTAAATGGAATCCGGACATATGACCATGAGATCTGAACTTTTCTCCTTTCCTTTAATTCAGTTTAAAAAAAGTTTTAAAACTTACCTTGCCAAGAAGGAAAAGGCTTCGTAAAGAATATAAATCAACCTTTCATATTTTAATGATATAAGTCATGAAAAATTAAAAATATATGAAAATCGAAATTTTTTCGGATCGATCACTTCATTATTTCTCAACTTTTCAACAATTAAATTGGTATAAAGTTTTAAAGACCTAAAAAAAAAAGGTTCGAGGACTCTTAAGGACGGATTAAAAGCTTAGAAAAATACTGAAATTCCTAATTTCGATAAAACTCAACACGATTTTCAAAAATTACCTTATACTGTTTTTTTTTCAGAGTTAACTGCAAACGTTCTCCCCTAAAGGGGAAAAAAATACTCTGTCAATTTCAGTAAGACGCAACATAATTCAAAAAGCTTAATTATTGAACTATTACCATTAAAAAAACCAGGAAAACTATTCTGAACGAAACAAAGGATCAAATATTTTTTTATTATTTTTCTCAAAAAAATAACGATCGCTAACCTTCGTCTGCTGCTCGACTTCCTTTTTGCCGTGTAACTTCCTGCATTCTGGATAGTTCCAAGGCCTCCTTAGCATTCGGGAACCGTTCCAAATCCCTGGCCGCTTTGGCGGCCCGTTCCAAAGCCGTCGAATCGAAGGAATAGGCCATTTTACTGCCAGCTGGCTCATTTTTGCCTCAAAATTTCGGAAGAATAGGTAATTTTTCCTATTTTGAGGCACCTGGAGGTTGATTAGGACCGGCGCCAGGTTGTCCTCCGGCGGCGGGAGGGTGAAAATCGTCCGGAATCTGCGGCGGCGCGTTTTGCTTCACGCCAAACAACCAGGACATCTGTGATTGAATATTCGAATTTTTTCTTTTGTTTGAAATTTTAGAAAAACTAACTTCATTTAAAACGACTTTCTTATGATTTTTCAACTTCTGTGTGAAACTAGGCCTAGTCCTGTTGGGGATTTTTATGATTTTTCTTTTTCAATTATTTAACTATTTTTTTTCCAAAAAAACCGAGAAGAGATTTGGAATAATATGAATCAGAAGTATTAAAAAAATTATTATTAAATCAAAAAAATCTAGATTAATAAGTTTATACTTCAACGACAAAAAAAATTAATTTTTCACGAGCGCCCGACAACTGGATGTCACGCCAAACCTATTATCAATTTCGAGTCACGTGATTGAAAATAAAAAAAAGAGAACTGAAACAGTAAAAACACATAAAACCTAATTCTGGACATCTATAAAAAAGAGTTAGTTTTACGAAAAAAAAAAATTCAATAAATCAGAAATATTTTTAAAAAAATTGCTTTTAAATCAGGAACCATCTTCAAATAAAGTATTATCTCCGCAAACATAAGCGTTTAATCAACAAAAATCAACCAAATTAAAAATTAAAAATATTTATCAAGACCGTAAAGCAATCATATTATGATAATTAATCACCAAATGAGAATAAATGTACAATTCTTAAATTAAAAATCACAGGAAAAATTGAGTTAAGTGAGGTTTTTGATAACGGCGAGGAGATATTCCTTATCGGGGGCGATCATAATCTCGTTTTTCTTAGTCCGGAGTTGCAGAAAAGTGAGATCGTTGGTCGGGTCGAGCTCTCGGATCAGACTTTTCGACTTTTCGCAAAGTTGTTGAAGAAGGGCCGAGTGTTGGGCTGTCGCTTCTTCGTCCAGTGTTGAGCGGATCGCTCGGCCTGGAAAAAAACAATATTTTTTTTTTGTAATACTTTTTTTTGACCTTTTTTGTTGAAAAATATAAAACATATTCGAAGAAAAAAACTTATAACATTATTTCTACTTTCTTTATTAAAAAAATGGAATCAAACATCGAATTTCCATAAAATGGCAACTTATCCTATTGCAAACCCAAAAATATCAATATTATAGAGATAACCGTTAAAAAAACCTCAGCATTATAATATTTTTGAAAAAATAAAACACGGAAAATCTAAACGAAATAGCTTAAAAACTCCCTTCTCTAAGTTTTTAAGTCATGAAAAATTGTTTGCATAAAACTCAAACTTTTTCCAAAAAGACACCTTCAAACAATTGGAATAAAAGTTCGATTCATCAAGTTAACGAATAAAAATCAAGTCCAAAAAACGGAGCTTTTATCTCACCTACACTATCCATCACAACGACACCCTGAACGCCTTTTTGTGATTGGATTCTTCGTATCGTTTCTTCAACGTCTGTCATCCTGAAACATCGAAATTTTTGAAGTTGAATGTTATATGGTTTGCATCATTTTATTATTGCGATTTTATATAATACCAATTAACGATGAAAATTCGAATTTTGAGATTATGAATAAAATTATTTATTCCTCAGGAAGCGTTTAAAGTCGAGAAATGAATAAATAATATGAAAAATGAGGTAAAAAGAGAAAAAAGGGAACAAAATTTCGTGAGGCAATTTCAAACTTGCAAAGACCGCTGGAGTGGCTACTTGGAAAGGTGAAACCCCTTGAGAGCTCCCTTTGGAGCGAAAAAGTGCAACGAAGCGCGTTTGCGTTGCATTCTCAAAAAATTGTTATCAATTCGAAATTTTTTATTTTTATTTTTTTCAAATGGCTATTCAAAACGTTTCTAATCGTATTATCGGTTGCAGGAAGTTATTTTCAAGTTTGATTGAGTTTCTTATGACCCCAATTTCGAGGGATTATCTTAAATTTCTGTTCATTTCTTTTTTTGTTGCTTAAACGAAATAATTTTTACAGGTGAAGATGCCACCGATAACAGCACCCGTAGTCTCAAACCGAGAAGAAGATTCCATGAACAATGAGCCTTCGCTCAGTGGCAAAACTATAATAGGCCTCATCTATCCACCACCAGATATTCGAAGTATTTCTCTATAAACTTGAAATTCTTAATTTTTGTTTTTTTTTAGCAATCGTTGACAAAACCGCGTCGTTCGTGGCCAGAAATGGAATAGATTTTGAGAATAAAATTCGAGAAAAGGAATCGAATAATTCGAGGTTCAACTTCTTGAGCAATACTGATCCCTACCATGCTTACTACCGCAAAAAGGTTTGTTTTTAATACAAAAATTATTGTTTTAATAGATATTTTTTTAGGTCATAGAGTTTGCTGAAGGAAAGGTAGAAACGTCGAAGGTGCAAGTGCCAGACGCAGTGAAGGAAGTTGTGAAAAAAGCCGAATTTATTCCTCACAAGCCTCCGCCGGCCTTTGAATTTTCTCATGACCCTTCCACTATCAATAGCTATGAATTGTGAGTTCTTAGGGACTGATTGACGCAAATAAAATTAATTATTAAGAGATCTGATCCGAATGACGGCCCTTTTCGTCGCCAGGAACGGCCGTCAGTTCTTGACTCAGTTGATGACCAGAGAGGCCAGAAACTATCAGTTCGATTTCCTGAAACCCGCTCACGCCAGCTTCACCTACTTCACCAAGCTCGTCGAGCAGTACACCAAGGTTTTTCGTTTTGAAAAATGACGAAAAAAAAAATTATTCTAGGTCGTTGTGCCTCCCAATAACATTGTCAAGCAACTGCAAGAAGAAGCGACGAATCGAAAAAAGCTCGTGGAAGATATAAAATATCGAGTCGCCTGGGAAAAGCATCAGAAAGGCCTGAGGGACAAGGAGGAGGCTGAGGCTGAAAAAGTATGAAAAAAAAAATTGATGTATTGGAATATTTTTTTAAGGAACGTCAAGCTTACGCTCAAATCGATTGGCACGACTTTGTGGTCGTTCAGACTGTTGATTTTCAGCCGGGAGATTCTTGTAAGTAATTTTATGAATTTATTATCTTTTTATTACGAGTTTTTTAATGAATTTGTATCGGTCTATGTAGAGAGTTATGTGTAAAATCATCCTTTTTCATAGTTTCCTTATAGAATTTCCAAAAAGATCGGTTTTCCTGATTGAAAAACCTTCAAAATTCGTTTTGAAACATATTTTATAGATAATTTGCAACTTCTAGGCTTCCCTGAAGGTTTCAAAAACTTTGAAAAGGATGTAATTTAGACCAAGAAACTGATTTTTTCCAGCCAACCTTCCCCCTCTCTGTACACCGAAAGACGTTGGAGCCAGGATTTTACTGGAAGCTCGAGCCGAACAACAAAAAGCTTCGGCAGAAGCTGTCGAAATGGACATGGAAGAGTCCGACAGTGATGAGGAGCGCGATATTGAGGTAGATTTTTGGGAAAATCAGGGATTTTTCTTTTTTGATCGTCTTTTCTCGTTGATTTTTCAGTTGAATTTTAAAGTTTTTAAATTTTTAGACTAAAAATATCGCTATTATAACTTTTTCAAGATATGTTAATGGTTCAAAACCTCCTAGGGGCCACTAGGAATTTCTCTAGCATTTCATAATGTGAAAATACATTGGGATCGCAAACCGAGCCTTTATGAGCCATTTAGTGATCACTTAAGTGCATTTACGGCGTAAAAATGAGTATGGAATGGCTCAGAAACGTCTCGCTGATTGTTCAGTTGAATTTTAAAGTTTTCAACTTTTGTTTACTAAAAATATCGCTGTTATAACTTTTTTTGAACATAAGCTACTGGTTCAAAACCTTCTAGGTACCACAAAAAATCCTTCTAGCGTTTCATGATCCCAAAATACACGGGCATCGCCCCCCTTTAAGAGTCATTTAGTAATCACTTAAGCATTTTCCCGCTTCTAAAATAGATACTGGATGGTTCAGAAAAGAAGCTAGTGGCTCAAAACTTTCTAGGGTCCAATAGAAATTTTTCCAGCATTTTATAAGGGGAAATTACATTGGTATCGCAAACGGAGCCTTTAAGAGCCATTTAGTGATAACTTAAGCATTTTTACGCCTTTAAAATAGATACTGGATGCTTCAGAAAAGAAGCTAGTGGCTCAAAACCTTCTAGGGACTACTAGAAATTTCTCTAACCTTTATAAGGAGATGATACATTTGCATCGCAAACCGAGCCTTTATGAGTCATTTAGTGATCACTTAAGTGTATTCACGGCGATAAGTACTGAATGACTCAGAAACGGCCAGGAGACTTTCGGTTTACATTGGCCTTTTCATATTTTAGGAACTGCTTAACTTTCCCTTTTTCCAGAACGAAGCAGTGCCTCAACCGACCTTTGCCGCGCCTCTGCCGCCTACCAAAGACAAGAACGTTATTGTCAGGGATTACGATCCAAAGAAAGGTAAAAATGACTCAATTCGCTCTGAAAAATGACCTTGATTTTTCAGCCAGTGGCGGAAAGCTCAAACCCTCGGAAAAATGGCTCATTTCGCCACTTACCGGCGAAAGAATCCCCTCGGATAAGCTTGATGAACATGTCCGGTTGGTTTTTTACTTTGCAAATGTATTATTATTATTTTTTCTTGGATTTCTCAATTTGTTTACTTTCAGCTTGTTCTCTTTAAATCACGACCATGGCGATTTTTTTTCTCTGAATCTTGAAATCTGTCCATTTTTAGCTTGTTTTCTTCAAAAATCTGTTCATTTTTCAGCTTTTTCTCTTCAAATCACGACCATTTCGATTTTTTTTTACATTGTTCACCTGAACCTTGAAATCTCTGGGAAAATTTTAAGGGGCCACTATAGTAGTCAAAATAGTGACCACTTAAGGGGTTAAAAATTAGTGGCCTCTATAGAGGTCTAAGTGCTACTACTAGACCACAAAAAGCTTTAGTGGCCACTTTAGGGGTCAATAGATCAACATAACTGGTCCAATCTGTTTGTTTTTTAAATTAACAGAGTTACTGGAAGGACTACTGGATGAAAAACTACTGAAGTGGCCACTAAATCGGAAAATAATGGCCACTATAGAGGTGGGTTTAATGGCCACTTTAATGTCCTCTCCAAGAAGTCCTTGGCGAGCCTCTAGAGTGGCCACTAAAGACTTTCCCAGCTGTTCATTTTTAGCTTATTATCTTTAAATCACGACAATTTTTATCTTTTTCAGGTACAACACAGTCGCATCGCAGTACAAAGAAGACCGTGAACGACATTTGGGCGAGAGAAGTACTGAGGAGCCGGTTTTGGCTCTTGGAGCTGATATCAGCAAGAACTTGGGACAGTTAGTGTTGAGAATATTGGGCGTACTTTTTAGGAAAAGCTCCGTTTTTCGTAAAGTTGAGTTGTGTATTAAGAAAATCAGAACTTAGATTCGGTTGAATATAAAGATACATAAGTTGTTTGAAGATTCGCCGAGCGTCGTACGGATATCTTCGGTGTCGGCTCTCAAGGTGCTGAACAAACTGTGATCGGACGGAAACTCGGCGAAGACGATGAAGCCCAGCAGGCCAACCACAAGCTGATCTGGGACGGAACTGAGGAAACCAGAGAGGCCATCACGAAGGCCGTTCAGAATAATATTACCATTGGTTAGTTTTGGGTCACCTAAATCTTCTAGGAAGCTCATTTTATAGCCCATTCCGTCAAGATTTTTCTTCTCTCTAGAGCTAAAGAATCCTTTTCTGCAATGGCCTATGCGTCTTTAAATCAGCCTTCAATTTCCGTCTTATTAAAGGCGCATGCCCAGATAATACCCGCGTAGAAAGAGGTCCTAAAGCTTGGATAACTAAGAAAAGTTTAGGGGGGACAAATTTGGACTCTTTTAGGGGCTCATCCCAGGGCCCTAACTCAACCATTGTCGGAGCCCCGAAAAGCTGGTTTAGGGCCCCCCCCCCTATAGGGGTTTTTATTGAAGGGGCCCCTATAGGGTTTAGGATCAAATTTTCACTGAAATTTCTCGGAGCTACTTTTTTTCGATCTCTGCGCCTTTAAACCAGTATCTAATTTTCGTCTTGTTGAAGGCGCATACCAGCGAAAAAGGGAGAGCTTTGACAAAGAAATCGCGACAAACTGGCGCTTGAAATTTTTTCAAAAATCGGCCTGAATGTTCCTAGATGGAGCAGATAAGGTTCTAGAAGTCCCAAGCTTCACAAGTTTTCGAAAAAGCTCAAAGATGATGAATGTTGAAATTGTCATTTCCAGACCAGCAAATCCACGACCTCCACCGCGCCCACGGCTATTTGCCGGACCCAAACAAGGAGAAAATCGGCGCCAAACCGCCGGCCGTCCTGATCACTCAAGGGGTCGCTGGATCTTCCGCCCCGCCCAGAATGCCCATCCCGCCGCCGCCCATGGCTCGCCCTAGCACTACGGTTTGTATTGGGATCTGAAAAATAGCGAATTCCGCGTGAAATTGTCACGTTTAAGGGCATGATAGGGAAAACCACAGTATATAGAGCTTTTTTGCACTCTCGCTTTGAGACCTGAAGTTTAAAGGTTTACGGTATTTTGGTCATAAGAAAGTGTTTTTGTAAGGAAAACGGGAAGGAATCGAAATTTTTTCTGCTCAAAAAAGGAATTTGTCTTTTTCAGATGATGCCGCTCAACGTCCCAGAACCTGGAGGACCTCCATCGAAAAGGGCCAGAACTGAAGAAGATCTTGAACCTGAAGATGTCTGGCTTCAGAAGGTTTTTCTGAAATCGAAAATTATGTTATTTGAAATTTTTCAGATCCACGGCCAAGTGGAGATCCTGCTGCAGCTGCCGGTGGCTCAGGAATTTGGATTGGATGGATCGATTGTCGGATTTCAGGCTGATCCGGCTGCTCCGGTTAGTTGAGGAAAAATGAAGGCATTTTGAAGAACTTTTTTGCTTTTTTTGAAGTTTCTAGGTTCAAAATCGTCATTTCCGGAAAAAGTTATCGATTTTTAGGTCGGAGATTTGAAGCAGAAGATCCAGGAGCGCTTCAATTTCCCGTCCTCGAAGCAGAAGCTGATGTATGATGTGAGTTTTGGCGGAGAAACAAGTTTTTGGTCGCTTTTGGAATGTTTTGACATTTGCGTCCGACCCAAGACGGCTTGTGAGTGAAAAAAATGTTAGTGTATGTACTCGGACATTGATAACGCGAAACGGACCTGCTCCGGACGTTTCTGTCAATTCTAGGGATCACTCAAGAGGTCCGAGTAAGGTATCGATTTTTAAAATATTAGAGTCAACTTGAACCGCAACGCGACCGCGCCGCTCTGACCCATTCTCAGTGCGACCAGGGATTTTTCCTCGAACGACTACGAATTTGAGAAAAATATTAAACTTCCAGGGCTTCTTCCTGAAAGACAACTGCTCGCCGGCCTTCTACAACATGACCAAGCAGTCCTTGGTCATCCTCCAAGTCAAAGAACGTGGTGGAAAGAAGAAATAATTCCCCAATTGTGGATCTTTAAACTATATTTTTTGCTCTCATTGTTCCTCTGTATCAATCCATTAATCTATTCCAATTTGGAGAATAAATTGAGTTAATCAGGAAGTTTTACGCTTTTTTGGCAGATTGTTGCTCCAATTTATATATTTTTCGGCTTGAAACGGGATTCTCACTGTGTTTTATAATGCTCCAGAGCGCAAGTAGTTTCTGGTCGGGCGCGTTTTCTAGAAACTGCGAAAATCCTGATGATTCTATAGATTTTGATGGCTCTCCTCCTTACTTGATAGTCCGTTTTTCGCGACTTGAAAGGGCGGGACTTCTCTGTGCCCTCCTTATCTCTCGACGACCCTCTCTTATTGACGCGCTATTTTCGCGTTTCTCTGACCTCGCCGGTGAGAAAACAGAGAGACGCAGACACGCGAAAACTGTCAAGTCTCGGCGAATGGAAAAAATGACGCAAATACTTCTAAACCTCTCATTTTTGCGTGCTCTCTCGTTAATCATGTCAAGAGCCTGATTTTTCTAAGGCCGTGATGAATAGACTATGGATCTTTGTGATAATTTTTTCTCAAATGTGTTCAAAAATCCCTATTTTGAGCCTTTTTTCAAGCCAAAAAGCCTTCATTTATTCTTTTTTTCAAGATTTATGCTGGTTGGTCGGTGCCTGGCCTTAAATAGAACTGGCCGATTGGCTTTTGAAGCGGCCCGTCGATGGAATTCTTCCAACAAAAAGGGGTTTTTCGATGAAAATGACTATTCTGAAGAAGTATTTTCCATTTTTAGGACCGGCGATTTGGAGAGCGAGCTCCAGAAAGACCTGAAGAAGATCAATGAGCTGTTGAAAACCAATTTGAGCGAGGTTTTTTTTTGCTTATAATTCCTGTTTCAACTAGTAAATCCGAAAAATATTCTTGATTTTTTCCAAAAATAATATTATAATCGTTTTGAACTGTTAAGTAAGGTTTATTAACTGAAATTTCTCTTCTTAGAGATTTTTTTAACTTCCAGGCCGAGAAAGCGCCGAAAGAGAAGCAGCCGGAAACCGACCCCAATTTTATGAACTTCAGAAAAGCGGCCGAGGTTTGAAATATGTCAATTTTAAGGTGCAAGTAAAAACTGTATGAGGACTAAGGAACTCCAGAGTGGTCCCTATAGGGGCAACCTTAAGGATTCGGGACCTCTAGGGACCACTTTACCTCTCCCAATAGGTGTTTTTAATTAGTGGCCCCTGTAGGGGACTTGCTAATCAATTGCTGTAAAAGCAGCCTTTCTATGCGAGAAACTCAATGAATTAGCGTTTTTTTAATGAAAAAAATATTTAATTTTTTTGAAACGTAACAAAAAAATTTAAAAAGACCCTATAGTGATCACTTAAGATTGCGGGGTCAGACTTCAAGCCCTTGCAAGAACCACCTAAATTCTATCACTACAGTGGTCACTTTTTTGACCCCATGTAGGGACTATTTTTTTTCTTACCCCTTCAGGGACAACTTTGGCCTTTTTAGGAACTTCTGGCTGAAAATTAAAATCAATCAAATTGAAAAAAAGCCGTTAATTTTCAAGTCACGTAACAGTAAAGTCATTCAGAGAGAGGCCCATCAGCGCGGCGGCCGGATCTTCAACTGGAAAACCGTGGCGGTCACTTTTGCCATCGGCGGAAGTTGTTTGGCTGCTCTGTTTTATATCAGAAAAATTGTGGGTGATTTTCAAGATTTTTTCGGACGTGGGCAGCCAAAAGATCGCAACTGCTCTTTCTCTGACGCTGCAGCTTGATGTAGCTGCGAGAAAACGACGAAATAGTGTGTGCCAGAGAAAAAATTGTGTCGGTCTTCTGGCCGCCCATGTTAGAGTTGGAATGGCTAAAAAGGCGCTGCTCAAATCTGCGCCCGACTTTAGGCGAGATTTCGCAGAGGCGGTGCTTAAACCTGCGGCCGACCTTGAGCGACTTCCAACAAATGCGCTGCTTAAATCTGCGCCCGACTTTTAGCGACTTTCAGCAAAGGCGCTGCTAGTATCTGCGCCCGACCTGAAGCTACTTTCCTTTTCCTCATGCTTGGAGATACCTGAAGGCATAATTAGTTCATTTTGAAACACGTTTCGCTGTATTAGGAAGTTTTGATTTGTGAAAAAGTATCTTTCAAACGTTTTCAAGAGTCAATACCCATTTTAAAGATCTAATCGTGAATATTAGAGTTCACCAAACCGATCATTCAATCATTTCAATTGATCAAACTATTGACATGTCACTGTTCAACCAAATTTTAACATGTCATTTTTTGAGAGATCGTTTATTAGATCAGTTTTTGATCTCTTACATTAATGATCAATCATTGGATTTCAACGTTTTGATATATCGATATTTCGACCAATATTTTCAAAACAACATTTCGATCAATCATTTTTTTGACCAATATTTTCAAAACAACATTTCGATCAATCATTATTTCGACCAATATTTTCAAAACAACATTTCGATCAATCATTTTTTCGACCAATATTTTCAAAACAACATTTCGATCAATCGAAAACTGAACGATCGATTCAAAATGATCTCTCATTTAAATGAAATGTTGACATGTCGAAAAAACGAGAGATCATAATCATGAGACATGTTAATCGTTCGGCAGCAAGAAATGTTAATCAATCATATTTTTGGTAACATGTCATGAAAATATTGGTTGAACGTTTGGTCGAGCGATCGGTTTGGTGAACTCTAGTGAATATATTTATCTCCAGAGGCTCGATGAACGAGAAAAACATCGGAAAATCACGGCCGGAAAAGCGAGAATCGGCGGCGAATGGGAGCTCGTCAATACCCAAGGTCTCAAAATCTTCGAAAATTCCAAAAATTCCCAAAAAATTCCAGGAAAATTGGAAGGTTCTGAACAATTACGAGGCAACTGGCTGTTGATGTACTTCGGCTTCACGAATTGTCCCGATATTTGTCCGGATGAGATTGAAAAGATGATCAAGGTGAATATAGTTTTCTCAGTTTTTGAATGTCGATGACGTCATTTGAAAATGGTCTCTGATTGGTTTATTGGGCCGTTTGGGGCGGAGCTTGAGCGAAGACTTGAAATTCGAAATTTGAATGGAGGACATTTTTTTTTAGAAAAATTCATGTGTTCTAATTATCTTGAAATTGTCTTATTACATTTCTTTTCCTCAGTTTTTCAGGTTAAACATTGTATTTTTTTTATTTTTGCTTTTTCTGATCAGATAGATAATTTCAAGGAATTTTTTTAATTTTTTTTTAAACCAATCTGCAGCTTTCTCCGTTCTTATTAGCGATTTTTGAAAATTTCTCTTTTTTTCCGAAAAATCTTCTCAGTACTGTGACTTCATTTTCTGACAAAGATCTCTGATCCTTCACATTTCAAAAAAAAAAGCTTCTTCTCTGTTTTTGAACATTTCTTTGTATAGACATTGAACTTCCAGTTAATTTTTTCAGGTGATCGATCTCCTCGACGCCGACAAGAATGAAAATATTCCGGTCGTCCCAGTTTTCATCAGTGTCGATCCGGCGAGAGACACCGTCGCCCGGGTCAAAGAATACTGCTCCGAATTCTCACCGAAATTGAAGGGTTTCACGGGTTCTGTTGATCAGGTGAATAGATGAACTCTTAAAAAATTTTTATTTTCTGAAAATTGGTCAGAATCCCCCTTGAAGTACCGAGTTGGGGACCTGAAAGTTTCAACCTGCTCAACCTCCTAGTTTTTGAGAAATAGGGGCTCCAAAATGGCTTATTTTACCAGGTTCTGACGATTTTCTTTGACCTTCTGCGAAAAATTATAGAGGTCCCTTAAGAGGATTACTTGGAGAGGACACTAAAGTGGCCACTAAAACTACCTCTCCTTAGAAGCCCTTATTCCGCGTCTTAGTGGTCACTTTAGTAGTTTCAGTGTTTCAGTGGTCTAGTAGTACCGCTTAGACTTCTAAACTTCAGCCACTTAGGTGGCCACTAAATGAACTACTACAGGGGCCACTGAAACTTCAAAATCCTTAAGTGACCACTAAACATTTTCTCTGTTGATAATTTTTTCCGTTGAAACTAATTTCAGGGGTCTAGTATTACCACAGACTTCCAAAAAGGCTGCTGAATTCTAGCCACTTGAGAGGCCACTAATTTGACTATTATAGTGGTCACTTTAACTTCAAACCCCTTAAGTGACCACTAAGCATTTCCCCATTTTAATACTTTTTTTTTCGTTGAAACTAATTTTAGTACCACATCAAACGTTAAACCCCTTAAGTGGCCACTGACCATTTTTCCACTCGAGATCTTTTTTTCAAAACTAGGAGTTGGAGACCTTCAGGCACCCCAATTTCTGACCAATTTTCAGGGCCTCAAAAAAAAATGCCTTGGCTTGAAAGAGCGAAAAATAAATGACAGAATTGAAGGTGAACAAGGTGGCGAAGACGTTCCGCGTCTACCACAGCCAAGGGCCCAAAACTGAAAATAATCCCGACGATTATATTGTTGATCATACGGTTATTATGTATCTTATTGGTGAGTTTTTGGTTTTTTTTCAATATTTATATCTTTACTTTGTTTTTCAGTTGATATTTTGTCGATTTTCAGTTTTTAGAAGGTTCTAGAGCAGTTTTTGATCGATCTTCATTAGAAATATTCTAAGAAATTGAAGACTTGCCACAAAAATGGCCAATTTTCATGTTTTTGCTTACCTTTCCGACATCTTACGAACTCCAGAGTGATCCCTATAGGGCAACTTGAGGGCCCCTTTAAGGTTCCACTCTAGGGACCACTTTACTTCCTCCTGTAGGGACCATTCAAGCTTTAGAGCCTTAGGCATCAGATTCCAAAACCTTATAGGGACCACCTAAACTTTACCCCTATAGTGAGCGCTTTTTTGTCACCTTTGTCAAGGACTGTTTCTTTTTCTCACACCTATAGGGACCACTCTGCCCTCCCTAAGACAGTTTGTCAAATTTTTTTAGATCAATAATTTATTCGAATATACAAAAGAATACTGAAAATGAACTGAAAATCTTCGAAAAAAACCCTAATTTCTACTCATTTTTTTGACGATTTTTTTTCAGACCCTGAAGGCAATTTCCACGATTATTACGGGCAGAATCGAAAAGCGGAAGAAATTGCGAATATTATCAAAATGAAGGTTTGAAAAACACTTTCTCAAAAAAACGAAATTTTATTTTTTTCCAGGTGCTAAAGTTCGAGGCGCAGAACCGGAAAAGGATTGCTCAATATTTTCTAAATTAATATTTTTTTCTGTTGTTTTGATTATATATTTAAAAATTATAACGCTTCTTCTTTTTAAAATTGAAAGATTAGGATCATTTTTAGAGCTTCCAAGGTTGTTTTTTGTTGATTTTTTGAACTGAACCGTTGCGAGTTTGTCATAAAAATTCGATTTTTTTGGGTTTCTTTTTTTTTTTCGTGGTGGAATACCCATTTTTTTAATATTTTACGTGTATGCTTGATTTTGAAGGAGGATAGAAATTTTTTAGGATGGCTGGGGCACAGAACGAGTTCAACGTCCGGGTACCGAAGTTGGTTTTTAGAAATTATTTTTTGGTTTTAGTTCATTTTTTAAAGTTACAAAGATTTTTTAAACTTTCTAAACTTTTTAGTTCAAGCTTTCCGGATAGTTAGGAACTCCAGAGTGGTCCCTTAAGGGGCAACCTTAGGGGCCCTTGGAAAGCCCCCTTTAGGGATCACTTTACCAACTCATATAGGGTCAACTAAAGCTTTAGGGGCTAAGACATTGAACCTTAAACCCAAAAAAAAAAGCCAAGACTCCTTTAGGGACCACCTTGAATTTACCCCTTTAGGAACCACTTTTTCGGCCCCTGTAAGCTCCACCTAAATCCTAAAGGGACCACTCTTGAATTCCTAAATTATCTTTAAAAAGACCGTTTTTGATAAATTAGACGTTGAATTTTCCGATTTTTGAACTTTTTCGAAATTTGGTAACTTCCAGTCATTCAGTTCTATTTGGGTACATTTAAATGAATTCGTTCTTATTTATTTTGAAGAATAAAAAAATTTCCTTAGAGACAGTTTTTTTCCTAAAAAAACAGGTCCTTCAGGGCTTTTGACATTTATAAGGTTTGCAGAATCTCCTTTATCTTGAAAATTATAGCCCAAGCTTCAATTAGAGCTACCGTAACCCATTATTTTATTCCAGACGAGATGAAAGGTTACGGTACTCGGTTTTGAAGTTCAATGGGATGGACAAAGTCGACACGAGCAAATGGGCGACCGAAAGTCAGTTGACTTTGGAAAGGGAAGATAACAAAGGCGTCGTTTTGGCCTCGCAGACTGTCCAGGTACTGTAGGGGTACTGTATATTTTTTGATGAAGTTTTAAGGATTACGGTGAGGGTTCGGAGTACGGTAAAGCGGCGAGAGAGGAGGCGAGACGGAAGAAATTTGGTCGACAAGCCAAACACTACCTCATCGACAATCAGCCGTGGAACTTGTCGTTTAGGGAGCAGGGTATGGTGACAGTAAGCTTTGGAAAATGATAGGGAGATTCGGAGGTTACTGTAGGTTATCTATTGAAATACAGTTTTTGAGGGTTACTGTAGGTTATCTATTGAAATACAGTTTTTGAGGGTTACTGTAGGTCATCAATTGAAAAACAGTTTTCGAAGGTTACTGTAGGCTATCAGTTGAAATACAATTTTCGAAGGTTACTGTAGGCTATCAGTTGAAATACAGTTTGATTGGTACTCAAAGCTAATTTTGTCGTATAGGGGAAAGAGTACGGTTACAGTAAGATTTGGAAGACGATAGTAAGGTTTATAGATTACTTTAGGTTACAAATTGAGGTACAGTAGATTTTTCTTGAATATTTAAAAACCTTGCAAGTTGCTACAGTAAGAAAAATCTCTAAGATCTGGTTTTTTTAAGAATTTCAGAGCTGATAAAAATAATTTTAAGAGTACTCAAAGCTAAGATTGTCGTTTAGGGGAGAGAGTACGGTTACAGTGAGATTTGGAGAATGATAGGGAAGTTTATAGATTACTGTAGGTTTTTAAAATGAAGCTGTTTAAATTTTTTCGAGTTTTGGATGGTGCTACACCAAGAAAGCTGTGTAAGCTTTCGTTTCTGAGATTTTTAGAAGAGTTAAAATCTTTCAATGTTTATTATGAGCTATTTTTATCTTTTAGGGAATGGAGTACGGTTACAGTAATCGTTGGGAAAGGTAGGAAGATTCATAGGGTACTGTAGGTTTTAAAATGAAGCTGTTCAAATTTTTTCGAGTTTTGAAAGTGCTACATTGAGAAAAGTCTGTACGCTTTGGTTTCTGAGATTTTTGAAGCGAGTAAAAAATTATTCAATGTTTATTTTAAGCTATACAATAATGGATACTGTATGAAGGAAGTACTGTATTTTTTTCGAGGAATTTATGATCCAAATAATCTATTTCTTGACTGTGATTGCTTCGAAAGCCAGTATGAAAATGTAGGATTTTTGAAAAAAAATATTTCTGAAAGTACCTTTGAAAAAATTCTTCTATGAGTGTTTCAAGTTTTCTACAAAACAAGCTCTCATTTGAAATTTTCCATTTTTAGACGGCCGTCATAGGAAAATGCGCGGAATCCGGGAAGGTGGCGCCGTGGAACATGCCGATTATTGGATCTTCCTGAAATCGTCGAACAACGAGTTCCAAGCTTATAAGGTGTCAAAAAAGGAAATATTCCAAGAAATTGGAATTTTTCAAGGTCGACGATTGGCACAAGTTCCTGCCGGCAATCACCCACAAAACACTGGATTGCGATCAGGCCGAGGAGAAATATTCACAGTATGATTGAAATCTTTTCTGAAGGGTCTTGAAGCGAAAAGACGGTCACAGTGTGATTTTGAGCCCCGGGAAGGGATTTCAAAGATAAGAATATTCAAAAAAAGCAATGAAATATAAAAAAATAATCGATTGAAGCAGATAATTAGGAGAACATTTTTCAAAAATTATGTCACTTTTTTTAAAGTCGTATTTAGTGTTTTTTTAGTTCCTGGCTAGGATTTTCCAACGGCAATTGATGAAAAAAATAGTTCATTAATGATTTTTTTGAGTCGGTTATAAACTGATCCAATAGGAATAAATACAAGAAATTCCACAATATGATTAAAATTTGTTCGAAAAATCCTTGCTGGGTCTCGAGGCGAAAAGAAGTTCCCAGAGTTATTTTGAGCCCCGGGAAGGGTTTTTTAAACAAGAAAATCATGTAATAACAAGAAATATAAAATTTTCAAGCCGACTGAACCAAAAGATGAGTAGAAATAATCATATTTCGTGCAAAAATCTGTGGTTAAAGGCTAATAAAAAAATTTTCAGTATAATTCTTGGTCCTAGTCAGAATTTTCTAGTCGGAAAAAAATAAAGTAAACTCATAAGTAATTATTTTTGAGGCGAACCAAGGTTATGAACTGATGACAAGAAAGAATATTCACAAAATGATGTTTTTCAAAAATTCTTGTTTGAAGGCTTATAAAGACGTTTTGAGTATGTTCAGGACCTAGTGGGGATTTTCTAACCGGAAAAAAATGGGGAAAAATAATAGTTAATGATTTTTGAGGCGAAAAAAGGTTATGAACGGTTTTAGTGGACCAAATGACGGAGAGAAATATTCAGTGTGATATTTTTCAAAAATCTGTGAATAAAATCTTATAAGGACGTTTTCAATATGATTTTAGGTCCTAGCTACGATTTTCTAACCGTAAATGAATGAAAAATTCTTGATCAACGATTTCTGAGGCAAATTACGGTTATTCACTGATCCAGTGAGACAAATAGAGAAGAGAAATATTCACAAAAGGACATTTTCTTTGGAATTCTGTGAATATAGGCTTATAAAGACGTTTTCAGTATGATTTCAGGTCTTAGTGGGGATTTCCTAACCGCAAAAAAATGGGGAAAAATGATAGTTAATGATTTTTGAGGCGAAAAAAGGTTATGAACTGATCCAGTGAGTCAAATGACGAGAAGAAATATTCAGTTTGTTCAAAATTCTGTGATTAAAGGCTTATAAGGACGTTTCAGTAAGATTTTAGGCTCTAGCTAGGATTTTCTGACAGGAAAAAATTAATAGTTAATAAGTGATTTTTGAGGCGAAACAAAGTCATGAACCAATTCGCCCTGAAAGCCGCCATCCAGAAGCAGTTGAACGATGGGGAAGACGGAGAAGCTGTTGAGAAGCTCAATAGATCTCTGGTAAGAGAAAGATATGGAAATTATTGAGTAATGTGCCTCAGAAAATCAAAGACGAAGCCTCTTCGGACGAGGATGATGAGGAGGAGGAGAAGAACGAGGAGGAGACCGAGAAGAAGAACAAGAAGAAGAAAAACAAGAAGGTCGTCAATGAGAAACCGAAAAAGGACAAAAGACAACGGGTGGAGAATGCGGATGATGTGGCGAGTGAGTGGGAAAAATGAGATTTTCAGATTTCATAGGGTTTTCCATGTTTTCAAAAATTAAGTGATCGAAAATAGTTTTTTTTATGAAGTTTTCGAGATTTTGAAACCATTTGATATCAAAAAACTGAACTGTCATTGTTGTTTTGCTTTGTCAAAATGTTTCATAACAATTCAAAATCAAGGAAATTTAAGAAGAGAAATCTTTTTCCCACATTTAAAAAGTATGGCGATGTTTATTTGATTGAAAATTTGTTTTTCACAAAATTATCAAGAAGCATTTTCAAAAATAAATTTTTTTTTGAAAGATGTAAATTTTTTTAATGTTTCATTCCTTCTGAACTATCAATAATTTGGCTCTTTACGGTAATTTTGAGAAATCGGATAATACAACATAAATGTCAATATTTTGACCCTTGCCTGAGTTTTTCAATGTTTGTATCATAAAAGCAGGACTATCAATATTCGGACTTTTTCTGAATTTTCGAGTTATTTTAATATAAAACGAAATTTTCCATACAAATTCAGGCAAACATAAGAAAAAGTTATCAATATTTCAACTTTTGTTTGAGTTTTCGAATTTTCGAATCACAGAACTGGATCAGACACTTCGGCTATTTTCTCTAGTTTTTCAATTTTTTGAGTTGTAGAGTAGAACCACCAATATTTCGGGTTTCTCCTGATTTTTCGAAATGTAGAATATAGAATAGAATTATCAATCAATATTTATGATTTCGCCTGAACTTCTGAATCATTGGAATATTCAGGATATGAATCGTCAGATGGTGAAGACGAAGGTCGGGAGTACGACTACATGTCGGACAGTGGATCCGATTCGGAGTAAGTGAAAGTAGAATTATATACGCTTTTTATTATTCCTAGAAATTCTATTACTTTATTCGAAACAAAAAATAATTTAAATAATTAAAAAAAATATTCAGGCGATTTTCTGTTTTGGTCGAAATGATGTCGCTCTTGAAGTACGGTTTCAAGAGTAGAATGTAGAAGAAATACTTTTGAAACGTACTTTTTGTTGGGTGGTTTTAGAAATGAGATTTTTGACTCACGTAGCTTTGTGACCCTGACAAGGGAGGTCATTTTACTTTGCTTCCTTGAAAATTGGCTAGAACACTTCTTGATGTACCAGAAGAATATCCTGAAAGTCTCAACCTGCACAACTTCCTCGTTTTCGAGAAAAGAAGTTTCGAAGTCAAAGAAAATCTAAGAAATACATTTAAAAAATAGCCTTATGAGGATTTTAAGCCCTTATTCCTCGAAAATTAAGGAGTTGTGCAGGTTGAGACTTTCAGGATCTTCATCTGGTACATCTAGAAGTGTTCTGGCCAATTTTCAGGTAATTCCCAACCGCAAAGTAAAATGACATCCCTTGTCGGGGTCAAAAATCTCATTTCTGAAAACAACCCAACAAAAAGTACGTTTCAAAAGTGTTTTTTATACATTTGAAACTTAAAACCGTACTACCAGAAAATAGCCTGATAATTATTCTTGTGAGTTTTTAACTGATTTTATTTTTTCAGTCGTGAAGTTGTCCCGTCGGACGAAAAAGTTGAAAAGGAGCTGACCGGCGTCGACGATGAGGCCGGAATGAGGAAAATGTTGGAATCGGATGAAAGCGACAGCGACGAGGAGGATCTCAGTGCGTTTTTATGCGGGAAAATAGGGCCTTAGGGTGTTTTTATGCGGGAAAATAGGGCCTTTGGGTGTTTTTATGCGGGAAAATAGGGCCTTTGGGTGTTTTTATAGGGGGAAAATAGGGCCTTAGGGCGTTTTTATTAGAGAAAATAGGGCCTTAGGGCGTTTTTATTGGGGAAAATATGATCTTAGGCCGTTTTTATTGGGAAAAAGGATCTTATAGCGTTTTGAATAATAGAAAAAAAGGCGGAAACGAACCCATTTTCATCGAAAAGTATAGGGGTCTGAAGATTATTTTAACGCCTCTCGATTGAATGAAAAAAAAGAATATTAGTTTTTTTCTATCGTTTAAAAATTTTTTGGTGTGTTTTCTATTAGAAAAAAGTTCTTGGGGCGTTTTTCGAGGACCTTAGCGGGATTTATTTTTTAAAAAGCGTTTTATTTACTGGATGAAGTAGGATCATGGTTCGGAAAATATTCGGCGAATAAAAATTCACTGGAAATGAAAAATACTATTTTTGTATTATCCGCTTATAAAAGGAAAATAAATAAGTAAGTTTAGTTTTTTTGGGGGGCTTTCAGGGGATTTTTTGAACCTTTTTTTTAGAAACCTTTTTTTCAAAAAAGTTTTAAAAACTTGGAGTTTTTTTAATTTTTTTCAGAAACCTTCTTTGAAGTCAGTAGAAAGCCTTTTTCGAATATTAAAAAATGTTCGCCATTTTCTTCCTAAAAACTTACAGTTTTCAGCCAAAAAGCTGCTGAAAACGGACAGATCGCAGAAGAAAGACACGATGGACGTCGAGGAACGAGATTCTTCCGGATCTGACACCGACGATCCGGATTCCAACGTCAATTCTGTTGTCTTCCTGCCGGTGAAGATGATTTTGTCGAAGAAATGAATGTATGATTTTTTTCAGAAAAAGGAAGAGAAAGAAGAGACGGCGAATGGGGGTGGGGCGAAAAAACGGCCGGCCGAGGATATGCCGTCGATTTCCGGAGCGTCTGACGCCAAGAAAGTCAAAGTCGAGGAGAAACCGAAGTTTGTGCTTGGAAAAACATCGAAATTCGGCTTTAAGATGGCCAAAATGATCTATTGTCCTTAATGGAGTTTGGGAAAGTGGCCATTTAAGCGAAATTCAAAATTGAGAGAGAAAAAATCATTTTTAGCAGTCGGATTTTCCAGATTTTATCTACTCTTAACAACTTGACATTTAAATGTCAAGTTGTTAAGAATGACGTCATTTAAAAACGCTCTGCGGATGGCTCGCTCTCTGATTGGGTTATCGAGCCATTAGGGGCGGAGCTTGAGCGACGACTTGACATTCAAAATCTGAGCAGACTAGCCGAGGCTAGCTTGGGGCATTTAGGGTGCGTGGCCTGTCTGTACTCTCCACCCTAGCAACTATCTCTTCCATTATCGTGTCAGGACCGTGTTTTCGATGACTCAAGCCAGTCGTATCGTTATCCACTGATTTATTATGCTTACGGACATTGATGACGCGAAACGGACGTTTCTGAGCGATCCTAGGGATCATTTAAGGGGGCTGACGCTACTAAAGTGGTCCCTAAAAATGCCCCGACACGTCCATTTCGCGTTACTAACTTCTGAGCGATTCTAGGGATCCCTTAGGAGTTCTGGTCCCTAGAAATGCTCTGACGGGGGACATCCGGTTTGCGTTACCAACGCACAATCAGTTTCTTATTCAAAAATTGTTGTCCGTGGAGCAAACTTGCCTGCCTCACCCTTGTAACTGTAAAAAATCAATATTCACTTCTACAGTACCCCATCGGTGGAGGACTTCTCCTGTGACCTAATTTTCGCTTACGAAAATAAACTAGAATGATAGAATTCGCTCTACTGATAACTTCCAGGTTCGTGGAAGGGCTCAACGAGGAAACGGTCCGGAAGTATCTTCGCCGCAAGCCGCACACAACCAAGGAGCTTCTCCACAAAATGAAGGCCAAGTGTGGCGACATGACCAAGGCGGAGATCGTCACGAGGCTGGCCGCTATCTTGAAGGTTCGCGAAATTTGAACTTCTATTGTACGAACATTTGAATATGATTTTTTTTTGTACTTTTTGCATTTTTTGACAAGGAACCTTCATCGAAGGCAAGTTCAAACATTCAACCCTCTAGGGATCACTTACACGGCATTCCTAATGGGGTGAGGGAAGGTAAACGAAGCGTCAAAGTTTCTGAATTAAAAAAAAAAGTAAGTGCGCCCTCCGGATAAAAGGACTGTGACGTCACAGCTCCCTATACTTTGCAAATTAAACTGAATATTCAACGGCATGAAGAATATCGTACTCCCCATTTGGCTGCGTATTTGAGATTTCAAATTTCGCGCCAAAATTTTTTTGACGTCTCCCCACCCCGTTTGGGAACGCCGTGCTTAACCTGCCCTGTGATCATTTCAAAAAATCCCTAAAGTGAACATTTTTCCAGGCTATCGATCCTCATCAGTTCAAACAGCAACTCGGCAAACGCGAGGTGCTCTTCTTCTCGTTGACCAATACTGTAGCATAAATTTCGAGTTTTTTTGTACCCATTCCCCTGTGATCCTCTAGCTCATTCGAAACCACTTGAAAATGTCTGGCTTGTCTGCGTTCTCTCGTTCTTTTCCCCTCTATGACGTCACAACGCAGAGAAGACAGACGATTTCAAGTCGTGCCGGATGAAATGTGTCCAGAGCATTTCTATCTAACTTATTATCAGTATTTTCACGATTTCCATTTATTTTACGAATTTTCAAGTGTGTACACAATTAGTGAAATTGGTTTTCTTCTGTTGAATAAAATAAGTGAGACCCAACCTCGGGGGAAATGAATACAATATTATGCAGTAAATGTAGAGATTGGAGCGTAGAAAATGATTTTGAGGGGCCAAAAATTGAAAGTTTTAGGTACATGGAAATAGTCTAAAAACCTTCAGTAAAATTAAATGTTCATTAAAATTTCTAATGAATTTAAGGTCGCATTTGATATGGATGAAATAGAAAAATGACGTCACTTTTTAAAAACGACCCTATCGTTTTCTAGGCACACTTCTGTTAGAATTACTGGAAAGAAATCGCCTCTATTCAGTAAAAACAGACTTTGATTCGCCTAAACAGCTTCACTCACATTAAGATGTGCAGGTTCACATGAGCCATTCCAAACCTCGAAGCCAAAATTAATACATTTTTCACAGAGAACCCTCAAAAATCCTTTCTCAACGCTCAAAAATCACATGATTGGCATTTTGCCAGTTTCGAGGAGCATCTCGATGAGCTGCTTGGCCTGAGCTCGGGCCGGTTCGGGCAGGGTCCTCAGGTCGGAGACGATCGAAGCGGAGAAGGCCGAGTCGCCGTCGAGCATGACGTCACCGCCGGAGGCTACGCGCTTCGGCACGTCGTACACTGGAAAGTGCGGACGTTTTGGTCTTTTCTAACTTATCTTTTTTCGTTTCTGATCAAATTGCCAAAATTTGAAAAATTCCCTAGTAATACAAGAGTCCATTTTTCGCGATTTTTTCTCTGCGCCCTCCTCGTCTCTCGGCGACCCTCTAATTTTTACGTGTTCAATATTTACGACAACCTCTTTATCGATTTTTCTTCAAAGGTACATTTTAAACTAATAAAATTTACCTGTATTTCCCCCTCGTTTATCGCCACCCATCATCATGTAGTTGAGACTGAAAATTTTGATATTTTTTTTTAACAAGAATATTTTTTAATCGTTCTAATCATAACAGTGTCAAGTCAAAAATTCATCACGCTACAAAATTTCAAAAAAACCATTTTCATCAAATTTGGCTTTTTATCATGTTTTTCTTTTCATTTTGGAAAAAAAAACGCACTCATCATCGAGTTCAAAATCAGAAAGGTCGTCCTGGGTCGCCAGTCGCTTCATAGTCCTCGAACACCTGCAAAATAATCAATAAATCGATAAAATCTAACTTTTCGACAAACTGCGCTCTATCGTCCAAATACGGGTCCATCCACTGCATTGCTCCATAAAGTTCCCATGTCGATTCCTCGTGGATTCCAGCGTCAGCCTTTAATTTTCAATAATTTCTTTCATTTTTTCAGCAAATTAATTTCTAAATCCTCTTTTTACCGACCTGCAACTTCAATCGTCGTTTCTCCCTGACATAGCGATCCCTGAGCTTTTTCCATTGCTTGTAGATCGAGCTGATGTTACCTGAAAACATAGGTAACATGAGCAACACTAGTTGAGATGAAAATCTTCGAAAAAAAAAGAACGTTTTTGAAATTTGAACTTCGCGCCAATTTTTTTTTTTTAACCGGAAAGTTTTATTTAGGCGCTGCCAATTTCTGAAAAAACTCAAGTTCTGATCTTTCTGAAGATATTTAGGAAACTGTCAAGTTTGAAAATATATATTAAACCTTTGGAGCTTGGATAGTACGATCGTGAGATTAGGGAATTTTCCAAAAGCCACTTTTTCCCCTTTTTGCTAGGAATCTTTCCGTTACTGACTTTTCTCCTTTAATTATTACTGTTTCATATATTACTTCGAGATTATTACCTTCATTTTTGTGTTTTCATTAGGATATACACAATTTGAATGAGAAATTCAAGGAAAAGAGAAATATCAAAAAAAAAATTGGTTGACTGGAATTATGTAAAAAGCGGATGATACACTAATATTTTTTCTCCTACTATCAGAACATGACTTCTGTTTAGTCAGACGCTGATCAAGGAATTGCCAAGTTTAGGAGGATCATGAAAGCTTTTTATTTAGGCGCTGCCAATCTTTGAGAAAGGTCGAGTTCTGTTCTTCCAGGAGCCGTAAAAGACGCTGACAATTATGGGAAAACTTTGAAATTTTCTTTTCTTAGGCGCTGTCAATTTTCGGATTTGAAAGTGCTCAAGTAGAAAGCTTC
Organism: Caenorhabditis auriculariae; assembly: GCA_904845305.1. Taxonomy (NCBI): domain Eukaryota; kingdom Metazoa; phylum Nematoda; class Chromadorea; order Rhabditida; family Rhabditidae; genus Caenorhabditis; species Caenorhabditis auriculariae. The sequence continues at coordinate 1,132,661 of CAJGYM010000014.1, read as the reverse complement.
AGGGACGCTGGTTAGAAAACTCAAAAAAAAAATCTGACTTTTTTTTTGAAAATAATATCGGCTCGGAAAAAGTAATTTTTAAAAATCACTGGTCCCATATTCAAAAAAGTACTAGGATAGCGCAGGTTCTGGATAGTAGGGAGATTGGAAAAGCCAAGTAAAAAATCTTCTTCCAGAATTTTATACCAGCTCGGAAAAGAAATATTGTTAGAAGACCCTGGTTCGATTACATACTTGGATATCGCAAGTTCTGAATGATTTGGTTCCAGGCCTGGTGACGGCAGTCCGAATGGCGATATTTGGGGTCTCGAATGTCGAAAAGACACGGCTGGAGGTGGACTTCGTCGATGAGTCGGCCCGGGAAAGACGGGTCCGTCACCACCAATTGCTGTAAAATTATCGTCCCAGTTCATTTTTTTCAATAAAATGATGCCCTAAACAAAATCAAAATCTGATTGAAATTTCATTTTTTTGAAAAAAAACTTCAATATTTCATGGGATCTACTAACGTTTAAAAAGTCATATTAATCCAAATTCTTTTTATTTTTTTATTTAAAAATTTTTTTGTGAAATTGAAAAAAATCACGTAACCTTCAAAAACTGTGAAACAGCTTTTTTTCTGTTCAAAATTATAAGTACAAACATTTTAAAAACTCATCTTTTTTTATTTGAAAAACTCCGAGATCTTGATGGTTTTTACATTTTTCATTTTTTTCTATGATCTCCCAACTCACAACGTCATGATTTTCCTTCCTCGAGGGCGAAACGTCGGTTCGATCCGTCATATGAGGGTCAAGGAATTGGAGGTGCTGAAAAAAAACTACCATAACAAGAAAATTATGAAAAGTTTCAAACAAAGTGGAAAATAGTAATGATAAAAATAAGAAAGAGTCAATTTGAGGGGAAAAAAACCTTGTAATATTGCCAAACGGACGGCTCAGCGCTGTACTTGGCCTTTCGTTTCTCCTTTCCATATCTGAATGAAAAATTATTTTTTAACGATTTCAAAGCGTCTTGTAGATTGCTTCAAAAATAAATATTCAAAACTACATTATTTCTAATTTATGAGAAAAGACCAACTTATCACGGAGCTGCTTCCAACGAGAAGCCAAGGCCCTCGGATCTCCCTCGAAGCTCAAAACGCTCACCAACCGGTTCCAGACCTTAAAATCATGTTATTAATGCTGTAAAATAGTCAGAAAAACGCAGGATTTCGACTGGAAAATTAATTTTCAAGATACATAGACAGAGGGTGGAAAAAAGTCTCTACAGAAATGTTACTTTTAGGGTGACGAAGGATCCTAATCTGGCAAAATTATCAAACGAAAAAAATAATAAACAGTCGCGTCCTAAAAATACCAAATAATCACTTTTTTAATAATTTTGCCTGATTTATAAGCGCAAAAATTAAAACTTTTCGAGAACTCAGCCGAAATTTCTGTTATCCTGCATTTTTTTTCCTCGTTTTGACACTTATTTAACGAAATTTATTGCCTCACCTTATTTTTATATTCCGTATTCCTATACTGCCGATCTCCCGAGTCGAAAATGCATCGGCTGTGTTTAACAGCTTCAATGAGCCGCAAATTGAAGGTAGGTTCGATGAGTTCTTCCGTCAGACGACCAAAAGCCGGCGACATCATGTAATCATCCTTCCGGCATATATATTCGTCTTTTCTAAATAAAATCCACGTTTGAAACTTTTAAAACATTTTTCACTGTATAAATGACCAATTACACGTTCAAAACATTGGGAAAACCTTTTTTGGCGTCGGTCGGTTCGGTCACTTTTCTGGGACGCCTATTTTCAAGTTTTCAAAATTTGAGTAGTTTTTTGGGCTTCATAAAGGTGCTAACGGTTTAAAGTACTTTTTTCTTAATTGTATGAACTTTTTTTCGAAAATTCTGGTCATTATATTTACAAAGTCACTTATTTTCTGAATTTTTTAAATTTCGCCAAAAAAAAACATGGCCTTGAATCTTAATGAACACTATTTCGCACTTTACGCCAAATTATAAAGATTTACACGAAATTTATTGAAAAAAACAAAATTTTCTTTTGTGAGCCGCCAATAATTAATTTTTCGAAGTCTAAAATCTGACCACGATCGAGAACTCTACGCATTTTGGACACTTGAAAAATTAAAGTTTTTTTTCTCGTTCTGGAATTACTGGGAAAAGCTGAAGTGGGTCCCGTAGGGAGTTTGAGATTCAGGGGTCCTTTAGTATACCTCCATAAGGGGTTTTTCCCTATAGGACCCACTTTCGCTTTTTCCCATAGGAGGCCATGAAGTTTCTTTCAACCAAGCTTTATCAAAAGTTCAACCAGGGGCCAAAAAATGTTCCAGCAACAGGAAAAACGGATTCCTAGCGTCTAAATTTTCAAAAAGAGAGCCTATTTTTCAAATCCGTCCATGCTTTTTGCTTTGAAAAACATTTTTCGGAGAGAAATTCGAAAAAATCGAGTGTAAAACTGTTCTGAAAAATTTTAAAAAAACTTTAAAAAAATTGTTCTAACATATATAATAACAAACATTCTATTGTAAAAATCGCAAAAAAATCTTACAAAAATTATTTAGTAAAAAAACCAACTTATTTTTTTGAAGCTAAATCAGCGAAAAATGAAAAAAACTCACATCATCATTACATTGGAGTTCATCATTTTGGCGCCTTCAAAGAAAAATAAATATTTCAAAGAGAATAATATTTTTTTCGAAGAGAAGATACAAAACGGAGTAGAGCCATGACAAAAACGAACAAAAATCAAATTTCCAACACTTTATAACCAGTAAAACGATCGAAACTCAACAAGCAATAACAAAAAAACAATGAAAAACTCATTTTTCTACTTTTTTCTTGGGTTTCTTCGCTTCCCGCTCTTCAACCTTATCAATTTTCCCTTTCAGGGCATCGATTTTCCTTTTGGAATTCGTGAGCCGTCGATTTTTCATCTCGTCCATGTACTTGTCGACCTTGGAAAGTTTTTTTTTTGAAAGAATATTCACTTTTTTTTTTCGAAAACCTCTTCCTCGGTCATTCCTGACATTAGAAGGTCCTTCCGCTTGTTGGTCTCCTTTCTCTCGCCGAATTTCTGCTGCTCCAGCTTCAGTTCGGCCTCCCGTTTTGCCACCAACACTTTCGTCACGTATTTTGTGACGTGCTTGTCGTTGACCTCAAATTACTCCAGTAAAACAGTAAAAACGCCGTAAAGAACGTTTCTGCGAATTTATTTAGATTTTGTACGATAATATATATATTTTTTGCTTATATTTCACCCACTAAAGAACGTTTTTTTGTTCTGAAATCTGGAGGTCCTAAAGTATAGGCCATTCCGCGCTAGCTTGTCACGTTTTTCTTTCCGCCAAAAGGCCAGTTCAAATTTAACCAACTTTCGCTTCAAGACCTTAGTTTCTTGCCGTTATAAAAGCAGAAACTTGATCTAATTTGGTATACGGTCTTTTTGGCGGAAAGAATAACATGACAAGCTCGCGCGGAATAGGCTATACACTGCAGCGCAAAATTTAAACCGGGGGGTAAAAACGTTCTTTAGTCAGAAAACTTTTTATTTAAAGGTTGAAATTTTGGTACAGCACCAATATGACAATACAGCACTCGAATTTCTTCAGAAACAATTTTTTTGAAATTATTGCTCGAAATTATTCCAAAAACTTCCCTAGCCTCTCCTATTCTCAGAGAATAGGCAATTTTTTTCGTAGATTCAAGCTGATAATTTCTCTTTTTTCTTCAAAACTGTCCTTTTCTCTTTTCTTTATTCAATCTAAGATCAAACTTATTCATTTTTCTGTTTGTAATAAAGGATATTGATTAATACTCTAACCCTGAATAGTTCGTTTCAAAATTAACAAATTTCAAGTATTTACAAGCACTATTCCCTTCGATAAAGCTTTCAAAACACTAACTTTAGTTCTTTTTTAATTTTCTCAGAAGAATTAACTCTTCCTTTTTCCATAATGACCCTTTTGTAAACTATATAAAAGACCATAAAAATTCTATTCTGAGCTTCACCTTGAGCTCCTCCAACTTCTTGCCGACCATGGCCTCAACAGCTTGTAGTAGAACAACATCATATTGAGTGACAAAGGTCAAGGCGGATCCGTATCGTCCAGCTCTTGCAGACCTTCCAACTCGATGAACATACGTCTTGGGACATTGAGGGACGTTGTGATTGACGACGAGGTCGATCTGAATATCCAATGGGTTTTAGAAGAAGCTTTCCAGCAATATAATAAAAATATCAATCTATGTGTTCACAATATGCATAGCTATTAGATTTTGAAAAAAACGAAAACTTGAATTTTGAAAAAAACTTGTTTTTTTCAGTTTCTGTTTCATACAGGTTTTCGAGAAAAATATTCGATAAAAAAATAGTGTGCAAAACAGAGAGGTTTAGACACCCTTATGATGGTTTTTTCCAAGCCAACCTTGAACAGAACAAAAAATTAAAGTTGTTTCAAAATAAATTTCAAGAAAGATCTTTCAGAAGCTAACTTGTAATGTCTTCTTTCAACATTACGTAATTTTTAGCGCCAAATAAAATTGTTTAAATCATTATTTTCGCTTCCCCCTACGTTGTAAACTCATAACCGTCTTGGAAAAATGATTTTTTTTATGAATTCAATTAATTTTTTTCGATGCGATTCACACCACGGTGCCTAGTTTACATATACTATACTTTCTCAACTAATTTTCTCTTTTTTTTCAGTCTGATGAAATTTTTATTTATTTTATTCCCACTGACATGAGGAATGTCCAATCCTCTCGCGGCAACGTCGGTGCAAATGATGACCCTCAAAGTTTTCGTTCTGAAAGCCGCCAAGGAGGCCAATCTCGCTTTTTGGGAGATTTGCGAGTGCAGGGAGCCGACCTGAAATTGTGCTATTATGAACCATTTCTGCTGCCTCTCCCATTTTTCACCACTTTAAAATCGCAGAAAAATGGAAGGCTCGGTAAAGGGATTCTTTTGGCTGCATTTCTGCGGCTTATTTTGAGCCTCTCCCTTTTAGCCGCCTTTATTTTAGCCGCCTATAAAAAAAGAACTGAATAAGTTCATTTTCAAGCGCCTTCCACGAGACTTCTGGAGTTACAGAAGAAAGATTACGGTAACTTCTATTAAAAATTTTGAAGCGATTTTTTTCTACATTAATTTCTCCTGAAAATCATTATTAAGACTCAAAAAAACCGGCGCATTTTGTAAGATTTTTGAGCAGGGATGCTCATTTTTCAACAGAAAAACTCATAGAAAAACCATGTTTTGAACTTAAAATTCATTTTTTTGAGTTCATTTTTTTTCAATTTTTATACAACGGAATCATTACAGAAGGACGTGAAAAAAATTTTACTTTAAGCTCAAAAAAATCGCTTAGTTTATTATGACCCTGGAAAACTTATATATTAAATACATTTTTCCCTTAAAACCAACCTTAAATCCTAACCCATCGAACATGAAAGCGAGCGCCTGACATTCCCTACAAGTTTGGGCGAAAATAATCACGGAACTTTTCTCGTTCTTCTCGCAATAGTTTTTGACGACGTAAACCTGCAAACTCCAGTTTTGGGATCATTTTTTTTTTCTCATACTGCCTACCAAATAAGCATCTTTCACAGCCACCGGACAAACGACATATTTCTGTTCCAGGCGTTCAACCGTCGCCACTTCTCCTTTGTCTTCGAAAAAGTAGGGCTTTTGGACGGAGATCTGGAGTAGAGGAATTATTCGAAAAAATGAAAATGTTCCATTTTTGCACTTAAGATCTTGACGGGATAAATTAAGGCCCTTAGGATAGCCAGAGTGGTCCCTAGAGGGGCAACTAAAGCTTCGGATTCATATTCTATCAAAACTTGAATAGGAAAAAAAATAAACGAAAGTTTTTTCTAATCATTTTTTGCTTCAAAAACTTTCAATTCTTGATTTTTTATCATATGTATCGGCAGAGTGGTCCCTAGAGAGGTTAGAAAAACAATAGCCCAATAAATTGTCCAATGTAGAAATAAAATTTAGGGGTTCTTTATAGAGGTTCAGGGTGCGACTCCTAAGTCCTGAAAGCTTAAGTGAACCCTATAGTGATCTTTTAACTTTTTGTCCTGATTTGAAAGTTAAAAAGACGTCAGCCTGCCCCTCTAAAGTGGCCCCTTGTGCAAGCTTCAGAGAGAAGGCAATATGATCCCTAGAGGGAAACCTTCTAGAGTCCCTAAAGTCGCCCTTATAGAGACCAGAATAACAGAAACTTCTTTTTATCTTTTTTTGGCTCCGAAAACTTGAGATTCCTAATTTTTATCTTATTCTAAGGATCGCCAGAGTGTTCCCTAGAGGAATTAGGGGGAGAACAGCCCTTATAAGAAGAAAAACCTGCACAATTTAAGGATAAATTTGAAGAGGTCCCTATAGGGTTTCAGAGTCTAACCGCTGAGCTCCTAGAGCTTGAGTGATTCTTTAATTTTTTATACTGAAAAAAGACATTGAAAATACTTTATCATGCTAACCTAGAGTGATCCCTTGAGTAAAAATAAGTGCTACCTAAAGGGGAAGTGAGGTGGTCCCTAGAGAGGACTCTTCATGGGCTCCTAATGATACCCCTATAGGGGTCACTCTGGTTATTTTTACACGATTTCGTCACTGACATTTTAAAAATTTTTTTATTTTCACTCTTTTTTTCTTTTTTTCTTTATATTTTCTAACTTTCAATAATCTGCAAAAAAACGGATGAAGTATTAAAATTTAGTTGGAAAGGTCTAAATTGAATAACCTTATCTCGTCAAGAATATTTTTTTAATATTCATTTATTTTTCTCTATTTTACCTTGTGCAGTTGATTGATCGCATTCGTAATGGTCGCCGAGAAAAGTAACGTCTGTCTTTGTTTCGGCAAGGCTTGGAAAATCGATTTGAGCTGAAAAAATCATATTTCGAACGTTCTATCAAAATGATAGAACCTGGTCATTATACTGTCCCTCGAGCATTCGATCCGCCTCGTCGAGGACGAAGATTTTGACTTTTCTGTAGAAATATTGTTGTTATAGCTTCACATAGTTACTGTGAACTTGAAAATCTTGGCGATTTGTTCGGGATCGCTATCAATATGATCGGATAAGCGTCCGGGAGTCGCCACAACGATATGGGGTCTGGCCGTCAGCTCATTCGCTTGTTCGATCTGAAAAAAATATTTCCAGATAAAAATTATACAGAACTTTAGTGGTTCGTATACGGAAAAAAAACCACAAAAATCGGAGAAAAGTTTACGTTTTCTCTTATTTGAACATTTATAGTCAATTCTGGCTCGAATAATCTAGAAAAGGGTCCTGACACGATAAATAATATAGACAGTGTTCAGATGACGGAGAGCGCAGACCAATCTAACTGGTACTCAGGCCTCGATAATGAAAACCGGACATGTTCCGGACGTTTTCGCGCAATTCTAGGGATCACTTAAGAGTTCTGACGCTACTAAAGGGATCACTAGAAGTGCCCCAACAGTCCGATTTGCGTTACCAATCTCCGAGTATACATCAAGATATGTTCAAACCAAACTTAAGAACTCCAGAGTGGTCCCTAGAGGGGTTAGGGGACAAAATACAGCTCCCTTAAGTGTTACAATTGAGGTAGTCACTATAGGGCGACGTGGTCTTTTCGAGAACTAAAGGCGCTCCCTAAGAGGTAATTTTACCCTGGAGGGGAACCTTCAAGGGCCCCAAAAATAGCATTTACAGGGACCACTCTAGAGATCCTATGAATAAGAAATGGAAAAAGAGCACTTTTTTTTTTTTGAATTTTCCTACTAGCAACTTACCAAACTCCTGCCTCCAACGACAACCGAACATTTCAGAGAAATCGGTTTACCCAAAGCGATAAATTGATCGGCGATTTGATAGGCTAATTCACGGGTCGGTGTTAGAACCAATCCAAAAACGCCATATGGATCCACGGCCAACTGAAGATAAATCATTCATTTCCAATTTTCCCCCACATTTTTTTCACCACACAAAATCAACGCCATGCTAACCATATCGGCGGAGAATAAAATGTTTAGTCCGCAGTGCACACGATACACATAAAGCGACGCGCAAAAAGCGAAATTGATTGTTTATTATGAATAAAATCATTTTCTAGCTGTTATTCATACAGGAATCAATGTAATAAACTTCTACAATATTAATATTCTAAAAAAATAATAACTAGAACTCAAATGCCAAATTTTTTTCAAAAAAAGCGAAAAAAATAGCAAGCGCGCCCAATGGGCCACGAGATTCAAAACTATCTCTGACTCTCCAAAATTTAGTTCTATTTCTCGATTTTTGACTATTTTGAACTTTGCGGAATCGCTTCCAACGCCGCATTATAATTTGTATGAAAAATAACAAGAATACATATTTCATCAGAAAATTTGGCTTCTGAATTAATTTTACCAGGTAAATGATTGAAAATGGCACGATAATTAATGTTTTCTTACCTTCTGAAGTATGGGAAGAGCGAAAGCCAACGTTTTTCCAGTACCCGTTCTCGCACAACCCAAAACGTCACAGTCCGCTAGAACTTTCGGTATACAAGCTGCCTGAAAAGTCGAAATTTTTCGATTTATCTTTATGAATAAACACAAAAGTCCAAGAGGTCTCAAAAAGGAAAAAAGCCTTTCAAAGGCCTCAAAGGCGCCTTTTTTTTCTGGACCTTTTTCTTTAAAAGGACCTTTTGAGGATGTGTAAAAAAATAAGGCGGAAAAGAGGTAGAAAAATGGAGAGTTCGAGAAACTTTTGCCACCTTTTTAGGAACTCAAAAAGAATCTTTTGGCTCTTTTTAAAGCCTTTTTTGAGATCGTTTTGACTTTGTCTGTGTATAGCCGATTCACGGTTATCTTGGGACTCAAAGATATTTGGCCGCCTGGGCTCTCCACCAAACATTCCCTGTCTGTTTTCTTATCGTTTCAGGACCCTTTTTTCGATGGCGAGAGGTTTTTTTCGGGACATTTTTGAGCAACTGAGTGTTTCGAAACATTGAAAAGTTGCGTTCAAATAAGAAATATCGAGATTTTTTGGTGCCTACCGGGGAGTAAATTTGAAAAAACCTGAATAATTTGTCAATGAGTGTCTTTTAGATCTATCTTCCCGTCAGCAAGTATATTGTTCAAAAAAGAAAATTATAGGCTTTTTTTTTGATTTTCCTGCATTTCTTCTGCACCACAAGCACGATGGGCACGAAAAAAATATCATAAAAACAGCTAAAAATAAGAATTAACATTTTTTTGAATACTCAATTTTATAATAATGTTATGTTCCTTGGTCGTGATGAAATTATGTAATGGAAAAAAATTAAAAACCTGAACTGGAGTCGCCGTTTTGAGTTGTAGAATGTTGAGTTGATCTGTGAGCCAAGAATGAACGCCGAGTGACGCGAAAGTTTGTTTTGTCATTGTTTCGGAGGAGATCTGGAAGAAATATCGATTGAAACGATGAAAAAAACATTGAAAAAAAGTAATTAAAAAAATGTCTAAGGAAACGCTTAAATTTCAATTCAAAAAAACTCCAAACATCTAGAATATATAAGTTTAGAAAAAAATGTTCAAAAGACATATTGACTTAGAAAAAAAAAAATGAAAAAGCTACAAAATCCGTAGTTTTTGTCGATTGAAAACTGGAATCACAGCTTCGACATGAATCCAAAAAAAAGTTAAAATGATTTCCAAGACTTTAAAAAATTCAAAATACGCTTGATAGCTTTGAAGGCACCGAAATCAGCATCCAAATCTTATTTCAGCTTATTGAAGAACAAAAATAAATTTAACGGTTAAAATATACATAAATTGAATCTTAAAAACGCCTCAAAAGGATAGAAAAAATCTGAATTTCTGGAAATAACGCTCAAAATGCCGGAAATTACAGGAAAAACCATTTTCATAGCAACTACCTCACCTGTTCAGGCTTTTCGGATTCTTCAAATTCAGCCCCTTCTTCCTCCTCTTCTTCACTGCTTGTCTCAGCTTCATCTTCCTGAAAAACTTCATTTTTTAGAAACATTGAGCCTCGAAAAATGTACATTTTCTTCTTCTTCAACGTCTTTTGAAGTCGTTGGCTCTTCTTCAACTTCGTCGTCTTCAGAATCTGACAGAAGAGCGTCACAAATTGTCGACATCTTCTTCTTCTTCTTTTTTAAAATCGAAAAGAAAAAATTGAAGATAATAAACGGCTTCAAACCGTATGAACAGTCAGAAAAAAATTTTAAAAGCAATAAGATTCATTTCGAAAAAAGAAAAACAAGCAAATGTATAACAATTGGCTGTGAAAGTAGAAAAAATTGCAAAGTTCATAGGAAATATCAAGACTGAAGAGCCATGCCGGCCCGGAGTTCCTGTGACTCTTTCTCCGATAAAATACGAATATTATGCTTTTCCTTGTGTGCATTCAGCGTCTTTCCCTTCTCGATCAATTGGTCGTTGAGCTGTTTCGAAAGCTGAGTGAGCTGAAAAAACATCCAAATTAATCATTTAAGCCCTAAAATTCTCTTCAAACATTGTTCAAATTATTCGTGAGGTCGGGAATAACGTCGCGGACCGTGTACTCGACCAAAGTGTCGCTGATCAATCGGAAGCACTTCTGATCAGGGTCCACATCTTTTAGAATATCGATCACACGACTGTAACCAACAATTTAAGGAAGACTAAATCAAGAACGGATACCCATGCTCTCGTTTTTCCTCCTCGATCTTCGTCACTTCTTGCGCGATTTCCTGCTGTTGCTCCCGAAGTTTTTGGAATGTCTCGACAACTTTCCGCTGTTCTTCTTGCTCGGCGGCCGTCGCTGGTGCAGACATCTGTGAGAATATGTTACAGTATAAAACAAAAAACTTAAAAAGAAGTAAAACAAGAAAAATCGGAAAAAAGCTTTTTATGAAAACGAACTTGCGTGAGAGTGTATGCAGAAAGCCACCACTCACCGTAATCAAAAATTCTCAAAAAAATTTTTTTCAAGAGAAATTTTTTTGTTTTCTATGTGGCACATCGACTATATATATTATATGTATGATATTTGTTTCAGATTTAACTAATACGACTTTGACAAATTAATAAAATTGTTGAAAAATCTGAAAAAAAGGAATACTTATTTCATTTGAAAAGTTTAGGTTATTAAAATTTGAGCTTTGATTTGAAATACAGAATCTTGTTTCGAAACTAAAATCCAAGTTCCAAGTTCTTTCGAGTTTTTTCGATTATCTTCCTTCAGATACTGATTTACCAGTTCAAACAAATATTTTCAGGTATGACCGAAATCGGAGACGCGCAGGTGTCGATCCGATTTGTCGGAGAAGATGGGAAAAAGGTCGGAGGAGCTGGAATCCTCGTCCCAGTCAACACAACCACCAATCAGTTGCAAATTCTATGTAATCAACTTCTAGAGAATAGGTTAAACAGTTTTAGCATTTCAGATCATGAATAGCAATTTTTTAGTGATGATCCCGTGCCAATTTCATTTTTCACCAGCGAAGGAACTGAAATCAGAGACTCAATTTCACAAAGTTTGGATAAGATCGACACCGAAAAGGTGATGATTTCCATATTTCCTATAATAATTGTGTGTATTCTAGACTTTGGAACTGATTTATCAACCACAAGCAGTTTTTCGAATCCGACCGGTTACGAGATGTTCGGCGAGTATGCCAGGCCATGGCGAACCAGTCATTTCGGCCCAATTCAGTCCTGATGGGCGGTTTTTCTAAATTTCCATCAAATTTAGAAGTTTTTATTGATTTTCAGAGGTCTGGCCAGTGGGTCCGGAGACACGACAGTCAGAATTTGGGACATTGAGTTGGAATTGCCAAAATTCACTTGCAAAGCGCACAAAAACTGGGTTTTGTGTATTGCCTGGTCTCCAGATGCGACCAAAATTGCGTCGGCTTGTAAAAATGGCCAGGTTTGTGTAGTTCGCATATATTTCTTGTTCCTAATCAATCTTAAAAAAAGCTAACACTTCATGAATTTCATTGAAAAAAAGAATGAAATTTAAAAAAATCACCAAAAAAATACTAGAATTATTCTTATTCATTTGTCTTTTTTTGTTCAATACTTGAAAGTTACTTCATGAATATTTTCTGGAATTTTTTTCTGTTTCCCAAAAATGATTTTTTTAAAGTTTTTTTCCTTATCATTTCAATCGATAGTGAACAAATTTTATTAGCAATTTTCATCCGAAAAAAATCATAAAAATATTTTTTTATTTCTTGGAATATTTACAAACCTTGTTTTTCTTCATGTTCGAGTGGGAATCTTATGGCTTATTTTTTTCCAATAAAAAAATCTGAATTTCCTAAAAAAATTTATTATAATGAAATTTTAACTCCATCATGTTCCAGATAATAATCTGGGACGCAAAAAAACGGGAACTCAAATTGGAAAAAAACTTTGATCCGACACAAACAATGGGTTACTCACCTGGCCTGGCAACCAATGCACAAGGATCCTGAATCCAGGTTTTTTTTTCTCTCTTTCATGGGATGTTTAAAGACATAAAAATCGATTTTAAAGCAATTTTGGAAGCCAAGAGCGGTTTTATGATGTTATTTCATACCTTTAGGACCTTAGTAAAGATTTTTATAACGATTTTCTATCGTTTTGTTAGAAAAAATCTTTAAAAGTTGAATTTCCAGATACTTGGCTAGTGCTGGAAAGGATGGAAATATCCATATTTGGGACACCGTCAAAGGAAACGTTGTCAGATCATTGACAGGTATTAAAAATGGAAAGAGATAATAAAAGTAAATTTAAGGGCACACGGCCTCAGTAACAAGCATCCGTTGGGGAGGAGAAGGCTTGATTTATTCTGGGTCTCAGGTAAAAGTTCAAATTTTCGAGTTTTTCTGTTTTGATTTTGAGCTTGAAGAGCTGGTTCATAAGGCTTTCCTTAAAATTTTTATTGGAATCGAGAAAATCGTATTTTTTTTCCAACGCATCCTTGCACCTGATTTTTCTTGGCTCTATTTTCGAATACTATAAGGTTACATTGTAAATAAATTTCCTCATTTATTATTTTTTAATTTTCGAGCCTGCAACATCGAGACCTAAGTTTCTTCAAAATTGAAAACGCTTGAATTAAAGTTTAGGCAGCCGCTGCCAAATTTTCATAAATTTAACCGTTGAACTCATTAAAATTTGGCAGCGCCTGGAATTCTATTTTCATTAGCTCTTAGGGGATCGAGAATCCTTCTTTAAAAAAAAAAAAAGAAAATAATGTTTAAACCTCTAGAAATAATTCTTAGAGGATTTTTTTCTATGTCTCAAATTTGAAACTTCAATGCCATCTTTAAAAAAAGTTTTCTTTGATAAGTTTTTGTTCTTAATTTTCGGCCCCGGGCTCAATTTACTTGAAATTTGACAACGCTTGGATTAAAGTTGGGGTAGGACCAATTTTTCGTAATTTCATCGGTTAATCTTGGGAAAGTTTGTTAGCGCCTGGAATGCATCTTCCACTAGCTTATTGGGAATCGATAATCCTTCTTTAAAAAGAGAAAAAAAAAACAATTACACTGTTCGAATTTCTGGAAGTTATTTTTTAAGGTTTGCGGGCTCAACTTTTCAAATATGCATGATCTCATAGGCAAAATTAGGAAAGGTAGAAAAATGCTCTATAGAAGTTTTCTTTTTTTGCTCCGTTTTTTTCCACTTTTTCTTGAGCTTGAAAGTCCCATAAGAACGTAAGGCTCGATAAAGGGGCTCTCTTTGCTGCCTTTTTGCGGCCTTTTTTGAGCCTTTCGCTTTTAGCGGCTATTATCCATCATTCCGACTTTGCACGAGCTTTTAAATAAATCGAGATATTTTTATAAACCTCAAGGACACAGTATTCTTAAGAAGAAGTTTACTTCCTTTTTCCTAGGACCGAACAGTGAAAGTTTGGCGAGCTGAGGACGGTGTCATGTGCCGGACCTTGACTGGTCATGCTCATTGGATCAATACTCTGGCCCTCAACACTGATTTTGCTCTTCGGACCGCCTGTTTCGACCCCAGTAATCGATGTCTAAAGCCGGAAACTAGCGAGGAGGTTTCGGATCAGAAGTCACAGAAAAATATAGAAAAAATGTGCTCTAGTGTCAAAAAGTGGCTGAGAAACGGTATAAGGCGGCTTTGAAAACGACTGGCGGCGAGAGATTGGTCGGTTTTTGAGGAGGATTTTCGGAAAAAAAACTTTTTTTTTTTCAAGGTCAGCGGCTCTGACGATTTCACCATGTTCATGTGGAATCCGAGCGAATCCAAGGCGGCGATCGCAAGGATGACTGGTCATCAACAACTCGTTAATCAGGTTCAATTATTTTTAAAGAATCGTGGGAAACAAAAATGAAAGTTGGAAATATTTTTTCACTCACAAATTTTGCTATTTATTTGGGAAAAATCCAAAAAAATAAATCGAAACTGAAATTCATCAACGGAGCGCAGATTAGTGTATTTTTTTGAGCTGATTTCTAGAAAAAAATGAGAATTTTTCTCATTTTAATTTTTCAGCGTTTCTGAAGCTATTTTTAGGAGTTTCAGAGTAGTCACTATTGGGGAAAACCTTAGGGGCCCTTAAAGGTCCCTTTTGCTAATTTTTAAAAAAACTGAAAAAAACGGGAATATATGTCCATGGGGCGCAGATTAGTGTATTTTTAGAGCTGATTTTTAAAAAATAAGAATTTTCTTATTTTAACTGCATTTCTGAAGCTATTCTCTGGCATTCCAGAGTGGTCACTGTAGGGGAAACCTCCCTAAATACCACTTTACGAACCCCTATAGGGACCACTCTGGAATTCCTAAGTTTAACTTTTTTTTTTCTCAAATTTAGAAAGAGCAATTTTTTTTTTCAATTCTGATTTTTTGTCCATTTCAGCTAGGTATATAAAGTTTTAAACGCTTTTTTTCTCAAGTTAACTTTTTTTCTGTGATATGTTTCCTGATAAAACTTTTAAATTTTTCAACTCTTCACCTCAAAAAATTTATTAATATTCCAAATTTTAATTTTTCATTGTTCAATTATCATTTTTTTAAAAACCTCTCCCTTCTATTTTTTTCCTTTTTGAATTAATATTTTTTTCCATTTCCAATTCTTAATATTTTTTTCTATAATTCCAGGTCGTCTTCTCGCCGGACACTCGTTACATTGCCTCGGCGTCTTTCGACAAATCGGTCAAGCTTTGGTGTGGCCGAACCGGGAAATATATAGCCTCCCTGAGGTTTTTATCGATCTTTCCTGTCAAAAAAGTCAATAAATCGATTAAAGAGGTCACGTCGGACCCGTCTATCAAGTGGCTTGGTCGGCCGACAGTCGATTGCTCGTTTCCGGTTCCGCTGATTCTACCTTGAAGGTGATTTTTTAGCCTTTGAGGGGTTTTTCAGACTTATTTCTGAACAAATTTGCTTTGATGTAACCTAGTTTTTTAGTTTTTTCAGCTGAAAATCGATATTTTTCGAAAATAATCACTTTATCATCAAATTTTAGTATGAAAGTTAAAAAAATTAAGATCCTTGAATCGTTCCTCGGAAAAAAATATTTCAGTGGAAATTTCAATTGGTACCAATTTGACTTTTATGTTACAAGTATTCTTGAAATTCAAATATTTTTCAAATCGCATGTTAGCAGCAGGTTAAAAAAGGTGGTGTGAAAAAGAACCAGCGAAAATTCAAACGGCGACTTTTCCGATTTTTTCATATCGCTAGGGAACTTTCCGACGGATTCCGTTCCGACTTTTTTCTTTTTTTTCGGTTTATAAAACATCTATAAACAATTTTTTTTCCTATTTCTTTGTGTTTTAATTATGAGCCAACTACCTACTTTATATAAGCAGGTTTAAAACGTAGATTTTATGGAGAAAAAAGTCGGAAAGTTCCCTAGCGATATGAAAAAATCGGAAAAGTTGCCGTTTGAATTTTCGCTGTTGTTCTTTTCATACCACCTTAAAGAAGGAATCCGAAATTCAGTTATTCGAAAAAATTATCACTGCTCTCTCGTTGATGGTAGGAAGGAATTTTGGGTCCCCGAATATTCGTGAGCGTTAATTGTGCATACACCAATCTTGGGGGCTTGAATCTTTGAAAATTTGAATCTTTGCAAACGATTCTTGGGAATATTCCCCTCTTTGTTGAATTTCCTTCTTTTTTTCCTACATTTTTTTTCCTTTGTCGTTTTATTGTGAAGATGCCGTGTTTCGACAAATAATGAAAACTGTATGATTTTTTTCAACTATTTTTTATCAAATAATGCGTCTTTCTCGCATACACCTAGTCAAATATTCACTGCAGAACGGCTACCACATTTCCATTCGCTCTGTATATATTCTCCATCAATTTCCGTTTTCAAAAAAATTGGTAAAATTATAAAAAAATCAGAAAAAAAGGTGAATATTCCCAAGAATCGTTTGCAAAGATTCGAGCTTCCAAGATTGGTGTATGCACAATTAACGCTCACGAATATTCGGGAACCCAAAATTCCTTCCTATCATCAAAAAAAGTGCTGAACATTTTTAGGCGTTTTCGCCGTTTCTCTGATGGTATTTTTTGATCTTGAGAATTTAATAAATACTGTTGTTTTGAGAAAGTTATTTTCAAACTTCACACCGAAATGGTCGTTTTTTCATGAATTAAGAAAAACTCCTTTTGTTAAAACTAATGTTTATGCCTTAAATAAACTTTTTTTGGGACACTGAAAGCTTTTAAAATTTGATTTTCCAGTTTTGAGGTTTTTCTGATATTCGGATCTAACTTCATAGGAAAAAGACTGGGAATTTTTTTTCCCACTTCCAAAATGTTGTTAACTTTCATACCGGATAGAGCGATCCAAAAAAGTCAGCCAAAAGGGAGTAAAATTTTGAATTTCAATCATACGTCGGCTAATTCTCACCCTGGGGTGCCGCCAACCCCCCTCGAACTGCGGCCTACCCTTTTTTTGCGCGCAAAAAGGCTGGGGTGGGATTTAGCCGACATATGATTTCAATGGACGCTCCTCTGAGTTTTGGTTAAAAAAATCGTGCTTTTTAATAATAATATTAATAATAATAATATTAATAGGTTCATTCACTGCATACGGTAAGGAAATAAGTAGTTATAATAAAAAAAAGACAGAGGCGCAGTAGAATAACCAACAACGGGAACCAGTCCACCGTAACGAGTAGACTTTGGCCTGGATCAAGACAAGGATTAAAGTAATCGGGAAGAAGGCAGAATTTGGGAGATCATTAAGCGAATCAGTGGAGACGTTAAAAACTATTCAAGAGGTTAATTTATTCCGAATAGTTTTGGAAAAAAAAAGTCTTTAGAAAACTGACCGGAACTGACTTATTTGGAAAGTATCTTTCAAGGTCTGGGAAATGAGAACGAGAAGCCTTTACTACGACCTGCCGGGCCACGGCGACGACGTCTTCACCGTCGATTGGAGCCCCGAAGGGACGAAAGTCGTGAGTGGCGGCAAGGACAAGGTCCTGAAACTCTGGCGGCAATGAAAACTTCCGCTTTTTCTTGTTTTACATCATTCGCCACGACGTCTGTCTGCGCACTCTTTCTATTTCTACGACGTCACCGGTGAGAGAAAAGAGAGCGCAGACAGGTCAGCCTGTCCAAAAACGTGGCGAATGAAGTATATTGTTTTTTGTTATTTTTCCACTTGTTATTGTTGAATTTTGTTAAATTTTATCATTATACCGTTGTTTCAGATGTCATTTGAAAATGAAAAATTTTTTATTCGAAAATCTGGAAAAAAAGTTATTTTCTGAGCGCCTGTGCCTCTGGCTCCGATTGATTTGTGATCATCATCCAGCTGATCTGATATTGAGTGGAATGGCTCTGAAATTTATCGATTAGAAAAGATCAACCAGAAATCATCTTTACCCGGAAAAAATTGGCCGAAAACCAATGTTTCTCGCCGTTTATGTAGACCAAGTTGTTTTCGATCCCCGTGTACCGGAGGTCGACCGTTTCTTTGAACTTTCTATCCAGGTGGAACTGAAGTTGATACAAAGGGGCGTGGCTAACCAATCGAAAAAAGTTATAAAAGCTTACATTCATACTTGCATTTCCAGGCCCATAGGTTTTCTCGATATCGTCGACAAACTCATACAGGAAGCCTGGAAAACGTTTTTATGGTGGCATTTGGAATGGATCGATGTTTGAAATTCTTTTTCATAAAAAAATCCGAAGCGTTCCCTACAGGGGCAACCTTAATGTCCCTTGGAGGGTCCCCTCTAGCGACTAATTTACCAACCCCTAAAGGGGCCACTAAAGCTTGCAAAAAGGATTAAAATTTAAAGAAGAGTACATTATTTGATGAGTCTGGGCTTCTAAATTTGGCTTTGATGATAAAGTTCGAACTTTTTTGAAAAGCGGTTAATTTTTTTCGAAGAAATAGCCATTCCCAACGCGACCATAGGCTTCTAACTTGCGATAAATCCATTTTATCAAGCTTTTAATGTTTTAAGCCCACAATTTTAAGCCTTTAAAGTTGTTTGAAACGTTAAAAGTTCAAAAATAACCCAGAGAAATTGTCCTAATTGGCTATTTTTGGACTTCGCCTTTTTTCAAGCCTAAATCATTAGAACTGATAATGAATGTACTTTTTGAAAATTGGAAAATCCCTATAGGGTCCACTTGAGCTTTAGAGGCTGAGGGATCAGGCTCTGAACCCCTACAGGCAGCACCTTCATTTGACCCCTGTAGGGACCACTCTGGAGATTTCATGGTCGCATTTGGAATGGATCGAAGCGTAGCGGCTGCGTCGCGGTTTAGATTATTGTGCATATGGCGTAACGGCTTAGCATTCATTTTGAATCTTTTTAGAATTGATTTTTGAATATTAGCTCATAAAATTTCAACTCTGAGTTGTCTACATAAAAAAGAAAAAGTACATTTTTCTGCTAACTTTTCATGAAAGTCTTCAAAAAAAGCTGGAAAATAATAAAACAAACCAATTCCCGCGTACTCCTTGTTGAAAAACATTAGAGAAGAAAACTGCGTGAAAAGTTTGTCCAATTTCGTCGCATTTTGCTCCCTCACCCCTTGCGCAAATAAAAATAACACCATGATTGCTTGGGCTTCATGATCATCCTTGATTTTTTATTGATTTTTTGAAATTATAAATGACTGACCAATTCGAAGAAGCGATCCTTGAAGAGGGGTGTGTCCTGAAAACTTGCAATTTTTCAAAACCCATTTTTTCACCACATCTTTCAAAATTCTCATTGCTCTTTGATCCTGTTTGAAACGATTGAGTTTATGTCTTCGTCTTTTTTTTTCTTTATCACAAATTTGAACCTCGAAGCAGCAAACGGCTAGCAGAAACCCCAGCAAAGCCCACCGGAGCAACATTTATGAAATGATCTCTCTATCAAGTTATTTTTCACGTTTTTCTTGTCTCTAATCATTTTTTGAACCATTTCTTGTTATTTCCAATCCCATCAAGACTGCATATGTGCTGACTTCGTCCGATTATTATCAATCTTATTTTTTTAAACATTTATACCAATTTTACAATGAAAGAGTTGCTTCTGATCATTTTGCACAACGCCGTTGTCGTCCTTGTTTTTAGTGAGTTTTTTTTTGAAGTTCTGATAGGACGCGTTGCGGTCGCGTCGCGGTTCTAGTGAGAGCATGAAAAAGGAATTTTTCTTCCTTTTTTGTCGCTGATTTTTCCATAACAACGTTCCAAAACGAAAAAAAAACTTTCAATTAATTTCGTAGCTAAATATATCACACTATAAATAGATTTCTAGAAATAATTCTTAGACTCTTTTTCGCAATATCTTCCTAGCTACCTGCCTAAATACCTGTGAGAATTCCTAGTGACCACTATAGAGGTTGTCTATTTAGTGGCCACTTCAGTAGTCCTTCCAGTAACTCTGATAATTTTAAAACGAACAGATTGGACCAGTTATGTTGATCCATTGACCCCTAAAGTGGCCACTAAAATTTTTCAGTGGTCTAGATCTCTATAGTGGCCACTAATTTTTAACCCCTTGAGTGGCCATTAGTTTGACTACTATAGTGGCCACTTCCCAGACGTGCCAGTAGTGAATTAACAATACGTCACTCCAGATTACGTTTCAGTTGTCTGCGCCAAGAAACGGCCGAACAATTCGACGCCGACCGAAGCACAATCAACGAACAAGCAAACTTCAGAAGGCCTGAAGCCCTTTTCGACGACGCCGACGGCATCCAGAAATGTATCCCCGGCTGTGTGTCAACCTAGTACACCCCAGGCTGCGCGGAATCCTTTCGGCAGGTCCTTCCGGAAGGAGAAGAAAGAGGACACTAGCATCTTGACGGCGCAGACACATGTAAGTTCAACGAGAAAAAGATGTGACAGGCAGCGAAATCTGAGACACTTACTTTTTTCAACTTTGAGCTCTCTAGACTCATTTCACAAAGCTACTCGGCAATTTTCAAGCTCAGATTCACTAGAATAAGCGTAAATTACTACAATTGATGACCCCACTCACGGCGTTTTTTTTTATTACCCAAGTTCAAGACCTCTCGTAAATTATGATGCTTAGGGTGTAAGCACACCGAGACGCACTATCGCATACTCGAAATTGTTTTTTTCAATTTTAGAATTTGCAATTTTAGGATAATAACTCCTTGTAATTGAGATCTTTTTCTAATCAGTAATAAGAAAAAGAAGTTGGCTTTTCCAGAAAAAGCTCGATCCTCACCAGAGGTCTCGTCAGAGGCAAGTTAAGCAGAGTAGCTGTGGGGTCAAAGGCAGCTTCGACGTCACTCAAAGGAATACCGAGGAAACGCCTATGGAGCCTTCGCATGTGGTTGGTTGACTTTTTTCCCTGCTCTCCCATGAAATCTCTTCTCAGAATAACAAAAAAAAGACGAGGACTGCATCGAAAAAACAGCCGGATTCAAATCCGTAAGTTTTGTTGTGGCTTGACTACATTATATGTTATGTTAGCAATAAAAACGCAATGGAAGACGACGAAGACGACGACACGATGAAGTTTGTTAAGAGCATCGATGATTGACGTCCCCATCTTATTCTGAAGCAGCCGGTTCTAATTTGAATTTCGTTCTTTTTTCTCACTTTTGCCTTCAACACATGCTTTTTTCATAAATGAGCTCAGTGACTTTTGATTTTCTGATATAGCTGATTCACTTGAGCCAGCGGTAAATGGGTCCTGGAACGATTCAACGAGATAGTGCTTGGATGGTGGAGAGCGCAGACAGGCCACGTCTTTTTTGCGTCCCAAGTGAATCGGCTATATACTCCCTTCCATTGGAGGTTCCCATGAGGTTGGGCCAAGAAAAGCTGAACTCGGGACTTTCTCAAAATCGGCAGCGCCTTAGAATTAGAGGGCTTCAAAAAGGAAAACTTGCGTTTTTTTTTTCTAACCTTGGCAGTTGTCTATATCCGACTGAATCAGAAATTAAAAAAATATCAGAAAAACTCCAAAAATTCCTTTTTTTCAGTTTTAAATTCAACTTTTTTTCAAATTAGTACCTATTTACACTGAAACTTTAAAAATTCTACCTAGACC
The DNA here is from genome assembly GCA_904845305.1 of Caenorhabditis auriculariae. Classification (NCBI taxonomy): domain Eukaryota; kingdom Metazoa; phylum Nematoda; class Chromadorea; order Rhabditida; family Rhabditidae; genus Caenorhabditis; species Caenorhabditis auriculariae. Next base: position 1,111,169 of record CAJGYM010000014.1, on the reverse strand, counting down.
AAAAAAAAACTCGAAGAAACCCAGTATTTGAGCGAATTATTACGTTTTACAAATATGAATTCCCCTTCATTGCGCTCCCTCCTTTTGTTTGCTCCGAGTATGACCCACCATCCGAATCGATTTGATCATCAGCACACCATTTTTGGCCTGAAAAGGGTTTTTGTAGTGTTTCTACTTGCTCTGAATAAGGATGCTCTTTTTAATTGGCTGAAATTGCTTCTAAATTGGTTCAATTTGTAAATTCTAACTTGAAAATTTTTTTGAAGAGTCTTTTCAGTTATAATTCATGAAATCCAGGTTAAAAAAAGGTTTGTCTCCAATATAAAAGACAACAGAATGTACCTTCTTTCATGGTTTTTCCTTTGAAAAATTCTCTCACTTTCCTTTTAATTCATTTTCAATTCGAAAAACTTGAAGAACCACTTAAAAATAACTGGTCTTCGACATTTTTTTTGCTCGCTTTTTACCTCGGATGTTCGCCTGTTTGCAAACGTTCCGCCATCGGGTGACGAATGGCTCTGTCAAATGTTATCACTTTTTGTTTTTTTCGTTTAAAAAGAGGTTCATTTCGCAGTTAAAATTTGTCTTCTAGATGTAAGAAATTGATTTAAAAAAAGTCGTATAACGAAAAATTTTTCCTGCTTTTTTTACGGTATTTTAAAATTGTGCATTCATCAACTTGCACCGAATGCATTTTAACTTTCGCGCAAGTTTAATAATTTTCCTTTTATTTTATTTTTTACGAATTATATTTTTATTACTTTGCTTTTTTGAACTCCCACCGGCCACGCATGCCTCACTTTTTGGTCACACTCTCGTTGGAAAAAGAAAACTTTTGTCCCTTGTGTTCGACGTTCGCCGATAGGTAGATTACACTCTTATGTATTATCTTTGGTTCCCCTTTTGCAGTTTTTTGTTCGCATGTTTCACATGATAAGAGATTATTGTATGTGACATGCGGTAGGATGGTAGTCGAAAGGTTTTGTTCTGAAAGTTCAAAAAGAAGTTAGGCAGAAGGTTGATATCACTCAAATAAAAACTGAGAAAAGCTTTTCGCTTCGAAATATCCAAAAATTTTCTCTGCACGTCTTTAAACGCTCCAGGAAGTAGTTTTTTGAAAAGGCTTTTTCAAAGTAGTTTCTCGGAAAGGGATGAGTTCAAATTTATTTTTGTTTCCGCTTTATTAACTGTCTTCAAACTTGATAATGAGTTTATTTTTTCAAAAAGTAACCTATAACTGTACCAAATCTTACTCTTTGTTCACGAAACTAGGTTTTACAATAAAATTGGCGAAGATTTATTGCGCGCGCGCGTTGTTCCGCCGAACCGGCGGCCGACGACGACGAAAAAGACAAATTTTTACATGACAGACGTCTCTTTCTCTCTCTGAAGGGATCCGTTGCTTTCCATTTCCATCTTTTTCGGTGATTTTTGATTTGGTTTTTGGTTATCATTGGATTGTTTTCGAGTCTAGCTCTTCCGCTTGTTTTTGAGCTTTGTTGAGGATTCTTTTTTTTTTGAATTTTTTCTTTTTAATAAATCTTTTTTTGATATCCTATTGGTTTGTATTGGTAATAATGTTAATTGGGCCGAATGGTATCGGTTTTTTTTTCTAATTTTTCAATTGAATTATATTATTCCATACTTTAAATTTTAATGTGGAGTCTGGAGGCCGTATGCATGAACTTTTACGGCCCGTAAACGGATATACGGCCAGAAAAAATGGAACTTTCCTGCGAATAGCCGGCTGCTGAGTAAGAGCAGAAATCTCACAATTGTAATCTCTTTTTTTACATTTTTCAAAATTTCATGCAAACGGCCTCTGGTTTCTCTTCTAATTAGATTTTTAAATGGTTTTTTTTAAATAAATTTTTCTTGCTTGAAACTCAAAAAAACTGATTTTTTTAGAACATCCGTAGTTTGATCAAAATTTTCCCGAAATAGTTTCAAAGATTTTAGTTTTTTAAATCTAGAACGTTTCAGTTATGAAATCTGTAATTCTTGAGTTGTTATGGGTTGGAGTTGAACTACTTTTTTTAAATTTGAATGGCAAAAAAATTATTAAAAGCGTAAAAAAACTTTCCCTTTTTACGAAGTTTGAAGGTCAAGTTAGTATTTAATGATAAAAAATCAAAATTATTGCCGATCAAAAAGCTCAAAGGCCTTACGGAGGACAAACGCGTTTGAAAAATGTATCTCTCTTTTTTCAAAATGGTTTATTATGATCTTTTTTCAAAATAATCCATGTAAATTCAGCTCTATTGATGATAAAGAAAAGAAAAGTGGGATTAGGTTCTTCTTGAAAATAAGCTGAACATGTGGTTTTTTTGCGATAATTTCTTCGGAACTCTCTTTCTTTCGCTCGCTGTAAGCCACGTGCTGTCTCACTCCCGTTCAGTTTTTTTTTTCAACGCAAAAGCTGGTTTTTTCGCACCCGCAGTGAAACATTGATTTTTTACCAAGAGTTTCTCATGATTTTCGACTTTTATATCAGAAATTCCGATCTCAACGAGGTCATCTATCATTCGTGTGTGACTTTTGTTGCGTTGAGTGTAAAGTGCGTGTGATTCGCAGTCTTTTTCAAATTCTTTTCATTTTTTTGAAGAAGTAAATGTTGATTTTCTTTGTAAATATCGATGTTGAAATTAGAAATTATCGTTTTTTCAGCTCTTGGCTATTTTCCGGGGGATTTTTGAATCTTTTATGATTTTTTTTATGATGGAAATTCACTTTATATTTAGGTTTTTTCTTAAAAAATAGGGCCAATCTTGTAATTTTTTCAAAACTTATAGATCAATACCAATAATTTCTATTTTTAAAGCTACTATTTTCAATTTCTATATAATATTTCCAGTCGGAAACGCTGAATTTTTTGCTTTCTACGCTAACGATCTATTGAAAAATTGATAAGAATGGTATAAATATCACCTTAAGCCATAAAAATGCAGTTTTTCCTTCATAATTTGGCTTTTCCGTGATAGTTTAAAATCTTAAAAACTCTCTCCTTGAATTTGATTTATGACGCCGCTTTTTCGAATGTCAACTATGAATATTTGGTAAAACTCTGATTTTTTTTTAATCGAAAATCCCGGATAAAATTCTGATTTTCCCGATTTTTCGGTGACTATGTCTCCATTTTCGGCTTCCCAACCGTCAACCTTGATATTCCAACCATTCTCAATGAAATATAAGCGACACCCTGTCAAAAGCCGAAAAGAAAAAGACACGTGGTCTTTTTTCTCCTTTTGTTCCGCAGTCGCAATTCATTTCGCTGTCAATTTCGAGGGTGACGACGATTTTTGCCCCTTCTCCAATAGATGTAAGCTCCCTCTTATCACCACTTTTTTCCGCTTTTTAATGCGCCAGTTGCAAAACTTTTGACATGGTTCCGGGCTTTCAAGACGCGTTTCTAGACACTTGGAGGAGACTTTTTGGGCGATTTTTCGCTTTTTCGGTCCATTTTTTAATTGGTTTTTGATCCAGTGGTTCAAATTTTTGAAACTTATGCCGTGTTCAAAGTGATTTCGCGAAATCCAAAATTGCCGCTAGAGAAAGAAAAATATAACTAAATTTTGGAGAGTCAGAGATCATTTTGCATTTTGCGGAAATTACTTTGAACACGGCATTATGAGGGGAAGATTTTTGAGATAGTTCTCGTTCGAAATTTGAAAGTTTTCCGGAATATTTCATTGACCCAAGTTTTTGAGATTTGAACTTTTTTTGAAAACATTGAAGGTTTTTAAGGTCACGCGATTTTTTTCTATTCGTTTTTTTCATGAAAAATTTTAAAATTTTTTTCGTTTAGATTTATTTTATACCGATTTTTTTGAATAACGGAGCTTTTTTTAAATTTTGAAGATGTTCAGAAAATGGTTTTTGATCGCCTTTTTGAAGTGTCTCGTAGATTTATGGTTTTTCGAAGAAAAAAATATTTTTTTCTTTTTTTGAAACTCTTTCTATAAATCCAACTTTGTTTTTCATAATTTATTCATTTTGAAAGATGTTCATTTTCTCAGTTCTTCTCAATCATTTGATGAGGAGTATAGCCCAATTTTTCCATAAAAAAATCGGAAATTTTTTTTTTCACTGGTTTTAACTACTTTAAGTTTAGAGAAGTATCATTTTTCGTCGTTTATGTCTTTGTATTCTTTATCTTCGTTTCCTCAAGTTCCAGAGTTTTACGAGCTTCCCAGAAGTTATTTCTCTAGTATTTCTCTAGTATAGTTTAGTCAGTGGGAATTTTTTGGAATTTGGTATCCTTTTAGACGAAAAAAGAAACTTTCTTTTTAAAAGTATAGCTGAGCTTATTTTTTTAAAGTTGAGCTTATTTGGTTTTTTCCGATTCGTCTGATTTTTTTCATTATTTAATAATATTTTTTTGAAGTTATTGAAAATTTTGGTTGTATGAGTAGTTGAAAAAGTTATTTTGGCTATCATAGAGCATTTTTAAAAAAACCGGTCAATTATCGGTGAATTTTTGATAATTATATTAAAAATTTTTGAACGTGAAGCTTATTTTTTTCAATAACAGGACAAGGCTTGAAAAGCAACTAGCAATGAGATTTTTGAGGATAATCCTTTGATGTCGCCAATTTTCTACAGCTTTCCATATGTTGAATAACGGGCTTGAGGATAAGAAAGATTTATTGAAGGGAAGAATGATAAGATCTTAAAGGAGAAGCGGACTCTGTTTCGAAATTGGAAGGACGTACTTTTTTCGTTTCATCGCGTTATTGCCTTTTTTAAAACAAATTTCTTGTTTTTTGAATGGGTCTGTAAGGATTGACACAGTCTCAAGGTGAAAAGCCATCTTCAGTGTGATTTTAAGTCATTTTTTGTCTCTGAAACGTGTTTAAAGTAATTCCGCAGGATCCATACCAGCCGTCAGAGAAATAAAAAGATAGCTAAATTTTGGAGAACTTTGCGGAAATCACTTTGAACAAGGCATTGGAACTTTGACATTGATATTCTATTGAAAAATATAATTTTGATCATTTTCTGTTCATTGGATATTTCCACATTTTACGAAGTGTTATCGATTCGAAATGAGTAACATGAAATAAATAAAGAATTGAACGTTTTCCCCCAGATGAAGCAACTCGTGTTCATGTTCGCGGTCTCCGTGGCCCTGCGACTGGAGTATCTGTTCGCGGCGGCGGTCGTCGCGCACAAGCAACGCGACTGGTCCAACAACAAACGGCGGCTTTTCACCGTTCGCGTCGTTTCCTTCACTCATGCCTTGATTTCGGCCTTGGGTTGTCTTACTAGGTGGGGCCATCTTATATTGTAGTCAGAAATCATAAAAGTTCATGCAATCTGTTATAGTCTGTGTGCCACGACTAGAAATTTCACCGAACGACATTCCGCTGTTCCGCTGCATGCGTTCGCGAAGCGTCTTTCGAATCTAGGTCACGCTTTCAATTGATTGTTATTGCTGTGGGAGCACATGAAAGTAGAGTACCTTAAAAAAAAACAAAAAAATTAAAAGCGTGACCAAGGTGCGCAAAGGCGCGCAGCGGCACAGCGGAGTGTCGTTTGGTGAAATTTCAAGTCGTGATACACAGACTATATCTAGCGAGTTTTTTTTTCGAGTTGTACCTTTGAATTTTTTTTACGAACACCAATCAGTATCAACCATATATGTTCGTCTTTAATTGGTTGCGTGTATTTTTCTTTTTTTTTCTTCGAATTAACTTTTGCGTTTGACAAGGACAAATTTCATGAAAAGAAAAAAAAACAGAATCGTTCCAGATTATGGTCCAAGTCTAGGTTTACGAAAATTCGCAAAAAGTGAGCAGTTTCTAAAAAAAAAGAGCAGCTATTGGTTCTTTTATTCCGTTTTTTGATTTATATTTCTTGCTTTAGGGACGACTTTAGGGGATTTTTAGGTGCTGCCAAAATTAATGACGTTAAAAGTTATAATTTTTCAATTTTTCAAAAGTTTGTATAAAACTTTCTAAAAAAATAATTTTTAATTCAATTTCTATTCAGTCTTTAGAGTAAGGTGTAGAAAAATCTCTGCTGAATCGTGGTATAAAAAAAGTTCTTAAAAATATTATTTTTTTGCGAGTTTATTTCTTTTTCTACCATATTTTTTTAATTTGAAGAACTTTCTGACACTTTTTTTCGAAAAAAATATGTCGAACGGTTTTTATCACTTGATGTAAGCTTCTGAGAGTTCTTATCGGAAACTCATACATTTTTACGATCATGAAAGTTAAATTGACTTTTCTTTTAATAGAAACAGACCAAAAATCCTTTTTTTTCGTCTCAAAATCTTCGATTTTTTTCAGTCTTTTACTGGATTTCAACTACGTTCGGGAACCGTACGATTATCACACCAAATCGGCCCAATATGTATTTTTATTCTCGATGGGTGAGTATCATAAAGATTTCATGCTTAAAAATTGATTTTTTCAGGTTATTTCATCTACGACCTTGTTGATATGTATATTCACGATGAGGCGAAAAGCTCAAAGGAATATTTGATCCACCATTCTTTGGTACTGGTTCTTTTGAACATTTCAAAAATTTTTAAACATTTTTCCAGGTTATTGTAGCTTTTTCGATTATTTTGACGAGCGGAAAGTTGTTCGGCCTAGCGATGATTGGACTGCTTGTTGAGGTTTGTTAGGAGAGCTTGAAAAAAAAAAACGGCATTTTTCCAGGTACAAACAATCTTCCTACACCTGAGAACGATGATTAGACTAGCCTACGGATCGAAAAAGCAGTCGCCGGCGATTGATTTATTAATTAATGCCAATATGACTTGCCTTTTCTTGTTCAGGTTAATGGGGTTACTGTAGCACTACTTTGGCTGTGTTTTTGTAGATAATTTGATTTTTTTTTGTTGATAGATGGCTTGGGTCAGCCTGTAACTTGAAGCTTTTCGTAAAGCTGATTCACGGCTGGCTTGAGCCACCGAAAAAATGGTCCTGACACGATAATGCGCAGACAGGACACGCCCCCTTAGCGTCCCAAGCTGGCCGTGAATCAGCTATAACCAAAATTCAACTTTTTATCTATTAGTTGTATAAATTTGGCTTGATTTTGGTAGCTACTTCTTTAAAAATATTTTTTGAGACGTTTCACAAATTTCCATTTTTTTTTTCCAGACATCTTCCTGTCTGCTACTTGCTTTCCTTCTTATTGTTCCAAGATGATAAGGTTTGAAGTTAATTTGGAAGATTTCCTATTAATCTCCGCTCATTTCAGGTCCCGTTTTTGTTGAAAACGTTCCTCGTCGGAGGATTAACCTTCCTGGAATACCATAATACGCATTTGACCGTGAGTTTTGGGGTGTATAACTAATTTTTTTTGCGATATTATCTTTTTCCTGTTCTCTTAGTTATTCTTGAAAGAGCTGTTCTGATTATAAACTCTAGAGGGGCTACTTGAGCAGGAAACCAAGGGATGATTTTTTAGGGTCTTTTCTCAGGTACCTTCCCTAGGAATCAGTCGATTTTTTGAAGTTTTGAGCTATATTATTGCGTCGTAACTGCACTAAATTTTATTGCAAGTCCAAAAAAAGTTTCAAAAAAACCAGTTGTTATGTGATTAATTTAGGCATTCATGAATTATGGACCAACCCATTTCAAAAAAAAAATTTTTTTACAAATAAAAATTTTAATAAAACAGCAAGATTTTCCAGGTCGCGATGGCCAAAGCGGACGGATTTTTCGGAAACGAACGACAAATCCTCGACGAAGACAGCTGCGATCCCCTCGGATCCCTCAAAAAAGAAAAGGCTCAATAAAAATAGAAACAATCCATTTTCCCCTTTTTCTGCATGCAACCTACCACTTGTCATACTTGTATCCACAGAGAGAAGATTCGAGATTTTTATACATTTCGATTTGAATTAATATCCCGCAACACTTGTACAGCCCGATTCAAATGTATACTGGTAATTGATTGACTTTTTCATCCCTTCATGTACTAGCATTATAAATTTTTGATTTTGAACCCGAATTTATGAGCCATGAATACAATTTTTTTTCTCTTTTTAGATTACTTCCGAGTGTTTGAACTAAAATAAGAAAATCACAAAAATCTCGGAAAAAACTACCACGGAAGACTGAAAGGTTTGGAAAAAATATAAACTTGATGAAACTCTGAATCAATTATGATGAATTTTCAAAACTTTCAAAGCGCTCAAAATTTTCAAACTTTCAGGAAAGTTTTTAAAAAATTGAACAGCCTCCAATGAAAATTCTCCAAACGATAACAAAGATAAATTTAATTCGAAACTGCAAAATTAACTGGAAATTGAATAAAAATCGCACGTGAAACTGACATGAGAAACAGCTCATTTTTATCATTATGCCGACGTTTCGTTGGCTTCTCTTTTTCTTTTTCTTCGAGTTCAAATCGGGATCCGCTGACCTTCCGATTTTCAAGGTAAACTTCTCAAATCGTCATGCTTAGAGAGTGTAGGACAAGGCCGTCAATTTCAAGATCGCTTTCAAATTTTGCACTGGTCCGCAATATGCCGTCGCGTGTAAGCGATGTGTATGCAGACGCCGTTCTCTTTTGAGCCATTTCCGTTTGCTTGAGCTTCTACTTTTTGCGACGGCGCATTATGGACCGACTCTAGTCAAAGATCGGTTCAGCTCTGCAATGACGTCACCCAGAACATGACGTCACTTCGGCCGTCAGCAGTGCTTATGAGCCAAGCCCCGGACGACGATCCGACCATCCGCGACTTGGCGTGCGCCGTCACCAAGGTTGAACCGCGACGCGGCCGCCTCCCGTCTGAAAATCCTCATCTTTAGAGATACAAAGTCACGAAGCGATTTCCTTTGGACCCCGGCACAGACTTGTGCTATCAACTTGCGATGGTACTCTAATTTCCCACTGGAGGAGCATATTTTAAAGTTATTTCAGGCTGAAATCAAAGTGGGACAAATTTTGGTGGTGGTCCATCGGAATGTCAAAGAATTGACGCGCGAGAAATGCGGCTTGACCGTTTATGGGCCTTATCCGGACGTTCTTTTTGTTGGTTTTTAATTTTTTCTTGTCAAAAGCTCGATTTTGTAAAACGTTCAAGAACTGAATAAGAAGAATGCAAAGTGAAAAATGAAGATTTAAAAAAATTGATATTTTTTTATATTTTTTTGTGAAACTATTTTCCGGGGCAATTGGTAATTTTTTTGAAATTTTGGAAGAATTGGTGTAAGTGTCCGTAGCTGTGTTTGCGTCAAACACACCGATGCGCCCTTTTAAATGTTGCAGGAGCCGTTATTCGAAATCAAATTGCACTTTTTCCTGTTTTATTTCGAAATAACATTATTTTTCATTTTTTCTTTTTTCCAAATCAAATGATAATAAATTTTTTGATTAGAAAAAAGAAAAATAAGCTAAAAATTGCCTTTGACCTTATTTCTAGGTAGTTTTTCGATATTTTATCAAAAATTCTTATGAGGATTGTACAAAAGATTCATACCAAAACATTAAGCTCAGTTTTGACAACCTCTCAGAACAGAAAAGCAACTCGAAAACGGTTCAGAAATGCGCAAAAACATTTAAAAAGAAAGCGTGCGGCAGCGGGTAAACCGTGAGATTTTGCCTCCAGTTGTACGCCGCGCGCGCTAGTTTTTTGGCCATAACTTTTTTCTTAGTGGACCTTTTTTCAAAAACTAAACGGATTATGAAAATTGACAGTCTTTTCTATCGAATAGTGTGAAAAACATATTTTTTGAATCGTTTACTTGCTACCTTTTTTTGGAGAAAAAAAAGCTTCAAAAGCTCTCCTTACTTGATAAAATAACAGTAAGACTAGAAATAGAAAAAATAGAAGATTTTCAAAAAAAATTTCTCATTTTTCCCTTTTGGATGCAATCTATACAGCGGTTTTTTTGAATATTCGAACCGTTTTTTATGATTTTTCCGAGAACTTTTTGCCATTAATATCTCTATAAAACTGTATATTACTATAATTTCCAGCTTTCCCTTGACGAAAGGAAGAAAAAATCGGGCAGCACTTATTTTATGGACAAAGTTGTGAATGTCTACTACGTCACCAACGGAGGCCGTTTTTCGTGAGTTTCATATAAAATATTATCACAACATTAAAACTGAAGGATCGACGTTGATTACAACAACAAAAAGGCGCTCAATTCTTGGATCGTCGTTTTGAATCATATCGCCGCGTTGCACGACATCATGCCAGAGTACAAACATGGGGTTTGAATCATTTTGAATAGCTCATGATTTTGAAAAAATGAGACAGATTGAACGTTTCAATCGCAGCTCTCTGCTTCATATCCCATCAGCCTACTTCACAGAGCTCTACATTCGGCAGCTGTACGCCAAGCTTTTGGAGGTTCATTTTTGAAATAAGGCCTAACTCACAAGGGGGGCACTAAAGCGCTGCCAATTTTAACTTACAGGGGGGGCTCTAAGGCGCTGCCAAATTTCACTCCCAGGGGGCTGCCAAGTTTAACTCACAAGGGGGATTTCAAGGCGCTGTCAAAAAAACTCGCCAGTGGGGGCTTTAGGGCGCTGCCAAATTTCACTCCCAAAGGGGGCTTCAAGGCGCTGCCAAGTTTCACTCCCAGGGGGCTGCCAAGTTTAACTCACAAGGGGGGCTCTATTTTTTTCTCAAATTTCACTCCCAAGGGGGGCTCTAGGGCGCTGCCAAATTTCACTCCCAAGGGGGAGCTCTAAGGCGCTGCCGAGTTTAACTCACAAGGGGGATTTCAAGGCGCTGTCAAAAAAACTCGCCAGTGGGGGGCTTTAGGGCGCTGCCAAATTTCACTCCCAAAGGGGGCTTCAAAGGGCGCTGCCAAGTTTCACTCCCAGGGGGCTGCCAAGTTTAACTCACAAAAGACCGTTCTTTGGCCCCCGGTTCTTTCAATGAAGCTCGGCTGAAATGCACTTCTGATTCCAGACAAAAAATGTTTCTTGCAATTAGAATTTTTTTTTCGAGTATTGAGCTTTTAAAACTCACAAATTACACAAATAATAGGAAAATCACCGTTTTTCAAAATTTTGAAGGGTCTAAAATAAGATCTACTGTGAGAAATTTTTTTCTTATTCTCAAATCAGGAGGCCCTGAAGTACAAATCTGCCAATTTCCTTCGAAACTGCAACCAAGGGCCAAAAAAACGTTCCCTTGTTAAACCAAAGGCGATGAAGAAACTTTAAAATCATTCTCCAGTTTCCTCAGCCGCGACGCAGCACGCAACGCTTCACTAATATCTTTTTTGCAGACAAGCTACCCGATATCGATCATCATGATTATTTCGAGCCTTCCTTGGATTTTACTTGCAACTGGCGTTTCGGGATACCTCGTTTTTCGAGCCGGTGATTTATTTTCCGACAGGATTTCGAAATCTTATATAAAAATTTAAAAAAATTCATTGTTTTTCTAAAAATATTTTTCAGCGAGGTGGTTTTGAAACACGTCAGCGACCGAGTACAGTGCACGTTGCTGGAAGTTGATGAGGAGATGGTTATTTTTTTTTATTTTATGAATTATCAAAGTAACTTTCTCGGATTGAGGATGAACCCGGTGATGAGTCGGATCAAGGAAAAACGACGACGACTAAGACTTTATCGAAGGAATCGACCAAGTCTAAAGAGGAAGAGTCCAAGAAAGCTAAAGATCCGAACGCGTTGAAGCAGCCGAAGAAGAAGAGTCGGAAGGAGCTTGATCTGTCGGTTTTTTTAAATGTTCCTTTTAAGGTGGCAAAGGCTCCTTTTTTTGCCGTCTTTTTGTGCCATTTCACCGGCTTTTATGCACCAATTTTGCTGCCTTTCCCTTTCTCCACCATTTCTCGAGCCTTTAAAATCCCAGAACAATGGAAGGCTTAATAAAGGGACCCTTTTTGCTGCCTTTCCCTTCCTCCACCATTTCTCGAGCCTTTAAAATCCCAGAACAATGGAAGGCTTAATAAAGGGACCCTTTTTGCTCCCTTTTTGCAGCCTTTTTTGAGCCTCTTCTTTTTAGCGGCCACTATCCACCATTCCGACTTTGCCCGAGTTGTTTGTTTTTGATGTTTCCTTTCTCAAAAGCCAAAAAAAATTTGGAGGTTGATACTTTCAGGATCCTTTTCAGGTGCACCGATTAGTCTTTTTTAGCGGACTTTCAAGTAATTTTCCAACCGCTAAGAAAAATAAGCTTTTTTCAAATGTACCTTTAACGCTAAACTTTAAACTTTTTTCTACTAAATTTTTGCACCGAAATTGAACTTTTTTCTCAACTTTGAACTTCTTCCAGAGGTGTTGATGCGACGCAAAAGTCGGCTAGAAATTTGACACCAATTAGCGATGTTCATACTGCCGAGGAGAGCCATGATGATGTTACGAAGCATGGGTCCGTTGAGGTTCTTTTTTTGAATTTTTTTGGGTTTGGTCGGAAATAAAAATGAGAGGAAAAGAATGACAACGGTATTTCTTTTATGCTGCAACTGAATTGAAAAATTATTTTGAAATATTTTTCATTAATTTTTAATTCTTCATAGAGGAAATTGCAGGTGAATAGCTAAAATCTGACGGTTATTTATTATGATTAAAATTTTTTTTCTGTCGAATTCTTCAAGGTGGGATGTGGCTGAACAAATTTTAGGTTATAATAAGCCAAAGGTAAGGTAAATTTTTTTAGGCTATTTGAACAATAGAAGGTTTTAAAGTTTATCATATCATTTTTTTGATTTATTTTCCCCCCGTTTTTAGTACTTATTTTTCAGAACTATACTGTTTCCAATCAAAAAAATGGCCTCATTATTGCATTTAAAAGTGCGACCACGTGTCATAGTTGTTTTGTTTGCGCGGCTTTGGCCGAAAAATGGGCGCCGAAACGGCGGCGAAATGATAAAATATCTATTTCCCGCCACCACGTGGTTGATGTGATCGCAAACCGAAGATTTTTCCCGTCTTGTTGCTTGAAATTCCTGACAGATCATACGAACAAACGTTTTTTTTTCCTGTTTTTCTCTCCTAATTTTTGGAGTTTGAAGCTTCGAGATAGTACTTGCGGGGTGTTTACAGGCCCGAAAAGCTAGACTCAAAGCGGTCGAAAACAGTTTTGGTTTCAAAAGAAGACAGAGATTTATTGGATAACCTCAGGATCCGTGAAAAATGACATACTTTCAGGAGAAAAAATAAGAAGAAAAGGTCGATCGAAGAGTTTTCAATACGTGGTGCTGCTATACCGTCTTCATCAGCCCCAATATCCAATGCGGACGGAGATTTGAAAAACAGCGAGCACTCTTATTAAGTGAATGAAATTTTGGTTTAATGTTGATTTTTTGACAACTTGACATGCCAATTAAAATCAAGAAAGCTTGAAAAACCTTTTAGGCGTACCTTGGATTTGACTTTTTTGAGAAAATTGGAAAACCCGAGCTTTTTACAAATTTGGCAGCGCCTTACAAATTTGGCAGCGCCTTATGAATTTGGCAGCGCCTTACGAATTTGGCAGCGCCTTACGAATTTGGCAGCGCCTAACAAATTTGGCAGCGCCTTACGAATTTGGCAGCGCCTAACAAATTTGGCAGCGCCTTACGAATTTGGCAGCGCCTTATGAATTTGGCAGGCATAGGGGCAGTAAAAAATGGGGTTTCAGGTGAAAGCAGTATCTTATATAGTTTTTCTTTGCGAATCGAATGGTGTACTCAAAAAAATTAAAGATGTGACAACTTTAGAAGAAAAAAGCGATTTTACTTTCCCGCTTTTATTTTTGAAAAAAGCTTTGGATCGGTGCTCAGACAACTGATTACAGTAGCCGTGCACGGGATGTTGCGGACGTCTCATTAGACTCGCATTTTGTGAGAAATAACCGGATATCTGCTTCAAATTAAAGGTTTCTTCTCTGAAAAAACATTTAATCAAACAAAAAACACACATTGATAATAAAGAAAACACAAAGTATCGCTATCCCAATCGAAACCTGTGTAAAATCATCATTTTTCACCAAAGAAGCATTTTTGCGATCAAAGTTTGCAAATTATACATTGATAGAAAGTTTTTGTGACGAAAAGAACTTTGGTGTTAACAGAAAAAATTGAGATTTGAAAGAAACGAAGAAAAAAGCGAAAATCCGGAAGATGGCGAAGCCTGTTGTCCATAGAGCAACTTTACTGCAAAGCGCCCTTTTCGCGGGAACTCAAGATTTCCTTTCTCCGACTTTGAATTATTTTTTCTCCGAAATTAAGAAATTCGGTACGTTTTCAAGTTTACCGTTCGATTCGCAATGAAAAGCTCTACAAAGTACTGCTTTGAACTGAAACACCGTTTTTTACTGCCCCTATGCCTTTATAAAATTGGCAGCGCCTTACGAATTTGGCAGCGCCTTACGAATTTGGCAGCGCCTTACGAATTTGGCAGCGCCTAACAAATTGGCAGCGCCTTACGAATTTGGCAGCGCCTTATGAATTTGGCAGCGCCTTATAAAATTGGCAGCGCCTTACGAATTTGGGAGCGCCTTATGAATTTGGCAGCGCCTTATAAAATTGGCAGCGCCTTACGAATTTGGCAGCGCCTTATAAATTTGGAAGCGCCTTATAAAATTGGCAGCGCCTTACAAATTTGGCAGCGCCTTACAAATTTTGGCAGCGCCTTAAAAAATTGGCAGCGCCTCATTCGCGAATCATTTCAAAACCGCTACTGATACCATCATAATACAAAAAGTCTATAGACATTTCAAAAAAAAAATCCCTTTACAATAATTTCTACAGACCGCCATATTTTTAGTCCTCTCTCCCTGAAGCTTCTCCATTCTTTTTGCCTTTAAGACCAAAAAATCAAACGTTCATTTATCCTTTCAAATGTTTCCGTTCAATGTCAACCCATGTTAAATTTTGTTCTTGTCGATCTCGGACGGTAATTTGAAGAAAAAACAGAAAAAAAATGACACTGGCGGCTGATCAAACCACGATCTGATTTGATTAGTGCTGATTGGGGTTGATTTGTCTAGGTTCCACCGTGGGTGGCTATTTTCAACGAAATGCTTTTTCTGTGTCTTCTCGGATTGATTCGATGAAGGTACAGTTTTACAGAAAAAGAAAAAATTTCCGGGGCTGATGTAAGTTTTGCTGGCGTGTTATCAATCTGATGATTTTTGCAGAGAAAAAAATGATTGGTTTGTTGATCAACAAGTTTACAAGCCGGGAAAAATAGCCTTTTTATTGAAAAAGCTTATGCGCTCCTTGGATAAAATTGGCAGAATTTGAATATCAAGAATCTAAGTGATTTCTTTTATTAAAAAATTGCACGTAAATGACTCTACAGCCATTTTCTACAATAGTTAGCGATGGAGCGCATTTACTTTTAATATTTTTACGGCCATTTATTCAACATTCTGCGCCTCCAAATTTCCTTTTTCCATAATGAACACTGCAGTTTGTTATCTTGAAAATCAAACGACTAATTTATCAAACGTTTTTTTTCCTGTCTATGCGGACGTCCGTGTTACTCGTGATATACCGCCTGATTCGCCGGTTTTTTTTCCTACCGGACAACATTTTCCTTGGATTTATTGTGAGAACAATCACGTACCTACAGAATTCCTCCATGATAAGGTCCTGATTGGCGAAGAGGAAAGACCGAAAGTTAACCTGGTAATTTTTTTTTCCTAGAAACACTGGTTTTGAATTTAATGCGAGAATTACTGCGGAAATGGAGAGAGAAAAAAATTACTCCCAAAAATCACTGCCACCAAGGCTTTGGATTGAACTAAAGCGACAAAAATTGATCCCAAGAGACCAATGACGTCGTCGGAGATATTAATAAAATACATTTTCCAAAGGTAATTATCAAAAAGAAAAAGAAGCTTACAACTTCTTCTGAATGATCTTATGAAAACAGGGACGTCATAAAGTCTGCTGAAAATCACTAAGATTGATTAAAAATAGTCCCGGATTGACCGGTGATTTTATTTTTGTGGTCAAATGTGATCTGCAAATGATCTTGGCCCGACCAATGACGTCGGAAGAGAACGTTTTGAGTGACTCAATATTGCTTCAAGCATTTTGAATTTATGAAAAAAAGAAAAAAAGTGTTTGAAAATTAGAAGTTGGAGCTTTTTGAAAAAAATAATAAAAAGTCAATAATTCAAAAAAATTGGCAGCGCCTGAATTATCTAAATTATCAAAAAGCTTCAAAAAAGGGAAGAAATTTTTTTATGGAAAGGAAATATCAGTAATCAAAAGAGCTAAATTTGAAGGTGCTTAAATTAAACAATGACCAGCAAGCCTATTTGAAATTTTTTTCTAAACATTTTTTTCAAGAATTCTTCATCGCGATTGATTTTAGAGCCAGAGAAGTTCGCTTACTAAACACATTCTTCAAGCTTTTAATAAATTAAATTAGTAATTTTTGCTGAATAAAAAAATGTGGCTACCTATTTATTCATTTTTTTCTAAGTTTTCTGAACTATTTGGAAAAAAATTCCAGTTTTGAGAGCGGCTTCAAACTGGCAAGGTTGATTCAACTGCTTGAATATCACATAATCTTCTAAGTTCATTTTTTTAATTTTTTTTTTCTTTCTCCGCAAACTTGCAGCTACTCACTTCTTCCGCACCGCGACCGCAACACCTACACCGCTCGCAAGACCTCGTGACCGCATCCATCAACTCCCATGCTTCTTGGTGCGCAAGGCCGTCGATCAAAGCGTTGGCGTGGCGCCAGCGTGGTCGCGCCGCCGATCCGACGACGTCAACGCGTCCGTTCTCCGTCGGCGGGTGTCGTTGAAACGCACGAACGCAGCCTGCAACAACAACACGCTTTTCTCCGCGTTTTTGTTTCTTTTCGGCTGCGTTTCTCTTCTGCGCTCGGTTCAAGGTCCTTGTACCGGCCACCGAGGCCGGTGCGGACATGGAGAATGTGTTCATACTAGGTACAGCTTGATCATGGAAGCTTGCTCGGTTCTTGAAAAATTATAGTACAAGAAGATCGTTCAGAATAATTTCCCATTATAGTCTGTGTGCCACGACTTGAAAGTTCACCGAACGACGTTTCGCTGCGTACGGCCGCGAAGCGTCTTTGCCTTTGCGGATCTAGGTCACCCTTTCAGACTATTTTTATTGCTGATAGATGGATCGTTCCACAGCGAGTTTTTAAATGAAAGAAAAATTGAAAGCGCGACCGAGATTCGCAAAGGCGCCCGGCGGAACAGCGGAATGTCGTTCGGTGAAATTCCAAGCCGTGGTACTATACCGTAGCTTGAAGCTGAGAAATGGAACTTTTTCTGATACCGGTTTCTCAAAAAGTATGGGTCGAAAGCTTCAAATACAATAAATTTATAAATTCGGACTTAATTTATCTCACATATCCAGGAAAAAATCTTTACGACAAAATAAATGATGACATCACTAACCGATCTCACTACGTCATTATCAACCAAAGCTGAAATTCGCCAAAAAAAAGAGACAGCTCGTAAATTTTATTGGCAAACAACCGCTGGGTCCAAAATAACAATTAATTCTCAGGTAGGAAAATAAAAGACTACATAGCACCCTAAAAAGTCAAAAATCACTCTATTTTATTTCGGAAATTGGCTAAATTTAGCGAAGTCAACCAAACTTCTTGGATAAAAAAAAATTGAGAAAGCATCAATTTTTTCGCTCATTTTTTTAAAGAGCCCACCTTACGGATTAAAACACTTTTCATAATGATTCTATTTTTAAAAGCATACGAAAATTAAAAACTATTCTTAGAGCTAAATTGGCCCGTTCCGCTTGAAATATACTTTACAACAATTTCGCTCAACGGAAAAAAATACTCTTTAACTTTTATAACTCAGATTTTGGTAACGCTAACCGGACCCGCCATGGAGATTACCAATCATTTCAAGGGACCACTTTAGTGGAGTCAGCACTTAAGTGATCTCTAGAACTGCTCAGGTCCACGTAAGGCAGAACTTTTTTTTAAAAAATACAAAAACCCTCCAAAGTGCGCAACTGTGTGGGAAATTAAATATACTCTTGGAATCACAATTGAAACCCCTATAAGGTTGAATATTCAACTAAATCTTTATTTTTTACAACACCTAAAATTAGTCCCTCTCCAATCATCAGTATTTTTGATTCGACGGCCAATATCACTGCGTCGACCGCGAAGCTCCGCCCATTTCGTCGCCGTTTCTCACGGTGAAGACGTCTTTCACATCAAACGCTCACGCTCTCTCCGAAGCAGGCAAGCTCACGACTGGCGCACCTGGCGCACCTCGAAGAATACCTGTTTTCGGCACAGAGGACTCATTTGTCGTCGACAGATGAAACACTAACACAAACACGATAATAACGATATTCAATCACTATATGACCCCCGACACCATAAATAGTTTTGGTTTGATCCCCTACTTCTCTAGTTTCTCTTTTTCTAGTCTTTGAAAGAGAGAAATAAAAAATGGAACATTTCTTCGAAAACACGGAACTTCAAGCAAGACTGAAATAGCTAGTGTAAAAATTGTCTTTCTTGGCAAATTTAGTTCCTGAATCGGAAATTTTTGGTGAGTAGCGACGACGGAAAATGAAAAAATTGAAAAATTAGCCTGGGCTTCTGTCGAATTTGGCAGCGCCTGGCTTATGTCAAATTTGGCAGCGCCTGAACTTTTCGAATTTGGCAGCGCCTAAACTTTCTTCAAACTTGGCAGCGCCTAAACTCTTCAAATTTGGCAGCGCCTAAACTTTCTTTAAATTTGGCAGCGCCTAAACTTTCTTCAAATTTGGCAGCGCCTAAACTTTCTTCAAATTTGGCAGCGCCTAAACTTTCTTCAAATTTGGCAGCGCCTGGCTTTTTTCAAATTTGGCAGCGCCTAAACTTTCTTCAAATTTGGCACCGCCTAAACTTTCTTCAAATTTGGCAGCGCCCGGCTTTTTTCAAATTTGGCAGCGCCTAAACTTCTTTCAAATTTGGCAGCGCCTGGAGTTTTTAACCTAGGTTTTTTGAAAAATGGAAGCTTTGGTACGAAAAACTTTGAGCGGAACTACTACATTCAAAATAATAATTAACGGCTAATTAAACTTTTAACAAAACTCAAGAGCTTTAAAAAACCTATTTTACTCGAGAGGATAATTTATCGTAGTAGAAACTTCCAAAATCGAAAAAGTAGTATCTAATCTGGTAGGCGACTAAAAATCAATGCTTATTTTGAATTTTCCTAACACCAATTCTTTTCGTTGATTGGAATTTATCAAGTTTTTTTCAAAAATTCATTAAAAAAAGTATCCCTCAAAAACTTATTTTCACATTGAATGTCTGGGGTCTTTCCTTGTTTCATCGCGAACGTGAAATTATTCCTTTGCTCTAACAAAAAATGAAAGATAAATGACAAATTGGCGCCTTTTTGGTTATCGTTTCATTCACTTTACCACTTTTTTTTGGTGAAATAATCGGGTGCTTCAATATCTTGAACGTTTGAGCCTTGCAAAGGGGACACAAACAAGCTTATAATTGATAACCCATCATAGGCCTCCAAGAATCTGCACATATCAATTGATAACCGAAACCGCTTATCAATCAACCTACGAATTTTCTGACCCTTTTCAGTCATAGGAGAACAGATATAAAGGTTGGAAAATATTGGAATAAATTGCTTCGCGTATTAATGAATCGACCGTAAATCTCACTTGTCTTGAAGCCCAATTTCAATGAAAAGAAAAAGAAAAAGAAGTATTTTATTATCAATTTGATTGGCGCGACTGGTGTCGACGAAATCGGCGTCGCCGCAGTTTCGGTGACAAATACTGTCGTTTCGATGTTGCCCTTTGTGCTTCAAGGACTTTTTTGCAGCTCGAAAAGAAATGGAAAAAAAGTAGTTGGAAAGAAAGTATCATTGTCTTCTTTGGTCTTCGGGTACAGTCCAAATTGATCTTTTTTGACCTAACATGTTATTCTGGTTGATACCTTCGAATTCTCAGTTTTCGAATATTAAAAAATATTCTAAACAAAGATCTCAAAAAAATTTCCACGTGCTGTTACCCAAATTTCTATTAAAAACATATAGATAACAAGGTGATTTTTTTATTATGAAAGTAGGAATCAATGTTGGTTGGTCGCGTTGGAAGACCAAAAAAAGTGGTTCGTCGTGTTGGGTGCAAAAACAAGAAAAATATTTATTTCTGCACCCAAAGATTTGGAAATGACGTCAGCTCACTTTTCAATGAGGTCGAGCTTTCATCTTTTCCGTGATTAATGATATTTTATGGAAAAATCAAAAATTTTTTTCATTTTTTTATTTTTTTACTTTGAGCTTTTTTTAGTATCGGCATCATCAAAGCTTAGGCGCTGCCTAACCAGGGAACGTTTTTTTACCCCCGGTTGAACTTTTGCTGAAACTTTGCTGAAGTGTTCTTTAGGACCTCCTGATTTCAGAACAAGAAGAAAATTTCTCGCAATAGATCTTGTTTCCGAATTATGGAGCTTCAAAGTGTGCAAAATACGCAAATTAAGCCAAAAAAGCGTTATTTCGGGTTTTTGAAGTGTCCTAACTCAAAAAGGAGATCTATTGCGAGGAATGTTCTTTTTGTTCTGGAATCAGGAGTTCCTGAAGTACACTTCAAGAAAGTTTCAGCAAAATTTCAACCAGGGGGTAAAAAAACGTTCCCTTTTTGTTTAGTAAGCTAAGCCAAAAAAATGGCAGCGCCTAAATTAAAAAAAGCCCCAAAAAAGCATGAACTTTCAAAGCACATGAAATCCTCTTTCTCAGCTTATAAACTGAAATTTTTCCGGTGTTTTCCTTATTTTTTTTCAAAACCAATTCTTCCATCAGATCTCGCCTCGTACCGTGGAAGCCATTTTCCCAATTAATTCTGAGTTTTCAAAATAAATAGCCTCATTTTACAGAAAAAAAAACGCTTTGAAGCTTTTCTACTACAATTTCCGTGCCTCTTTCAAACTAGCCGTAGATTCCGAACTATTTGAACTTGGACCCTTCAAATGACAGAAAAAAAAAGATGAAACCCCTAAATTTTCCAATCTGACCATTAACCCAGAAAAGGAGTTTCGTTTCAAAGGACCGTGTCGTAAAATGTCAATTGTCGGAGAATGATAAGGGACAGTTGTTCTGAGAGAAAATCAGCTGCAAAAGAGCTCGTTGCAAAACTGTAGTTGGAGAAAAGATCATCAATCGGCGGCCAGTGTTTCTCACGCCATTTACCGCTTTCGGGGCACAAACACACATGGAGATGGATTTCGTCGCCGTGTCTAATCAGTTTTCGGAATGGAGAATCAAGAACTGAACAGAATGTTCGATCCATCACCGAACAATATTTGTTTGTTTCGGTAGTCTGAACAGAGTATGAAACTTGAACAGAGAAAGAGAAAAAGAGAATGTGCGCCAAGTTTCGGTTCTTAAATGAAAAAAGTTGTTTTCGGAGTAAAAATAATGGATGATTAAATTTTCAAGAATCTGATTCTAATCCAGGTCATTATCTGAAACTGATAGAGCTCGCTATTTATCATATACTCGAAGAAGAATGAAAAGTATTGGTTGTAAGTGGCTAATTTTCAGTCCCAATAAATTCCGTGGTCTTCGTGTTCAACGCGTTGCGGTCACGCTACGGTTAAGTTCAAAAATTCAAAGCGTTCCATCGAAATTTTTCAATCGCGCTTCATGAGAACTACCGCGACGCCACTGTTCAACGTCGAGCCATTCCAAGTGCGACCATATTTTTTTATGAAATGAGATTTTTCAAGTTTGAGTAGTAGTATTAAAAAAATCATTTTTCAATTGATACGCTTTTAAAAAAATTTTTTTGAGCAACTACCTCGAAAAAAATAGATATTCTATTAAAAAAATTTACTATGCCTGAAAAATGGAATAACGATAGAAGTTTGTACAAATCCTCAATTCTAATTTGAAAATTTTCGATAAACCCTGCTAACATCTTGAAATCGACTGTCGAAGTCTCATTTATCAACCTCTTCTGATAAATTAACTTGATCCGGAAATGACCAAATTTGAGAATTCTCCTTACTTTTCAGAAAGACATTTTTGTGACCAAGAAGATTGAGCTTCGATCCCCAAATGGATTATACTAAAACTGCCGCAAGACCTGTCATTCTACTTTGATGTTCGATCATCAACTTCTGTACTGGAATGGTTTGATTGAAGGTTTTTGCAGTTGAGAAAGAGAGAAAAAAGATTTATGAGGAAAAGAAAAACTTCCAATGTTTCTAGAAAGTTCAAGTGATCTTTAACGCTACTAAAAAGAGCTCTAGGAAATCAGTGATATTCCCCGAAATAGCTCATGAAAGATCGCCCAAACCTCCAAACACCATTGATAGTGGCTGCTGAGGCCGGTTTCTCTGGTTTTCAAAGGTTCATACTAAAAATAGAAAGACACAAAAGATTGCATCGGAAATGGGTTTGTGATGTCTGATGACAGTTTTTCTATGGACACGCTTTTAGAGTAAATTGGATGATTTTGAAGGGGTTTCGAAATGAAACAAGCACTCAAATTTGAGCTTTTTCATGGTTTAGGCTCTAAAATCTGCCAATTTTAAAATTGACGAAGCTCACGTGAAGCATACTTACACTGCCAATGTCGGAAGTGTTGCAAAAAGGAGTGACTGCAAAATGGCCTCTAAAAGGGTTCCGTTTTGCGGCCCTTATTGAGCCTTTCTTTCTTGGTGGGCTAAAAAGGCCGCAAAAAGGGTGCTGAAAGCCTCGGTTATTGACGATTTCCGATTGTATTACTGTGGCGCATTTTGGTTCATACACAGTAAAGATTATTCTCAATTTAAAAAATTTCGTGTTCCTCAAAAGGGTCCAAAAAGGGTGGATGGAGGCCGATGAAAGGACGGAAAAAGGCAGTAAAAAGGAAACCGTTTCCACCCGTTTAGGAACAATTAATGGGAACCTTTTGATCCATAAAGGGTCCTTGTACCTGTCTCGGAAAAATGTCAGTGGCCACTATAAAGGTTCCTCGAAGACTACTTGGAGAGGACACTAAAGTGGCCACTTGAACCACCTCTGTAGTGGTTACTAAGACGTCAAATGACCACTAAAAATTTCTTATTCACTTCCTTCAATTTTTTAAAGTCCCCACATTGCCCTTTGAGTCAAGAAGTGCTGTATTTCTCACGCAAACAGCACAAAATCTGACGACAAGCTGACGAAATCCGAACGAGATGTTTCCTCAGACAGTAGTCTTCCTCCACAATTGTTTTGGCCCCAAAGATCAGTTGAGAACGACTATAATAAACATTCATTTAGCCTAGTCGGTCCTATTTTTAGGAACTTGTGTTTTACTGGTATTCAATGATGGATGATTTGTGATAATCAAATAAAATGATCGAGTTTTTTTGGCCGTGTAGCTTAGTTTGCTGTTTCTTGAAAAATAGGGTGGTTTAAAAAAGGAAGTTTTCACCCCTCTGGCTAGGATGATAAAAAATCCAAGAAACGCATTTTCTCCGTGGAGCGAACTTGTCGCGGCTATTTTCTCCGGCCTTATTTGACAGCATCAGGTTCCATCAGATCAAGAATTAGCTTCCAAGCATTTCATCATCCAAAGAAAACAGAAAATATTAAGACGAAATCAAGTTTTCTACCTTGGTTGTGTAGTTTAGTTTTCTGTTTCTCGAAAAATAGGGTGGTTTGGATGATTTACCAAAAATTTAACCCCTCTGACTAGGATGATAAAATCGCAAAAAAAAAAAGTCGTTTTCTCCGTGGAGCGAACTTGTCGCGGCTATTTACTCCGACCTTATTTGTCAGCATCAGATTCCATCAGATCAAGCAATAGCTTCCAAGCATTTTCATCATCCAAAGAAAACAGAAAATAATCATCACCGCCCGTTCTGGCGTGACATTCCGTCCGTGTCAGAAGCCCTTTTTACGATTTCGTCGCCACCAACCAAAACGGTCGTCTCTTCGTTTTATCGCATTTTATCAGAGACTATTATCATGAACCACCACACAGCGCACACAAATCAACAGTCATTTCCTGTTGGGTCTTTAAAGATAGCTGGCTGACCGTCGGCCGTCTCTCTCTCCCTCACTCTCTCGTCTTCTTGTGTTCTGGAAATCAGTTCTCTGATCCTTCAGTGATAATGTTTGTGGTGGTGGCAGGAGCTTACAGTAGGAAAAATTTGAGTCAAGACAGATTTTAAAGAAAATGTCGAAGGAGTCCGCCAAAGCTGGGAAAAATCCAAAAACTAGAACTAATGAAAAAAATCAGAATTTTCAAAATTCTATTCCACGGAGTTATTCTGATAGAAAAATGAAGTTTCTCATTTCAAGCCTGATCTCACGGGAAATGACTCTGACAGGGAGGTCATTTCCTTTTGCGATTGGGAATTTCCTTACCCTAAATTTCCTGGTTAGCCAGAACACTTCTTGAGGTACCAGAAGAGGATTCTGAAAGTCTCAACCTGCACAGCTTCCTAGTTTTTGAGAAAAAAGGACCTAAAGTCTCGAAACAGCCTATTTTTTTCTTTGACTTTGAGGCGTCTTTTCTCACAAATGAGGAAGATTTGCAGGTTCAGACTTTCAGGATCTTCTTCTGGTACATCAAGGAGCGTTCTGGCGGAGTTTCAGGAAAATCCCAAGAGCAAAATAAAATGACCCGACGTTCCGGTCTCAATATCTACCCATCTATCTGGATGCTTCAAGGCGCAAGTCGTTTTGAGTCGGGCAAAACCCTCTTCACACGCTTTTATCCATTCTGCGTGCGACCATGAGCATAAAAGTGATGAAAAATCAAGTAGATGTTTTTTCCACATTCTCGTCAAACAAGTTGAGCTTCTTATGAACTTGCAGATCACTAAAAAAAACCATAGCAGGCCTTTTCAAAGCTCCAGAAACGCTAAAAATTGATCATATCCCCAAAAATGTTGCCCTTTCCTTTGTCCCAAATCATATCCATCCATGACGTTCACCGACTGGAGATCAAATCCCTCGGCCCCCTAATTATTCTATGCGCGCTTGACGTCACTTGCGCGCTGTTCTCGCGCGACATGACGTCATGCCGGTCAAGAAGAATGACGAAATATGACGTCTTACATTATCCAAGTTGAGTTGATTTATAGCCTTGTTGCTCGTTTTCAAGGTAAACTTCCTGGTCAATAAGCCTTTTTTTTTGGTTTCGGAAACAATCATTCAAGTTGAAACTAGTGATAAACATTTTGGGCTAACTAAAAATTTTCCTTTTCTCTTCAAATTTTGTTGAAGTATCTAAAAATATTCCCTACTTGGAAATTTTTCAAATTAAAACCGCAGAACAAAATGTTTATTACTTGTTTTATCGGTCATCGCCACAAAATGATATTTTACCGACCCGTGTGACAGTCTAGAAACATTAAAAACACTCAAAAATACTACATAAATTATATGAGGCACGCCACAACTATCAAACATCACATCGTTAAAGGAGCGCATGATTTTTTTGAAGTTGACAGTTTGAGCTTTCCCTTTTTTTACTATCTCAAGAATAAAAAAATAAATTTCAAAAAAATGAAAAATCAAAAAAATTATTCACATTTAGAAGCTCAGGCTCTTTGATTTTTGGGTGCTTAAAAAAATCTTCTTTTTTTCTCTAATTTCCAGAAGTGGACTCTTTCTTAGGAATTCCAGAGTGGTCCCTATAGGGGTAAAATTAAGGTGGTCCCTATAGGGGTTTAGGGTCTGACCCGCTAGCCTCTAAAGCTCAAGTGAACCCTCTAGGGGTCTCTCAATTCATTTAAAAAACGCTTATTTTTCAGTTTTTTTCTCCTTAAAATGCTTCTTCGCACAAGAATCATCAACTAGCATGTCCCTTATAGGGACCTCTTTTGCAAGCTTTAGTGGCCCCTATAGGGGTTGGTAAAGTGGTCTCTAATGTTCCCCCTACAGGGACCACTCTGGAGTTCCTAAGTAAGCTTCCAGTTCAAGGGCTGCTCAATTGAGATCAGTAAAATTAAATAATTCTTTTTTTTCAGTAATTTTCTGGAACTCTATTTTCATTTTAAGTATAACGCAGTTCTTCCAGTCTGCAACTGACCCCTCAAAGAACTCTGACCATTTTTCAAAAAATGGAACCATTCAAAGATGTGATCAAAAGTCACTGAGCCTCGTAGAATGGCGCCATTTTTCTCATCAAATCAATGAGCCCGAAAAAAAAAACTGAATCAAGCCAATAACAACAAAAACTGTAACCGTCGATTCGGCACGTATACAAACGTGTGATAATGACAATAGAGAGAAAGAAGAAGAAGAAGGAAGAAAAATTCAGTTGTAAATAATCACACACACTCGTCGAATTACGTTCGTTCGGTTTGGTCTGATGACATAGTTAATATCGCTCAAAGAAGTTTTGAATCATGAAAATGTTAATTTTTGATCTGGGAAGAGCTCAAAAATAACTGAACAGTTATAATGAATGAAAGGTTCAGTTATTATTCTTTTGTTTTCGAAACCTTAAAAATCAAATTCAAAATAACTGTTGTTTCAGAAAAGATACTATTTCCATACACTCTTGCAAACGGACCAGACATATAAATTGACGCGCTAAATTTATTTAATGAAATATGTTCCTTCATAAGGTTTTTTTATATCGCTATCCCCCTAGACTCTGACCCACGGTGTTCCCAAACGGAGTGGGGAGCCGTCAAAAAAAAAAATTTTGGCGCGAAATTTGAAATCTCAAGTAAGCAGCCAAATGTATTCGAATACTCAGTTTAATTTGCAACGATAGGTAGCTGTGACGTCACAGTCCTTTTATCCGAAGCGCGCATTTACTTTTTTTTGTAAATTCAGAAACTTTGACGTCTCGCTCACCCCAGTAGGAATGCCGTGGACCCAGAAAAATCGAAAATTTGGCAGCGCCTTAAATTTGGGAGAGCTTGGAAGGAAGAAGCAGGAAACTATGTTAATTTAATGAAGCCCAACTTTTTTAAATTCATTAACTAAAAAAATACGAACCACAATGAAACTAAGGTCACTGACCACCCATGTTCACATTTCGAAACGTCATGACACATCCAAAACAAGCTAACTACTATTTTCAGTGACCTTCCACGATGACTTTTGCGCGGATTGTCACGTTTTTTCTTCGAACTCGAAAAACTGATAACGTGGCCGGGTGTTTTTCAAAGATTGTCGAGGAAACGGCACCAAAGACCCGCCTCTATGCCTTTTTCAAGTGGCGAAACGCGAAATCAACATAAATCACAGGGTTAAAAATAACTGAGGGGCTAGCTAAAAAAGGAAAAAAGGTGATAAGAGAGACATTTAGGATGATTAATAATATAAAACACGTGGTTTGTAGTGTCAAGGAGAAGGGGTGCGGAGACCGAAGACGTCGACGGAGCGACAAAAAGAGTGCGGGGAACTGGATCAGATGCCACGACCGACCGACCGACGAGTTGGGGCCAGGAACCAAGTTGTTTGGAAAATAAAAAATGGAGAAATCGTGAAGTTTGGTGCAAATCTTCTGAGCCAACGGTCAATACGTCATCGATTCATGAACTGATCAGAATAATAACAGCGGAAAAATGATAGAGCTCGAAAAATTCTGGACACAACGCCTGAGAGCAGATGAACTGTAAAAATGATTTTATTTTCTGATCGTGTTTTCCATTCTGCGATCTCTTTACGAGAACTTTCAAACTATGAAAAAAGGCCTCAAACTATAAAATACATTTAACAGACAAAAAATGATGACATATTGCTTTTTTCTGTGTAATCAGAACCTTTTTACTGGAAAAAAAAATTTTTTTTTCTTTCTCTGAATTTAAAGATAATAATGAAACCAACAGACAAAGATTTTTTTGAACTTTTTTTCAGGTCAATTTTTTTCAAGTTATTTTTTTGGTTTTGTAGCTTCAACGTGTAATCTTTAAAGTTAAAAAAATTAAATTTTTCGTATTTTATCATTTTCATTTTTTCAACTCATAAGGGCATGAACTCCTCACCGAAACGCGCAAATCTATGTTCTTAACTCGCAAAAATTAAAAAAATGAAAAAATTTTTCACCATCTATTTTCTTTTTTTAAAAACACTACAAAAAAAGCTATCAAAGTTCAAAGTTTCAGATGAAAACCAAAACCGTTGCAAAAAAAAAAACAAAATTCACTCAAAACTTGGGTGCAAAATCCATTGAAACAAATAAAAACAGACATAATGTCTTGTTGGGTAAATAAACATCGTTCAAGGTTTCTTTTCAGTGTCAATGAAAGCATTGCGATCGCAAACACTCCTAAAATCATCAATAATCAAAAAAATGACTCTAGAGGTTTATATCAGAAGCGCCCAAAGTTGAAATTTGGCACCGCCCAAAGTTGAATTTTTGCAGCTCCCAAAGTTGAAATTTGGCAGCGCCCAAAGTTGAAATTTTGGCAGCGCCCAATTTTAAATTTTGGCAGCGCCCAAAGTTGAATTTTGGCAGCGCCCAATTTTTAATTGAATTTTGGCAGCGCCCAAAGTTGAATTTTGGCAGCGCCCAAAGTTGAATTTTGGCAGCGCCCAAAGTTGAATTTTGGCAGCGCCCAAAGTTGAAATTTGGCAGCGCCCAAAGTTGAATTTTTGCAGCTCCCAAAGTTGAAATTTGGCAGCGCCTAAAATAAAGAAACTGATAAATGACCGTAATCATACCATCCGGAAATAATTTCCAATAAAAAATTCCATTTTTCAACCGCCGGTGTGAAAAAATCGCCATTCGTGGGAATTTCTCTGACATCTCTCGTCCCTCTTTCAATCTCTGTACAGTGGCCTACTATGAAATGTTGCATCACTTTCGGCAAGAATGCGCAGGAAATGATTAACTGGATTCGAAACACACGTCTTTTTTTGGTTTCTGATTAAAGTGCCAGGCTATCAGCGCTTGATTATTTGTTTGTATTCAACCGACTTTATGGCGTTGTAGTGTCATCTGAGAGATGGGGATCAAATTGACCATCTGAGGTTGAAGAGAAAGAAAAATTGAGATTCGTAGGAAGTCTTTTGTTAGGGATCAGGGACGAGAGAAAAGGCATAAAGCGTTCAAAAAGTAACCTATAATTAAATTTCCGAGCTTAAATCAAAAATTGCTTTGTTCTAACAATAAAGAAATAAACAACAAAAAAAAATGCGGGCTCAAATTCACGTAAAAATCTTTTAAACTTTTTTCGGACCTAAAAAAAGGTTAGTCCTGAAAAATAAAAATAAAAAAGAAAAAAGGTTGTTAAGTTGGTTTAACTCCAGATTGAGCTCATTGAAGGTCAATTGAATCTTCAAAACTTATCTGATCATATTATCTACCGAAAAACTAGCCCAACGAAATTTCTCGAAACTCAAACTCAAAATGAAGCTCCAGTCAGGATCCAGAAAACCACTCTCCAAGCTGGGTTCATAAATAGGGCATGCCTGCGTCTGAACAACCGCACAAACGACTCAATAAAAATGCTCCGTTCCAAAAATGTCTCCAAAGGTTGCTCCAGCTCAAAAAAGCTTGAAGCTTTAAAAAATCTAAATTCAATAAATCCTTTAAAATATTCTCAGGTTTACTTTTTAAAAGCTCCGAAAAAGCTCTCAGTTCAAAAAGAGTCAAATTCAGCTTCCAAGTCCAGCCAACTGGTACAAGAAGATGAAGGAGCTTCAATGCGTCCTTCTAAGCTTGCATAAAGTTCATAAATAACACTTCCTGAAAGCCAAACTTGTTTATAAAAGCTTGAAAAGTTGCTCCAGCTCCAAAAAGAGCTCCGAAAAAGGGTCAAAGCCGAACTCCAGTACAGTTATCATCCCTTTTCCATTGAAAGACATCATTTTCCGGCTCAAGCACCGTCAATCTCTTCGTGAGAAGCGTCGGTGGACCGTGGGAATGCAAATCTTTTCGCCTCGTTGGTCACGCCCACTCTCTCCTCCCGTTACATCATGCTTACAGTCTCATCGGCGCGACACAGGAAGATAGTCATGGCGTTGAAATGTGATGTAGTCAGTGGGGGGTGAGAAAGTGCAGGGCGATGAAGAGAGCGCAGAGATGAGGAGGAGGTGGCGCCGCGTGGGGACCGAAGCCGACGACGACGACGAAATGGGCGGAGCCGAACTGTCGACGATTGATATTTAAGGGGCCGTCACAAACCGCCGAACGATATGGTCTCTTCTTTCCTCTTCCTTTCTTTTCCCTCCTACCTTCCTTCCTCGTTTCGTTCTCATCTTAAGTCCACCGTAAGCTCATTACCGTACTTTGCAGCTGGCAATGCTAACTCAAGTCCCTTCGCCGGTCGAATCGGCCCTCAACCTGTCTGAAATCGCCAACGACATGTCACCAATCACCAAGCGTCAGATCGACGCCGAACTCTTCCTCCACGAGATCGCCTTGCTCCACCGAGTGAGTTAACTGATAATTATCTGGTGGGGGCGTGATTACTAGGCTTTTTCCTGATAATTGTGGGTACGCCCCCTTTTCCGAGTAGTATATAGAGCCAGGTTTTCGGAGAAGTTGAGAGATTTTCAGCTTCTTTCTTCTTTTTAAGTCTTGTTTTTCATTGAGTAAGTCTGAGTCGAGCTTTTAGCTTGGAAATTTTTTCGAACTTGGAAAATATGGTCTCAGCTGATTTTTTTCATTCCTAGGACCTAATCTAGTTTGATCTTATAATCTTCCAAAAGTTCCAAAAGCTCCAACTCACCCCACTTTAGTACAAAAACCGCTTGATAAGAGCCAAAAAAAAACTTTCACTTTATTCTCTCTCCTGTCTTCGACTTGACAGGCTGATAAGACCTGCCTACTCGAGTATATAAACGGAAGATAAGCCTTGCTCTCTTTTCAGCAAGTCTCCCGAAAGTCGATGGACTGGCGAACGATGCCGCAGTCGGCGCACTCGCGCAACACCGTCAACCCAGTCCGGAAGATCGCCGACGCCTGCCAAGTCACACCGAACCCGAACAAACGTCTGCTGAAGCTGCACCTCGGAGATCCGTCCGTCGGCGGCATGCTGCCACCCAGTCCAGTCGCCGTCCAAGCCATGCACGAAGCCGTCGACAGCCACGCCTTTGATGGCTACGGTCCAGCTGTTGGAGACCTCGCCGCTCGTCAGGCCGTCGTCGACAGATACTCCGTCCCTTCGGCCAGCTTCACCGCCGATGACGTCATCTTGGCTTCCGGATGCTCGCACGCTCTCCAGATGGCCATTGAGGCTATCGCTGGACCTGGGGACAGCATCCTGGTGCCTCACCCAGGCTTCCCACTCTACTCCACCCTGTGCCGCCCTCATGGAATCGTCGACCGCGCCTACCACATCACGATGACTGATGGGGTCCGAATCGACCTGAACTACTTGGAGTCGTTGATCGACGAGACCACCAAGGCGATCATCGTCAACAACCCTGGCAACCCGACTGGCGCCGTCTTCACCAAGGAGCACCTTCAGGAGATCCTTCGGGTTAGTATTTCACTTCAACTTGAGCCAAATTCTAAAGCTGAGCTTAGAATTGAGCTATGATCCATTCCGAATTCACCAACTCATGCTCCAATTTTGCAGGTCGCTCACAAGCACCGACTCGTGATCATCGCCGACGAAATCTACGGCGACCTCGTCTACAACGGCGCCGAATTCCACCCGATCGCCACTCTCTCGCCAAAAGTCCCAGTCCTGACCTGTGACGGAATCGCCAAGAGATGGATGGTTCCCGGCTGGCGATTGGGCTGGGTGATCGTCCACGATCGGTACAAGGTCCTGTCGCAGATCAAGCTCGGCATGGTCGCCTTGTCGCAGAAGATCGTCGGCCCCTGCGCTCTCGTTCAAGGAGCCTTGCCGAAGATCCTAAAAGACACGCCAGAAGAATACTTCGTCTACACCCGGAACGTGATCCAGGAGAACGCCAACGCCATCGCCGAGGTCCTGGAAGTCGTTCCAGGCCTGACCGCCATCAAGCCCCAGGGCGCCATGTACATGATGATCGGCGTCGACAAGGCGACGTACGGCGACGACGTCGGCTTCTGTCAGGCGTTGATCCGAGAGGAGTCGGTGTTCTGTCTGCCCGGCCAGGCGTTCAGCGCCCCCGGCTACTTCCGAATCGTGCTGACGAGCAACCTCGCCGAGATGCGGGAGGCTGCGGAGCGGATCCGGGACTACTGTCTGAGACACATTGGCGAGTGCCGGTCCGAGGACAGCTCCGACGAGGGATGCGAGCTCGGGAGCTTCTGCGACTCTGAGAACGACGTCTAAGCCTTGAACTCAAGTTCCACCTTTTCTAGAACATCTTCATTTTGAGCTTGAATTTGAGCTTCCCCTTCTCTGAGATTGATTTCCAACTCCTCTTTCTAGTCACTCTAAGTACTATCCCTTTTCAAATTTTCATCTTTCCTTTTCTAGTCATCTTAGTCTCTCTTCCCCTTACGGCTTTAACCCCCCTCTCTCTGTATATTCCCCCCTCAAAGCATAATATAATATAATTCTATATATCTTCTCTCGAAACTATGTGACAATTCGAACGGTTTTTCTTCTCTGTATGTACATTTTATGAATCGCCTTCTTGCCAGCAATAAATCTATTATACTATACACAGTTGAAATTGGAGAAGACAACAGAAAGAGAAGTGGAAAACTGGTATTTGCTAAAAAAGAATCGATCATAGAAGAGTTGAAGATTGTAGGCAAAAGTAGCTTGGTTGTGAACAGGATAAAAATAAATCTAGGCCTTCCTGAAACGGCAAAAATTCTAGAAGCGTGCAGAGGACTCGAACCAGAAACTATCAGATCAAGGCTTACTTACTGAGTTATACGATTCGAAAAATATCATCTAAGGAGCCAATGAGCTCTCAAGAAAAAGGCAAAAACCAACTGGAAGCCTAAAAGGATAGAACCAAAGACTATCCGGTCAATGTTGGGTATAGTTAGCCACTGAGCTACGCTGCTCCGAAGGTTCTCATTGAGAATAATCCACTAAATCAGAGACTAAAAAATTTACGAGAAGAATATTCAGGCGCTGAGCTTCTTTTCACTTTTCTTGACATTGAAAAAAGGGTCTCAATTTTGAAAAAGGCAAAACTCAACTTGCCGCCCACCAGACTCGAGCCAAAGACTCTCGGATCAGTTATTTAAGCTTCTGGCCACTGAGCTTCCTTTTTGAAAATTTAAAATCAAGAAAAAAACTAACTGGACACCCGCCGGACCCGAACCAGCGACCTCCAGAGTGACGATAGGGGCATCAAGCCACTTAGCCAAACTGGAAATAAAAAGGTTATGGAGAATAGCTATCAACTTTTCACTATTGAAACGGCAAACTATTCAAAAACTGAAAAAACTCCAAGGGGGGTCGATCCAGCGAACTGTACGATCATGATTTTAGCTTCTAGCCACTTCTCCGCCTGGCAATATAAGAAAAAGGCTTGAAAAGGCAGAAAAGTTCCACTGACGTATGTGTGGAACAGGTGCAGTGAAAAAATAATTATTAGGTGTCTCTAACTTTAAGAAAAAGAAAAAAAAACTCTTCAAAATCTTGATCCAGGGACCCTTCATGTGATGGCCAGGACCCTTATCCACTGAGCCAAGCCAACACCTCCATATTAGTAAAATGGAAACGTTAGTAACCTCTCCAACGTTACGAACACCTTCTCGCATCAACTTTATTCACTTGCAACACAAAAATCAATCAAAAGCACACAAGAGCAACAAAAATTCAAATAAACGCACAAAAAAGCAACAAAAATGGAGGGTAATACCTGAAAAGGGGATAAAATGCGAAACGAATAAATAATAAGCTTCAATGAAAGAATAATGGGATACAGAATGGGCCTATTGAACAAGTATGTACTTTTAAGTACGACAATTGAATTGATAACAGAAAGAGAAATTGGGAATAAATTAAATTAAATTAATTATGGAACGATATGAATATGGAATATGTGGAGAATGGTTATTTTTCACAAAAAGTTGGATTAAAATTAAGATTTATTTATTTATGGAGCCCTTAATTTCCGCTTTTAGGGCGTTTACGCAAACTCATAGGCTTTCCAGCCTAAAATCAGACCCTAAGAAAAGAACTTAAAATGAACTTGCACGAAATTCCTCAACTGTTCACTCAAAAGAAGAGATTCAAAACGCTGTTCTGAATTTTCAAATAATTCCATGAATTTTTAGGTGAGTTCTTGATAGCTTAACTGAATTTCTAGATATAAGACTCGGTTTCTTAACTCTTAGGGTCAATTCCTTATTTTTAATCGCTGATTCTCGTTTTTTAGAATAATAAAAAATTCCTAGCTTGAGAAAATCTTGAACCTCGAGTCGTTGGCCTCGGAAAAAAAAACTGAATTTGTGAAACTCCTGTTGAAAAAAAAAAGGTTAAAAAAACGCTCCAAAAACGATTTCGAAGCCTCAAAATCCGCGAACCGCGAAAAATTCCAACAAGAAAGTCTTCAAACAATAGTCTACTTGTGTTTTTAAAGGCGCAAGCTATTTTTTCAAACACCTGCGCCTTTAAAAAAGAGGAAAAGCCGCAACCAAGACAAATAACTTGTTTGCAGTCACATGGATAACATAAAAATATTTATCTTGGCTACGAGCTTTTCGAAG
Organism: Caenorhabditis auriculariae; assembly: GCA_904845305.1. Classification (NCBI taxonomy): domain Eukaryota; kingdom Metazoa; phylum Nematoda; class Chromadorea; order Rhabditida; family Rhabditidae; genus Caenorhabditis; species Caenorhabditis auriculariae. Next base: position 1,076,754 of record CAJGYM010000014.1, on the reverse strand, counting down.
AAATCATTATCCAATCTTAAGACCAAAAATAACCAATAAATTAGGTGATGAGAATAGGAAAAAAGAAAATAAATTTGAACATCAACCGAGCCACATTTATGAGCACGCAAGGAAGGTACAACGCGGTCGTGGAGAAAAATGGGCTTAAAGTTGTCAGGAAAAGGGAGGAGCGGCTAGGCCATAATCAGTTACAAGTGTGTCAGATGTACAAGTCAGTCGTATATTGCGGGTGTCAGTTATCAAAGTTAGTTGGATAGTACAAAGTTGTTGTTGGGGCGAGTCATTTAGGGCACACACACATACCGCTGGAAAACGGATGAACCTCGGGGTGGACACAAAAAAAAATGAATCGAGAGATCGCAAGCGTAGAGATAACCAAGTATTGGGTGTGTGTAGTTGGGATGCAAGCAGAAGAGGAAAATGTTCAAGAGGGGCAAAATCAGAAGGAGGTGACGTCAGATGCGCGTCGTCTCCTCGGCAACCTTCATCATCTCCTCGCTCCACGACGACACGCTGTGCAGTCGCGACGACGCAAACTTTTGCTGCAACACGGCAAATTGAGGTGAGGAGTTCGTTTAGTCAACTATAGACGATTCACGGCTAGCTTGGGATGCAAAAAGGCGTGGCCTTTCTGCACTCTCCACTAACCAGGCGCTGTCTCGTCTCTTTTCGTGGCAGAGCCCTTTTCTAAATGGCTCAAGCCAGCAGCCGTGAATCAGCTATAATCATACTCCTTTCTGCTAGCTTGGAGCAAAATTCACGTCAAAGCCTCCACTTAAAGCGCACTATTTCGATAATCACGTCTGGAGCGTCGTAAGGGTGAATGTATTCCGTAAAGATAACCGAACGTTTCTGAGCAATTCTAGGGATCACTTAAGGTCGCTGACGTCGCTTAAGGGATAACTCTAGTACGTCCGCCGCAACTTGGAAATTCTCTGCGTCTCTCTGTTCCCTCACCGGCAGGTCAGAGAAACGCGAAAACAGCGCGTCAACTAGAGAGGGTCGTCGAGAGACGAGGAGAGCGCAGAGACGTCCGAAAAAGGACCATAGAAACGCTCAAAAAAGTCCAAGCACGGTTTTCGTTACCGAGGTCCTAGTCCTAGATGATTTTCTCAATATTGTACTGGATAGTCGTATCTCAAAGCTTCGCCACAGTGCAGAAGGCTGGCCGTGTCTTTTTTTTAATGGTCCTTTTAAAAAAAAACCCCCCTGATTGACCAATCTTGTGTTTGTCAAGACAACCCGTAAAATTTGGAAAAATCGATAAAAATACACAAAAAGTCTGTTTAGTATACGATTTCCTTGCTAGACGGTCCCCTTTTAAGTCAGAAAAAAAGCTAGAAAAATCAATTTTCACTCTATAAACTGCAAAAGGGACAGCAAGAAACTAGGTCTTGAAGCGAATTCAAGTCGAACTTGATCTATTTTGATATACGGTACTTTTGGCAGAAAAGGACAAGCTCTAACGCGCTCTTCATTACCTTGATGGCGACCAATCTGGAGCGATAGGTCGGCTTGAGAGCCACAAAGGCCAGCATGCCGACGACCGCCTTCACCTCCTCAATCGAAACCTTCACCATCTGCATCGCCTTGCTGGAATAAAAAATTCAGCGTATAAAAATGAAATCAAAGGTCTTAAAACTAACTCCAGTAGATCACAAAAACCTCAAAACGAAAATAGGATTTGAGGCTCAATTGATGAAGAGGCCACTTACAGGGTCCATTCAGCTTTTTCTAATACAGAGCTTTGAGTAACTAAGAAAAAGCTCCTAAGAATTCAACAACAAGCATAGAGCTCAGCGCAAAAAAGGGTCCCCTAGCGAAATCTACCGTAATTACGCATTTTTAGGCTTATTTTCTTTTCCTTACAAGAGCAGACGCTCGCTAATCTCAATGTCGACGGCGCGAAGCTTCAGTCCGATGACGATGCCAGCAATAGCGATCCGCGACGGTTTGATGTGCGTCATCGACGCGTCGAGCAGCGCCACCTGCACAAAAATACTTTTTAAAATTTTTCTGTAAAAACTAATTCCGCGTTCTTGATAGCCTTCTCTTTTCACCACCTTCTTTCCCAGCACTTTCTTGGCCATAATTAAAAGATATGTAGAAAAAGATAGACGCAGAGAAAACGCGTGTTCGACTACAATGACGCGATTTTTTAGTGATGACCAACAAAAAAAGCTTGCCTAAAGTCTTTCAAAACGAAATGAAAATCCGAGAAGCCAATATTCTGAGGGTTAAAGGTAAACCGCCAACGGAATTAAAAATATTGTAAAAAATGAAAAAAAAAAGTCTGAATTTTCCCGAGCTTGTGTGTTCACAGAAAAAGATGCATGGAAAATTTCTCGGAAATGAAAATTTAGATGGAATTTCAACTTCCAAAAACGTGTTCAAATTACTTATTTTCGATTAATTTTTCTGAATACTTTTCATAAAAACTTTAACCTTTTGAAACAGTCCAAATACCTTTCAACGATAAAAAAAAATTTCAATCCTAAAAAATCCACATTTTCTTGAGAAAAGCTTCCAAAGAACAGCTTTTCCACACATCCGCACCTCGCCCAGATACTTGGCCATCACGTGCACGTAGTTGTAGTCCTCGTCGTTGATGATGCCTTCCGCCTGAAGCTCCCGCGAGAACCAGCGCAAAAACTGCAGCGAGCATGGACGCGTCAGCTGGAAGCTGAACAAGAAATATTGTTTTCCATCGCGTTTTTTGAATTTCAATAACCCAATCGTGTCCAAAACGCGCAGCTCCATCCGAATAATCTGCTTGCGGTTGTAGGTGTTGTCCGTGATAAATTCATAGTCGCCCATGTCCGGCGAGAAGATCTCCTCAAACTTGGCAGCGACCAGCCTGAAAAGTTCAAGAAGGTTTTCAAAGCTCAAATTGTGCGCGATATACACATTTAATCGATTAGTTCGTTTGATTTTCTATCGTGTTCTATCACTATAGCCCGTTCACGGCTGACAGCGAACGGGCGGTTTTTTTTTCGCGGCGAAGGTAGATCATGGCAACTATCGATGCGCCTTCCATAAAAGCCCAATTTTATGACTTATTTATTTTTATTTTGTATTTTATCGATTTTAAGAAAGTCTAAAAACCAATGAGATGAATGTTAAGAAAAACTAAAGTCAATAGAAACAGAAACAATTCACCAAATGAGGCTCTTATTAAAGGCGCATGTATGACCGCCATGATCTACCTTCGCTGTCTCAAGCCAGCCGTGAACGGGCTATACTTTCAATTTCCCATAGAAAAAAAAATCGTTTTAAACCGCTACATTCAATTTAATTTCCTGTAGAATAATACAGCAAAAAAAAAACGAACGAATTACATCAAAAATAATTCCAATCAACTATTAACCTTGAGTGTTAAACTGAAAACTCTGCAAATTTATGCAAAAATGAACTTAAAAGTAAACCTTCCATATTGTTAAAAAAAAATTCATCAATGAAGAATCTTATTTTCGGCATAAACTGCCTTAAACTGCTTTTTAAAGGCGCATTGGCTGATTTCCTAAACTTTTCAAGGCGAAAAGCTGTTTTCAGTGTTTTTTTTTTTCGTTTTTCGAAGAAATTTACCAATTTTTACTTCCTGTGAGCCATAAAATTGAAGAAAAAGTCGTCGAAATTTCGGCAAGCCAGTTTTTTTTCCATTCTTCTTCCATGATACAATGAAACAAAAACTTCATGTTTCACAATGAATTTTTGAAAAGGCCTTGTTCGAAAATGAATCGTTCAAGACTCAATGAAAAAATCATTGTTCATTTTCAAGGCATGCGAAAAAAGGAACTTTCTGTGAAATATTTCCTGTGAGGGGCCTTTTTTGTCAACTAAACGACTTGCCAGGTGCTGCCAAATCTCAACTAAAACTCACTATTTGGGCGCTGCCAAATTAAAATTTTCATCAATTCAAAAGCACCAAATATCTTCCAATCATTCTACAACGAAATCCGAAAAATAATCAATTTCCACATGATAATTATCATATAAATACACGCGCGGCTATTCTCTTTTTCTTCTCACTAACATAGCCGTTATTCCTACGAGCTGGAGCTCGTCTTTTCCAATCGTCTTCGTGGCGAGCATCCGGTCCAAAATGTACACCGTCAGGTGCAACGTCTCCTGTACCAACTGGAAGCGGCTAGACACCTGAAAATTTTCGTTTTTACTTCAATTTTCCGAACAATCACCTGAACAAGCCAATCAACGAGAATACTGCGCATCTTGGGGGTCACCTCACAGCCGGCCAGGAAATCGGGGCTGATTTGGAAGAAATTTTCGCGGCGGAGCAGGTACTGGTAGGACTGGTCGTGGAAATCGGCACATAGAAGCTCTCGATCGCTGCCTTTGATGTCTGGACGCAGGATCGTCTGGAAATAAAAATAGAATATTTTAAATCAATTTTGAACCATTTAGCGGTGCAAAACTTCTTTATCTAGTTATTAAGTAAACTGTTGAATGATCTACAGCTTAAAAAAAGCTTTTTTCTTAACGAAACAAGTTTTCTCTCTCAAAGAGCCGCTCTGAATAAAATAAAAACAAACTTTCTACCCAAACAGTTCAAAATGAAAAATTACTTTGTTCTGATTTTTTAAAAATTTTTTTGGGTTCACTTAACAATTATTGTTCAAAAAACCAACGCTTTTTAATATTTAGTCTATTATACAATGTTCGTTTGCCTGAAAGTCTCCTATCCAATCACCTCCTTTTCGATTGGACGAATCACGGCGATTTGAGCCTGTTTCTCATTTCTTCCAATGACTCGGTTTAGCTGGACGCCATTTTGGCGCGTCGTCAACGAGCGCAACGGCTGAAAATATGACTGATTACTAATTTTGTTGACATTTCTTTGAAATAACTCTAAACTGATAGAAAAATCCCTTTTTCGGATATTATTCTTTCCCTAGATCAAAACCTCCGAATTCTCCTTCTGCACTGGACGTTGGAACCTGGCGGCTTGCGCAATCGGTTGGGAGGTCCGAGTTCTCTGGAAGAAAACCTTTTATTTATACGATTTCCATCCTCGACTCACTCTAGCTTGCATCGTTTTCAGCTATCTGTACACTATGTACGTGGGCCCTAAAAGTCTCACCTGAAACATGTATATTAAACACGAAACGTTGAGCAGCTAACCGAGCAGAGTTAAAAGCGAGTAAATGAGTAGAGATTCGATAGCAATTCAATGTTTAATCTTCACGCAACGATCTTCACGGCTACTTTTTTTTCAGCGTCTCAAATGATTTTAAATTTAAACCAAGCCTTTCGATACACGAATTTTCAGACTCAAATAAAGATCGACAGAACTCTCACGCTATTTGCCGGGAATAGCTTGAAAATGTAGTTATAAGATCCTCTATAAAGATTATGAAATAACTTTAAACGGATTAACGTAGCGCCTCCAGGCATAAAGCTCGAAAAATTAGGAGACAGATGGCTCGACGCGGTGATTCAAATTTCCCGCCGCGCAAATGTGCAAACACCAGATTTGACGCCCTACTTTCGCGCCACTTCTTTTTTGATCTTTTCAAATCATTTCCAACTTCCTTGGCTGTTTTTTCTTGTTCTCTCAATTTTTGGGACGAGTCCATAACCTCAAACAAAAAGTATTTCGTCTACCACTCGTCATATGAAGAGAAAATGCTTGCTAGAAATTGTAGAAATGTTTCTTCATTAAAGCAACGTTTTCTTTGGGCTCGAAAATTTGAAATTTCAATCGTTTCTCGTTTAATTCCACATTCATTTTCTCCTCAATATTCTGATCAATTTCAGATATGTTGCTGGAAGAGTGTCACGAGCACTTCAACACTAAAGACTTGTACGAAGTCCTCCATGCCGAAAAATCTTCTTCTGCCGCAGAAAGTAACTTTTTTCATTGAAACTTTTTTTTCACCGCACTTTTCAGTCAAGAAAGCGTACTACAAGCAGTCAATGAAATTCCATCCGGATAAAGCGGAAGACAACGAGGAGAAAAAGAAGGAGGCTACGGTTAGATTTCAAATAATTTCGAAAGTCTACGGAATTCTGTCGGATAAGGAAAAAAGAGCCGTTTATGATGAAACCGGTAAAGGAATATCGGATAAAGATTCTGAAACTGAAGTTTTTCAGGAGCTATTGATGAAGAAAATGCGCTTTCCGATGAGGAAGCTGTAAACGTTTGGAGGAAGTTGTTCAAAAAAGTCACATTGGAGGACTTGGAAAAGTTCTGCGAAGAGTATAAAGGTAGAAATTGAATATTTGTTCGTTTGATTATTTTGAAAAAAATTTCAGGATCCGAAGAAGAACGTCTTGATGTTCGGAATGCATATGAAAAGAATGGCGGGGATATGACCAAAATTATGAACGAAGTTTTGGTGGCGTCTTCTGAGGATGAAGAAAGGATAAAGGTTGGTTATATTAATCAAATTATTTTCTTAAAAAAATTGTTCATTTTATAATTTTTTTATCAGCATTTTATGCCTCGTTCAAATTCATTTTGACGATTTCAAAACGATCTATTTTTTTCTTCGAAAATTTCGATAAAATTTTTTTATTTTCACTCTTTGACGCTCATTTTTTTCCTTTAAGTCAAGTATTTGGAAATGGTTTTTTTCGTCTTGAAGCTTAGATAAAATTGGCTTATGCTCCTTCAATAACCTCAGAAAGATTTTCCGTAATAATCTTCGTAATAAAAATATTCAGGACATAATCAAAGAGCTGATCAAAGAAGGAAAGCTAAAAGAGACGAAAAAGTTCAAATCTTCAACGTCCAAGGTATTTTTTTGCACAAAATTCTCCAAAAGAAGGAAGATTTCAGGCCAAAACGGCAACCAGACAGAAAAAAGCTGCGAAAGAGGCCAAGGAAGCTGAGCAGTACTTGAAGGAAATTCAAGCCAAGGAAGGGTTTGATGATTTGCAAACGGCGATTATGAAAAGAAGCGCGGCTCGTTCCTCCACGATGGACAATTTCTACGATTCTCTCGCCGAGAAGTACGCGCCGAAGAAGAAATCCAAAAAATGATTGCATTTTCTAATCAATCCTACTAATACGTGTATAAACCTTCTCATTCAACACGTTTTATCGGACAATACAGGTAAAAGTTTCGAAAAAAAAAAGCAAAGGGGTCAACAATCAATAAATTAGACAAGGTATATTTAGTTAACAGCAATAATTAATTCTGAAAAATGACAATCTTATTGTGCGAAAGATTGTACAATCCGTGAACTGATAAAGAAAAAAAGATCAATAAATTAGAAATTACGATTCTGACAAAATTCAGTAAAATAGACGGGTTCACCAAATTCCAAAAAAATATATATAAATTCTGATAAAAAAATTATTGATTAGCCTTCAGGCCGCATGTGGAAAGGCTGCAAAGGTTTCCAATTTTCTCCTTAAAGGCGCTTCGAGCCATTCCAAATGCGACCAAGGTTTTCTAACAACTCGGGACGGACAATGTATATTATGAGGTTGAGAGGAGTCGATTAACAGAACTTCCATCGGTTTCCGCAGTCGAGGCAGAAGACAAAAGTCGTCATCGGCTCGTCGGAAGAGCGCGTTTGGAGCTGCGTATAAGTGCAACGCTTCCCGCCGCACTTTCCACATTTGAACATGTCCGATGGGGTTCCTGCGAAGATTTAAGTTAGATAGTCGAATATGAAGTGTCGAATCAAAAATTAGCATTCCAGATAAAATGAGATTTTTGAGATTTTTTGATTGAAACTAAAAATCTCAAAAAAAAATCAAAAATTTCGTTGACAATGTATTTAACACACAAAAATAAACCGAAAAATGTCAAATTTCTTAATTAGAGGACGTTTCGGAAAAACCGACATAAAAAAATGAATGAGAAAAAGTGAAAAGTGAAAATTCCTATCTCCATCTATAGACATTTGAAAAGTAAAATTATTTTCCTATCGAACACGTTTTCCAAACAATCAAAATTCAAAGAGATAATTTATGTTTAAAGTTCGAAAATCCACTTCTTTTTTTCTTTTTTTCCTCATTCCACAAAATGATTCACAGTGGTGAGAACGAAAAAGTCTGATTTAAAGTTCTATTTTCAACATAAAACCTCTGAAACAGCAAATTCTCCTAATCAAGGCGAATTCATTTAGAAAGTGGCGCATTTCTTAACAAAAATTCGCAGTAACTTGAAAAAAAAACGGTCAAAATTTCCAAAATCTCACCTTGAGCGACGCTCATCTGATGCTCATTGATGCTCTCCTTGGTGAACTTGTCACGCATGGCTCGGATATCTGGCGACGCCATTTCTTCGCTGGTCATCACCGCAAAATGGTCCGGCTTCACCACACCCGTCAGCACATTTTCTCTGAAATTTCAGATTTTCATTTTTTGGCCTTTTTGTGATCAAAAACCTCAGGGCGAGGTTTTTCTTGTCTCTCAAGTTGAAAATACGGCTTCTGATGGCTGCCGAGTACTTGTCATTCCGACCTTTGTGCACCTGGGAAGAAAAAATTTGCAAAATGTTTAAGGAGGCTCTCGGAAAATGATTGAAAGATGGGATCAAGTTATCAATATTCATACGAGAACTTTGACGATAGAGCTATTGCAAGCAACATAAGCTAATGATCAATCAATACTCTGATAAAACTGATGAGAAATTAATTTACAAAAAAAATGAATATAAAAAGTTGGTGGCGAAAAGAAGCATATAATTTTCAAAATAATTGAACTTTTCCAAATTTCTATCATACAGTTTTCACTACAGTAGAAAACTCGATAGAAATATTAAATTTTCAATTTGGCAGAGCCCAAAAATCTGGATCTTTCTATAAAAAAATTTACAGCGGCCAGAACTGGAAAACCGGGATCTTTCTATGAAAAAAATTTGGCATTTTTTTTATAAGCGGCCAGGACTGAACACGCAAGAAAACATTCTGGAAATCAAAAAAGAAATTGAAAAAAGTTCTTTTTTTTTTCTCGCAATAATCGTGTGCAAAATATGTACTGTATGTCTCAATTTATTAAAATTCACCTTGTAAATCTTCTCCTCGATTTGAACAGCCAATTCTTCGGGGTCAAGTGTACCTTGTGGCATTTCCCCAGTACGCAAGGCTGATAGAAGAAGTTGAGCCGATTTAAGGCGGTACTAAAAAAAATTAAAAAGTAAATTTTATTTGTATTAATATCTTTTTGGTAATGTACCTCATCGTTCTCCAAATGTTTTGGAGGGAAAGTTGCGCTGGAAAAATTGGCGATGACCGAAGGTTTGTTAGAATTGGAGCTTTGGGATGAAGAAGATCCATTCGACGGCTCCTTGTGCTTCAGTTTCGGTTCTTTTTCTTTTGGGTGACTTTCGCCGGATCCTCTCCGAGCTCCCTGAAAATATGAAAAGAATCATGACCCAAATTTAAAAAAAATAACAAATTTATAATCTGAAAATTTTGAAAAAGGCTGATATTTTTGTGTTTCCATACACCGAAACAGTAAAGTTCTTGGAACTTTCGATAAAATATCTCAACACATTTTCATATTATCAGAAAAGGGTGGTATGAAAAAAAAAAACACCAGCGAAACTTAAAAACGGCGACTTTTACGATTTTTTTCATATCGCTAGGGAACTTTCCGATTTTTTTCCCTTAAGTTTTTTTCGGTTTATAAAACATCTATAAACATTTTTTTCCTATTTAATTGTGTTTTTAATCATGAACCAACTACCTACTTTATATAGGAAGATTTAAAACGAAGATTTTATCGAGAAAAAAAGTCGGAAAAAAAGATTCGTCGGAAAGGTGACCGTTGGAAAGTTCCCTAGAGAAAGTCGCCGTTTGAATTTTTCGCTGGTGGTTTTTTCATACCACCAGAAAAAGCTCAATGAAAACCTGATTACGAAAAAAATGACACTCTAAAAAAACTCCAAATTTAATTCGAAAACCTAAAAAAATACAGCTGTTTTGTTTTCCTCCAAAAACCTTTTTAAAGATGGCTTTTCTTTCAATTTTCATTTACTTTGAAGTGAAGAAAACCAGTATGAAATAGCTGCATTGAAAATAAAATAGAGAAAAGATAGTGAATTAATTATTTAAAAAATAAGTTCATGAGAGAAAAGGATTTAAGCAAAAAAGAACATCTCATGGAAAAATATATAAATATTCAAAATAAACTCACCGATTCTTTTTTAGCCGCTTTGGCTGGTGGTCCATTGTCATCGCGGGTTTCCAACAGCGATTTCCATTCTTTAATCAGAGCCTTAGCTCTTTTCGACAATTTCTCATCTGACGTCTTTTTTCGAAGATTATTTATCTTCAATCCGATTGCAGTCTTCTGAAAAAAAGAATATCATGATTTTCAACTTGGATCCAAACAAACCGTGATTATATCAATATCGATAGGTAGTTTCGACAGCTTTTCCAGTAGTTCCAATCCTCCTTCCCCCTTGAATCAAACAAAAATATATTATAATAGTTTTCTACAATATAACTACCGAAGAACCACCGGCGATCGCGTCAATTTCTTTTCCAATTGACGCAACCTCTTCCAAAACGCTTGACATTTTTTGATGTGCTGAAAAGTTTTGAAACATTGAAAATAACGCATGAAATTCATTAGAAAAAAAAACCGAACGCAACGAGGAACTAAATCTATGTATCGATGTTTTAGAAAATAAATCTTCAATTAAAAAAAAATACAAAAACAAAAACGCTTCCGCTTTCGGATTCTGGAAAACGAAACTTTCTTTACATTTGAGACGCCAATTTTTTTGATATTTGAATAACCTCGCAATACATACAATCAGCTTAACAATACAAGAATAAAATTGAATAAAGACTTTTTGAAAAATACAAAGCGGAAAAAGGTACAAAATTGAAAGGACGCGCGCGTTCAAAAAAACTTTTTGGTCATGCATTTCGGAGCCGAGATGATGTAACAGACATGTAATACAGTAGTTCAAATTTTTTTTTAAATTTCAGTTGGTTTTTTCTTTCACGTTTTATAAAACACGTTTCATTTATTTTCATTCATTTCACGTTGCAGTAAGTTTAAAAATGACGACGGATATTTCTGCCGATGACGAAACATCAGCTGAAGCTGAAATCGAAGCCGTACCAGTAAAGGTAAAGCTAACGAAAGCAGAGAAGAAACTTGTGCACGGCAGAAACTATCCAGAAATTGTAAAGGAGAGACGAGAAGTGTTAAAGGTGGATTATATGAGATGTAAAAGGAAAGATTTTCGATTTTTAGCTCCATCACAATGAAAGCGAGGAAGTCAGGAAGCTTCTGAACCAATATTTTGACGAAGACGACGCGAATCCAGATGAAAATTTATTTTATATTGTTGGGCAGCTTTTTCTGAGCATGCCAGACCGAATGCAGCACATTGGAGATCCTAGTAACTTGGCTGGTTTTTTTAAATATATAATATTATAATTAATATAACTTTCTAAGCTTTGGTGATCGACACGTTTGCGAAATGGCTCGGTAACAAAGATGGAGCTGCGCTTAAAGCAAAATATTTGAATCATGAAATTCGGGTAAGAATGTGAAAAAAATAACATTAGTTCTTTAAGTTATTGGATTTGAGGTTGATGCTCTGAAAGCATGTGGCGGGAGAGCTGCTGTATTTATGGACGATGTCAAAGAACTCTTCGATTTAAATGAAGCCGAACTTGTTCAAGATGTTGACACCGAAATCAAGGTAATAAATTGATAGAAAATCAATAGAAACGAAATTTTCAGAGCCATCTTGCCAAGAAAAACTTCAAAGAGGCCATGGAAATGGCCCAGAATTTCGGTGTGAAGCAAAATTATAGATTCGGAGACTTTTTGGTACAATTATTGTTACAAGTGAGAGTGAAAATGTGGTTTTTTGCAAACTTTGTTTTCTAGGACAAAGCCCAGTGCGTTCATGAATACATCAAAGATCAGCCGAAACTTCAAAAAGATCTGGTTCTATTTTATGATGACCTCGTGGCCAAAAGTGATATGGAAGTGGAAGCAACCTTGAGGCCCTACAAAGAGGATATGAAGCTACCTCTTGAACGGTTTTGTGGTTAGTTTTATGTTATATGAAAGTTGAGGGAATAAAGTTAAAAGTTTATTTTTTTCTGTGTTTTGTTAAAATTGCCAATTATCAGTTTTTAAGGATGACTTTTTTGAACTGAAAATTTTCTTATATTCATGGCAATTTTTCCAAATGATCAACGAGAAAAGTAGAAAATATAAATAATGATTTAAAATGATAAAAGCTAATTTTTGACCTAATGAAATTTTGGAATGAAGCAATTCCAGGTGCTGCATAAATAAATGAAAAAGTATTTTTCAAAAAACCCCCAATCACCTTCTAAAATGACTTGTAAGAAACCGGCACCATTCGATCAAAATACAAATTAAAGGCAAAACTATGGAGAAGACGATAAACGCGTTGTTTCACAAGGTCGCCAAGCAGTACAACTACCAGATCGACCAGTCGATGGCGCCACGGTTCACCCAGCAACAGTACCACAAACAGCTCCGTCACAACGTCTGCTGTCGCTACGATCCGAATTCCAAAACTCTTCAGACCGACGAGAATTTTTTCCAGGGCTGTAGGGTGCATTGACCTTTTTTTCTTTTGATCAATCTAGAACTTTCAGAAGATTCTGACAGATAATACCCAAGTTCAAAACTTCTTCCTTCACTTTCTCTGGAGCTCCAATGAGTATAGGAAGCAGTGAGGCAGTTGAATCGCCTTCAGAAATTTCAATTTTGCCTTATTCTAGAGTTGACGCCGTCAGTTGGAAGATCCACCTCAATATTCCGGATGGAGTTGTTCCGGGAGCTATGCGACGGGAAATGCCCAATCTGCCTGGGATTCAGCGGGACGCCGAGGAATTGCTCAGGAGAAGAATGTGAATAGTTGAAAAAGGGTTTAAAAAATGAAAAAAAAACTCTTCCTGGGAATTTTACTCGGAAATTTTTGTTTTTTTTTAATTTTCAGAGATTGAGCTGTATTTTTTTTTAACAGCCTCAGCCTTACCGGTATAGTATAAGCCGTACTGAGGCATTTGCGAACTTCTAAGATAGTTATACTTTTTTTAATGACTTTTCAAGAATTTAGTGAGAAGGATAGTGATGAAAAAAGTTTAGGTTATTTTGTAAAAAAAAAAAAATGAAAAATTAATCAAAAAAAGTTGAAAACAGTTCTGTTCAGAAAAGAGCAAAAAGTTGCTAGCGACGTGATGGAAGTGACGTTTGAAGGCGTCGAAATCAAAATCTTTATCGTCTCCAAACCAAAATTGTTCTGCCAACTTATCGAAGAGCTCGAAATATTTGCAAATGAACCTGGAGAACGACTAATTGGTTTTGATTCCGAGTGGAAGCCGAATTATACCGAGTTGGAACACTTTTTGAGACATTCCTAAACTAACTTCTACAGCTATCAGAGCAAAATGGGTCTGATGCAGATGTTTTTCAATGGAAAAGTTTATATATTGGATGTGGCAACGTTGGAAGCGGATGGATCTGTGGGTTCTGATATGTGGTGTCGGTTCGGCGATGCTCTTTTCTGCAGCACGGCTTTGAAAATAGGTTGAAATTTTGCAAATTAATTTTTTTTAAGGATTTTTTTGTAACAGGTTTTTGACCTGAAAAAAACGATGTGGAGGCGTTTTTGAGTTTGCCGAAAAAGTTGGACGATTGGGCGGGACGCGAGAAACTCAATAACATGTTTTGTATAAAGCGGTTTGGGGAGAATGTGAGTTTTGGGAGGAAATTTCGAATTTGGCAGCGTCTAAATTTCAACCTGACTTTAAATTTAGCGATTATCGAGGTTTTCTTGAATTTGGCAGCGCCCAAAGGTGACGAGTTAGTCTTTTTTGAACTAATATAGGGATTGCTAAAGGTTCTGTGTTGATAATTTGATGAAACTTGGTATATAGGTACTTTAGGACACCCTGGTTCCAATAAAGTTGAAAAGGTGCTTCGTTTGCGTTTTGCATTGGTTGGAAGGATGAAATGTGTCACGGCGGCGAAATTTGAGATGCCATAACTCGGCTAGAACGGAAAAGGAGCATTTTTTTCAAGTTTATTGAAAACAGGATGTCCTAAAATACCTTTATACCAAGTTTAATCAAATTCTCAACTCACCACCTTATGCACTCCTCGTACAAGTAGCGCTTAGCTTCTTGTGTGTTTAGTTTGGCGAAAATTTAGCATCGCAACATAAAGTTTTTTTTTCAACATTTTAAATTTTAATAATATATCAAAGAGGTTTTTGATCATTTTAGAAGAATCTCAATATTCAAATGCAAAAATAATGATCTTTTAAGTTGGTTCCTATCTTTCAGATGAACGATGTCAAGACAGGCGCTCTCGGTATGAAGACGTTCAAACTCAGCGAATTGGCGGTCAAGTTCTGCAACGTGGAGCTGGACAAGAGGGAGCAGTGTAGTGACTGGTCGGCGAGACCTCTTCGGCCCTCTCAAGTCACCTACGCCGCGATGGATGCCTGCGTCGTCGTCGCCATATTCAAATGTCTTCGTGATTTAGCCATGTCTGTATTTCGACTTTTGAATTTGCTATTTTTCTTTTTGTGTTCCTTGCATCAAGAGTTTCCAGGGAGGTCGGGATAAACGAGGAAGAAATGGACACGATAATTACCGACGCCATGTCAAATTCACCGAAAAAGGATAAAGGGAAAAAAGCGAAGAAGATGGACGCGATGTCGTGGGCCGAGGTTCACGAGGCGTTCCGCGATGTCGTTAATCCGAAGAGGCAGAAAATTCGACCAAACCAACTGAATGTACTGGTCGACACCATGTTGCTTGGACTGGGCAAACATTTGAGGTACGAAAACACTTCTGAAGAACTTCAAACTGAGAATGTCTGAAAGCCAGGAGCAAGTCTTTTTAAAATTTGGCAGCGCCTAAACTCTCTTCAAATTTGGCAGCGCCTAAACTCTCTTCAAATTTGGCAGCGCCTAAACTCTCTTCAAATTTGGCAGCGCCTAAAGGTTCCTTAAAATTTGGCAGCGCCGAAAGTTCCTTCTAAATTGGCAGCGCCTAAACTTTCTTCCAATTTGGCAGCGCCTAAACTTTCTTCTAAATTGGCAGCGCCTAAACTTTCTTCCAATTTGGCAGCGCCTAAACTTTCTTCTAAATTGGCAGCGCCTAAACTTTCCTCCAATTTGGCAGCGCCTAAAGTTTCTTCTAAATTGGCAGCGCCTAAACTTTCTTCCAATTTGGCAGCGCCTAAAGTTTCTTCTAAATTGGCAGCGCCTAAACATTCTTCCAATTTGGCAGCGCCTATACTTTCTTCAAATTTGGCAGCGCCTAAAGTTTCTTCTAAATTGGCAGCGCCTAAACTTTCTTCCAATTTGGCAGCGCCTAAAGTTTCTTCTAAATTGGCAGCGCCTAAACTTTCTTCCAATTTGGCAGCGCCTAAACTTTCTTCAAATTTGGCAGCGCCTAAACTTTCTTTAAATTTGGCAGCGCCTAAGCGGGGGTTTTTCAAAAGCCTTCTCAAGTTCGAAGCCTGCATAAGCTTTTACTCGAGTCATGCGCGAAAATATTAATCTTGAAATTGTTAAATTCTCTAATGATTTTCAAGTTTTCTGATTTCCAATTTGAATTTTTAAAAAACGTTGAATTTCTTTGTTAAGCGAAAAAAAAAGATTTCAGACGAGTTGGCATCGACGTAATAATCCCCAACGATAACCGTCAGTTCACGGAAATGGTCCGTCAAGCCAAAAATCATGCCAACGAAGGCGTGAGGAGGATAATTCTGACCGTGTCTGGGAAGTCAAATACCAAGGTGCTTAGACGATAACTCCGACTTGAGAGCCTTTTCTCTCACAAAAAAAAATCCTCGAATAAATTGTACTGATTTTTCGATGAGTTACTTAGGTAAATAAACAAATACTGGTGCTTTGAATACCCGAATAATGAAAAAAATGTCAAGATTTTGTGTAATTTCGCGCCTTGTTTGGCTTTTTTGGCGCCTGCATAACCGCGGAAGCCTTTCATGTTTCAAAAAACGAAAAATTCGAAACGCTTTTTTCGGTACCCCAAAAAATTTATTATGAATTAAGCCTTTTTAATACTTTCAAACCAATATTGAGGCAATTTACAGCTAAGCTCCACTGTTGATTCTTCAATGTTGTTCTGCTTGCCAAACGGTAGCTCAATGGCGCCAATGGAGCAACTTCGCGCCGTTTTGCAACATTTCAATGTTGAACTGCGGGCTGAGGACATCTTTAGTCGGTGTATGGTTAGTTTTTTAGTAATAAGAATCTTGGAGAAGATTGAAAAATCGTGGAAACCTCACTCCTATGGAATTTTAAAACGATTTTTTCGAAAAAAAATTTTTAGATCGGATAGTTTCTGAATTCAAGTCTAATACATAGTATTCCAAAGGTTGAACATTTTCCTTGAAATTTTCGACGGTGATAATTTTTTTTTCACCCAGTTGTAGGGCTTCTAGAGCTTCTCCCAAATTTGGCAGCGCCTAAGAATTGGGAACTTTTTGGGAATTGGGAAGCACCTATATCCTTTTTTATTTTTAACAAATGTCGTTTTGATCTTTTCTAATCACGTAAATTCAAAAAAAGAGCCTTGTTCGGTCAGGAATGCAACTCTTCATCGTTCCTCCGAGTGCCTTGTCCCGTCGTCCATCTGCTGCACAACTACTTTGGTGTGCACCTCAACAACAACGTCTACGGCGACACCACGTTCCCATTCGATGGTTAATGAGTTGGAAAACTTTTCGATCAAGTCTTTTCAGAATGAAAATGGCGAGAAAATTTTAAAAACGGTTTTAAAGATTTTTTTCGACTCGGATCAAAGTTTTTTTTTTTTTGGGTAATCAAGGCATTTTTTCACTCAATAATAACACTCGATTCAGCTCTTCATTCATCTTTAAGCTCAAATAAATTAAATCTATGATATTTCCTTGAAACTTTTTCCGATCTATACAGCTGGAAAACTTTCACAAGACGTTTTAATAATTACAGAATGGGTCAGAAAGCTGGAAGCGCTGAACCCGGAGAAATACGATGGAATCCGTGTTGAGATTTTCCGTGAGAAATTCAACGACGAAAGATTTCCCGACGAGGAGGATTATATCGTTGCCAATGTCGAGGAGGGAGACATTCATCTCACGTTTGTTTTTTGTGAACTCTCGAAAAATTTGAACTAGTTTTTTTGAACGAATTTTGAATTATCTTGGCGCATTGAGCATTCTAAATTAGCAAGATTTTTTCAAAACTTGAGTTGAAATTTTTTTTTTCACGTTATCTGACTTACTGACAAGTTTAATGAAACTATTATAAGGGCTGCTTCGAAAGTTTTTGGAAGCTTTTTTTCCATTTTTTTAAAGCTAAACTGTTTTTTTTTTTTGACTTCTCGGTCCTGGAAAACTTTTCGAAAATTTATTTACGAATTTTTTTGTTTTTACGCACCTAAAATTTTCTTTGATCGTTTTTTTTCTGACCGGTTTTGTAGCTATTTCGCGGGTTTTATATTATTGGATAGTAGTACTTGAATCTCTCAGACCTAATAATTTTTTGAAAATTCAGCTTTTGGAATTTAAACTGAACCTCAGAACATTGATCCAAACGAAAAAAGTATATTTTTCAGAAGAAACGTAGTTCTTCATCGGAACCAAGACGAACCAACGGATGTTCGCATTTCCAAGGTTCTCAATCCCAATAATTAGTTGATTGGATTTCGATGAATTTTTAAGGTTCCCGAGGACGCATTTCACGTCGTCGATCGCATTTTCTTCATTTGTGGCGAGTGCGGTCGCGTCTATTGGGATGGTCGTCACGTGGAAAATTATGTTGAGGTTCATTTTTTGATATTTTAAGGGGATTAGAGTTTAGAAAAAGAGTTGAATTTAGGGATGAGAAAAAAAATTTGGATTTTGAAAATTGAAATTTGACGTCCTGCAAGATCTTGCAGGGTTGTTATCCTTTTTCAAAACAGATTTATTTTTCGGGCGTTTTTTCATAAATTTCTGTCAAGAAAGGATATTCTGTAATTGAAAAGCTGTTTATAGCTTGCTTCAAGTTTTGAGAGTTTTTTTTTCAAATTTTAGTGACTTCTGTAGTTCATTAAAAAGCTATGAAGGTTCCTTTTTTTTGCAGTGAATTACGATTTTCTATAGGTTTTTTTTTCCCAAAAAGAAGGTTTATATCGTGCTTTGGACATTTTAACAGAGAAAATTGCTGTTCTTTTGAGAATTTGAAAATTTTTCGGTCAAAAATTATTTTAAAATCTCGTCTCTTTATTCTTGAAACTTCCTGTTAATAGGTAGTTTTTTCTGAAAAAATACAATTTTTTCACGGTTTGAGTCTTTTTTTTCTCACCCTTTCTTAAATTTGGCATACCCTAAATTATTAGAAACTTTGAATTATCAAAATTTCCCAATAATAACCAGCCTTTTTAGGCTTTGGAAAGGAACCAAATGGAAGTGCTTGGCTGCAGAAATGGCCATAAAAAAACGTGGGATTTTTTTCTGGATTCTAAGTTTTACTAACACTAACATTCTCATTACTAATAAATTCAGCTTTCATGAAATTTTTTTTATAAATCGAGAATTTTACAGCCTGAATCCCCGAATACGGAAGAAACAGCCGTCGGTAGCAACAGTAACATCTCGATTTGACTCCCGGAAGAAATTTAATTTTTTTAAATATTTGTTTTCAATGCCGTGCATCTGGTCGCTTTTATACGAGTTTTTTTTCTAAATAACGGTGTTTTTTTTTTGTTATATAGATTTTTTTTGTACAGATTATAAACTTTTCGACGGTTTTTGTTCATTGAATCAGCATTGAAAAAGTTTAAATTCGCTTCTAAGCTGAATATTTGGTTTTTTTTTCTTGATCTACGGGAAGATTTAGTTGTGTTTTGTTTTTTCTTCATTTTTTCAACCCTAGAAGCATTATTCCTTTGAATTTGAGAACGGCAAAAAAAAAATCTCTTGGCAGGGGTCGAACCTGCGACCCTTTTAGTTATAGAAGAAGCTCTCTTTTGAAGTTTTTTTGGCTTTTGGTGATCTATTTTGATTTTTTGGGACGTGTTTAGCGCTAGAAACATTAAAATTCTAAAAAAATTTGAAATTTATTTTTTTCGAAATGCGCGGCAAATATCATTTTTCCTTGGTCGGAGTCGAACCTGGGACCATTTTCTCCGTAGGAAACAGTTTATTCAATTTTTTAAACTGTAATCAGTACTGCGAACACATTGAAGTATTTTTAAATCATTTTTTGAGCCTTAAAAAAAGCAGCAACAAAAATTTTGCTTGGGAGGACTCGAACCAGGGACCTTTTTCCGCTCAATTTCCCGTCTTTTTCCAATTTTTTTCCCACTACTTTAACTTTTTATGGTCTCGACTAGCCATAACATTGGAAAAAGAACTTGAAAAACAAGAAGGAACCGAAAAAAAACCAGTGTTGTGTGTTGGGGTGGACGTTTTTGTTGCATTTTGTGCGACGATCTCGTTGTCTGGCGCCCTCTCTCCGGCGCCGCTCTCTCGTCGTCCGTCGCGCCCGCCGCCGGGCATGAAAATAGGCTCCGCCCACTCCGACTCTCTCCGCAACGACGCCAGACTCTTTCGGAAATGCCTCACTCTCTTTTGGCTACTTTTGGCCATACACTCTTGTTTTTTTGTTGGTTTTGGGACTCTCTAGGGGCCACTTGAGCTTCCGAGCAGCGAGTTTTGCCGCCTTTTCGGATTTCAAAAGTTCAAATTTGATACTCAGTGTCTTTGTGTGGTTTCATTGAGCTCTTTTCAGTAGATTATTCTCATTTTTTTGGATTTTCTCGTCACTTTAGTGGCCACTTGAGCCTACTTTAACAAGGCCTTAGGAGTATATGTCTTTGAAGAGCTATTTTTCAATTTTTTTTCTCGGATGATTCAGATTTTTAAGTCAGTCTTACATGAATCCATCTCCGTTTGAAGGAATTTTGCTTCTCGTATCGTTAAAAATTCTTCTGTTCACGTTTCGAGATACAATTAAGTTCAAATAAGCTCGTTGGAGAAAAAAAGATATCAATTTTTTGAAATGATGTATTTATTTTTTTTTTTTGCGTTGTTTTTTGGCTTGTGAACCTGGGATTTTCGTTTTTTTTTTTCAATTTTTTGAGGTCTCTGTTTCTATCGCTGGTCATACTATGATTTTTGAAAAATGAAGGTTTTCTAAGTGGTAACTATAGGGCTAAGAATTTAAAAATAGTACGCAAATTTTGCGAAAAAGGGATCTTTTGGTAATCAAAGCATTCATTTTTTATACTTTTGAGAGCTTTTTTTTGACTGTTTAGTGTATTTTCTCAAAAATTTATTTTTTTTTCAATGATTATCCAAGCTATTTCATGCCACTCAGCATTTATAATTGTCATACGAATGGGGCTAAATTATGCAAATCAATTATTTTCCGTCTTCTTCCTCTTTTCAACCGTTAAAATCTTAAAAAATAGAAAAATCAAGGTGAGAAATAATTAAAAACTCAACGAAACCCTCCCATTTTCTTCTCGTTTCCGTTGCTTTTTGCTCTTTTCTCTCATTGTTTTTTTCTTCCTTGGAGCATCGCTTTACGTTTTTTTTTTCTTCTTCTCCTTCTCTTTTGCTCAAAAATGCATGAAAAAGATATTTTCTTGCGAAAGAGAAGGAAAAGTGATTCACCGATCGCTTTTTGTTTAGGTTTATAAATAAACTCGTCGCAAATTGAGAAGTTTCTGGCGTTCTCCGAATGTTTATACAATATAAACAGCCTCGGCCTTTTATTTCTTTCTTTTTCTTTGAGATTGGATTCAGTTTTTTCGGATTTGAAAGCTACCTTTCATCATTTCTTTTATTTCACAAGCCTAAATCTCTTTTCTGACTTCATAATAGCGTATTTAATGAATTTCTTCCTTTTTTTTCGATTTGGTTTGTTTTTTTTTGAAGTATTAGAGGGGTAGTTGTAGCGATTTGATCCAGATTATTTTTCCAACCTTTTTTTCTCTTTTCACCATTTTTTTTTTCAAAAGTGACGTCATAACACGGCGCATAATGACGTCACCGGAAATTGATTTTTGATTGAATTTTTGACGCCTTGAACGGTTATAACTATCTTTACATGATCTTGTCGTTTTGAAAATTTTTTTATTCGGTTCTTTTGAATAAAAAAAACTAGGAAATTTCACTCCTTTTTGTTTTGATAAGAGTTTTTTTCGAAGTCTGTTTTAGAAGCGTCTCGAAGCGAAAGCGCAAAAAAGCTGTACATTACTGTAGCTTTTTCTGTTCTTTTAGTTTTGACAATATCGCCCGTACACTTTAAATGATTTCTTTTAAAAAATTCACGCATTTTCGTTTTGAGACCAATTTATTTTTAATCTTTTTTAAAGTCTGTTTTGAAGTGTCTCGAAGCGAAATTGCAAAAAACCTGTGTGCTACTGTATCTTTTTTTGAAGCTTTTTCTTAAAACTTGACTGTCTCGCGCGAAGTATATCTTTTTGAGTTTTAAAAGTTCATTTCAGAAGACAAGCCGGTTGGCCGGATGGCGTCGGAAAAGCTGATGCCGGGGCCAGAAGGCCGGACGCCGCGGTTTTATGAAGTCGACCGAGGGGCCAAGACGGAAAGCTACATCAGCGCCGTTTCTGGGAATCCTGTTGGGGCTGATCATCTCGTCATGACTCAGCCGTTCGCTGAGCCCAAGGTTCGACTTGCTTTTTGATTGTTTTTTGTCTTTTTTCCTTTTTCCTTTTTTGAAGTTTTTATATCTGTTCTGATTGTTCTGTAGTTTCTGACTGGATTCATGATTTTTCATTAGGATAGGGATTATATTAAAAAGTTGAAATTAAGGCCGTGTTTAAAGGAATCCTCGCGAAATTAAAAATCATTTCTGATTCTCCAGAATTTAGTTCTCTTTTTCTGTCTCTGACGGGTATTTTGAACCTCTCGGAATCACTTTGAACGCTTTATAATAAAGATTGATCCATGGACAGAAGGTGAAAATTTTTTTTATAGTTGAGCTTGTTTTTGGGAGGGGGGGAGGCGTAGGAAAATAGTAAAAAGCACTAACAAACTATATACTAGCCATAGGAAGTTTAAATTAAGCCCCGTTGAAAAAAAGCTTGAAAAACTGCTTTTTTTGTAAACTTTTTCAATTTTATGCATGAAATTAAGACCGAAAATAACTGTTTCCCCATCTTTTTTCGATTGTTTTTGCTTTTCGAAGCCTTTCCCATCAATGAATATTCATTCCCACTGTTTATGCAGCTGTAAATGTTAGCTTGATCCTTTGAAAAAGGCGATTTTTCCAGTTTTTCCAAAGTTTTCATATAGTTACAACCTCCCAAGTCGGTTTATAATTGAATAGAAGGGAGGCCAAAGACGGAGGAAAATTGGCCACGGCTGGGGTCCATGTATATAGATTGGCATCATCGGTTGTAAAAACGTAGTCGGAGGCCTTCTGGATGCGGGTTTTTGATTAACTTCCCAAGACATTTTCGACCTTGTAACACGGTTTTTTGTCAGAAAACTACGTTGAATTTTGAAATTTTTGATAAAAAGGGCTCAAAAATGAGTCAAATTTTTAGCCGAGTCTCTTGAAAAACATCCTTTTTATCTAGCCTAGCCTTACTTTTCTTAAAAACTATGAATCAGTTTCGAAAATTGATAATTTAATAATAAAGTTTACGTTAAAAACTGAGCCCAACAGCTTTGATAGCCGCGTCGTTTAGCCGAGTCGCTTAGCCGAGTCGCTCAGCCGAGTCGCTTCACTGAAAATGAACTGAAACAAAACCACATGAGAGATTCAATTTTCAATTCACAGCGCCATGAGACAAATGAGTCGCATTTCTTGATTGGCCTCATCAATAGCCGAGTCGCTTAGCCGGGTCGCGCGAAATTTATCCATAAAGCAAAATTGGTTTTTGACGCCCCTTTTGGGAAAAAATATAAAAGTTTTTGAAAGCTCAAAAAAAAGATTTTTTTTGCCCATTCTTCGGGATTTAATCCTTGAGCACTTCTCAATCCTTTAAAAAAACAGATTTTAAGAATAAGGACATTATTTTTTTCGAAAAAAATATTCAATAAGTGCGTTTTTTTCCGTTAAGAAACACCAATTTTCCAATTTTTTTCCTCATTCTCTTTGGAGCGCACACGCTCCGCGGCTATTTTGTCATCTATACGTGAGGATATTTCCTGCGAAAATCGGCTTTTTTCTGAAATTTGATTCAACCCGTCACCGTGTAATCGAATCCCGTGCCGACGACGTTGCCGAAAGTTTCCTCGTTTTTGATTCTTTTTCGAGGGAATAGTTTTATTGGTCTATTTTCGGGGGTTGATAGAGAAGTGAATAAAAAAAAATTGAGTGGAAAATTTGAGAAGAAAGAAATTTCGGTGGCTTTTTGAAAGCTTAAAAGAAAACATTTTTTTTAAGATTTGAAGAAAATATTTTTCTTGCGTGGGTCGCTGGTTTTGATAACCTTTTCTGTTGAACTTTCTGAAAACTTGACCTTGCGGTCCACACGCCATTTATTTTCTTTTGAAACCAAAGAAAGATTGTTTGTTCGTTTGGCGTAACCTAATAGCGTTTGGAAAAGGTGACAAATTGAGCATACAAGAAAAAAAAGTGGAAAAAGATCGTTCATGAACCTGCGCTCCAAGGAGAAATCAAAAATTGAAATATTTTCTTTTTCTTATTTCATTTCGTTCTTCAAGTTTGCTGGAAAAGGACTGTCAAGCTTGAAATTTTCAAGGAAATGAGCTTTTTTTGGTTTGAGTTCAGACTCAATGCGTTATGCTCGCCCGGGGGTTTGCGTAGGAGTTTAAATTTCGCCATTTTGATGTCACCAAGGCGTAAGTCGTTTTGGGGTCGGTTGCAAACCAAAATAATCGAATAGCGCTGTTTTTTCTATGAAGAATAGAATAAAGAGCTTGTCTATTCCAGTAAATTTACGAAAATCCTTGAAAAAAGCCATCCAATCGGTTCTTGTGTGTCGGATAAGTGTCATCTTGCCGATTTTTGACATTTTCCACCCCCATGACACGAGATAAGACTCTCCTCCGCTTTACGCATGAGCGCCTTCCTTCGATTTTCACGAGGGATGAAAACGAACGGACGGACAGACCTGTAATTATGCGGGGTCTTTTCAAAGAAATTTGAATTGACAGGGGCGATTGAAGGGATTTTCAGTGAGGAGTTTGATGGATTTTGGGCTGGTAGTTGGGAAAAAAAGAAAGGGTTTAGTTGGGATATGGAAATTTAACAGAAAGGTTGATGAATAAGGACTTTTTGAGGTTCTAGGAGCAATAGAAATTTGAAAAAATAACGAGTTTTAGGTTCAAAAAATCGAAAAAGTACAAAATAAGTCGTTTTTTGAAGCTCTAGTGCAAGAAATGGATGCTTTTGAGAAGTTAACTCGGAATTTACTTGAAAAAAATTCGATAAAGTACAAAAAGAGGCGTTTTTCGAAGCTCTAGTGCAAGAAATGGATGCTTTTGAGAAGTTAACTCGGAATTTACTTGAAAAAAATTCGATAAAGTACAAAAAGAGGCGTTTTTCGAAGCTCTAGTGCAAGAAATGGATGCTTTTGAGAAGTTAATTCGATTGACTTAAAAAAATGAATTAAATTAGGCTTCTGTAGGTTTTCAGGTCCAAATTAGAAACAATTGAAGCTCAATTTTGGCCAGAAATATGATTTAAGTTGATAATCATCGTTTTTTTACCATCTTATTTTTGATTCTATGTATGGAAAAAATGTTTTTAGACAGCCGAAATTTGAAAATTGAATTTTTCAAAGCTATTTTCAGCTCAAATACGCTTCAAAAAACTTAATCCATTTTTTTCTCAAAAAAATCACTCAAAAAAGTTCTGATAAATCAGATTTAGGACAATAATCAATTAAAAAGTGATCTTTTTTTCGTTAAAAATTTCAAAAAAACAGTGCTTTTTACGGAAATAATCCCCTTATGAGAACTTTGGAGCCTTTCAAAATTTTTTTCAATTATTCCTAATTTTTTTCGTTCCTCTAAACTTGAGAATCATCGAAAAAGGTATTTTTCGACTCTTGAACATTTTTGAGAATTTAAAAATTGTCAATTTCCAGCCATTGAAGCCATGGGAACAGCGGAAGATCCTGAAACCCAAGGATCCAAACCAGATCGGCCTGAACGAGGACGAGTTGGAGCCGTACAAGAACGATCCGTTTTGGAAGACTTTGAGGTTAGTTTTTTTGAAAAAAAAAGGGCTTGAAATGGGGATTCTAATGGTATGTTTTTCATTATGGAGTTGGACTTAGGAGCTAAGAAGAAAGGGTTTTGAAATATGAGCCTGAAAATTAAGGAATCTGTTGGAATGGCTTTAGTTTTAGGGGCTTTGAGGTAGGTAGCAAGAGAGAAGTGTTAGAATAAAATTCTAGGGTGAACATGCCAAGATGAGGATTCTAATAGTGTAGTTTTCATGGCACAAATTAATTTAGAAGTGGAGAAAAAGGGGCTTCAAAAAATGGGCCTGAAAATTGAAGACTCTGTTAAAATGGCTTTTATTTTAGGGACTTTAAGGTAATTGTATTAAGGGAAGTGTCAGAAATACATTTTTGGGTGAATAATGTGAAAAATAAGAATTCTAATAGTGTATCTTTCATAGCACAGTTGAATTTAGAAGTAGAGAAAAAGGAGCTTCAAAAATAGACCTTGAAACTTGATTAATCCTTTGATATGACTTCAGTTTTAGGGACTTTAAGGTAGTTACATTAAGAGAAGTTTAAGAAATAAATTTCAAGGTGAAAAATGTCGAATTTAGGATTCTAACAGTGTACTTTTCATGGCACAGTTGAATTTAGAAGTGGAGAAAATGGAGCTTCAAAAATTTGGTTCAAATTTGGACAATCCACCAAGATTTTGAAGGAGATGAGGTTTTAGGATGGGAATTTGAGGTAAAAAAAAGCTTGAAATCAGGTTTTTGGTACAGTTTTTGATCCATTATCATTTTTTAACTAAAGAAAAAAAATGTTAAGTTTTTTTCTTTTTCGATTTTTTTCATGACTTTTTCCAGTTAAACTGGACCTTTAAAAGTCTCACTTCCCATTGAAAACAGTTTTTCGAAAGTTCCAAAAGGACTTACAAGCAATAATCGCCAAGGACACAAACATCGGGGGAGGTGGGCGGCGATTTTAAGCCCAAAAGACAACATTTTTTCGCCGAAATGGTCCACTTTTGCTGGAATATTGGGACAACGATCTGGTCCTTGGGGGATTTCTTGGTTTTTTTCAATTTTAAAATTTTTTTTTGGACAGTTTGAAAGACTTTCTATTGGAAATTTTTTTGAGTCAGACATGAAAAGAGAAAAAAAAAATGATAAGATTGAATTCGATAGTTTTAGATTGAATGGCTGGAAAAAAAAAACTTTAGTGGCCACTTAAGAGGTTCCTTAAGGGCTTCCTAAAGAGGAAGGCTTTTAGGAATTTTTCCTGTAGAGTTTAAAGGTATGGGGTTGTATATTCATGGTATCTTTCCAATAGTTTTCAAAAAAATCCTTTTTTCTCGTTTTTTTTCGAGAAAGCTAATGGAATATACACTATTCTGACAATTTTTTCAGCAAAAAAAAAGGATTTTTTTTGTTCAGAACGGTGCTCTTCTCACTTTTCTGGCTGACTTGGATCGCCCTGTTCCTTTTCGCCATCTTCCTGGTCCTTTTATCGCCGGCCTGCGTCGTTCGCGAGAAACCCAACTGGTGGCAATCCGCTGTTGCCTATCATGTGAGTTTGGAGAAAAAAAAAGGAGCGTGGTCGCACTTGGAATGGTCAGGGCGTTGCGGTCGCGCTGCGATGCTTTCTGAGCCATAGCAAAGTTGAAAAAAACCGCTTCGCAGCCGTCACGCGTCGAGCCATTCCAAGTGCGGTCACAAAAAAGAAGCCTCGGTCGCACTTGGAATGGATCAAAGCGTCGCGGTCGCGTTCCGATGTTTTTTGGGCCATAGGAAAGTTGAAAAAAACCGCTTCGCAGCCGTCACGCGTCGAGCCATTCCAAGTGCGGTCACAAAAAAGAAGCCTCGGTCGCACTTGGAATGGATCAAAGCGTCGCGGTCGCGCTGCGATGCTTTTCTGATTTTCAAGTCATTTGGTCAACCGGTCCGCGCGTCGAGCCATTCCACGTGCGGTCAAAAAAAAGAAGCCTCGGGCGCACTTTGAATGGCTTAAAGCGTCGCGGTCGCGTTGCGAAAAATCATGAGGAACTCGAAAAAAACCGCTCCGCAGCCGTCACACGCCGAGCCATTCCAACTGCGGTTACAAAAACAGTTTCTGAGCCACAAAAGTGGTACCGTGTTCAGAGTGATCCTGCGAAGCTCAAGATCATTGAAATAGCCGTCAGAAAGTGGAAAAGATCCCTCGATTTTGGAAAGTTAGAGTTATTTTTAAATTTCACGAAAATGTGTTGAACACGGCATGAGCTTCTCTTTTCTGGAAAACTTTAAAAATTCAAGATTTTTTGGGAAATTATGATTCCATCGATTCATTTTTTCAATTTTTCAGAAAAATTTTGGTCAATTTTCAACTAATTTATTCATTTTTTACCCATTAAAAGCTTCATACCATCTAATTATGTATCTTTCTGTTACCAATTTTCTTTAAAAGTGCAAAATAATAGTCCGGGGTACTGCAAGTCGTGTATACTCAAAAACCCAAAAAAATCGTCAACCAATTGTGAGTCCACGAGAACTTTTTCTCGCACTTCAACTGGACCGTACCCGTTCAAAAAAAAAATGAGGAAACCAGAAAAAAAAAAGTAAAAAAAGACGCAGCTGCAAGCCATTTGCGTTGGCAGCTGCTCTTGGACGAGAAGGAGAATTTGTCGAGTCGGATGTTGCAAAAAGATCCGACGGGATGTTCCATTCGAACTGAGATTTATGAGCGCTTGATTTCCTTCTGTTTCAAATCGCGAAAACATGGAGGGCTTTGGAGTGATTGGATTGGAGATAACGGGGATTGAGAATAAAAGAACCTTTTTTTGACTTGTTATGGAAATTTTGCGACGAAATCGTCAAACAACTGGATTAAGTTATAGTTATATAGGGATGGAGGCTGTGGAGAATTTTAGACAGAAAATTAAGCTTTAAAAAAATCGATTATTATAATTTTTCCATGCTTTATTCGCCAAATATAATGAGCTCATTTGGGAAATATTCAGATTTTTTTTTTAAATTAACCGCTTCAAATTTTTTCTTCCAAATGTTTTTAGAACGTTTCCGAGCAAAAAAAACATATAATGAAGCTTAAAAATTGTCACTTAAGGGATTTTTTCAAGAAAGCTAGCAAGCTGTGTTTAATTTCACTCCTCAAGTGGTCACTTAATAGTAAAATGTTGAAGTTTGTATCATGAATCAGTGCTTTATAAGCCTATACCCCACGTTGTCTTTTTCATCAGCTTTTTTTTGAATATTATTGGCCCCTTAAGTGGTTTCTTTAATGAAAAAAGAAATATACAGAAATCAGTTCAAACTGGATTTTTTTTTCCTCTGTTCGCTCCATTTTCTATCACTTTTCTTACTTCTAGAGCTACTTGAAGCTCCAAGAAGCAAAAGAAAATTAAAAATTTAAGATGACAATTTTTTTGAGTGAAGACCTTTCAACTATAGTGCTCGAAAAAATCGTCAAATTTGAAAAAAAGGAAGGAAGATTGATGACCCGCCATTTTATGTCACAACAGGCCCACAGCTGCTTAGACATGTGCAGCTGGCGGTGTGAAAAGGGCAATAAACATGTAATTTACTGGGCTCTTCAGGAATTCCGAGGCTTTTCAGAGCTTTTGGTAGCTTCAGAACCATTGAAAAATTTAGAAAATCGGAGAAAATTGATTAAAAATCAACTGGTACAGGACTTTTTCGGAATCGAGACCTAATATTTTCGGAAAGAACTACTAAATTTGGTTTTTCTAGTCTCTTCAGCAATTTTGAGGCTTTTCAGAGCTTTTTGTAGCTTTAGAACTATTGAAAAATTTAGAAAATCGAAGAAAATTGATTAAAAATCAACTGGTACAGGACTTTCTCGGAATCGAGACCTAATATTTTCGGAAAGGGCTACTAAATTTGGATTTTTTTTGGTCTCTTCAGCAATTTTGAGGCTTTTCAGAGCTTCTGGTAGCTTTAGATTCATGAAAATGGTTGAAAACCGAAGAAAATCGATTGAAAATTAGGTTACATGATGATTTATTTAGAAGAAAAGTGGTATATTTGCGAAAAGAGCTCTTTAATTTGGATTTACTGGTTTCTTCAGGAATTTTGAGGCTTTTCAGAGCTTTTTGTAGCTTTAGAACTATTGAAAAATTTAGAAAATAGAAGAAAATCGATTAAAAATCAAGTCGTATTTGATTTATTGTGAACAGAGCGTTGATAATTTTGAAAAGAGCAGCTGGATTTCGATTTTCTAAGTTCTTCAGGAATTCGAAGGCTTCTCAGAGCTTTTGTAGCTTTAGAACCATAAGAAATGGTTGAAAATCGAAGGAAATTGATTAAAAATCAACTGGTACATGATTTATTTGGAAAAGAAAGGCAATTTTTTGAGAAGGGTAGTTAAATTTGGATTTACTGAGCTTTCCAGGGAACTCAGTGCTTTTCAGAGCTTCTACTCATTCTAAAAGTATAAAAGAAGGTCAAAAAATGAAAAGTTTTGATTGAAGTTAGACTTTTACTGATATTGTATCACTGTTTTTGAATTTTTCACTCGGAGGATCAGTAGCTTATTATAAAGCGAGGATTTTTATAATCTCATTTAAGTTGGTACAAGAAAATAACATAAATGTATTCTATCAATTCCACAAAGCCTTCATAAATCTGTCAATTCCCGCCTAGAATAGATTTTAAAGCCCTCCGGAGGCTTTCCGATTCATTGTCAAAGCGCAGAATGCTAATTAATGTCGGCTATAATTTTTCAGGTCTGGGTTCCGTCTTTCCAAGATTCGGATGGCGACGGGGTCGGCGACGTCCAGGGGCTCATGAATCGGATGGATCAGTTGAGAAAGTCTGGAGTTCAGGTATTATTTTTGGGATGATGAACGCCAGAGTGGTCCCTATAGGGGTCTAGTGCCGTGTTCAAAGTAATTTCCGCGAAATGCAAAATGGTCTCTGACCCTCCAAAATTTAGTTATCTTTCTCTTTCTCTGACGGCTATTTTGAATTTCGCGGAATCACTTTGAACACGGCATAGGGCCTGATTACAAGTCCTCAAACCTTAAGTTGTCACTATAGGGGTCTAGGGCCTGATTACAAGTCCTCAAATCTCAAGTGGTCTCTATAGGGGCCTAGGGCCTGATTACAAGTCCTCATATCTCAAGTGGTCCCTATAGGGGCCTAGCGCCTGATGACAAGTCCTCAAATCTCAAGTGGTCAATATAGGGGTCTACGGCCTGACACCAAGTCCTCAAATCTCAAGTGGTCACTATAGGGGTCTAGGGCCTGATTACATGTCCTCAAATCTTAAGTGGTTTCTAAAGGGGTCTAGGGCCTGACCCTAAGTCCTCAAACCTTAAGTGTTCACTATAGAGGTCTAGGGCCTGATTACAAGTCCTAAAATCTCAAGTGGTCCCTATAGGGGTCTAGGACCTGATTACAAGTCCTCAAATCTTAAGTGGTCACTATAGGGGTTTTTAAATGTTTTCACTATGATTTTTAGGTTAAAAAGAAATATTTGACCTACGTTGATAATTTTTCATTCATAAGCGCTTGTTTTTGAATTTCCCTGAAGGATCTTTTAAGGGTTTTCAGCTTGAAAATTGTAAAATCATTTAAGGGAGCACTTGAAGATTGCTCATTTTTTGAGCCTGTTGAAAAAAAATACGTGAAAATGTTCAACTAAAATTTGGCCAATATTTTTTGCCCATTTTTTAAAATTCCAAGTGAAAACTTGAGGAGTTTTTGGATTAAATTTATAAAAAATCGAAGTTCGATTTTGAAGAGTACCTACACTTGAGTGATCTTCAAGAGATAAACTGAAACTGCCTTTTAAGTGGCCACTTAAGGTTAATCTAACCGGTTCTCTGAAAACAAATGGACACTAAAGCGTTTTTATGATTTCTTCTAGGATTTTCTAGGGATAGCGATGACCACTTGAGTGATCACTTCCAAAAATCAATAACAAACCTTTAAGTGATCACTTTAAGACTCTCTGGCCATCGCCTTTCCTCATCACCGACGAATTCTCCAACGCCGTGAGAAGCTACGATCAAATGGACCCCAAAATCGGGGTCAATCAATTGGCGGATCAGTTGATCCAAACGGCTCATGATAATGGTTGAAATTAAATGATTAATCAATAAAAACTCCGATAATTCAGAAATAAAACTTATAATCAGCGTCCCGATCGCGACGACTTCCCTGGAGCACGAATGGTTCCTGAATTCGGCCTCGGCCAGCAAGCCCGACCACAAGAATTTCTCTCAGGTTCGGCTTTTTTTGAGGTTCAAGTGTGCTCCAGTGAACAGTATAGCCATTTAGACTTGAAAAAAAGAACTAGAAATTGAAAATTGTTCAGAAATATAGTGCTGGCCAGATATTTCAAAGTGGTTTCTCGAGTATAACTTCTCTAAAAATGGCTCAAATGACTTGAAACTTCGCACAGATGTCAAAAAACTATGCAGTAACCTAATTCTAAAAATAAAATTGATTTGCTCGAGTCAAACCGAATTTGTGAGCAAAAAACCAAAAATTGTGAAAATTGGAATTTTTCTCTTGAGGTTCAACAAATCATATTTTCGAAGAAACGTCGATTTTCAATCAGAAACTTTTTCTTTTTCTTTGTAAAAAAAGATCTTCGACTTTAAAAAAACCTAAACAGCCCCTACCAAGTAAGAGCGAGCCTTCTAAATTAAATTTTGAAAGTCTTGAACTTTTTGAAGTTTTTTTGAGAGCTCTAGGCCGCAGGAAAATCAAGACGGTTCCTTTGAAAAATAACCGACTTAAAAACGAGTTGGCGTTGTAGAATTGTAGAAAGTTATTATTTGAAAGGGGGGTCGGTAAGATTTGAGCCATTCCAAATGCGACCACGGCGAGTGGACTAAATTTCAAAAATGAAGCTCCGGAACTTACAAATTGAGCCACGCTTTCATCAACGGAATGAAATGTTTTCTGGCTTCAATTATTTTTGGAAAAACTGAAAAATGACTAAACAAAAAATTCAAAAATTCAAAAAAAAAATTCCAGTTCTACACTTGGGCGAGCAACTCAGCGGCTGGAGAATACTTCACGCAGAAGAAAAATTTGTTCTATCTTCACGAAAAAGGAAATCCGAAGGCGCCGATTCTCAACTGGCAGAACACCAATCTCCGACAGAAAATGCTTGTTGGACTCTCCCAAGTGTTCGCATTTCAAAAGCGTACGTTTCAGGAGGTGCTGACGTCTTGGATGGACCGTGGAGTCGATGGATTCGAGCTGGTCGGAATTGAATATTTGGCTAGGACGCCGAATGGAACCGAACCTGTGGGTCTTTGATTGGGTGTTGAGAGGCTTAGCCACCTTGCCAAGTTTGAAAAATATCAAATGTCTCTTGCGAATTTTGAAGGGCTGGGGTCGAATAGAAAAACTTTCTGAAAAAGAAAGTTTGAGAAATGGCAAAAACGAGGAGAGGCTTCGAACCCTCGAGTCTCATACTAATAGACGCGTCCTTTAGCCATTAGAACAGACCATACTTTGAACGAAAAAATCTCAAAAATAGCGTCAAAATTTTTTCAGGAACCTTTTTCTTTGAGTACGAAGGTTAGGTTGGAAATTCTGAATTTTATTTTCTTCTTTAAATTTGTGACTTATTGGCAAAAACGCCGACAGGAGTCGAACTGGCAGTAGAAAATTGACCATTCGGCCTTTAGAATTTTTTAAATCCAATACGCCATTTTTTTTATTTCAACAATGTCAAGGACTGCACCGAAGATCTGGCCAAAAAAAAAGACAAAAAAGTTTTTTCCCTGATGAGGAGTCGAACCCAAGACCCCTTACCTCAAGTCTCATCATTCAACTCAATTTTTCAGGATTGGGACGCGATCTATGACGTCATCCGCGACATTCGCTTCCACGTCGATGGTCACTCCGCCGAGAGCACAGTTCTCAATGGGAAAAAAGTGTTCGTTTTATAGGGATTTTGAAAATCCGCCCTGCGCCTTTAAATTCCCTTCAAGTATTCATTGAAGTTATTACCTATGAAGCATGGTAATATAGAAGAACCTGGAAAAAATATACTTAAAGGCGCAGGGCGGAGCTTTTATGTTTGCCTCTGCGCCTTTAAATTTTCCTTATAGTATTTTGGATTTATTAACTTACTATAGTATAATGCATTGAGCAGGTAAGATGGAAAAAACGGGGAAAAATATGTTTAAAGGCGCAGGGTGAAGCTTTCGTTTTTGTCTCTGCGCCTTTAAATTTTTTTTCGAGTCATCAGTGAAGTTTTTATATTACTTCACTGTAGAGTCAGGGCTGCTGGTTTAGAAAAAAGAGGTGAAAATATGTTTAAAGGCGCAGGGGAAGCTTTCGTTTTTGTCTCTGCGCCTTTAAATTTTCCTTCTAGTCATCCCTGAATTTTTTATATTACTTTACTGTAGAGCCGGTGCTGCTGATATAGTGCAAAAGGAGTAAAATATGTTTAAAGGCGCAGGGCGGAGCTTTCATCATTGCCTCTGCGCCTTTAATGGATTTTTTTAGAGGAAAATGCTCGAACTTTCTAGATTTTTCTCATTCAGAGCCTTGTTTGCAAGAAGAGATGAGGCCAAAGAAAAGGACAAGAAAAACTTGGCGAAAAGCGGTCTTGACACGGTGATCAACTACGAGCTGGGCGAGGTCGAGAAGGACTCGAGTTTGTTTTTTTCAGAAACTAGGAAATTTAAAATATCAAACACAAATTTGCTGTAGAAAACAGCTCAAAATTGAAAGTTTATCGCTTTTTTTCCTTTCAAAGCTTCATAACTTCGTTCAAAATGAAGCGATTTATAATATTCGTACTTTTTTGGAACCACCTTGAAATGGGCTTTGAAATGCACTGAAAAACGTTCGAAATTTATAGAAATTTGTCACAAAAACGAGGGATCCATCGCGACTTGTGTCCACGAAATCCTCTCCGATGTCCTCCTGTTCCACACGCTCAACGAGAATGTTTGGCCTCAGTGGCAGGTGATTTTATTAAATATGCCTTTTGAAAGTTTTTCCTCGAAGCTACAATATCTAGCTGCAAAAAAGTTGATAATATGTATCAATTTATCCTCAAATACCGAATTATTTAGTTTTTCGCATGGACATGGTTCATCTCAAAGGTTTATAACAATAAAAGATTAGTATATCCCCTTAAGCGACCACTTTTTCAAGCTGTAGCGCCCCTTATAGAGAAGTAACGTGGTACCTAGAGAGGAACCTTTATGAGCCCCTAAATTTGTCCCTATAGGGACCACTATGACTATTCTAAGAACTCTAAACGACGAGCATGCTCCCCTAGAGGAGCCACTAACTGAAACCCCTAGAGGGGTCACTTTAATAAGCTTTAGCGCCATTTATAGGTGAGTAACATGGTCCCTAGAAAACAACCCTCAACGAGACCTAAGGTTTCCCTAGAATGACTACTTCGCCTTTTCTAAGAACACTAAACGGCGAGCATGCTCCCCTATATGGGGCCACTAGAGGGGCCACTTTCGCAAGATTTGGGGCTCCTTATAGGGGAGTGAAGTGGCTCCTAGAGGGGTACCTTCAAGGCCATTTTTGCAAGAACACTAAACGATAAATGCTCCCCCTATAGAGCTCACCTACTGAAACCCCTAGAGGGACCACTTTTGCAAGCTTTAGTGTCTCCAAAAGGTGAGGTAGGGTGGCTCTTAGAAAAAAAACCTTGAAGAACCCCTAAAGTTGTCCCTATAGGGACCACTATGACGATTCTAAGAACTCTAAACGACGAGCATGCTCCCCTAGAGGGGCCACTAACTGAAACCCCTAGAAGATCCACTTTTGCAAGTTTTAGGGCTCCTTATAGGGGGGTAACGTGATCTCTAGAGCGTAACCTTGAAGGATCTCAAAGGTTCTCCTTATAGGGACCACTCTAGGGTTGAATATTTGCCTTTCCTTTTGAGAAAATCCTCTTTCAGTTCGGCTCTCCCTGGCTCTCCCGCGTCGCGACCAGAGCTGGAAGCCGAGCTCATGCTCAACTCCTGCTCCTGCTCCAGCTCATGCTCCCCGGCACCAACAATGTCTACTACGGCGAAGAGCTCGGCATGCGCGACCTCGCCAACGACACTAAAGTGAGCTCTCTAGGGGTCTCTTAAGTGGGGATGGATTCAGGTTGCCCCGCAACGCGGCGCAATGCAATGGGACGACACGGCGAACGCCGGTTTCACGTCGGCCGCAGTTTCTGGAATTCCTGTCAATTCGGACTTCAAGAATATCAATTGGCAGGTTCGGTATGAGCAAAATTTTTTGAAAAAAAAATAGGTTGGCTTAATTCGAAAATTTGAGATTTTCTTTGTAAAAATTTGTAGAAAAAGTTAATCTTCCGAACTGACATACTAAGAAAAACTGTAGTGGCCACTTAAGAGGTTCTTCAAGGACTACCTAAAGAGGGCGCTAGAACCACCTCAGTCCAATTTTTCCCGTTTAGTGGCTTCTATAGTGTTTTTAGCGTTCTAGACCTCTTTAGACTTGTTATAGTACCACCTGGACTTTTAAAGTTGTCACCAGTTACTAGCCGCTTAAGTGGCCACTAAGCTGACTACTATAGTGGCCACTAAACGTCAAAACCTTTAAGTGCCCACTTGAGAGTTTCCCAGTACGCTATCTATCCACACGCTTCAGCTCTCATTATTTTAAAATTCAATGATTTTTCAAAATTTTCTTTGGAATTCTCAAGCGTCGCGTGTCCCTTTAAATTCCCAAAATCGATTATTTTTCCAGAGACAATACGCTGAAGATTCATCTTCACTGAAGCTTTTCTCCAAACTGGCCAAACTTCGCCAGAGAGACGACGCCCTGAGGTCGGGCGCAACTTTGATGGGCCGACTGGTCGACGGAGCCTTCACTGTCACTCGATTCAACAATTTCGAGAATAGGACTACCGGATTGGTTCGTTTATAGTTTGATAGAGATTTCAAAGATGAAGAGAATGGTGGAAGTTCTAGAAAGATTGGTTTGGATTGAGGAAAGTTATGAGGTCTTAACAATGAGAACCTTATCTTGAAATTCATAGAGAGCTTCAAAAATCGAGGGGTAGAGTAATCATGCAGTTCTGGGACTATTCAGAAAATTTTCATTCTTATCTTCAATCTTCAAGCTTGAAATGAAAAAATAATGATTTTCTCAACTTTACCTGCTTTATTATCACCTTAATCAATACCCCGGACCTCAGTAAAGCAAACCGGACGTTTTTGAGAACTTCTAGTGATCACTTAAGAGTATTGAAACCGCTAAAGGGATCACTAGAAAAGCTCCTAAAAGTCTGAGGCGCGTCCAGTTTGCATTAAAAATGACCGAGACAAGGATGAAGACAATTTATTTTCTTGAACCCGAGAAATTTTTCAGATCTACGTGGCCGCATTGAATTTCGCGCCGCACACCGTCAAACTTCCCATTGCCGACCTTCCAAGTCATGCGAACTTGGCCAAATCGACGGTAACTAATATTTATTTATTAAAAAAGCAAAGGGGAAAAAAAACAAAAAATGCGAAAAAAACATTAAGAAATAAATGTAGTTTGAAGTATTTTCTATGTAGGTTTTTTTCCCTAACACGTAAGGATCTAGAAACTGTTAAAATGAATTAATGGAATGGAAGGCGGGATTAGACAGATCATTTTTGAAGATAGAGAAAATGTGAGAAAGAGAAGTATTAGTGATATCGAGAGAAAGCACTAAAAAATCGACATTTTTTTGATTTTTTTAGAAGTTACGTCTTGAAGTTTAAGCAGAAAAAAAGATGTTAATCAAGGGAAAAATTTTAATTATTCATATAACTTTCATGAGCGAGTTAGAATGATCAGTAAGCTAAATCTAGAAAAAGGTTAGGAAGACGAAAAATTTTTGAATTTGCAGGCTCTCAAAAATTCCTATTTTTTTATATTCAAAAATACATCAAATCAGAAGATGGAAGGAAAGCAAAAAAATTAACGAAACAATTTTGAAATCTTACAAAGTATACAAACTTAAGAAACCAACCTATCCAACAACCAAAAAAAAACAATTTTATCCCTTTTCCAGATCGTCACGGCCACTTCCAACTGCGAACAGTACACGGCCAGGCAGTCGGTTGACTTGAGCTCGAAAGAAATCGAATTGGAGACGAATCAAGGCCTCGTTTTCCGTTATCCTGCTTGATTCCGATTCCATTGTGTTTCAAATGTAATATTCGCTTGAAATAAGCTAGAAGTTCGTTGTTTCTCCCGGTTTATGATTTAAAAATGATGCGAAAGGGTTTTTTTTAACTTCTTTTCAAAGTAGCAGAGAAAAAAAAAGTTTTATTTGACTTATTTGAATGATCAATAGGCGTTTTTCGCAGTTTGAAGTTTTTTTAAAGTATGTAAAAAAAGTACAAAATTGAACGACAAATGAAAAAAATATTTTCAAAGTTTTCGAAATCGAATTTTTCCCGCTATTTCGCCTTGGAGCGCAAATACGCAATTTTTCCTTTTTCAAAAATTTTCCAATTTCATTCTTTTTTTTTCTTCTTCCTTTTTCATTTTATAATGCTTGTTCAAAGTATTTTTCATGCACGAAAACGATTTAGGTAAGGGTTCACTTAAGTGCTGTTAAATACGCTGTAGTGAGAATTAAATTATATATATTTTTTCTATTCAAAAGTGCAAAAAACTGTTTCGCATCAATTTTTTCTTTTCTTTTTTCGCCGCCATTTTTCTTATTCACATCGATTTGTAGTACGGTGACATATCTATCTTCAGTTCTACCTGATTCTTTCACCTGAAAAATCATATTTGCAATCATTGCCAAAAAAAAATCTTCACTGCTTAATTTCGCTTTCCTTAACAGATTTTTGATATTAATGAACCTACAGGTACACTAACTTACGCTTATTTTTTTTTAAATTTCAGTTCAAAAATATATTTTTTTTTTTGTTGTATATTGTTTCAGTTGTCCTTGTTGATAATTGTTGCATAATAAAGCAAGTTTTTGCGATTTTATGTAGAAGAAAGAAGTAATGTTATCATTCATTATGTAAATAAAGAAAAAGATTGGGGCTGGTAGATAAGAGATTAAAAGGTTACCGCAATTTGCCGTGAGCACGGCGGCAGGTACAAGTTGTCAGAAGATTGATGACAGGCGATATAATAGGTTTTTGAGGTGTCGAAGGCTGATATTGTTAGTTTTTCTTTTGAAAAAAAGCTTTTATCTTGCCGCTTTCAAACTTGGAAATTGTGAAATTTTTTTGAAAAATTTTGAAAATAAAAAAAGAATATTTCTAGTGCCCATCACTTTTCTAGATTCAACTAGGTTTTTCAAATTTCTGGTGATTTTTTTCAAAAAAATATCATATATTTAAGGTGTTCTAATTTTTTTAGCCACCACTGTAGGCATTTTATTTTTTTCTAACTTTTTTTGTTGTTGGTAAAAATCTCATTGAATAAAATCTTGTGTTCTTGACTTCCAAAATTTTCAGAAAACGATAGAAAATCTTCAATTGGTTATTCAAAGACACTGAAACGTATGGAAACGGATGGTTCTTCTTTTTGAAGGTTATTTTTAAAATTTTAAATGCTGTGCTCAATATAATTTTTGCGATTTCAAAATTGACGCGTTATTTG
Source organism: Caenorhabditis auriculariae (assembly GCA_904845305.1). Lineage (NCBI taxonomy): Eukaryota > Metazoa > Nematoda > Chromadorea > Rhabditida > Rhabditidae > Caenorhabditis > Caenorhabditis auriculariae. Next base: position 1,038,082 of record CAJGYM010000014.1, on the reverse strand, counting down.
AGTTTCAATATACGGTAAGAAAAAAATTCTGGGTCCTACAAAAACAACGATTTTACGCGCGAAACTCAGAATTTGAAGCTATTCGGGTATTTTTGAAACTTAATTTCTAAACTCGCGCTTAGAAGTCATCACATAATGTATGTGGTTAAAGACCCATTTTTCTGAAGGCTCCCGAAATTCGAGTTTCGCGAAATCATTTCAAGGAATTTTTGAAATCGATTCTGAAATCGCCGAAATTACCTCGAATACGTGGGAGGTTTATGTGCTTTAAAATTTTTTTGCTTTTTTCTTCAAGAAAACTTTTGAGCCTTTTCGATGCATTAATTTTAAATAAAATCAACGATGAAACAGTTAATTAAACGCTATTACTTTTTTTTATTTGTTTTTTTGAACAATATCATATTTTTTTTGAGTGTTCAAACCTTTCTGATGCGCAAAATTCCAATTTTAAAGTCCCAGAACCAGTTTTTCCCTTACAAGGAAGGCCATTTCACTTTGGGGCTGGGAAAAAGCCTAAAAATGACCAGAATACTTCTTGATAGACCTGATAAAGATATTGAATATCTTAAACTGCACGAATTTCTAGTTTTTGAGGAGAAAAAAAATCCAGAGAAAAACCTCAAAAATTGTGGAAGTAGGCTATTTTGAGCCTTTCAGCTCTTATCTATCAAAATCTAGAGAATTTCGCAAGTTCATGTTTTCAGGAAACTCATCTGGAACATTGGAGAAAGTTCGAATTTTTCAAAAATACTCAACTTCAAAGTGAGAAATGATTATTTTTCCAAAAATTCAAGCCTTTCCGCTGCATAACTAGGGACCGCAAAGCCACGCCCCTTTTCGCGATAGAAAAAGTGGCTTTTTTTTGGTTTTCAACTTTCATTTTGCTGTAGTTGCAAAATATGTGGAACTTGATAATAAATTTTGGCACACATGTACAAAAAAGCTTCCTCTTTCGTTTAAAAAAATATTTCACGCTTTTTTGATGCGTTCGCGCGGAATGTCGTACAAAAACGTGAATGGAACTAAAAAATTTTGTCGTTTTTTGCTTTTTCATGTGTTTTTCAGGTCAACGCACTCTTTCTTTTTTTAAATAATGATTTTTGATTCAAGTAACGGTAATTTTAAAACAATAAAATAAAAAAATTCGTCTTTGCCAAAAAAATTTTTAGGGAGTGCCGAAAGTCCTAATTCAAAAATATCGTTAATAAGCGAATATAATCGAGTTTTTTTGTTTTTTTCAAAATTTAGACCATGGGCTTACTTAAATTTTTTTTCCACAGCATATGTGCTTGAAAAAAAGTTGTTTGATACGCAAAAAAATGCTCTTGAAAATAGAGAATAAAAATTAGCGGCGTTTATTACACAGAAAAACGGTCGAACGCAGGTTTTTTTAAACGATTATATACATTTATTAGTAAAAAAATCTTTCAATTAAAAAGAATAAAAATAAAAAAATTCGTCTTTGCCAAAAAAATTTACGGGGCCGTTTTAATGCAGCGATCGTTAATAAAGGCAAAAAAAGCACTGAAAAAAACAGTTTTTTCGAAGTGAATTTCCACGAAAAGTTTGAGAAAAAATTTGCAAACATATTCTGATAAAAATAGCTAAATTACTTCAAAATTTTCTTTTTGAAATAGGCAATCTGTGCTATTCAAACGGCTCAAGGATATGGCGGATGGAAACTCCCCTCGTAATACTTAACAGCTTGGCGCAGCGCGTGCGCTGCGATTTTTCATTTTGAGGTCGCGAGTTCGATGCCCGCAAGCGTCAGTTTTTTGTTTTCTGGAAAATACTGACTTTTTCGGCAAACTAGCTGATTAGCATCATTTTAGCACTCTATTATAATTTGTTACATCATAATAGACCAGTATCAAAAACTTGTTCTAGAAGAAAAAAATTGAGAAAAAAATTTCAAAAACTATATAATACCAAAATTTCAGTACTAAAAAAATGGTGCGCGGCGCGCCACATTTTCCGTCATAACTTTTTTCATCTTCAATCTTTTTTGAAAAACTAAACGGTTCTGAGTTTTGAATCGAAACAGCTATCAAATCATACAAAACTCAATGCTGAAAAAAATTTTTTGAAAATTCGTCTGCGGTCCCTATGCATAACACCCCAATCAGCCCGATATTACCCGCATAATCAAATCAGCGGGACATAATCTGTCGGTTGATCCGCTGACTGACACCCAGGCGATGATACCGTCGTCGTGGCGGCGATCCTTTTGGGCTGTCACGGACGCCAATAATTATATCGCGCCGCCACGTCTTCTTTTTTTTCTCGCCTTCATTCGCGCCCTTCTGCTATCAGTCGCCACGATCCGTGGCAAGGTTCATCATCGCCCGCGATCGCCGCACTTGATCCGCACGCGCTGGAGAAATTAATTAACAGATGAGATGCGCCCTGTTGTGAACATACACAAATGTAACTTCACTTTTTTTTGACCGAAAAAAGTTTTAATTATAATTTTAAATGGCCATTATAGAGGCTCGCCAAGGACTACTTGGAGAGGACACTAGAGTGACCACTAAACACACCTCTATAGTGGCCACTATTTTCCGTTTTAGTGGCCACCTCAGTAGTTTTTCATCCAGTATTCCTTCCAGTTACTCTGATCATTTTAAGAAAAACAGATTGGACCAGTTATGTTGATCCATTGACCCCTAAAGTGGGCACTAAAACTTTTTGTGGTAGCATTTAGACCTCTATAATGGCCACTAATTTTTAACCCCTTATGTGGCCACTAAATTGACTACTATAGTGGCCACTAAAACGTCAAAACCCTATAGTGACCACTAAAAACTTTCCCAGGTTTTTTTTTTAAACGTTACTGCGTAAAATTTCAATGTCCACTCAAGAGGTTCTTCAAGTAGGACACTAAAGTGGCCACTAAAATCACCTATAAAGGCCGCTTTCGTATACCCTACAGCTTTTAGTGGTCTGGTAGTAGCACTTAGACCTCTATAGAGGCCACTAATTTTTAACCCTTAAGTGGCCACTGATTCGATAGCTATAGTAGCCACTAACACCTCAAACCCCTGGAGTGGCTACTGAAAATTTCTCCAATCATTTAGGATGAAAACGACGAAGCTAAGGAATTACTAAAGAAATAAGAAAAAAAATAAAAAAATAAAGAAATAAAAAAAGGTTAGAAGCGCCGTTTGGTGAACAGAGTTGTAAATGAATTTTCCCTATTTTCGAACTGGAAAGTCGAAATTTCTGTACTTTGAAAAAAAGAAGGATTTTTAGAGATGAGATTAGTCATTATCCAAACAGATATGAACTTTTTTTTAACTGGGAAACCCGAAGTTTTAGAAATTTCAAACGTGTGACAGGATTAGAAACGTCGGAACAACGCCTTTTTTTCGACTTATTCAATTTTTTTCTACGAAAAATTCAGAGCTGATTAATTAATTATTCTATTTTATGGATTTTTTTATTGTGTTTTTTTGACTCTGTTCATGAATCTTATTGATGGAATCTGCTTTCATTTTTTTTTTTTTTGAGTTCAAGAAGGGGTTTTATTAGACGGCTTGGCAACCTAGTAGATAGAGAGAATAGAATATTCAAATTTTTTTAGCAATTTCATAAATTTTCACTACAAAAATTATGATGTATTAACATTTTTTTATGGCGCTCACACGTGTCAAGGCATTTCTAGTGACCACTTTAGTAGCGTCAGTACCCTTAAGTGGCCCCTAGATTCGCTCTGAAACTTCCGCAGCCCTTCAGTTTTTTGTTACCGAGGTCCGAGCAGCTATAAGATTTCGAAGCCTTGAGATTCAAAAAAAAAAGGATTTTTTTTTCTGATACGTGCCGAAATGTTTAAGCTTCCATTATTTTTGCAAGATTTTTTCAAAAAAAGAAGATATTTTAACAAGATTCCTGTTGACTTGATTTTGAATACAATAACTTTTCATATAAATTTTGGCGGCTCTTTTTTTTTCTGAAGGGTGTTACTTAAGGTTGACCCCTTCAAAAAAGACCGACAGAGAAGTTCGATGACAGCTCGGGCCACGTGTGGCCCAAGCGCCATTTTTTCCCTTCAAAATGCGGCGCCTCCTTTGTCGGCTGTCCACTGACCCGCCTTACTACCGTAGCCGTCCTCCTTGGAAGGAGGCGGCCTTCCTTCGGACCGCCCATCTCTTCTCCAACTTTCCTCGTCTTTTCCTTCCTTCATCCCTATCCTACGGCTTTGTTCTGCTTATTTACGCCGAGGGTACTGTATTTCAAAAATAATACTCTCTGATTATTCGGGATGGCTGGTGATACCATCGCTTTTAACCATATTTTGGGCCAGGTTTGTTAATTTTTCGCATTTTTCTGTAAATCTTCGGGTCGCATAGAGCATGGGCTCAACGCTATGATTTGTGTTGGGACTTCTGTTTTGACGCCGAACCGTTTTTGGTCGGCTGCACTTTTTTGAGCGTCTTTTGAGACTTTAAACATGTGACCATCTTTTTTTAACAATTTATAAGATTTCTGGAATATTTATATACTTCTCATCTATTTTTTTTTTTTGGCTTTTGATTCATATCAAATTTTACCATTTACCTCGCTTCTCGCTTGTTTTTTTGTTTTTTTAAAGCCAAAAATATCAAATTTTGCTCAGCTAGTGTTTCAAATATACAGAGAAGACGAAACTCCTGGAGAAAAATTTTTTTCAATTATTTTATTCATCACAAAAAAATCTTGATTCTGAACTTTTTTTTATTATTTCAAGGTTTTTCATATTTTTTTCTGACTCTTAAAAAGCTTAAAACATCTATTTTTTTGTCAAGCTAGTTAATTAACAATCAATTTTTTTCTTTTTCTTTCATTTTTTTAAATTGAATTACAAGGCGTAATCTCAACGCTTTGGAAAAAGCTCAACAATTTATAATTTTTTTCTGAAACAGTTTTGTAATATTTAATCGACCTGTTGTTGAAGTATATTAAGAGGAAAAAAAAAGCTATTCTCTTGGATTTTCCTCAATTTTTCGTCTTTTTAAAGGATTGATCAAAGTTCATCATTAAAAACGGAAAGTCCTGTTTTAAAAATGAGCAGTTTCGAATTTGAGATTCTTTGGACTTTTTTTTTTGTAGAAATGGCATTCTTTCATCCTGGTAACCATTAAGGGGCTCGAAAAAAGGCTAAAAAATCGAATTTATTGAAATATTTTCTTCAGAACTTTAAGAATAAGAACGCTTCAACGAATCGAACAATTTTCTAAAAAAGACTGGAAAGAAGGTCGTTTTTTCGAGTTTGACCCATTTTTTCCTCCAAAAAAGCCTAAAAATCAAATTTGATCGATAAAAACGAAACGTTCGCACTTTAAAGGGGCGCGTCAACCAGCTCGGCGGCGTTTTCATCAACGGCCGTCCGTTGCCTCAACATGTACGCGTCAAAATCATCGAAATGGCTTCGAAAGGCATCAAGTTTGTTTTTTTTCGGAATTTTTCTCGAGTTTTCTGAATTTTGTATGTTTTTCAAGGCTTGAGCTTCAAAATTCGCAGTTTTAAAACATTCTAAAAAGTCCATTTTTTTAAGCTAGAAATTAAAAAAATTGTAGGTGTGATTCTCATAAAATTGTTCATTATCAGTCATTTTTCTCTCTTTTCTATTTTTCTTTTTTTTAATCTTGCTGAAGGCTAGTTTTCAAAAAAACCGATCCTAAATATTATCCGAGTTGAGCTAAAAGTTGAGAAAACTTGGTTTACAGTTTTTGAAAATCTATTTTTGTTTTTAGTTTTTTTCAGCCCTGTTACAGCATTTTCAAAGTTGTTCCCATTTATAATCGGAAATTTATAATATTCTTTAATTTTATTCGATAATTATTCCAGACCCTGCCACATCAGCCGCCAACTTCGAGTCTCCCATGGAGCCGTCTCGAAAATCCTCAATCGGTATGCTGAAACGGGATCGATTTCGCCTGGACATGTGAGATTTTATTTTCATTGGATTTTATTGGTTTGAAAATTTCTCCACATTATAAAAATGAACGCGAAATTTTTTTTTTCGACTTTTTTTTTGGTTTTTTTGACTTTCGTATGCTTTCCTGTGCCTATCTTGTACTAGGTCGTTTCAAAAAGTACCGTAATCGTTTTCGTTTGTTAGACTACCGTAGGGCTTACAGTAATCATTGTTCTTATTGAAAACATATTTTTTCTTTTGATGACGTCAGAAGAAATGAAGAGAAAATTGGTCTTTCAGTGTTTGAAGATGAAAAAATGGGCCACCGTTTACAGTAATTTTTAAATCTTTACAGTAATCTTCAAAAACTGTTACAGTCATCCTCAAAACCCGTTACATTAACCCTCAAAACCGTTACAGCAATCCTCAAAAACCTTCACAGTAATCCTCAAAGACCGTTACAGTAATACTCAAAAACCGTTGCAGTAATCAAAAAATCCAATTCCGATTCAAAATCGTGTAGAAAATTAGGATCTATATGGAAAATTATAAAATTCTTGTTTTATATTCCTAAACTCAAGTTCTATCGCTCGAAAAAAGTTTTTTGGTCCACCTCAAAATTTATTCAAAAATTCGAATTTTCGCGCTCTTTTCCCCGGCCAGCCAGGTGGTTCCAGCTATCAACAACCCTATCCCTTCCTTATTTTTCTGTCAGTAGAAAATCCCCAACTCGGTTACGGTAGCCTCGGTGAAGATGAAAAAGGGAAGGCGACAGCTGTCTGCCGCGGTGGCTGTTGCAAAATCGCCACGGGTGGTCGTCCCCCGATTTCTTTTCTTCCCTTTCTTAGTCAATCTACTGTTTCCTACCTGAATACCTTAGTAGGTAGGTAGACCTATCAATCTTCCTATTTTCAAGAATTTGAAGCGAAAAACAACTGCAGTTCATTAATAAAAAAAAAAGGAAAAGAAGTTATTTTTGATGTGGATCTTTGACTCGAAATACACGGGAAATAAAAAGGGAGCCTAGAAATTGGAATTTTGGGACATTTTCACCATTAGACTGGTTTTTTTCTTCCAGAAAAATAGCAAAGAATCAGAAAAATTGGGGTTACGGTACGGTATACTGTAAGGCTTAAAATAGCTCCTTTCCGGTAAGAAAGTTCAAATTGACTACGTTATCCGTATTTTCTCCAGTTGATACCTTTTTTGAAGAAAATTAAGTTTCATAACTTGAATTTAGGAATATAAAACAGAACTTCTATAGATTGTTTATAGAGATCTAAATTTCTAGGACTGTTTGAACCGGAATTTGAATTAATAAAAGAAAAATTATTCAAATAGGCGTAAAAGGGGGTTCGCTGCAAAGTTGCTCCATTGACACACTTTTTTTCAAAACGCCAAAAATTTTTTTCACTTTTTTTTTCTTTTTCTTCTTGTCTTTATCTCACGTTTTTTTGTTTCTGTTCTTTTTTATTCGTATATACCGACGCTTGGCTCAGTTCTGGTCAGAAATACGAGAATTTCAATCATCTTAATGTTTTAAATGTTTTTTTGTGCAGATAATTTTCAAGTTTGGATCAGTAATATATACTTTTATCTGATTTATCATGTTAAAATGATTATTTGTCGATTTTAACTTTTGAAATTTGAAGATCGGCGGCAATCCGAAGGCTCGAAGTACAGTCCAAGCTGTTGAAAAAAACAACTTTTGCTCGTTTTCGACCAAAAATCCGGATATGGGCGCCTCGGAACTCCGCGAACAGTTGATTCAGCAAGGTTTGTGATTTTTGAAGTATTTTTGGAAAAGTAGAATTTGAAATTTTCTGAAAATTTTCGGTTTTTGTGTGGAAGAAGTACATAAAAACACGTTTTTCAAAGGTTTTTAAATTATTAAACTCGAAACTGCACCATTTTTGAATGAAGTGTTCATTTAACTTTTCTAAAATCGATTTTTTAAATTTTTAATGGACTTTCTAACAAAAGAAATTCTCTCTGAATCCATGAATCCTTCCATTTTCTACGCCTATTGCCCAATTTACGGGCCCTCACGGGCAGACGTAAATTGCATAATCCGCCACGCGTCTGTAAAGTGCAAACGGTTGTGGCGACCTTGCTTTTATTATATTTTAGCCTAGGCGCGTAAAATTATGTAACTAAAGACATAAAATATATTTTATTGTTCCAGAAATTTGCACGAGAAGTTCGGCGCCCACAATTTCTGCCATCAATAGGCTGATTAAAAGTCGCGGATGTTTGAAAGAGAAAAAGGAGAAGCCGAAACGGCTCAGCTACAGTATCGACAGTATCCTCGGCATTTCTATCGGTAATTTTTTCTTGCAAAAATTTTTTTCGAATCCTTATCATAGTGATAAGAACGCGCGCGGTGACCTATACGCGCCAGCCGCGATTAGCCGTCACATGGGGGTATAGCTCAGTGGCAGAGCATTCGACTGCAGATCGAGAGGTCCCCGGTTCAACTCCGGGTGCCCCCTACTTCCTTTTGCCATTTTCTTCGCTTGAACTGCTTTGATTGCTTTTCTCACGATTCCGCGTCCTTCATCAATTTTCGTATGTTGCACCTTTACTGTACAGTAATCGAAAAGGAAACGGCTTGATTTGAATCGCGGAAAAAAAAAGTGCCGCGCGCTTCGCAGATTGTGGCTGTCAAAGTGGAACACTTTTTTCGTGCGCCTGTATGCGTAAGGGTTACTGTAGTAAGAGAAGGTTTTCAAAGTGCGGGTAGTGAGGTTTTTGAAGTGAGGGGAAGTGTGAAGAAAAAGTTGAAAAGTTCATTTTTGACTTCAAAAATTAGATTTTAAGGACAGGTTGGTACATTATAATAGTGTTGAGACTGTGAAATAAGGTTTGGGGGTTATTTGGTACGTTAATCTAGTTCAAAAACTCACACATGACTTCATTAATTAACCTTTTTTGACTCTAAAAAATCATACTGAGTAGCGGGAAATTAAAAAAAAATACCCTGAGCGACAATTTTTTTGAAGAGCACATATCCAGCTCTTATAGGGGACGAAAAAGTGGTTCCTATAGAGGTAAAATTTAAGTGGTCCCTAGAGGGGTTTGGAGTCTGACCCCTTAGCCCCTAAAGCTTGAGTGGTCCCTATAGGGGTCTTTCAACTTCATTTGAAAAACGCCTTTTTATATTTAATTTTTCCCATGTAAATGCTTCGTCGCAATGAGTACTTAAAAGTATGGGGGCCACTTACTAAAAACCCCTATAGGGACCACTTTAGCAAGCTCTATTCGCCCTCTAGAGTTTGGTAAGTGGTCATTGGAGGGGACCCTCCAAGGTGCCCTCATGTTGCCCCTATAGGGACCCCTCTGAAAATTTTTTTCTTTATTTTTTCTTGAAAAAAACCTTTTCCGAAAAATTCAGTTTTATGTTTTAAAACGGTAAGATCATTCCAGAAAAATATCAATTTAACTGAAAATTTCATTACCCATTTTCTCCAAATTTTAACCTGGGTTACGGTAGAACGAGTCTCTCCGTCTGTTTCACACCATTTTCACAGCGCCGCCGAAAAACATATACGCCACTTAATCGCCTCGTTTAAATCAACCCCGCCTGAGGCGGCGCCGTCGTCGTCGGTGATAAGGAAAGGTGATAAGAAGGGTGATGAGAAGCGTTAACGAGATGATCCAAAGTGTTATGGGCCTGGGAACGCCGGCATCGGCTACCGTAAGCCTTAAACAATAAGGAAAAAAAAATAGTAGTTGATTTTTGAATGGCCTTTTGGCTGAGTGTGACCTTTGTAAAAGGGGGATATTTTTTACCTGAATTTTAGCGGAAGTTAGAAAGTTAGTTTCGAAGTCATAAAAACATGATAATGCCGGGAAAAAAATGGTTGCCGTAAAATTTAGATAATTAAAATTATTTTTTTGAAGATTAATTTTTCTTCTTTCTTACTAACAGCGTCGCTTGTTCCAAACGATATTGATTTTTTATAACGTCATAATTTTTTTTTATAAAAAATGGTTTTCAAACTCCAGTATGTTATCCCTTCAAGAACCAGAAAATAGCCTTTTTTATTTTTTCGTGCTCAAAAATTAACGTCATCATTTTGACTGATTCATCAAGATTTCTTCAAAAAACTTGCATATTTTTTTTTCGTCCCTCAGAAGTTACCTCATTATTCAAGTTCGCACTGTTTAATGACGTCATTTAACCTCGGAATCCCAACCTATCCATGTCCCTCACAAATAGATCGTTTCCAAAGAAATCTTTAGTAGCCTATGATTTGCTCTTCTCACGCCAACCGTGTACAACGGGCGCGGCTAAATTGCCCGCGAAAACGATGCGATTTGAATAGAATCGTAGTGGAAGTGAGGAGTTGAACGGAAGGAAGAAGTGATAGTTAAGTTTGAATGGAATCGAAATGGAACAAGGGAAAAAAAAAGCGATGCGTTCAATGTCACACACAAAAGACAGACGTAGCCGGGCGCCAATATGGCTGTCGGTGGATAGTTTTCAGAGGGGTTACGGTAGTTTGGATGGCATTTTTGAGGGTTTTGGAAGAATTTTTAGGGTTAAGAAATATTTTTGAGTTTACCTTGAGAGTCATAAGGTTCCTGGAGCTGGTAGATGAACTTATAAGATTTTTTGAAATAAATTCAGAAAGATTTAATTGAAATTTGAGGATGGAAAGGTTATTTTTCAAACTGTTTTTAAGGTTGATTACTACGGCTTTTCATAAATTTCTTGATCTAGGTTGAGAATTTTAATTCTACTCAATTTTTAAAATGTTCTATGAACTGAATTTTTTTTTGAGAAACGAAAATTGGATTTTTTTTTTTAAGTTGAAGCGGTCTATCTCCATCTCAAAGCAAAGTTGAGAAACTAAAGAGGTACTGAAATTATTTTGTAACATTTTAATCAATATTTTGACCGCTTTGAGCCTTTAGTTCTTTCAGAATGGATCACAATGTAGTGAGACTCCTCCAAGCCCAAAAACTACGCCACATAATTAATTAAGGTAGATCGATTAGAGACCTACAGGTGCGATATTTCGCGCAGCAGCAGCAAGGCCCCAGTGAGTCAATAAAAATAAATCGGACACCCGCCGCAATAAATTAGCGAATTAGTGTGACTTTCGCGTTGATTCCCAACGGCGATAGGTCCACGAAACTTTTGCAATAAACAATTGGCTTCTGATATCGATCTTGAAGCGAGTATATATCGTTGCCCCGACAATTAGGTAACACCTAACGTCTTCCTCTTCCTCCTCTTATTCAACGTCTTCTTCGTAGGATTCGCGCAACATCGTAAATTTGTTCTAAACGACTGTCGCTCGCGCCCGCGCGCGTACCGTTCATTAACTCGTCGTTTCCCCGTTTTTTGGCAACTTTTTTTTGGGAGGGGTAGTTTAGAGGAAGAATGGGATGTTTTGGTTTGGAAAGGGGGAAGGATAATATTATTGGAGTTTGAGGATTTTATGTAGATCTGGAGAGTTCAGAAGCTGTCAAGGAGGCTTTTGAAAAGTTAGTGAGCTTGAAGAAGCTGTCAGAAGCAACTGCACCTTTTTAAGAGCTTGATCTGAAATTTCTAGGTACATAGACATATCGCTTTCCAAGTTTTCACTCTATCTGGAGGTTCTAGAAGCTTCAAGGTTCGTTTGCCAATTAGAGCCAACCTGACCTTTCTAAAATTTTCGAAACGACTTTTGAAATTATTAAAAGGCTTCCCAACGGTTTGAAATTTTAACAAAGTCTCCAGAAGCTTTATGACATTTTTTAACCATTTGAGGTTGATATTAAAACTTTTACAAATTCTAGACGATTTTAACAGTTTTTAATGGATCTGAAGCATTCTAAGCTTTGCAGAAAAAAAAAATCAAAAACTCGAGCATATGGCCCAACTAAATCTGCCAGTCTGTTCGGGACCTCCTTCCAGGAAGGCCCGGACAACTATCAATTAGTTTGGACCGACCTCATCCGCGAAAAACGGCGCCACTTCAAACATATGGCATCATGAGTTGGCTAATCCGTTTTGCGGAAGCGAAGTTAGAGGTCTTCGGACGATCAGGACAATTGATCAAAGGGCCGACCTGTCAGATGGATTAAGAGGAGATCTTTTTTACCTGTTGAGGGATTACCGATAAGCCTTGGAACGTGTCTTTGTAAATAGGAAATGAGCGGAAATTGAAGTTTTTGGAAAGGGGCATGGAGTTTGAGTAGAATTTAGTTCGTGAATTTTTTAAATAAAATTATCCTTTAAGTTTGGAATATCTACCAGCTCTTAACTATGTTTTGAGGTTGGAGAAAGCTTTTGGAAAATAATCAGTAAATTTGAAAACTCTAGGAGTTCAATAGAAGGTCAAGAAGCTCTTTCATCGTTTTAAAAATCAATTCAAGCCTCAAGAACTTTTACATTTGATTGAAAAATTCATCTACACATTTCTCAAGTCAGGATATGCTTTTTTAAGGTACTGAAAATGATCTTAGACTTTCAGAACCCTTGAAAAGTCCTTTATAAAGTTGAAAACCTCCTTATCTTACGAAAATCAGTCGTGCACTCTCAAAAAATTTCCATATCAAGTAGACAACTATCACACCTCGGTCAAAAGAGGTTAACTCGAGTGTAAATCAACCGAGAATCGAGCGCGGCGAGATCAAATGAGGCACAATGATTGTATCGATAGACGCCTCCGTTGTCGTCAAAAATCAAGGGGTTCACACGTGCCAAACGTCTGGGGTGAATCATTTACGCAAGGCTCAAGGCTACCGTAGTTTTACTTTTTTCAGAGGGAATTTTTGAGGGTTTTGAAGTTCGTAAGGTGTTTACTAGTCTTTGGAAGCTGTGCACTCAAATCTACCTCCTCGATTTATTTTATTCCTTTGCTTCCAGACGACTGCAAGTCCTCATCTTCATCATCCGACGACGACTGCACGTCTCCCACAGAGTCTTCGAGAAGGAATCGGACTTCGTTCAGCGCCGAGCAATTGGAAGCCCTGGAGACGGCTTTCAAGGCCAACACGTATCCAGACCAGGCCGAACGTGAGGCCATCGCCAGAGAGGCCGGCCTCAGCGAGGACAAAGTCGTGGTAAGTAAGGCCAGCTGAGCCGCGGAACCGATAGAAATGTAGGCGCTGCCAAATTTGAAGGAAGTTAGGGCGCTGCCAAATTTGAAGAAAATCCAGGCGCTGCCAATTTTGAATAAAGTTTAGGCGCTGCCAATTTTGAATAAAGTTTAGGCGCTGCCAAATTTGAAGAAAGTTTAGGCGCTGCCAAATTTGAAGAAAGTTTAGGCGCTGCCAAATTTGAAGAAAATCCAGGCGCTGCCAATTTTGAATAAAGTTTAGGCGCTGCCAATTTTGAATAAAGTTTAGGCGCTGCCAATTTTGAAGAAAATCCAGGCGCTGCCAATTTTGAATAAAGTTTAGGCGCTGCCAATTTTGAATAAAGTTTAGGCGCTGCCAATTTTGAATAAAGTTTAGGCGCTGCCAAATTTGAAGAAAATCCAGGCGCTGCCAATTTTGAATAAAGTTTAGGCGCTGCCAATTTTGAATAAAGTTTAGGCGCTGCCAAATTTGAAGAAAGTTTAGGCGCTGCCAAATTTGAAGAAAGTTTAGGCGCTGCCAAATTTGAAGAAAATCCAGGCGCTGCCAATTTTGAATAAAGTTTAGGCGCTGCCAATTTTGAATAAAGTTTAGGCGCTGCCAATTTTGAAGAAAATCCAGGCGCTGCCAATTTTGAATAAAGTTTAGGCGCTGCCAATTTTGAATAAAGTTTAGGCGCTGCCAATTTTGAATAAAGTTTAGGCGCTGCCAATTTTGAATAAAGTTTAGGCGCTGCCAATTTTGAAGAAAATCCAGGCGCTGCCAAATTTGAAGAAACTTTAGGCGCTGCCAAATTTGAAGAAACTTTAGGCGCTGCCAAATTTCGAGGAAGCTTAGAAAATTAATGACGAAGGAAGTGCGCTCTATAGTTATTCGAAAAACCATTCGCATTTTCTGGGGAGCATTTTAATTTGTTTTTCTGTATATTTTGTTTTGTTGTTAAAAAATTCACAGATTTTCATGAAAAATTTACTTTTCATTTTCTTTTTCAGACTTGGTTCTCCAATCGGCGAGCACGGTGTCGGAAGCACATGCCTCTGTATCCGCAGGTCTTTCCGGCGATGGTTCAGACTTCTCCAGTTACACCGGTATGTTTTTGTCTTATTACCATAGATATGTACAGTAACATTGAGAGAAAAAGGTTTGAAAGCTCGAGAATTCATTTTCAGAATCAGTTACTTTTTTTTTTTAAACCTGTAGAAGAATTTAGTTTGTCATACTGTACAAAATTCAAATTTTCAGCAAATTCCCTATCAGCCGATGACGTCGCCAATGTCGATGTTCATTCCGACGTTTCCGAACCTCCAGAATCTTCAGAATCTCCAGAATCTCCAAAACCCTCTCATTTTCCCATCGGCTTTCTTCGCCCCGACCTCTTCTTCAGTTTCTCCCAAGTCTTTTGAATGACTTCCACTTGAAAAATACCCATTTTCATTGCTTTTTGCAGCTTTTGAGGCTTCTCTAATGAAGCAATGAACTTTCCTTGATTATCAGCTTCACAGCTTTACTTCCTCATCATTATCCTTATCTTCTTGGGTTCAACCCTTCAAAAAACGAGAAAAAAAAATGTGATTTTATATGAATTACCTTCCCTACCGGGTTTTTTCTTCCTTCAGTGATTAGCAACTCACAGAATTATTGTATGAACTTCCCCAATTTTTATCACATTTCCCTGAATATTCGATATTCGCCGTCTACGTGGTCCGATTACACGAGATTCCATCAAGTTTTACACGCATCTTCATGCTTATTTGCCTACTGTACCTATATTGTACGTGTTAATAAATTGCCTTTTTTTCAATTTTTAACTTTTGTCAAATATTAGAAGGCTCTGAAGATCCTAATGAGTTTTTATTAGAAAAAATGCTTGAATAGGGTTGGACTATCTTGAAGAGACTTAACAAAAATTATATTTTTTTATTTTATTTTTTTTAATTTGAATTATTATTTTCTTGCGGAAAAAGTCTGAGAAAGTATTATGAAAACTGCTATTATGAGTTTATAATGAACCAATTAGAGCACTATTTTAGAACTTGAGTTCAATTTGAAGACTCAAAATTGAGTTTTAATTTTTCAACTTTGTACTAGATGTTAAAAATTGGATTTTAGAGTCTTACAAGTACATGTCTTCAAAGAAAATCATCGTTTTATACTTTTAGCTCCATAAAAAAGCCTTTTTTTGAAGAAAATCCTATGTCATTGATTCCGCACTTTCAAAATAGCTCTCGAAGACTGAAAAAATAACGAACTTTTGGAGATGTTTTGCCAAAATCACTTTGAACACGGCATTCGTATATTCATTTTCCGATTTAATTTCGCACAAAGTTTCGAAACTCCCATTACCAAACAATTGACTCAACACCACCACCGAAGGAAAGACGGAAATCGGGTGGCGCAAAAAGACAAATGGGCCTATTTTCGAGGCTTATCTTCTGCACTATCCGCGCTATTTATCGACCCTTCTGCGGACTGTCGCACCACCATACGCAATATATACCACCTTTTATGGGCTTTTAATTAACTCGGCGATTTTTTTTTGAACAGGGGAATAGAGGAATAAACTACATTAAGAACTTTTAAAAAAATTAAAAATCTGCAGAGAAATTGATCCTATGACCTTGTGAATATCGCTTCAGCTACTTACCTTTACGCTAGGTTGTATTTGAAGTTATTTAGAGCAATAAAATATACGTTTCCGATTGGAAATTATCACGTAGAACGAAAGAAAGGTCTCAGGAAAAAAGCAAAAATCGAAAATATCAAAGAGGAGTCGAACCTGAGACCTAATGGACGCTATTCTATACATTTATTTGAGATTTTTCTACGAAACTATCACTTAAGGAACGTGTTAGAAAACTCAAGGTTATGAAAAAAAAATATTGGAAAAATCGGCAAAAACCTTGAAAACTTCAAGAGGATTCGAACCAAGGACCTTGTGGACAATATTCAGATCATTTACTTTTTTTGTTTCCGATAGATTTGGGCCTAACCCGATGTCTATATTTATTGTTTCTCAAATTTTAAAAAAATAGGTGCCTTTTGAAAAATTTGAGCTCTGAAAAAAATTGTTAAAAAAACGCTAGAAGAAGTTGAACTTGATGAATCCTTTTTTTCAATTTAGCAGCTTTTTTTCTTTTTTTTTGCCTGAAATGGCGTGAGAGCCTACCAAGGGCCCAATTTTTTGGCGCCAGAGATCTTATTCTGGGAAAAATGACAATGTATCCTTGTAAAAGTTAAGCTGTAGGGTTTTCCCAGGGTATCAAGAAGCATTTGGCTGTGGGAGTTTCGAGAAGCTTGAATTCGCAAAAAAAATAGTAAAAAAAATTTCAGGAATTCAAAAATGGCCTGACTTTTGAGGCGCTGCCAAAATTTATTTTCTAGGGGCGTATATCGAAAAGTCAAAAAAGCTGACATGAATACGTTCACAATTTTTTTTAAGATCATAATAACCAGTTCTGATAGCAAAACTACCCCTTATGCTGCTTTTTAAGGTCCTTTCTTGAATATCTGTTCTTGACTGCCTGAAACTTGGCTGTAATTTTGAGAACGAACCAAAAACCGAAAAGTTTTCAAGTCTTGACGTGAGCTACTTGAGAAATATTCTCATAAAGGGCATGTATGAGAAAAATTGGACTACAATTTTACAGCTTTAATTAAACATTTATTCCGGAATTCGTTAGGAAATGAGCTCTTCTAAGCTAATCTATGCCCTAGAGGTCGTTATTTATAACATTTTCGGCAATTTTGGAAATTTTCATTTTGTTTATTTGACGATTTCACGGCCCGAATTGAGGACTAAGTCGAGTGAGTTGAAAAAAAAGTTTGAGAACGAAAAAAGGTTAGGAAGACAGATACTTATAAATATATTTCATTTTATTCTTACATCTTTTTTCGAAATATCCAGAGCTCAAAATTAAATTTTGAAAAAGCTTTTTAACTTCATTTTAACGATCATAACTCTACTGTTTTTGGATTAGAAATCAAGATTTTTGACTCGCTTTTTGGAAATTTCCAACTTTTCCGTTTTCAGCGTATCTCCAAGCTATAATCTCCTTTTCACATGCAATATGTCTTCTGAATCAACTTCCAAACGTCGCCTACTACCTTCTGGATATTTCCTTAACGAGAGAAAAATGTTATTTCCTGACGATTCCATATCTTTTCTTCACAAGCGTTCAATTCGTCATGATGCTTTTCGTGCTCATTGACCTGATTTTCATGCTCACCTTCCCGGTTTGGTAGGTTTTGAGGCTTATTTTTGAGCAAAGAAAGCGGTAAAGGACGTCAGAGAGGTACTGGGGAAATGTCGAAATGGTGGATAAAGGCCGCTAAAAGGGAGAGGATCAAAAAAGGGAGCAAAAAGAGTCCCTTTAACGAGCCTCCCATTTTTCTGGGGTTTTAAACGCTTAAGGAATGGTGAAAAAGGGAGAGGCAGCAAAAATGGTGCATAAGAGCCGAGAAAATGGCTCAAAAAGGCAGCAAAAAGGAACCTTTGTAACCCTAAAAGGAAAATTTCTATGGAGCTCCTTTTCACCCTTTCCTACTTTGTCTGCCGTCACTTCAGCCTCTCTTGATCTCTCACTTATTATTGGAATTTTAGGTACCTACACTGCAAAAAAATCAATTATGTACTTGCAATGTCGATCCCTGGCTTTTCTATGGGCGTTTATTTTCTCGTGTCCGGTTTTTTGAACATCGGTGAAGGAACTGTGCTCGTGTGCAATGGAATAAATGGTTAAAAGACAGAAAATCGATAAAATTTTTCAAGATTTAGCAGTTTCCCCATCTTTGGTCCGAATTTGGTTGATGTTGGCTTTGATCGTGAATTTGTTGTCCCTCTTGACTTATGTCTTCTTATTCACTTCTCTGCATTATCTTGGTGAGTTTGATCAATTTGTACCGTTGAAGAAAAGGAAGTAAATATCGATTCAGGAAAGAAAAAAGCCCTTCAAAAGGAGGCGTCAAATGTGACACGACGGCTTCAAGTTATTCTACTGATTTACCTGATTTCCTGGTTCGCAGGTATAGCTGGCAACAATATTATTGGATTTCTGTTCGAAGGACCTACCTTGGAATATCTTCTCACTCATATGGTTGGTGATTAGGGGGTTTTTCTGATAAAGTGGTGGAAAATCCGATACTTGTTCCCAACAGGGATGGATTGCAGTGGAAAGAGAAAATTTCAAAGTTTTATTACAAATACAACTCAGTGCGTAAGTCACAGAGTTTTCACAACAGCTCAAAATTTCGGCTCTAACTGACTTTCCTTATTAAGTACAGAATAAAATTTCAGGTGATTTTTGTGGACCTGGCCTATTCCCAATCGTTTTATGTAATCATCTGGAAATCTTCAGAATATCGCAAAGCTTTCCGTGCTTTATATCCCGAAATTTTCAAATCGAAACCCATACGAAGTAGAATCAACACAATAACTGTCGCTCACAGTAGCATTAATCTTTCTTGATGAATAAAATTTATTGTTTTTTCATAGTCATTCAAAGATTTTCACTCAAAAGTATCGTTCTCTGTGAATTAGAAAAAAATGGAAAATTTTTTTATAGGGGCTGCCAATTTGTGAAAAATTTCACGGAGATTTAGAATTTTTTTCAAAAAAAGCAATGATTTGAAAAAAAAACTGTTTTTTAAAGTCTGATTTGCAATCATACGAAGATAATTGGGAAATATCAAACCCTGAGAATTTTCGTTAAGCTGAAAAAAATAAAAAGGAATAAAAAGGAAGAGAGTGAATTATTCATCGTATATGAAACTTTTATAACGATAAGGTCACTTGAGTGGCTACTCTGCGTTAGTTTAAAAGATTTATTTTCATACTTTGAACCTTAATTTATAAGAAACGTTCAAGATCAGTTCAGTATTGAGTTAGGCAGTGAGAGTTTTGTAAATGACTCCTGTAGAGATTTTCCCAGTCCTTTGTAACTTTTCATCTCAACAGGACTTGATATCGACATTTTCAACAAAAACCATGATTCGCAGCGCAAAAAAGAAGAAATATAAAACGAAGAGGGATCGAATCAGTGGATCATATGCAAAAGTTCAAAACTACTGACATTTTTTTTTTGAGTTTCTAAGTTTTATTTTTATTTCTGGGGTGCATAAGAAGTTTCGAGGAAGAAGTCAAAAACCTAGAAAGTTGCAAGTATTGAGAAAAAAAGTGTTCCCACGCAGAAGTATGACTTCAGTAGAGTATGGGGAAAATAGCCAGGTCACAGATTCAAGGTACATTTCAACTTCTGTAACGGATCCCGTTATGAGCTCTCTGAAGCTTATCTACGCATTAGAAATCCTTTTTTACAATGTTGTTGGGAATTTTGGAAATTTTCACGTTATTTATTTGACCTTTTCACATCCTGAGTGGAGGACGAAGTCGAGTGAGTTGGTTATTCAAACAAAAAAAAATAATGATTTTCGATCTACGAAATTATTGGACAGAAAAACTTTTAGATGAACAGAAACTACAAACCTGGATAGGAGTTGAACTGGGGACCACTAAGATAAAAAAATACTGTTTTTCGCTCAAATATTCTTGTTAGTTGACTCTAACGTATAGTCTGTTAAGATTTTCAATTTCAATTCGTAGCTCAAGCCCCGCCCCTAATGACGAGATATAGTCTGTTCAGATTTCAAATGTCAAGTCCTCGCTGAAGCTCCGCCCCCTAATGGCGCGATAAACCAATCAGAAAGCGAGCCATCCAGAGAGTGTTTTCGAGTGACGTCATTATATTTGACATTAAAAATCTGAGCGGACTATATTGGAACTTTAAAAAAACAAAAAAACATACCGTTTCAAGGCAATTTCTAAATTTATAAAATAATCATTTAGGGTATTTTTTTTAACTTTTCTAACTTTTTTTCAGCCTATCTTCAAGCAATACTCTCCTTCTCACATGCAATATGTCTTCTGAATCAACTTCCAAATGTCGCTTACTACCTTCTGGATGTTTCCTTAACCAGGGAACAATGCTACTTCCTGACAATTCCTTCGATTTTCTTCACCAGTGTTCAATGCGTCATGATGCTTTTCATGCTCATCGACTTGACTTTCATGCTCACTTTTCCAATTTGGTGAGTTTTAAAGCCGAAAAGAAAGAAACGGTGGAAGTGAGAGATTATCAACGATCTCAAGAGATTCCAGATAGTTAGAGCTTTTTTTTGGCATCTTCTATTTTTTCATCGAAATTCAGGTACCTACGCTTAGAAAATCTTACCTACGTATTCTTAATGTCTATTCCTGCTTTTTGTTTGGGCGTTTATTCTCTGATATCTGGTTTTTTAAATATCGGCGAGGGAAATGTTCTAGTTTGTAGCGGAATGAATGGTAAGCGATCACTTTAGGGATGAATAATGATTTTGATAACTTGATTCTAGCAGTTTCCTTATCTCTGGTCCGATTTTGGGTGATGCTAGCTTTAATTGTGAACCTCATGTCCCTCTTGACTTATGTATTTTTATTCGCTTCCCTGCATTATCTTGGTGGTTTTTTATTGATTAATATGTAAGCTATGCAAATTTTCAATAACTCATCCACTACAGGAAAGAAGAAATCTCTCCAGAAGGAGGCTTCAAATGTGACCCATCGTCTTCAAATTATCCTATTGGTTTACCTGATTTCCTGGTTCGCAGGTATTGCTGGCAACAATATTATTGGATTTCTCTTCGAAGAACCTACAATGGGATATCTAACTACTCATTTGGTTGGTAAAGTGCTCGATTTTCTGCTTGAAATAAAATATCCTCTGCAACCGACTTTTCACGGTTCTGCCAAGACAATAGGAATCAGATAGAGAACTAGAGAGCTTTTAAAAAATGACTTGACAAAAATAGTCGTAGAGGTTTCAAGTCATCATGGATAGACTATAATTATCAACGCAAAAAAAAAAACTATTTTTCAGGTTATTTTTGCCGACCTGGCCTATTCCCAATCGTTTTATGTGATTATATTGAAGTCGCCTGAATATCGCAGAGCTTTTTGCTCATTGTACCCGAAAATTTTCAAACCGAAACCATTTCGGAATAGAATCAACACAATTACTGTCACTCATGTCAGCCATTAACTTTTTCCTGCCGGATTTTTTCAAACAAATTGTACATTTTTCATGGTTCTTATTGCAATAAAAAATAAAGAAGATAATTTTTCACATGTAAAGTTTCTGGAAATGTGAAGTCTGTGTGAAAATATCTATACAGTTTGAAATTTTTTTTTAGAAATAAGCGAAAATTCTAAAATTATGAGGAGGAATCCAACCCGAGCCCGTTCTGATATAATTTTTTTGCTTCCTATAGTCTGTTCAGATTTTTAATGTTAAGTGCGATGATGTCATTCAAAAACACTCTGTGGATGGCTCGCTCTCTGATTGGTTCATCGCGCCATTAGAGGGCGGAGCTTGAGCGACGACATGACATTCAAAATCTGAACAGACTATACAAAAAAAAAAAGTGAAACGTGGCCAATAAACAGATTTTATTGACAGCAGGGTGTGGGAGAAAATGATTTGTGAGAATACTTCCTGATAATCGAGAAACATTGGGGTGTGGGAGTTTTAGAAAGATTTCAAGTAACTCTAAAGTTTTGAGAAGGAGGAAGTGAAAAAAATTTCTTAGAGAAAGGTTCAGAAATAACTTGTAGAAGTCAATATGAGCCGTTAGGTTGAAAACGATAAAAAAAAATATGGGCGTTGCCAATTTTTGTGAAAAATTTAGGCGCTGCCAATTATGAAAAAACCGTGAATTTTCATAAATTTGAACAATGCTTCTACCACGTCTACGGGATGTTTCTGAGCTTCAGAATCGGTTCTTTAGTTAATGATCAAAAAAATCCACTGATACGAGTCAAATACTAAAAATTTTGCAAATATTGTGATTCGTTAAAAAAAAGCATATTCCCACAAAGGGTATGACTTTCCATAGCGCATGGGAAAATGTATAGGAGCAGAAATCTTAAGGCTCAGTCTAGCTCAAATTTTGTTAGGAAATGAGCTCTTTGAAGTTAATATACGCGTTGGAAATCCTTATTTTCAACATTTTTGGCAATTTTGGAAATTTTCATATTATTTATCTGGCATTTTCGCACCCCGAGTGGAGGACGAAGTCGAGTGAGTTTAAAAACTTTGTGTAAAACCTAATTTTTATGATTTTTGAAGCCTATCTTCAAGCCATCCTCTCCTTCTCACATGCAATATGCCTTCTGAATCAACTTCCAAACGTCGCCTTCTTCCTTCTGGATGTTTCATTGACCAGAAGACAGTGTTATTTCCTAGTGATGCCTTCTATTTTCTTCACGTGCGTTCAGTCCGTCATGATGCTTATTATGCTCGTCGACTTGACCTTGATGCTTTCTTTCCCAATCTGGTGGGTTTAAAGCGAAACTTGAAGCCAAAAAAAAAGAAAACTTTTTTTTCGTTTTCCGACTTCAAACTCTCTATGGTGTAAGTTCAGGTACATCCAACTCCAAAAGTTCAATTATGTCTTCGCAATGTCGATCCCTGGCTTTTGTTTGGGCGCCTATTTTCTGATCTCTGCTTTTTTGAATGTCGGTGATGAAATTGTTCTGGTTTGCAATGGAGTAAATGGTCAGTAATCATTTTTCGAGAAATAATCATGATTTCCTGAGTTCAGCATTCACCCCAGCTTTGGTCCGAATTTATCTGATGGTAGCCTTAATTTTGAATATCATGTCCCTTTTGGCTTACGTCTTCCTATTCACTTCCCTTCACTATCTAGGTTGGGGGTTTTTTTCATTTATTTTTGTTACTTTTTATTCTTATAACTTTTTTCAAAAAAGGCTACTCCATTCAGGAAAGAGACAAACGCTCCAAAGGGAGGCTTCAAACGTGACGCGAAGGCTCAGAGTTATCTTATTGGTTTACCTGGTTTCCTGGTTCGCAGGTATTGCTGGCAACAATATTGTCGGATTTATATTCGAAGGACCCATCATGATATACATAACAACTCATCTGGTTGGTAAAACAGTCGATTTTACATAGCTTAAAAAGAAAATTAGTTGCGCCTGACCTTTCACGGGTTTGACAAGAACTAGAGACTCTAGGAGCCTCAGAAAACTTCTAGGCGTTTCAAGTCCCGACTCGTCTAATATACTGAACTGAAAAAAAAACTCACTTTTCAGGTGGTTTTTGTAGACCTGGCTTATTCTCAGTCATTTTACGTTATCATATGGAAGTCGGCTGAATATCGCAAAGCTTTTTGTGCGTTATATCCGAAGATTTTCAAACCGAGACCTACTCGAACTAGAGCAATCACAGTGACTGTCCATCACAGCAGCACTAATTTCTCCTGAATGTCTCATTTTTTCTCAATAAACTGTATATTTTATAAAAGTTTCCGTGACGTCACATCTACGTGAAAAGTTAGGGACCGCAAAGCCACGCCCCTTTTTCGCGATAGAAAAAAAGTGGCTTTTTTTGGTTTTCAACTTTCATTTTGTTGTAGTTGTAAAAATATGTGGAACTGGCGAATAAAATTTGACACACATGTACAGAAAAAGCTTCCTCTTTCGTTTAAAAAAATATTTCACGCTTTTTTTGATGCGTTCTCGCGGAATGTCGTACAAAAAAACGTGAATGGAACTAAAAAAATTTTTGTCATTTTTTTGCTTTTTTTCATGTGTTTTTCAGGTCGAACGCACTCTTTCTTTTTTTATATAATGATTTTGATTCAAGTAACGGTAATTTTAAAACAATAAAATAAAAAAATTCGTCTTTGCCAAAAAAATTTTTAGGGAGTGCCGAAAGTCATAATTCAAAAATATCGTTAATAAGCGAATATAATCGAGTTTTTTTGTTTTTTTCAAAAAGTTAGACCATAGGCTTACTTAAATTTTTTTCTCCACAGCATATGTGCTGGAAAAAAAGTTGTTTAATACGCAAAAAAATGCACTTGAAAATAGAGAATAAAAATTAGCGGCGTTTATCACACAGAAAGCGGTCGAACGCAGGTTTTTCAAACGATTATATACATTTATTAGTAAAAAAATCTTTCAATTAAAAAGAATAAAATAAAAAAATTCGTCTTTGCCAAAAAAATTTACGGGGCCGTTTTTAATGCAGTGATCGTTAAACGAGGCAAAAAAAGCACTAAAAAAACTGTTTTTTTCGAAGTGAATTTCCACGGAAAAATTTGAGTAAAGATTTGCGAACATATTCTGATAAAAAAATAGCTGAATTACTTCAAATTTTTTTATTTTTTTGAAATAGGCAATCTGTGCTATTCAAACGGCTCAAGGCTATGGCGGATGGAAGTTCCCCTCGCCAGACCTAACAACTTGGCGCAGCGCGTGCGCTGCGATTTTTCATTTTGAGGTCGCGAGTTCGATACCCGCAAGCGTCAGTTTTTTGTTTTCTGGAAAATACCGACTTTTTCGGCAAACTAGCTAATTTTCATCATTATAGAGCTCTATTATGATTTCTTACATCATAATAGACCAGTATCAAAAACTTGTTCTAAAAAGAAAAAAATCGAGAAAAAAATGTCTAAAAATGGATAACACCAAAATTTCAGTACTAAAAAAATGGTGCGCGGCGCGCCACATTTTTTTCGTCATAACTTTTTTTCATCCTCATTCTTTTCCGAAAAAAACTAAACGGTTCTGAGTTTCGAATCGAAACAGCTATCAAACCATGCAAAGCTCAATGCTGAAAAATTTTCGAAAAATTGGTCTGCGGTCCCTATGAAAAGTTTAAAATTGTAGAAAATGAAGCACCAGGATTTTTTCAGAGAAAATAAAAGAATTATTTTATCACATCAATCTGATAGTGGGACTCCGGAATGAGACCATACCTGTACTGTTTTAAGCGAGTTTTCTCAACTTTGAGGGCTAAACTCTTTTCTTTAAAAATCATATCAAGCATAAATCCAAAATCAGCGTAAAAAAAATTTAATAAATTGATATTCATTCGGAGTCTCAATGAGCTGAAGATCCTGAGAATTTTCGAACTTTTAAAGAAATTCGGAATTTTGTTTGGGCTCCGCCAACTTTATATATTTGGTAGGATTTTGAAAAATTCTAATTTAGGCGCTGCAACTTTCTGTAGTTCATCCGCCGCGACTCGACAGTTTTCGAGTGTCTGGCTATATGGGCTATATGAAGATCTGTAGAAAAAAGAAAATTCAAAATTCAAAATATGTTTCTTTTAATTTATGATTCTCTATGTCTAGTTTACAGATTTTTAGATTTACGTAAAATTTTTGTATCTGTCATATGCTCTTTTACGCAACAGAGTTCCTCTAACTCGTACTTTCACAGAATGGGCTCATTAATTTTCTCATAGATAAAAGGGGTGAATTGGATCTATGAGAAACTCGCTAAAAGTCTGAGGAACTTCAGTTTATCCAGAGCAATGGACATTCTCAAGTTGATATACGCTCTTGAAGTCATCCTTTACAACATTTTCGGCAATTTCGGGAATTTCCACCTGGTTTATTTGACCATTTTCAGACAGGAACTACGATCCAAATCTGGTAAAAACTACAAAGTTTCTTCTGAATTTATTTTTTCATTATTTCAGCGTACCTTCAAGCGATAACCTCCTTTTCCCATGCAGTTTGTCTTCTGAATCAACTTCCGAACGTCGCATTTTTCCTTCTGAACTTCGAATTGTCGAGAAATCAGTGCGTTTTTGTGGCGACTCCATATATTCTGTGTGCAAATATTCAGTGCGTAATGATGCTTTTTATCCTCATCGACTCTATTTTAATGATTTCTTTCCCTCTTTGGTAAGCTTCCGTTCAAAAAACAAATTTTATTTGGAAAATTAGGTACCGAAACCTGGGGACCTTCAAATATGTTCTGGCAATGTTCCTTCCGGCTTTGGCTTCTGGATTATTTTTTGCCACCGCCGCTTTTTTGATGGTTGATAGTACACGCGTTCCAGTTTGCTCTGGTCCGAACGGTAGTATTTTTTTAAAATCAGTCCTTATTCAATTTTTAGCTCTGCATCCGAGTTTGCTAAAAGTTTGGTTTTTTCACGTTTTTGTCGTGAGCATCGCCGTCCTGTTCACCTATGTGGTTTTATTCTCTTCTCTGTATTATCTTGGTTGGTTTCTCTTTTTTGGGTTCTAAAAAAAATGAAATTCAGCCAAAAGACACACTCTGGAAAGAGAAGTGGCTGAAATCACCCGACGCCTTCGCGTTATTCTCTTCATTTACATCATTTCCTGGTTCACTGGGTCTTTTGGCGCCAATCTTCTCCCATTCTTCTTCGAAGGAAAAGCTATGCAATATGCAGCAAGTCATCTGGTTAGAAAAACTGAAACAAAATTCAGAAAAGAACGCTTTTTTTTCAGGTAGTTTTTGTGGACATTTGTTATTCGCAATCGTTTTATGTCATTATATGGAAGTCTTCAGATTATCGCAAGGCTTTTTATTCGTTATATCCGAGAGTTTTCGGACCCAAAACGTTTGAAAATAAAATCGTCACGATTAATGTCGCCGAGAGCAGCATCAATGCTTCTTAACTTTTTCGAATAAAAAAATCTATTTTTTTATAACTTTTATACATCAGTAAAAAAATTACAAAACAGCTTGAAAAAAATTTGAGTCCAAAGGGAAGCACAGAATTTCAAAGAAAGTGAATGAAAAAACTGGAAAGTCTTGCAACAATTTTTTTTTAAAATCGCCGTCAAAAAATTATCCACCTGAGATTCGAAAGCTTCAAAAATCCATTTCAATTCTAGTACGTTATTTGAAAAATGTGTTCTTCGAGTTTTTTATAAGACATTCTTCCAATTTCCCTTCCCAAAAACAAAAAGTAATGAGCGAGACATGTTTAACGTCAAAAAAAATGAGTCACCAGACCTTTTTTGACAAAATTCTGAAGTCCAAAAGTTCAGCTTTTTTTCTTCTCAAGCTTGTAACTATTCAAACTATATCATTTCCTTGTTGCAACATTTTTGATTCCCACGGAAAAAATTTCATTTGACTCAATGAGAAATCGCTGAATCAGCACTTGTACAAAAAAAGCCATATGAATTTTTTTAAAAAAAGACCGTTAAAAAAATTGTAACCTCATTATTATACAGAAACTGTCAAAAATTAAAAAAATTGGCAAACATAAAATAATAAAAAAATTGAAAAATTATTATTTATTTTTTTAAAGGAACTTTACGCCAAAGATCGTCTGAATTTCATTTTCGCGGAGAAAAATAATAGATGATTAATTTTCTCATTGGTGTGTGTTCTTGAGAAAATCATTTCAAATGTCTTTTCGTTCTCGATTTCAGTTCATTTGGCGAAATGGACACTTTAAAGTTGATTTATGCCATCGAAGTCATTTTTTATAATATTTTCGGCAATTTCGGGAATTTCCACCTGGTTTATTTGACCATTTTCAGACAGGAACTGCGATCCAAATCTGGTAAAAATTACTAAATTTCTACTGAATTTATTTTTAATTATTTCAGCGTACCTCCAAGCAATAACCTCTTTTTCCCATGCAGTTTGTCTTCTGAATCAACTTCCAAATGTCGCATTTTTCCTTCTGAACTTCGAATTGTCGAGAAATCAGTGCGTTTTTGTGGCGACTCCATATATTCTATGTGCAAATATACAGTGCGTAATGATGCTTTTTATCCTCATCGACTCTATTTTAATGATTTCTTTCCCTATTTGGTAAGCTTCCTTTCAAAAAATGATTTCTATCTGGAAATTCAGGTACCGAAACCTGGGGACCTTCAAATATGTCCTGGCGATGTTCCTTCCGTCCTTGGCTTCTGGATTATTTTTTGCCATCGCTGCTTTTTTGATGCTTGACAGTACACGTGTCCCAGTTTGCTCTGGTCCAAACGGTATTTTGTTTTTAAAACCATAATCTAGAAATAATTATCAGCGTTCCACCCGAGTTTGCTTAGAGTTTGGCTTTTTTTCGTATTTTCCGTAAGCGTTATAGTTCTTCTGACTTATATTGTTCTATTCGTCTCTTTGCATTATCTTGGTGAGTTCTCAATCCGAAAAAAAATAATTTTATTTGATTCATTTAGCCAAAAGACACGCCCTGGAAACAGAAGTGGCCAATGTGACACGACGACTTCGTGCCATTCTGTTTATTTATCTGATTTCCTGGTTCACTGGAGGTTTTGGTAACAATATAACAGCGCTTTTCCTGAAAGGGATAGCTCTACAATACGCTACGAGTAATATGGTTTGAAATATTAAACCTGAAAAGTATCAAAATCTACCTTTATTTATTTTCAGGTCATTTTCGTTGACATATGTTATTCTCAGTCGTTTTATGTCATTATATGGAAATCTTCTGAATATCGCAAAGCGTTTTATTCCTTATACCCGAGAATTTTCGGCTCTAAACTTCAACGTTCCACCACGACGACAGTTTCTGTATTTCAGAGCAGCAAATATTGAGAAAAGTAAAATGTCTCCTGTTTTTCAACTTCTTATACATTTCGAACGTGAACCTTTGCCTATAAAGTTTGAAAAATTCTGAAATGAAGTTTCAAAAAAGAAAAAAAACGAGTGTATGAGAATGCGCGCTCCAACGAAGCTCCTAAAGGGACCGCTTAGGAGACGTTTTCGAGTGTAAATTTACGGAACGGGAATTACAGTCTGTTTTTATTTTCTTCTGAAATGATTTCTTGCGAATATTTATGCATTTTGTGCCTTTCGTTTGATTTTTATTGTACGCGGAATTCTTCTTGTTGATTTTTGTGTAAAATAATTTCATTTAGTTTAAAAATGCGAGCAGCAGAATTGTTAAAACCCATGCAATCGGCCTCGATAGCATTCCGAGGTCTGCGGCTATCCAGCGTTCAAAATTGGCAAAAATTCGAGAATGAAAGGCATTTTGAGCCGGGAGAGGATGTTATGAAGCGTACCTGGCACGGTTTAACATATGACTTCCGCAGATGGAAAAGAAGATACGATGAGGTGCAGCGAAAAATGAGAATATTTTGAATCTTTGAGTTTTAGGCTCGAAAAGACGCCTTCAAAAGGAGACATCCGATCGCGCATATGAAGCATTCTGTGTTAGACCAGGAGGTTTTCCCGTTTCGAGCCGAGATTTTGATTATTGGTGGAGGGTTGACAGGTAAAATTAGTTAATATCCACAAAATACCTGATAAATTTTGCTTTTTAGGCTCCTCAACAGCGTACTGGCTGAAGGAACGTTTTCGAGATGAAGATTTTAAGGTTATAACAATAAAAACTTGAGAAAATTGTTTTTTTTTTCAAGGTAGTCGTGATAGAAGACAATGACACATTCCCGGCCAACAGCTCCTTGCTGTCCACTGGAGGGATCACTCAGCAATTCGCCATTCCGGAATATATCGACATGAGTCTTTTCACTGTGGAGTTCCTGAGACATGCTGGGGAACACCTTCAGATTCTTGGTTTTTCAGAAAATAAAGAAAAACAAAAGAGGATTTTTAGACAGTGAAAAGCCGGATATCAACTTTTTGCCAACGGGACTCTTGAAGTTGGCGACGACCGAGGCGGAGGCCGATAAAATGCGCGACGCCTGGAAAATTCAAGTGTAGTTTTTATGAAGCTTCAAAAGGATAAGAAAAGCTTTGAATTATTGATCAATCATTGAGTTTTTCTATTTTTAATAGGGAGTTAAAATAAAATGCTGTTAATTTGAATATTTAAAGTTTTTATCGGCAAGTTCTTTTAAAGATTAACAACGTAAATCTTTATATCGACCGGAAAACAGCGAATTTTTTTTATTAGGAGATTTTCAGTGAAAAAGGCGCCAAAGTTCTGCTGCTGGCGAAAAATGACCTGGCTGAACGTTTTCCGGAAATTAATTTCGATGGAGTTATTCTTGGTAGTTTAGGTTTGTTTTCAATTTCTATTTTATGTTCAATTTCCCTATTAAATTGTTTAAAGGCGCGTGATGCGCTAAATAACGCTTGAAACCGGTTTTCGTTTCGAGACCTTAATTGAAGCGATTTATGCGCCTTTAAACACCTCAAAAGTAGTTCATGTGCCTCTCAACATTTAAAAAAGTTTTTTTTTGACATTCTAGAAAAATGAATATTTTTTTCCAAGGACTCGAAAATGAGGGAACCATTGATACCTGGCGACTTTTGTCGGCGATCCGCGAAAAGAATATTACATTAGGAGTTCAGGTTTCATTATTTTTCCAAAAATAAGGTGATTATATACTTTTTCAGTACGTCAAAGCAAAATTGGAAGGATTCGAGTTTGAAAGGAAGCGCGCCAATGCTGAGGTTTCGTACGAAATATTTGATAAAAATGGGTTTTTAAGTATTTGATAAAAATGGGGTTTTTTTTCGGAAAATAGTAATGAAAAAGACTTTTTTTTACGAACTAATTTCTTCCAGATTCAATTTTTAATTGATTAGAGTTTTCAGTAAGTATTAGGGTCAAATTATCTTCTTTTTTTAGGATTTCGCGAATTGCAAGAAATAAATTTATTAAATTTTTTTAGGGATTTTTTTCATATTTTGGTTATTTTTTTCGCAGTGTTTGAATTTTAAAAAAATTGTTTTAATCTATTTCAAGATTTTTCCGTTTTCAGAAACTTTAAAATTCATAGGCAAAGTCGGAAAGAGTGGAAAAGGCTCCATAGAAATGTTCCGTTTAGGGTGAGAAAGGTTCCCTTTTTGCTGCTTTTTTGCGCCCTTTTATCGGCTATTCTGCACCATTTTTGATGCCTTTCCCTTTTTCAAAAGTTTCTTGAGCAATTAAAATCCCAGAAAAAATGGAAGGCTAGACAAAAAGAGACTTTTTTGCTGTCTTTCTACGGTCTACGGCCTTTTTGGGCTTTTTCCTTTTAGCAGCCATTATCCACCTTTCCGCCTTTGCTTGAGCATATATTTGCTAGTTATCTTCAAATTTTCAACATTTTTTTTCGTTTTATTCAAAATTTCCAATTTTAAATGGTTATAGACACATGCAGTAGATGATCCTGACTACGCGGATGATAATAAATGGAGAGATCAACGACTTTCCGGCGTCTTGGTCAGAATATTGAAGAAAAATACTTATAATCCATGATTTTTTTCAGGTAAGACCTCAGATGAACGATTCCTCGGCACGGCCAATCAGAGCGCATTTGATCGTAAATGCCGCCGGGCCTTGGGCTGGAGAAATCGCCAAAATGGCTGGAATGGGTTCGAAAAAATCACAAGATAGCTGGAAATGAAGAAAAGTTTTGTTTAGGAATGGGAAAGGGCATTTTGGCGGTCCCTCTGCCGGTCAAGCCGAGGAAAAGAGACGTTTTCGTGGTCTACGCCCCGGATGTTCCCGTTGATATCCCGGCGATCGTTGAGCCTTCTGGCATTTATTGTCGACAATTTGACGTTGGCAACACGTTCCTCGTTGGCAAATCGCCAAGTTTGGTGGGTTTTACTGTCGCGTTTGGAATGGCTATTGAAACGAAAATTTTACCATAATCTGAAATCGTTCGGTCGCGTTTTCTGCCTCTTATAGTCTGTTCAATTTTTGAATGATAAGCTGTAGACTCCGGCCCCAAAAACGCTCCGTGGATGGCTCGCTCTCTGATTGGTTCCATCTAAGCAAAAGGGGCGGAGCTTAAGCGATGACTTGACATTCAAAATCTAAATAGAAGATAGTCTGGTTTTCGCTACAATGTCGGGGGGCGAATTTTGTGCTATATTATGATTTTTATGACCTTGCCCATGGAAAGAGAGAGCAGGCAGGTCAATCGTTATATGCATGCGCCTTTAATGTAAGGCTAATTTATAGGCTAAGTTAAAGGCGTAGACTCACGGACAGGCTGCGCGCACGAGATTCAATGCGCCTTTGAACTAACGGAAAGTGATGAGTTTAATTAAAGCCGCAGACCTAAGAACGACTCGCGCGAAGTCTTTCTCTGTGAGTGCGCCTATAATATAACGGAAAATCATAAGCTTAATTGAAGGCGCAGGCACACGGAAAAGACGCGTTTTGATGCACGCAGTCTGTCTCTGTGCATGCGCCTTTGATACAACAGCAAGCCTTAAGATTGATTAAAGGCGCAGGAAAACTAACGTCTGATCATCGCGCGCTTGAAGCTTCATACGCGTGACCTGTTTTTGTGCATGCGCCTTTAATAAAATAGAAATTTATGAGCTAAAAAAAGGCGCAGAGCCATATACAAGTCGCGCG
The DNA here is from genome assembly GCA_904845305.1 of Caenorhabditis auriculariae. Taxonomy (NCBI): domain Eukaryota; kingdom Metazoa; phylum Nematoda; class Chromadorea; order Rhabditida; family Rhabditidae; genus Caenorhabditis; species Caenorhabditis auriculariae. Next base: position 1,005,994 of record CAJGYM010000014.1, on the reverse strand, counting down.
CAGCCTGTCTCTCTGCATGCGCCTTTAATAAAACAAAAACTTGTGAATTATATTAAAGGCGCAGATACACATTGCGTCGCGCGCGGCTTCACTAAGAATAACTGCCCAGATAAACGCGAGGCGAAATATTGACGAGCTCGCAAACATCTCGCTTTTTTTTTCTCGCGCCGGTCTCGCATTTTTCTGGGCGCCAGCTCGCACTTTTCTAGGCGCGAGCTCGCATTTCTCTCGCAATTTGAAAATTTCCGAAATGCAAGATAAATGCGAGGTCGCGCCGAGAGAAATGCGGGATCGCGCCTAGAAAAAAGCGACATTTTTGCGAGTTAGTCAATGTACCGCCACCGAGCTCGCATTTATCTCGTCAGTTATTCTTAGTGTTGTCTCTGTTCATGCGCCTTTGATATAACGGAAATTCATGAGCTAAATTAAAGGCGCAGACCAACGGACAGGTCGCGCGCATGAGATTTGATGGGCGCGATTTTTTTTCTGTACATGCGGCTGTAATATGAAATTTCTAACTTTTTCTGGTAATAATACTTACCTGGGTTGAAGCCATTTACCCTTTCCTTATAAAAATGTATTAGGTTTAGGAGGAAGACGCCAAAATCGACCACAGTAGAACTGACGTCGACTACGACCTTTTCTACAAGGAGATCTGGCCAACTTTGGTCGATCGAGTTCCTGGCTTCCAGACGGCAAAAGTTTATAGATTTCGGGATATCTTCAGTAATTTTTCAATATTTCTAAGGTTAAATCAGCGTGGACGGGTAAAGTTGACGTGAACACTTTCGATGGGGCGCCGGTCATCGGGGAACATCCGCTCTATCCGAATCTTCACATGATGTGTGGATTCGGGGAAAGGTGAAATATATAAGATGACTTTTTTATACTTCATTCAGCGGTAACTTTAGACAAAAAAATGAAACAAAAACGTCTGAACCTCCTATTTTTGCACACTGTCTCGCTGAAGTCCGTGTCAAAAAAGCATCCTTTTATTTTCAGAGGAGCCATGCACTCTTTGGCCGCCGGTCGGTCGTACGCCGAGAAAATCTTCGAAGGTGCCTACATCAACGTCAATTTGAGAAAGTTCGACATGAGGAGAATAATCAAAATGGACAGATCCTTTGCCGAATAACCAATATTTATATATTTCTAGAACAAGTTTTATTCCAGCTTTATTGATTGTTATCGAATTTTTTTGAAACATAAAAATAATTAAATTCAAAGAGTTAAAATTTCGGTTTTTTTAACTGTGTCAGTCCCGCTTTTTTTCTAATGATAATGGCAATGATATAATTCAATAAAATAAAAATTTTTCAGCGGCGAAGTTGAAATATCAAAAAAATAAGCAAGTTTTTCAGAATCATCATATATCAGAGAGTTTTTTTTCAATGTTCTTCTCAACTACATTGAAAAAAATGTCTCTGTGAATTATAGTAATTTTTTTAAAAATTTGTTTATCTTTTTGATATTTTTTTACTTCGCTCCTGAAAAATTTTATTTCGGTGAATTATATCATTGTCGTTATTATTTAAAAAAAAAAGGAGAACTGAGACAGTTTTCAAGATTTTTTTTTCCCATGTTTCAAGATTGCCACGCGGTATTTCGGTAAGCCTCAAAAATGGGTAATACAACCTTTATTATAAAACAAACAATAAAACGGAAAAGAGAAAAAATCAGCAAAACAATATTTAGGTGAGACGGGAGTACATGTCTTTTCTCAGTTGCTTCAATCTGCAATTTTTTTTTTCAAATTTCAAAGAAGTCACCATCGTAGTCTGCTGTGGACTGTGTGTCCGACCCTGCAACAACATTTTTTTTTACAAATCTGCTTGGAAAAAAAAAACTCACAGCTAAGAGGCTGGTCATCTTCTACTTGGCCATATCCGTTGCCCAATTCAATGAACTGAGGGTCGAACTCTAGATCGATCTCAACAGTCTGTTCGACAAGTCCCTGCACCAGCACTGAAAAAAAATTCGTCACTTTTTTCATATTTTAATGAAAGATTATTCGAGTTCAAAATGTTTCAAGTGCAATTCTTCATCTAAAAATTCCGATCAATGAATTTTAAAAAAAAGTGAATTTTTTTTGAACTTTACCTTTCTCGCGAGGAAACCACACCGATGAGGACCTCAGACGTGCATTTGACCTGACGTGCAACTACACACAACTTATTCGATCTGACGCGCACTTTTATTCCCAAACGGAGGCTGCTGATTCTCGGCTCGTAGACCAACTACAGTTCATATAATCATATCAGTCGGAATGACTCAGCGTAAGCTTTCGATTGATATAAGTTATCAGTCGATTCAGCTTCATCCAAAAGCTTCAAGATTGCCTCAGCTTAAATTCGTTGAACGAGTTATCAATCGACGCAGAATAATGTCTAAATAGTTCATGAACACATGGCAGTCGAATTAGAGCTTCTCAAAGTTGATCATTTTTTAGTTTTGAAAAATCATAACTCCATTCCTAGAGGAAAAGGGACTTAGAGACCTAGATTATCCTGATCTCCTTGACCTCCTCTATCGATTGATACCAGTTTTGACTTACTTTCCATTTTTCGACCTCTAAGTTTGATCGCCTATAACTAAGATCCTAGTTGACCTACGGAGGTGAAACCAAGCCTCAGGTTATTTTTTCGTCGAGATCTATCGATTGATATAGGTTTCGTCCGGATCGGCTTCCATGACCTCAGAAGCTCGAAAAAAACTGAAGGGGTTAGACTGTACTTTTTTCGATTTTCCAGAAATCCAAAGTTTTCGAGATTTTGACATCAATCGATAGGAAATGACGTCAGAAACCCGTAAATCCAGGTCAGAAAGTTCTAGAGTGTCTAGAAAAAAAGATATGATTTTTCAAAGTTTTCTAAAAATGATAACTCCATTTCTAGAGGGAAATGGACTTAGAGACATAGTTTTTCTTGATCCTTGTGATTTCCTCTATCGATTGATACCAGTTTTGACCTACTTTCAATCTTTCGATATCTAAGTTTGATCGCCTTTAACTACGTTCCTAGTTGACCTACGGAGGTCAAACCTGGTCTCAGGTTATTTTTTCGACGAGATCTATCGATTGATATAGGCTTCGTCCGGATCGGCTTTCATGACCTCAGAAGCTCGAAAAAAACATAAGGGGTCTGTACTTTTTTCGATTTTCCCAAAATCCAAAGTTTCCGAGATTTTTGCATCAATCGATAGGAAAAGACGTCAGAAGCTGGAAAATCCAAGTTAAAAAGTTCTAGGGTTTCTAGGAAAAAAGTTATGATTTTTTGAAGATTTTTCACTTTTTTGAAAAATCACAACTCGTTTTCTAGGAGGTTAGGAACTTAGAGACCTAGTTTTTCCTAATCTCCTTGATCTCCCCTATCGATTGATACCAGTTTTGACCTATTTCAGGATTTTCGATCTCTAAGTTTGATCGCCTCTAAGTTCCCAGTTGACCTACGGAGGTCAAAACTAGCCTCCGATTATTTTACGCGTCGTGTAAATTTTTCTCTCGGATCGCTCTCATTTCGAGGCTTCATTCTCAGTATTATGAGCTCCTCAACGCCTAACTGAATGGACTGCGTTCGGAAGAACAATTCGAAGAACCGTAGGATTATGCTTTCAACTTGAACAACTACTCGTTTCGATTGCTAGCCGTCTGAATATAGCTCTAAAAATCCTCATTCACCACCTCGTCGGTTACAACACATACATCAAACTAAATTATCGATTGATTAAAAACAAAGAACACAACAAATTGTGATTTATTGAGAAAAAAAGAACATAGCAAAAATGTAAATTCAGAATAAAATCCTTGACAAACCTCTTAAGATAAAAAAAAAACATTTAAAAAAACAAATTCATCCGATCTTGCAAAAAATGGCAAAAATCCAGTCGGTGGATCAGAGCCATCAACCTTCCGATCGAGAAAAAAACTTTATTTCAATTTTATTATTCAGCATATACAGATAATAGAAAAGCTGTACATCTTTCTAACACAAATATATAACCAAAAACAAAATTTGATACATAACTTTAAAAATTAAAAAGCAAAAATTTCAACAGTTTCCTTCTTTCAGAGAAATTTCAGCCCAAGGATCAGCCGTCAAAAACCTGAAAAATATACAAAAATCGATCGAAATAGTGAGTATCAACTCGAAATAAAATCACATGGAGCTAAAAATAAACTATAATTAAGTTTTCAGTCAAAAAATCCAAATAAAAAAACGCAAAAATTTTGGGTAGGCGTCAAATAAACTGTTTTGGCCGTGACCAATCCGGTGTGAGCGTCCACGTCACCTACAGTAATCAAAAGGTCATAAAAATCTTTTCATGTGCTCTTTTTTCGACATTAACTGAATATCATTTTAAAACAAAAACTTAAATTCTTTATTGAATTTTTTTTTCGAATAGAAATAGAGATTCTTTTTTTGATTAAGCGTTTCTTTTGGAGACTCAGAATTGAAATATTACTTCAAGGCTTTGACGTAGTAGTTTGCTCAGATTTGACAATGTCGTCGAGTTCCGAGAAGAACTGCGACTCTTTGCCGACGCCTCCCTGGAAATGGCAAAAACGTTTCGTCGCCGACAGGGATCGAACCAACCCTGGCCGTTTTGTTGTTGACCATGATGTTGTTGTCCAGCTTGATGCCTTCATTCTTGTCGAAACCGACGTCCAGACCAGCGCCGCTCTTTTTCCCGTCCACCATGACGTCAGCGTCGTCTTAATTAACTAATTAACTCATTCCGTTAATTAATTAAATTACCTTTGATGTTGAAAGTGCCATTGCCAACAGTCAGTTTTGTTTGGCGGTTGACGCCATTGCCATTGACATTGATACCCTGAAAATGGCAAAAACGTTGCGGAGATTGAACCAATGACCATTGGATCCAAAATTCAAGGTTGTTTTCTTGACTTTTTCACTTCCAAAAAAAATGGCAAAAAAGTATTTCAGTCTCACTGGAATCGATCCAGGGCCCTCTGAATCTCATACAAGCCCCTTAGCCACTAGCCTATACCTGCCTGTTTTTTTCAGGAATTTTTAAGAGGATCCTAGACAGAATACTAGTTAGCACGAAAGCTCTACAGAACGGCAAAAATCTTCCCACTGCGTGGGATCGAACCAGCGACCTATGGCTTGGAAAACAGGAAGCTAAGCCACTGGGCTACACGCGAATTTCAATTTCAAAGAACCCCAAAACAACTAGGAAAATTTTTCAAGCTATCAGGGACACTTGGGAAATGGCAAAAATCTTTTCCTCACTCCTAGGATTCGAACCAGAGACCTCTAGATCCTAGAACGACCATCTAAGCCACAAGGCTACATATGAATTCCAAGCTTCTCAAGTTGGAAAATATGACTTTTTCAAACTATAAAGAAGGTCTGGAAAAATGGCAAAAGTATCTTTCTCCTTGGGGACCGAACTTGCGACCCCGTTTTCATTGCCCAGATGCTTTAGCCACTTTCCCAAGTTGGTATAAATGAAAAATTGAAGATAAAATACCGTGTTAGTTGTGACGTCAACAGTGCCATCAGGATTTTTGCCGATGACCAGGTTGCCCCAAGGGAATGGGATGACGAAGGCTGGAAAAATGAAATATATATTAAAGGCGCAGATTATTGCGCTGCGCCTTTAATAAGACCCTCAAAAAAATATAATAAAAAAATCCCTCACGTTTCTCCATGAAGACGAGTGCGACGAGAACCGTCAAAATCGCCAATTTCAGCCAGTTTTTGAACATTTTTTTCGATTCTCTGAATTTCTTAAACTAAAAATTTAAAAAAAATTGTCAAAAAACCACCTTTGACAATGGAAAAGTGACAAGAGGGGGCGTAGTTCTGGATCCTCTTTTTTATATCTAACTGATATCAATTCTGAGGTCAAACATGTTTGGATTGGGTCAAAAAAGGTCAAATATCGGACTGCTCATTGAGTTTGAGGGATTGTTTTGTTAATCTGGTTAAAAATCGTGGAATATTAAGGTTTTTTTCGATGAAAAAAAGCTTCGTTCAACAGTTTTTTTAAAAAAACCTTTTCAGAAAAAAACTGATTAAAAATATATTTTCAACGTTGAACCTGCCGTTAGAACTACAAAAATCACCTTTCGAGCCATTATAAACTTTGAAAAAGATGCTTCTTTTTGAAGTGACGTCACGAAAAAAAGTTCTGAGTTGAAATTTCAATACCAATTTCTTTCTACAAACTACGATCTAGCCATCGAAAAAAAAAATGAAAAAGCCTGGCATCAAAACCAGGAAATAAGCGCCCTGATCATTGCTGAAAACGGAAATCGACAGAAATTCCTGTTTGTTTTAACAAATTCTTTCAAAAGGTCGGGACAAACATTGTACAGACAGATGTGCAAAAGTCTGCCTATAAAAGGAACGTTTCGACGGGTTTTAAACAAGCTTTCAGTTATTTCAACTCAACATTCCGTTTTCAGATGAAGCTGATCATCGTCCTTGGGTCTCTGCTGGCAGTTGGATTGGCTGCGGCGCCTCCACCGCCGCCGCCACCTCCTCCAGGAGCCCCGGCTCCGCCTAACAAGGCGAATCCTGGACCTCCTGGAGGTTCGCCACCGCCACCGACGCCTGCGGCTTCTGGAGATGTGCCACCAAGAGCTGGATCACCGCCGCCACCACCACCAAACGGAGCCTCACCACCGCCAGCTGGTCCTGGAAGCCGTCCTCCTCCACCTCCGCCAACGCCTGCCGCTTCTGGAGATGCTCCACCAAGGCCTCCACCAGCCCAAGGTCGTGCTCCTGCTGGAGCTCCACCACCGCCGCCGCCACCAGCTGGAACTCCTCCAAAGTCGGGATCTCCCCCACCGCCACCGCCACCAACACCAGCTGCTTCTGGAGATGTGCCACCAAGAGCGGGAGGATCTCCACCGCCACCACCAGCTTCTTCAGGAGGTGCTCCTCCTAAGTCGGGATCTCCACCTCCGCCACCTCCGCCAACGCCTGCCGCTTCTGGAGATGCTCCACCAAGGCCTCCACCAGCTCAAGGTCGTGCTCCTGCTGGAGCTCCACCACCGCCACCACCGCCTGGAAATGCTCCTCCCAAGTCAGGATCTCCACCTCCGCCGCCGGCACCAACACCAGCTGCTTCTGGAGACGCCCCTCCAAGAGCTGGAGGATCTCCGCCTCCTCCACCACCAAATGGAGCCTCGCCGCCGCCAGCTGGTCCTGGAAGCCGTCCTCCTCCACCTCCGCCAACACCTGCCGCTTCTGGTAACGTTCCGCCAAGGTCTGGACCTCCACCAGCTCAAGGCCGCGCTCCTGCCGGTTCTCCAGCTCCTCCTCCGCCACCACCGCCGCCGAGAGCTGGATCTCCTCCCCCTCCGCCGCCGCCAACACCTGCGTCGTCCGGCTTCTGGTCCGTCTTAGGCTTCTGAAGCGGTCAGTTTGAACTATTTTGATAAATACTGAAATTTTTTTAGATGATCAAACTTCTACAAACCTGGCGTAAAACTTTGCTTTTTGCGGATTTGAATAAAGCATGTCTTACCCAGTGAAGCCTAACAGAACAAAATTTTCTTAAATGACGTCATTTTTGAAATAATGACGTCTTTTCCATGATTTCACTCTATGAATCTGGACAGTGAATAGAGTTTGTTAACTGCAAAACCTTCCATGTTAACTAAAAAAGTTTAAAATGACGTCACGACGTAAACATGACGTCATGAACTTATTGCTGACGTCACAAAACTTGGATAAAATTTATTGCATGAGGGAATACTCGTTGTGGAATTGAACAATTCGTTGGACATTGAGATATTCTAAACGGAAAAACATCACATCACAGAGGTCCGATCATCGCCCATTATCGGATGATACTGATCAATATCATCGGGGAACTGATTTTCGATTACGACACACCGCTGATTACGCAGGGCGCTGTGCCGGAAGCCGTAGGAGGCGTAGAGAAAAAGGCCTGAAAAAGTCTCGAAACCTTCAAAAATCATAAATTAGGCTGTAGGTGTCCTAAATTCATGTTTCAGGTACCAGAAAATTCAGAATTAGGAGCATATAGAAAAGTTATGCCTTCAGAAAACCATAAGGAAAATTCTCGACTTAACAAAAACCTTAACTTTCAGGTCCTTTTTTTAAGCTCGAAATTATAAATCAGGCTGTAGGTTTTTTAATTCATGTTTCAGGTGCCAGAAAATTCAGAATCATGAGCACAATTCTAGAAAAATTATGCCTATAGAAAACAACTTTCTCATCCCTACAGTAACCCAACCGTAATCCTCACCAAAAATAATCGCCAACGTCGCATGAACAAATGTGCTCCAAGAAGTTGAGACAAAAATAGATAATAACAAAATGAAGAGCGGAAGAAATGAAAGGACCGGGAATAATGGTACCTTTGCCGTCCTTCTGAAACTCGAAAATTGATGGATTGAGAATAAACTCATCTGGCCGCATTTGGAATGGCTCAATCCAAGATTTGCGCGGAAGTCGTTTCTTGGTCGGGTGAAGCTTTAAAATGAGCCATTTGAGCCATTCCCAATGCGACCAAAGCCTTCCAAATCTCTGTGATTCGACTATACCTGTGCAGGTAATCGTTGGTCGGCAGTTTGCAGGCCAAAACTGTACAAGTGACGATTAAGAGAAGGAAAAGGGCCACGAGAACTACGGAGGAGGACTAAATGATCGCATTTTAATAACTTTTAACTCAAATTCTCACCGATTTGAGCCCGAAATTCCTCAAAATCAGCGCCATTAGCATCGTGGCAACGATAAAAACTATCAAAATTAGGGCAGATCGATCGTTTTGACTGGACAGCAGGGAAGGAGAGGTGGGTCTTGGGGTCGATGGGTAGGAGGAGAAGAATGGCATTTCACAGTCCTGGAAAAGTGACTATATTTTTTTTGAATATTCAATTTTTTTCAAGTCAATATAAGCTTGAAGCTTTTGAGCTTTTGAAGGAACTTGAAAAAAGCCTACAGACTTTGAAGAGACCACTATAGTAACAAAGAACCAATCAAAAATCTAAAGACGCAGGTCCCAAAAACATGGAAAAAATGTATATGAGACCACTTGAGGGATATTTTCACGTTTAAAAAAAAAACACACACCCCGTTTCCAAACAGATGAACGTGTTGGGAGTCTTCAACGTTTCCTGAATTTTTTATTCATTTTAAGTTCGGAAAATCGGCAAAAACGCCTCCTGAACTCGAACCAACAACCTATTTTTCTCATTCAAGCCTTTTTTCGAAGAAATTCAAGGAAAAGTGAGCATTTTTAATTTGTCAAGGCATTCAGAAACGGCAAAAAAGTCTCCTGGACTCGAACCAATAACCCATTTTTCTCAACCTTTATTTAATGATATTCAAAGAAAAAAGGCATTCTTCAATTTCCTATTTTTCTCACTAAAACCTTTTTTCAAGGACAATTGAGCATTTTTTTAATTTCCCGAGGCTTTCAAAACGGCAAAAACGCCTCCTGGATTCGAACGAACAACCCATTTTTCAATCTATCAAGGCTTCAAAAACGACAAAAACGCCTCCTAGGCTCGAGCCCCCAACCTATTTTACCCAATCAAGTCTTTTTTCGATGAAATTCAAGGGAAAGTAAGCATTCTTCAATTTATCAAGGCTTTCAAAAACGGCAAAAACGCCTCTTGGACCCGAACCAACAACCCATTTTTAATGATCAAGCTCTTTATCCACTTGCCTTGACTATCATAAGTTTCGCATTGATGCGCTATACAATTGTGTGTTGTCAAGGTCGTTGGCCGAGTACTCTCCTGAAAAAAAGTTAATCAAATTATTCTAAAAAATCAATTTCTATACCATACCATAGTATGATACTGAGAAACGGATTTCGGCAGGACTGGCTGGTTCTCGTTAAATTCGGCAAGTTGTTGCTGAAAGAGATAAATTATGAAAATGCAAAAAAAAAAATTTATCATGGGTGGAGATCGAACCAGATACCTTTTCAATAAGATTCTAATGCTTAAGCCACTTTTGCTAAAATAAGTATTCCTTTATTGCCTCAAAAAGTCATAAATGTGCACCAGAGATATACATCATCAAAAAGATATTATGAAAAAATCATTTAAAAAAATCATTTTTGACGGGTAGCAAGCTTGAAACCTTCTCATTGAGCTTTGATTTTTCAAAACCACTGTTCTAAAAAACTTTTTGGAGCCTTTTGGTGTACCTTTCTCAACCCTTTTCGAAGCCGTGAAATTTTTTTTACCAAGTCAAAAGTTTTTCGAGATTTTTAAGAATCTTTTTTCCCAAAATTTTTCCAAATCTGTCTGACTACCTTTTCCTAGCTGCTTTGGAGCCTATTGGGGACTTTTTTTTTTCAAAGCTTCCGCAATTTCTTTTTCAAAATGATGTGAAGAAATGTTTTGGAATCTACTATTTTCTATCATTTTGAAACCTTTCAGTAGCTTTTTCCAAGTTATATCAAAAATTGATATTGAGAAGCTTTCGGACTACCCTTTTAAAGTCTTTTTGAAGGCCTTCGAACTACCTTTTTTTAAAGCCTTTTCCGACAAGCTCTTATATTAAATTTTATAACCAGGAAGACTGATTCTCTGAGTCAATTTTGGAGCCTGTCAAACTACCCCTTTCTACCCTTCTAGAGCCCTTTTGAAGCCTACTTAACTACCTTTCTCAAAAACATTTCTGTAGCCCTTCAGTCAACCCTTTCTGGCTTTTCAAAACACCTTCCTCAAGCCCTTCTTCGAAGAGCTCAAACCACCTTCTCCAGCTTCTTCTGGAGCCTGTCAGACTCGGCTCGGGCCGCACTCAGGTACAGAAAAGCGGTCGTGTCGAAGGTGGAATGGCTGGCACAGTCTTCTGGACGGTCCGGTTCTTCGTCGGTAGAGACGCCGTCGTTCATACTGATCCGAAGACGTCGCTTCCCGATGGATCTGAAAACTTCAACTTGCAAAAACGCTGCAAGGAGTTGAACCTGTGACCCTTCTGACCAAGGCTCAAACTCACTTATAATTGCTCGTCTCATGCGGGATTCCAATCGGCTCAGTTAGAAAATGTTGAATATACGTCAAGGCTATCTAAATCTTTATATTCTCAATTTTCTGCATCTACAGTAACCCACCGTAACCACAAGTTTCGCTGGAGCAGCAAAGACTACAAAATTCAAAAGAGCCGATTTTCTGACCAGTGCAGATGCTGAGACAAGAACCGTACAGAGCAGGACGGCAAAATACGGCGATTTAGTAGAAGAGTCCTTGGCGTACGGTATCAGCCGGTCTACAGTAAGAAACATTTTATTACCGTAATCCTACAGTATACCGTTGCAAAGAGCTGCAATGACCCTCGTCGCAGGTAGAAAAGAGGCTAAAACTCCGCCAGAGAGTGCACAAACTGAGCATACCGTAAGCATGTACCTGTAAAATTCAGAATTCTACAGTAGACCTAAGATTACTGTAATCATTTTCACAAGGGTCAAACAACCAAGGAATCAAGAGAAAAAAAAGAAAAAAAAATGGAAAAAGCTCAGGCGCAGGCTGAAACAGTCGCATTTGGAATGACTCAAATGTGCATCGGACTTAAAACTACTTGCGCTATGGAATCTCGCCGGGAAGAAGCTTTGGGCCGTTCCAAGTGCGTCCAAGGCTTTGAAAATCTTCATCAATCGTGCAATTTTGCAAAAGCAGCTTCCAAAAAAAGGAAAAGCTCAGGATAAAGTTGGACTCAATTTGCAACAAACCGCATGCGTAGGAAACCAAATTCGCTGTGAGCTCTGAAAAAATCGAGAAGATTCGAACTAGCGACGTTCTGATTGATAGTCAAGACACTCAGCCACTGAGCTAACTTGTTGATTTTGAAACTTTTCCGGTCTAAACTAGCTGAAGGCCATCACAAGCGACAGTGAGAAGTTAAGTGAAAAGAAGATAAATATAAAATTGAAATAGTGAGAAAAAAAATACTTGGCGGCAGGTATGTTGAGCATTGTGAAGATTTCAGGCAGTAAAATGCTGTCCGATAGTTCAGAAACGTTGGTGCAAAGGCTGAAAAACGGGTCATTGGTTCGGTTCCCCTAGGCGTTTTTTGTCTTTTTATATCAGGTTTTTCTTCAAAATACCAAGCTAATAATAATTCAAAATGGTTTGAGATACTCTCTAAATAAAAAAAATCATCAAGAGCAGTAGATATATGCCTAAACTTGTGTAAAACAAGGTCCTAGTTCGACTCCACTCGGCGTTTATAATTTTTTGCCATTTTTCCTGACTTTTTGAGGGCCTATCTTTGAACTAGTAAGCTATCAGAAGGCTAAAACCCTTTCAAAAAACTTTTGAAAAGGTTTTGAGTCTAAAAAAAAACCTCATAGCGCAGTGGAAAAGACATTAAATGATGCTAGAAATGTCTCGTGTTCGATCCCCCTCCACCCCAAAATTGTTTTGCCATTTTTTTTCAGGTCTAATATTGTAAAAGTTCACTATACACGTTAAAAAACTGAAAAAGTTTATTTTGGAGCAGAGCCAAAAGGTTAAAAATTGAAATTTAAGATTACAAAGATCTGAAGGGGTCTCCGGTTGGACTCCTCTCCACGTCAAACTTTATCCATTCATTTTTGCCAATGACTCCGAAAATTCAGGATCCATAATAACATATTTAAATGACGAAAAGAACCTGAAAACCAAGGTGGCGATGAAGAAAATGGCGGTGAGGGCCACGACGAGGAAGGAAAAGACGCCGGAGACGCGTTTTCTCGGATTTTTGGTCTCTTCCAACAAACTTGTAGTGGATTCAACTCCGGTATAGCAAGCACATAATGCACAGATTGCATGAAGAACCTGGGAATAGTGCATTTTTGGGTTAGAAATAAGCTTCTTACTTCGAATTTTGAAAACCCACCCCCCAATCTTAATTGGAAAGGTTTACTACTATTTGGCCGCGAAATTGGAATAATTTTCTTGACTTGACCTTCTTTCTATCCAGGAATAAGTGAGTGAGGGGATTTATGGAAATTTTTAGCCTCTCTGAAACAGAAAAATCATCGAAATTTGATCGACTTCTGGAATTTTTTTTCTTCAAATCTCACCCCTTGGAAACCAAAAGTGAAGAACTTGGCGCGGATCCAATTGTCGGGATCGGCGTGGAAAAACGCCACAAGTGAACAAGAAGCCGAAATTAACAGAGCGACGGCCAGAAGACTGACGCAAATCGTTCCGACCACCTGGAAAAAATTATTCGTATTCAAAAAAAAAATTCACAGCGGTTTGGGATTGAACCAGAGACCTTCGGGTTTAAAATTAAGATGGTTAGCCACGAGGCTGAGCGCATTTTATTTCATCTTTTTTGTATGGAAACCGCAAATCGTAGAAAAAATGGCAAAAACGGGGAGCGGGTTCGAACCAGTGGTCAATTTATTCACGTTCTAATCTTTTAGCCAATAGACCAAGGCGTCAAAAAAATTAGTTAAAGGTTTTTTTTAGTACCCAGAATCTATTTTAAAAGCAATCAGATTAAATAAAGGCAAAAATGAAGACAGGACTTGAACCTGTATCCTATTCTTAGCCACGAACACCAAGCTTTCTTCGAAAAACGTCTATAGGAACCGAACCTTCGACCTCTGATTCGAACCCTAATCACTTAGCCACTGCGCCAACTCACCCTGATACTGCACATCAATATGCTCAAGGTGATAACCGCCGCGATAACAGTCAAAAAATCGACATTTGAACTCAAAAATGACGAATCTTCCGAGGCGAATGAAATCGAAAGCACTTGAGGGGCTCCTCGGAAAAGGAGGTTCTGGAAATATTTTTTTTTTCAATTTTAAATCTCAAGTTTGCAGATGAGAAGTCCACTGAATCTTGAAATTTGACCTTCATTGTTTTAAACTCTTTAAGAGGCCACTTAAGGAGCTAAAGAGCCCAACTTTTTTATTTATACAAAAAGAACCCTCACAAAATGATCAGCCCAAGCGCGACAGAACAACGAGGCTTGGGCCAAATATTCAAGAAGACTGGCCCAAGCAATCAAAAAAGCCGGGAGTTCACCCAAGGCCGAATAGGCGAAATGATAGTGGACGCAGTTTTTCGGCATCGCACAGGATAGCTCAGCCAGGTGAGCTGCTGAAAAATTGATATTGCTCATTTTAAAGCTTGTTGCTCATGTTACATAAATATTTCACATGTTTACCATATGATCATGGAATGATACCGACAATAAAACAGTGAAGAAAATGCCATTTTTTCGATTTTCAGGTCATTTTCCTAACCCACCTTAAAATTAGAAAAATATGCAAACCTGACAAGAAAACAACCAAAAAAGTGATAATCAAAGCGAAAATCGTAGAAGGACCCGCAAAAGTCGTCAAGGAAACGGGTAGAATGATGAACAGCATTAAAGAGACGCTCTTGATTCCGGCTGAAATTTTGAATCTTGAGTTGATGCGCAGTGAAATTAGCATCAGTCGGGAGAGATTTTTAAGCTGATCCTGATCGTATTGCTTTGAAATGTTATTGAGAGACTTTGACTAGGGTAAAAACAACTTTAAGAGGTTTTAATATACGAGATTCAAACGACTTTATTTCAAGTCATACCTGATGAAAAATAATGAAATTTATATGTTCTTGTAGGCCTTGAAAAGCTCTTTCGATTGCAACCAGATTAATCTGAAATAGAACAAACCCAAAGAAATTACGAGCGGGATTCCAAGGCGCCTGACCCATTCAGAATGTCGAAGGAATTGATCGTCCAGGGGCCGTCGACGTAACACTTTTTGCCACATTTTTTGTGACTTCTTAAATTTTATATGATTTTATGTTGTTTGAGAAGCATAGAATCATCAAAAAAATTCAATATTATTACAAAAAAATCAGCTTTAAAGGTTGCGACTTCGGAAATCACAGAAAGAGTGCGAAGAGAAGCTAAATTGATCGTCCAGGGGCCGTCGACGTAACACTTTTTGCCACATTTTGACCTTCGTAAAATGGCTATAAAGTGCAAAAAGTTATCACTCAGAAGGTCGCAGGTTCGACTCCCCTCGGCGTCAAACGGCTTTTTTTGCCTTTTTGCTGTCATTATTTTTTTACTCTGCAAACGCTCAAAAAAACTCTCAACACGAACTAAAAAAACACGTATAACTCCAAATTAAAAAAATAGAATTTGCGACTTCTACTAATGCTACGAGGACTATGTGATCTTTCAATCTACGTTTAAAAGCTTCTTTCTTCCTAATGAGCGCTCGGATTTCACTCCTGTTGTTTTTAATTTGATACCGGATTTCCTAGAAGTCCATTTTCGGATCTTAAAAGCTTAAGGAATCGAAAAATTGGAATTTAGACCTATAAAAAGCCGTTTTTTCAAAGGAAAAGTGGTTTTTTTTTTTGAATTTTGTGTGTCAAATATTTAATTTTGAGCTCAGAGCTACCAGTTCCGTCCTCTGCTTTCAGAAAAGTTACGATTTTAAAGCTATTAAAGCAGAAAATATAAAATATTTACGGCTCTTTGCTCTTCTCAAAAGATTCGGATCAAGTTTTGAAAGTATTTTTCCACAAAAACGTGCTGAAAATCCAGTTAATACTCTGGGGTGTTGAAAATCAAAAAGATATCTAGAATGCTTCTAAAACCTTCAAAGGAACAAAAAAAAAAATGAGATTTTGGGGCATGAATCTTCAAAATTACCTTTAGGCAAAAAAAAAAACAATATTTTATTCGAATTCAGCTCCCGTTACATCAAAATTTCATTCAAAATAGCTTCAAAGAAGATTTTCCCGGATATATGAAAATGGCAAAAATTAACTCGGCGGGGATGGGAGTCGAACCTATGACCTTTCGAGCGACGGCAAAACTTGTGAATCATCCAAAAAAACGGAGTTTTTCATTGAAAAATATTTGCTTTTCTCAATTTTTTTCCACTATAAAGCTTATAGGAATAACAAATTTATAAAAAAATGACAAAAAAATTTGAAGACACGAGGAGGGGGTTAGCTTTTAATTTTTTTATCCCTGTAGCTTCAACTTGTACTTCAAAGTAGTTAATGACCATACAATGAAAAAAATGGCAAAAAATATCTCGACGCCGAGGGGAGCCGAACCTGCGACCTATTCAGTGGTGAAAAAAGATTGAAATTATGTCGAAAAGAGCAAAAAAAAACTGAATTACCGGGGTAATTCAATACAAATCCCCTCCAGAAATCGAATAATTTCTTTGGATTTCTCGTTCCAAGCTAGAAATAAAGAGGCATCAATGAGCTTTACAAAACAAAGGAAATTCGATCCCCAAAAGGGGAAGGAAGAAGACGTACGTTCAAAATGGCAACGAAATTTGTTTTTTTTTTCTTCTTTGTCCATTTTTGAGAGAAAGAAAGAAAGCTACGATGTTCTCACATTTCAAACAGAGGCTAACGAGCTCAAAAAAGCGGGGGAGACAAGAAAAATGGAAACGATTAGGCGGTTGACTAAGAAAAGTTGGTTAGTCAGAAAAAAGTCTCAGATTTTGAACTCTAGTAGATTAGTCACTTGATTTCCATTTTTGAGGTTTTTAGTTCAAATCTAGACGTCTTAAAATGCTCGTTCTGGTTTTTAGAGAAAAATTGCAAGAAAAAGCTAACTCGAAGGGTCGTAGGTTCGATTCCTCTCGACGTCGGTTTAACTTTTGCCATTTTTATTTTTCTTTCACTGTCCTTATTTTCTTCGAAATGAAGTTAGAATACTCAGATATGATTAAGACCTTCGTAAAAATGGCTATAAAGTGCAAAAAGTTATCACTCAGAAGGTCGCAGGTTCGACTCCCTTCGGCGTCAAACGGCTTTTTGCCTTTTTGCTGTCATTATTTTTACTCTGCAAACGCTCAAAAACTCTCAACACGAACTAAAAACACGTATAACTCCAAAAAAAAAAAATTAAAAAATAGAATTTGCGACTTCTACTAATGCTACGAGGACTATGTGATCTTTCAATCTACGTTTAAAAGCTTCTTTCTTCCTAATGAGCGCTCGGATTTCACTCCTGTTGTTTTTAATTTGATACCGGATTTCCTAGAAGTCCATTTTCGGATCTTAAAAAGCTTAAGGAATCGAAAAAAATTGGAATTTAGACCTATAAAAAAGCCGTTTTTTTCAAAGGAAAAAGTGGTTTTTGAATTTTGTGTGTCAAATATTTAATTTTGAGCTCAGAGCTACCAGTTCCGTCCTCTGCTTTCAGAAAAGTTACGATTTTAAAGCTATTAAAGCAGAAAAATATAAAAATATTTACGGCTCTTTTGCTCTTCTCAAAAGATTCGGATCAAGTTTTGAAAGTATTTTTTTCCACAAAAAAACGTGCTGAAAATCCAGTTAATACTATGGGATGTTGAAAATCAAAAAGATATCTAGAAAGCTTCTAAAAACCTTCAAATGAACAAAAATGAGATTTTAGGGCTTCAACGGCCGATTAGGGCACATGAATATATGTCCATTGGATATGAGGATCAGGAGATTATTCGAGAAAAGAAATCTGATGTTTTTTCACAAAAACTCTTCCTGATGTTGCTACATCAAGAAGTTTCGAAAAAATTAAAAAACCAAAATTAATTAAAAACAGCTGTTTTAATGGGAAATGACTCAGCTAGTAGACAATCAAAAACATTTCTTTAAAAAAAATCAAGTTCCATAATTCATTGATAACCTTGAAAAAAACCAAGAAGCTAAGAAAAATCCGAAAAAAGCCAAACAAACGTCGCTTTGACATGATAATTGAAGCTGGAATTGGAAGCCAACCAATTTTTTCTCCATTCTTTCTTTTTTTCTTGTTCTATCAATCTTCTCCTATTTTTGGGGTTCAAAAATAAGAAGCTACAAGAAAATTTTGAACGAAAGAAGCTGAAAAATGGCGATTCCCTTGTTTTCCAACTATTTTTTTTGGCTTTCCCTGTCGTCCCAAGGGACATCAAGTATGAGGGAGCGAAAATAACTGTCAATAACACATTTTTCACGGAAAAACGAAATAATTTTGAATTTTTTCGGTTCATGTGTAAAATCATCGAAGAAATAGAAATACTTAGGAAGTCGCTTGAAAAGGTTTCAAGAGACCACCTGAGGGTCAATGATTTTTTCAGAAATGAAGCGCTTCTGAGAATTCTTGGATACGATCCAGGCTCTCGGAGATGAAAAATAATAGTTCAAGGGGTCACTTAAGGGACAAATATCCTTATTTTTCACTTTTAAATGTCGCCTAGACATGTTTCTATACAACCACTCACAAAAAAGATTCCAAAAGGTCACTCACATGATTTTGAATTTTTTCGGTTTACGGGGAAAATCGTCAGAGAACAAAAATACTTAAATACTCGCTTGAAAAAGTTTCAACTGCATCAAAAATTCAAAAAAAAAAAGAAAATCATACTTTAAAGAGATCACTTGAGGGTTATCAACTTTTTCAGAAAGTAAATAAAACACTTCAGTAACCACTTGAAAAAGATACAAGCTTTCGAAGCTGGAAAATATTCTTTCAAGGGGTCACTTAAGGGACACTTATCCTCATTTTCGAGTTCGAAATTCGCCTAGAGATGTTTCTATACAACCAGTAACAAAAAAGATTTCAAAAAGTCACTGAAATAATTCTGAATCTTCTCGGTTTACGTGGAAAATCGTCAGAGAACAAAAATAATCAAGGGTTCGCTTGAAAAAGATTCCGCAACTTAGATTAACTCAGAGAAAAAATTAGAAACTCAAGAGACCAATTGAGCAATAACTCTTCCAAAAAGGGAATAAAATACTTAGGTAACCTTTTGCAAAAGATCCAGGGCCGTGATGCTAGAAAATAACCTTTTAAGGGGTCACTTAAGGGGCAAATATCCTTATTTCCGAGTTTAAAAGTCGTCTAGAGAAGATTATCGACATAGAGTCACAAAAACGATGAAAAATCCAGTTTTTCCTCGAAAATCTGTCAAATTTACTCCTAACTGAATAAATTACCTAAAAGACCACTTAACCCACTAAAAAGTCGCTACTAGCGTCAAACAAAAATCCAAAAAACGACGTAGGAAAAGCTGAAGAAGCGGTCGGAAAAAATTCTCTTGGGGCTCGCCTTATCCGTCACTTTTCCGCTCGAATTTCGAATCTTTTTGGGAACAATTTGTTTCTTCGGATGGACCTCACTGCTTGGAGGAATCTTAGAGGAAATAAAATAGTTTAAAACTTATTTGAAGATGAAAAAGTTCGAAGATTTCCTACAGCAGGCTCTAACTTGGTTAAAAAAACCAACTGGGTTACACTCAAATTTACTTGTCTCACCACAAAGAGCTGCTTTTAAATCGAAGAGTTTGGTTCAGTTAGTTTATAAACAATGAAAAAAACTTTTTGCTTTTTTTGATCTTTTGATCACCTTAAACTTCAAAAAAATGCAAAAAAATTCTTCGATTTTTTAAAATACCTGACTCAGCATCGTTTAGATCTGATAGTGCAGAGCAGTTTTTGAAGTTTAAAGAGTTACTGAGCTTTATAAGAGCTAAAAAAAGCTTCTTTTTATTAACTCTCTAATGCAGGGTATGTGAAATACGGGTAAAACTTCAGATGTATCCATTATTCCCATTAGGCGCAGACTTGTACTGCGCCATTTGGGTTTAGGCTGAATTGGAAAATTAATTTTTATCTCAGATCAATTTTCATCTCACGTCAAAAAAATAGACAATAGTCTGGATTTTTGATCCATGAGCTTATAAGTCTTTAATGAAAAGCCCGAAAATTCGAACAAAGCTTTGGAAAAAAAAAAGATGAAATGTTGATTTTATCAACTTCATCAAATTTTATCTTAGGTTCAAAAATTATTTTTTAAGAACTGATCATTGAATTTTCAAAGTTAGAAAAAAACTCCGTTTCAGGTTATTATTGGAAAAATGAATTATTCAATGAATCAGTGAAAAAAGAAAAATGGTCGTCACGGCGTATCTTTTTTGTAGGACTCATTCATTTCCCATGAGCTTTAAAAAAAAAACGATTTCCAAACGGAAAATGAGGTAGTTTATTATCTACAAGTTGAATCACCTCATCAAAATTAATTTCCTAGTCCTCCATAGAGCTAAAAAAAAGTAACGGCTCGGAAAATATGCAAAAACGAACAAAATAACCGAAAAAACGAGGAGAAAATAAAATAAAGAGGCCCAGTCGGCGAGTAAATTGAGCGTGGCCGAGCCGGACGACGACACAAATTGAATATTTCGCCAGGAACCGCCGAAGGAGGCCCAAGAAATCGAATCTCCGGCACAGAACCAAGGGTCCAACATTCTTGATTTTTCGCTATTTTCCTAGGATGTTTCCGTCAAAAGATAGTGGTTCTGTAGTCACAAAAAAGCCTTCATTTTTGGTTTTGAAACAGAAAGAGCCCTCATTTCGACTAAAATGATATTAGATAGGTTGGAGTTGAGTAAAAAGTTGCTTAGAAGTTATTCAGCCCAGGAAAAAGCAAAAAAATAGAAGGTTGCGCATTTTTTCATTGGGTGAAGGAAGCTAATAATAAGAAACTTCAAGGGTCATCGAAGTGAGGTTTAAGGAGCCTCAGGATTGTATTAAGCTTTGAAGATAAATATTTAGGGTTAAAAATCTTGATTCTCAATAATTTAGAGTCAAAAACGCAACTCTAGTTGCCCCTGTATCATGGTGAAGAAAATGAAGTATGAATTTTTCCAATCGGACTTGTTTTTTCAAGTCCTCAGCCTCTTTCAGTGTTTCTAAAGTTGATAATTGGATTTTTTTCTTGCCAAAGTGGAGAGCTGGAAAAAAATTGAAGTCAAAAAAATTCAGTAGAAAGTTTTTTTCCAATCAAATTTATTAATAATTTATTCAAAAAAACTATAGGTGTAGGTCTTCTAAAAATTTAGTTTATAGTACCAAATTACTCGTAAATAATCAATTAGAACCTAGGTTGACAACAAAAACCTTAAGAAAACTCGAAAACTTGGGAAAAACCTTAATTTTTGAGTAATCAGGGAAATTTGAAAAGAATCATAAACTTTGGAATAAACCTAAAATAGAAAAAAGTGTTTTATGCATTTCAAAGCAACCTCCAAAATTTCAGAGAAACTTCGATTGAAAAAAAAAATCAAATCTCAAAAAGGCAACACATGACACATTCTCAAGATGAAGACAAAAAGGCTTTTGAGTGGAATTTGATTTACACTGCGCGACTTCCTCAACATCGTCCGCATTTTACCAACGTCAAGCACTACTAGGAAAGAAGGAATAAGCCGCAAAATTTTACAGCTTTTCCGACAAATCCGAGATTGACGACGCTATAAACCAAGATTTTCTCGGGAAATTGCTTTCTAATGCAAAAATTGAGCGTTTATCTTTTGTTTTTCTTGTCGTTAAACCTTTATTTCAGAACGAAACTTGGTAGGGTCGAATTTCGGCTTCGGGAAGCCAGGAGGGGATGAAAAAGGCGAGCAGCAAGAGGGCGTTGAACAATTGGAGCACGACGAAAATGATCAGGGAGACACGGTATCTCACCTGAAAACGGGTGGATTTTCCTTGAGGAGAAAATTTTTTGATTACCTGACCCCAGATGTGCCGATTTATTTTCAGTTGTTCTTTCACCTCTTTTCTCTCGATTACTCCATTGTTTCTGGAAAGGCATTGAGATTTATTTTTGAGCTTTACAGGGGGATATTTAAGTATAGTCTATAGATTATTCCTTTTCTTTTGAATATCTCTTTTCTGAAAGTTCCATTTTAAAACATCTAGAGTGGTCTTTGAGTCCTTCTTAGGAACTCCAAAGTGGTCCCTGTAGGGGCAACCTTAGGGACCTTTGACCTCTCTAGGGACCACTGGAGCTTGCAAACGTTGTCCCCTCAAAGGGTTTTAGTTAGTGGCCCCTATAGGGAACATTCTATTCGATAACTTTCTATGTACTGAAGAAGCACTTCTATAAGGAAAACTGAATAAAATGAGCGTTTTTTAAATGAAGTTGAAAGACCCATATAGGGTCCACTTGAGCTTTAGGGGCTAAGGGGTCAGACCCTAAACCCCTATAGGGGTCACTTTTTCGTCCCCTCTAGATGCTGTTTTTCCTACCCCCTTAAGGGACCACTTTTTCGTCTCCTATAGGAGCTGTTTTTTTCCCCTAGCCCCTATAGGGACCACTTCAGAATTTCTAAGACTAGAAAAGAAAAAAATCAATAACTGAGGAAAATCAATTAAAAAAGCGACCTTTCTCATGTTCCCACAGTAGTACAAAAAAATTTTTTTGTTATACTATCTGATTTTACCCTTTGATCGAAGCTTTCAAGTCGACATCACTATTCCAGCCTTCCAATGAAACTCGCGTCATTTTCAGAAGGAATTTTCTGGGCGGCCTTGTATCCATCATCGGACAGATGTATCTACCTGAAAGTCATTGATTTTTGATCCAAATTTAGGATCCTTAGAAGGAAACCTTTAATATAGCCAATCGCAAAAGCGAGGCAGGTTTCGGCCAAAACAAATATGATATAGAATCCTGAAAAATAAATGAATAAAAATGATAAAGGGCGTGGCTAGTCTATCAGAAAACTTAACAACTAGTTGGTGAACAAACTAATGTCAGAAATGGTAGAAATTTATTCAAATTGTTCAATTTTCGAACGCTGGAGACATTTATTAGGCTCGCAGCTCTAGAAAGTCAACTTTTTTCGCCTCGATTATTGAAATGATGAAAGCTTAAAAATGGGGCGGCTAAAAAAACAAGGAAAAACGGCTACTGCTCAATTTTGCCAGTTCTACGGTAAAAGAACTACTCCTCCTTCTACCAAAATTATCTTAGCAGAAAACGTTTTTTGGCCCCCGGTTGAACTTTTGCTGAAACTTTGCTGAAGTGTACTTTAGGACCCCCCTGATTGCAGATCAAAAAGAAAAATGTCTCGCAATAGATCTTGTTTCCGAGTTATGAAGCTTCAAAGTGTGCAAAATACGCAAATTAGGCCAAAAAAGAGCTATTTCGGGCTTTTGAAGTGTCCTAACTCGAAAACTAAACCTATTGCGAGAAATTTTCTTTCTGTTCTGGAATCAGGGCCCCCTAAAGTACACTTCACCAAAGGTTCAGCAAAAGTTCAACCGGGGAAAAAAAAAACGTTCCCTAGTTTAAAGTCAACACCACTTTCCTGGGGATAAAGTTTTCTTATATTGGCCAGCACTACCTCTCTAAGCTTAAAATAATTTTTACTTGCCATTTCGATAAATTTTTTTGAAGTAAAACTTTTCTTCTAGGGTGAATGAGTTCTGTACTTGCCCATGTATGATTACAAGGAAGGTCATTTTAACTTTAAGTTGACAACTTCCTGAAAATTGCGCAGAATACTTTTTGATGTACCAAATGGAGATTCTAAAAGTCACAACTCCCCAGTATTCTAGAAAAACGAGCCTAAAAATAAAACGAAAATCATCAAAATCCGCTGAAGTCATTCATTTTCAGACTTTGAGCCCTCACTTCTAGAAAACTGAGAAGTTTTGCAGATTGACTTTTTTTTTAAAAACCAAGGAACAACCTGACCAGGTTTCAGAAATTCCGAAAGAGTGAAATGACCTTCCTTGTCAGAGTTTATAAAAAATCAACTTTTTACATAAGTTCCCACCGAAAAATTAACTTCCGAACGCTCTGTCATCAACAATTCACTCAAAATTGCATTCGCTAGTGAACAGAAATACAAATTGAATTAGGTTATGCGCCTATTTTCCGCTTTTTCCATTGGAACGGGATAAAGGCTCATGTTCCGTTATTTCCCGAATCAAATAAATCTTACCCAACCATGCCAATCCCTTTAGCTTTAGGTAAGCTGTCGGTGACTATGCCGAGCATGAAAACGAGCGCTAGAATCGTCGCCAGGGCTAGTTCGATCTGGAACTGAGTACATACCAAAAAAATAAAAATTAAAAAAATGAATGAAGTTGAAAAATCGTTGAAAAAAATTTGATTGAAGCTTGTTAGTAATTAACTGGAATGATAGTGATAAGAGAAATTTTTTTATCCAATTTTTTCGCGCTTCTCAGTATCATCCGACGCGACGCGGTCGCGAGAGCGTTTTTTTTTTTCGTTCCTTGAACTTTTTCTCAAGATTCAGTTTCTTGGTACACACTGAAGTTAAAAAATAACTGCATTTAAAAAAAAATCGGGTACGACTGGCGATCGCAAGGATATTTTTTTTTAACTATGAGAATAAGTGAACGCGTCGCGGCTGCGTTAGCGGTTCAAAGACGAAACAATGAAGCAAAAAATAATCTTGAAGATATATGTATATTAAAAAACGCGAAGTCTTGCTATTTCTGCGCTTTTAAGTCACGGTCGGCATTTTTTAATATCAAAGATCCTCGGACGCGTCGCGGCTGCGTACGCGGTACTAGGATCGAGAAATGAATGTAACTTTAATCTTGATAATTAAAAGACATGAATTTTCTCCTTTTCTGCACTCTCTGGTACTGTAAAACGCGTCGCGCTCGCAAAATCGTTATTTTTTTTTAAACTTCAAGAATCCTCGGACGCGTCAGCGGCTTGAGAAAAAACCACGAACCCAAAAAAATCTTCAACCTTCTGAAACTTTCAAGCTTCCTTGAAAACTCACAATATCTCCTGACTCCTCGCCCCTTACAGGCAACAACGCTCCAGTAATCGCGATAATTCCGATGGCAAAAGTTGGCATCACAACGATTAGGATGTAATAATTGGGGTACCTTTTCAAGTGGGCCACAAAAATCGTCTGAAAATCACTTGAATCAAAGAGAAAAGGTAAGTTTTTGAACCATTTCTTGGCGCTCTCCGAGGATTTGCGTGTGTAAGACCGTCAGGGAAATGTTCGAAAAGGCGAATTCAGTGTTTCCCTCAAAAAAATTGATGATAAAACTATGAAAATGCCTTGAAGCCGCATGAAATGGCTGAAAGCCCCGCTTAGGATTACTTGCGCTTTGAGATCCTGTAGCTAGGGGCCCCAAAGTGAATAATGAATGTTAACGGATCTAGTGGGCGGAGCCTGGAGAAGTCGCTGAAGGTCAGGCGCAGCTCTAAGTTCTTTTTCATTTCAAAGTGATGGCAAAATTGACCAAGCGACCACTAGAGCATTTTCTAACCTCTTCCAGGAAAATCTCAGCTTCTTCTCCCTACGCCTTTGTACCGCTTGAGCGGCGTCGGCGCCCCAAGTCGATTAGCCGAGGTCCTATCCTGATATGTGATTATCAGTGGACTGGCTCGAGTGACATATCCGTCCTTGTTTTTTTTAAGTCGTGGTTTCCCACTCTCCCTTGGTTATGTCGCGGCGGGGATCGAACTTGTAGCCTCTTAAACCGTAGCCAAGCACGCAACCTGATGCGCTACGGAAAGCCGCAGGAAACTCTCAACTTCTAGGTTTCAATTTCGCGGAATAATTCCAACAGAGCCCTTCAGAAGCGCAACCACCATGCTTTGAGCCATTCCAAACGCGGTTCCCTACCGTATAGGCCGAATAACCCCGTTCTCTAAAGTTATCAATCGAGGCTTGGATCCTTTCTTCTGCTATTGGATTTGTAGGATTCGTAAATGTGATCACGCAGCCTTGGGTGTCGAAGGGAAAGCTGAAAAATAAGAGTTTTTCCGTTTTGTTTTTTGCGTTTCTGTCAATCCCTTCAGAAGTCTACGAAAGCGAAATTCGAGATTAAAGAAAAAAAAAAACCAACTTTTCCACATGAACCTCACACATGCAGTTGGCGAATAAGGTTCTTCGAAAGCTCACTTCCCCACTTGCATTCACCTGAAAACTTTAATGATTCCGAATCAAGGCAAAAAAGAGCCAATTCGACCTTAACGTCGTTGTTGACATCTTCACCGGAGGCATCTTTATAATCGACCAGGTTGTAGATGAAGGATCTCGGTTTCCAAACCTAATTTTTCCTATTTTTCTATAAAAAGAGCTTGAAATTACTTCAGAAGACGGGATAAAGTAGTGTTCTGCGCCGTATTCCGAACTGTTGAAGGCGAGTCGAGGGTCGATCCATCGCTAAAAATGGGGATAGATAGCCGAGTTGCGAAATTTTTCCGCGTTAAGTTTTCACTAGAATTGGTCGCTCTCGTTACGACGCTTCCACCGAAAGCATGGTCTCCGGGCTCCAGCACAATATCCGCTACATTCTGGGCTTGTCAGGGACTGACTGGATGGTCTACGCGCGGAAGAACGAGGCGAAGACCGTAAGGCCATGCTTTCAACTTGATCAACTACTTGTTTTGAGCTTCTGGTCCACCAAAGGCTGTTTTTCGTTATGGCTTTTGAAATTTTTGTTCACCGCTTAATCGGTTACATCTATGACTAATACAAAAAAAATGAACGATTCTGAAAGAGAAGCTGCAAACTTGAATGTGTGGCTCAGCTACTTTAGTTGAAAAATAGGTCCAAAAAGAATGACAGAAGAATGCTACTCGGCTATATTTTTGTGGCAAAGTGCGACGCGGCTAAAAAAACCCGTTTTTTTAAGGGGGAGAATAGGCCCTACCGCAGAGTTGGACCCGGCCGACATATGGGCCTAATTTTCAACAACTGGCCGAGCCACAAATTCAAGCTTGAATCTTCAATCTTTCACTCAATTAAATCATTTTTTTAGCCGCGTCGCATAGCCTAGTCGCAAAATATAGCCGAGTTGCACAGCGGCGTCGCCAAGTAAAGCTGCTAATCAAGCCACACATCAGGGAAGCCAATTTCATCAAAAAATTTCAACTTTTAATCGCGTCACAGTGTCTAATTGCTATTGAACAAGCTCAAGATACATATTCAGACCGAAAATTGAAAATTTTTTTATCAAGTCCTTGGATAAAATATATTTTTTAGCCGTGTCGCATAGCCGAGTCGTCCAGCTATAAGTTTTCGACGCGGCAACACGCTCAAAAAAATTTCAAAACCAACCATTTCATAGCTGAGAATCCACTCGGCGCGGCTCTCGTTCTCTTTCTAGAAAATAATATATAAAATCTACAGTACACCATCATCCTACCACAATCAACAGTATGATGTACGGTATTATCAAGTTCACCGTAACCGTCTTACGATCATAATAGAACGGGCTGAACCGCTTGTCATAATTTT
Organism: Caenorhabditis auriculariae; assembly: GCA_904845305.1. Lineage (NCBI taxonomy): Eukaryota > Metazoa > Nematoda > Chromadorea > Rhabditida > Rhabditidae > Caenorhabditis > Caenorhabditis auriculariae. The sequence goes on along the minus strand of CAJGYM010000014.1, from coordinate 979,015 downwards.
TCAGGCTGTCGGCCAGTCGAGGGTAGGTTTGAGGAGTCGCTTCAAAATGCAAAAAATTCAAAAAACATAATTGAAAAATACCTGGATTAAAAAATAAAATAGACAAGAGTGTGATTTTGTTCATTTTGTGTCAAAATTCGGACACAAAAAGGTAGACGGAAGAGTTTTCGGACAAATAGACGAGAAATTTGAGATGTCATCATTAGGGTCGACTACTTTTTCAAGTTCGAAACGTTCGAAAAGTGTTCCAAATGCGTCAGGAATTTTTAGCCGCAAATTTGAAAGTCTCGGTTAACGAGGGAGGTCATTTTGATTATTTTTGGTTGGGAGTTTTTTGAAAATTGACCAGAATATTTCTTGATGTATCAGAAAAAGGTCCTGAAGGCCTTAACCTGCACAACTTTCTAGTTTTCGAAAAATCATTGAAGTTTAATAATAAAGCTTTTGCGACCGTGACCCGTCAAACGGTACTAAAAAGAGCAGTACATGTTTTTTTTTTCTATTGTTTGCTTCATTTTCAAATTTTTAAACCGCTTATGCAGCCGCAACGCGTTTTCTCTCTCTTGAATACTAGAAAGTTGTGATCTTTGAAAATTTCAAGAACCTTTTCTGTTGTCTCAAAAAAACAAATCCTAACCAATTTTTCAGGAAAAATCCCAATCGCAAAAATATTCTTTTGTAAAACTTCTAAAACAACTTCTCTTTTTAAAGATTACCTTCTTTATTTTTTTGGGAAATCAAAAAATCAATATTCTCCGTAAAATGACGTCATCAATAAATTTGAACATAAAAAAATCAGCAGGCCAGCTAAAGTTTGATGAAAAAAATCAATCAAAAAAAGTTAATTATTGCATGGAATCGATTAAAGATTATAAAAATGATGACGTCATCAACGCCTTCCGCGCAAGCTTCAAAAAGAAAAATTATATTACATTTAAAAAAAATAATTTCATTCACTCTACATACATCAAATCCCTCCCAAAAAAGCAAAACCTCTGGAAAATCAAACTTTATCGGAAAAAAAGTGACGTCAGAGGACCAAAATGACGTCATCACAAGACGACGTCCGTCTCCTGAATAGACTCCAGATTCGACTTCGACGTATTGGCCTTTGTAGTGCTTTCCTTTCCAGTCATCGAAGTTGTTGACATTTGTCCCATTTGTGACTTCTTCAAAAAAAAAAAAAAATGACGTCATCCGATTGATCATATCACTTCAAAGTAAATTGCTGATGAAAGCAAACTTTTCAAAAATCTCATAGAACTCCTCAAAGCCTTCAAACTTCATGAAAAAAGAAACTTTGAAAGTCTATTTATTTTCGAAATTTTGAAAAAGCTCCATAGAATTCTTTCGTTCATGACGTCATTTTATTTTTTTTATAAGTTCATGACGTCACAAAACATCCCAAATGACGTCAACTCACCCCATCAGTTGCACCGGAAACGTTTGAATTTTCAGGCGGACTTCTCTGTTGATCAGATCTAGTCGATGACTCGACAGTTTTGTCGGACCTCGAATGCTTGGGCTGCTGAAACTCCATTTCTCTGAAAAATTCAGACTCGGATCCTGACCTCAGTCGTCTCCTTGCAATGGTCAATGATCTGCTGCTGGGTGACCGCTTTGCCGTCGTCTTGCGCAAAAGCGAAACCGTCTGAAGTCGGTTGCAATAAAAGCTTGAAAGGGACTGGTCTCAGCTCTGTATATATTTGAAGGAGACTTACTAGGGAACGTTTTACCTCTCGGTTGAACTTTTGATTGTACTTTAGGACTTCTTTTTTGGAGAACAAGATAAAAAATATTATTGCGGTAAATCTTTTTTTTCGAGTTGAAGCTTCAAAGCCCGTAGAATACGCAAAATATGAGAAAAAGCGCTATTTCAAGCTTTAGAAGTGTGCAGTTGGGTCAAAAGTTCAACCGGGAGGTAAAAAACGCTACAAATTAGTTGAATAAGCGCAGTTCGAAACTCTGATTCTGAAAACGCGCTCAAAAATTCCAAAAACGATCTTCAAAAACAGTTAAAAACGCTCAAAATTGTTAAAGTCAGCCGATTTGATGTTAGAAGCAGGCTGTGTTGATACCCAAAACGGATCAATTTTTGAAAAAAGTATACGATTTTTCAAAGTTCAGACAAATCCTAAGAAGGTGTTGGGAAGGTAACCAGCTAGAGGTTGGAAGGTGTATGGAAGCTAGAAGGTCTTAAGAAAGCCTTGAGAAGGCGTTCGGAAGTTAGTTGGTTATACCTGCCAGAAGGCATTCAGAACCCTGCTGAAAAGCTTCTGGAAGGCTTCCGGCAGGCTTTTTCTGAGTAGAAGGCGTTGGGAAGCTATGTGGAAGAATTTTGTGAATGAAATAAATCATTATTAAGGCGTTCGACCACTTGCTGGAAAGCTTTCAAACGATTTCCGAGAAACCGGAAGCAGAAGCTTCCCAACCATTACCAGAGTAGAAAATTCTGACTTATTTGGGCGCTGTCAAATTTGAAACCTTCTTCTCGGAACTCTACTTCTGGTATTATTAGTCAACATTGGCGCCAAATCAGCCAAAACGTTATAAAATTCAAATTTCAACTCCTTTCTTTTAAATTCCACATTTTCTCAGCTCTTTTTGATCCTAATTTACCGTGAAAAACTGCATCTCAATTTTACTGTGACCAAGAAAAAAGGAAAAAGGAATGAAAACGTTTTCCAGTCTCCAGATTGACGCGGATGCCGACGACGTCGCAAATCTTATAAATCGGCTGGTAGAGCTTGTGTAGGTTGGGTCCGCGGATGCCGGCCGACCATTGGATCTGCTGTCTGACGTCCGCTTTGAAGATTGAGGTGAACCTGTGTTTATTACCGTATAAATGATTATTAACGCGAAAAAAATGAAATCATTTCGATCAAAAAAATCTTTTTTTAAAAATTTTTTTAAGAAACACTTGAGAATTTGATCAAAATTTCGGGCGAGGGCTCGTTTTTAAGGTTATTTTGAACCATGTAAGAATTTTTGGCTTTAAAATAATGGAAAAAAAGGCTGTTTTAACAGACTCAAGGCTTAAATTATCCGGAAAAAAAATCGAGCTATGAAAAAAAAGCTACAGAAGCTCTATTGATAAGTAGTCGGTGAGAAATTTGTATTTTCTGATTTTTTTTCCTATACCTATCCGTTCAAAAGTTTCCTAGGAAAAAAAAGGACCAGGAAAAAACTTAGCATATTTTTTGAAAATTGGAGCACAGATCAATCTCTGAACTTTACAGTTCTTTGAGGCTTTTTAAGCTCATTTTTCTATCAATTTAGCCAACTTTCTATAAATCCACCCCTCATACATTTTTCCAACAAAAATCTTTTATTTAAATTTTTTTTTAAGAAACACTTTTAAGAACTCACAAATGAAACGTCAAGTCCGGGAGTAACGAAGCAACCACGCACATCAAGAACAGAAGGCACATATAAATGTACGGCAGCTCGAAGATGATCCCTTCATTTTCCTGTAGAATTATGAGCTTGATCCCAAGGATAAGAACGATACATTTGCCACATGAAAGACGGCGAAGTAGCGTTGGAAAAACGATTGGAAGAATAAAACGACGACGAAAAATGTGAAAGCGATGGCGGCTGCGATCACGGAGAGCTGCAAATGGAAGTAAAAAATGACGAGAAAGGCCAATTTTCGGGACAGGAAAAGGACCGTTTTTCGTTTTTAATTGACTTTTTGCAAATTTTCATGCTTCTCAGAGAATTTTTGAATGAAGCTGGTAATTTCAGTAGCTCGTTAAACTATAGTTGCACTGGAATAACGCAAAGCGGTTTTAAAGAAGATTTTCCAGATTAAAAGTTCAAGTTGAAGTTTCTCTAACTTGAGCCGCGACGCGAGCCGCAACGCGTTCAAACTTTTTAAATTGGAAACCAAATTAATGACAATTTCTTGGGAAAAAACCTTCAATTACGCGAGTAAAAAAAGCTTCTAAGAAGTAGCCATTTTTCTCAAATATAAAATCACCTTCGAACCGTCAGCATACATGGAATGAGCATTACTGGCAACAGCCAAGTCCCCCTTTAAAAAAATGAAATTTTGATTTTTTTCATAAGATCAGACTAGCGCTGTCCAGCACGCACCCTGAATATTTTTTACTCGTTTTTTTGACAAGTCCCCTCCCATTTTCCAGGTCCCCTCGAGACTATCCCGTGTATGCCCGTCCAAAATCCAGAAAAAAGCTTCAACCAGTGGCTAATGATAGAGAATCATATTAAAAAAAATTCTCCAAGAATTAGTCAAAATATAAACAAAAATTAAAGGCGCATGGAACAATTCTAAAACGAAATCTCAACACGTATTTCTTGTCCCAACTCTAATATCATTTCCGAACCATTGTAATTGACGTCGTCTCCAGAAGCGCCTTGAAGTTCGCGACACTGAGGGTGGAGAAATAAATCAAGTAGCCAAAAACGTAAATCGACAATTCTCGGCCATCCATCAACAGTGAAGCTAGAAGATGAATTTTCAACTTCTTCCCAAAAAATTCAAAACATTCGCTAAAAGTCATTCTCGTGATGTAGAACGTCGTGAAGCCATTACAAATGCCGCTGAACAGCCAAAGAGATTGAATCTGCAAAAAACCTCAAGTGGACTCGAACCAACTAGCTTTTAGTGGTATTTAAGGCTCTTAACCACTCGGCCAAACTCACCGGTACGTTGATATGGTTCTGATAAGCTGTGTAGACTCTCGGATATTTGACTAGGAAACTGGTGGTGGCAGGGCGGTCGGCGATTCCGAGCATCAGTGAGCACCAACTTGAAAAATTGACGTCACTAGTTCTTGACTGAGTATCCGACCTTGTGAAGCAGACATTGTAAAAAATCGACATCCACGGATCGCCCATCATTTGGCTGCTCCGACCGTTGTAGTAGCAAAAGAGGGCCTAAGGAAACTTTCAAAATTCAGTTAATAAAAGCGTTTGAAATTGTCTAGAAAAAAACCTTTTTTAGGTCTGAAAAAAAAATTGAAGAAAACGTTTTTATTTACATCAGACTGATTGAACAGCTTCGAGACTTCATAGAAAAAAAAAGAAAAAACTGAAAAAAGCCTAAAAAAGAACTAAAAAAAAACTCAACATGTTTCGAACACTACCTGGCGCTTCATAACTCTTCAAAATTCCTTCCAAAAAATTCCAAGAATCCTAAGAAAATTTCAAAATAATTTATAGGCTTTCCAGCATCTCTGTAGACTCTCAGAAAAACTTTTAAACTCTTACAAAATATGAAAAACATTCCAAAACCCTTTAATGAATCTTCTAATCACTTCAAAAGAGCTTCGAAAATTTTTAAACCATCTACAAGCCTTTGAAAATCTCTCAGTTAGTTTATAGAAAAAAAAACTACTTTTTTCAGTTTTAGATCTACTTTCAAAATCTCTACCCTAATCCCGAAATTCTGGTACCCTAAAAAAATTCAAATGAACTGCAGACCCCAAAGATACACTCTGAAAAAGTTCACCATCATAAAAGTTTCCAGGATGTTCTTATATAGACAGAACATGACGGTTTTCGACGTTCTGAACACGGAAAGAGTTCCGTGAACGAGGAGTAACCTTTCCAGATGTTTGAACTGCAACGCATTGCTCATTTTAGCAGAGATTACCGGGGTACCTGAGAAACAACGTAATCGGCTGCGAGAGCGGCTTGCATACCTTCTTTGCCCGCAATCGCGACTCCAATTTGGGCTTCCTGGAAATGGCAAAAGCGGGATGAGGAATCGAATCAAAGAGCTATAGGCCGTGAGTTCTTTCAAACTTAAAATCGGATTTTTCACCTTTTTACAAACTTCGGTGGTTAAAAAACTTTTGAAAATGACAAAAACAAGGATAAAAATTGAGCCTACAGATAGTTTTCCATTGAAGCCTTCGAACAAAAAACCAGAAGACGGCAAAAGCAAGTAGAGGGGTTGAACCAGAACCCATAAATAAAAATGTTTATATTTATTGGCTGTAGTGACTCTTATAGGGAAAAATACCTTATAGGTAGACTAAAGGGACCTCTTTTGCGCCCCTGAAGGACACTTGAATTTTTCCCAGTTCACGGAATCAAAAATTGTCATCCTAAGGATCCAATCCAACCACCTTCTGATCCTCAAACCAGGCATTTAGCCACTAGGCCAACCAACCTGAATCATCGGAACGTCATTTGCGCCATCACCAATCGCCAGAACACTACCAGAAACGTTATCGCGAACCATGCGAGTTACAGTCGCCTAAAAAATCGGTTGTTTTTCAATTTTGAACGAAAAACGCCCAAAATAAAAACCTTTTGAAGTGGGGTACATCGGCAGCAAATGACGGATGAGCAACATAGGGCCAATTGAAGGAATGTGATACACAAATCGTCATCTTCCAAGACGAAATCCAACGTCTGAATTATCGTAATAGAAAGGAAGAAAAGGCAAAAAAAAAAAATTAGTGTGACAATTGATTATTTAAAAGCGCTCCACAGCCAATTAGAGCTTCAAAGCTTCCTTTGTTTCTTTTTTTTTCCGGACGCGCGCCGAACGTTTCCGAGCATTTCAAGTGATACCTTTAGCGGGTTAAGTACTCTTAAGTGACCCCTAGAATTGCTCAGAAACGGCAGTACTCTTAAATGATCCCTAGAGACGCCCAGAAACGTCAGTAGTCTAAAATCATCCCTAGAGCTTCTTAGAAACGATAGTACTCTTAAGTGATCCCCAGAATCGCTCAGAAATGTGAATACTCTTAAGTGACCCCTAGAGCTTCTCAGAAACGTCAGTACTCTTAAGTGATCCCTAGAATCGCTCAGAAATGTGAATACTCTCAAGTGATCCTAGAGCCGCTCAGAAACGTCAGTTCTCTTAAGTGGTCCCTAGAGCTTTTTAGAAACGTCAGTACGCTTAAGTCATCCCTAGAGCTTCTCAACCACGTCAATACTCTTAAGTGACCCCTAGAGCTTCTCTGAAACGTCGATACTCTTAAGTGACCCCTAGAGCTTCTCTGAAACGTCGATACTCTTAAGGGATCCCTAGAGCTGTTCAGAAAAGTCAGTACGCTTAAGTGATCCCTAGAGCTTCTCAAAAACGTCGATACTCCTAAGTGATCCCTAGAAATGGCCAGAAACGTCCGGGGCGCGTCCCCTTCACGTACCGAGTTTGATTGCATTTTCCTCTTTTTTTTACAACAAGAAAATAAATCACCGTCGCATCAACAATCATCGAAATTTGCTGTTCGCGATTTTTCAGCCGTTCTCCCATTTTTGCAATGTACTCTTCTAAAATCAAATTTCGGAATCATTTTCTTAAAAAGAGGACAAAAACCCATTTGTTTCTCCGTTTCTTGCCGAGTCGTCGCGTTCAGGACAAGCATAGGGGCTCGAATATCAATCAATTTGCAGGAATTTCCTTAAAAACTACCTTTTTTGTCTTGAAATTGACTTCAGAACTTGAAATCTCCTAGAAAACTCTTAAAAACGCCAAAATGATACTGAAAAGGCTCTTCGTCTCGAGAACCTAATGGAAACCTTCTATGTTCCTTTAAAAATTCCTGTCATTTGACTATCTATAGAGCGCTCTGCATCCTGCCTCTATAACGCCAAAAATGGAGCTTGAAAAGGAGCATTTCTAAAAGTTTTAGGAAAGAGGCCGCTTAGTGATGTTTGAAGCATTCGGTAATTTTTTTGGAAACCTAGAAGTTTCAAAAAATGTCTGAAAAACTTTGAAAATCTCAAGGATACTTTATAAGCTTCTGAACTATTTTTGAACACACGGAAATTTCCTCAATTTCCACAAAAAATCACCAATATTAATGGCCGTCTCCAACTTGTCGCCAGTCAAAACCCAAACGCGGATACCGGCTTCCAACATTTTGGAAATGGTCCTGGGGGCCTGGTCTTGTAGCTTGTCCTCGATGGCTGAGACTCCATAGAGCTCGAGATCCTGAGACTGACTTTTAGATACTTTTTTTGGTGTATGACTAATTTTCGTGGAAAAATAGCTTCAGTTTTTGAAAAAAATGTGTAGGTTTGGCGAAACGGCCGCGCGATATAATATCTTCATCTATAATTTTATTTCCACTAACAAATTTCAGAAAATTTTTCGAAAACCTTATCCCAACAATGTCTTTTTCCTATTCACTTTTTCACTCTCCACACTGATAAACCGCACTGAACTAGGGTCCAGAATAATCTGAAAAAATCCAAAAAAATTCGATTATCCATAGAGCACACTTTCTCTGGACTCCTATCCTTGCTATTTTTTCGGGACCATTTTTCTAGGCTTCTTTGTAAGCCTTCAATGATTCAAACTAGTGGACACAAATGTGGCTGGCCCAAGCTTTCAAAAGTTAGAGAAAAGAGAGCGCAGACAAGTCAGATCATTTCCCTTCGTGTCAAAAAACCCACCCTCTCATAATCGTCAAAGAGGTTGGCGAGAATGGCTTTGCGGTCGCAGGAAGTTTTCGAAGTTTCGAACCGAGTTTCGAATTCCTCATATTGTTCTTTACTCAATGTTCGACCAGCGAAACATAGGGTTCGGTAGCCTGAGGATGGAGCAGTGGTTAGGAGGCTGATATGAGAAGCAAAAGGTCAAGGGTTCGAACCTCATACATGTTTTTGCTGCTTCTGACAGCTTTTTCCTCAATAAACTATTAACTATAGGTTGAAGACCAAAATTGAGCAGTGTTCGTCGTCATTATGGAGTAGTGGTTAGAAGGCTGGTATGAGAATAAAAGTCAAGAGTTCAATCCCACGGCAGGTTTGCGCCATTTTTTTTGAATTTTTCTTTGTCATCGCTCATTAGCTGATCTTACAGAGAAAAAAAAAGAGTCTAATCACACCCTTTTCAAACCAAAAATAGACTTGCAAGTCAAAAATTGAACACACAAAATCAAAAAACTACCATTAACGGCAAAAGATTGAAGATGAGCTTGAGTTTTCCTCAAAACTTTTGCCGGGGTCTCGCCAAGCCTCGAGAAGATTATATGATCCTAAATCAATTCAACCAAATTCAAAAAATCAATAATCAATCTTACGGCGCCCTTGCAGAAAAGCTTAATTTGGCCATCGGGAGCCACGACCAAAACCGACATTCTTTTCCGATCCGAGTTGAATTCCATCAAACAACGCATCTCGTAGGTTTCTTCGACTCCAGCCTGAAAAATTAGCTTTCAACTCAATTGGTGGGAAATCTTCAAGATTAAATAAAAAGTTGATAGATCAATTCTAAAGCAAAAATACAACTTTGATGGAAAAAATGTTCTAAAATTAATTTGTAAATGGAAAAATGGACCAAAATTCACTCTCGTATAGTGTTTTTTTAGAAATCCTCTTGCTCTTCTTGTGAGGCAACATAGAATGAATTAATACATCCCAAAAAATAAAAAAATTACCACATCGACTGTCAATTTTTTTGGAGACCGCGAAACGAAAATAAAGTTTGCATCAGCCGCAAAATTGACCAACGCCAACTCATCTGAAAAAAAAACGTTAAAAAAAGAAGGAAAACCAAAAAATCAAGAAAAATCGGAAAAAAACGACAAATAAAAATTTGTGACACCATATTTGCGTCAATCAAGGACAATTGGCGCAAACTTGGTGCTTGCGTTTTCGAATTCAAGATTTTTGAATTTTCCTTTTTTTCGGTTTCTTGTTCAGAAACCTGGAGAAGTTGCGTGGAAAATCGGCCGAACCGAACTCTCGGTCTCGCTGTGTTCCGGTGTGACAGTGTGACATACGGCACAAGCAGTCAAAAAATTTCTAACTTGAACATTATGCTGGAAATTGGAATTTTTTTTCAGATTTGTTATACAAAGCGAACCAATCCATATTTATTGTTAGGCGTCATGTGAGCGAGCAATTTTCTCGGGGAGAATTTATCTTTTCGTTTCGATTTCCTATTCGCGTATTTCAGGCCTTGAAATTGATATGTGTTCGATCTTCTTTTCAGAAAGCTAACCTCCAACAGAGCACATTCGAAAATGCATCGAATTCTGAGTGAGTGTACCCGTCTTATCCGACATTATGTATTTAATCTTTAAATAACAGTATTTCTTGGAAAAAAAGAAGTATAAAACTTTTCCCAAATCCGAGTTCAACGAGAACATTTTCACCTCCACGCCTTTTCCTTTTTCGTTTTTCATTTCGAGGTCCTTAGTTATACACTAATTAATTTATAATTTTTCAGAATTGATTACCCAATTGATAAAGATCCCTTGAAGAACTTCGACGACTTCAATCGTGACGTACAAGGAAATCGGCACGAAACCAGAAAACATGATCAAGCTGTGACTGAATTGCGTGTAGAGGTCGACTGAAATCGGAAGATCCAGTTGATGCGCAGTTAAATTACTGGAGATACGGAGCAGAACTTTTTTTAATACTATTTTCTACCTCTATCAATCAAAAAACAAGCTTAAGGTTTAAAGTTGATGCGCAGCCAATCTAAATGCAAGCATACGGAGCGAGTTTTCCAATAAATTTCTAAGCTTCCTTTTCATTTAAAAATCTTCCTGATACTTTGAACAACCAACAGAGCAACTTTTCTTCATAAATCCACGCTTTTCGACCATTTTTCCATCCAAAAACCTACGCTGTGCGTGGTTTCCCGCAAAAGCAAAGTCGATGAACGCCATGGCCGGATAGAGTCGGGAGACGAGCGCATTCACGGCGCACAAAATGATCAAAATCCCGAATTGCGTCACCATCACCCAGTTGACAATGTCGGACATTGTTGATCTGAGTAGAAGGGTTTGATTTGACTTTTAGGGCTCAAACAAGCTGAAAAAAGGACTCGAAACGATTGAAAATTTTTTCTTTTCAAAATTCGTTTCAAGAATTCTGTCAGTATAATATATCAATTGTACAGGAAATTTTTTGCGAAAAATGACCGTTAGCCTTTTTTTTCGAAAAATGAAGACTACTTTTCCAATAATGCGGTGAATTGGAAGTAAAGTGGGTCCGCCCGTATTAAGCTTATGTAACGATAAATCGGGTCTGCCCGTGTAACGATGAAGCGGATTTGCCCGTGTATCGATAAATCGGGTCTGCCCGTATAAATATAAAAAGGGTCTGCCCTCATAACGGATGAATCGGGTCTGCCCGTATAATTATAAAAAGGGTCTGCCCTCATAACCGATGAAGCGGGTCTGCCCGTATTAACGATAAAGCGGGTCAACCCATGTAAAGATGAAGCGGGTCTGCCCGTATTACCGATAAAGCGGGTCTGCCTGTGTAACTGTAAACCGGGTCTATCCGTTAACTATGAATCGGGTCTGCCCTTATTGCCGATAAAACGGGTCTGCCCGTAATAACGATAAAGCGGGTCTGCCCATATTAACAATAGAGCGGGTCTGTCCGTGTAACGATATAACGGGTCTGCCCGTATTAACAACAGATCGAGTCTGCCCGTGTAATGATAAATCGGGTCTACCCGTGTAACTCTGATGCGGGTCTGCCCGTATTAAGCCCTTGTAATCACAGCATCTCTACAGCTGATGCCCTTTTTTAGCTCAGTTGGGTCTCAGATTCTCGGAATAAACATATCTTAGTTTCCCTCTTTTCGCACAACTGGGACGAAAATAGCCCTACGGGATCGATTCGGGTACACCCGTTTGGGACAAGTGGGAGAAGCTCACCGTTTCGGCGACTTTTTCGTATTATTCTTGCTGAGTTTCGTGTCTTTACCCGTGTAAATCACCACGCCGTACACGTGTTTCGTATTTTTCAACCTGGATCCTCTCAACAACATGTTGTTGATAGCTGAAAAAAGCCACAAAAATACAATAAATCTCTGGAAAAAACGCACAAAACTCAATAGTTTTCGAAGGTTTTTGGGCGACCATGCTTCGGTCAGGAGTAGCTGAAAATTGGTCATATTTCTCTTTTTTTTTAGTTTTTTGTAAGGTTCGCAAATGATGCTCTTGCGCGCAAGCCGTTTTCGGTCGGGCAAGCTTTGGAAGGCCCAGTTTTTCGCCATAATTTTCTGTTTTAACGACCCACTATTCGAATCGACAAAAAAAAATCTAAAAATTCGTGCAAAAAATCAATTATTCGAGCTCAGATCAAGTCCTAGTTTTCCTAGTACCCCACTTTTTCAGCCCAAGATTTTGAAGGTTAGAAGAAAATTTGATCATTATCAGGTTAGTCTTAAACCGTGCTCTCGACTGTCTGCGTCTCTCTGTTCCCTCACCGGTGAGGTCAGAGAAACGTGGAAATTGCCCGTCGAAACGAGAGGGTCACGCAGAAGTCCCGCCCCTTTAAATCGCAATAAATCTACTATCATTGAGATTGGAATAACGATTTTAATTATGAGTTTTATCTGTTGAAAACCTTAGTTCCATAGAGAGAGTTAGAGAGGCTCAACGCGCGCCCGACCCGAAACGGCTTGCGCTTTTTCGCAATCTTTGGTTCAGAAGAACGACAGGAAGTTCTCGTCTTTGCCACTGTTTCCGTGGAAGTGTTTTAGGTCGGGCAAGGTTTGAAACACCCAGTTTACGCAATCGAGTTGCTTGATGCGCGCCCGACCAAAAACGGCTTGCGCTCTTTCCCAATCTCCAGCTTATAAGATGGACAGAAAGTTCTCGTCTTTGCCACTCTTGCCGCTGGAATCTATTTAGGTTGGGCAACAAGGTCCAGTTTTCGCAACATTTATTCTGTTTTAACGACTTAATGATGACTTCAAAGCTCAATGAGTATGGCTCAATTCGCGCCCGACCAGAAACGGCTTTCGCTCTTTACCAATCTACAGTTCATAAGAAAGTTCTCGCCTTTGCCACTCTTGCCGCTGGACGTAGTGCTATCGCTGCCAGTTTCGATGTAGCCGTCACATTCGTGAATCTGACGATTCGGAGCGTCACAATGGATCGAGGTACTCGAGTTCCAGAAGGTCTAAAATTAATAAAAAATACTCTCCGAAAAAATCTGCAACCTCCAACGTGGCTTCATCGATAAGATGCTCCATGTCGACGACCGCTTGGCGGACCTAGCAAACTTCTCAGAATTCCTCAGATTTGCTCATACTACCTTGAGATTGCTCTCGCCGTCTAAATTAGCCGTGTCAATGTAAGCAATATTCCCCGGTTCGGAAGTCGCCAAAATGAGCAAATCGGCCGGAAGTTGTTCTCCAGACTTGACTTGGATGATTTGGCCGACGTGGAGCTGGAAAATTTGGTGTGGCTCAGAAGGTCGAGGGTTCGGCTCCGCTTCGGAACGGCTATGTTTTTTGCCCTTTTTCTAGCTTTCTTAAAGTGATGTATAGTTCATGCTCAACTGGCGAGACGCCTTACTTTTTTTCAGGTACTGCTCAGAAGGTCAAGGGTTCGACTCCGCTCCAGAACGGCCACTGTTTTGCCATTATTTCTTTAACCTTTTTAGAGCACTAAAGGTCATAAAAATTTAGTGCGAGCCTTTCAAAAGCATTGCTCAACTGGCAAGACTTTTTCCTACCGCTCAAAAGGTCCCAGGTTCGAATCCTCCACCTACCGAGCTCCAAAAAGTCTCCTGCCATCCTTGGTCGGTGTGCGCGTAGACGAATTGCCGATTGACTTTCCGGTCTCGTATCCGGCGAATCTAAAGTCATGAAACAGTGATGTTACAAGAAATATTGATTCAAAACTCACAATGTCTTCAAAAATCTCGCGGACAAGTGTACATGCAAGTATGAAACATAGGGGAGCAATCATTTCGTTGCCAAAAGCTGCGTTTCTGATTTGTGTCTGAACTTTTCGGGCTGATTAAAAATGGTGCGCTTTATCCTAAAAATCGCGCACTTTCCTCTCAAAATCGCGTACCCTCCCCCAACATCGCGCACTCCAATTAACTGCAAAAATCTTGTGAGGTGGGTCAGACAACGATTCCTAACGTAGTAAAAAAAAATCGGTACTTTTATAAACGCGGTCAAATCTCTAAATCGTGAGCTTCATTTTAAAATCGCGCGTCACCCTCAGAATCGCGCACCCTCTCCCAAAAATCGCGCAGTCCAATTCACGCCCAATATCTTATGGGAAGGCCCAGAAAATGATTTATGAAGTTTTAAAAAAATTAATATTTTTTTAAAAAAACGCGATGAACTTCCAAAATCATGCGTTTCCCAAAAACGCGCACTTCCCCCTCAAAAACGCGCATCCCACCCCGAAAACGCGCACCCCCTCCCAAAATTGCGCTCACCCGCAGAATAGTTAGGAGAAGAAAGACGAAATTGGCGAATTGCTTGAACTGATTGAGAAGAAAACACGGTAGAAACATGATAATCGAGTAGTGATGTGTGTGGAGCCAATTGCTCGGTTTCTGTCGTAACCCCATGTAGATTCTGAACTCTTTTTGAACTTCTAGATTATTAATATGCTCTTTTTTTGTGAAATTTCGAATGCTTTGCTCAAAATGGATCAAAAAAGCGTTTCTTAAAAAATTTTTATTCGAGGTTTTTTAATAATATTGTCTGGCGGCCTAACTTTCCAAATGAAAAAGAATCTTCATATTTATACGGAAAACTCACATCTGAAGCTTAAATATGGAGGGTCTGTTTTCGTAAAATCTTACTTATACGCCCTATTTTGTAACACCCCCCTCAAAAAATCCCTTTCTGCACTCAAAAAACTAAAGTTTAAACGTAAAGGCCTAGTTTTCCAAATCCGACAGCCTAACTTTCCAAATCAAAACTGACGTGATACGCTTCTGTGCGGCCGTATCGTTCTCTGCATTTTTCCTTCTTTTGATGAAATCTTTCTTTTTACCCTAAAAATCTTCATAAAGTCATCTTTTCACAGAGGATCCCACCAAAAAGTTGACAAATTTGAACAGTTTGAAGGGTAGCGTGCTGCAGCAGCTGTTGTTGATGGCTTCTGGAGGGACGCCGACCGTGGCGACGTCGGCGACGACGTCATCAGCTCGCGTGACGTCATTCGACAGGGTGACGTCATCGGACGGTTTGATGTCCTCCTCGCTGCGCGTCATTATTCGTCATAAAATGATGTGAAAAGCTCGGCGGATAGCCACGCAACGCAGTTTTGTTGATTTATCGATAGTGTTGATGGTTATCTTTGCTTAAGTTGCCAGAGTGGTCCCTATAGGGGTTAGTGGACAAAAAAGTGCTCACTGTAGGAGTAAAAATCAAGTGATCATTATAGGGGTTTAGGGTCTAACTTCAAAGCCCCTAAGAGATTTTTTAATTTTTTTGTAGATCTCAAAGTAAAAAAGACGTATTCAATAAAACTCAATAGATTAATATTCTGTTGATATTTTTTTCATTCTACTAGAATTCAAGCTTTTGCTCTTCAGTATTCCCTTTAGAGGAGGCAAAGTGGTCCCTAGAGGGGGTCTTTACTTGAGTACGCTAGAGTGGTCCCTATAGGGGTTGGTGGACAAAAAAAGTGCTCACGGTAGGAGTGAAAATCAAGTGGTTCTTATAGGGGTTTAGGGGCCTAACCTTAAGGTCTCCATATGGATCTTTTAACTTTTTAAAAAAATTTTTTTCAAAGTTAGAAAGACGTACTCAATAAAACTCGATCGATAAACCCTCTATTGATTTTTTTTTTCATTTTACAAAAATTAAAACTTTTTCACTTCAGTGGCTCCTTTAAGGGGAGGCAAAGTGGTCCCTAGAGGAGAGCTTAGGCTGCCCCTATAGGGGAGCACTCTGTCGTCCTTGAGCCTTTTTTTGTTAAAAAAATACGACTTGAATAGCTGCCTAACATTATCGCTTCGAAAAAATCAACTCAAAATTATGAAAATTTTCAAAAAATTGAGATAAACGGATCTTTTTCTCCACACAACATACAAATAATGATTGAAGCCATCGCTATCAAAATAATCCACAAAAAACATTTCAAAACAAATTTATTCCATATCGATTCATTTATTTTTACTTTTTCACCATTTTCCGGTCATGTAAGTCTGGTTGTGGTTGCGCATGAAGGCTTCCGTGTAGAGCTGGAAAATTCCGTTTTCTTCAGAGAATAATCGATAAAACTGACAATAAAAGCGATTTCTGGGGTTTTGGTCTCGGCGGCGTTGAAAGTGTCGACAACCGCATCGGTGAGTTTGCCGTCGTTGTCCTGGAAATTGTTCCGAAAGTGTTGGATTTGGGAATTTAGGCCGTGAGATCTTCTAGCTGATTCACAGCTGACTTGGCCATCAAAAAAAGGGTCTTGACACGATTTAAAAAAAAAACCAAAACAGTTATTGAAATTTTGATGGTTTTTATGATCATATCAAGTGAAGATGTGATATTTTTCAAAACTCAGGATCCGGCAAATATTGCAAGCAGGTAATTAGTTTTTTCAAGCCGTCAAAAACTACAAAACATTCAAATTTGGAAAGTTAGGTCGCCAGTTAGTTAGACGTCACTAAAATTCGAAAGTCGAGCCTCCATGAGATTTAAAATCACTGGGAACACTTGAAGCTGGCTCAAATCTCAGCCACACTGAATTTGGAGTTTTAGGTCACGAGAAGTCGATTAATTTAGGAGATTTGGAAACTCAGGCCTTCAAAACTTGTGTGAAACATAGTACCAGAAAAATTGAATAATTCAGAAGTTATTGAACAAAAGGCTTGAAAAGAGAGCAATCCTTATTAGGTCAATAGGAAAATAAAAATTATGAACATTGG
This sequence comes from Caenorhabditis auriculariae, assembly GCA_904845305.1. Lineage (NCBI taxonomy): Eukaryota > Metazoa > Nematoda > Chromadorea > Rhabditida > Rhabditidae > Caenorhabditis > Caenorhabditis auriculariae. The sequence goes on along the minus strand of CAJGYM010000014.1, from coordinate 962,434 downwards.
GAAGTTCGGCCTTCAGGCGTCTCAAAATTTGGAAAACTAGGCCATCATTGAAATTTTTTCTTTCTAATCCCTCCAGTGATCCAGAAATGTTTTTTTTTTGCATTTTTAAAACTCACAGAGAAAGCGATTGTCACAAGGAAATAGGCCAACGAATATTCGATCGAGTTCATGTAGTTGATGTCCCACAGCATGAACATTTTCTTGTGCTGAACAAAAGATCGATATTGATTCTTATCAATTATTGATTGATTATTTATTCTTCTAGAGAGGTCTTAGGGTCGCTCAATGCATCGCGGTTCTATCGAGGAGGATTTTTCTTCTCCTCAAAACGAAAGACTCGCGCGGGGTGGCATCTCGAAGCATAGGCCGTCAAGAAGCCGCTCAAAATCTTGCGCAACGCGACCGCGACGCGTCCAACCCATTCCAAACGCGGCTGCTCAAACCTTGGTGGCAGTCGCTGCATCGGCCACCCTAGTCACTACGGTTGTGTAGTTGTTGAACCATTTTTTCAGGGCTTGTCTCTAAAATTAGACATCTTAACTTCAAAAAAATATCTGTTCGGATTTTAAAAACGTCCAGTCGAACCTGAGAAAGCAGAGCGATAAGCTTAGCCTTGCTGAAGGTGGCGTTGTCGAACTGGGAGAGAGTCTTCATTCCGATTTTTCCGCCCTGAATTAGATTTTTTCAACTTCACATGAAACTTGATCACATGGAAATGGGTTCGAAGTATTAATATGTATTTAAATTCGATAGTGCGAAAGTCGCTTCAGGTCGGGTCAGGGATTGTATGATTAGAAAAATTGGAAATTTTCAAGATTTCATGAGACTCTAATCAGTTTTTTTATCAAGTGTGACGATGAAAACCTTGATTTTCCAGGCTTTATTTAAATTTTTTTCAAACTATTAAAGCGAATTGAGAACATTTAATAGGCTCTGAAAAAGCTTATTCAATTTTGAAAAAAACTGAAAAAAATTATTTCAAAGTTGTATACACTCAAAAAAGCGTATGCAACTTTGAAAAACTGAAAAAAATTAAGCTTTTTTGAGCTGAAATTCCTACAAAACCATTTTTTTTTTCTATTCTCCCACAAATTTCTGACTTTTGCTTCTGTTCGAAAAGTTCAAAAAAGAGAAAACGATTTCTGAAACCCTCAAAAAATTGAAAAATCATCAAAAACCCACCGCGATGTGATTACCGGCAGTGAAAAAGTTGTTGACAGCCGTTTTTTGGCCAGCCAAATCCGTCATTTTTGAGTTCAGCGTCTTGCAGAGCTTAATCAATACTTTTATTCATCCGAAAACGTCCGTTTGATCAAAAAAAAAGTATCAAAAAAAAAAACGAACATTGGCGGCCTTGTCGTCGGCCGCAAAAGGCATGATCCTATGAAGGGCAGCCAGTGAAAGGTTCTGAAAAAACCGCTGATTGTTCAAAAAACACCAGAAAAATATTTTTCGGACGCACCAGTTAGGTTTTCCCATGAGCTAGGTGATTTCGCAGTTTCTTTGGTAATTTTTTTGAATAATTTGTTCCTATAACAATAATGTGACAGTGTAGGAGTGTAGTAAAGTCTGATTATACATATACTTATCCTAATAAAAAATTCTAACTCTAAAAAAATGCACGTTAATTAACGTATGAAAATACCGATCTCTCAAGTGCTCACTTGAGTCCCACAAAAAATTTTATTAATATATAATGTCCTTTTTTTTTGGCTTCTTTTCCAGGTTTTGTGACGTCACTGATTAATGGAGCAATACTTTAATAAGCCTTTAGAAATATATCATTTCAGGTTATGTCCAGAAGCTCTGTTACAGGATTCCTTCAGTTGGCAGATGAATTTCTGTATTGGAAGAATCGATAAATCACTGCTGTTCCCTCAAGTAATCACTTAAGGGGCACAATAGGCGGCTCAAACATAGCTACAAAAAGTGTGGCTTCTTGAGAGTCAGTTTACTCAATGTTTTATTTTCTACCTTATTAACTCTCCGAAAAATAATCCTCCCACTAAATATCGGCTAAGAATTATTTTTAAGGTTCTAGAGAACCTTTTTATCAATGAGGAAAACCGATGAAACCCAAAAAGATCCAAATATAGCTCTTCTACGATACTAAAGGTCAATATAATCCACCGCACTCCCAAAAATCACCGAAAAATGGGTCTGGGCTAACAGAATTCTATCAGAGAAATGGAAAATCACATTTTTTTTATCGTAGTAAAAGTTTTCAAAACACAAAAATGTCGTGCCTATCGGAAAAAATTTTCGTGAACCTTAATTATCAGAGAAACACAAAATTCGGCTCTTCTGTTGAGATTCAGACCTTTTACTGTAAGAAAAAGCTACAGTAACCCGAAAGTCACAGTCTTTTCAAAAAAAATTCCCTATCCTGTTCCTTCAGATGAAGGGCAGACAATTTAAAAAAAGTCGATCATTATTTAAACTCGAAATTTCTACTTGAAACCTTCTACCGTAATCCTCAAAGGCCACCGTACTCCCAAAACGCGGCAGAACCGAAGAAAAACGAGAATTTGATTTCGTGCATTGAAATTACACGCTTCCACTGTAATTAAAGCTACAGTAACCTATCCAAAAATATTCAACTTGAAGAAATATTTTCTCGCCTGACTCTTCCAACTGTTAGAAGATTTTCAATAAACAGATGGATTCTCGAATTTTCCTCTTAAAAAGCTTCTACAGTATCCCTTAAAGCCACCGTACTCCCAAAACTCACCGGGAAGTCGGTCTGAACCTGGGCCATCGAAGAGCCAACGAGGAAAACGCCGAGAAAGACGATAGCCGTCGGCGACATCGTAGCAGCCAAAACTACCCAAAGTGGAAACCAGCCAATAAAATGAAACAAAAACCCCTTTCAGTGGGGCGGATAATGCGGATTATGTCTTTCGGGGGGCGCCACACGAAAATTGATGAACCTAACCGAGATCACAACCTTTCCATTATTTTTTGGACAACGTTTTATGGCTCAAAGATCGGTAGGAATCAGGGAGAATGAGACGGGGAAAAAAAAGAAGTTAGTCTTCTTCGGAACTGCTGCTGCCGTCGGTCGTCGTAGTCTTGTCTCCGACGGAATTGATTCTGAGGAAGAGCAGTTTTTTGATGAAGGACAAATGATAATGAAGACATGAATTTAGGCGGTTCTTCAGATGATTTTTTGAGAAATTCCGGATTCTGAACATCCAAAAAAACATTCTTTTCCAATTATATCCTTGATAAAATTTGTTCTCTGGAAGATTGTAGGTTTAAAATGTAACCATCTCAAACTATACTAGTTTTTAAAAGCTGTCACAGTACGTTGGAAGCTTCAAGAAACACATTTTCCCTCCTTTACTCTATTTTTAACGTTTCTAAGCCTATGGATGTTGAAAAAAATTCTCAGAAGCTTCTAGATTATTCAAATGAGCCTAAGGACCACTTAAAAAATCAAAATAATCTACAGAGCTTTCAGAAGCTTCACTCACCTTAAAAGTAACCTTGAAAAATTCTCAGAAGCTTCTAGATAATTCAAATGAACCTAAGAACCACTTAAAATTCAAAATAATCTACAGAGCTTCCAGAAGCTTCACACACCTAAAGAGACATCTTAGAAAGTTCTAAAACTCCTTGAAGACCTCTCAAAAACCCAAAAGTTTTGAGTTACCCCTTCCAACCTTGACGATAGCTTTTATAACTTCTCAATAAACCCAGAAATTTTTCAGAACCCGAAAAAATGGAAAAATTTCCGATTTTCCATGTTTAAACTTTTTTAAAAACTCGAAAAGCCCTTTATTATATCCAACTCACGATTTCTGAGCCTTGGGCATTGCCAACGCCTGCAGGTAAGTCTTCATATCGTGTGGATCAAACTAAACACACCCAACTTTCCAGTGACCCCTCAAGTGACCTAACCTCGCGGAAAACCAAGGTACAGACTAGATGAGTCTGGTCGAGGATCTCGTTGATGAATCGTGACGTCACCTTCTTCGGATGCACCTGATGACGGAGCGACGTCAGCCCATTGCAGGTCCGCACCAGGTAGGAGCTCAGCTTCAAGGATTACAGTAGGAGGGTACTGTAGTTGCTAGAAACTACCGTAGTTTCAATCGGCTTGCCTTTGGTGCCATGACAAATCTGGGCCGGATTCTTCTCTTGCTGCCTTTTTCGGATTCGAACAGCCTGAAAGATTGGTCGAGTGGCTAAGGGGATAAACCGTCGCTCAAAAGGTCCCGGGATCAAAGCCTCCTCACCATATCTTTGATTCCAAACGCAAGTTCTTGGTTCTTCGCTATCCGCGCGATCAGATCGTCGTGGCTGGCCGCCTTTAAAATTGTGAAACTGATTTATTCAACCAATTTATTTGGATTAACCAAATGACGTCCTTTTTTCAGCTGTTGCGAGAGACCTCTGTACGTTCCCACCACGTCGAGGAGCTTTAAAAATGATATAAAGATACTATTTTCTTTTTTTACTATTGAAGAAATATTGAAATTTTTAAAAAAAGAACATCAAAAAAAAGTGGGTTGAAACTAAATACAAAAGCTAAAAATGAACCAAAATGGATCAGAACCAAGGTTATAAGCCTGAGAAGTGCCGAGAGCTGCATCAGGGCGATCAAGCTCACGGAAAAACTCCGCCAGCTCAACCTTCGGCTCCTGCTTCCGCGCGCACCTCCAACAGTACCTCCACTCAGAGAATGGATTAAAGTTCTCGTCACGCCCAGTGAAGTGAGCGGACGGCGCGCGCTGGTTATATAACCCTCGGCGGGGGTGCGACCGACTCGCGGCGGTCTTCGCCGCTGTGTATTTCTCGGCGCGTGAGGGGTGAAATTTGACGGAATTCAGCCGTTTCGGGCGCCATTTTAAGATGCTGCGCAGGAAATTTTCGAAACTACATCTTTTAAAAATTGAAAGCTCATTGATAACTCCATTTTGAGCCCTCAAAATTGAAGTTTGAACTCCTCTTGGAAATTTGCAACGGCGGAACGCGAAAAATTAACAAAATCGCCGAATTGTATTAATTTTCAGCTATATTCCATTTTAGTTCTTGGAATATAGAAGTTAAAAATTGACTTTTGTATTACTAGAACCTTTTCTCATACTTCAAATCCATCTTTATGAGAAGAAAATCAAAAAATGTAAGAATTTAGAATTTAAATGTTTTTTTTCGAGGCTATAAATTTTTCCCATTTTCTGTTATATTTCCATTTCTTTTCGAAATTAATGCAGATATAAAACCTTTAACTGTTTCGAAAATTGCCTCGAAACACTGTTTTCATAATTATAACAATACAAATTCAAAAATGAACAAAGAAACCAACTGTTTGAATATCCGAATATGTTGCCTTGATAATGTCATTAGTGAATTTCGTGTCGGTCGTCAGATCCAGTATCAATCCTTCGAATCGCTGTGCAATCTGTAGAACGCGAGCACTTTTTTTCAATTTACAAACGAAAAAAAAACAACAAAAAAAGAAAAAGTTTCGATGATTCTTTCATGTTGTCCATGGCGCGCCTTTGCACGCATGCAACTTTTTTTCTTTTTTATCGAAAAATTTTTCATTTCTATCTTTTATCCTTTTCCTTTCTTATTTGAGAAGTGAAATCGAAAAAAAAGCATACAACAGTATCGGCAATGTCCGCTTTTCGTTGGTGTCCTTTTTCCCACTCCTTTGTGAACGTTACCAAATTATTCATTCTAAAACTTGTAATTTCAATTTCTGATATCAAAAGTCATTCAGGAATGATGAGAAATGATATTTTCACGGACTTTTTGATTTCCATCCGTGCCACTTCGATCAACCGCTGTAAAAACATGGGCTTGTTTCGACAAATCGGCGTTTAGACGATCCAAATTCTGAAAATTGATCATATTTTCCAGGTTTCAGGCTTAAATTGGGTTCAAGGTATCTAAAACCAGTTTTTTGGGTCACTTTAAATTCATTTAAAAAAAACTAAAAATTGATTTTTCAAACTTAGAAAACCTTTTTAGAGTCGTTTTTCTTATCCTTTGGTTGGACACTTCCCTCAACCGATTGCTACAAAATTCCTACCGTAATATTCTCAGAGTTCTACAGTATCCTACCGTAGTATTGGAAGTTTGACGCTTCAACTCGGTGCAAGGGATCATCGGCCCGAAGTTGAGGTCTTCGTTCGCCATTGCCTATTGGAAATGACAGTTTTTCTGTCTTCTCTCACGTCTTCATTTATTCATTTTCTTTCGAGTTTATTGTTGGAATTCTGGCAAAGTTTCTAGTGGCCACTTAAGGGGTTGCTTAAGGGCTACCTGGAGAGGACGCTGAAAAACCTATATAAATGCCGCCTCGGAAATTCGTTACGGATGTGCTCCGAACGTTTCTGGGCGATTCTAGGGATCACTTAAGAGCTCGGAAGCTACTAAAGTGGTCACTAGAAATGCCCCGACTGTTCCGTTTCGCGTTACCAATGTCCGAGGCTATTTTGCCTCTAAGTGGGTCACTTTAGTAGTCTCTTTTTAGTGGCCACTAAAATGGCCTCAAAACCCTAAAGAGGCCCCTAGAAATTTCCCCGGATTTTTGAGATTTTTTTATAGATAAAAAAAGATTAGATTAATATATAACAAGATAAATTTAAAAAAACATGAAAAAAATATGACCGAACCATTATTCATTTTTTTCTGACAGTAAGCTAAAAAAAGTCTTTAAAATATTCATTTTTTTCAAGGTTCCTTCTCATTTTTTCTTTCCATTTTTCTATTCATATTCCTCTTTCCATTGAAATTTTGAATGTTTTTTTCCGCCGACAGCCGCCATTTTTTTCACTCTTTTTTTCTCTGCCAGCCGGGTTAGAGTCGTTGTTTACTTCGATTCGCATCTTTTTTATTCTTTCTCTTCGTTTTGCCCTCCGTTCTTCGGAGCTTTCCTTCGCTATTTTTTGATTTTTAAGTTTTAAAGGCATTATAATAATGATTTTGATGATATAAGAACGAAAAAATTCAGTTTGACATCCAAAAAACTTCTTTTCAGACTCTTTTCCACTTATTTAGACTCAAAAATTGGAATTTTTTCGTTCTCAATACTTGTTTGTCAATGAAAAATCTCCGCTAGAGGGACAATGAAGCTATTTTTTCTATTAAACTTCCATGAAAAGGTCAAAATCGATCGATTTCTCTCAGCGAACTCGTGAGGGTCAGATTGCAGTGTTTTTCGTGTTTTCTGCCCCCCCAACTTTACGCTTTTCTCTTGTTTCTCGAACAAAAAAATGAACTTATTTCATTTTTTTCAATGATAGAACATGGAAAAAAACTTCCTCATTAAAAGAAAAATTTCAATTATTATTATGCATGTTATTTTTTTATCAGAGTAAAAAAACTAAAATACCCCGGTTCTTATTTTTTTCCAAATACTGGGAAAATGCTTAGTGGCCACTATAGGGTTTTGACGTTTTAGTGGCCACTATAGCAGTCAAACTAATGGCCACTTAAGGGGTTAAAAATTAGTGACCACTTTAGAGGTCTAAGTGCTACCACTAGACCATTTTCCCAGTATATTAAAAAAATAAATATCAACGAAAAATAGATAAAATTACCCTTGTGTTCTTTATAAACTTCCAAAATATTGATTTTCTCTCCAAAATGTTTGATTTTTCACACAAAAAATACGATTCTTTTCAAATTTTGAGCTTTTTTCTTGTTTTTCTGCAAGTTTTCTTAATTAAATCACTCCAATTTCTTCCCAAAACATGATGAATTTCTCAAAAAGCATAGATTTCTCCAAAAAATTGTCATTTTCAGCTCGCGATTCACACAAAATGTTCAACAACCTATTAAACTCGGGTAAGATTTCCTTCGTTTCGGCTTTTTTTTTTAGTTCTTTGAGCTCGTACTTTCTTTGCGTAACCAAAACAACAGTCGTGGGGATCTCATGTGATGAAAGTGATGGATTTCTTGTGTTTCTTTGGATTTTCGGGACAACTGAGCACTTTTTTGTTTCGAAATGATGGCTGATTTTGAGAGGAAAAAAAGTTAGAGTTCATCCATCATTCACCTATTCAATCCTGCCTTCCTTACTGACTGTTAAAAAAATAAATGAATAAATAGTTGCAGCAAAAAAATGGAGGAAAAAGATTACAGAATGATTGAAAAAAACTACTGCACAAAAAAACAGGAAAAAAATTGGTTTTTAAAAAATTTTTCAAACTTCATATTTGAATTTTATTTATTTGAATTACTTCAACTATTTGAATAAATTAAAAAGATATTGCTCAGATTCAATGGAAAAAAATTTGAAATTTTTTTGAAAAATTCCGAAAAATAAGTTTTTTTAGACTACGAAGTCCTTAACACGATTTTCAATCTTTCTGAAAAATTTGATTAATAAAATTATCAATGAAATAAGGCTTCGTCATGCTTTTTTTCAAAAGGAAACGTTTAGTTAGTGAATAAACTTTAATTATATTTTTTTAGACTTGAAAAAAATAATAAATTTAAGCCAAAGAAGCCGTCAACTCGGTGGCAAAGACACTAGAAGAACAGACGCATCAAAAAATCAGAACCAAGGCCAAACTACGACCGTTTCTGCTAGTGAAGAAGTCGGTAAGAATTCGAAAAAGCTCTATGAGACTTCTTGGTCGCATTTGGAATGGCTCAGTGCTGACAGCAGCTCTTTAAAATGATACTCCAAAGCGCAAACAGTTTCGGGTCGGGCTCAAAAAAAATAGAAATTCAAATGCGATCATGGTCTTCTTGGAACTAATCTAGTGAATTATAAATTTTGAAGTCGGCAAAATCGACTCCCAAGGAGGCAAAGTTCAAGTCACTACAGTAACCGACGACGGCGACAAGGCTACCACGACTAAAACTACTGTGGAGAAAGGTTTGAATTATTGAAAAAATAAATTATCCACAAATTCCTTTTTGAACCTAAGCCGTGAACTTTGAAGACTCGAAAAATTTGTGAATTTTGAAAATTTTCCCAATCCTTCCTTAGGAACGCCAGAGTGGTCCCTGTAGGAGAGCATGCTAGTGTTCTTAGAAACTCCAGAGCAGCCCTTCTAGGGGCGACCTTAAGGGCTCTTGAAGGCTTCTCTCTAGGGGCCATCTTAAAAACCCCTATAAGAGCCACTAGAGCTTGCAAAAGTGCGCCCCATAGGGAATCATGCTAGTGGTCCCTGTAGGGGAGCATGAAAGTCGTTTATTGTTTAAAATGCTATGAGAAGAAGCATTTATATGCGAAAAACTGGAAAAATTAGCGTTTTCGAATGAAAAATATCAACAGAAATTTTTTTTTTCAAACCTAAAAAAAAAAATTAAAAAACCCCTATAGAGACCACTTGGGCTTGAGGGGCTTGGGGCAGTGTTTTAAAATGAAAATATCAACAGGAATTTTTTTTTCGAACCTAAAAAAATTTTAAAAAAACCCCCCTATAGAGACCACTTGGGCTTGAGGGGCTCCCTGAAGGGACCACCAAAATTTTAACCCCTCTAGGGAGCACTTTTTCGCTCCCTACGGCGGCTTTTTTGTCCTTACCCCTATAGAGACCACTCAAGTGATTCTAAGTGTCACAATTTATACATTGATTATTAGTTTCTCTCAAACCTAATGAAATAAAACAAATTTTCACCATTTCCAGAAGGAGGCAACGATTTCCTCTCTGGATTGATGCACGTGGCCCAGGACATCGGAAAATATGTCGGGGATAAATCGAACCAATCCGTGACGCCGGCTGGTGATGTCGAGGAAGCGGGTCGGTTTTTCTATAATTTTCAGAGTTTTGAAAGGTCGTGGGATGTGTATGAAACATATCTCGCAGTTTTTCTCAAAAAATCTTGGAAGTTAAACCTAACGCATCTTTAACTTTAACGGCAAATAACTATTGTGAGTTCATTTGACCAAGGAACCAAAACCGCGAACACAAAAAGTACCGTATCTCAAAAATTTCTACAGTAACCCAAGATGGTATGTACTGGAAAAGTTCCAAAAATTGCATTACCTATCGATTGTTGTACAACTTGTCTAGAGAAAACTCGTCAATTCTTAGATACGCAGGCCTACCGTAACCCGGTTACGGTTGGAGGAAATGGCTCAAAAAATCGTGACTGTTTTTGAGAAAATTTTGAGAATTACAGAGGCAGCGTGTTAACTCGCTTTATAATGATCATTTTTGATGCCTTTGAAAAAAAAAATTATCCTCATTGCTCTGAAAATATTCAAAAAAGTTCCTAACTCGGTTTTTTTCACCATAGAAGCGACTATTGAAAAGCATGTTTCTTGTAAAAAATTTTGAAAGATCACTAGGAATCTCTTAATCAGAAGAACCGGTTCTTTTTGAATACGAAATTGATTTTCAAAGTCCGAACGACCTTAAAAGGCCTCGAAAAGAATAGCCTGAAGCTCCTTTTTGAGTTCCTAGAGAAGTGTCAAAAGCTCCTCTGTATCTTCTTTTTCCGCCTTTTTTTTAACCCTCTTTGAAAAGTCTAGAAAAAAGAGGCCTTTTTTTCCAAAACTCCTTATTGAGACCTTCGGACTATACGTTTCAAGCAGATTTTTTCAGACAAAAATATCTAGAGAAGCTGTTAAAGAGCTCACCAATACTTGTTGATGGAAGGCTTTGAACTGCTAAAAAGGCGCTTTTTTTGCTTCAGAAATCGAACACAGCTAGGAGTCTTTTTTCAGCCCTCTGTAGAACTTTTGATGAAAACTTTGCTGGCGTGTACTGACGTGAAAAATAAAAAAGTTCTTGTAGAAAATCTGGTTTTCTGGTTAAGAAGCTTAAAAACCTTGTAAAACCGTCCATACATCGGCTCAATCCCACCCCAGCCAAAAAAATTTTGAAAATTTACTGAAAAAGGCCGCACTTTTTTAGGAAGTAGGCCGGAGTTTGAGGGGAGTAGGTCGCACCACGGGGTGGGATCCAGCCGGCGTATGAAACTTCCAAAGTCGGAAGTGCAGAAAATGGGTGAAAAAAGGGAGTGATAGCAAAATGGCCGCTAAAAGGGTTCCGTTTTGCGGCCTTTATTGAGCCTTTTTTTCTTGGTGAGCTAAAAAGCCTCAAAAAAGGTGAAAATAGGGAGAGGCTGCAAAATGGCCGCTAAAAGGGTTCCGTTTTGCGGCCTTTAGTGAGCCTTTCTTTCTTGGTGGGCTAAAAAGCCTTAAGAGGGAGCTAAAAGTCTCGGCCATCGATTTTTCCGATTTTTTTTTACTGTAATACATTTTGGTTCATACATTGGTAAAGATTATTCTCAATTAAAAAAAATTTGTGATTCTCAAAAGGGTCCAAAAAGGGTGAAGAAAGGCCGATGAAAGGCCGATGAAAGGCAGTAAAAAGGGAACCGTTTAGGAACAATTAATGGAAAGCTTTTTGCACCCCCAACGGACCCTCATAGAGCGCTTAAAGGGTCCTTCCGACTTTGCCTATTTATAGCTTTTTTTGGGGGTTAAAATGTTCCCTATTAAGCTATGAAAGTTTATGCTCCTCTTTTTCCAGTTGGCGTTATCGATTCCAAAGACGGTAAGGTCCAAGTTACAACAATCGCCGACGACGGAAATAAAGTCACGGCTACTGTTGAGAAAGGTATAATTCTCGAAATAAAAACCGTGAGTTTTTCAATTCAGACACCAAGCAAGGAGGCGATTTTCTCAGTGGACTACTCAGCGCGGCTAAAGAAGTCGGCAAGTTCGTTGGTGACAAGGCTCAGGAAGGCGCCCAAGCGGCCAAATCTGGAGCCCAAGCTGCAGGTTGGGTCTTTGAAGGGGGTAGTAAAAAATAGTTGGGAAAAAAGTTCAAAGTCGGAGAGAGAGAGAAGTTTGAGATCCTACGAAAATTTTTAGTGTCCACTATAGAGGCTCGCCACTACTTGGATAGGACACTGAAGTGGCCACTTAACCCACCTCTATAGTGGACACTATTTTCCGTTTTAGTGGCCACTTCAGTAGTTTTTCATCCAGTATTCCTTCCAGTAACTCTGATAGTTTCAAAACAAACAGATTGGACCAGTTATGTTGATCCATTGACCTCTGAAGTGGCCACTAAAATTTTTAGTGGTCCAGTAGTAGCACTTAGACCTCTAAAGTGGCCACTAATTTTAACCCCTTATGTAGCCTTTAATTTGACTACTATAATGACCACTGAAACGTCAAAACCCTATAGTGGCTACTAAAATTTTCCCAGTCGCGCCAAAAGGGCGCTTTGCAGTAAAGTTGCTCTATGGACAACATTTTTCGAATTTCTCGGGTGGGAAAAAAAAACTGTTTGAAGTAATTTTGATAACTAAAACTTATGTTATGCCGATTGGGAAAAAAATTGTTCTTTTCAACAAAAAGTTACAAAATTTATAACCAATGGGATGAGTATGAGAGATTTTTTTACGGTTTTTTTGCAAAGTTCTCCCCCCTAATGCCAAGAAATCGCTCCTGCCAATCAATTGAAACTTGAAAAAAATGAATTTTTCGTTTTTTTATTCGGTCTAGCGCCGTCCAGCGCGCACCCTGAAAATTTTTTTCGATTTTTTTGCGAAACCCCCCCTTTTTTTTCCGTTTCAAGTCCACCCCCTCCCCCATTTTTTTCGTTTCAAGTCCATCCCCCCCATTTTTTTCGTTTCAAGTCCATCCCCCTTTTTTTCGTTTCAAGTCCAGCCCCCATTTTTTTCGTTTTAAGTCCAGCCCCCCTCCCCCATAACGTTCTTTATCTCAACTAAAAATTCCAGGTACCGAAACGAAAAACACGGTGGAAGGCGGCGGAAAGATCCTCGAAGAAGATCTGACCAAATTGGGTCAAAATTTGGGAAATTTCGGTTGGTTTGAAGTTTTTTCAGTGAAAAATTTGTTTTCAGTCGGCGGACTATTCAAAAAAGGCGAGCAACCAGCAGCTCAGCCAGAAAACTTCAAGCCAGAAGCCGTCATTGACGACGTCGAGGGCGAAAGTTGGTTTTTTTTTTTCACTTTTAAAAAGGAAAATTTCAGTTCAAAAAGTCAACACCTCCGGCTACACGGTCGCCAAAGACGCTGGTGGGAACCGTTGAGAATAACCTCGAATTAATGACGTCATAATGAATAAAAATGATGTCATTATCTGAATTTTTCTAATCGCATGCCATTTTTTTTTTGTTGTATATTTTCACTGACTTCCATTCCATATTTCTCATGTACAAAGTATCATGACGTCATTTTCGTCCGTCCATTGTCTTTTTTTCTCTGCCACTCTTCATCTCAGTTTGTGTTTCGTCTAACATTTGGATTTTTGAATGAGATAAATAATACAGTTGCGTTTGGCATGTACCTAACTGATTATTGGATCATAAGCAGGCTCAATTTCAGTGCCTGAAGAGTCGAAATCGCTTCTATCTACGATCGGAGAAAAGTTGCAAAGCGTTGGTGAAGCCGTGGTGGATCTCGGCGGTGCGGCTGTTGAGAAGACTAAAGAGGGAGCAGGAGCAGTTTATGAAGGAGTTGCTGGAGCTGGAGCAACTGTAGTCGATAAGACTAAAGAAGGAGCTGGAGCAGTTTACCAAGGTGCTACCGATCTTGGAAGTTCGGCTGTCGAGAAGACTAAAGAAGGAGCTGGAGCTGTCTATGACGGAGCTTCAGATGTTGGATCCGCTGTTCTCGACAAGACCAAGCAGGGAGCGACGACGGTGGCTGGTGCTGGTCTCACAGCCGTTGGAACTGGAGCTGGACTAGCTCAGGCGGGCTTTGAGAAGACCAAGGAAGGAGCTGGAGCAGTTTACGAAGGAGCTGCTGATCTTGGAAGTGCCGCTGTTGATAAAACCAAAGAAGGAGCGACGGCCGTGGCAGATGCTGGTCTTTCTGCAATCGGAACTGGAGCTGGACTAGCTCAGGCGGGCTTCGAGAAGACTAAAGAGGGAGCTGGAGCAATTTACCAAGGAGTTGCTGGAGCTGGAGCAACTTTAGTCGATAAGACTAGAGAAGGAGCTGGAGCTGTCTATGACGGAGCTTCAGACGTTGGATCCGTTGTTCTCGACAAGACCAAGCAGGGAGCGACGACGGTGGCTGATGCTGGTCTCACTGCCGTTGGAACTGGAGCTGGACTAGCTCAGACGGGCTACGAGAAGACTAAGGAGGGAGCTGGAGCAGCCCATGAAGGAGTTTCGGATGCTGGGAACAGAGCCTTCGAAACGACCAAAGACGTCGGAAACACTGTTATTGACAAGGCCAAAGAAGGAGCTGGAACTGTCTATCAAGGCGCTGTTGATCTTGGAAATTCTGCGATCGACAGGACGAAAGAAGGAGCTGGAGCAGTTTATGAGAGCGTTACTGATGCTGGGAAAAAAGTCGTCGACACTACCAAAGACGTCAGCCAGACTGTTTTTGACAAGACCCAGGAAGGAGCTGGAGCAGTTTACGACGGTGCCGCAAATCTTAGAAGTGCCGCTGTTGAGAAGACAAAAGAAAAAGCTGGAGCAGCCTATCAAGGAGCTTCAGATTTCGGAGCAACTGTAGTCGACAAGACCAAGCAGGGAGCTACGACGGTGGCTGATGCAGGCTTGACTGCCATCGGAACTGGAGCTGGACTAGCCGAGGCAGCTTTTGAAAAGACTAAGGAAGGAGCTGGAGCAGTTTACGACGGTGCTGCCAATCTTGGAAGTGCGGCTGTGGACAAGACTAAGGAAGGTGCCAATACCGTTTATGAAGGAGTAACTGACGCTGGATCGGCTATCGTTGAAAAGACTAAAGAAGGAGCTGGAGCAGCTTATGAAGGAATTACTGACGCTGGAAATAGAGCCGTAGATACGACCAAAGACATCGGAAACACGGCCGTAGAGAAGACGAAAGAAGGAGCTCATACCATCTACGAAGGTGCAGCAGATGTCGGTTCCACCGTAGTCGACAAGACCAAGCAGGGAGCCACGGCAGTGACGGATGCTGGTCTTACTGTCGTCGGAACTGGAGCTGGACTAGCTCAGGCGGGATTCGAGAAAACCATAGAAGGAGCTGGAGCAGTTTATCAAGGTGCTACCGATCTTGGAAGTTCGGCTGTCGAAAAGACTAAGGATGGAGCTGGAGCTGTCTATGACGGAGCTTCAGACGCTGGGTCCGCCGTTGTCGAGAAGACCAAAGAAGGCGCGTCGGCTGTCGCTGATGCAGGAGCGGCTGTTGTTGGAACTGGAGCTGGACTAGCTCAGGCGGGTTTCGAGAGGACCAAGGAAGGAGCTGGAGCAGCCTATGAAGGACTCACTGACGCTGGAAATAAAGCCTTTGAAACGACCAAAGACTTCGGAAACACTGTTATTTACAAGACCAAAGAAGGAGCTGGAGCAGTTTACGAAGGAGCTGCAGACCTTGGAAGTGCCGCTGTTGATAAAACCAAAGAAGGAGCAACAGCAGTGGCAGATGCTGGTCTCACTGTCGTCGGAACTGGAGCTGGACTAGCTGAGGCAGCCTTCGACAAGACTAAAGAAGGAGCTGGAGCAGTTTATCAAGGTGCTACCGATCTTGGAAGCGCTGCTTTGGACAAAACTAAGCAAGGAGCTGATACCTTAACTGAAGCTGGCGCTAATGTCATTGACAAGACCAAAGAAAAAGCTGGAGAAACATACGATTTCGTCAAAGAGCTCGGTAACCTCGTGGTCGGCGAGCTGACATCCCTGGGAAGCAAGCCGAAAGAAGCCGCGTGGTCCGGACAAACCCCAGAAGCCGTTGACTTGACTCTTACCGGAGATGCTGAAGAAGGTCCTGCCAAAGGTGATGGTTAGTTAAATTTCATTTTTCGAAAAAAAAACCTCTAGATATCTCAGAAGATCCGTCATGGCCAGAACATTGCAAAACTCTCGGTTCGGTGTTGTTTTTCTAGTATTAGAATCATACTTCTTTTGCCATAGCTTGAGACCCTCTGATCTGTCTGTGCTCTCTTTTCTCTCTTACATGGGAAGTGCAAAAGGTCAAGGTATTGGAATTCAATGAGACTTGGTTTATAGGTCTGTAAAATTTCATCATTTTTTCCAAGAAAAAAAAAATGGCAAAAATAAATTGCACCAGGAAGGATTCGAACCTTCATCAAAGGTTGCACAGCGCAAGGCCGCTAGCCACTAGACCATGCCGCCTGCTGGCAGTTAGAGTTAGCCGCCGCAACACATTCCCTCCTTCCATCCAATGCGTTTTTTGCGTGCAAACTTTGAGGCGCCATAACCCGACTAGAACCAAAAAGCCGCACTTTTTTCAACTTCATTGGATTCAGGGTGTTCGGAAGTACCTATATACCAAGTTTCATCAAATTCCAATACCTCGACCTTTCGCACTCTCCGTTAAAAATGAGATAAGGCACAGATTCTCCGTAGTGAAATAGAGTTTGGAGCACATTTAGTACAGTACTGCACTGCACTCTTCAAAATAAACTTTAAAAAGCCTACAGTACCTTTTTCAGTGATGGATCTTACGGTAACTCGTCCAGAAGTACATGGAAAGGCTACCGCCAACTACACACCGGAGATTTGAAAGAAAAACAATTTATTTGTACTATAAAAAAATGTAATATAAAGAATAAATAACACGTGAAAGATCACAGAGAACCATGAAAAATCCTAAAAATTTACTAAGCTTTTTCAACTTTGTTGAGCGTCTCCAGAAGTGGGATGTCGACGTCGACAGGGCCTTGGTAGTCGTTGACGGGAACTTTTTCAAGCCTCTTGATGTATTCTTCGGGAAGCTCGTGCTCCTTGGCTCCTTCCACTATCACCAGTTTGTAGTGAGGCGAGGGAGGGTTGAAGACGGGCATCGGGTCGGAATATTGGTAGGTTCGGCATTCGACATCGCCATCCGACGTTTTGATGGTCACTGAAAATATACAGATATTGGTTTTTCAATTTTTGAAGAAGCTCAGGCGCTGCCAAATATGGAAAAAGCTGCAATTTTTGGCGCTGCCAAATATGGAAAAAGTTTAAATTTTAGGCGGTGCCAAATTTGGGCAAAAGCCTTTTGAGTGAAACTGGTCATGGAACGGCTGAGAATGCATGTCCAAAATCCTTTAAACTTGAAAAAATACACAATTCTTATTGATTTTCAACTTATTTTCCCCTTTCAGTCTTTGTTAACAGTTATAACTCCAAAAAATGAGTAACTACCAACTGAAAAAAACATTTAGTAGAAATTTTCCAGCTTTATTTGAATAGAAATTTAAAAAACCCACCATTCAATCGATTATACCCGGTCTCCTGCTTGTCCAACGATTCGGCGTACTCTAAAGGAATTCGCCAGATACAGCCCCAGACCTGAAAAAAAAGTTAAAAAATTACTGTATTTTTGAATTGTGTGAACACCGCACGGTGACGTAGAAAACGCATATCTCACGCGCAATTTTTTAAAAAATCACCTCGCCGTCGTTTTTATCAATAATCGTCGCTAGAGCTCCTTGCCAACGTGTTGAGAAGTCAATAAAGGCCAGTTCATACCCGTTCAAAAGGCCGTTTCTATCATATTCGGCACCTTTTTGCTGGAAAAAAGGTAATTTGATGAATTTTTTTTTTCAAGTTGGAAAAAATGTTGTGGTTTCTTCCTCGTGTTTCATTTTTTGAATTTTCTAAGAAGTTCTAATTGATCGATTTTTGAGGTAGTTGATTAATAAGTTCTATAACGATCAAGTAAAAGTTGAGAATTTTTCAAACCGTAATTGAAATATACACGATTTCAAGCAAAACAGGCTCATTTTTGTCTTTTTATAATAAATTCCTCAATTAAAATCAAATTCATAGCAAAACCAACCCGATACCGCATCCGATCAGTCAACAAATTGCTCCCATAGGCGAAATAGTAGAAAAATGGGACCAAATTTCCCCCTGTTGAGGTCAAAACCGTCGCCGGCGGCACCATCGCTGAGAAAAATCTCATTTTTCGGCGGATTTTAAAAGGTGTCAAGAATTTGACAGCCGAATCGGAATGGACAGATTTTTTCGCTTTTTTTGTGTTCGGGAAATCTTGAACAGCTGTTTTGTGCGGGGTGGATTTTCAACTTTGGATAGAGGTCAGCTGTTCCAGGTTTCTAGTCTTTTTTTCTCTCAAAAAGCCGTTTTTTTCTTCAATGAAAAAAATTTTTAAATGAAAAAAATTCTTAAATACAAGATTTCTTGATTTTGGTTTTATTCACTCAGACGTCACAAAAATGATCCAGAGGCTATAAATTGTCAATTTCATTTATTTTGAAACGAACAGTTTTGAATAAAATTTTGAAAAATTTTCAGAAATCCAATTTTTTTCATTTTCACTATGGTTCAAAAATCTGAAATCTTCTCATGTTTATTTATTTTTTTCAGAGATATTAACTATTTCCTTACACAAAATTCATGTTCGAAGACCTTATAATTCAAAAATTTGTTACTTATTGTGAATAAATAAACTACTGAAAAACTATAAAAATATCCTGAAACATGTGAAAAATGAAAAATTGAAACAAAGAACCTCAAAAATACAACAAAAACTTTTAAAAATCGAGAATAAAAAAGAAAAAGAACTCACGAGCCTCCGCATCTTGAATAGAATCGTCTTTTTTCATTCCGAGGGTCGAAATCGAGAAGCGGCGAAAAGAAAAGAGAGTCAATAAACGGGCAATGATGTTGTTATTATCACGTCGGAAAAAAATTCGTAGCCGGTTTATTTTTTTCTTGTTTTCTGATGAACGAAACAAAATAGCGGTGGTCACTGGGGGGAAAAGGGAATATCAAAGAAAAATCGATTCTTTTCTCTCTCTTTTTCGTGCTTCCCACTTTTTGAGCTCTTTGAACCCTTGTTCTTTGGTGGCGTGTTCAGTGGAGACGCAGACGGCTCGAGAGAAGGTTAAGTGGCTCTTTTAGGGGTTTTCTTGCGGGCTTTTTGAAAAAAGCTTCTGGACCCACGTTCTCCTAGAGATTCGATGAGTTGCCAAAACAGTGAGGCACTAAAAATTCATGCTGCTTTTTTCGAGCTCATACTTTTACCTCAACAACTACATAAGCTTCTGACGCTTTTAGTTAAGGTTTTGATAGGCTCCGCCCCTTTTATGAATTACTTTAGCCGAAATACGAAAAAATCTAACTTTTTTCTCCGTGGTCCAAATCGAATGAAACTTTTTTTAAACGAAAGCCAGCCAAAATAAAAATTTTGAGTATACTAACTGTCTTTTTCTTAAAAAAACTTGAAAAATTATTATGTGTAGTTTAAAAAAATGGTAATTTTCATTTTAACTTTATTGATTGGAAACTTACGGTCTGTTCAGATTGTGCAGAAAGATATGAAAGTTATGAAAAAAATATGGTTTTTTTATCAGAACACACAAAAAGAAGAGGAAAAATAACTAGATATAACTGAAAATCCAGCAAAAAACCAGCATTTTTCGACCTTAATTTTTAAAAATCTATCGAAATTTTAGGATTTTTCAAGTCTCCAGGCTTCTTCCATCAAAGTAAAAAAAGAAAAATTTTTTTAAAAAAGCCAATTTTTAGCAAAAAGAAAACCTAGAACCATCTAGACCACAATATTTTCATCTCACAGAATTTCAGGTTTTTTTTTCCCGATTTTTAAAAAATTCATATGAAAGACTAGCACAGAAAAAATTACAAATATGATAAAAACTCCGAAATTTCTTTTCTTCTAACTTTCCCACTGAAAATGGAAAATTTATTGAATGTACAGGGGGCAGAATAAAAAAACCATCATGATCCGAATTGGTTCGTATTTTCGTCAATTTTCTCAAAACTGTAGTTTCCACGGCCGTCCAAGTACAACGTGTATTCATGATGCACCCAAAGGGACTGAAAAATTGAATTTTTGAAAAAAAAATTTTTTTTAATCTAACCTTCCTATGGGAAACAGTGAACAGGGTAATGTCCATTTCACGACAAGTTCTGTACATGGCGCCTAAAAAATCGTGCCGCACTTGCAAATAAGCCACGCCCACCTTCAACGTCAACACTAACGGCCGAGGTGCACTCGTCGAGAATAGCAAACTGAGGTCGATGGTAGAATAATCGGGCCATCTTGAATTATTGATTTATTGAATTTATTGACTTTTCGGAATTCACAGCGATTCTCTGCTTTTCTCCGCCAGAAAGGACGTCCATCCAATCTTGAACAGAATTCCAACCGCCTTCTCGGTCCAGAATATGACGAAGTTGGACCTGAAAGTGGGAATAATCCTTATGAAGGCGCGGAAAAATGGGCGGAGTCAACTTCAATTAAGTCTGAATTTTTGTGATTTCTCCAAACTGTTGAATCACAAGACCGTGCAAAAATATTGTGAGTCTATATTTTTTGCCACGGGACAAATTTTTCAACAAGGCACAGAAAAGTGGGCGTGACTTCAAAAATGCAAAACCACCGCGCACTTTTTCCAGCATCTCCTCCAAGTCCCGGTCGTTGATGCCTTTCCTGGACATGTCGAACGGAGTGTCCGGATAAATGACCTGATCTCTGAGGTTTCCCAGGGTCATGTAAGGCCTCTGGAAAGAAATAATCGATAATCGATGGAATCAATCGATAAATTGCAGACCTGAGGAACGTAGAATAGTTTTCCCTTAGCAGGTTTTGTCAATCTGCCGCCGAAAATCGGCCAAAGTTCACCCAAAACTCGGAAAAGTGAGCTTTTTCCACAGCCGTTGGGTCCACAGACGAGTACATTTCGGCCAGATTGCACCTGAGGCACAGAAAAGTAGGCGTGGTTTGCAATGAGAACTTACTTCGAAGTTCAAGCTTTCAATGAGGACATCTCCATTGGGAGTGACCAAAGGGACGTCTTCGAAGCGGATCACGTTGTCCTGGGCGATCACCTGCCCTAAAAAGCTTCTTTGACTTGGCGAGAGCTGTGTACCGACCTCCACCGGCTTGAAGAGGATTGCTATGAACTGTCATTGAGCCAGCTCCTTTTTCGTTGACCATAGTTCTCTCATAGGCTCCTTTTTCGAGATCATTCATCACCTGAGATTGGTTGGGTTTGAAGAAAAACTGGTTTCAAAAAATATAGTCTGTTCAGATTTTGAATTTCAAGCACAATGACGTCATTCAAAAACGCTCCGTGGATGGCTCGCTCTGTGATTGGTTTATCGCACCATTAGGGGCGGAGCTTGAGCGACGACTTGAAGCGCAAACTACAAACAGACTACAAAGATCTAATTTTGAGCTTTTCACAAATCTTAGAAGTCCCAAGAAGCTTGTAAAAAATAAAAAGGAGATTTCAAAACTTTCAGCTTCTCCTTCTTCTAGTTTTTTAAAAAACACAGTTCCTACCAGAAATGAAATTTAAGAAGGGATAAGTTATTTAGAGCCAAATTTCAAAGGAAAATCAACTTTTTCCAAGTTTTTATCTTTTTTGAAGTTCCTGAACGAAAAAATACATGAAAAATTCAGATTTTGAGCTTCTCCTCTTTCAGGATTTTTTTTTGAAGTCCAATACCTTAAAAAGAAAATTTTTCCGGTTATTCTGAGCGATCAGAGGGAAAATACTTAAAATTTGTCGTCTTCTAAGTCTAAACTAACTTCGAACAAGAAAAGTAAGTGAAAACTCAAATTTCAGGTCTTTTCTGCTTCTGACAAGTGAGTCATGTTTACTTTTGGATGGGATGTCCCTTAAAATCGGTTCGAATTTTCCTTGATCCACCACAAGAAGCTTCTGTAAGTCTCATCATGCAAAACTTCCTAGTTTCCGAGATATAAGGGCTCTTTTGGCCTATTTTCATGGATTTTGAGGGTTTTCGATGATGATGATAATGATTTCTTTGGCTTTGACGTATCCTTTTTCAAAAAGTTAAAAGTTGTAGAAGATGTTTCTGGAAGGTCAAGGATCGTTTTGGCCAATTTTCAGGCAAATCCTAACCGTAAAGTGAAAAAAACATCCTCCGACTTTTTAGAACTTTTTTTCGAGTGAACTTCTCCGTTTCGTTTTCCCTAAGACACTAGGTCCCGCACACTTTTTCTGCGTAAATTGTGGTGTGTCTTGTGCATGCACTGCGCCGCTCTCGCGCAGAAAAATTGCGTTTATTTATAGAGATTCGTCTCAAAGGTTTATGACAATGCGGCCGTCTGCGCCTTTAATATGCCCTTTTATTTACGCTCTTAGAGCCAAAATCTGACGTCACGTGGGAACGGCGAAGGTCTCGACTCCGCCCACTTTGATGTTGGATTCATATTGTCTTCCACGCCGTGAAAAGTAACATTATCAAATTTAAGTCTTCAGCAAGGATTTCTGGATTTTTCTCCCGCTCACCTTCATCAAAGTGTCCACTCTAGAAGTGAAACCACTGAGTCTTGTCAATTCCCTTCCAGCCAAGGCCAATCGTCCCAACGCCTCGGCCAACTTCATAATCATCCTTCCCGAGTTGTAGAGCTCCTAAAATTCGAAAAAATTAACTGTTTCAATAGATTTTCAAGCCAAACCTGCATCAAACCGTTCCGATCCAAGGCATTCAGCCTTTCATTATTCATGTCGAAGAAGGTTCTGGCGCAGGCGACCCAGCCGACAATGTTGGTGATGTACTTTCCGATGATATTGTCCATGAAACCGATGGTGAATCTGTAGATTCACGATTTCACGGATTGAGTGACAGAAGATCCAATCGAAACAACCTCGAATTAAGCCAAAAAAAATTTTAAAAAAATAAAAATGGCATTCCAAGAAAATTCACGATATGAAGTTTTCAGATACTGACTACCTGGGTTTTGTAAATTTTTCGGAATCAAAACCCATTTTTTTTCAAAAATGACATCATCGAAAATTTTTTATTGTAACGAGTTCTTTTCCGAAAACGAATCGATATGACGTCAGTATAAATAACTTCAAAATGACGTCATAGAGTCAAAATCGCTTAATCATTCAATAAATCAAAAATGACGTCATCAAGTCAAAAGTCGACTAATCATTCAATAAATCAAAAATGACGTCATCAAGTCAAAATCGCTTAATCATTCAATAAATCAAAAATGACGTCATCAAGTCAAAATTGCTTAATCATTCAATAAATCAAAAAAATGACGTCATCAAGTCAAAATCGCTTAATTATTCAATAAATCAAAAAAATGACGTCATCAAGTCGAAATCGCTTAATCATTCAATAAATCAAAAAAATGACGTCATCAATTCATATGGAACTTATATATATAATCTTCAAAATGCAAAGAGAAACGTTTCCCTTTGAAAAACACCATCTGAAAGCTCTAATTTGTTCAAAAAAGGCTCAATATTCTTCAAATTACCACTAAAACGGCCACAGGTTCGACTCCAGCCTCCGTTTTTGCCATTATTACCTGAACAAGATGGTCTTCCTCAAGTGCTGAACGAGCTTCGCGAAGCTTCCCATCAACGCGATTCTCTCTCGTTGGTTACCCTAAAAATGACGTCATTAATAAGTTGATGACGTCACAAATCGAACCGAGTAGAAGGCGACCTCCTCGCTGTTCATGATCAACCTGGAATTGACGTACCGGAATTCGCCTTCTAGAGCTTGTTCTTGAACCGTCAATTTGGCGATCTGAGAAAGATTTCCGTTGGAATTAAAGGATTACGGTAGTCACCGGCTTTCGCAATCGCGTCAAGACCACCATCGAGAACATCAAATAGCCGAAAAGGATTCCGGGAGCTCCCCAGCCGAGGACTTGGCCCAATTTGTAGACGTAGAGGAACATGTCGAGGATCGGCTGAGAAATTTTGGGGTTTGAGGCAAGTCGTACTGGTAATGGCTTGAAGCGTTGCGGCTGCGAAGCGGTTGCTCCAAAATATCATTTTACAGTTTCATATTGAGCCGCCGCGCGACCGCAACGCAGGTAGTCCATCTACATGCAACCAAGTCATCCATACTTTTTTCAGAATCCCTTAGATTCATTCTCGTATATCAAGCTGCAGTCTTCAAATTTTCATTATTTTTTAAATTATCCAGATATTCTAAAAAGGAACTGAGCCTTGATATTAAAGAATATTCCATTTTTAACGCTTTCCGCTGAAAAAAGTTCTACCTTCGTAACATTTGAATAAAACTCCACGAGTCCATCGCAAAACTTCTCGACATCCTGTGTCAAAAAGCTGGTCGGCATTCTGGATCCGATTGTCCAAATTCGACATTTTATAAAAAGGTAAACCCTCTAAAATTTCAAATTAGATATGAAATTTGAAAAAAATCCTCACGTCAAATATTTGCTGTAGAGATGGGAAGTCAGACGTTCGCGGAACCGAAGTTTCAGCTCAGAAATACCGAACTTAAATAAATTTTTTTATTTTCTTAAATTTCGAGATTTATCACCTTAAGAAGAGCATTGATTAATGAAATCAAAGGAAGATTCAAGGCGTATTTGACTGTGGAAATGGCGAATAGGGCCGGGTTTCTCTCGACCATTGATCTGGAGTAAAACAGGATTATTTAAAGTATCCGCACTTTACAAGCATCCTAACAGTTCATTCTCCTCAGTTGAAAACAGTCTGACGTGTCTGCGCCTTCTTATCCAAACATCGATGAGAGAGAAGAGAGCGCAGGCAGGTTAGATTTTTTAAAATACTCACGAAGGAAGTATTTGAGAAACTAGATTTTTCAGTTACTCTGTTAATTATTATTTTTTGGTTTTTTTCAAGAATATCCGCACTTTAAAAGCATCTAAATACTCCATTCACCATAGTTTAAAACAACTTGATGTGTCTGCGTCTCTTTCAACACACCGGTTAGAGAAAAGAGAGCGCAGACAGTTCAGACTTTTCAAAACATTTGCGAAGGAAGTAATTGAGATACTCGATTTTTTCGTTACTCTGTTCATTATTAATTTTGGTATTCCTTCAAGAATATCCGCACTTTAAAAGCATCCTAATAGTTCATTCTCCTCAGTTAAAAACATTCTGACGTGTCTGCGACCTCTTATCCATCATGGATGAGAGAGAAGAGAGCGCAGACAGATAAGAGAATTTTAAATTGTGGTAAGTAGTGTGTATAAGATACTCGATTTTTCAGTAACTTACTTCATTATTAATATATGGTTTTTTTTTCAAGAATGCTCGTACTTTAAAGAAATCTCAGGACCTTCTACTTACGTGTCCAATTTTACTACGCTTTTGAGCTAGACCTTTTTTCAGTCTCCGTAAATAAACCCTTGCTCTCTTTCTCTGACACTCTCTGGTGTTCACGCGCTATTTTTCTATACTATTCCTCGCCGATTAGAGAAAAGATGGCGCAGACAGGTCAGATTTTAAAAAAATAGCCGAGAACTAACTATTTTTTTTAAATATCTGCTTACTACACTTTTGCCTCTATCTCTTAACCCAATTTTTCAATCGTGATTTTTCTCACTATTTTAAAAAAACTTTGAACCCCCCTTAAATTACCACTCTACACTTCCTAGACCAGTTTTTCAACCTGAATTCAAAAATCCGACTCAAATAAACCAAAAATCAAAACCAACGCTTCAATGCTCGTCGCATTGGTGATCATGTAGACGTCCGCTGCAGTTCGGCTCAACAGCGAGGCGGCGATCAGCAACATGTAGAAAAACTCGCCGGAGAAGACGCCCGGCATGATGATTTTGAAAATTCGGCGCAGGTTCCGGAAAAAAGTCGCATTTACGGCTGCTGCCTGCTTCTTCTTTCTCTTCTTTGCGGCGGGGTCCGACGGAAGCAGAGCCGTCTTGGGGGATTTCGAGGATGTTCTGAACAGTTTTTTTATAACCACTGACCAAAAAATACTGGACAAAGAAGGTTTAGTGAAAAGTGAAGAGCACAGAGCGTTATTTAGAAAAGAAAGTAAGAAAAAACAACCATTTTCGGTCACTTTTCAACAGGTTATCATTACTTCCTCTCTTTCAATTTTTTATTCTTCATTTTGAAGTCGATATTACTACCATATGAGTACATAGCATGCTTATTTATTACCACTGATAAAAAATTACTAGACGGAGATAGTTTAGTGATAAGAAAAGTAGTGGTGACTTTAATGGCGGATCCGTTTGGAGGTCCGGCCAGTCTTCGACTTCTTATTTTATTGTTAGAAGCGATCAATTATAATATTTATCAACACTGTTTTTCTTTTCAAATGAGCTATCTTGAAAAAAAAAAGTTTGTATGAGAATGAAGTTTGTGAAAATCGAAAAACGAATAAAGAAAATATGTGAACCTGCTTGAAAATTCAAAAAACTTTTTTTCCTGGTAAACTCTATTTTGGCTTTCTTTCCGTCAAAATCTCTTTGTTTGAAGTTTCGAATAAAATTTTCAGACTTAATTTGACCTTTTTTAAACTTTCCCTATGAAAAACTGATGCTTGAACTATCTAGAAATCCGCCAAGTTGAAAAAAATCATTTAACTAGGAAAAAATGCTCCAATGAGAACAAAAACCAACCGGAACCCAGCCGAGTACAGCTTGGCAATGAGGGCACATCCAAGAACTCCAATCGCCGCCGGCGACCAGTTCTTGACGGTCAGAGATGACGTCAGGAGCGCGAATTTCGACGCGACCGCCATTATCGATTATTTTATATCGATTGAAGATTTTTTTGGTTTTTTTTGGATGACGTGCTGGTTGGATTGGATTCAGTAGGGCTTCTTTTGGTTTCTGTAAAAATAAAAGTTGAAAAAATCGAAAGAGGCCGATATTCTATGCCATTCTGGGTGTACTCATTACTCTAGATTTATTTTTTTGTAGTAAAAATCTCAACTTTTGCCGTAAATTGAAATTTCATGGTCGCATTAGGAATGGCTCGACTCGCAGCGACTAAACATCTATTGCACCCGACGCAAAACTACTTGCGCGCGAAGTCATCGAAAATCATTCAAAATCAGTTTCAGTTCTGTAACCGTTCCATGCACGACAAGGCCACCTTATGAAAATAAAAAAAAACCCAAAAAATCAAAAAAATCGAAAATTTTGTCAATTTTCATACTTTTTGTCTGAAATTTTCTCAATTTTCATACTTTTCGGCTCCTAATTTTGTGGTCGACTTTCTTTAAACTAGCTTCCTGGTCTACAGAAACGATCATCCAAATTTTCTCATGTGATAGTTATCATAAACAACTTCAAGGATCCTTTAAAGGCGCAGGGCGAAGCCAAGCCGTTTTCCAGACAATTTTAGCCCGTGCATTCTCACAATGCGTGAAACTTCCTTTTAAAGATTCCAAAAAAGCACGATAATAAATAATAAAAAAAATGAAGAATGGCCGAGCCACTGAAAGCTGCAGCACGCGACGTATTTAACTGATAAGCTCTCAATGATTGCAACAAATGGAGAACAACTTTTTTCTTATCAAACATTTCGCTAATCAGAGAGTCTTCAATAATCAGACAAGCGTTTCCGTCTTTGACGCTTTCCGTTTTTCAGTCCGGGTTCAGTTTTGTGACGCGGAATAGCTCAAAGAGCTTGTCCGATGACTTGATTTAGAGGATATATCAATAGAACTTGATGAATCTAAAAAAACGCTTCGAAGCCACTTGACTCTACTCAAGTTAGCATTAAAATCTAGCAACTTCAAAAAAGATTAAAGCTCCGCGGCTTGTCTGAGCAGTTCTAAAAGGTTGAAAGGTGGAGAAATTTTATAAAAATACCTTGCATTTTTCAAAGTTTTTTCAAAAATAAAAATTGCCAACAGAACTCACAAGAAATCTAAATCAACACTATCCCCCTAAAACTGACCCTGTAGATTTTTTTTAGACTGGATTAAAGTCGGAAAAATCAATTATTAGAGCTTCATCTATCATATGCTTCTCGAGAAGCTACTAAACCTTGAGATCCTCCTTTTTTTTGCTTTCATCAAAGCTTGAACTAACTTGTAGCCATACTCGATCAAAAAAAAAAAACCAAAAAACCGTTCTTCCGTTTAACCATAGAAGCCCTCTCTGCTGGGAAGCATGTCGCATCCTAAAAAAATTACAAAAAAATAAAAAAATTTTTCATAAGCCAAAAAAATTCGCTACGTATTCAGAGAAAGAGGGCAGGATTTAAATAGTTTCACTTGTGAGATTATTTTTTTATTTTATCCATCAGATTAAAAAAATAAATTAAACTTCTGAAAAAAAGCTGTATATTTTTAAGTCAAAGTGGACGGGAATCTGATGTTATTTTTAGATTTTTTTAGAAATAATTATTTCTTCGGAGAAATCAAGGGAACAAGAGCCAAAGATTTAATTCTTTGAAAAGCACCTAACTAGGGAGCTACTCGGACTCGGGTACGGGTTTAGAGTTGAAACTTTAGTGGTTTATAGACCCAAGTCAGAATACTTGAAAACATGAGAGAATATCTGCTAAACCCGATAGAGAACTGAGAAAAAATAAGTAGAAAAAAGAAAATAAGGCCTGAAAATTTTCATAGCACTGCTTTTCACCTTATTTTGTATTTTAATACAATCGCCTTGAATGATCCGGCTAAGATAAACTCTAAAAAGCTTTTTTCCAGCCAAAAGAAGGAGGAAAGAAAAATTTCGATACTTTTCAAGCCTAAACTGTTCATTTTCGAACATCTTTTCCTCAGAAGCCTATGGGGTTTAGCAGATAATCTTTCTTTTTCCAAGTACTCTCACCCGGGTCTATAAGCCACCACAGTTCCAACTCGAAACGCGTACCCGAGTTCGAGTAGTTTCCTAGTCAGAGTAAAAAATCAGCTCTCAAAAATGGGCGTGAGATAATGGTCCGTTCGGTATCAATTCACATGTCAGTCCGACTTAAAATTTGAGAAAAAAAAAATCTAATCCAAACGTATAACCAACTACAGAAAGAAAAAATTTCAGCAAAAAAGTCAAATCAAGAAATAAGAAGAAAAAAATCCATGGCAAAGGCTGAGATTTTTGAACTTTCGCATACTGAACGAATTAACAAAAGAACGCCATTTAAAGTATTAAAAAGAAAATGGTCAACAAAAGCCAAGTAATTGGTTTCTTTTGTGTTCCAAAGTATATAAAACAACATTTGAAGTTCTTGTCACTTCACTCTCTGCTCGATTTCTTTTACTTCCAACTCATTCCAGGGGCCATGGGCAGCTCCAACTTCTGGCTCCTTCTTTTGGTAGGAAGTGTCGTTTGTCGGAACATTTCAGAGTCGAAAGGCGGAAGACTCAGAAGGCAGGAAAACAGAGAGCTTCTCGAAAGTTGCGGGCGATTCGAGCGAGGTGATTTTTTGATTACTAGTCTAGGGAACTTTTCTGGCTCGGGTACGCGTAACAAGTTGAAACTACTTTGGCTTATAGACTTGAGTAAGAGCTCTTAAAAGCCAGTGAGATTATCTGCTAAACCACATAGGCTTCTAAGGAAAAGATTCTCAATATAACTCACATGGTCAGATCGAATCCTGTACGCGCCTGAGCCTTTCTCTCTCACCAAGGTGGGCTGGCGCAGAGTTCAGGAGGCCAGTCTCATGATTGACTTTTTTGAGTAGGTTCGATTCCTGTAGAGGGCAAATCTTTTTTGCATTTTTCTTAAAAACAGAGTTCTTTGTACAAGTACGAAATTCGAAAAAAACTTGGAAGTTTTATTTATATAGTTCCTTATTTCCGAAAGATTTAAGAAAGAATGTTCTGGCAACGATGACAGTTGTACAGCAAATTTTTTGATCACTCGCTTAATTTTTTTTGAGAAGCATTTGAACAAAGAGAAATGCTATTTCATCAGTTTTAAGACTTCTATTTTTGTCTTTAAGAAAACTGCAAAAAAATATTTGCCTTCGACAGGAATCGAACTTACTCAAAAAAAAAAATCCACCATGAGACTGGCCCTCTAATCACTGCGCCAGCCCACCTTGGTGAGAGAGGAAGGTTCAGGGGCGTACAGGATTCAACCTGAGTTTTTTCGAGAAGCTTTTTCTCAGAAGCCTATGTGGTTTAGCAGATAATCTCACTTGCTTCTGAGAGCATTCACATAAGCCACCGTAGTCACAACTTATAACGCGTACCCGAGACCGAGTAGTTTTCTAGTAATGAGAATCTCGACTGCAGGACACGATGAAAATAGAACGGTGACTAAATCCTTGTACGGAAGGCCGGTCTCGCGAGGAGAGGCTCCTTGGGCCGCTGCCATCACATTATTTTATAGTAAGGTTTCCCTCTTGACTTGGATTCGGTATTTTAAATGCAGACGGCAAACTCAATGCCTTAGCTTCTGGAACTCTGATCTCACCGCGACATATACTCACATCCGCTCATGTCCTGTTCAATACACCTAAAGACTGTGAAGAAATGTTATCAACTCGTACAACTGAACCGTTTCGTTACACTTGAAATGTTTTCCAGAAGAAACAAAACGTTTCAATCGAATCTTGCCGACTTTAATATCTTTCTGAACACATCGTGTTCCACTAGTTCAATCTGTAACAGGTTGAACAGGTATGACCAATTTTCTCCACTACTCGTCAAAAAGGTAAACTTGGTCTCGATTTATGGAAATATTCGGCTTTTCGTATCAAGGTCTATGTTCATAAGGATTATATTAAAAGCCAATGTCGTGGAGACCGTCATGCGAAAGACGTCGCCGTATTCGAACTCTCCAAAGATGTCAACTTTTCTTCAGAAATCTATCCAGCCTGCATTTCGACTAGTATCGCCTTTTCAAGTTTTCCAAATTTTTATTTTACTTTTTGAGGATCTCCTGAGCCTGGAGATAGAGGATACGTCTACGGGTTTGGTCGCGATCGTAAGTTTGAGACTATTATGAGACCCGAATCAACATACTATTCTACTCAATGCAAAACATTTTTTTTAGCATCTGAAAAGAAGAGGCCGGACTTGGGAGTTTTGAAAACATATAAAACCGTGGTAAACTAATTGATGAGTTCTGGGTAGGGAAAATCACTTGCAGGTGAATAAAACCTGCGATGGTGACAGATATTATTACGATTATTTCTACTTCTGCAGCAAAAACAGGAATGGTCTCATTGCCTGTGAAGTCAGTTTGTCTATTAACTTTTTATGAAGTTCAAAATTTAGGGAGATAGTGGGTCAGGTATAATCGACTACGCTCGTACTAATGATGGTATCAAAAAAGCCGAGGTTTTCGGGATCGTTACCAAAAGTAAAAATTGCAGTTGGGTTCTTGAAGATTATGAAACAGATTATCGAAGTTTGGAATATCTGAGAAACATTAAAAAAAATTTTTTTTTAGCTAGAACACGTCTGACTCAGTATAGTAATATACACATGAATGTTGCCTATTTCAACGAGTTTCTCTGCGACTGTTGCGGAATTTGCGCTCATGGGGTTCACAGACCCAGAAGAATCACCTACAAAGTTTTTGAATGAGTGATTGCTTCCTGTTGGGAATAAAGTTTGCATGATAATTTGTATGAACATCATTCCGAGTCTTGCCAAGGGAATGTGCTCCATTCAGGAGAGGGTAAAAAGTAGTTTTAGAGAAAAGATTCTTCTTCTTCTCTCTTCGCCTGTGTCGCATGAGCGGCGTCGGCGGACAAGTCAATTAGCCGAGGTCCTATCCTGATATCAATGATATTCAGTGGACTGCATCTAGTGACATATCCAGATAATAGTGCGATATGGAGAAATAAAAGCTGGTACTAATTGCTAATATCAAAAAGGTTCGTCGATTATTGCGCCGGGTACGCAAGCAACGGATCCTACGCGCAACAAAAAAAAATGACGAAAAAAGCAAAGAAAATGAGCACCGGAGTCCGGCGCTAAGATGTCCTTCCAAATGTTTACCGTTGCGCGTAGGATCTGTTGCTTGCGTACCCGGCGTAATAATCGACGACCCTTTTTTATATTCGCAATTAGAACACGCATTTATTTTTACGTTCCACATCACACTACCATCCATATCCGTCCTTGTGTGTGACGGCTGGAGATTTTGAAGTCGTGGTTTCCCACTATCAACATTTCTCAAACCCCTTGGTTGGGTCGTGGATTGAACTTGTGACGTTATGGACCGTAGACAGGCCCATAATCTGTTGGGCTATGGCGCGCCCTAATCTGTTAAGATATCACTTTGGATATACGGCTATGCATCTCACCTAAGTTACTTGAAATTATAGAGGGACGGGTAAGACTTGGAAGATTCTTCAATACTATTGAAGTGATTCCAGTCCATTAAACTTGTAAAAAATCATGATATAGCCGATTCACGGCTAACTTGGGACGCTGAGGGGGCGTGGCGTGTCTGCGCTCTCCGGCAACAGGGCACTATCTCGTGCATTATCGTGTCAGGGCCCTTTTTTTTAATGGTTCAAGCCAATCAGCTACATAGGCCTGTAAACTCGGCTGAACCGTTTTGGAAAATTAAAAAGAGGATTAATTCTCCGCTAAAACCACTATTCACGGAACCCATCACAGTTTAGCCGCTCTAAAAGGTCCTAAAATTAACGACTCGGCTAAATCTTTGCGACGCGGCTAAGTCTCAAATAACTTTGCAAGTCAGATCAGAAATTTCGATTTTCTCGCTACTCTCAACGTTCTGACTTCTCTTTTCCATGCACTCAACCTATAATATTTTTAAAATTTCATCTTCTATGTACAAAAAAAACAACAAAACCGCATGCAAAAACAAGCCTGAACAATCGAAAAATCAATAGGTCGACATAGTTGCTCTAGGATCCGAATTGATCCGTGTCGTCATCGATTTTCTCAAAACGATAGCATCCTCGGCCGTCCATGTACAGTGAGTACTCGTGATGGACCCAGAGGGACTGAAAACTCATAATTATTCAAAATATTCTTTCTTGAAGTCCAACCTTCCTATGAGAAACAGTGAACAATGTGATGTTCATCTCACGACAAGTTCTGTACATTGCGCCTGAAAAACCGTGCGGCACTTGCAAATAAGCCACGCCCCACCTTCGACGTCAACACTAACAGCAGAGGTGCACTCGTCAAGAATGGCAAACTGGGGCCGGTGGTAGAATAATCGGGCCATCTTAAATTATTTATTGATTGATTTTATCGATTTTATCGGGATTCACAGCGATTCTCTGCTTTTCTCCGCCAGAAAGGACGTCCATCCAATCTTGTACAGAGTTCCATCCGCCTTCTCGATCCAGAATGTGACGGAGTTGGACCTGAAAGTGTGAATAATCCTTATGAAGGCGCAGAAAAATGGGCGTGGCTTCAAGTTACCTAGTCCAACTGGCAAAAAATTTCTCAAGCTTCTTTTAGAGCATTACGGTACTGTACGAAAGAGATTTGACCTTGAAAAAAACGCAGCAAAGAAAAAGGGGCGTGACTTCAAGTTACCTAGTCTAACTTGCAAAAATTTTCTCGTGCTTCTTCTCTAACACTATGGTACTTTATGTAAGAGATTTGATCTTAAAAAAAAAGCATAACCGAGGGACAGAAAAATGGGCGTGGCTTCATTTTTTGCAAATCACTTATCTCTTTTCGAGCTTCTTTTAGAACACTTCGGAACTGTATGTAAGAGGTGTAAGAGGTAAAAAAATAACCGCTGCGCAGAAAAATGGGCGTGGCCTTCTTTCAAACCTTATCAAGCATGTTCTCCAAGTCGTGGTCAGTCAAACCCTTGCGAATCATGTCAAATGGTTTGTCCGGATAGATAACCTGATCTCTCAAGGTTCCGAGTGTCATATAGGGTCTCTGAAATCAATGAATCAACCCAGCAATTGATGAAATGCGGACCTGAGGAACGTAGAATAGTTTTCCTTTGGCCGGTTTCGTCAACTTTCCACCGAAAAGCGGCCAAAGTTCGCCCAAAACTCGGAAAAGGGAGCTTTTTCCGCAGCCGTTGGGTCCACAGACCAGCACATTTCTACCAGAAGGCACCTATAAATTTTCGTGGTTGCCGCACGGTTTCCATTTATGTCACCTCAAAGTCCAAACTGTCGATCAGAACGTCTCCATTTGGTGTCACTAGAGGTACCCCTTCGAATCGAATCACATTGTCCTCAATCACGAGCTCTCCTGTAGAATGATGACAATTTTTTGCAAATCTTTCAGAATGGCGAAACCCGCGCCAGGTCGGTACACATGTTCGCCGTCGAGCATGTATTCCTTGTCGCTGACCATTGTCCTTTCATATTTTCCTGAATTTTATTTTTTTTAAGGAAGCCGAGCATTCTATGAAGTGTTAAAAGCCTTAAAAAAAAGAAGAGAGCTTTAAAAAATTCGAAAATTTGCCGGTTCATTATCAGAATAAAGCGGAATTCCTAAAATTGGCAGCGCCCAAGTAAAAAATAATAAAACTTGGCCGTTCCCTTTACAGACTGATTTGGAGCTCCTGAAATGCGTCTAAGTTAAAAATTACCGAAATTCTCCGGAAACTTGACGATTCTGTAGCCAGAGCTTTGTTTAAACACGCAGTGAGATTTTTAATTAAGGAAAAACTAGAGATTTAAAAACGCTGTGCTTAAAAAATGCAAAAAAGGTTTATGGATTAAGTAATGCCCGCTTTTTAACAAAAGGGGCTATTTCAACAATATGGTATTGCTCGCCACTTTCTCTTCATACGTCAGCGACTTTAAAAAACCCTTATTTCGACATGAACTCGAGGACATTCAAATTTTTGAACTTTGAGGCATAATTCTAACTTTTGGGATATGTTCTGAAGGAGGCTTCATCGGCAATTTTTGACATCAAAATTTGAAACCATCGTGAAAAACTACAATCGTCTTATTCAGAAGCCCCACTGCGACTGTTTCCCGGCTATAAAAACAAAAAAATCTTGAATTTTTTTTTAATTTGAGTACGCTAGTTGTCAAAACTCAAGCGCTACTTGTTGGTCAGGCGTTTCTTAAAAGCTGCCAATTTTTTAAGTTTTCCCGTTTTAGGCGCTGCCAAATTTGTCAGTTTTGCTTTTTTAGGCGCTGCCAAATTTGTCCGTATTCCTGTTTTAGGCGCTGCCAATTTTTTTCGTTTTTCTGTATTAGGCGCTGCCAATTTTTAATTTTTGGGCGCTGCCAATTTCCAACTTTTTCAGTTTTAGCGTTTTAGGCGCTGCGAATTTTTGACGTAAAAACCAATATTAAAAAAAGGCCATTCATGAAATCTTTATAAATGACTTTTATGAACCTCAATTACTCACCAGTATCAACATCCTCCAAAACGTTGATCAAAGTGTCCACTCTAGTGGTGAAACCACTGAGTCTCGTCAAATCCCTTCCAGCCAGAGCCAATCGTCCCAAAGCCTCGGCCATCTTGTACATCATCCGGCCCGAGTTGTAATACTCCTGAAAAAACAACTACTTCTCGAAAAAAAAAATTTAAAGACCTGCATAAGCTCGTTCCTAGTTTTGCCCTTGAAAGGGGTATGGTTTCGGTCGAAAAATGAGGTTCCAATGGAATACCATCCGACTACCGTAGCCAAGTACTTTGCGACGATATTATCAACAAATCCGATTGAAAACCTAAACTTATTCAGAGTTGATTCTAGAGTATAAATCTGATGAAAATTTTTAAAACCTCGGAATTTTTCTGTAGGTTAGGCAGTAAATTTTGAAACTCTAGAAAGTTTATTGGGTGGAAAAAAAGCTAATGAGTCGAAATTTCATAAAAAAGACCAGTCAATTTGAAAAATGACGTCACAAACAACCTAGACTTATAAATGACGTCATTCAGTAGGGATGTGACGTCATCACTCTAGATAAACGAATAGCGATAAACGAAATACATTTTATGAATATTACGAATTTCCCAATGACTGTTTGTACATAAAATTTTTTTAAGAAGAATAAGAAAAAAAAACACTCAAGTGGCCGCTAAATTATAAAATGACGTCACCTGAACAGAATGATTTTCCGCAAGTGCTGAACCAGCCGATTGAAAGTCGTCATGATGGTTTGCCTTTCTCGATCGTTGCCCTGAAAAATTGAGGAGTCGAACCAAGGACCTCCGGATCAACAACCAAGGCTCTTAGCCATTCGACCAACCTGATAGAAGGCGATTTCCTCGCTATTCATGATGAGCCGCGAGTTGACGTACCGATACTCGCCTTCAAGAGCTTGCTCTTCAACAGTCAGGCGTCCTATCTGGAAAATGGAGTACTTAAGTAGTCCCTTGAAGGAAGAAAAAAGGCCGCATGCATCTAAATTAAGATTAGGAGAATTTTAAGCGCTCTGAAAGCAGGAAAAAAAAAACCCTAAAGTAGCCTCTCACTGATTCAAAAAAATGCGACAAAATGGAACAGACTCATATTTTCAGAAAACCCTAAAGTGGCCACTAAGAACCTTATCGATTTTATCGTGATAAACGATGACGTCATTATAAACTCTTTAAAAAAAAGACTGCTGTATCACACATACTTCAATGTATAGCCTGCACTAACCCATTCTTTTAATTCGAAATTTTTCCCTAAAGTGACCCCTTAGAGGACCCAAAAACCTACCGGCCGTCTCATGTAGGTCAAGCACGCTCCAGTGATAATCAAATAGCTGAACAAAATAGCTGGAGACGAAAATCCGAGTGACGATCCCATGCGGAACAAGTACAGGAAAACGTCGAGAATCGGCTGGATTTCTTATTTTATTATGATTATTTTATTTGTAGTTTGAACTTTGGACAAATTAGAGTAAAGTTCGACGATACCATCGCAGAATCGGTCAACATCCTGGGTCAAGAGTTGGTCGGCGTTCTGGATTCTCGTGTCCAAATTCGACATTTTGTAGAAAGTGAAGCCTCTGGGAATTGAATGGTATATTTTATTGGTATATATATGGTATTTAATGGTACATTTCACCCTTAAGATCATGTAGAAAAATGAAAATACTCGAAATTCAACGAATTTCTAAGTTTTTAGGCGTAAAATTTATGTTACCAATTCGCAAAACCCGACAAGACCATTTTCCTTCAAAGTTGCCAACTCGGGCAAAGTCGGAATGGCGGATAATGGCCTCTAAAAGGGAGAGGCTCAAAAAAGGCAGCAAAAAGGGTCCCTTTATCGAGCCTTCCATTTTTTCTAGGATTTTAAAGGCTCAAGAAATGGTGGAAAAATGGAGAGGCTGCAAAAATGGTGCAAAAAAGCCGATGAAATGGCGCAAAAAGGCAGCAAAAAGGAACATTTCTATGGCGCCTTTTTTTCGACTTTGCCTGAGTAACTTACTAAAATATTCTCAAGACATGTTTTTTTTTTCAGTCCTGCCCGTTTTAAAGTGTATTTTCTCAGCACTAGAATCGGATTTTTAACTGTAAAGACCTGGTGTCTATCGCTTTTTTCCATTATCATCCAAAATTTCGATTAAAAAAAGCACAAATCCTTCAAAGAATCACTTAGCCCCGACAGAACCTCTCATCTGGGCACACTATTTCGTCAAACGCTTCAAGGCCCTTTTTCGTTAAAGACTTACCAAAAAGCTCAAAAATGGCTGAATAGACATTAAAAAAAAAAGGTTTTTATATGAAAAATAGCGGTTAAACAAAAAAATTATCAATAAAGCGACCTTTCTCCGAAAGTTCAAAGTTGAGAATTGCTGGGGGTATCTTTTTTTTTATTGACTACTTTTATTAATTTTTCAAAACTCACTTCAAATATTGGGCGTACAAATGCGTGGACAGACGCTCACGGAACCGCAATTTCAGTTCAGAAAGTCCGAACTGTAAAATATTATTGATTTTTGACGAAGTCTCAAAAAAAACCTTGAGCAAAGTGTTGACGACAGAAATCGCCGGCAAATTCAAAACGTATTTGAACGCCTCGAAAGCGAAAAGCAACGGATTTCGGTCAATAATCGCTCTAGAAATCGTTATTTTTCGGGATTTTCATTAAAAAGCGAACGCTTCGATTTTAGTCGATGTGATAATTTGATAAACGTCGGCGTAGGTGCGGCACAGTAGAGAGACGGCTATTAGGAGCAGGTAAAAGGTCTGAAAATCATATTCCATTTCAATATTATTGTCTTATTCTTGTAAACGTATTTATAAAAATACTGAAAAAGGAAACATGATAAAAGTATGATTCACCGATTTTTGAGCGTCTGTTACCAAAAAAGGCCATTTTTTTGGATTTTTTTTTTCTTTGTTAGATTCTAGATTCAATACTTAGGAAATTCAAAGTGATCCCTTTAGGGGTTAGGGGAAAAACAGCCCCTATAGGGGGATCTTAAGTGGTCCCTGTAGGGGTTTAGGGTCTAACCGCTTAGCTTCTACAGCTTAAGAGGTCCCTAGGGAGGTTAGGCGGGAAAAAAAAACCCTACAGAGACCGAAAAAGTGGTCTCTATAGGGGTTAAACTAAAGTGGTACCTGGAGGAGTTTAGGGTCTGACCCCTTCCCCCCCTAAAGCTTAAGAGGTCCCTATAGGGGTCTTTCAATTTCATTCAAAAAACGAATATTTATTTAGTTTTTCTCATGGAAATGCTTCTTCGCTTAGATTTTATAAAAACTATCGACTAGCATGTCCCCTCTAGGGGTAACTTTTTTTCAAGTGTTAGGGGTTGGTAAAGTGGTCCCTAGAGGGGGCCCTCGAAGGGCTTTTCAGGTTGCCCCT
Organism: Caenorhabditis auriculariae; assembly: GCA_904845305.1. Lineage (NCBI taxonomy): Eukaryota > Metazoa > Nematoda > Chromadorea > Rhabditida > Rhabditidae > Caenorhabditis > Caenorhabditis auriculariae. The sequence goes on along the minus strand of CAJGYM010000014.1, from coordinate 924,174 downwards.
AAAGGGACCATTCTAGAGTTTTTAAATAATGATGAATGGTTTAAAAAAGTGAAGTTTAACACTAAAAAGTTGAACGAAACTCTAAAATTAGAACATAAATTAAAAGTGAGGCCATAAAAATAAATTATTGAGCAACTTATACCAAAATTATCAATAATCTTCGAAAAAAGGTGTTAAATTCAATAATTGACCCTATAACACAAACGTATTGTAAGAAATCTTCCCAAGAAATCTTTTTGAATATTATTTTTAATAATTTTGATGAATATTTTAGTGAAATTGCATTTATTAAGGCATGAAAAATCTATAAAAGGAAAGAGAAAAATCATTATAACGATGAATAAATGACAGCCAAAATTTGGACAAAGGAAGTGATTTTGACATTAAAACATTAAGGAAAAAATTCAAACGTTTCAAAAAAATGTAATAAAAAAATAATATTATAATCATTACAAAGAATAAACATACCTCCATCGAAAAGAAGCCAGGAACCAATATTCTCAGAATCCGAAGCAATTTCCTGACAAAAACTCCGTCGACATGAGCTTTGGCGCTTTTGGAACGATTTTCTTGCTTGTGGTGCAAAGAAACGGCGCCTCTTTTTGATTTTGAGCTGTAAAACTAGAATTCTTTCAAAAGCTTCAGGAGTAAAAATAACTGAATATTCTTGGAATAAGTCTTGATGATGGCAAAAACGGCGAAAAGGCCTAGAACGCCTGGGGCGTACTGCTTGAGCGTCAGCGTTTGACCCAGCAGTTGGAGCTTTGAAAGGACGGCCATTTTTGCTGGAAATTGTTAATTGATTTTCAAAAACACTTTTGAAAAAGATCATCTCCTCATCAACAAGAAAGTTGGATCAAGTTTTTGAATCAAAAAAAATGAAAAATAGACATAAAAAGGTCTCGAAAATGACGAAATGAAGGTCAAAACGGCGTCGACGGCGCCACAATCACTACATATCGATAAGGGGCGACGTTCGGAAACAATTCCTTGCATTGGCTATTTTGTAGCCTTTTTGATGGGTTCTTTGGTTCTTCAATTGCCATAACGATAAATTTTCTTTTTCGTAGTCTATTTTCGCAAGCATAGAGGTTCAGAAAGAAATTTTTCGTGAAAATCACTTTTTTTTTTTAGTCGTATTTTCAAGATTTTCAATTAATCTAACAGGTGTAAGTCTATCTTACAGCAAAAATTAAGCTCAAAGTCATAAAGGGTGAAAAAAAACTCCATAGAAATGTTCCTTTTTGCGTCATTTTATTAGCTTTTCTGCACCATTTTTGCTGCCTCTTCCTTTTTTCATTAATTCTTGAGTCTTTAAAATCCCAGAAAAAATGAGAGGCTTGATAAAGGGACCCTTTTTGAAGCCTTTTTGCTTCCTTTTTTGAGCCTCTCCCCTTTAGCGGCCATTATTCCCCATTCCGACTTTGCCAAAACCGTGAAAAATTTTTGAATGAAAGTAAAACAATTTTTAGGGAAAATTTAGGAGAAAAAAATTAGAAAAACTTTCAGAATTTTTTTTCTTGGATTGGAATTCATTACTCATCTTATAAAAACTGGAAAAACATGGTATAAAAATCTGATTATATTCAAAAATATTGATAATGAATAATTGATAACAGAAAAAAATTTTTTTCATAATAATCGAGCATGAAAAACATGATTAATTTACAAATTTCAAAAAAACGGAAACTCCTTTGAAACTTGATTTACTGCACATTTTTGATATAAATAACTCAGTAATTAACAATCTTAATCAATAATTTTGACGACAGAAAAAAAAATCACCTCATCCTCGTTTCCATTGTGGAAATAAACCGTTTCTTCCTCAAAAATTGTATTTCAATACTTTTTCAAATTTTCACCAGTAGAATTAACAATTCGAAAATTTCAATTCATTAATTCATCTTCACATAAAATAAGAAAAAAGGTTCATTATTTCAATCACAATAAAAAAGAAAGTGTACACAAGAACGGGGGGCAGAATAAACCGGAATCATTGAGCCAAATATAATAATTTTTTGAAAAAAAAAAGGAAAATCCTATCGAAACGATCACTAAAAAAGAGAAAAAATGACCCGATGGTACAAATTTTGAAGAAAAAAATTGATGGGGAACAATATAATCAAGGGGTTTTGGGAATTATTCAGTAGAGAAGCAGAAAATAATCTTATTTAGATGGAAAAAATTTGCTTTCTTTGTTCATATTTTCTGAAGATCTAATCAGAAGAGGGCATCACCTGAAAAATATTAAAAGTAAGATTTGATACCGATTTTAGTGGAGAGAAAGCTTGAATTTGATGACAAAAATCAAAAACTTTAAAACTTCGGAAAACCAGGTCCTTTTTGAATAATTTTGAAATTTTCTTCTAATTATCCCCTTAAGTGATACCTTGAGACGATCGAAAGCGGCCTTCTCGAGCTTTTCGCGCTGGCTTGGATGAGCAATCTTGATGAGTTCGTAGGCTCGTTGGCGCATATTTTTGCCCCAAAGCTGAGCGATTCCGTTTTCCGTCACAACGTAGTGAACATGTGATCGTGTGGTGACCACACCGGCTCCCTGAAGTTCAAAAAAATCGTCCTTTCGTTCTACTTTCAAATTTATAAACAAAAAAATCTGGAAAAAAATAATGTTTTAAAAAAATACGGAAAAAGACACAAAAAAATTCAATTGTGCTGGGCAAAATTAAAAAAAGTCTGAAAAAAACTATAATAAATTTCGTTTTGCCATTTATCTACGTACATCACGCTAAAAAAACGACCCTCAAGAATTTTTCTTTTTTTGATTTCACTCTTCAAAAAAATTATTGTTTTTTTCAACGGTAGACGTTAGGTTAGTGTGTATCTAGGATGCAGCGAAAAAAATTTTGAAGCGATAAAATCAAAGTTTTAAACTTTAACTTTGAATTCAGCCGGATTTATCTCATTGATAAATGGAAAAATCGTATTTGAGCCAAAAATTGATCATTTTGAACTATTCAAGTTTCTTCCATATTCAAAAAAATCACGTTCTGCTAATTTATTTCTCTAAAATCCCTTGAAAAATTAATAAATTTTTGAAGAAAAACTAGGTACTTTGAACTTCAAATTCTGTCTTAAAAACACCGAAAAATTCAAGTTATTTAACTTTTAAAAGTCAAAATGACTAAAATTTCAGTTTCTCTCCAAAATAGTTATCTTTTAAGCAACTTTAGTCATTCTAAAGCTCTAAATTTCGTTTTTAAGCGTTTTTACCCCATTAACTCTTTGTTAAATGACACAATCTTGCTATAAGAGACTGGAATTTCAATTTATTCAATTCTCAAAAGCCTAAAAATACCAAATTCTCAATTTCTCTCCAAAATTAGTTATAGGAAGCATTTTGATTCATTCTGAAGCTCAAACTCTTTTTTTTTTATTCAGTTTTTGTGCACTTTCCCCACGTTACCTCATTGATGAATGGCACAATCTTGCTGTGGCCCTTCTTAGAAATGGACGGGAGGGCGATAATCGGCTTTCCGAGGCCATCGTCAGCGATTCCGGCGCCTCGGATGAAGTCAACTTGACCACCGAATCCGGACAAAAACCGTTTTCCGACGGAATCCGAGACGACCTGTCCAGTCAGGTCAATCTCGACAGCCGAGTTGATGGCTGTCACCTGGAAAATTCTCTTCAGAATGAATCCGGAAGACGTCGGCGGACCTTGGGGTTCTTCCTGATGACGGCCGGATCGTTGACCCACTGAACGTCTCCGAATTCGATGAGCGGATTGTCGTTCAGGTAATCGTAGAGTTTCGTCGAGCCGTAGACGAACGACACGGTCAACTTGCCGGGGTGGACAGTCTTAATAAAATGGAAAATTTGGGGAAAAAAATATAGAAAAAAATCAGAGAAATCGAATTTTTTTGACAAGCTTGTCTTTCAATTTTGTCACTTTTCTATGATTTTCTAACTTAAAAAAATATGCCTAGGAACCAATCAGTATGAGATTTTTTTCCTTCGGAGACGTTAAAAAAAAAAAAAACTTCTCCCTAAAGTTTTTTTGAGCTTCATTTGCTCAATATAAGGGCGGAAAAAAATCGTCTTTTTAAAAATATTATTCGATGAAAAATTTGCACGAAAAAGCCTTTAAAAAAATTTTAAAAAAAGGTTCCCCGTAGTTATTGATCATCGACTTCCCAATATAAAGCTCAAAAAATCGTCTTTTGTAGTGAAAAATTGTGCGAAAAGCCTTTTTATCGGTCTAAAATTGATGCCATGTTCAAAATGACTCCTCGAAGTTCAAAATAACCGTCAGAGAATGAAAAAGACAACTAAATTTTGGAAATTCAGAGATATCGCGGAAATAACTTTGGACTTCTCTACTCCGTAGAAAATCCGAAAATTTCGTTCTCTTTTTTTTTTTTGCACATCCTTTTCTAACTCCACCATACTTGGGCAGACCATTTTTAAAGCCTCCGACTTAAAATTAAAATCAATATTACCTTCTGAAATTAAAAACCTTTACTTTTGTCATTATTACCTCCTGCGGTTAAAATTTACTTTCCTACCTCGTTTTTTTAACTTTTACGTGATCTGAGCGCACTTGCCGCCTCATTCTTTTCAAAAAAAACCAACCTTCTTGGCGTTGGTGATAGCATTCCTCTCGATCAGGTCAAGAACACCGTCGGAGAACATTTCCGTGTGGATTCCCAAGTCTTTGTGGTTCTTCAGGGCGGAGAGGGCTGCATCGGGAACGGCGCCGATTCCTAGAAGTACAGGGGAATTTCTTGAGCTTTTCCCTTCAAGTACCCATTTGGAGAGTGGCTCCATTGTCGACGAGGTTTTCAGCAATGATCTGGCCGATTTTGGCCTCCTGATCGTTGGCCTTTCCGATGTGACGTTGATGGAGGACGAATCCGTCGGCTTCGTCGACGACGACGTCAATGTGCGAGGAATGGATGACACTGTCGCCGAAGGTTCGAGGCATGTTCCGGTTGGTCATGGCTGAAATTTCAAATTTTTATAATTAATACAAAGTTTGAAACGGTGTCGAGGTCGCATCCCGATGGTTTAAGCGGGTAGAAATTTATCATAATTACTTTTTGAGCACTGTGGTCGCACTTAGAATGGCTCAAAGCGTCGCGTTTCCGCTTGGAACAAGGATAACCGCCTAGAAGACTGCTTCAATGCCTATGCGCGTAAGCCGCTTTCAGTCCGCTGGGAATTTAAGAAACCGCTACTCATCTTAGCAATTCTAAGTTCTATCTTGGTTCAAACCTACCAATGATATAATCAGCATTTGTGACAGCGGCTCGGGTGGTGTCAACCGAGGTTCCCAAGGAGCAATAACCATTGGCGTCAGGAGGTGAGACCTACAACTGCATAGTTCGTAAAAAGTTTCTGGAGACGAAATTTTTGATTTTGAGAAAAATATATCAGAATCCTCGAAAGGGCCTACAACTGCATAGTTCGTAAAAAGTTTCTGAAGACGAAAATTTTAATTTTTGATAAAATTATGTTAGAATCCTCGAAAAGGACCTACAGCTTCATAGTTCATAAAATATTTCGAAGTGTTTTACGAGAATATTTTGAATTTTAGGCAAAAATATGGAGTCTACGTTCGAATCTTCGATAGCTAGAGGGCACTGGTAAACAAGAGAGGGTTTAGAGAAAACAGAACCTCTTTTCTCCACTTTTACAACGCTCTCTAATCGAAAATTAGAGCCTCGAAGATCCGAAAGTGGACTCAAAATAAGCTTTTTACATGTGAAATTTTTTTTTTTAATTTTTCAATTTTACAGGCCTACACTTCTAATTTCTAAAATTTCTGTCGATAAAAAAATCGATTCTGTGCAGTTCCCACAATGCTTTGTTTGCTGAACCCTGCTGACGCTTACTTCAACCTTTTAGACTCATTTTAGAATATTCTTTATAGAATCATTTCTATCCTCCCTACGAAATAGAGATCAAGAGAGAAGGTTTCTCTTCCGAAAATTTTCAAATCTTCTCAATTTTTTTAAACCTTTCTTTTTTCTGAATGAAAATTATAGCTTTAGGGACTCATCTCCAAAACTTTGGAATATTTCCATTTAATATAACTTTGATCTTCTTTACAAAAACCAGATTCCATATGGAAAGTACACCTCTCAGGCCATACTTCTAATTTCTGAAAGTTCTTTAGGTACAGTTTTGATTTTTTTTTTTTAAATTGATTTCTTAAAAGCAGTCCTTGAACTTTTTTGTTCGATAAGCCTGACATCATCATTTTTCTCTGATAAGCCCGAAATTCATGTAAAACATTCAATATTCACATGAATCAAAGCGGCATTGAGCTTGATGGCACCACGGCGGAAGAGCAGCGGAACTTCTTGCAAGAAACACGAGTTGAAGTCGGCGGTACCTGAAAAAAAAAGTAAAAATCGAAAATTATCGATAAATTTTTTTCAGTGGGCTTACCCTTAAAAATTACACAGAACAGCTTACAAAAATGAAAAAAAAAATAGAAAAGCTAATTTCATTGATCATTATCCGTTTGGAAAGTCCCCTTTCGAATTAAATTTTTTTTTACCAACTCACCATCATTGACAGATCCTCGCAAGTTGTGTCCAGTGAACAGCGAGTTTGAGCGGATACGGTCTAAAAAACTATCATATTTTTCTGTTTGAAACCAACTTACAATATTGAAAAAAAATCAGATCTTCCGTTTTATGTAACATTTTTCTGTGTCTAAAACAAATTTTCACGGATTATTCTTTTCATTTCCTGTTAAAATAATTTTTTCTCGTTTTCCGCTGCCCGCCTTCGGTATAAGAAAATCGTCAAAAAAATCAAGTCGTTACTTAAAATTTTATTTAACTCATGCTTGATTTTAAACCTCCTTTTAGTGTAATTATGCTTTCAGAATTACTAAATTTTATTTTTTCTCTTTTCCTTATTTCTTTCTTCATTTCGCCTTCCGTTTCACTAATTTTCACCCTGGTCTAAAAAACTTCCATTTACCTAGAAAAAACCAATTTTTCTAAAATCCTATGGGTTCTTGAGGGTACCAGATGGTTCTATGTGCAAGTGGACCCTGTGGAAATGGTAAAAAACTTAATTTTACTCGACTCTGAGCATTTTGAGCCGAGATATGATTTTTGAAGTTTAGAATGACTAAACTGACCGAAATTGAGGAAAAATAGATATTTCAAAAACCGTATTAGTTCTTGAGGGCACCAGAGGGTGCTATATGCAAGTGAACCCTGTGGTAATGTTTAAAAAAATTATTTTACCCGACTCTGAGCATTTTGAGCCAAGATATGATTTTTTTTTTTTGAAATTTAGAATGGCTAAACTGATCGAAATTGAGGAAAAATGGATATTTCGAAAACCCTATGGTTTTTGAGGGTACCAGAGGGTGCTATATGCTATTCTATATAATTTTTTTCTATAATTTTCACTTGCCCCTTTTCAACTCAAAATTAAACTTCAGAAAATTTTTTAGTCTGAAACTGTGAAAAATCTATCAACTTCTCTCCTCACCTTTGACATCCGCAGCAGTCCAGGGAGTGTCACCCTCGAGGTGAAGATGGTGAAGTTTGATTCCTTTCAAGTTGTTGGCGACGGCGTAATCAGAAAGGCCTTTCAGGAGCGGCGTCGGCGTGGCGGCGATTCCTTGGACGAACAAATTGTCTCCTAGAAAATTATTGAAAAAATTTTCATTTTTATCATTTTTACCGCTCTTGATCTGGTTGAAAGCCTCGCTGATCGGCAAAACTTTCGGCTTTTTCCCGGCGATCGGAAATGCGATCTCGTGCTTGTCCCCGAAGGAAGTCATCCTAAATGAATAATTAAATTCAGAATTTTCTGAAACACAGGCAGAGTCAAAATGACCTCAAAAAGGCCTAAAAGAAAAGTCTGGAGCTCCTTTTTGAGTTCCTATAAAGGTGTCAAAAGTTTCTCGGAATATCTTTTTTACCTTTCATCCGCCTCCTTAAACGGTCGTTTTCAGAAAAAGGCCAAAAAAAATTGCCTTTGAGGCGTTTTTTACAAAAGTTCCTTCGGAGGCCTTCCACGGGCAAAGTTAAAAAAGTCTCACTTACGGAAATGGCCTCTAAAAGACCTCAAAGGCGCTTTTTTCAGACTTTTTCTTGAAAAGGACTTTTCAAGAAGCTGTAAAAAAGGATGTAGAAAAAAGGAGATTCCTAGGAAATTTTGACATATTTTTAGAAATAAAAAAGAGCTTTAGTACCTTCTTTTTAAGGCCCTTTTGAGGCCTTTTGGACTTTGCCTGTGTATCCTAGAACTGTTGAGAAATAAATGAAAAAAATGAAATTTTTGAAATTGAGTTCATTACAGGACTTTTAGTTAAATTTTGAGTAAACTTTAAAAATTGAAGAGCTTTTTTTTAAATAGTTAACTTTAATAAATTATCAAGGTTCTTCTATTTTTTTGAAAAAAATTTCATCTTTTTGAACCATTTTTTTTCCCAATTTTTCTACGGAAAGTAATGCATAAATCATAATTTTCCAACAAAATTTTATTTTAATTCAGGCTGAATAAATATTTCCCTTGTTCTTTCCCTAATTTAAGAGGAATTTATTCAATTTACAGCACAATTTGGTCTTTTTCAAAATAAACTTTTCTTTTTTATTGGATTTCTGATTTATTCTGTTTTTTTTAAATCTTTAATTTTCATACAGTTTCGAGTGGAACTTCAATTTTCCCGAACAACTCCTCGTTCTCTCAATAATTACCGAGCCAACTCTTCGACTCCCAACAAAAAATGAATCATTCTGCACCTCGCACATGTCGAGGAGGTGCCAAAAGATCGTGAAGAAAGCCGAGACAACATGTTCCCTGCAAAATCGCACGTAAATTCGACCAATGGGCTCAAAAAACTCGGAAAATAAACGGCAAATCGAAATAAAATAAGGTGATGATAACAAAGTGACCAGTCCAGTGGTGTGATGATATCAGGAAGTTAAATGCACGATTCAGCAAGTTTTTTTGATTTTTTTGGTTTCAGATCAATTTTTTTGACTGTGAAAAACGAAATTTTGGGTTTGAAAGGAATTTGAGGCTCGAAAAATTAGACTTGAAATTTTTTCAAAGGATTTTCTGAAGGAAAAATATAAAGCAAATCATGACAAAAAAATGATAAATATTCACTTTTTTTAAAAAAATTTCAGAATAGTTTTAATAACTAAAAAGCTTGATTTTCAACTATTTTTCGTCAGAAAAACTTTCGTGACACAGCTAATGTAGAAAATCATTGAAAAGGACTTGTAAAAACTTTTAAAAAAAGGCAAAATTGAACCGAAACTCCGTTCTAAAACCACATTGGTTGAGAGTAGACAGAATTTAAAACGTCCAAATTGAAAGGACAGAAAAAAAAGGCGAACAAAAAGTGACAAGGTCAAATACTGCGGCGGACTCGAATGGCACCAAAAATCGAAGAGAAAAAAGGTTAGTACATTATGGAAAACTACAAAATTTTATGAAATTCGAAAAAATGTGTACATTTTCTGAGTTCAAAATCATCAAAATCATCAAAAATATGAATAAAATCAACGCTTAGAACCTTTCAAACCGATGAAAAATCACAAAAAAAGGACATTTTCTAGCTAAATTCAACTTGATAACGTGGAAAAACTGCAAAAAGTTGACACTTGAACGAAATTTCAACGAAAAAAGAAAAGAAATGCCTCATTCAAAGCAATTTCGCGCAATTGGAAATGATCTCTGTCCCTCCAAAATTAGCTACATCTTTTTTTTCTGATGGTTATTCTTATTGGGCTGTTTGTACTTTGAACGCGCCTGGCACTCGTGGAAAAACGGAAAATTTGAAAATGATCCCCCCAAACTACGCTATTTCGTGGTCAAAAAATGTTTATCAAAAATTCTTGCCGGCGATAAATTATTGAAGAAACTATAAAAAGCAATAATTCTAGTGTAGGGACTGAAAAATAGACTGACAAAAATCAAAATTCTATTCTTGATATTATTTTTGGTCATTTAGGACGAAAAATGTGTGCAATTTCGTATTTTTAAGAAACATTGATTAATTAAATATGTTCAATTTTTCTATCAAAAATTCGTGGTTGAATGAAAAAAACTCAGAATTTTCAAAAAGAACTACAGTTTAATCCAATTCAAAATCTCAAAAAAAAGCCAAGGCAGACTTTCTACTCATTAAAATTATAACAAAACCACTTTTAAATCCCAATTTTCGATCAAAAACGCCAAAAACCGAGCGATTTTTCGTCGACTTGTTCAAATAAAGGCCGAAAAATTGAACGTGGATGGCGGGAAAGGCGAAAAATGAAGGCGGACGGCCGGAGTAGCGTCGAAAAAGCGTACAATCTGGGGAGAGTGGGAAAAAAATAAAGTATTCGCGCCGTCCGTCTAGCAGTTTGGGCAAAAGGAGAAGGAAAAAAAAAGAAGAAGAGGAGTACAAGTTTCCTCCCACGTGGCTACGCCTTTCTATTATTTTTTTGAAAGAAAAAAACGTTCTTTTTTTAATAAAAAAATTTGGATTTGTAAGACATGGAAAGTTTGACTATCGTTTTTTTGGGTCCTTAAAAGCTGATTTTTCAATATTTAAAAAAATCTTTGAAAGTAACTTTTCGCTTTGACCATTTTTTTGAAGAAACCGTTCTCCTTCGAAAAACCTCAAAATAAATTTTTTTGATTGAACAAACTATAATTCCAAAAATATTAAAAAACTGACCATGAAATTTGAAAAAGTCATGATATTTGACTTGAAACTCAAAAACTATTGAAAGCTTTCACTAATAAAAAAATTTTTTCGAATTTTTGCATAGAAAATTGACCAGAACGTCAAAAAAGAGCTTGTTTTTGACAAAAAAAAATAAGAGCAAAAAGACCAAAATCTGATCTTCTAGCAATCTTTTTCGACAAGTGTTCACAAACACGTTGAGAACAGTTGTTGTGTGTGAGAATCAATAGTTTCTTTTTTCCTCAAGTCAAAAAATAGTTTGAATCATTATCATCTGTTGCGAAAACACTTGCTGAATAGGTTTAGAGATTGAAAACTCTATAAAACCGAAACAAAAGAACAAAGTTCGTCTAAATCGTCGCGAGGGCAAAATTTTAAGCCTTTCTGTTTGAAAATCCAAAGAACAAATAAACCAGGTTGACGGGAACTTTTTCGGGTTCCTTTTCATTGGAAAAAAAAAGAGAAACAAAACCAATCTATTGCTTTGATTCGATTACTTCAGGGAATTCCTTAAGGGAGAACCGAAAACAAACAATGGGAGGTTTCTTCTTCACTTTGTACTGATTAAAAAGAGTCCAGGGAAAGACCGAATTTTTCAAAAGTTTTTTCAGGTAATATTTGAAAGAGCATATATGAGTATCCAGTTCGATATTAGGGCAAAAAGGCTTCTAGAAATCTCTTCAAGGACTCTCGAACCCATTTTCAAGCGAGAAAAAAAAATACGAATCCACGAAAGGTCGAAAATAAAAATGCCAGGAAGCCAGGAGGAATGAGGCCTTCGAAATGACTGGCGATACGAGAAGGCGGAGAAAAAATAACGTGAGAAAAGACCAGAGAACCCCCAGAGCGCCGCGTTCAACCAACAGCAAAGAACGCTCTAAAAACTTGTTTTGGAGCATCATGTGAACCGAGATATGAGGCTTACGTGAAATTTGGAACGGCAAAATGGTGCAAATACCTGTGATGCTCCAAAGAACTTGCAGAGAACGAAAAATTGTCGAGTAAATGGGGCTCACAAATTTTTTTTTCTGTTCAAAATGAATTTTGAGAAAAATGGAATTAATGAATAAAAAATTTCGATGCAAAATTTCAATTTGCGCGTAGAACGGCGTGTTGTCTGCAATTATGGGGTGCTCACAGACCTTATTTTGGAAATCGTTAACAACAAAAATTTGAAAAAAATATCTTTGATTTGACTTTATTACGTTGAACCTTTCACCGCGAGATGTGTGAAAATGAACGAGCCAAAAACATGCAAAAAAACTGATAGAAGAGATAAAACCTCAACAAATATATGTTTTTTTAGCTTTAAAAAGAAATGAATGATAATTTTTGGGTCAGAATTGGATCAGAAAAAGGTGCTCTGGTGAGTACTTCAACTCTAGATTTTCAAATCCACAGAGCTTAAAATTAGAATGAAAGATTATTTTACAAATAATGAGAGTAAAATATTATTAGAGCGTCGAAACGCGTTTTCAAAAACTTCCAGAGCGTTATTAGAACAGTTGTATTTTTAGTGGAACACATGAAAATCTAGAGAAAAAAATAATTTATTCGGTCTGTTTTAAATATAAGGAGCGCTTCGAAGGTTTTCTCAAACTCAAACTACTCATGAAGACCTTCATACAGAAGTTTCAATGCCATTACTGCAACTAAAATGATCAGATGACGTGCTCGATAAAACGTGAAGGTATATAAAGGCATTCACCCCAGGCGCAGCTCAATTTAAATAAACTCACAGGAGTAAGCCGCCGTCACAGCCTACATATCCCTTGACCTCACCGATAATGATGCTCGCCGTGTTGTTCGCCGTCCTACCCATCTTCCTCGCCGTCCAATGCGGAGGCAAAAAGAAGAAGTTTGCTCAATTCCTCGTTTCCTTTTCAATTATTCTAATTCAGCAACAAGAGCCCACCCTCGAAGATGGGCACGCCTTCGAAGGTCGGCCTACCGCCATCCGCGCCTCCTCCCGCCGCTGCTCCAGCTCCCGAACCCGAGAAGAAAGAAGAGGAAAAGAAAGAGGAGGAGAAGAAGGAAGAGGAGAAGAAGGATGAGAAGAAGGACGAGGAAAAGAAGGACGAGGAGAAGAAGGACGACAAGAAGGAGGACGACAAGAAGGAGGACGACAAGAAGGAGGGATCTAAGAAGGACGGATCTAAGAAGGACGGATCTAAGAAGGACGGATCTAAGAAGAAGTCCAAGAAGAGCCAGAAGTCGAAGAAAGATGACAAGGTAGATTTAACTTCTTTTTTTTCACTTTTGAAACGATTGGGTTGCAGAAGGATGAGAAGACGGATAAGAAGGACGACGAGAAGAAGGATGAAAAGACTGATAAGAAGGACGAAGAAAAGAAAGATGAGAAGAAGGATGAAAAGAAGGATGATAAGAAAGATGAAGAGAAGAAGGATGAGAAGGAAGACAGCAATGTAAATTTTTAAACTTAAGAGAAAGCTCGCTTCTTCATTGGGAAAATACTTGGCAGACTGTTTTTAGTATGATTTTTTCCAGTCAAAAGAGCTTGCAAGTTGTTTCAGTTGTTAAAAGAAAGATATCAGCTTTTTATTTGAAAATTGGATGCAAAAACGCATTGAAAATGTTCAGGTTGACAAGAAGGACGGAGACAAAAAGGAAGACAAGAAAGACGAGGAGAAGAAAGACGAGAAGAAATGACTTCTCGGCCGTTTCTGACGCCGTGCTGCTCCAATCACTAACCGTCGCCGTGTGTGCAACGTTTATAATACCGCTTTCGCATTTTGGCCCCCGGAACAACTCGCCAATTTGTGCTTTCAAAACGGCAATAAACGCTGCTACCCTTCTTTGTTTTTTATTCCAAGAAGAAGCTCATGGTTGTACAGAAATTTGACTTAAAATGTCAAGAAAAGCGACCAAAAGAAACATTAAATAAAGGAGAAAAATAATGAAAGCGAGTGAAAGCAGTCGGTTAAAAACGAGTAAAAGCAGTCCATTCTATCAAAAGCACCAAAAAAAAAATTACCGCATAAAAACATGTATAAATATTTAGCGCGCTAAACGAAAGGCACAAATAAGGTTAACGCGAAAAGCGGAAAAGTGGAAAGAACACATTGAAAAAAATAAAAATAAAATGAAATTTTCAAAAAAATATCTATTTAAAGACGCAGGCGGCTCAAAAGCTCCAAATAGTTTCGACGCGTTGAGCAGTTTTAATGGGAATTTAAGAAATTAAATTTTTGACTTTCTTATGGCTTTTTGGCAATTTCCTTCTGATTTCAAACATTATTTAAGTACCATTTATGACGTGATTATTGAAAGAAGAGAAAAAAAGTTTAGAAGAACAAGAACTAGGGCTGAAAAAGCAGGAAAAAAAGAACATTTTTTTGGGTAATTTTAAAAAGTCTGTAAATTTGAACTTAAATTTTGATTTTGAAAAAGCTTGCAGATTTTTCAAAACGAGTTCTGCATCCAAAAAAACCTCGATAAAATCTATAATCAAAAAAATAAAGATCAAAAATTTCGCCTCGGGGCGTATAAGTTCATTTTTTGCCCTACGAGATCAGACATAATTTGTAGACCACAGCGGGAACCTCTTGATTGACTTTTTCTCCTTATTCGGCTTTTTGTTCTTTTGCGTCGTCATGTTGACCTTTATAGTGTTTCTTTGTTGATCTTCCGCGTTTCTATCATTTTTTCGTTCTACTCTACCTTTTGAGGATTTGGATGTCGCTAGTCGAAGAGGTTGTTCCAATCGATGTTCCGCTAGAAGTTGTCGAGAAAAATATTGAAGGGGTGCGGAAAAGCGTTGCTGAGAGCAATTTTTTTTTTTTGTTTCTTTTTGTTTAGAACAACGGAAGGAAGGAGAACAGTGATAAAGTCAAAGAAGGGGTCGAGGAATGTCAAGATCAACCGGAAATGATGGCTCAGTTGCTACTAGGTAAAAAAAAACGGTGTAAACTCAAAAAAATTTTTGTTCAATTTCCAGAATGGAGTTTTTTTTAAATTTTTTTGAATTTATTCGTTAAATAGGTATAAATCCATATAAAGACTATTTTAAGGGCTGCGGAACCAACCGCTCCTGTTTGAAAACGCTCAAAGTTCGTCAAATGTCAAACCTGACCTCAACAACAACACAAAAAAAGAAGAGATTGTGGAGGAAGGACCTGCGAAAATAATATCACCTGCGGCAGAAAATGAAGAGTTCCAAAATAGAGTTGAAGAGAAAGGTGAAAACATTTGAAAATGATTATTTTCAAGTTATTATTTTTAGGAGAGGAAAAGAAGGAACAAGACTCGTTGGAAACTTCAATTGACGAGCAAAAAATGGAATCGGTGAGTTGGAAAATTGGTATTTTCATAAATTTTAGATAATGGAATTTTACGAGTTCCCTCAATTTCAAACTGACAGTTGAAAAATAGCTTTTTCAATGAAAAAAAGCTAAATTCCAGCCTCCTTCACCTCCTTCACCTTTCTTGCCTCCTTCAAGCGAAGTTTCCGTTCTTGACACTGCTCAGGCTTCGATCTCAAGGCCAGACCAAGCACCATCACCACCCCCGATTTTGGAATCTCCTTCACCTCAAGCCGCTGTTCCAGCTCCACGTCCCCAGTCTCCTTGTCGATTCGCTGCTCCAGCTCCCCTTCCTCAACAACCTTGTCAACCGGTTGTTCGGACTCCTTCGGTTCCGAAAAAAGCCGCAGTACCACCGCCACTCGTGTTGAACTCTAGTCAACCCGCAGCAGTTTATATCACTTCCTCGACTTCAAGCTCAGACTCGAGTCGCGATTCGGTTTCGTCACCACTAGGGGTACATGACTGAAATAGCTGGATATTTGAGCCGTGAGAAAATAGCCGTGGAAAATAGCGTATGTAGGGCGTTTAAAGGGTTTTTTGAGACCAAAATTTGATTATGAACAATTTTGTGAGTTATTTTCAGATTTTAAGTCAATTAGTGATCACTTTATGGACATAAGTCCTTTTTTTAGTCTTCATTTGGACTGAATTCAATGTAACGTCCTTTAGTGATCACTTTAGGGGCGTAACTCTATTTATTTTCAGATTTTCAAGTTTTCAGCTTGGTTGAAAGGATTGAATTTTTTTTTGTAAAATTCTTTAGTTTAGTGATCACTTTAGGAATGTAAGTCCTTTTTTAGTCTTCATTTTAAATACCTGAATTTTTTTTTTTTTTTATTTGATAGGACTGCATTTTTTTTAAAGCTTTGGTTGGATATGACATTAGTGATTATCTGTGATTTTCGCGGCTATTTTTTCTCACCATCCACAGCGGTTTTCTCATGTACCCATAACTAGTTCAGCCTCTCTCCCCTCGAACTGCAGCTCAAGCCACAGTTCCACCACCTCGACCGGAACCAACACGCCTTGAGCCGTTCCACAAGCTTGTTGAACCGCCGAAAAGCTGCGCCTTGACTCTGCAAGACCTGGATGACGAAGTCTTTGAGGAAGACGTTCGGGACTCCCCCGAACCTCCCAAAGAAGCGAACAAAGCCTACTGGCAATCTTTGGAGGATGACCTCAGCGGAGACTTTCACAATCTTCGTTCGTTTTTGAATTTCATCGAAGGAAACGCGTCGTTTATGATTTCAGCAAGAGACATCGATGTGAAAGGGGATACTAGAAGTCGGGCGGCAAGTAATTCCATAAAAGGGGCGGTCAGTCGAGATTCATCGCCGTTCAGTGGAGCTCACGTCGATATTGACGTCCGCGGAATCAAGTATAGGGTGAATTTCAGTTTTAATTTCAAAACTTTTTCAGAATGTATAGAATTCGTGTTCATTTTAGGTCCCTTCCATGATTCGGTGCCATCTTTGTTTGGATAGCATGAGATTGTGCCTGAGACGAACGCGGTATCGTGGTGAAAGGAGGGAATATCCGGCTTATCGGTGATTTTTTTCTTATAAAGAATATATATATATATAACTGACTCATAGTGTTGAAGCATAACGCTTATATTAAGCTGATTCTAGAATGTTCTATAGTATTCCATACATTTCTAATCTCATTACGTCATAGGAAATTTTGAAACATCAATTATCAAATAAGCTTCAAAGTCTAGGCGCTGCCAAATTTGAAGAAAACCTAGGCGCTGCCAAATTTGAAGAAAACCTAGGCGCTGCCAATTTTGACGAAGGTTTAGGCGCTGCCAATTTTGAAGAAAGTTTAGGCGCTGCCAGTTTTGAAGAAAGTTTAGGCGCTGCCAAATTTGAAGAAAGTTTAGGCGCTGCCAATTTTGAAGAAAGTTTAGGCGCTGCCAAATTTGAAGAAAGTTTAGGCGCTGCCAAATTTGACGAAAGTTTAGGCGCTGCCAAATTTGAAGAAAGTTTAGGCGCTGCCAATTTTGAAGGAACCTTTAGGCGCTGGAACTTCTAAGCCTATGAAACTTTCTTTTTTTTTCCAGTTGCAATCGGAAAGGCTGTCAGACTTTCCGATCGATCCGCAAAGTATTCGATAATCCTGATGGAATGCGCATTCAGGGTACTTTCATATCCTGAAATCATCGATTGACCATGAAAATTTTAGAAATCTTTATGTACGATAATAAAGAAGCTGCCGGTGTCATCCCGATCCCTATGCCAGCTCCTTATCGCAACAGCGTCAGCCTACCCGGCCGTTTTCGCGTCAGTCAACGTAAAAGAGCTGAGAATTTTAATGTGCGTCTGTCTTGTAGGATTTTAATTAGTACTTGAAGCCAAAAAATATATTCAAAAAAGTGTTTATTATCTAGGAATTCCAAGAGCAACTTAAACAAGACATTATCGCGAATAAGAAATCGTTGGAAGAATCTCGACGGGCCAACAATGTCACGGCGGCTCTTCCGATGTCCAATGAGCAAGGGTATATTTTTTTATTTCTCATAATGAAACTTATTTTTCACAAAAAGTATATTTTTAGAACGCTTCTTTACATTCCGAAAGTACTGACTCCTCGGCAAATTGTCGATATTCAAGAGGCCGTTGTCCAGCTGTTGATTCAGAGAAGTCCGATGAAACAAGTGTGAGTTTTATTCAATTTTTTTGTGAAATTTTGAAAAAGAAAATTAATTCACCGTTTCCAGATCATTAAATGAACTGCCCGTGTTTTCCAACTGTCCGCTGCCGGTCAATAAGCTCCAGGGCATGTTGAGAAACCCGCAGGCATTGGATGTGCTTCAAATGTATTATTTCTATGACAAGGAACATTTTTTTAGTGTTTCGGCAAGGCCATGCTTGATTCGCCGCAGCCGCCGCTACCTATTGGTTATGAGATTGACCAGAATGGAAAGTTGCTGCGTCTAAACCGACCTGCACCCAAACCATCTTCAAATTCGAAGACTTCTGGCTTTTTCTGAGTTAGTTTTTTTAAATTTTCAATCTGATTTTTTTAAGTCGACTTGCTAGAGATTTTAAAAGCTGAAATTTTGAGAAAAAGTTGCTGAAAAAAACTAAAGTTCATATGGTTCATAAAAAAAGTCGATTATATGAAAAGATTGCTTGAAAGAAGATTTTAGTTTTAGTTACTGAAAAAAGAATTCAAAATTAAAATTTTTTGTTGGGAAATCGAACAATTGAATTCTTATCGTACAGATATTTCAGGAAAAAAAATTATTTTCTAAAAGAAAATTCAGCGTCCCCGAACTCCTTCGTTCGTACTCGCCGACATCTCCTACTACGTCACAATTCGATGAGAAACTTCCCAGAAAGCGGTCGTTTGAAGAAATGAGCAAGTTGGACGTGAATACGTCGACGTCCAGCGTCCTCCGCGACATCCTCAGCCGACCGAGCAAGGTGCAGAAGATGGCAACGAGGACGATTTCGCTCGGCGGATATCCCCGACGTCCCAACTCTCAGCTGGCGGACGCCTACATGCGCAAGAAGCAGCGGGACAAGGAACGCGAAATGGCTGCGGCCCAACGAAATTTCGTGCCCCCGCCGTCGAAAATCGTTGCAGCTATGGACGCACGGCAGCGAACTGTTCAGAACACCTATTCGCAGGTATTGATTGAAGTTTTTATTCAAAATTGGCGCTGCCCAGGAAATTCAAGAGGCGCTCCTAAGTTCTCAAGAAGAACCTTTGAAGGATGCAGTTTTCTCTAAATTTGGCAGCGCCTTGATTTTTTTTTTTAAGTAATTCTAAAAGCTTCCATTGGGAAGTTCAATCGTGTTTGGTAATTTCTGAAACTTGGTCAAATTATAGACTGTTTAGTTTCTGCAAAGTCATCAAACTCCGCCCCTTATGCCTAGGTCAAACCAATCAAAGAGCGAGCCATCCAGAGCGTTGTTGTGGGCGGAGTTTGCGGCTTGAAATTTAAAATCTGACTAGTGAGCATACTATACTCATTATTGGGCCAGGGGAAGTTCTAAACAGTATAAATCTGCGTAATCCCCTAGTTTTCGAGAAACGAGGGATTAAAATCTCATAATGATCTATGAAATAGAAAATTGTGAAGGTTGAGACTTTCAGAATCCTATTCTGGTACAGCAAGCAGTTATCTAACCAGTTTTCAGAAAATTGTTAACCAAGAAGTTGAATTACAGTCTGTTCAGATTTTAAATGTCAAGTGCAATGACGTCATTCAAAAACACTCTGTGGATGGCTCGCTCTCTGATTGGTTTATCGCACCATTCAGGGCGGAGCTTGAGCGACGACTTGAAATTCAAAATCTGAACAGACTATATGTTCTCTGTGAGCTGCTTTTCAATATGAGTTTTCGAAAAAGGTTCAAACTAGTAGCTTTTTTCGACAAAAAAATCTCGTTTTCAAGGCAGAATTTTCCCAGTTGCTTTCGCCACCGCCATGCGGACCACCTACGCAGCAGTTCTTCCACACACAGCCACACCTGCAAGGAATTCCGTCGCCTACTCTGATGAGCTCCTTCGCGTTCCCCTGCAATCCGGCCTCGTTCAACTTTTTCGCCGCCGCTGCACCACCTCCGATGCACTTCAAGTCAACGGCGGCCCCGGCTCCGCCACAACAACAGCAGCAGAGGTGCCAGTCGACGGCCCCGAACACCATCACGTTGCAGCAGGCGTTGAACTCGCAATACGTCACGGAACGACAGAGATCAAGTTTGAGCTTGTACAGCTGATTCACGGCTAGCTTGGGCGTGAACTGTCTGCGCTCTCCACCAGCCAGGCACTATAGTCTGTTCAGATTTTGAATGTCAAGTCGCTTCTAAAGCTCCGCCCCTAATGGCCCGATAAGCCAATAAGAGAGCGAGCCATCTACAGAGCGTTTTCGAATGACGTCATTGTACTTGACATTCAAAATATGAACAAACTATATCTCTTTCACTATCGTGTCAGGACCCTTTTTTCGATGGCTCAAGCCAGCCGTGAACCAGCTATAGTTTTTCAAGGAAATTTGGAGTCTGTATAGACTTTCAGCGGTTCCACATTGCGATGAAAATCAAGTTTTTTTTTTCATTCCAGCCGATTTCGCGTTCATCCCGACCTTCTACCAGCAACCGATGCTAAGCGATCAGCTCTTCATGCAGCCCTTCATGCCGACGAACATCCGAAACGCGCAGTTCATGGATCAGAGCGACATCACCTGCTCGACGACGATATCTGATTCTTCCTGTACTATCGTCCAGGAAGATGAACCCGTAGGCGTCTTGAGAATGGCAATGTCAGTTTTCTAAAATTTTCAGATTGTCGACCAGGGGCTCAAGTTTGATCCGCCAGTGCTAGATGTCGATGATGAAAAGGCCGAAAAAACCGATATTTAATCATTTTTTTAGTTATTTTTTTGTAGTCATTGATAAGGGGGAATGGAGGAAAGTTCATACTTTTCTAGTAAATTGGCTTTTTGGAGCTTTTTTTTAGGCTGAAGCTGGAAACTTCGGTCTATTTTTTTTCTCCATTTATCTTCTTTACAGTTTTTACTTTGATACTTTATACATAGATTATATTGTTATATTGCATATTGCTCAGAACGTTTTATACAGATTTTTATCCCCCATAGATGTTCTATTTATTTGCATTTGCACATACATTTTGTCATTTCCTGTTCTTTCTATGCAATTTTGTTCATTTGCTCACATTCTTCTTGTCTCCTTGCGTACATCTTGTTCTATTAATTTCCGACCCCGGTACTTTCGAAAAAAGAATAAAAATGACAAAAATTAGCGAGATTTGTTTAACATTGGTTTTATTTCTGAGTACTACTTGAACTTTTGCTACAGCTGCTGGCTATGAACTTCCGCGTCGACTCGATCGGCGTGCTCCTCTGAAGCGTTTCCAGTGTTTTTATTCAGTAATTACCAAATTTTCTCACATCATAGAAGCACACAGTGGGCGTAGACTTCCACGATATAACTGGGCATTTTTCTTCTTTCACGTTTTCGCTCGCTTGGGTTGCGTCGTCTTCGTTACCTTCTCGCAGAACTACGCCTTTAGAAATTTTTAGATTATTCTACAGAAAAAAAAATGAACTTTTAAATATAGCTGATTCACGGCCAGCTTGGGACGCTAAGAGGCGTGTCCTGTCTGCGCTCTCCACGAGCCAGGCGCTATCTCGTGCATTATCGTGTTAGGACCATTTTTTCGATGGCTCAAGCCAGCAGTGAATCAGCTATATGTCCTAACTTAAAGTAAGCTTGAGAACTACCAAATATTGACCATAAGAAATTATCTGTTAAGCGCCATAGGGTGATCAGAAATAACCCATCGAAAATTAATGCGAAAACAAAAAATGTTCCTTTTTGGGTTTTTTTGAAGAAAAAGTTCCCTTCTCTTGTTTCTTATCGTATAGTGAGTTGAATTAGTTGCGTTAGAAACTGAAAATTGACAATAATCCTTTTTTTGAACGTTTACTGTACATTTTCGATGGGTCATTTCAATGGTATGAAAATCCTTTTCCGACTTTTTTCCCTTATGTTTTTCGGTTTATAAAACATCTATAAACATTTTTTTTTTCCTATTTCTTTGTGTTTTAATCATGAACCAACAACCTACTTTATATAGGAAGATTGAAAACGATGATTTTATCGAGAAAAAAAGTCGGAAAAAGTTTCGTCGGAAAGGTGACCGTCGGAAAGTTCCCTAGCGATATGAAAAAATCGGAAAAGTCGCCGTTTAAATTTTCGCTGGAGTTTTTTTCATACCACCAATTTTTCAAAGGGAAATTTGAAAAAACAGGCGTTGCCAAATTTAAAAAGAAAAGTTTCAGTTCAAACTCGCAAAATTAAAGACTGTGAAGAACTCCATCTTCTATTCTATTTCGAAATCCGACTTCACTGTATCAAAGATGGAAACCCACGAGCCGACAAGTTTATAACGCTGGTGACGGTGTTCATGAAAACTCGACTGGTTTCGAAGGCGACGTCCTGCGTTTGGAGCTTTGTCAGCAGCTCGTACTCGTCTCGAACACGGCTGTAGGTTTGTTTCAGTTTCAAAAAGTTCATTCACAAAACTAACTTAAATACCAGTTTTGGCTCTGCGGGAATCGTGTTCGACAAGACCATTACGATGTGTTCGTTTGTTACTGTATGATCTTCCTCGACTTCTTCCTTGATGATATTAGATTTAAACAAACAAAATATTTCTCCTTACCAAATCCGATTCAGTAGGCTCCATTGGGATCATCCAAAACGGCCATCCGAACGGCTTGAGAAACAGCTCGCCATTGTTTTCCTTATAGAAGCTTGTCTTATAGGAGCTTGTCTCTTCCACCGCTTGGAGCACAGAAACCGTCGCTTCGTTTGACGAATCGGGGTCCGACCCGAAAAGTTTCTTCTTTTTCTTTTTCTGAATTATTTTGGGTTGACTTCAGAATATTTTTTTTTTTTTTGGTTCAATTAGAAGTTCGTTATCACCTTTCCTTGTAATAAAGAATTAGGCGCTTTTCGAGGCATGACGTCAAGTGTTGGATCATCAACGCAAACGTCATTTTTCTGAATGATAGCATAAGTTTAGACGCATCAAATCTTGTACCTTATGAGACTTGGTGCTGCTCAGCTTTGCTTTCGTCGAAAAATAGTCCTTCATCGCCTCTTCTTTCGTCTTTTTCGGACCATCCGATTTATCTTTCTGAAAAATATCTTTTTTAATTTCATCTTTTTCTCAGTACCTTCGTCACAACAGCCTTTCTTTGCGACTTCCTCTTCGTAGTGTCATCTAATTCCAAGTCATTCGCCCCCTTTTTTTTCTCCTTGGAAGTCGACTGTGGCTTCGCGAGTTCTTTCTCCCGCATCTTCGGCTTCTCTTTTTTGTAAGTTGGACTCTTTGCTTGCTCCGCTGCTGTTTCAGTTGGCAAATTTCCACGATCTGAACCTCCTGCTAGGTTTGCAGCAGAGCCGGAACGAGTTGGTGTTGATGCCGCGGTGGAGCTCCTGACTCTGAAAGGTTTTTGAGTGTAAGGGTGCAGGAATTTGTTCAAGTCGTCGAATAAACTAGTGAAAATGGTCAGCTTTTTATTCTAATTAAACAACCATAGGTTGAGGAATGAAAATCAAAAGGACATGTTGAAAAAAAAATCTGTTAAGTGATACGTAGATAAAAGATCTCAACTAAAGATTGGTAGTAAAAATAGGATTTTGCGGGATAAAAAACTCACACTGCAATTGGAGTCACTTTTTCGTCAGAATTATTCTTTGTCGGACCTTTTTTCTTCAGCGGCCCCTTCAAGTTTTTTCAAACTTAAAAAAAATATTTTGAATTTACTCTATATGATGAGCCTTTCGTTTTGTTCATCTTTTGTGTAAGAACTTTTTGGCCCTAAAATCAATTTTTGCTTCATATTTAATGAAAGAACAAGCGAACCCATGCGAGAATATTGCCACCTTTTGCCTCAGGTGCTGGTTTCCCTTTCCCGGTTGTTTTAAGCGAATTTTTCTGAATTATTCATTTTCAAAAAGAAGAAAAATGGAATTTCACTCACTACGCACTTTCTCTGCGACATCCTGCCGCTTTCGATAAGTTTAAGAATAGCTTGAACTTCACTTTTTGATTGATTTTCTTTTCTCTTCTCATGTTTCACGTTTTTATTTCTTTACGCGCTTCCATTCATGCGGTCTCTTTCGGCGATCTATACACGTTTGCCGCCACTCGCTATCGCCGTCCGTTGTGGTCTAGTGGTTAGGATTTACGGCTCTCACCCGTAAGGCCCGGGTTCGATTCCCGGCAACGGAAGAATTTTTTTGCTATTTTTCTACTCACCGTTTTTGATTGTTATAGGTCAAAAGAATGATAAAAAGGTTGAATTTCCTTGCAAAAACATGTTTTCCAATTATTTTTCTCTCACAAGGCAATTTGAACTTCAAGCTTTGAGGCTTTTTTTTTAGTATACATATTCACAAGAAAGTTGAAATCATAAACTTTGAGTTCTTTTTCCGGAAAATCCATTAACATCTGCTCTTTTCGACTTTTTAATCGCCTTTATACCTGGCTGATGCAACCTATTATTAATTCTTATCACTTCTCTTGCAACTGATAAAAAGATCACTTTCCACTCATTTGGTTCATTTTTTTTTTTGAATTCCTGGAATGTCGAATCA
Source organism: Caenorhabditis auriculariae (assembly GCA_904845305.1). Lineage (NCBI taxonomy): Eukaryota > Metazoa > Nematoda > Chromadorea > Rhabditida > Rhabditidae > Caenorhabditis > Caenorhabditis auriculariae. The sequence goes on along the minus strand of CAJGYM010000014.1, from coordinate 900,032 downwards.
TAAAATCGGACTCATCGCTGCGATTTCTTACACAATTGGCGATATAGTCGGATCAGGTTGGTTTCTGAATTTTTAATTATTTTTTAAGTTTCCTGTGAAAATTTTTAGTGCCCACTACAGAGGTACTCTATTTAGTGGCCACTTCAGTGGTCCATCCAGTAACTCTGATAATTTTTAAACAAACACATTGGACCAGTTATGTTGACCCCTAAAGCAGCCACTAAAGTCTTTAATGGTCTAGTAATAGCACTCAGACTTCTATAGTGGCCACTAATTTTAACCCCTAAAGTGGCCAATAATTTGACTAATATAGTGGCCACTTGAACGTCAAAACCCTATAGTGAGCCCTAAACATTTTCGCAGGGTCACGCAAAATTTTTGAAAAACCCTAATTTTATGCGCTGCCAAAATAAAGGCAAAAGAAAATTTGTGCGCTTCTAACTTCAACTAAAGAAAAAAACGATCGAAATTTAAAGAAATTGGGAAATTTTATTTATTTTTTTGTACCTAATATCTTTTAAAGGCCGGAAAAATGACCATATTCCTCATATTACAGGAATTTTCGTTTCACCCACTTCAATTCTGAATCACACGGGATCTGTCGGCCTTTCTTTGTGTGTCTGGGCTCTTTGTGCATTTATTTCCCTGTTTGGAGCTCTCTGCTATATTGAGCTTGGGACGACTATTCGGAAGTCGGGAAATGATTTTGCTTTCTTGTCACATTTTGGGTGGTGAGTATGATATTTTAATTATGTGAAAATAGATTTTTTTTTTGTTTTCAATGGTTTATTATTCTTCTTTTCTTCTTTTTGTTTTTTTATAAGATTAAAAATTCCCATTTTGCAGCTTTACCCTCCTAAATTCGAATTTTAGGCACCCAATCGCCGCAGCTTTCATGTGGACTTCGGTAACATTATCCTACCCGTCCACGATGGCTATCCAAGCAATCACTTTAGGGGAATATGTTGTCACAGGTTTTTTTCCCTTGAATATTTTTTTCTTTATGATGATATTACAGGCCTCAATAATTGGATCGACATGGATCCTAGCTCCAATTTTTATGCTTATCGACTAATTGGATTTTCAGTTATTTGTAAGTTATTTAAAAATTTTTTTGAAACCTGAAAAAAATAATTTTATCAGGGCCTCTGATGTTTCTGAATTTTTTCTCGTTGAGAAAAGTCGCCGCTTCGTTTCAAATCGCTGCGACTGGCGCCAAGTTACTCGTTTCAGCTATTATTATCGTCACTGGGATGTACTTTTTGATTTTCAAACGTGGGTTATTTTTGGTATGAACTCTTAAGTGATCACTCGAGATGGGAAACTTGGGTCGATGAGATAAAGGAAAATGGAAACTTCAGTATGCAGCTTAGACAATAAAGCTTCTCCTACAATCCTTAAGGGATCACTTAGGATGAATAAGGAAATCGATGATTTTTCTTGCTTAAGTGATCACTTGGGGCGTCTACTAAAAGTTAGTTTTCTCTTAAAAACCTTGAGTGACCTTTTAAGATCTCTAACTTCTTGAGTATCTACTTGACTGTAATCCCTTAAGCGACCACTTGGGTAGTTTATCAGCCAGTACTCACGAGAGATCACTTGAATGACCTTGGAAAACCTTTAGTGGCCACTATAGAGGCTCGCCAAGGACTACTTGGAGAGGACACTAAAGTGGCCGCTAAACCCAACTCTATAGTGACCACTATTTTCTGTTTTAGTGGCCACTTCAGTATTTTTTCATCCAGTATTCCTTCCAGTAACTCTGATAATTTTAAAACAAACAGATTGGGCCAGTTATGTTGATCCATTGACCTCTAAAGCGGCCACTAAAATCTTTAGTGGTCAGTAGTAACACTTAGACCTTTATAATGGCCACTAATTTTAACCCCTTAAGTGGCCACTAATTTTAACCCCTTAAGTGGCCACTAATTTGACTACTATAGTGACCACTAAAACATGAAAACCCTATAGTGGCCACTAAAAATTTTCCCAGACCTTCATAGCTTGAATTTCTTATAAATCGTCGGAAAGTGGTCAAAGCCTAAAGTGAACCGCTCTTCAGAAAGTACCTCGAATTTTCAAAACAGCTTCTCTGGAACTGTTTGGAAACCTGACCAACTGGTCCTTGGCGTTTATTCGGGCCTCTTTGCCTACAACGGCTGGGATGTCCTCAATTTTGGCGCTGAGGAAATTGAGAATCCTCGAAGGTGACGTCATGATGAGATTCTGAAGACGTGACACTTTCGATCACCTTCAGAACGCTTCCGATCGCCGCCCTGACCGGAATCTTCATTTCGGCCACTGTTTTCATCTTGATGAACGTCTCCTATTTCACTGTCCTCACGGTTCAGGAATTCAAAGAGTCGCCGGCGGTCGCTGTGGTCAGTTTTTCAGTTGTCATATCCATTCTGAACATTCCCGTGAACTTCCACCTACAGAAAAGCTACCTATAGTAAGCCCTGCTCAGATATTTGCAGAGAAAACCCTGGGCGATTTCCAATATGCTGTACCTTTCCTGATCTCCGTTTTGCTCGTCGGAAGCTTGAACACGGGCGTTTTTGCGTGCAGCAGGTAGGGTTTTGTGAAAAAATGGCCATGAGAGGTGTTATTGCGCTCTATGGCTAATTTCTGAATATGAGTTTAATTATATGCCGGGGCCGGCCCGTCAGCCCGACCCGACCTCAGCGAGGCCTCAAAATAGCCAGTCCGGCCCAAAATTTTTTGACCAATTTTTCAGCAGAAACTAATCTCGGGCAAAGTCTAAATGGTGGATAATGACCGCTTAAAGGAAAAGGCTGAAAAAAGGCCGCAAAAAGGCTGCAAAAAAGCAGCAAAAAACCCATTATCGAGCCCTTCATTTTTTCTGGGGTTTCAAAGGCTCAAGAATTGGTCGAAATCGGAAGAGTCAGCAAAAATGGTGCATAATAGCCGATGAAATGGCGCAAAAAGGCAGCAAAAAAGGAGCCTTTGTCACTCTAAAGGGAACATTTCTATGGAACCTTTTTCCGCCCTTTCCGACTTTGCCTGAGCTATCAATCACGATTTAAAAGTAGAAAAGCCCGGCTTCTTCTCAAAAACGAGCCTAAAGTACAAGCCTGATAATTATGTTATCAGAGTTCAAGCAGGCTTAATTGATGGCCTAAAACAACTGAAAAATGGCTGCAAGCGCGCCCCAAGGCTAATCAAAAACTTCAAAGTTAACAAATAAATAAACGAACTGCGAAGGAGCCAGTTTATTCAGATTTTTTGATTTTCTTCGAAGTTTCGCAGGTCTCAAAAATTTTTTCCACAGCTACTCGGACCTTGGTAACGCGAACGGGACGCGAATCGGACGTGTCGGGGCGTTTCTAGTGACCACTTTAGTAGCCTCAGAACTCTTAAGTGATCTCTAGAATCGCCCAGAAACGTCCGGAGCACGTCCGTTTCGCGTTACCAATGTCCGAGAATTTTTTGTTTTTCATTTACTTTCTTCTTTCCTCGTATACTTTTTTTACAGCAACCTTCAGATACATGTATGCCGGAGCGAAATCTCACGTGGTTCCTTCCCCTTTTCGATTAGTTCATACTCAATCGAAAAGCCCTCGGATCGCTGTATTCGCTGAGGTCTTTTTTGTTCGAAAACTGATCAGTAAAAAACTTTCAAGGTCCTGATTGCAATCGGATTGTCTTTTATCGGTAACTTGGACCAGATCATCAGCTACATGTCATTTGCCCTTTGGTCTCAGAGGACTTTCACCCAGGTAGAGTGGCTAAAGAGCTTGGGTCCGAGTTAGGGGTGGTTGGTTCGGCCCCAGGAGGCGTTTTTGCTTTAATCCTCACCACAGAGACTTCTCGGACCTTGGTGACGCGAATCGGACATGTCCGGGCATTTCTAGTGACCACTTTAGTAGCCTCAGAACTCTTAAGTGATCCCTACGACGTCCGAAGCACGTCCGTTTCGCGTTACCAATGTCCTAGTTATAATTTCAGATCGGCTTCATCTACTTCAAATGGAACGGGAAATTGAAGCAAGACGACGCTTTTACGGTCCCAATTTTTGTTCCCATCGTATTTCTCTTCATCTGCATCGCTTTGTTGGTTATCCCAGCGTATCAGGTGATTTTTTGCGCCCGAAAAAATAATAAATTGTTGATTCCAGGACTTTTATGTAGCTATTTACGGCTTATCGCTGATTGTTGGCGGATTCATCATCTATTTCATATTTATCCTTCCCAAGAGGCTACCCAGCTTCCTCTACGTTATTGATGGTATTGATTAGATTTTTCATTTTTCATATTAAATGATTGCCTCTGAAGTTCTTCCTCTGTTGAAAGATTACACAGCGTAAGTAGTTTCTGGTCGGGCGCAGTATACTCCACCCACTTTTTGAGCGATTCAAGCCGAAATGAAAATTTTTCAGATCGAGTAGTCAAATTCTTCGAAATCACATTCAACGTCTTACCAGAGGAGCAGTACGAAAAATTGCACGAAATTGGGGATTTTGTTGAGAAAATGTAATATTTCCATTCTGATTGTACAATTTGTTGTGTTTTCACTGATGTAAAGCTTCATATTCATCCAAGTCATTATAGATATGTGAATCGATAGAAATCAAGAAATCATTGATTGAAAAGCAACAATTGGGCGATAGTGTCGAAGGAGACGATTTTGAAGAGTCGCATCAACTGAAAATATTGTATTTGTCGTATATGGTTGCATTTGGAATGGTTAATCAAGCCATTCCAAGTGCGGCCATTACCTGATAGCACTCCATCATAAAACTAGTCGCAGAGCAGATACCCGATGTCATTAGCAACAAATTACCGAACCGGACTTAAATTGTAAAAAAAAAAAATTAATTTACAGGTGAGTTTTTTACCTGGATAATCGACATAATTGATTTTTTTATAATTTTTGAAAAAGAGCGTGAACGACGGTGTCACGGAAGGCGTCAACGCGGGCACGAGTCGGTGACGTCAGACCGATTTCTGAATAATTTGGATAACATGAGCAATGGATAGCAATAACAAGCAATGACGTGAAAAGTTAAATCTAACTATATTGATAGTTCAATAAAATTATAAGGCTTATTGTCAAGTTTTTGAACATTTTTTTCTCGAATTTATCTAGGTTTTGTGCTGTCTGTTAACATGAGCAACAGTGAGCAACAATGAGAATTATTCAGAGGAGTTGAAAAAAAAAATTGCTTTCTCAATTTCACCTGCGTTTGGAAACAGTAAAATGATCTTGAGGACGGCCATTTCTTCCCAAGAAAGATCCAACAGCCGCAGAGGATTACTGACCTAAAAAATAACGAAACTGACTGAAAATCTATAAAAAAAAAGCACCTCGTCAATGTAAACGCTGGTCGACTCACGATACAACTTCTCCTGTCGCCATTTCCAATCTTCCGAAATTGTTTTCTGAAAAACTTTCCTCAACTTTTCTATGAGATGTAATTTTTCTGTATAGGCCATTCCCCGCGAGCTTGTCACGTTTTTCTTTCCGCCAAAAGGCCAGGTCAAATGTAACCAACTTTCGCTTCAAGACCTTTGCTTCTTGCCGTTATAAAAGCAGAAATTTGATCTAATTTGGTATACGGTTTTTTTGGCGCAAAGAAAAACGTGACAAGCTGGCGCGGAATAGGCTATATACCCTGGCTTTTTCTGGAAGCTTCTCGACTTCACGAGGCCAACAAGTTCCGTTGGAAATGAGCCAAGCGTCGTCGACGTTGGAATCGGCGGTGTGGCGGCCGTGTTCAAGGAGGATGTAGTACTGGGAGAAGCGCTAAAAAATATCAGTGTAAAAATCACAAGTTGAATGGATTCTAGTAACATCGAGTGCACAGAGATCTTTTTGAAAATTTTTCAACTTTTTCCATTTTCCTCATTTTTTCCAAAATCCTCAATTTCGTGCAATTTTTCGTACTGCTCCTCTGGTAAGACGTTGAATGTCCGAAAAAACTTACAGAAAATTTTTTATCACAAAGAATAATTCAATTTGTGCGCTCTTCAGTTTCCACTACTCCTAGCAACACTTGTAACTTTTCCACCGTACTCCAAAAAAAGGGGCGGAGCCTCACCAAATTTGTATCAGACGTTTTTATAATTTTACAAAGGGTCTATGGTGAAGTTTCGAGAAATCATCAAAATTGAAAAATTTTTTGTATTAAGGGTTCATCGGTTTTCTTTGATAATGTGTGTTGACTATAAATATTCTTATACCAACGCGAATCGGAAATTTATAGTGACCACTTTAGGGGGATCAGTACTCTTAAGTGATCCCTAGAAATGGTCAAAACCTCCGGGGTGCGTCCGGTTTCCGTTACCGAAATGTTTGAGTGGATATTGGTAGCGGAAAAAAGGATAAAGCTCAAAATTTGGAAGCGCTGAAATCAGAAATTACTAGTGACCACTTTAGTAGGATCATCACTCTTAAGTGATCCCTATACTTTCTCAGAAACGGGGGGCACGTCACCACGGTGTTTCAGTTAAATTTGCCAGCGCCAAAAAGATGATAAGCTCAAAATTTGGCAGCACCCGAAATCAAATGCAGCCTTTCTTTCTTCATCCATTCTGAGTGCGTCCAAAAAACCTTCAATCAAAACCTTGAGTAACACCATTTTGTCATCAACCGGCATCCCGTCGAAAACTGGCAGCCGCCTCGTCCATTCCAGCATAATCAGCAAGTCAATTTCCAGAACGTAGGCCAAATCTCGAGCCGAAGTCACTCTCAGAGGTCCGTTCTCTTCGTCGTGCTGGAAATAAGTCAAGATTAGCCATGGAGCGCACTTTGGAGGTTAGAATCACCGACCTTTCTCATGGAGAGGAGGTCGACCATGTTGATCATGTCTTGGCGCTGACGTATGAGCTCGTACTTCTTCCTTCGAAGCCGCTTGTCCAGCTCAGTCAACTGGTGGATCAAACTCGGTGGATCCTCCTTCGAGGTACTTGGAACGTCCACTATTTTTGCCTTTTTGACCTTGCCAAGGCCGATAAGGTCTCGACGTGGCTTCAGGGCTGAAAAAATCAGCGATCAATCAATTTTTTTTACTCTGGTCAGAAGGTCGAAATTCACTTTATTTTGAAGTAGGCACGGAGTTTTTGTTAGTGGAAGAAAGTGCAAAACCAAAAATTAAGGGGGCGTGGTCAAGACCTCCGCCGTCCCCATGTGACGTCATGGAAAAGCGCGTGAACAACAGGAAATATAAAAAGCGCTTTAATGGGTCCCGAGACGAATCTATTTCTCGTTTTAAAAAAACGCGAATTTCACTAAGAATAACTGACGAGATAAACGCGAGGTCGGTGGCGGTACATTGACGAACTCGCAAACATGTCGCTTTTTTCTGGGCGCGATCTCGCATTTATCTCGGCGCGACCTCGCATTTTTCTCGGCGCGACCTCGCATTTATCTTGCATTTCAGAAAATTTTCAAATTGCGAGAGAAATGCGAGCTCGCGCCCAGAAAAATGCGAGACCGGCGCGAGAAAAAAAAGCGAGATGTTTGCGAGCTCGTCAATGTACCGCCAGCGTCTCGCGTTTATCTCGGCAGTTATTCTTAGTGTTCCTGTTTAATTTTTAAAAAAAATGGCGTGTGCCAGAGCGCCGCAGTGTATGCACACGACACACTACACTTTACGGTAAAAATATGGGCGTCAGACGCCGTGTAGGTAGAGCCCAAATGAAAATAGAAAAAAACCTTATTTCATACAAAACTCTTCGAAAGCTTCAAAATAACTAATTTTCACCTTCTCGAGTCATTCCAGCGTCCAAACATTTTCTATAACGACATCCGCGGCAAGATTTCCGTGCAGAGATCGCATTGCACTCGCCGATTTTCTCGCACGAATCTCTCTGGCCTTGAATCACGGCCCTAAAATTTTTTTATATTGATGGAAACCCCTTGAAACGGCGATTTTAATGATATAGTATAAATTTCGGACTTACCTTCGAAAAAAGGTTTTACAACCGAGGCAAGCCGTGATGCCATAGTGCTTCCCGAGGCAATTCTCCCCGCAAATCACGCAATTTCCGGCCTCGGCTAGAAATAATTTCATAAATACCTGATTTCAAATAAAAAGATACCTTTCCGGCCTTTTCTAATTTTTATCGACATCCTATGACCGCATCTTTTCTACAAATGTGAGCGGAAGGAAAAGAGAAAATAAGCTTTTCAAGGGGCGGATAAGCTTTCAAGAGGCCTTTTTCCTGGAAATAAAACAAAGATTGAACAAAAAAGCCGTTTTATAGTGTAAAAAATGATGCATTTCGTGCAACAAGAAGACTTATGACAAGGATCGACGGAAGTGCGACGAAAACATGTAAATAGAGATTATTTTTCTCAACTTTCTACGTACGGGGTTAGTCAGAATAAAGTATAGTTTATATGACTAAGTGAATGCGCGGAATAACAAGGAAGTGCAGGTGTTTCCATAGAAATTCATACAAATGATTCAGCTCCATAAAAGGAAGAATATAATTATAATAAATTCTATTTTTTTCAAACAACAGAAACCATTAAAGTGTAAAAAAACTTTTTTTATTCCGAAAAATAGAGCGCAGGCTTTTTTTAAATACGAGTGAAAAACAATTCAAATGACAAAAAAATCTACTAAATTTTCCATTTAAAGTTAGAAAAACACTTTTTCTTCAGCCTTTAAAAGTAGCACGAAGCATAAAAGTTAGATTTTTAATTTTTTTATAAATTTGATATTTTTTTCATTACATTTTCGAAAAATAGAATTCACGCTATTTAAATTCAAATGGAAACCATTCAAATGACAAAAAAATATACTAGAAAAATGCGAGAAAAATGCGAGAAACAACGTCAGATTAGGAAAAAAAGAGCAGAAAAAAATAACTGATTCTAGCTCAAATTTTTCAATTAAAAGTTTAAAAACCCCTTTTTAGTTTTTTTAAAAGTAATACGAAGCACAAGAATCAGATTTTTAATTTTTTTTACAAATTTGATTAAATTTGATATTTTTTTCATTACATTTTCGAAAAATAAAATTCACGCTACTCAAATTCAAATGAAAACCATTCAAATAACAAAAATCTACTAGAAAATGCGAGAAAACAACGCCAAATTAGAAAAAAGAACAGTAAAAGAACTGATTTCAGCTCAAATTTTCATCTAAAATTCGAAAAAACTTGTTTTTGGCTCTAAAAAAACAGCATCAAGCATAAAAAAATAAGATTTAAACTTCAAATTCGAAAAATTTCGATTAGAAAGAGAGCAGAAAAATAACTGATTTCAGTTCAAAATTTCCATCAAAGACCGAAAAAACCCTTGCTTTAGCTCTAAAGACAACATCAAGCAAAAATTAAATTAAATTCAAAATTTGGAAGATTTCGATTAGAAAAAAACCAAGAAAAATAACTAATTCCGACACAAATTTACCGTCTAAAGTCCGTAAACACTTGTTTTAGTTCTAAAAAAACAGCACCAAGCATAAAAAAATAAATTTTTTTAACTTAAAATTTATAAGGTGGCCGAATAAAAAAACCAAGAAAAATAACTAATTCTTTCTCGAATTTCCCATCTGAAATTCGAAAAAAACTTGGTTTTAGCTCTAAAAAAACAGCACCAAGCACAAAAAAATAAAAATTTTAATTTTTTTATGAATGAAATTCAAGTCTTTATTTACCTCAAAACAAACTCAAAAGTCAAAAAAACCTAGTGAAACGTGTGAAAATCAACAATGGCAACGGCTGTAATAACCGGAATATAGAAACACGAAAAAAAAACGGCGTAGAGGAGCACGTGGGCTGTCGAGAAGAGAACAAAGGCAGAGAGAGTGTGACGGCGATGGAGGGTGCGAGAGAAGCCCGAGGCGCTTTTATTTTCTTCACTTTTGTTCTCAGAAACCTGATATTTGCATTTTACTGGTGGATTTCGAAACAAAATAAATAAAACCCGTTTATTAAGCAAAGTGTAACAACTTGTAACAATGATTCAACAAAAGATGAAGAAAAACACAACAAAAAAATTTACAATTATTATAAAAAAATTCAACTCATTTCTTGATTGGTCTCTGAAAGACAAAAATTTCTCAAAATGTAAAAAAATTTTTTGGTTTTCTTACCTTCTTTTTCTTGCCTTTTTCGAAGTTGATTGGTCTTTGCTAGGCTTCTAAAGAATTTGTTAAATTATTTCAGTCACTGAAAAAATTGAGAAAAATTTTAATTTTCTGTTAATTTTTTTGCAATTTTAAAGCTAATTTTCGCGCTTTCCTTCAGAAAAATCTTCAAGGATTTTGAAGGCGCAGAAGCCCCACATGAAAAGAAAAAGCACTGGAAACGCCTCACCTTCTTGAGACCTTTTTGAAATTTTTCAGTTCATTTTCAAGTCTTCAGCTATTTTTAAGTAGACAAAAGACACAAAAAAGGCTTCATACAGATATTACTTGAAAATTTACAGACCTCATCCTTTTCGGCGTCTTTCGAACCTTCTGGAAGCTCCCACAAAGCGTTCCGAATAAAGTTCTGAACTCAAAAAATGTATGCGCTTCAAAATATGAATTCTAACAGCTGCGCCTTGCTTTGAAACTCTCGGAGCTTCCTGTCGCTCCTGGAGTGTTTTCAATTCGGCGTTAAACTTTTTTGTTCGATTCTGAATTTTGGAAAATATATAATCTTCATCCTTTCGTACAAACAATATCTATTAATAACTCGTCATTTTTCTCCGGCTGCTCTCCTCGTAAAGATTGTTGAGCCCAATGTAAGCTATCCATGGCAAACATTGAAGTTATGTCCGCCATCGCCATATCGATAGCACTTCTCTGAAAAAAGTCATTATTTTCCCAAATAATTGAAAAAAAAACCTGAAGATGAACATCGATGCCATCATTTAAAAGCGGCTCCAACGATTCTTCCATTTTTGTCAAAGCTTGATCGAATTTCATCAATTGATCGACAACTTCCGGTGGGATATTTGCTTTGGTGCTCATTATAACGTCTAAAATTGAACTTTTCATAGTTTAACACACTCATTAGTTTGAAGTTCCTCGCTAGAATGTTGAAAGCAAGCCTGTTTAAGACGACCGGCCGTATTACGGTAGGTTGTAAAGGTTATTCGGTTGTGAAATTTAAATTTGTAATCTTTTTGAGGCGCAATTTATCTTGTCACCGCAGAAGAAAGGTCATAAAAAACTGCGGAAAAAAGGAAAAAAAAAATAAAAAATTCGCTTTTTCCGGCCGTTTGAGCACTGTCTCACTCATCCTTTAATGGAGCACAGAAAAATTTGATGATTTTGAGCGCCTTACTTGAGTCTTTGAAGATCATTAGGTATTCAAAACTACACGACAAATTTTTTCGAACAAAAATAAATAAAAATGGAAAATGAAAAAAAAAACGAAAAACTCTCAAGCGGCCACTTCAACAAGCTGTGTTGGCAGCGCGCTCGTCCACACTTTCCCTAACCTGCCACATTTTCTTTTCTTTTCATTTTTATCTCCATTTTCCTTTATTTTAAAACGAATTATCAGTATATTTGAGGCTTGTCACGTGTATTCACGCTTGAGTAACGTTGTCGTTACTTCAACGCAATGCTCTCTGAGCTTATTATCGCATCTACGCTTGTCATCAACGGATTTGCGGTCCTCAACTTTAAATTGTTAATTTTCTAATTTTCTTTTAATTTTTCTGGACTTCAGGCAAAAAGCTCCACAAGGTTTCAACGCATTCGCTGAAGGGGAAGGCGAGAACCAATCGGCTGGTGATAAAATCCGCCAATTCCTTCTCTCGTTGCAATATTTCCGTGTTTTTCATCGCTTTTTGGAACGTTTTTTTATCATCTTTTTGATGCTTGTGTAAGTTTTTTTAATTATTTTAGCTCTAAAAAAACAGCACCAGGCATAAAAATTTTTTTCCAATAATATTATTGGAAAAAAATCATGAAACCTTTTTCAGGTTCTTCTCCCACTGAAATGACAGCTACTTTCGATATTTCCGGCATAACTTCTTCCTTGTCGGAAACAGTTAATTACTTGACCAATGCTGATAATATTTTAAAAGTAGGATTTATATTCACTTTTTTTGTGTAAAGACAAATTTTCAGAAATCTTTGCGCCCGATTCCTGCCGGCAGAAAGAGGGCTTCGGCCCGTGTTTTACCCAAAAAAGACGAGAAAAATGAGGTAGAATTAATAGAATTTTAGACAAATTTGAAGATTTTCAGGACGATGAATTCAACATTGATTTTTCTAGTGAATTGAAAGAGTTGAGAAGTGAGCTGGATATGAGGAGAAGAGAAGAAGACAGGCTACAAAAAGAGATTGCCGAAATTCTGGCTGAAACGACAATAGGTTTGTTTGAAAGTTCTTGTTGGGGTATTCAGAAGGGCGTAGAAAATTTACATAAAAGTCTCAGGTGTAAAGTTGTTTTTTTTTTAATTGGAAAAAAACCGGTGAAAAAATAATTTGATTTGATATTTATTTCAGCTGATGAAAAACGTAGAAAGTTGGGCATCGACGGTAAAATTTGTGGTTTTTGGGGTTTTTTTTTTTGAGTTCGATTTCGTAAGGCCTTTTTTTTTCAAGGGAAACGAAAAAGCTTTTTTCGAAAAAAGACCTTCTAAGGGTTCTTAGCAGATTTTTTTTTATTTCGTTCTATTTCATTTTTGCATCTTTTTCACACCCTTTAACAGAAAAAAGGCTGAAAAGCAAATAAGATTTGAGCGGATTTAAAAAGGATCCGCTCAGGCTATGAGAAAGGGGATAAAAAGCTTTTTCACAGCATTTTGGGAGCTTTTAGAGGAAGCTTTTTATCTCCCTCTCAGTATTCTTTGAGCATTTTCGTTTTACCTGTGTTTGGTTTCTTTGAGTTATCGATGAGTAAAAAAAAATTTTTTTACCCTTTTTTTCAAATTCCGTTTATTTCACCAAGTTCCTATTTTTTTTCCTGGACTTTTTTTCGATAATTGTCGGCCAGAAGAGAAACTTTGAGAAGCGCCTCAAAAAGTTTAGTATTTTTTTGAGGGAGCTTCACCTTAAATTAACGAAAAAAAGTTTTTTTATGTTTAATGGCCCCATTTGAAAAAAAGTTTTTCTGTCTTTTATTCCACAAGTTTGTTGTTGCACAAAAACGCCGATTTTCTGGTTCAATCTTGATCTTTTTTTGTTTTATTATTGTTCATGTTCATGAAAAAAACTCCATTAATTTTTTTAACCTTTGCTTTTTATTCTCTTTATTTTTTTCTTTTTCATCAAAAACTTTTTGAAAAATTCCTACTCCAGATGGCGGAGAACAAAGTCGTTCCTTCGGTTTGGCCGTTTCTCGGCTCAACAACAGTATGTTGATGGTGGAAAATGATTCGAAACAATTGGCGGCAAGCTTGAAAACGATTTCCACGTTGGCTGATACCATTAGCGGACGGGTTCGTTTAATTTTTATAGACTATGTGCCACGACTTGAAATTTCACGGAACGACATTCCGCTGTTCCGCTGCGTGCGTTCGCGAAGCGTCTTTCGGATCTAGGTCACGCATTCAATTGATTGTAATTGCTGTGGGAGCACATAAAAGTAGAGTACCTTAATAAAAGAAAAAAAAAAGTTAAAAGCGCGACCAAAGTTCGCAAAGGCGCGCAGCGGAACGGCGGAATGTCGTTCCGTAAAATTTCAAGTCGTGGTACTCAGACTATAGTTAGAAAGTTTTTTGAGCGCTTTTTCATCAAAATTCTTTTTTTTTTTTCAAGGTTTCTGCTCTGGACGTCGCCAAAACACGTGTCGTTGAATGTCTTCAATTGGCCAGCGATATGAGGGATCTTGGTTCGGAATTTCTCAATTTTAAATATTCAAGGATCTTTTTCAGGTGTCTGCAGTGAAGGAATTGATGATGCCATTAGGAATGAAGATTTTGAAACTGCGGCTCAACATATTCATCGATTTTTGACCCTGGACAAGGCCGTTTTCCAGTACCGAGAAGCTGGCGAAAGGAATCCTGGTTGGTGTTGGGTTTTTGGGAGAGTTTCAAGTTGAAAAATAGTTTAATGAGGGTTTTTTGGAACAAATTGAGCCGAAAAAAAGTTTTTTTGAAGTTGATCAGATTTTTTTTCATTCAGAAAAAGAAATCGAACTACATTTTTTTTTTAAGGAGATCAGGATAAGGTCTCATAAAACGGCGACTTTTCCGATTTTTTCATATCGCTAGGGAACTTTCCGACGGCCACCTTTCCGCCGAATCTTCTTCCGACTTTCGAAAGATTCGGCGGAAAGGTGGCCGTCGGAAAGTTTCCTAGCGATATGAAAAAGTCGCCGTTTGAATTTTCGCTGGTCTTTTTTTCATACCACCTTTTTTCGTAATCAGAATTCAGAATCTTTTGAATTACACATCAGCGAATTCTCAATGCTTGTCATTTCGTAATGTTGGAAGGATTATTTTGACTAATTTCGAAGTTCTTTACGGTCGTAAATAGGCCTTTTGAAAGCTCGTATAAATCCGCAAAATCGCATTTTTCTTTTAAATTCATGGGCAAAATCGGAAGGACCCTTTACGGGCCCTTTGGGCGTCCGTTATGAATCAAAAAAAACGGGTGGCAACGGTTTCCTTTTTACTGCCTTTTTCCGTCCTTTAATCGGCCTTCATCCGCCCTTTTTCGGCCCTTTTGAAAAACATAAAACTTTTCAAATTGAGAATAATCTTTACCAGTGACTGTGTATGAACCAAATCGGGCTACAGTAATGAAATCGGAAATCATCAATTTCCAAGACTTTTAGCACCCTTTTTGCACCCTTTTTGAGGTTTTTTAGCCAACCAAGAAAGAAAGGCTCAATAAAGGCCGCAAAATGGAACCCTTTTAGCGGCCATTTTTGCAGTCGCTACCTTTTTCCGCACTTCCGACTTTGGCAGTGCTGTGTTTTTTTTAAACCACCCGAACTTTATTGAGAGAGAATGACAAAACGGGGCAAAAAATAAAAATAGAAAGAAAACTTGAACATAACCATGAAAAAAAACCAGCCAAAATACAGATTTTGAAGTTTAGGACTTCAACAGTTTGACAACACGTAAATAATTGTTTTTGTTGAGAATGAATGATAAAGGTATAACAAAAGCGGAGATCGGAATATCCGAATAATAAAAAACGCACAAAAAATCAACATTCAGTGTGTCAAAAGTTATCTTTTTCCTTTCTATATCCAAGAAACGGGTTAATGCGATCCCAATAACAGCAATTTCTTTCACCTGAAACTAATATTTTTGATTTCAAATTTTATCATTTTTCCGAACCGTTCTAATTATTGTTAGAGGAAGAGCCTGGAAAAGAATAATCTTCTCAATTTTCTTCTTCTCTGTCGAAATAAGAGTGAACCTTGTTATTTGACGATGAATGATGATATAGGCTACCAATGTAAAAAAATTTACGATACAAACGCCGATTTCGTAAATCTGGGATAATTGTATATACACTGCGTTCAATAAGGATAGGACCCCCCTCGATTTCGGACCTTCTGGCAAAATACGGAAAGATATCAAAAATCTGTAAGTGCCATTCGATTCAGAATACAAAACAACCCCCAGAGCCAAACTTTCATTATCTTAGCACTTTTCCTACGAAAATGCCATTGAAAAAACGGTTTTTCGACCGTTCAATAAGGATAGGACCCCCTGGAAATTTTGACTTTCATTGGTGGTTTTTGGTCAATTTCTTTTTTCGATGAGTGGTTTTTTTGTCCTCATATCATTTTTCATCAAGTTTTCTACGGTTTTACTTTCATATCTTCCAGGTTTGAAAAATATTTTATATCGAAAATAGGGAAAAATGACGTTTTTTTAGGTTGCATCATAATATTCGAGCGAATGAAATTTTTCAGTACTTTGAATGTACTTATCCTATCAAAAGAGACATTTTAACATTTGGAAAAACAAAAAGAAGTTTGAAAAACATTCGTTTAAAAGTTAGAAAACCAGTTACAAGATGGTGTATCGTGACCGAATTTCAGACTGTCTTCGTTTTCGACCGTTTATCTTTCCGTATGTAGTCGGAATAGCGATGTACTTTTTTTAAAGGATTTGTGAAGGTGCTCCCATCACAAAAAGACACTTAGTTGAATTGGATAAAAATTGGCGATCCTCGGAAATCAAAGGAATAAACACCCTTCCGACTGCTACTCGAACTTTTTGCGGTACTGTATAAATAAATCATATAAAAAGTTTTATTTCTAATGAAAATTGTTTTATTGCACGTTTTCATTTTTGTATTATTCAGTTGAAAAACTAAAAACCCGCCAAACGCTCTATTTGAAACAATACCTTCGATGAGCGCGGGTACCAATTTCTCTCCACATTTTCTCGGCATTGTACGTGGTAAATATAATTTTTTCAGATTATCTTGTTGATGAAATATGTTGCTAGTACCTTCACAAATCCTTTAAAAAAAGTTCACCGCCATCCCGACTACATACAGAAAGAGAAACGGTCGAAAACGACGACAGTCTGAAATTCGGTCACGATACACCATCTTGTAACTGGTTTTCTTTTAAACGAATGTTTTTTTCAAACTTCTTTTTGTTTTTTTCCAAATGTTAAAATGTCTCTTTTGATAGGATAAGTACATTCAAAGTACTGAAAAAAATTTCATTCGCTCGAATATTATGATGCAACCTAAAAAAACGTCATTTTTTTCCCTATTTTTCGATATAAAAATATTTTTTTCAAACCTGGAAGATATGAAAGTAAAAACCGTAGAAAATTTGATGAAAAAAATGATATGAGGACAAAAAACCACTCATCGAAAAAAAGAAATTGACCAAAAAAACCACCAATGAAAGTCAAAAATTTCCAGGGGGTCCTATCCTTATTGAACGGTCGAAAAAAACCGTTTTTTTCAATGGCATTTTCGTAGGAAAAAGTGCTAAGATAATGAAAGTTTGGCTCTGGGGGGTTGTTTTGTATTCTGAATCGAATGGCACTTACAGATTTTTGATATCTTTCCGTATTTTGCCAGAAGGTCCGAAATCGAGGGGGGTCCTATCCTTATTGAACGCAGTGTATGAATTACACACAGAACTCACGTGGTAGAAAATGTAGGCTCTTCGATTTCCTCCGCAAGAAAATTGAGCTTCGCAAAAAAGATCAGTGCAAAATCCTGGAATTTGAAAGATTTTAAGAGATGAAAGGTTCATGATGGGTGTCAAAATTAAGATTAAAAAATAAAGATTTCTGAGATCGAATCTTTTTTGTACGGTTCATGAGAAAGTTTAGATAGATAAAAATAAAGTAAAGACATTTTGATAAAATTCAATACTTGAGGCCTGATCCTAGAACACGAAAATATGAAGCTTCAGCTCTCAAAAAAACACAGGATATTAGAAAAAAAAAATTTCTTTGAAGCTTCATAATTCTAACAAAACTGCCAGAAATTGTAATTTTGTCCTGGTATCAAAAAAATTTTTTCCAAATTCATCAAAAGTTCAAAATACCATTAACGAGCTCTCACAAGTTTCCTAGGCCCCTAAAGATGATACTAAAATCTCAACACACCATTAAAGACGTAAAATAAAGGTAGCGTGACCCACACGGCATAAATGTAGTTCTTCAAATACTTTCTGAAAGTTTACTAAACATTCTTCAGATTTTATTTTACGAAAAACTAACCCAGTAACAAGATAATAATGCTTTTTGCGGGCAAAGACTAACACTAGCCTCTGTATGGCCATTATCATATCAAACAGGCAGAAAATTGTCGAAGCATAAAGGAAAAATGGCATGTTCACAAAAACAAAAAGGATAACTATCACCACCATTGACCTAAACTTTTTCTTCCCCTCAAAATAATATTTCTCAAAAAAACTACCCGGAAATCAAATGCAGAAAGAATATATAGAATGGGAAGAGCTCGAAGAAAAATATGATGGTGATCATGAAAAATTGATTCCACAGGATTAACTTGTGCTTCTTAAAAACTTAATTTCATGAAGCAGTTACTATGGGAAAGACTCACAAGCTTTGCGATTTCGGCCCGAAAATTGATAATCAGATATGCGTAGATAATATATAATAAAATCAAAGGGGAAGTCAGAATAATGATAGTCATTAAATATTTGACGGTCTCAGCATTGCCGAGCTCGGGAAATGCGCTCGAAGGCATGAAAGTTGTAAAATGAGAAGAAATATCTCCCGATTCAAGCCTACGTCAAAACTTTCACCTGTCGTTTGAGAGGCATGGTTAATAAACTTTCTGAAACTTTTTGAACACAGATTTGATTAATTATTGATTGGAGATTTTAGGAGTGCGAAAAACAGTCAAAAATAGAAATTCTCAGTTTTCACACTTTTTTCTCATTTCTTCAAGGACGGCACGCAACAAGATAAATGAAGTCTTAGACTTATCAAAGGAGCTCCCCCCACTGGTTGAACTTTTGATGAAACTTTGCGGAAGTGTACTCTAGGACCTCCTGATTGCAGAAAAAAATAAAAAAAATTCTCGCAATAAGTCTTTTTTTTGAGTTACGACGCTTCAAAAATTCGTTATTTGTCATAATTTGCGGACTCTGAAGATCCCTAACTCGAAAACAAGATCTATTGCGAGAAGTTTTTTTTTCTTGTTCTGCAGTCAGGAGGTCCTAAAGTACACTTCAGCAAAGCTTCATCACAAGTTCAACCCTGAATGGGGGAAGAACTTCATTCCACATTTTGGTTAGGTACTTGAAAAAGCCACGACACTCCTTGATGTACCAGGAAATGATCCGGAAAGTCTCAACCTTTAAAACTTTTCAGTTTTTGAGAAAAGTCAATGAAAACCTCGAAAAAGAGGTGAATTTGATTTTGAGAAATAGGAAACTGGGCAGGTTGAGCATTTCTCTTCAAGAAGTTATTTCGGTCAAATTTTAAGAAGTTCTCAGCCTTCAATTAAAATGACCTTTCTCTCTAGCTGCTTTGAAAAAAAAAATCCTAAAAATTGAATAAAATTTCAGACGCCACTAACTCGATTCGTCACAGTTATGATGTTCTGACCAGCGCTACCTCAAGACTGAAGAAAATTCTCGAATCACGGCTTGATGAGGCTGTTCAGCGACAGGATGTGCCGAATTTGCAGCGGTTTTGAATATGAAACTTTGTTGAAAATAAGGATTTTTTTAGATTCGTCAAATTATTCCCAATGTTGAACGAGGCGGACAATGGAATAAAGCGATTCAGTGTTTATTTGAATCAGAAAATCGATAAATTGGGAGAGGATCATGTTAAGGTAAAATGATAAATATGAGAAATTTAGGGGTCCCGATAGGGGGACAATTGTGGTCCCTTGGAGGGCTCCCTATATGGGTTGAATTTAAAGTGGTCCCTAGAGGGGTAGGATCAAATTTCCACTGGAATTCGCCTCCTCCCTTTCAAACAACGCCCCTTAAACAAATATTTAAAAAAAATTTACCCTTTAAACTTTTTTTAGAAT
Source organism: Caenorhabditis auriculariae (assembly GCA_904845305.1). Classification (NCBI taxonomy): domain Eukaryota; kingdom Metazoa; phylum Nematoda; class Chromadorea; order Rhabditida; family Rhabditidae; genus Caenorhabditis; species Caenorhabditis auriculariae. The sequence goes on along the minus strand of CAJGYM010000014.1, from coordinate 880,663 downwards.
TCGTTAATGCTTTCGGAAAGGCTTGAAGCTCAATTTTGGGTGCGCCCGACTTGAAACGACTTTAAAAAATCATCAAAAATGGTGGTATTTTCAAGTCGGCAGTGACTTTTTGACCATTTCCAAGTCCAATCATGGTATTTTTCATATTTTTCCAGATAATGCAAGCTGGAGGAACTGATGATAAACGTCTCAATGTCCTATATGCTGATACCCTTTTTCCTCTTTTTTGAAGGTTTTTATCTGTCAAAAAAAAAAATTTTCAAAAATTCCTAGGAATCGCCGGAATCCTGGAGGCGAACCAGCCCATCATTGAGAATTCCTACGGGGCTGATAAACTTCTGGATTTTATCTCGATTCTTCAGGTTTGGAAATTTTCAGGATGTCCAATGATATTTGAGTGCAAAGTACTTGGGTTCAGCTCAATAATATTGAAAAAAATAATTTTTTTCTGGATATTTTATTTTCCAAGAGTTTTTTTCCCCCTTACTAGAGAGCGTTTTTACCCCCCCCGCCCCCTCCCAAGCTTCAAAGACCGGAAATCACGCAAACTGGGAGGTAAACGATCCCTAATCAGCTTCGAATTTCACCTTTTTTTCAGATTAATATTGATGGGGTTGTTGGCAAAGTTCTCGAGGCTTTCGAAAAAAGCCGCGGCGTCAATAGTCGTGTCAGAAAAGTTCAGCGACTTTTGAGAGACAAAAATGCGACGGCCGGTGGGTTTTTCTTTGTAACTCCGTCGCCTATCGTTTTTATGAGTAAAAAAAAGAAGTCAGTAGTGAATTTTAAGAACGGATCGATCCTCTTGAATTGGACGTCCTTCTATCGGAAATTTGCCTGATGAATACTCATGCCGAAATGTATTGGAGATTCATCAGAAGACGAGTTGGAGCCGCTCCTGGAAGCGTTGCGAAAGAGAAGGACGAGGTTTTTAGGATTTTCATGCAAAAATAAATTATTTTGAAGTATGTCGTCGTTGGTGATGATGATTATGAAGACCTGGACGAGGAGCAGATCAAACGGCTTGAAGAGGAAAAAGTTCGAAGAAAGGCGGACAGAGAGAGGAAGCTGGACCAGCTCCTGAACCGAAGTCTCGTCGGGACCAAGATGCAGGTTTCTGAAGGGGTTTTTGATGGAAAAATAGTTGAAGTTCTGAAAAAAGGCAGATTTTCCAAACCCTGTTTAGCCTTCAGCCTTCTGAAAAATGGCACAGTTGAAGCGTTTTTTTTTCGATGCTAGGTCCGCGAATATTCGTGAGCGTGACTTGTGCATACACCAATTTTGAAGAGCAATTTTTAGCTATATTCACCTTTTTCAAAATTTTACTCTAACAAAATGTGAGACCAATAATAAAAGGGGCGGAGCCAAAGCTTCACCGTCCCCATGTGACGTCATGGGAATCAATAACAACAATGAATATTAATGGCGCACGCTCAATGGGTCATGAGACGAACCGTTTTCTCATTTAAAAGAACACAGAGAGCGCCGCAGTGCATGCACACGACACTACAGTACACTTTCAATGTTTTTTTTTATTTCTTCTGTATGCATTCTACATCAACTTTTGTTCAAAAAAAAATTGAAAAATTTATAAAAAATCGAGAAAAGAGCTGAATGTTTCCAAGAATCGTTTTCCAAGATTCAAATTTTCCAAGATTCGACCTCTTAAAATTGGTGAATGCACGCTTACGAACATTCGCGGACTTGAAATTCCTTCCTACCGTCTTTTTTCGACGCGTGAAACCGTCGTTGATCAAGAAGATCAACTCGTCTTTCTTGTATTAGTAAGCGAGGTTGGGCGTCTCGATGATCAGCTACTTCTTCATGTAGAAGCAGTACGGCGCCCAGCTTGTCCAGAGCGCCAGATCAAATCTCAGACGATTGCAGAAAAAAAAAATTCACTTTAAAGCTTCTAATAGTGGAGTTTCATTACTTAATTGCTCATCTTAGGAGCTTCTTGGAGATTACATCCTCTTGGAGCAGTACTACATGGAAGAAACGGTTGTCAAGGCGATCGATATGGATCAGAAGGACGAATCGTCAGGATTATTGAGGTGGATAGGAAGAAACCACCATTTTTCATATTTGTCAATCAGTTCGGTCGTTGATGATGTCCTTTTCATCGTGAGGAAATGCGTGAGAAGGGCCGCCAGCAGCGGTTCGGTCGACTGTGTCTGCGCGACCTTGAACAATGGAGTTACACTTCTGGAAACGACTTATTTCGCTCATCTTCAGAAGGATATTAATGTTAGATTCGAAATAAATGTCGGAATAATTTATACTTGTCCAGGCCGGCTATCCATCCGTTGGCTTCGCAGCTGAAGCCTTTCAGACCGCCCAAACTGCCTACAACGTCATCCAGCATGGTATCGACTCTAAGAAGTTCTAGCTACCATGAGCAACTTTGAGGCAAAACCGTGACGGAGGCGGGGCCGGACGCCCAGCGTGAGACCTTCCTGACCGCCTTGAACAACGCCAAGGGAACTGCGATGATGTTGAGAGATTTGAGGAGAAGCTTGCATTCGGAATGGACCGCCAAGTCGCAGGTTAGAATAAAAGACACGGAGTTTTTGTTAGTGCACGAAAATGCGAAACCAAAAACATCCGCCGTTCCCACGTGACGTCATACGAATGACACAAAACCTAAATAACAGAGCATATTAAAGGCGCAGACCGCCGTTTTGCCAGAGGTCTTTAAGACGAATCGAAGTTTCTCTACATAAACGCAATTTTCTGCGCGAAAGCGGCGCAGTGCATGCACACGACACACGACACTTTACGGAGAAAAAGTGGGCGTGGCGTCGTCGTTCCTAATGGGGTGAGGGAAGGTGAGGGAGGCGTCAAAGTTTCTGAATTTACAAAAAAAAGTTAGTGCGCGCTCCGGATAAAAGGGCTGTGACGTCACAGCTACCTATCGTTGCAAATTAAACTGAGTATTCAACGGCATGAAGAATACAGTACTCCCCATTTAGCTGCGTACTTGAGATTTCAAAGTTCGCGCCAAAAATTTTTTTGACGTCTTCTCACCCCGTTTGGGAACGCCGTGGTTTCTTAAGAAACTATTCTGATAGTAATAGGAACCTTGATTTTTATCTTTTCCAGAGGCCCAAGGTCGATACAGACAAGCTTGAGCATGCGGCTGCACAACTTGAAGATGTAATTTTTAAAAAATCACATAAAAATAGGATAAAATTGAGGTTGCCCGAAAGATGGATTCTTTATCTAATCGGGGCGTTGACGTTCTTTGCGATTCGGCCTTCAAACCGAAGTTGAAGTCCAGGTTTCCTCCAGAAAATGCTTGAAAAAAATGCGCGATTCATTTTTTCAGTTGTTGACGCTTACCGAGAGTTGCCCCATGAGCTGACTATGGAAGATTTGGCCGAATTCGAAGCTGCAGATCCATTTATCGAAGCTTTTGCTTCGATGTTGGATAAGCTCATAGCGACGCATGAACCCATTCTGCATGCTGAGAACTTCCAGGTTTTTATGTGATTTCAGCTGAAATTTGGGTCCTAATAAGATGAGAAGATGTATAATGTTTTTATGAAATTAATAACTTTATTGAATTGACTTGTATTTATTTTTTTAAATATTAAAAAAACAAAGCTAGGCTTACTTTTTTTCTTGTATCTATAGTTGCTGCTCAATTCATTTTGATCCTGATCATTTTTTTAAGAGTTTTGAAAATTTGACTTTAAAAATTTAAGATTTTTTTCCTGTTAGTCCTGGACGACCTAAAATTATTCATCGTGGAATTTGGCAGCACCTAGAATCGATGTTTTTGAACTTTTTAAAGTTTTGGCACTGCCTAATTATTTTATCATTGAAAAGATTCTATATTAAAGTATGTATGCCACGACTTGAAATTTCACCAAACGACATTCCGCTGTTCCGCTGCGTGCGTTCGCGAAGCGTCTTTCGAATCTAGGTCCCGCTTTCTATTGATTGTTATTGCTGTGAGCACATTAAAGTAGAGTACCTTCATAAAAGAAAAAAAAAAGTAAAAGCGCGACCAAAGTTCGCAAAGGCGCGCAACGGCACAGCGGAATGTCGTTCCGTGAAATACCAAGTCGCGATACACAGTCTATATAGTCTGTTCATATTTTTAATTTCAAATGACTTCATTCAAAGACACTCTGTGGATGGCTCGCTCTCTGATTGGTTTATCGCGCCATTAGGGGGCGGAGCTTCAGCGAGGACTTGACATTTGAAATCTGAACAGACTATAACTTATTTGAATTTTCCAGTCGCTGCTCTTGGCTCTGTGCAGTGAAGTTACACGACAACTCGAGCGCGTCATCTTCAAATGCCAGTTCAATCGATACGGAGGTCTTCAGCTAGATCGGGAGTTCCGGCATATCAGCGCCTACCTGAGCACCGTCGCTGGCTGGACGGCTAGAGAAAGATGTTCAAGACTTTCTCAGGTTCTTCAACCCAAATTTAGAAGTTTCTCGATGATTTATTTCATAGATTGTTGCCCTATTGAACGTGGAGACGGTCGAAGAAGCCGTCGACTTGTGGAACCACACGCTGACCTCAGCTTCACCTCTTTCCAGGGCCTTATCCTCCTCGGAAGCCAAAAAAGTCTTGAGACTACGAATCGACCTCCCCTCCACTCTCGTCAATAACATGGATTTATAAATTTAGTTCTTCTTATCGACTTTGATTGCCGCAACGGATGTATCTGCTTTCTCCTTTCAAATTGCTATTCAAATTTTTTTTTTAACTAGTGAGAGTGTTACTTGGATTTTCCCCCTTTTTTTGGATTTAGGTGATTGGCTTTTTTTTTCTTGTTCTATTTGCACTGTTCTACGGTTCAAAATAATTTATTGTGATAATTATTAATAAATATTAAAAGATTCAACGTGAGATAAGGTTCATGTCTTTAAAAGCCGTCGTCATCGTTTCATTGCCCATTCTGAATTGGTCCTGTGCTCCGCCTTCGGATCGTCGCCTCGTCTGACGCGCTTCAACCACACAGCAGTAATTTTTTTCAAACTTTTCTGTTCTACCTAAGGAAGGCCACTATAAGGAAGTCTGAATCTATGTCTTTTCTCATCCGATATCATGTTTCAGAAAGTAACATGGCGGACAAATCTGCTTTCGTGCCCGTCGATGCGATCGGCAACCACAAGAACACCGACCTCGATGTCGACATTGACGATGAGCTTTTTGGCAAAAAGGTTCCGTTTTTGAAAGAAATCCGATTTTTAAATACCTCAGCGATCTAGGCAATTTATGATTTTTCGAAAACTGTTCAATATGAATATTTCAGCCCCCAGCTCCAAGCGCCGCCGCTCCAGCGGCTCCGGCGGCGCCAGCTACGACGCCACCGCCTTCGGTAGCAAAGCCGGTGTCGCCGGCGCCTCCCCCGGCGCCCGCCCCGGCCCGAGGCTACACTTACAAGAAACCGGTGGCCTACCAGAAGACGTACGCCAAGTAAATTTGCGTAATAAACGAATCTACTTGTCTTTTTCGGTTTTGTATTCGCAACACGTTCAAAAAAAAAAGAAGTTGAAAGCCGGACTTTGGGCCACATTTTTAAGAAAGGGGCTTCGAAAAATTTAATTTCTGTTGAATTACAAATGGAAGAAGTAAAAAAACATTTGCCTTGAAGAAAATTTGAACCGGGCCGGCCATTTTTGCTTGAAAATCTCCCTAAGGCCAGTCTGGACCGGAATGCGGGCCCGGTTTTGGTTTCGCAACACGTTAGAAGTTATCAAAAGTTCAGTTAGGCTGGGCGGCCCGAGCTTTGAAAAGTCTGTGCGGGCTTAGGCCAGGCCAGAAAATTCGGGGGCTGATAGACTGGGGACGCTAAGAGGGCGTGACCTGTCTGCGCTCTCCACGAGCAGGGCACTGTCTCGTGCATTATCGTGTCAGGACCCTTTTTTCAATGGCTCAAGCCAGCCGTGAACCAGCTATAATAATATGTATTTTGCCGTTCCAGCGCACCTTGGTCGAAATATTGCGCTTTAATTATATAAAAATGTTAGAACGAAAAATGATGTATATATAACATTCTCAGTCTGTATTTTAAATATTCTTTGGATCAATATTATATCTCAACATTAACATTATCAGAAACCTTATAAAAGTTCATTAAAAATATATTCGTCGTGTCGGTTAATTCAGGCTGGTCCTTTATGTGATTCTTTTTTTTCAAAACTGATTCCAATCTGGAACAAAATCTGCTCTAGATTCAACGTCTCTGTTCTTACTAAAATTTTCAAATCTCATCTGGACAACATCCCCGACAATGAATTATTCATCAGCATCCCTAGACCGTCTAGGCTAGACGGCTACTATCTCTAAAATCTCCATATGCTTATACGTGTATTTTATCAACTGTGATATCTATTGTACTCCCTATCCGGTGAAGTCACTCGTGAGGGTGACCTTAAGCCGGTTCTAATTTATTTATTCTTTTCCCCTTGTGGATGAATAAATTATTATTATTATGTTAAAAAGATATTCTTGTACAACAAAAAATTATTTACAATGATTAATGAATCTTTTCCATATCTTTGTTTCTCAATTTAATCAGTATTATTTTATTCGTGGAAACAATAAATACAAACACAATATTGAAAAAGCATCTTATTACAAAAACATGTTTATTGCAAACCTGAGCGTAATGTCTCAAAGTTTGCTTTGATGTCTTTGATATATTTTTCTACATCGCCAGTACCATTATCGAATTTGATACCATGTCTTGTCAAAAAGGCTTCCTCATCATCAATAAGGTTGGACGTCACTGTTCTTATTCCAATCCAACGATCCAACGCAACTTTTGCTATTTCAGTTCTTTTTTCTGGTCTGATTTTCCGCAGGATTTCATTGACAACAAATTGATCTAATTTGTTCCCGTTCTTGAAATCATTTGTGATGTCACGTTGAAGGAAATTATCGCCTTGAGGTGGACAAAAATCAATTATTGATAATATATTTCTCTTGTCAACACCAAAAATTTCCACTGTTCAGATCAGTAATTCCAAGAATCAGCCGGAGTATGTAGGCCTAAAATGCGTTTTATTAGGATATATACTTTTGAATTTTAAATAAAAATTACCTCCACAACGATTTTGATCTGCAATTCTGCGTCGTTGACCTGTTCCAATTCTTGAAAACCATCTACTTGTTTAGTCATGATAAAATGAATGTTGATTGATTTCGAGTAATACGGGAAATATACAATTGGTCCAGTATCAATGTAGTTCAAAAACCGATAAACAAAGGTTTCGATCAGATCTGGTGGGAATCGATCTGACGTGCTTATGACTTTAGCTTTCTTAGATCGATGATATGTTTTCAAATAGTAGCGTGTCAGTGTATCTCCATTCATAACTTTTGCTATTGTTCCCGACATGATTCCAACAGTCTTAGGTTCAAATTCGACAGTCGATTCAGGATCTAGACTGGCAAAAAATGCTTTCGCACTCTCTTTAAAGGCGGGCAGAAGTCGATCGATCAATCTGAAATTTAAAAACGTCTTAAAATTCTTTTCTACAATCTACTAGTTTTTTTAATAAAAAAACGCGTAAATTAAATAAACTAAAAAAATTAAATTAAAATTTGACAAACTTGTAATAATAAAAATAGCTAAATTTAAGTTTGTTTTTAGCCTGTTAATAAAAAAATAGAAAATGAGGTTCCTTGCATTCCTTTTTAATATTTAGTTTTATTTTTAAAAAAAGTTTCTGAAATTTAAATATATATTAACAAACCTCAACGCTTGGCCACGCTTTTGCACCCATGTCGTGCCAAAATCCGCATAAGCCAACAAAAATTTTGAACTTTCCAATTGAGCCGACAAATCAATAGCCAAGTAAGCAGATGCTTTTCGGTCATTTCTGTCTGCCTTTGTATCGTTGACAACATCGCAATGGGAGAGAAAATTAACCCAACATTTGAGTGCAGCGTGCTTCTGAAATTATTCACGTTGAAGTGTATTTTAATACAATTTTGGTTGAGTGGTTAAAAATAAACAAAAATAATAATAAAAACACTTACGACCACAATCACATCGTCATCTTTGAAATGAAGTTGTCGAAGCGTAGATTTAAGCGAAATAATCTGTTTGCCTTTGTGATAGAGTTCTTGATAATTTTCATGGATACTCCAAAAGGAGTTAATCGCCTTGCTGAGCTCTTTAATTGTCGTCTAAAACAAAACATTCAAACTAGTTAGAATAGAATTGTTAAAAAAAACCTCGTCAGGGAATGTTACTGGCTTCTGACAATGGGATACTCCGCCTTGATCGTGAAGAGTGAGAATCAAACTGATTTCCATTGTTGTGAAACTGAAAAAAGAACAATGATTATCATAGATGGGAAATCACGAAATGAAGGCAAACTTCAGAAGAAAAGAAAGTCTTTGTCTTTCTATTCATAAAAGTTAATGGAAGAATGCGATGTTGGCAGGTTCTCTCCTTTCTCTGCGTCTCTGCTTGCGCGTCACTCTCATCAAAGTGGTCACACCTAAACTTCGAGCAGGCAAAGGACACTAGTGACCTTTGTAAGTCACACCAAAGGATCTGAAAGACATCCAGCGAAAGCAAGCTTCCTTGAAGTGCCTAGTGAAGGAACGAACTGAAGGAGAAAGAGAGAGTGGTCACATCCTAAACCTTCTCGAAGGTGCCATTTCAAGAGTCTGTTCAACCTAAGGGAAGCTGTAGCTGATTCACGGCTGGCTTGAGTCATCGAAAAAAAAGGTCCTGACACGATAATGCACGAGAGTGCTTAGCTCATGGAGAGCGCAGCACGGTGTCGCCGGCGCCTCCACCGGCCCGAGGCTACACTTACAAGAAACCGGTGGCCTACCAGAAGACGTACGCCAAGTAAATTTGCGTAATAAACGAATCTACTTATCTTTTGTCGGTTCTCGTTTCGCAATGCATTCAAAAAAAGAAGCTGAAAGCCGGACTTTGGGCCACATTTTTAAGAAAGGGGCTTTGAAAAAACTTACTTTCTGTTGACTTAAAAATGAAAAAAGCAAAAACATGACATTGTCGTAAAAGTCTTGATATTTGACTTGAAGCAAATTTGAGCTTTTTGGGCCGGCCATTTTTTCTTGAGGCCTCCCGGGCTTTGAGCCTCATTTTTGAGAAAAAGTCGCGCCAGGCCGGAAAATTTGGGGGGCCGATAGGCTGGCGGGCCGGCCCCTGCACAAGCCTGAGCTCAGTTCAAGGACGCTTTTCCCCTATGGACAGCGCCTAAATTTGGTTGGATTTTCTGAAATTAGTGGACTAGTTTATTTTTCTGCGAAACAGTAAATTTTCAGTATTTATCCCGCTCACAGCATATATGGAAAGAAAGTCATCCTTCGAAAAAATGACAGCTGTTTTTTTCTTTGACACGGGAACTCATTTTACTTTGCGGTTTTGAATTGTCTACAATTTCTCTGGAGGTTCATATGAAGACCCATCGAAGCTGCATCTCGCACCAACTTCTAGTTTTTGAGATAATTAATTTTGAAGGTCGAAATTTTAAGCCTAAAACCCGTTTTTCGCAACTTTGAAAAATCATATCTCACAAATAGAAGTTTGCGCAGGTAGAGATTATTCTGGATCTTCATTTTGACATTCAAACAGTGTTTAAGCGAATTTGTAGAAAATTCCAAACCAGAAAGTGAAATGACCTTTCTTGTAAACAGAAAATGGAAACAAAACCGAGATTTTAAAAATATTTACATCCAACAACTGAACAATTAGCAAAAAGAAGAAATATGGAATTTTTCAAGATACGGGAAGAGAAAAAGTCATAACATATATATTTCAGTTTTCTGTAAAAATTTTGTCGTTTTTCTGCCTTTTTGAATACTCCTGCTGTCAAGAGGGAATAGATCTTCTAGAAATTCTTAGGAAAAAAAAGCTTTAAATATAATGTATTCTTAACAATATAAAGGATCAACACTGCAAAAGCCATACCAAAATTTCAAATCACATAAAAATACAACAACGAATCCTAAATGAAAGCCGCTTTGCGACGAAGGGAGATAAGGTCAATAAAAGGCCCGCAGACCCAAGGCCACTCGTAGACCTCATCAGTGATCTTAACACAGCGAGCATGGCCAATGAGGGCGCTAAGAAAGGCGTCTTCGAGGTCGAATTCGATGAAAGTGGCTCCTGACGTACAAGTCGTCGGTGGCGGCCGTCGGCCGAGCTGGAGCATTGCTCGCGATTCGACGACCTGGATCATGTTCGCAGTTGAGCAAGCACCAGGCAGCCGTCCCGGTCGGTTCCAGCGACATAACTGACATCTGTGAAAACATCAATTTTTTTTCAGAAAAAAAGTTCCGCGAAATGCAATATTATCTCTAACTCTCCATAATTTAATTATATATAAAAAAATTTTTTTAACCTTAAATCGCTTGCTTTTACCAATATTACACAGTGCTTAAAAATTGATAAGTTTTACGACAAATTCAAAATTGACGCGTTATTCGTTAAGAATGATTGAGGGAAATACGCGAGATTGGAAATTACGGGAAGGTGCGAAAAAAATGCGAAGAAAACAAACGATATATCGCAAGATATGCATTACAGTAAGTTTTTCGCGCTAATTTGAAAATTTCGTAGAAAATTGCCCAAATAATATCAAAGTTTCGAGTTTCGCGCATGAAAGTTACAGTAAAATCCATATCTTGCGACACATGGTCTTCCCAAAATTCCAATTTTGCTCATTTCCCACAATCGTTTTTAACGAATAACGCGTCTAAAATCGCCGAAATAACAACACGACTTCAGTTTCTTTAAAAGTTGGCAGCGCCCAAAAATCCGAAATGGTTTTTTTTTCGAAATTTCCCACGAACCTTAACAACTTTTTTCTCTTCAAGAGCCTTCATCATTTTATTGAACTTCTCCTTCTGCTCGTCTTTGCATTGGACTTGATTATTGTTCAAAGTAGGATACAAAATTGTGGATCCATTCCAAACGTTGACGACCCCATAAGCCGAAATGATTTTCTCCAAGATTTTCGGCATTTTAATTGAATTTTGGAGCTTCGAACCAGAGACATGGAGGTTATTGTTGACCTGGAACTTCATAAAACAGTATTTGTATACGACAGAAAAAAGAAAAATCTAAAATTGGTAGGATTTTTGAACAGAACATATGCAAACTACCATAGTTTTTGACCAGACTGAAACCAACCATTCCAAGGACATTCTCCACACGAATTCGCAACAGCTCGCGAATCACCGCTTTGAAATCCTCTTCGCCGCAAAACTCTCCAGGAATTTCAGAAGACGAAAACAAGCCGTCCATGTAACAATTGTAGCATTCGTGGGCGAACATATCCAGTTCAGTAATATCAACAACTTTTGATTGGCGTCTTTTTGCAGTCAGCGGACCGGATATTGCAGCGACGAGTCTGCAAAAAAACTTGATTTAACTTTCTTTATGATTTTTTTGGCTCAAAGAATGTGAAAGATTTGTTCCTGTTTCTTAATTTACGAAAAATAAATGGTGAGAAAAACTCTCCGTTAGTCTTTGAAAAAAATCAGGATTTTTTTCCTAAAACACTTGATACTTTTTCAATCCCTATCGATTCCGTTGCCTTTTCCACTCTCTGACGGCAGAAAAACCAACATAAAAACAGTGGGAGCTTCACGGAGGAATAAAAATTGGCTAAAGCGTTTTTTATTTCCATTATAGCGAACGCAAATTTTTTTTTTACAAACAATACCCCAATAAGTTCTCTTCAGACTTCTTTTCCTCTTGTTTTGCTTTCTCAGTCGCTCTCAAAGCGAAAACTTTATCCACGTACGAGAAAGAACTGTAAAAAATCAAATATTATCGAAATCTGTCCAATAGAAAAACAACCTGATGGAATTCGGGTATCTTTGCGATTCTTGAAAGTTATCTTGCGAACATTCGCCAAGTGTAACGTCTCCATCACACATTCTGAACTTAATTTTGATTCGAATAAAATAAGGTGCATAAATTGACGTAAAACATCCGGAAAAAGACAAAGAGCGAAAATTAGAATGAAAATTTCTTTAGATTCGAACAAAAAAAAACCTCTTGTGCGACTAACTTTGAATTTAAAGATACGCATTCTTACGGTGAGTTGTACGCGCGATCGCAAAATATGAATTTTTACTGTTACTTTCACGCGCAAACTCGAAATTTTTGAATTATTTGGGCATTTTCTACAAAAATTTCAAATTCGCGCGAACAACTCACCGTAAAAATGCATACCTTACGATACATCTTTGATATCTTTGTAAAACTCGATTTTTCCAATTTTAAATTCCTTTGAACAACGACATAATGCACGAGATCGCAGCAAGAAACCTTGGCTATATCGCTTACGGCCCGCAGCGCGCTGCGATATAGTCAATCATATTGAGTGTCGGAAAAAAACGAAAATCCGTATTGCGTGAGGTCTTTGAGACGAATCGAATTCTCTCCGCACAAAAGCAATTTTTCTGCGCGAAAGTGGCGCAGTGTATGCACACGACACACGACACTTTACGGAAAAATTCGTGGCGAAAAAAACGCCACGTTCAATCATAGCACGGCGGCTTTTTTTATTTTAGAATTTATTTTTAGATTTTTTTTATCAATGAATTGCTTCAGAAGCAATTCATTGATTAAAATTAGAACTGGAAATTTAAAACATGATTTGTTTGAATTTATAGTTTTTTTCATTTGAATCGGAAATTTTCAATTCTTTTTCTTCATTTGTGCTTATTTTTTTCTGAACTACAAATAGAGCAATCGTCTCATAATAAATAGAGAAACATTCTTGAGTGCGCCTACAGCAGACGTGGTCTCATTGGGATCGCCAGACACCTTTTCGAGTACCTTATTTACTTATTTTCGGCTTTTCTTTCATGATCATCGCCAGAATGCCTTTTTGAAGATACCGACAACGGAACCTCTCATTTTCTTCATTTTTTGTAATATATCTCGAAATTTTATTACTCAAAAAAGTCTTCTGAATCACCCGAATGAGCCGAAAACTGTGCTGGAGTACCATCAACTTGATTTTTCGGTCATAAGAAAGTCTATCGATCATTTTCTACTGTTAAACCCAACAATGCCTCATTTTTTCAATTTCTCAAGATGTTCAGCTTTTTTTAGCGATCCTAATCTGAGTGTGCACCATATCGAAAAAGCTCAGATCTATTCTCTTTCTCAAAAATTGAGTTCGAAAAAAATACATGCTCAGATACTTGTCCATGAAAACCTTTCGTCATGAATTTATATGTGCACTTTTGTCTTTGACCAGACTTTTCTGAAAGCTATCATCTTTCTTTTTATCCGATTGAGATCAAACCAGTACGCAGGAGTCTATTATTCAGCCCACGATGCTCAGAATATATAAAAAATTTTGTTTCTGTGTTTCTTCCTTTACCTTCAAAAAAAAAACGGTTTCAAGAAATTTCAGTAGAAGGGAGAGAGACAAAGGAGCAAATGTTGTCTAGAAACCTCTAAATGTTCCATTTCCCAGCAAAATGTGAATGGAATCGGTTTCGTTTATTTTTTCCGAAGCCTCGTAAGATTTGAATGGCAGGGGTTAACAAGGGGACAGAAAAAGCGACCAAACTTTATAAATTGGAAAGAAAGGCCACGGTCTTGCGGTAAAAGAGACACCGGCGGAACCAGGCTCCTCGTCATCTTTTCAAAAAATGGCAATGCGCCAAGAAGCGAAAACTGTCCCTTTTTGCATCAGATGGACTTGCTGATATCAGAAATTGTGAAAAAAAATTGGTATGAGATAATTAAGGATCACAGAAGAACTTCTGATTGGACTGAGAATGTGATTTTTTTTGTCGACTTCAATTTTCGAAATAAAGGTTCCTGAAAACCAATGACTGCTCGATTTTTTGAAAAATGTCACTAGGATCTTATTTTAGGACAGAAATGAAGCTTGACACTGCGTCATAACTATGGACACGTTTCGTTTCGTCCGGATTCGAGCTTTTTTTTCATCAAAAGTCTTCCCTGTGCACATTTATTAAATTTTTTCTCAGTTTGGATTCGTTCTGCCTTGCAAAAAAACTGAAACTGCAAGAAACGAAACGTGTCTATAGTTATGACGCAGTATCAGGCTACATCCAAAAATAATCATAGTGGCATTTTTCAAAAAATCGAGCCGTCGTGTATTTTTTAAACTCAACAGATAGTTCGATTCATTTTTTTTCCAGTTCAACCCATTCTAAACCTTTTCGCCCAAGACCTCCTTTCCATTTGGACAAACGAAGAATCTGTGAAGTTCAAAAAAAAGAGGCCGAGCGACGGTCGGCCGGTGGAAGGGACGCCGACGGCACCAGGCTCCTCGTCATCTTTTCGAAACATGGCAACACGCCAAGGCTCAAATTCTGTCCCTTATTGAATCAGAAGGACGTTCCAGAATAGCTCTATTCAGAAAAAAAGAACTTCGGGTTCACCGAGAGTTTAGGAGAGGTTCATCACAAAAGAGTTGGACTAGAAATCATGCTGTTTCGTATAAAAATCTACTTTTTTGGGTGGTAAAAAAGCTTTTCGACTCGTAGTTACACATTCCTAGATGCTTTGGGAGTTTTCGATGAAAAGAAAAAAAGCTATTTTTGGTAATTTTTTTGGATAGAAAAGAGCTCATTTCTTTACTGATAAGCAGCCGAGATCTTGAAACAACGAGCAGTAACTTTCTCATCCAAAAAAGGAGATGTTTATACAAAAAAGAGAAATTTACCTGGTGGCATTTTACCTGTGGGCTTGCAGGTTTTTCAAAAAGCGTACCTATTGATCCATTCCAAGCTTCATTCTCTCTTTCTTCAAGCCAAAAAAAAAAAAAGACCATTTTTCCATTTCTTAGGTCAACCCGCACATGACCGCCTTATTTTCTTTTTCGGAAGGGAAATGTGTTTTGGCACAGTGTTGCTCAGTGTTGCTCATGCCAGCTGGTGACGCGGAAAGAATATTCCTACATTTTTTTCTTTTCCAAGGCATCTGTGGGACGTGTAACTGTGAGCCGAAACACATTTTCCCATCCGAAAAAAAGAAAGATGTTTACACAAAAAGTGCGGTTGACCCGTGAGAAGTTGACGTCTTTGGCGAAGGAATGGTATTTTATACCATTGTTAGTTTTTTTAGAGATCCCTATAGGGGTTAGGGGATAAATAGCCTCTTTAGGGGTCGAAAAAGTGGTCCCTATAGAGGCGAAATCGAGGAGGTCCCTATAGGGGTGTTTCACTTTGATTAAAAAAACGCTTATTTTTTCTGTTTTTCGCGTGGAAATACTTGAAATTATCGACTAGCATTTCCCCTGTAGAAGCCACTAACAGAAATCCCTGGAGGGATCTCTTTTGCAAGCTTTAGTGGTCCCTTTAGGGGTTGGTAAAGTGGTCCTTTATCATTGAATTTTGTGAATTTTATCGCTCACTTGTAAAATAATAAATCCAATAAATTCCGAACTGGGCTCGGAATTTTTTTATCAAATTGATCCTTGTTAACCTATCATGAAGCTTGGGAGGAACTGATAAATACAAATTTCAAAAACATTTTACTCAATCAACAAAATAATTTTCTCAAGAAATCTATATATCATTTATAGTGCAACTCCTTTGTGTTTCTTTTTCAACCTGAACCCTTGGAAAAATCAAAATAAAAATTTTTCTTCAAAAAAAGCTTCTGTGAGACTTTTTCTGAGGCAGAAAGGGACAGTTTTCGCTTCTTGGCGCCTTGCCATTTTTCGAAAAGATGACGAGGAGCCTGGTGCCGCCGGCGTCCCTACCACCGGCCGACCGTCGCTCGGCGTCTTTTTTTTTTTTTTTTTGAACTTTCCAGATTCTTCCATTCGTCATAATAGAAAAGGCATTTGTGGCAAGAGAAAGCTCTTCTTGTTTTTGAACTTTTAGCTCAAAATGACAGAATAGTTGAAAAAGAACTGAAGCTAACTTGAAAGTGGAAATCGAAAGAACATTATAGAGAACAAAATAATCCATTTTATTGAGCTTTAGTGATTCCTTTTCATTCCGAAAGCGTATCTTTAAAAAAAATGCCCAGTAGGGTTTTAGGTCTCCATCGATATTTTCTTCACTAACTATTTGTGAAATAACTCACAGCCTTAGAAAAGATCAATTTGAACTGAAATAGAACAATTTAGACCGTCCCCAGGCTTGTGCGTCAGGCCGGGCTTCGAAAGAAACCTTAAACTTCATTTTGAAAAAATTTCACGGAAAAATTACTTTTACTTGTTGAATCATAGTTTCTCATAACTTGAGAAAAAATAAGCAAAAATACCACTTTTCTCGATAAAAAAGCGAGAAATTCGACTTGAATACGATTCAAGTTTTTTTGGGCCGGGTCGGCCATTTTCGCTTAAGGCCTCCCCAGGGCCGGGCTTGGGAAGTGGCCGGGGGGCCGAGAGGTTGACGGGCCGGCCCTCGCACAAGCCTGATTGTCCTCTAATAGAAAAAGAAGCATTAAACGCTTCTTGGCGTCTTGCCATGTTTCGAAAAGAGGACGAAGAGCCCGGTGCCGCCGGCGTCCCTTGCACCGGCCGACCATCACTCGGCGTCTTTTTTATTTGAACTTTACAGATTCTACCGTTCGTCCTAATAGAAAGGAGGTCTTGGGCGAGAAGGTTTTGAATGGGTTGAACTGGAAAAAAAAATGAATCGAACTATCTGTTGAGTTCAAAAAGTACACGACTGCTGAAAATTATCTTATTTTTGGACGGGAGGTGTCTGACACTGCGTCATAACTATAGTCTATAGTTTATAGTCTATAGACACGTTTTGTTCCATGCAGTTTCAGTTTTTTTGCAAGGCAGAACGAATTCAGACTGAGAAAAAAACCAATAAATGTGCCCAGGGAAGATTTTTGATGAAAAACAAGTTTTTGAAATCCATCTTTATCTGGAAAAACGGAACGTGTCTATAATTATGACGCACTGTCAAGCTTCATCTTCCGTCCGAAAATAAGATCCTAGTGACATTTTTCAAAAGAATAAGCATTAATTGGTTTTTTTGGAACCTTTATTTCAACAATTGAAGTCGACTAGAAAAAATCACGTTTTCAGTTCAATCAGAAGTTCTTCTGTGAGCCCCAGATCTGATGCCAATTTCGAATTTTGTCCACAATTTCTGAAATCAACAAACCCATCTGATAGAAAAAGGGACAATGTTTGGCTCTTGGCGCCTTGCCAGTTTTCGAAAAGATGACGAAGAGCCTGGTGCCGCCGGCGTCTCTTCCACCGGCCGACCGTCGCTCGGCCTCTTTTTGTTTGGACTTTCGCCAACACCTTCTAGATTCTTCTTTATAACATCCTAAAATTTGAATCCGTAGTATTGAGATATAACTTTCTACTATATATATAATTCATTCATTTTCATCCAAACCAACTCCATTTTTTCTTTCCGCTCTCAAAGTCTAAAACCCAGAGGAGACTTTAAAAACGTTCCTTTTTTGAATTTTCCTTAGCCATCTTTAGACAAACTATCGCTTCTAAAAAATCTTTTTTTCCATTTTTTTCCAGTTTAAAATAGATAATTTAAGCTTCAGAAAAACTTAGGTTCGTTATTATTCCATTCAATAAAGTCCCTCTTTCTCCATTAAATTTTTCCTATTCATTATCTCATTCATAACTTTTCTTTGGTCTATTCATTATCTCATTCATAACTTTTTTTCTGGTAAACCATAGTTTCTACTTTCTTCGGTCCCATTTCGTAAGAGACGTCGAGGAGCCGCTGCCTCGAAGCTCCGCCCAAACTAAGCCCCGCCCATCCGACTCACTCGGCGCCGGCAGACCGTCGCTCCACGCCTTTGTCATCCTTTCTAGATTTTTCCAAAAATTCTTTTTTCACTAGATTTTTGGTACCATAGAGGCCTTGGAAGCCCATGTATACTCGAAATTCGGACAAATCGGCCAGCTTTTTCCATTTTTTAGCTATTATCTTCAGTATCAGCTTGAAATGTAGATTATTGATGACCATTCTTGTTTCGAATTTCTTTTTTCTTGTTTGGGAAATGATCCTAAAGTCAAGCGCTACTTTCTGATTGATACAGTAATTCTCTGGACCCCTACAAAACCCGTGCAGGAACTTTTGGAGAGGCCGCTTTGAATATCATCGCTGGTTTTCTTCATTCCAAAAGTTCATCTCAAAGGTTTTTGGGCTACCAATATTTTTAATCCAATCAGAAGAAGGTGCAAAAACTGTGGGATCATTATTTTTTCACAGAGGAAACGAATTTTTGAAATAAGTCGGGTCACAATTTTACATATTTCTGCTGGTACCTTGGAAAAAAATAAATTGCGAAAAGCTGGGGCTATTTTCTCGAGAGGGTTAATTTTCAAGGTCTCTTTTTTTTCATTTTTTCAAAAATTGGAACCAAATTTATTGATTTTTTTCTCACATCCTTCCTAGATTTTTTTAAAATAGTTTTTCAGATCCCTACAGTAAGGCGATCATTGTTCAAATTCGAATATTTGTATCATTTTTTTCAATTCTTTTTTTCAACCTCGGAGCTGACCAGCTAGCTCTTCCGAAAGGAAGGGTGCAATATTTTTTTGCACGAGGCTTCAAGAATTTTTCTCTTCATTTTTTTCTCAAAAATCTAGAAAAATCATAGATTCAGTAATATCAAGTCTTATCCTAAATACGAAGCTGATGCCACTTTTTCAAATATTTTTTTCATAATTTCCCCTGAAAAACCCAAAAAGTCAGTATTTTTATTTTCTATTGGCCGAGACGATTACAAAAAAAGCTTCGATTTTTCTTGATGAATAGTATTTTAATTAGAACTTTGCATAATTTTCAGTATTTTTTTCTCAATTTTTTTCCCTTTGGTGTTCAAATCAGAATTGATTTTCCCAAGGTCTCAAAAAAATTTTTCTCTTCGAATAAAAAAATGTTTTGTCAAATTTCTTTCCGGGTCAATTCTTCTCAATCTTTAAATGAAAGAATCGATTTTTTTTAATCTTAGAAAAATTCCTACAAATATACGATCCTAGCAGTAGGAAAGAAATAATACCAAAAATAAACTACAAATTTCTGGTTTTAAAAAATGGATAAAGCAAAAACGCGGAACCAGCAAATCAAGCGGTTAGAAATAGAAAAATGTTTTATTAATAATTTTTTTGATTACAAAGAAATTAATACAGTTATTTTTCTTAAACCTGAAAAAAGCGTGAAAAGAGACAAATGCAAAAAAATTGGAAATTACAAAGACTCTAATTTCAGAACAAAAAAAAAGTCTGTTTTGGTGGTTTTTCACATCCCTGAGAGGCAAAAGACAGGATATATTTATCCAAAAAAATCCAAAAAATCAACTGGAGCCGAGCATAATTTTTCGCCTTTTTTTCATTTTCTTGGAGCTAGTTTTTACGGCTTTTTTTCGTCTTAAAATCACCCAAGATCTCAAAATTCTTAACTTTTTAAAAAAATTAAATTTTTTTGGGTGAAAATATTCTCTCAAACTTGAAAAATTAGATTCTTTGAATCTAGATAAGGAGACGGACAATTTTTTTATTTTTCTTCAAAAATTCAATAAAATTTACAGCTTTTCATTCAAACCTATATCCGACGGACCAGGTCCTCTCAACTTTTGAAAAATGGGAATCGAATGAAATTAGTTTAATTTTTTTCCTAAATTTCTTCAAAATTTGAGATTTTCAAAGATTTTCTTTTCTCGAAGGGGTCTAAGAATTCGAAGTTCATTCCGAGCTATGTACAGAAAAAATAGTGAAATCTCGCTGAGACAAGAGAAAGACCAGAAAAAATGGAGCCGAGCATAATTTTCGCATTTTTCCCCTCTCGGAGCTGGTTTTTAGCCGCCTTTAAACCACCCGAGACCTTAAAACTCATTTTTTTTTCCTACCCTCGGAGAAATATCAAAAAAGATGTTCACGAGACCTCGAATCGATATAATATTTTTTTTTGGTCGAAAATATCCATTTCAAAAATTAGCAATTTTAGAACTAGCCAAACTCCAACAGTTTCCTGATATTTTTTAGTCCTTTTTGGAGCTCACAAAAACTATAAAAACGAGAATGTCCGTCTGTTCGAAAATACACTAGTTACTCAAACCCATTGATTTAAAAATTGAATAGAAAAAAAGCCTGAAAATTGAAAAATTACCTAGCTAAATTCGAATTTAAATTCAGTCAATGTTTCTCCGCCTTGGTACTACCACCAAAAAGAGTCCAGTCGGTCTCTGATTTTCAAATTTTTATACAAAAAAAAACTCAGGCCATTATTTCGGTATTCTTCTACCCGAACAGCCAAACAAAAGTTCGTTAGGCATTTTTTCATTCTTAATAAAAATAAAAATGGATTTAAAACTGTTAAAAAAAAGCTATATGAAAAAAAGTAAAAACCATTGAAACCAGGCCGAACATACATTTCGGTGCACCCTTGGAGCATTTGTTATTTTAAAATTTGCCCAAGGTTAACCATTTTTTGAAAATTTTTTATTTTCCTATCTTGGAGCATTCATGGTCATTCTAGCCACAATAGTGCATAAGACTTCAAATTTTATTGCGAATAAAAATTTTTTCAATGCTTTTATAAGTATTAACGCCCAAGAAAGCAGTTTTTTTATCCGAATTTAGCTGAATTAACTTCCATTCTTTTTAAACATGATTTATAAAAATAGACTATTTTTTTGCGATTTAAATATATATATTTATATACCCTACTGCCGTTCTTTATATTAAAAAAACAAGTTTCTTTTTAAAAATTTCAATCACGATTAGACCTCAAAACTGATTTTTAAAAAAATAATTTTCAAAAAAACTCTTCTAAAATTTTTTTAAATTACAATTCAAAAATCGATCAATGAAATGAATTTTAAAAACTATTTTTTTACGATAAATTCAGGGATTTCTTTAGAAAAATTGCTGAAATTAAACAAACATTTTTTTTAAAAATTTTTTTGCAAATCAAGTATTGAATCAGTATTACGCGCGAGGTGAAAGTAAAGAAAATTTTAAGATTATTTAGAAATTCGGTGGCGAGAAAAAAAAATGACTTCATGAAAACAACCAAAGCAAAACTAACTCAAGCCGAGCACATTTTTCGGTATTTTTTATTTTTTCTTAACTCGAAGCAAGGTTCAAAATTGAATTTTCACGAGTTCCAAGTCATTAATAATACTTTTTATAAATTTTCCTTGAAACGATTTTTTTAGGAATAAAAGGAGGACGAGGCTTCGAAAAACACCCTCAATTTAACTTATTCGATCACTTTCTTTGACAAAAACTCTATGAGAAAAAAATATTTATTTTACTCATTAAAGCAAAAATTTAATGGATAGAAATTCGCCAACCACAAAAGAAACTGACCAAAACGAATCATACGGTTAAAAAACTTAAGCCGAGCACATTTTTCGGTATTTTTTTTCCATTTTTTTGCCCCGGAGTAATGTCAGCAATAATATTCACGGGGTTTTAATGGACTTTTTCTTGATTTTTCCTATCATTTTATCCTCGGAGCAATTTCAAAGACGATTTTCCCGAGGCCCTCAAAAAAATATCTTTTTAAATCAGAAAAATTTTTTTTTGTCCCCAATGAAAAAGCCTTTAATTAAATTTTTCAAAAAAACGAAAAAAATTGATTATGATCATTTTAAATCTCCTCAAAAAAAGAATTTGTCCATTCCTGCAGATCAACAAGATCCCATGTTCACAACAGAAAATACGAAACCATTATTTCTTCATTCCAAAAAAAGAAATAGAAAAATATTATAAGTTTATCATCGCATTGAAGACACAATCAAGCAAAAAAATCATAAAAATTAATTTTTTTCAAAAACCAAATAATCCTTGCCCTGATAATGAAGAAACTGCGGTTTCGACGACAGAAAAATACGAAATAATTATTTTTTTCGAAACAAAAAGAAATAGAAAAATATTATAAGTTTATCATCGCATTGAAGACACAATCAAGCAAAAAAATCATAAAAATTACTTTTTTTCAAAAAAACCAAATAAAGCCGGACATACTTTTTCGGTATTTTTTTCACATATTTCAAATGTTATTTTTTTCAATTTAACCTCGGAGAAATATCAGAGATGATGTTCACAAGGTCTCAAATTAAAATTATTTTTTTAGTTCAAAAAAATACATTTATCATCGTTTCTACAAGCTAGAAACTAATTGGAAAAAAACTCTTTTTTTCCACTCAGATGCTATATTTGAGCAAAGATACCGAAAAAAAGAAAAATATAAACACTTTCACTTCTCCAAGATTAAGCGGCAAAAAAGGAAATAAATTATGGAACAGCATTTTTCGGAAAGTTCAAAAAAATCCAAACAAGAAAATATAAAAAAACTCGGTCGAAAAAAAAAACAATTTCAAAAAAATCTCCAGCAATGCTTCTTCCGCGAAGAAAAATCCTTTTTGATAAAAAAAAAATTTATAAAACAAATTAAGCCAAACATAATTTTTGGTATTTTTTCTTCCCTCGGAGTCTTTCAGTAATGATAAACACGAGGTCTTTATCCATAAATCAACTTTTTTTTTGCTAACCTTTGAAACTTTATTTATTCCCATAAGCCACTCGGAGCAGGATTTGAGGCCTTTTCTAAAAATCACCCGAGAACTTAAATAAAACATTTTCAATTTAAATTTTCATTAAATCAAAAGTATTTTTCAACTCGATGGACAAATTTGGAGCAAAGTTTTTTTTTTAAATTGAAGGTCAAGCCGAATATTTTTAATTCTGATCCAGCTCTTGGTTCGTCCGTGGCCATAGTGCTCCTCGGTTTTCAGATCACAGAACCAAGAAGTGCCGATATTGTAGAGCAAGAGGATCCTTCTCTGTGACCATCCTGTGGAAGCGGACTGGCTCCGAAGGAAGCTCAATTCATTAGATGACGGAATCTCCAACAGACAACGTCGGCAGGGCCCCACAATCTCCCTTTAGGTTTCAGTGAACATCTTCTCCCTGCGGAGTGTCAAAACTCAGGTTCTGTCCATCAAACCAAGCGTTCAGAAACCTTTCAGACGCTTCTCCACGTCCATCTTTTTCCCCGACGATCTCCATCTTCGCTCATCATCTTCCTTTTGATTTAATAATTGATGGATTTCGGCGTTTTTTTAAATGAACCTTTCCATAATTCGACTTGATTTCCTTGCACTGAAACGGAACAAAAAAAGAAAAGGGACACTCCATAACCCGCGTAATAAGCTTCCTTCCAGAAGAGATGTGGCTCTCTAGAGCTGAGATCAAGAGAAGTAATAAAAAAATTGAACATTCTCAACAGCTTGAAAAAGGCAAAAAATAAAATTCAAATCAAGCCGAGCATATTTTTCGGCGATTCTCGGAGCATTTTCTGGCGTTTTTCAGCCAGAATTTTGCACGAAGACTCAAAAAATCTTTTTTTTATTCAACTCGGTGCCAAACTTTAAAATTGAAGTTATACACGAGATTCAGTCACAAAAAACTTTCTTTTAACCGATTTTTCACTGGAAGTTATTCGAAAGATTCTTCTGGAAAAAAATTTACGATGAGGCTGGGAAACGACCGAGTCAGGAAAACCGAATCGCGAAAAAAACCACAACAAAAAAATATTATTTTTTTATTATTCTGACATATTTCTCAAGTAAGCATACTCTCCTGTCGTATGTCCCAGCCGGAAAGAAACTTTGAAAAGTCCTGTCACTAAATGACTCTAGCAATGAAAATAAATCCATTTATTTAAAATTCAATAATGCAAATCATCTTAACTATTTTATTTTCAATACAAGTTCTTCCCAAAAAAACTAGGCATCTACCCCCAATAAAGTTGTTTTATTCTTATGAATTTTCCGCGCTCCTATTTCTCCTTGCCTCCGAAGAGTGAGTGCTCTTGAGTCCACAGCGACTTCCCAACCGTTCGAAGAGTTTCTATAACAGACCCCACGAAATATCTCAGCACAAAAACATCCAAGATCTTCTCGGTCAACATTTTCGACGCTAGAATCAAAATTTCATCCTCTCCACAACTCACAAAAAAAGACCAAAAAAAAAAATTAACTGAAGCCGAGCCTACTTTTCGGTACTTCTTTATTTTTTTCAACTATTCTCGGAGTGGAGATTCGAAAATTTCCACACGAGATCCTTAAAATGACATATATTAATCTCGGAGCATTTTTTTGCCCTAAAAATACACGAGATCACCAATTTTATTCAAGTTTTTCTACGTTTTGCTGGATTTGCAAAACTTCGAAACCACCTTTAAATTTGTATAATTTTACAACAAATTATTGAAAAATTTACTAAAATTCTTCTCATAAACTTGACTTTTGACCGGTGCAAGTGCCTTTTTATTCTCGGTTGAAATTACTACTTTTCAAAATAATTATAAACACCTAAATATTTTTTTAATTTAGAGATGGAAACTCACGACAAAAAAATCACCCATTTTTCGTTTTTTTCTCTTCGTAATATCCCTGAGAGCAAACATTCAAAAATTTCATTTCATGAGGTTTTTAATTTAATTTGAAAGATACCACTCTTCTTACCTTTTTTATAAATCTTTGGACTTTCAAAACTTCCCCTGATATTTCTATACACTGCGTCATTTCATTCTTCCTTTTCCGCTCCATTTTATCAATTCCATAGTAGGAGATCGGCTGAACTCTTGTCCCAGACCGAAGTTGCTGAGAAATTTCAGCTTCAACCACAAAGAGCATTTTTATTTTTTAAAACAGCCTGCCACTTAAAAGAGCCTTATTCAAGTCCTCTATAGAAATAACTTATCGATATTCATCCTCCGCGCAACCAAGCTTTCGGCGTCCCTAGAAGTCCTTAGAGTAGCCAAAAAATAAACGTCGGGCGTGCGACCTAACATATTCCTTTGTCGGATGCCTCCTCATTCCAAAGACAAGAAGAACTTCGGCTTCACAAAAGAGGCGGAGCCAATGGACCGCGGACCAGCCACGCAGCACGATCCTCCTTCGAGACGGAGCGGACGCCGTCCAGATCCCTCGTCTCTAGCCCTATCCTTACTGTTCCCTTTTCCGCCATAAATTTCTATTTATTCGTTGGATCAATGAGCTTGTCGTAATAAGCAACTTCATAAAAATTAGTCCGTCTTGCAATGATTCGATGCTGAGAAATTAAATTTGAGTGTTCTACAAAAAAAAAAAACGATGCAAGGTTTTAATAATGTATAAAACCAAACCAGGCCGATCATAGATAACGGTAAATCCCTCGGAGCATGTTTTACGCTTTACTTTACGGTGTAATGTTGCACGAGGCCTCAAAACTCATTTTTCTTAAATCTACAACGCTTTTTGCTACTTTCACCTCGAAGCAAGGTTCAAAAATAATATTTGCCTTGTCTTTATAGAAAAAAATTTTCACGAGGTTTCCAGTTATCTTTACCTTTTTCAACAGCTTTAAGTTGAAACTCCCAACAAAAAATAATAAGCTAAAATTTTCAACTTTTTATATCCAATTTTTACCTTGAAGTGTTTTTCCGTACTACAGAACCGTCAGAAAAGATACAAAAAAACGGGATTTCAGTCAAAACTTTCTTGTAAGAAGTTCCACCTTCCTGAAACTTTTAAAAGTTGTGACGGTTATTTTTAACACTTTGATGGATTTTCAGTTCCTAGAATAAAAAAGCAGTTTCAGAAACCTTCAGACTGACCAGACCCTCTGCTTCTGCACGATCTCTTACCATATCCTACGCAGTTATTTCAAAAGTTCTAACTGTAAAGCTTCCAGAACTCGCCGTCTAAAACCTGTAAAAGCCAGCCAAAACGGGGCCAGCAACAACATCAGATCTGGCGGCGGACGCGCTGCTGTCTATCTCTCTATCCCTTGTTTTATTTTTTAACTTCATCCAACAGTTGGATTCCAACTACTCTTCCTCCGGCGACCACTGTGCCCCAAGACTTATCCCAGCCTATTCCGCTCGCGACGTCGCGAACGTTTGGACAGAGCAAAAATATTCGACGCCAAGAACCTTAAGCATGCCGTGATCCTAGACCTGATAATGACGCACCAAATCGTTCAGATGATAACAGAAGGTCGAAGCGACCACATCACAAAACTCGAGAAAGAGATCAGGAAGGTCTCTTTAAAGGTTCCATCGGCCTTGGGTGGCGGAATGCGAGCGTCGTCGAAAGAAATTTATTCGTTTCCAACGAGTATGATCCCAAAAGAATTCATCCGGAGCGGATTCACCCGCGATTACTGGGAGAAGACGAGAAACCAACCACGGAAACTTTTTTCAGAAATCCCGCTTGGAGCAGCTTCCAGACCAAACCGGGAGAGGGTTCGACGAAATGTTCAATGATGATGACGACGATGACTGGGGTTCATGATGAAAAGTAGAAAATGACACCATGGAGAGTCCTGGGCGTGGAATCGGCATATGACCCGAAAAAAGGCCATCATGCTTCTTCGAAGACACAAAGTCAAAACATCGTCAAAACGAACTCTGCGGTCAAACATGACCCCATCAACAGGACGCCAGGATGATTCTTCTCGGACACGAAACCAATACTCGTCTTGCACGACGAAAAAACTTCGCTCCGCCTAGCAACCAATACAACCCAAGGAACAAACCGCCTTCTCTTTTTGATCGCTCTGACCCGGTGACCATCCTTGGCAAACCCTCTACGACCTGACTACGAAGAGACCCGCGTGGCAGGCAGAACCGAAGTTGCCAATCCAGCGGCAGCAACTAGAACCAGTCATCTACACTTTTCTCAGAACCAGAGAAGTTCAGTAGGAATCCATTTGACTCTGAATTTTCATCCTACTCATTCGTGTCGACACCGACTCAAAGGTGGTCGCCTCCCCGCCATTCAGAAGAAAACGAGGACTCACAAAAACACAGAAAATATGGAAACTCAAACGGAGCCGGTTCTATCAGATCGAAGCAGCGTTCCGTGCTCACATAAAGGAGATCGACGACTCAACAGACATCCATTCCGAGGCGGGAACCGTCATTACTTTTTCAAATAAAAAAAAAAGAAATATAAAAAAACTTGTAAGTTTATCATTCCACTGAGAGAAACTATCAGGTAAAAAATTATAAAATCACTTTTTCAAAAAAAAATAAACCAAATCAAGCCGAACACATTTTTCGGTATTTTTTACATATTTAATGCCGTGTTCAAAGTAATTTCCGCGAAATGCAAAATGATCTCTGACTCTCCAAAATTTAGTGATCTTTTCCTTTCTCTAACGGGTATTTTGCATTTCGCGGAAATTACTTTGAACACGGCATAAATGTTATTTTTCAATTCAACCTCGGAGAAATATCAGACATGATGTTCACAAGGTCTCAAATCGATTTAAATTCACTTTTCACTCACATTTTCCTTCTAACAATATTTCTCATCCATTTCACATCCATCCTAATTCATTTTTTAATTCAAATTAATTAATCTCAACTCATCTCAGGCGGGGATTGTCGACACCGACTCGAAGGTGGTCGCCTCCCTGCCACTCAGAGGATGACATGGCTGGCTCGCCAGGGGAACGACTAGACCAAGGACCTCCTCCAGTCCTACACACAATTCTTCTCCACTGCGCTAAGATATTTCTGATCTAAAGGTTTTATATTCATCTTAAAGCAAATAAGAAAATAAATTGAATGAGAACCACTTTGCGGCGTTCGAAAAAAAGTTCTAAAAAATAAAGAAATGAACAAAATGAAGCCGGGCATACTTCTCAGTTTCTTCTCCTTTTCTGCCTCGGTGCAAGACCGTAAGTGATGTCCACAAGGTTTTTAACAAGTTCCAATGAACATTTTCTTGATAGCTTTCTGAAAAATACTTTTTCAATCGATCGTTTTCTCCTTGGATTTCAGAAATGAACTTCCCGTTAAATCGCAAACTGCTACTCCCTGACGTCATCCCTATGACATCATCTTCATTTGCAAAACTTGCGCACGCAGCCATATCATTTTATTCATTTTTTACGTTCAAATTCATAAAATTAGATTCGACGTGAAAACTTTTCCGGTCACATGAGAAACAGAAAGATAACACACTTGAAAATCCCCTTTTGATTGGAAACTTTTTTTTATTCTTCTATTTTCTTACTTTTTTTTAGAAACCTTTTAAAGGTTTGGAATAATCCGAGGCGTCGAGGCCCACGCCTACGCACAGTGTGCTCCTTTAATTTTTTTTTTGGGAAATACATTTCGCAGATTTTTTCGCTACGCGTATCAAGTTTGCAAATCGTTTAGAGCGACCTGATAGTGTTATTAGTGTCCACTTTTTGAAACTAAATGCCTTTTATGTCAAGTATTTCATTTATTTGACGAATTTTTTACTGTGGCTCAGTTTTTTCGAAGCGAGCCACAGTCGGCTTCGCGCTATGCGCGCTCCGCCTCCGTGTGAAGCCTTAAAACTAAGCCT
Organism: Caenorhabditis auriculariae; assembly: GCA_904845305.1. Classification (NCBI taxonomy): domain Eukaryota; kingdom Metazoa; phylum Nematoda; class Chromadorea; order Rhabditida; family Rhabditidae; genus Caenorhabditis; species Caenorhabditis auriculariae. The sequence goes on along the minus strand of CAJGYM010000014.1, from coordinate 852,366 downwards.
ATTTTCTTAAGTAATGCATGAACCTGTAGGCGCAGTTTTAATGCAAAGTCGCAATTCAGGCTCCTCCCATTCTTCAATTTTTTCAATCTCAATTTCAATTCATATCAATTTATTCAGTCTTCAGAGTAAGTTGAAGAAAATCTCTGCTGAATCATGGTATAATCGAAGAGTTAGTCGTCGGCGCGGGTTACGGTCCACAATTGTTGTCCAATACGTCCCGGAGTGACAGCTAGCGTTGGGAAATAATGTTGGCCCGTTAGTAGTACCAGCGAATAAACTGCTTCACCATGTTGGAACAGTACGGCGCCCAGCTTGTCCAGGGCTGACGGGCGTCGGAATATTATCCCATGAGAGAGCGGCAAAGAGACCGACCAGTCGACGTGATGAAATGAGATAATAATAATCTTCTGAATCATGTTCACGTGAATAAAATAAATATTTCGATTACGCTTATTTCTTGTGTTACGAATGGTGTCATGAAATGACGTCAGGGAGTAGCGGTTTGCGATTTAACGAAAACTCAGAAATGATACTTAAATTTTTCAGATATTAAATAAAACTCACGTAAAATAAACTTGAATAATCAGTCAATCGCTTCGAAATAGAAAACGTAAACGGAAAACTATGACTTCGAAAATCAGCTGGTCATTCCACGATTCGTTCGGCAAGTTCTTTCTGGACCTCCGGTTTGAGCGTGGGTTTTTCTTTAGCTTGCTTACCTATGTTATTCATTTACAGTTGTCGACCAGAAGAAAAGTTCAAATATGAAGACCTGCATCAGTTTGGTCGTGATGACGTTGATCGTCAGCTTTAGGTCCACCGACGCCGACAATAAATTCAAAGTCAGTTTTTTTTCGACCAGAAAAATGAATTTTTTTGAACGTCTGTGAGTAGACGAGATCGCCTATAAGAAAAATGAGGGTGCCCCCCGAATTGGACCTGGATGGCGAGCACCCCTGGGGCTAGCCACCAAAGATAAAAAAGTTTTTTTTTTGAGCTACCGTAACACTATAGCTAGGGACCACAGACCTATTTTTCGAACTCAAGCTAGCTTTTTGTTTTTTTTATAAAAATAATGAATTTAACATGTAGTATGCGGAAACAGAAAAGAAAAACGAACAATATTAAGAATAAGAGGAGAAAACAATATTTAAAAGTAATTGAAAAGCAAAATTTTTTGCACTGAAAATTTTGTTATGCGGATTCTCATGCAATCTGCGCGCACTCCTATTTGCAAGGGCGGCACAGTTTCAGGAGCCAAAAGAGAAAGTTTTACGAGCTGTAATTCCCCTTTACCATCACTTTCGTCTCAGTGACTGCACAAATACAGCCTACAGTGCTCTTTGAGTCTCATGAAAATGTAATTTCGCCCACTTTTTTTCACTTTTTTTGTTGAAAAAATTTTTTCGGCGATTTTGAATTTTCGATTTTATTGCTTTATTTGTTTGAAAATTAAAAGCTCTCATAAATGAGTTAGAAAAAACGCGTGTCTTCGACCGGGAAATGTTTCAAAACAGCTCGCAAAAAATTCTCCAGCTTTTTTACCACTCAAAACAGTACATTTGCTCGTAGTTGTCAACAAGTATTATTTGAGCAATGTTTTTCTCAATATGAAAAAAGCATAAAAACCTTCTAACACTGCATTGCAATTGAGAAAAACAATTTTTTTGACTTTGCGCGCCTCTCAATTTTTTTTCGGCGATCATAGAATTATTATTTTTTTGGCTTAAAAAATTTCATTTACTCTTTATAAGTAGTTTTCAAAAAAATCAACTTTGTCCGCGACCTACATGAATATCAAAACGCAAAACTAAGTTTATTTTTCGAACTCGCATCACTATTCCGTACGACATTCCGTTGAAACACATGGAAAATACCTAAAAACCTTTTCAACGGAAAGAGGAACCTTTTCTACATGTATGCTGAAATTTTCATCATTTTTCATTGTTTCTATCGGCTGTACGAAACAATCAAAGACGGAATACCAAAATAAATCTCAAAAAAGCTGCGATTTTAAAAATGATTCGACCCGGTTGTGATCAACCTACGTGTGGTGCGGGTCACCAGAATTTATTCTTTTTTTCTAATACGCTGTGTTGATTGGCGGAGATTGAGTGGTTTTCAGGTGACATTGGACTTCACGCCTGGTGGAAGTGTCGCTTTGGCTAAGTTTTACACCTTCCTGCAGTCCATCCGGCTGATCGCCACGAAAAAGGACGAGACAGGCCTTCAAATTGTCGGCGGTGGCCTGTGCACGATTTCGAGCCGTCCAACGCTCTACGAACCCTTCCAAAGATACATCAAAATGTGGACGGAGAACGAATGCGGCTTTGATGGGGTAAAAGACGCTTGAATAAAGAAAAAATGAGAACAATTATGTTTTCGTGCATGTAGGTTTAGATGTCAACATAGCTTTTCTTCGAAACTTAACGGGTCACTTCCAAGAAAGTTTTCCTTTGGTAATGTCCTTTTTTTAAGCTTTGCTTCGCGTCGCCACAGTGTTTCGAAACGGGTGAGCGGCGAAAAAGAAAATGGTCAAATGACAAAAAACCGAATTCCTTCTAATGCAACGCGTTGCGGCGCGTGTTAACCCCTCAAAATTTCATTCACTTTCAAAACACTTTTTTCTGCTCTTCTTGCGTATTTTCCGCTTTACCACGGTTTTTTCGATTTCCAGTATGTTTTGAAAAACGTGTTCAACGCGCTTTTTCAAACTTTGAAGGGATTTTCGACTGTTATCGGCAAGAAATTCTGTTAAAAATGACATTGTTGGTGATAACTTGATTCGCACAAGTCATTTCTCCTTTTTTTTTGTTTAAGAATCTTCAAATGGACTTTCTTAAGAGAACTGCTTTGAGATTTTTCTCAATTTCCTCTCTTGACCTTCTAATTGACGAAGTTTTTTTTTGGAAAACGACACTTTGGGAGATATTTAGAGCTATTTCGTCACTTTTTGATTCGAATTAATATCTGTCATTTAATTCACAATACAGTCCTTCGAAAACTGGCGAGAGCCTAGAAAAAACATTTATTGCTCTTTTTTCAAATCAATAAATCCCCGCGCTCCTATTGCAATAAACCGTGCCGCCCTTGCAGTCTGTCACGCCTACTGACCACGGCAGCCGCCTGTTTGGAAACACTGGTCGCATTTCTAACTGAATTTGTTGCGCAAAAGTCGTATTTCTATTGAAATGTTACGAGATTTTCAAGTAGGTAGATCTATACGCAATTGAAAAGCTCTACAATGGTACATCAAATTTTCGAAATCCATATTCAACTGGTTATATGCCTTGAACTTACATGGACATTTTTGTTTCCACCCATTGAACTCGATCATTTCAGGAGCTTGGGACGGACATGCACGTGATTTTGTACTTTGGACGCAACTATATAATGTGGAGAAGCTGGTAAATTGAATAAATAAACACTCAAATGACCTGATTTTAAGGGCCTATGAGGCACTCGAACCCTACTACGCAATGAACAAAAAAGTCCTTCCGGATCGAAATAGCTATGTACGAAGTTAACAATTGAGACCAGACCGCTCAAATCGCGGACGAAATCCCAGAGAAACGCTTTTTTCAAAATCATGAAAATGCCGCAATTTAAGCTAATAGCCCCCAATCGGTAACTGGGTACCGATTGGAAATTTTATTTTTTACCTTTAATCTTTTTCCGTTTAAGGAGGAGGGATTCCGCGACGGCAACCCTACCGACTTCATTGTCAAGATAACGGCAACAGGAATGGGCAAAACGTTTGTGTGAGTTGAAGTATTCATTTTCCAGCTCGAGGTTCGGTATGTACGAGTTAGACTTGAAACGCCTCTTCCAACTATACTGTTATATAGTCAAGTTTTCCCGACCTTAAAGGCGAGGGAAGCGGGAAAAGGAGCGTGACGCGTGGCGTGCGCGTACGCGGCCCTTGGAAACGACTACTTTGAGCTCGTTTATCGTTCTTTTCATTTATTATTTTTTTAAATCTAGTAGACTTTATGAAACAATTTGGCCTACTTTTTCCGGTGAGGTTATACGTAAAATAACGCCTAAAATTGAGAACGCATGGAATCCAGACTGTTTCATGTTCCAAGTTTCAAGTTTTATAGAAAATTATCCGGGCTCTTTGAAAATACATCGCTGCTCTAAAAAATTGAAAAATAATATCTGAGCTGTTCTGAAACTGATCATTGATTACGAGGCTTTTTTTTGTAATAACACTATTTGAGTGATCTGACTTTTTAAGATTATTTGCCAAGCAAGGTTTTTAGATTACATTTTGAAAGTTTAAGGAAAGACTAGGCTGTTTGGTAGCAAATTAAGTTAATCCTGGTCGTACGGGAAATGCTCGAGTTTTCTCGCGCGTGAGCCGTTTCAGGTCGGACAAGAAACGATGAGCGGCCTTCTTAGTCGGAAAATTATCTCAACAATTTATTTTTCAGGTGGCAGCAAGTTCCTAATGATCGTGCCCAGCTGATGTTGGACCCTTCGAAGAGTGTCTACGACCACGGCATCTACCTCGTCAAGCGTCAGACGACGGGCTTCTCCTTGGAGAACATTTACTACGATCCCTATGAGGTGCGCGGCTACCTCACCTAAAAGACGTCTCTCCAACCAATCGGCCTCCAATTCCTTTTTTCCTTGTCCTTTCGCTTCGGCGTGATGAATAAAAATGCTCAACAGCTCTCCAAGGCTCAATCTCACCTTTCACAATTTTTTTAAAACGATATTTTTGAAAAGTTCTGATGAGATCTGTGCCAAAGACATGAGCGCTTGAAGTTTAAAAAAATGGCTCGGTGTTCGTCATATTTTTTTCGTAAAATGTAGTGAGTCTTGTGCATGCACCGCGGCATTCTCGCACATACCGTGTCCAAAGTTATTTTCATTAAATTCAGAATAATATTTTTAACTTCAGCTGTATTTTTCACTCTCTGGCAGTTGTTTTGAATTTGGCGGAATCACTTTGAACACGGCAACAGAAAAATTGCGTTTTTTTAAAATGATTCGTCTCATGACCCATTGAACATGCGCCTTTAATATCCCCTGTTTACGCTTGTTTCTCATGACGTCACATGGGAACGGAGGAGTTTTGGCTCCGCCTTCTTCATTTTGGCTCCGCCTTCTTCGCAACAAACTGAGAAACACGGATGAACACATTTTGGCCAGAATTCTTTAAAAAAGTTTTTTTCGGTTTTTTTCTATTGTTTCAGATGTTTCCGGAGTAAGTTCCGTTTTTCGGAAAAGCAGGGACTTGGTTTTTGTGTGATGCTCTGAAAAGAAAAAAAATTTCCATTCTTTTAATCAGCGATAATGAAACAACCTCTTTCTTTCAAAGCTCAATCAACCAATAACAATAAACGATTCATGTGGACATTCGTGGCAATAGCAAAGGTCGCCATTGCAAATTCCGAACCGACAGTCCTGTATAGTTTTAAATGAACACTTTTTGGTAGGAAAAGACTTACTTTCAATGCGCACTTTGACTTGCACAAGGCTTGTTCGACGCGTTGCAAAGCTAGACTCGAATTCTGCCTGCAGAAGGACTCTTCTGCAGGGGACGTCGCGGCAGAGGCGACAAGAAGTATCAGTAGCGAAAAAGCCTTCATTGCCACTGAACCTTCTCTTTCATTCATTTAAATCTGATGTCAAGATACAAAAAACAACTGAAACAAGTTTTTAATTCGGTCAAGAGAACCGTCGTGTTTGGTAGACAGAGCTTGAAACTGGGTTCCTCGAAATTTTCTCCTTAAGAGCGAAGTATTATGTTTTTTCTTGGTTTTGATTCGAGCGAACGCGGAGAAATGAGTTTTCCCAAAACAGTTTTGTTTCAACGCCTCTGATGACTAATAGGGTCTCCAATAACTTTTCGGAATTTTCTGGAAATAAAAAACGAAAGCAAGTGTTGAGTTCGGCGGCATGGCTAGAGAAGGAGAATATTATTGTTGTCGAAAAAAATTTTTTTTCAGAAGAATACATTCTGCAGGGTCAAGGTGCAGGTAAACGAAAATAAAGGAAAATGAATGCAGGTAGAATTTTTTTTCCATTGAAAATTTAAAACGGAGTCTGTTGATAAATTCTTCTCTTTGAAGTAATCCTATAGCCAAAAAAATTTTTTTATCAGTTTTTTTTTAAAATAGTAATGTCTCAAAGCTTTTCAATTAACAAAGGTGGATCAAAGTTAAGTTTAGGAAGAAAAACAAATTCTCAAAATTGGGCATCGAAGGCGCAATTTTAAATTAAAAAGTCGTCAGGCTCAAGTAACTTACATATTTTTAGTCAAAAAGTGATTTTTTAGTACTGCTTGAAACACTTGATAACCGTTTTTGAAACGAAAAAATCGTCGATTCGGTGGTGTGAACAGGCGGGGCTTGGCGCTTCCTACTCAAGTTGAAATATGACGAAAATCATCAAGCTATTTTTCTCTTTTTTCCTTCAGATGCCCTCGCAACAAAGTAGAGTAAACTTTTTATATGATTTGAAATCAGGTGAAGAAGAAAGGGTCTTAGCCGAAACTGGGGATTAATCCGGGGAGAGAAAAAATGCCGCCATTCCTGCACATACCGCACTCGCACCTGTCTCTCTTGCACTTTCCAATCAGGCAGCTCTGAAAGATTAAAAATATTTTATGCATATTTTTATGTTAATTGAATGTTGATGAAAAAGAAGGAAACCTTGACTCGACACTGCGCAAAACACAGAGCGTGAGCTCCAACTCTGGTAACATCGTTTCCATCAATTTTGCACGGAAGATCGTCAGCAGAGGCGGTGCTGGCGAAAGCCAAGATGAGGAGAGCGTAGAGGTAGAGAAACTTCATGATTTCTTGGAAAAGTGAAGAACAAGAAATAAGTGAGAGTGATTTTCAAGAGTATTCCATGGATATTTATACTAAACCGTGCCTTCAGAACAACAATCATTCTATTGTTTCACTCTTCGTTTTTTGAACATTTTTCCATTTTTGGCATCCTTTCAACTTCCGGAGAATGTTTTCTTTTTTGAAACAAAAGAAGTTTGGAGAAGTGTTCAAAAAGTCGTGAACTCTTGGATCACACCCAAGAATGCCTTTGAGCCTCGAAAGTATAAAAGTTGGAAGTTTTTCGGTTTCGTCAGATGTTTTTTTGAATTTTCTGTTTTTGATTTTCAAAAAACCTTTGTGTTTATCCAGTTTTGTAAAAAAAACCATTTTGAAAGAGATCTCGCTATTAATGAACAATTATAAGGCGTATTTGAATAGATTTGATTATTTTTCACGTTCTTGACAGAAGGCTCCAGAACTTTGAAAAAATTTTAAGGAAAACTGCAGCTAGAATGAAGACATTCTGTTTGGTGCTTCTGTTCGTCCTCGCCACGACGACTTCTGCTTCCGTCGTCTGCGAATACAACCTCGGGGACATCTTCAATACCGTCCCTATGGACGCCTTGTGTTTTGCTGAGTGCAAGATGAAGGTATTGCCCATCCTTTTTTGCCACTCTTATTTTTCACGATTCAGAACTGCGCCAATGGATGGTGCCAACGTGGGACGTGCCTCTGCGAACGCTGCGGTTAACAAAGCTAGAGAAAATAAAAATACTCCGAATAAAGTCATCAAGTATATTCTGAGAATAAAATTCCTTGAAAAATCAAAACGAGCCTTCGTCTTCTGTTTGAAGGCTTGTTTCAGCAAGATTTTCTTGAAAAAACTTTTTTCTCTCGAAAAAAAACTTTATTCAAGTGGACAAAAATAAACAAATGAACAATCACACAAAAAAATCTCCTTTAAAAGGGGTCATCAGGAATTTCGTGGTCGACGTGTTGTTCAGCTACTCGAACGTCTTCTGGCAGTTCAAGTGCGTATAGTTCTTCTTCTTGCTCTTGTTCGTCGTCCACTGATTCATCGTCATCCCTGTTCTCCTCATCTTCTGGGTTCTGAAAGATCCAGAAGGTTAAAAAATATTTACCAGAAGGCTGCGGCTTCGGGAAATTGAAAAAAAAAAACGTTTGAGCTCATAAAAAGCTTCCTGAATCCAGCTTTAGTTTAAATATGATTTGATAAGAAACTCAGTCAATTTATAAATAATAATATATTTTGAAAAAAATTAGAGGTTCAACTTTAGGCGGTTGAGAAAAGGGATAAAAGAGTTTGGAAGGCTCAAAAAAATCCATTCAAACTTCAATTTCATAAATGCATTATTTTATTTCTGGTTCTGATAGCTTCTTATAAATTTGAAACAAAAAAATAAAAAAAGTCATACCCTTTCAACCAGATTCGGGTGGTCCACCATCTCTTCCTCGAATCCTTCGAGAAGATCAACCTCGAATCGGATTTCGTCGAAAAACGTTGGCCATTCTGGAACAAAAAAATTGTGAAAAACAGTTTTTTTAAAAAAATTCATAAAAATTCATAGTCCGTGCATAAATCAATACTGGAAATTTCGAAAGGAACAACTTTTTCTGTTTCTAAGTTAATGGAAACTTTCTACGACTTGAAAAAAATCCCAAAATCAGATAAACCTCTAGGAATTGTACAGAAGAAAAGAAAAGAAAACAATCGAAGGAGTCACCAAAAAAGGAAATAATGACGGGGTCGAACTTTTTTTGGCACCTCAGTACAGGTCGATAAAGGTCCTTGCCTCAAGCAAACGCGGGTAATTACTGGAGCCTGCAAAGATGATCTTCTAACCATTTTGGCAGATCAAAACTTTGACCATTGGAAGCATAATGACATTTTGAGAGATGAAAATTTGACTTTTAACTTCAAATGATCTCTCATTTAAAAGGAGATCTGTCAATTAAAACGATATGTCATCTTATTTCGACATGTTAACTTTTCATTCAACCAAAATGTTAACATTTCTTATTTTAGGTGACATGAAATTTTGGCCAAAAGATTGACAAAAGATCGAAAAATAATTTTTGCAGGCTCTTGTAGAGAATTCATTTTGCATTTTATCTCCTCAAAAAATCCTAGACGTGACTGAAGACAACGTGATATCATTAGAAAAAGGTCATTTTTGTATAGGGCAGTGGGTGTCAAATGGATGGATCGTTGAAATGTGGGTTATTTCTTGTGTGAGAAGGAAAGTTCGAAAAAAAGTGAGAAAAAAATAGAAATAATTCGAAGAAAAAAATTTATCTATTCTATCAGAAAGAAAAAGATTTTATAAGTCCATCCCCTGCGAATTAAAAAAAGTCTGATTAGTCGGTGTCCTTTTTTTCCAATTCAAGGCTCGAAAAAGCTCGGAATTTTTCAGCTCTGCCAGAATTTGAAAAAAGCTCAGGATTTTTCAATTCAAAGAACGAAATTTGTTAACTCTGAATTTCAAAATTTGGAATAGTGAAATTATTTTTGGAGGTTCAATGCAAATAATAATACAGTTTCAAAAAAAGACCTTTAACGGAATCCATTTGCAAACAGAGCAATATAAAAATTGAAAAATAGAAACAAAAAAATTTCAAAGGTAGAGATTTTTTTAAAAAAATTGAGGAAATTTCAAGTTTTAATAATAATCAAAAAGATTATTGATCTTTACTGGTTGTAAAAAAATTCCTTTTTCCAAGAAACTGATATAGCTGATTCACGGCTGGCTTGAGCCATCGAAAAAATGGTCCCGACACGATGAGAAAAGAGGCAGTGCTTAGTTCGTGGAGAGCGCAGACAAGCCACGTCCTTTTGAGGCCCAAGCTAGCCGTGAACAGGCTATAGAATATTTTCAAACATACTTCAATCGTCATTTCAGCGGCCAGGTCGACTATTCAAAAAACGGTCAGGTCGCCGACGCCGACCGTACCGGCGGGACCGCTTACGGCACTTCCAGCAGCAACCTCGCCAGTACTGGCCACTGATGAGGACGGCGAAAGAAAAGATAGCGGTCCGAGGCAGATGCCGAAGCTCAGTCCCTCCGAGGAGTTCGTCAACCGGCTGATTCCGAAGATTCTGGCGTGCGGAGTGCCCGGAAGGAACCTCACTCAAGTTGTCACTCAGGCCGATATCTCTGAGATAGTCTCGCTCGTCACGTTAGTTCTGCATTTGGGACATCTTTTTCTCTGCTCTCTCTTTCATTGTCCGTTCTTTGGTGTGTTTAATTGTGTATAGCTGATTCACGGCTGGCTTGAGCCATCGAAAAAAGGGTCCCGACACGATAATGCACGATAATGCACGAGACAGCGCCTGGCTCGTGGAGAGCGCAGACAGGACACGCCCCCTTAAAGTCCCGAGCTGGCCGTGAATCAGCTATAGTTAGTGAGAGAAAAGAGAGCGCAGGCAGGTGATATGGTTGAAAATCGTGCCGAGTAGACTATAGAAAATTCAAAAATTAACAATCCAGTCCGATCTTCGCCAAACAGCCGTGTTGTTTGGAGATCGAGCCACCGTTGAAGATCTGCGGCGATATTCACGGCCAGTTCGGTGGTTCGTCTGTTCAATTCATATTTGTGTATTTTTTCCTTTTTCTATTTCAGACCTGCTGAGAATCCTCGACCGCAGCGGATTCCCGCCAATTAACAACTATCTGTTCCTTGGCGACTATGTCGACCGCGGCAGGCACAGCCTCGAAGTCGTCTTGCTGCTTTTTTGTTACAAAGTTCGTCTGAAAAGTTTGAATGACGTGGCTCGAGAAAGGGGCTTCTAACTCAAACTTTTTCTAGAGAGCTTATGGTTTGAGTAGTGAAAAGTTCCCTTGTCAGTGACGTCATTGAGAAGCTCAAAATAAAAAATTTGGAATTCAGTTTAAGGCATAGGGGCAGTAAAAAACGGGGTTTCAGGTGAGAGCATCTTATATAGTTTTTCATTTCGAATCGAACTGTGCTATCAAAATAATTACAGATGTGACAGCTTTAGAAGCAAAACGCGATTTTACTTTCCCGCCTTTATTTTTGAAAAATTCTTTGGATCGGTATGCAGACAACTGTTTACAGTAGCCGTGCACGCGATGTTGCGGGCGTCTCATTAGACTCGCATTTTGTGAAAAATAACCGGATATCTGCTTCAAATCAAGGGTTTCTTTTTTGAAAATCGATTAAGAAAACAGAAAACACACATTGATAATAAAGAAAACACAAATAATCGCTATCCTAATCGAAACCTGTGTAAAATCATCATTTTTCACCAGAAAAGCATTTTTGCGATCAAAGCTTGCAAATTATACATGAATAGGAAGCTTTTGAGACAAAAAGAATTTTGGTGACAACAGAAAAAATTGAAATTTGAAAGAAACGAAAAAAAAAAGCGAAAATCCGGAAAATGGCGAAGCCTGTTGTCCATAGAGCAACTTTACTGCAAAGTACCCTTTTTGCGGGAACTCAAACTTTCCTCTCTCCGACTTTGAATTATTTTTTCCTCAAAACTAGGAAGTTTGGTTTGTTTCCAAGTTCACCGTTCGATTCGCAATGAAAAGCTCTACAAAGTACTGCTTTTAACTGAAACACCGTTTTTTACTGCCCTTATACCTTTAACGTAGAGCCCATACGGAAGCTCATCCGGAAGAATTGAAAACCCGTCAAAATTTTCCAGATCAAATATCAGAACAGTTTCTTTTTGCTGCGCGGCAACCACGAGTGCCGGATTATTAACCAAATGTATGGGTTTTACGACGAATGCTTGCGACGGTATTCCGTTGAGCTTTGGACCGATATTCAGGTTCGGAATCCATTTATTCAAAATGAAGCAAAATCAAAAATATAGAGTGCGTTTGCGTTAATGCCATTGACAGCCATTATCGCTCAAAGAATATTGTGTATGCATGGCGGGATCTCACCAAAGGTATGCTTTATTTGGTCGCATGAAGAATGGCTCATTCGAAATATTCACAGATGACGAGCTTGAAAGCGTTGCGCGAAATCGAAAGGCCTTTGGAGTTTCCGCCGAATCCTTCACTCGCCGTTGACATTCTCTGGAGCGACCCTTGCACCAATATTAAGGTTTTTAAAACAGTTTTTTTTTTTCAAAGTCATTTTGAAGCGATTTAGGGTTGGCAGTTGAATACGCGAGGCGTTTCCTACGTTTTTGGGGCCGATAAGCTGAAAGAGGTTGTCGAGACGCTCAACATTGATCTCGTAGTCAGAGCTCATCAGGTTGGGAGATACAATCGGCTCGAAACGTTTAGCGAAAAAGTGGAATATCCGAGCTACGACACAGCCAAAACGAGTCCCAAAATCTAATTTTTCTTTTTCAGGTGGTCCAGGACGGCTACGAGTTTTTCGGCAATCGACGACTTGTCACGATCTTCTCCGCACCTCACTATTGTGGCCAGTTTGATAATAATGCCGCCATTATGAGTGTTAACGAGAATCTGATTTGTTCCTTTCTGGTGAGGTTTTGAAACAAGTTATCTCATACATTTATGGAACTTGAGACCCTGAGACCAATGCAACGCGTGTTATGGTGGAAGAACAAGAGCAGCAGGAAAAAAACGTGAAGTAACTAAACGGCTCCCCAATAAGTCTCCTTTAAAACAATAGTTGAAAATCCTCTCTCAATCGCAAATTCTCCATTTGAGGAACCGTTTGGCATTTGGCTCCCAAGGCAAGAAAGTTCATATGTGATGAGTTTGAATAAAGTCTCTTGGTTTTTCTTCTTATTCATTCATTTTCGGGGTTTTACAGAATTTTGGGAGAATGAAAAGAATCAGCTTACAAGCTTCGACATAAGCCACTGATAAAAAAAAACTTTTAAAATGTCTAATGATGCCTGAGTCTTTGAAATATCTGTCATCAAAGTTTTGATAGTGATTGCAAGTTTTGAGAAGTCATAACAACGACAGGTGGAAAAGCCCAAATCAGTTGGCGTAAGAAGACATTCCTTCTCACTTTTTCAACTTCTATGCCTTCGAAAGCGTTTTTAGAATTTGGTGTCACAGATGAGATAATTTCTTTCATTTTTTTGTGGGGAGTAATTATGAGTTCTCCGCTGGTTTTATTATATGTGATTTACGCCTATCTGATTCTCCACTTTCGAGCTGATATCAAGAATTTCGTAAGTTTTTTTTTCCTCATTTTATGAAAAAAAAACCAGTTGCAGAAACACAAGTTGATCCTGTGGAATCAATTTTTCATGGTCACTATCATATTTTTTTTCGAACTTTTCCCGTTTTTCCTGTTGTTCATCTTTGTAACCCCGTTTAGGTTTACACTTCACACCGAAAAACCTTACGAAAGTTGACAAGATTTTAGGAACCTCGCAATTGTACTATTAGTTATTATGAGTCTCAACATCCCGTTCTTTTTTTACGCATCGACCATCTTCAGTCTGTTTGATATGATAATGGCCATACAACGACTTGTTCTGATTTTCGGCGACTCGAAATATTCTTTTATTGTCACGGGGTTAATGAAAAAAAAACTATCAGCGTTTTTGAGTGGAACCTTTCAGAAAGTATTTGAAGTACTACATTTATGCTGTTTGGCTGACTCTCGTCCCATTCTATGTCTTCAAATTCGGTTTGTCCAGAAGTCCATAAAAATGCTCTATTCTTATTACAGTCTGAGTCTTACAAATGCCTATAAGCGTAGGAGCCCAAAGCCCCACCCCTTCTTGCCACAAAAATTGACGACTTTTTTGTTGCAAAAAACGTTATGAGGCGTTTCTATTAGCTAAAGTTCGACTTTAAAAGTTAGCTTAATTTTATGAGTGAAATTAGAGAAATTCTAACGACCCAAAAAAATAACGGCTTCAAAAACCTCAAAACAGGCAGTTTTTTTTTTGAAAATCTGGAAAAATTCGTGCGAGTGTCCGTAGCTGTGTTTGCGTCGAACACACCGACGTGCGCTTTTAAATGTTGCGGGAGCCTTTTTCGCAATCAACTTTCACTTTTTTTCTTGTTTTATTTCGAAATAAGAATTTTTTTATTTTTTTGTTTTCTCCCAGTCAAATGATAATAACTTTTTCCGATTAAAAGAGAGAAATGAGCGAAAAAAACTTCCCCTGACCTTGTTTTCAGGTAGTTTTTTTGATACTTTATTAAAAATTTCTTATGACAGTCGTACAAAAGATTCAATTCAAAACATTAAGCTCAGTTCTGAAAAACTCTGACTGGTCAGAACAGAAAACCGATTGAAAAACGGTTGACAAATGCGCAAAACGAATTGAAAAGAAAGCGTGCGCCAGCGGGTAAACCGTGAGGTTGAGCCTCCAGTTGAAAGCCGCGCGTGCTCGTTTTTCGGCCATGACTTTTTCCTTAATGAATTTTTTTTTCGAAAACTGAACGGATTAGGAATATAAACAATCGAACAGTGTAAAAAATATTTCTTGAATCATTAAAAAAAAAGCTTGCGGTCCTTATACAAGCGAATGAAGTTTCAGAGAATTATGCTCTGAATCATTTCAGGAATTTGCCCTGACTATTTTTGCGACCGCGATTTTTCCTGTGAAGGCAATCGGAAAGCTTACATTTTCTACCATGTGAGTCTCTTGAAAACTTAAAACTCTCAAAAATCACTACAGATTTACGAAATCAGCGTTTATTTTATAAATATATTAACATTGATAGCTTATATCATCATTTATCGCCACGTCACAGGGTTAACTCGAATTTCATCGGAAAAAAGAAATTTTGAAAAATTTATTCTGCTGCAAACAATCCCTATGACTACAGTTAGAACGGTAAAGTTATGAAAGTATTGATAAAACTCGAGTTTTGTCAGATTAGGGAAATCGCTGTTCTTGTGATCGCAGCAACACGTGCTCTGGGTTTGGAATTGTTCAGAATTACAATTTCTGGAGAAGAGTATGATATTTTGTGTTATTTTTATTATTTGGATGTTCCTACATTGGCTCTTGTTGTACCTCTATCGTTTATTCTCAACAGAAGAAACTATTCGAGAACCATAAAACTTATCAAGAATCAGATTTGAATCAAGTTTTTTTCTTCTGTGAAATTACTCAGTTAATAAACGTGTGTGAAACTTTATTCTTTTGAGCAGTTTCCCCATTTTTGAATTCGCTTGAAAATGGCTTGCTTCACAAAAAAAGCCACAACTAGGTCCTAAGATTTGGAAAGTTGATAAAATCTTCAGGAACGTTTCACTTTTGTTTGTTCAAAAGATTATGATGAAAAAGGTGAAAAGTCCCTATTCATCTTCAATTTAGGCAGCTCTCTATTACATTAAAACTATCACCCCCCAAGAAAAAGTGTGTGAAGTGAAAATCGCAGATCTCGGCCAATCTTCTGTGGTAGATACTCCTAGGTATAAGTAATCGAAAATGAAAAGAAATATCTTCTAAGCGCCATAAGGTAATGCGAAATATTCTGTCGAAAATGTACAGGATAAAGCTCAAAATTGATTTTCTTCGATTTTCAAAACGTCGACTGTTATTCACCTGTCGCTTACCAGATGATTCTTTCTATTTTCGAACACTCATAATTGGAACTACCTACTACAGAAGTTTGAACCTGCGATGATCACCTCACATATTTCCATCGTTACAGAAAATCGGTAAAAGTGAGAAAAGTATAAGCTTTCAATTTGTTTTATGCAACTGAAGTAAAAAAATAAATCAATTTTAAGATTTCAAATGATGCCCAATTTTTGAAATGTTTGTCACCAAAGTTTTAGATCAGCTTACGAGTTTCGAAAAGTCGTACCACCGACAGGTGAAAAAGTCCAAATCAGTAGGTATAAGAAGACATTTTTTTTTCACTTTTTCAACTTCCATGCCTTCGAAAGTGTTTCTAGAGTACGCTGTTGGAGAGGATATAATTTCTCAATTTTTTTTGGTGGGAGTTGTTATGACTTCTCCGCTGATATTATTATATGTTGTCTACGCCTATCTAATACTCAACTTTCGAGCTGATATCAAGACTTTTGTGAGTTTTCCTCATTAGAGCCGCCTCTTTTATGAAAAAAAAAACCAGTTGCAGAAACACAAGTTGATCCTGTGGAATCAATTTTTCACGGTCACTATCATATTTATTTTCGAACTTTTCCCATTTTTATGTTTTTCATCTTTGTAACCTCTTATAAGTTTAAATTTTCAACCGAAATAGCTTACGAAAGTTGACAAGATTTTAGGAACCTCGTGATTGTACTATTCGTTATTATGAGTATTAACATTCCATTTTTTTTCTACGCATCGACAATGTTCTGTCTATTTGACATGATAATGGCCATACAACGACTTGTACTCATTTTCGGCGACTCGAAATATCATTTTCTTGTTACGGGGTTGATGAAAACAAAACTATTCGTGATTTGAAATGAAACCTTTCAGAAAGCTTTTTAAGTACTACGTTTATACCGTTTGGTTGACCCTCCCTCCATTCTACGTCTTCAAATTTGGTTTGTCCAGAAGTCCATGGAAAATGCTATGTTCTCAGCTAAGTCTGAGTTGCCTAGAAGCGCATAAAATTTCAGAATTATGCTCTGAATCGTTTCAGGAATTTGCCCTGACTATTTTTGCGACCGCGATTTTTCCTGTGAAGGCAATCGGAAAGCTTACGTTTTATATCATGTGAGTTTTGGGAAAAATAAAACTATTTCAGTAATCACAACAGATTTACGAAATCAGCGTTTATTTTCTAAATATATTCACCTTAACAGCCTATATCATCATTTATCGTCACGTGACAGGGTTAACTCGAATTTCATCGGAAAAGAGAAATTTTGAAAAATTTATTCTGCTGCAAACAATCCCTATGACTACAGTTAGAACGGTAAAGTTATGAAAGTATTGATAAAACTCGAGTTTTGTCAGATTAGGGAAATCGCTGTTCTTGTGATCGCAGCAACACGTGCTCTGGGTTTTGAATTGTTCAGAATGACTATTTTTGGTGAAGAATATGACATTTTGTGTTTTTTTTATTATTTGGATGTACCTACATTGGCTCTTGTTGTACCTCTATCGTTCATTCTCAACAGAAAAAAACTATTCAAGAACCATCAAACTTATCAAGAATCAGATTTGAATCAAGTTTTTTTTTCTGTGAGATTACTCAATTAATAAACGTGTGTGAACTTGATTCTTGTTTGTGAAAAGGGGTCTATGCTTTGAGTTTCACAATTTGCTGAATTCGCTTGGAAATCGCTTGCTTTCACGTTTCAACTAGGTCCTGACATTTGGAAACTTGACGAAATCTTCAAGAACGCTTTTCCTCTGTTCCCGCGAAAGATCATGATGAAAACAGGTGAAAATTTCCTGTTCAGCTTCAATTTGGGCAATTTTCTTTCATTTCGGACTTATCATGCCATCGAGCGCGTACTTCGAATTTGGAATAGACGACGATGGTCTCAAGATATTGTTTGTGGTTCCAATTCTTGTCAGTTTCCCGTTTATTCTACTATATTTCGTTTACGCGTATCTCATGCTCAATTTTCGAGAAGAAATAGCAAACTTTGTGAGTTCCCTTAAAATCTGCCATTTTTCAGAACTATTTACAGAAACACAAGTTGATCCTGTGGAATCAATTTTTCATGGTCACTATTATTTTCTGTTTTGAACTTTTTGTGTTTTTCATGCTGTTTCTTTTTCTGATTTCTTCCAGGTATACTTGATCAAAGTAAATACTGGATACAGAACTTCAGAACTGCCGTGTTGGCAGTTTTCTTTTTCATGAGTCTCAACATCCCGTTCTTTTTCTACGCTTCGACCATTTTTTGCCTATTTGATATGATAACGGCTATACAGAGGCTTGTACTCATTTTCGGAAATTCAAAATATTCTTTTCTTGTTACTGGGTGAATACAAAATAGATTCGATTGGGAAACTCCGTTTATTTCAGAAAATGTTTGAAAAACTACATCACGGTGGTTTGGATGACCCTCCCATTATTTTACGTTTTTAAATATGGTCTGTTGTGTTTTTCCAAGCAAAAATAAGAGCTTGTGATTTGGTTATGATTTCCTATCTTTTGAATCGAAAATTGAGAAAAGCCCAAATTTTTTTTATATCGCCTTTATATGAAGTTTTAGGAGCTTGTCCCGACTATTTTTGCGACCACGACTTTTCTTGTGAAGGCAACCGAAAAGCTTACATTTTCTATCATGTGAGTTGTGTGAACAAGTATATTACTATGAAAAAACACTACAGATTTACGAAATCAGCGTTTATTTCATAAATTTGTTCACACTCATAGCTTACATCATCATTTATCGTCACATCACTGGGTTAACTCAAATTTCCTTGGAGAAGAAACATTTTGAGAAGTTCATCCTGCTCCAGGCCATGCCTATGACCGTGATTAGAACGGTTAGAACAATGACTTCAAACATTTGTGTTAATTTTATCAGATAAGAGAAATAGCTGTTCTCGTGATCGCAGTAACGCGTGCTCTGGATGTGGAGTTGTTCAAAGTGACAATTTATGGGGAAGAATATAATATTTGGTGTTATTTTTACTATTTGGACGTCCCGACATTGGCTGTAGTTGTACCTTTATCGTTTATTCTCAATAGGAACAATTATTCACGAACCATCACATTTATAAGACGTCAAATATGAATGTCTATAATTATTTCCGTTGTAAGCAACTCGAAAGCCTCTTTGATTAACAAAGAAGAAACTGTTCTGAACTTCTTAGTGTTATGAAGACGTTTGAAAATCAATAAAGATTGTATAAAATTGAAAATAAAATGATGAATCACGGGGTCGAAGAATCTGAATCAGACACCGATCTTCGTAAAATCTGTTATCAACGTCCCCGGAACTTTTTCAACCCTTGTTCATGGAAAGGTTATCCCAACAACAGGTGAAAAGTTTCCAGTCAACTTGAAATTAAGAAAGCTTCAATTTTTCGATTAACATGCCTTCGAGTGTTTTTCTTAACTACGGCATAAACGACCAACTTTTTGCGACACTCGTTATCTTCGCAATTATTTTAAGTTCCCCATTAATTATAATATACCTTATTTACGCTTATCTGATGCTCAATTTCCGTGCGGAGCTTTCAAACTTTGTGAGTTTTGGTAAGAAAAAAAATGCCCTTCTTACAAAAAACATTCGAAGAAGCACAAATTGATCCTGTGGAATCAATTCTTCATGGTCACCATCATGTTCTTCTTCGAACTTTTCCCATTCTACATGCTGTTTCTTATATTATTCTCCTTTGAGTTAGTTTCACTTGAGTTTAATGAGAAAATCAATTTAGATCTGTCGTGCTTCTTTTCGGCGCCTTTGTCATAATGAATATTCCGTTCTTTTTCTACTCATCGACCATGTTTTGTCTATTTGATATGCTGATGGCCATACAACGGCTAGTACTCGTTTTTTTGACCGCTCGAAAAAAATATGATTTTTCTCGTCACTGGGTTTTTTTCCAAAAATTCAAATATTAGTTTTTTTACAGATAAATGTTTCAGAACTTGTTTGAAATACTATATTTCTGCCGTTTGGCTGCCACTCCCTCTATTTTACGTCTTCAAACACGGTTTTTTGGTTTTCAAGACTGAATCTTGGTTTTTCATGTCAAAGAGAATCTGGAAGCGGAATTCATAATTTTTTCTTTTGGGCTATGTTTTTTTTTTCAGTTTTCATCAATGGCTCAGGCTACCATTGAATTTTTCCCTCACAAGGAAACTTCCTGAATATTCATAAAAAAATAATAAAATCATTATTACCATATTACTCTGTAATATATCAGATGAAGATTCTGAAATTTTCAATCTGTACAACTTACTAGTTCTTAATAATCGAGAAAAAAAAGAAAATCATTGAAAAAAAAAGTGAAAAAGTCCATCTTTTTCAAGAGGATCTTCTAGAACATAAAGGAATATTCTGGCCAAATTCCAGGTTATTTTCCAGCCGCAGGTTGAAATGTACTCCCGTAAAAAAAAACAATTGGCAGACTGTAGTCTCTAGAAAAAAATAAAGAATTTATTTGGTAATTCCTTAAGACGTAGGAAACACAGATTTAGTTTAGGAATATAAATCCCACCTCTTAACTACAAGATCAAGACCTCCTTCTCATTTCAGGGTTTTGCTCGGACTCTTTCTGCGACCCTCAATTTTCATGTGAGGGCAATCGAAAAGCCTACATATTTTATCACGTAAGTTCAAAAAAATAATAATTTTTCAAGAATTACAGATTTATGAAATCACCGTTTATATGATAACTCTGTTCACATTGATAGCCTATATCACTATTTATCGTTATATCACAAACTTGGCTCAACTTTCGACAGGCAAAAGAAATTACGAAAAATTTATCCTGCTCCAGGCCATGCCGATGACCATGATTAGAACGGTAAAAACCAAAAAAATCAGCAAAAATTGATAATTCTTATATCAGATCAGGGAAGTCGTCGTTCTTTATATTTCACTAGCGCGTGCCTTCAATGTTCGATTGTCAAAATTGATCATTTTAGGACAAACTTATGATGTTTTGTGCTATATTTATTACTCAGATATCGCGACATTAGCTCTGGTCGTTCCTCTATCATTTATTCTCAACAAGAAAAACTACTCACGAGCTATCACGTTGATAAGAAATCAAATTTGAACTTCTTGTACACTTTTAATAAAGCTTTTTTTAAAATCAAAAGTGATTGAATAAAAATAAAAAAACCTATATTTCGGTTTCTGATTCAAGTTTCCCGAGTTTTATGTTTTTATCTTGAATTTTCCTACGTTTTGAATCACATGAGCCGGTGAAAGTTTCGAAAAAAATCAAACCTCTTTATAAAAAAATTGTTGTTTTGGGAGTACGTTTTGGCCACCTTAACAAACAAAAAAATCACACAAACAAAGCACTAATCAGGAAAAAAATCTTAACTTTTTTTGAAAAATATCTCTGGAATCGAGTCACTCTTCTTTGCACTGAAAATAGAAAAATCATTATTCGTGAGAAAAATGAAGAAAAATTTGATTCAAACTCCAAAAAAATGGTTTTTAGAATGAAAGGCTCAATAAAAAGACGACTGGTCATTGCAAATAAACATTGCACTTGTAAATTGAAGGTATCAGTTAAATTGATTGAGAAATTGGAAATTTCGAACGAATCGTCTATGTAACTTTGAGTGAATTGTTTTTTTTTTTGACGAAAACTTGGTGAAAATGACAATCTGGATAAAATAACACGGCACAGGACTCCTTAGAAGGTTCCATCACTCGCTTCATATTTCGAATCAGAAGAAAATAAAAATTAAATGCAAAAAAGCGCGTTTTAGCGCACAGCAAAATGAAAAAAAACTTGTTTCACGTGAGGTCCGCTGCTTGCGCCCCAGGCATTTAAGCTGACGACGGATTTGTTTCAAAATTTTTCATCATTCCGATCGACCTGGTTCTTTTTTCTTTCTGAATTTACATGATTGTTAATTTGTTTTGTAACTTCTCGTTCTAGCGTAGAAAATTTATGGGGCATTCCAAGTGACTTCGCTGAAGTAGCAATTTAAATTTTTAAATGGCAACATTATCGCAGGACTTTTTCAAATTCGAAGTTTAGATGCCGAAAAAGTTTTCTACAGAGAATCCAAAAGTGACCGCCGCGCGTGACCGGAAAGCCACTGCGAAAAAGGATGAAGTTGACCGCAAGCAAAAGGTTGGCGAGTTATTATTATTTTTTTCGATTATATTATTTTTTATGGTCACTTTCTTACGAATTACATGCAAAAAGTGGTTCAATTGAAATCATATAGGTCTCTAGGCTGCTGAAGACGCGTATTGGGCCGATGATGACAAGTTGGCCAACAAAAAGATTCAACGAAAGGTTTTTTATCAGAAAAACTTCCTATTGATGAAAAAATCGAACAGGAGGAAGAAGAGAGAAAAAAGTTGGAGGCGCAAAAAAGAAGGGAAGAACTCAAAAAGTTGGCCGATGATGAGATGAACAGCCTTTCGAAGAATCCACAAAAGGTGGTTCAACCTAAAGTCACTCGGTAAGTTGCGCTTTTTCTGATCAATATTTTTCTACTTTTGAGCATCCTAGTTGGGTTTCTTATTTAAAAATTTTGAGAAAAAAATTGTTTAAAAAAACTCTTCTCTAGAGCTACGATCGACAAAAAAAGCGCGAGTTAGAGGTTCAGCTGGAGAAAGATCGGGAGGAGAGGAAAAAGCTTGAAGCTATGAAAATTGAGGTTACTTTTCACGACTTATGTTTTTTTTTTTTAAATATTTCCAGGTCTCGGGAGAAGTTGAGGAAAATTTGAACGCGCTTAACATTTCTCACAGTGCGCGGAATGTGGATGAAGCTTTGCAAATATTGGACGCCGGTGATTCGGAAGACTTGGACCGGCATCCAGAAAAACGAATGCGAGCCGCTTATCTGGTTCGTATTGATTTTTCAAACTGAATGTGAAAGAAGGCTTTTCCTATGTACTCAGATGCGTTAAACGTTTATTTTTTCGAATAGAATGGTCCAGAATATCTTATAACAAATATTTCAAGCTGACTCGAATTTTATACTTTCAGCGTTTTTTTTTTAGAAAAAAGTTTTCTAATTGGCAGCGCCCTAAGTTAATATAAAACTTTACCAATCTAAGAAAAAGTTTAGGGGGTCCCGAAAATCTAGTTTAGGACTCCTATAGGGGTTAATTAAAAGGGGCCTCTATAGGGGTTAGGATCAAATTTTCACTGTACTTCGGTTACTCATTATCGTCCCTTACTCTTTCAGAAAAAAACTCCCTTTGAATAATTTCAAAAAAATTAGCCCTCCCCCTAGGTGCCCCGAATAGTTTAGTGGGTTCAAGGGAAGCTCCGGAGCCTCCTATTTTATCCCCCTCAAATTTATTTTCTCTCTGCGGAGACCCCTATTTTATCCCCTATCGGGGCTCCGAATCGGCCAAATCTCTATCGGGGCCCCCTAAACTTTTCTTAGATTGGCAGCGCCTTAAATTAAAATATATCTTTGGAAATTGGCAGGGCCCAAAATAAATTTTCAACATTTGCGCCAATGATAAAATTGGAAATGGCAGTGCCCAAATTTAACACAGGCCAGTTTTTAGGCTCTAAAAAAAGTCTCTGAGAGTTCATGTGATTCTTTTTTCACAAATCTTTAAAGCAGATTTGCTAGAAATCCATCAAAATTTTTTTCGAAATCAAGCATTTTTGAAGGCGTACGAGGAAAAGCGGTTGCCGGAGCTGAAAACCGAACACCCGACCTATCGACTCTCACAGCTCAAACAACTATTGAAGAAGGAATGGCAGAAGCACCCCGAAAATCCTTTAAATCAACGTCTGGCCGCTATGTCAAAATGAAACGAGTATTTTATTTATTTTTTTGAATGCGCATAAAGTTTTTATCTGAAATTTTACATTTTATTGTTTTGAGCCGTTTTTCTCGGAGTTTGTATTTATTTTTTTTAAAGGAAGCGGTAACTTATATATTCATCCTGTTTTTGGGTTTCTGTCGGGATTCTTGACTTCTGCTTGGAATTTTTGACGAGCTATGAAGACTTAACTCCGCTTTCTCTGTAATTTTCAAAATTTCTCAAAATCACAGAAGTCACAAAAAAAAAACAATTATTTTTTGATTTTGATAAAACTTCATCCAGTGTGATAACCCATCATCAGAAATGCCTTTTTGAGCAATTTCCTCTTACTGTAGTCGGGTTACGGTAGGTGTGCGGCCACCTGCGTATCTAAGATTTTAAGGGCAAGTTGTATATCAGTCGATAGGTAATTAAACTTCAGGAACTCTTACAGTACGTACCATCTTGGGTTACTGTAAAAAAATTATATTAAAAAAATTCCTTTTTTTAAAAGATGGTCCAAGTTTTTTTCAATGGCGGATCGCACAGCTTCAACTTGGCCGATATCCAGACAATTTCGCCAGATCAATTGATTTCAAAGGTTGTGGATGTGTCTTCGGGGCGATATGGTATGAATCACTTTCTGCCCGTTATTTTTCTTCAATTTTAGGCCTGAGTCATCATGGAAAACTCGTCCGCGAGATGCCGACGCTGCACGAAAAAGCTGCTCTGCGGATCGTGCCCCTTTCTGCCGAAAAGGACCAACCTGCGGCGGATCATCCTACTGTTTGACAAGGGAAAAATGTCCGAGGAATAATTAAAAATTTAAGCTTACTCCTGAGCGAGTTCGTGAACATCGATTGGCGATCGGTCATAAATTGAAACACCTGTTCTCGGAACGTGGATACACGGTATTTTTTTCTTAATCTTAATACATATCCAGAGTGGTCCCTGTAGGGGTTAGGGGCCGAGAAAGTGGTCCCTATAGAGGTAAAGTCAAAGCGGTCCCTATAGAGGATTAGCGTCTGACTCCTTAGCCTCTAAAGCTCATGTGGACCCTATAGGGGTCTTTTGATTTTATTCAAAATTGTCTATTTTTTCAGTTTTTTTCATGGCAATGCTTCTCCGTTTAGAGTTCATCACAATTATCGACTAGCATGTCCCCTAAAAGGGCCACTTTTGTAAGCTTTAGTGGCCCCTATGGGGGTTGGTGAAGTTTTCCTAAGAGGCGACTCTCCAACGGCCCCTATTGCCCCTAGAGGGGCCACTCTGAAAGAAAAATGTGTCATTTTTGCGAAAAAGAAAAATGTTCAGACCGGCTTTGGAATATTTTTCATCAAACTTTGCATAGATTTCTTGTGAAAAATTTTTTTGAAAATCTAATTACATTTGAAAACCCATTTTTTTGCAGCTTCTCTCGAATTTTTCAGGGCTCAATATCAAGATTTTTCCATATTTAGCAGCGAATAAGCTTTTCTTAACCTTATCTTTTAAAATTATATTTTTCCGAACCTTCGCCAATCAAAATAGGTGTTATGAAAAAAAGAAGCCAGCGAATTTTTCCGATTTTTTTATATCGCTATGGAACTTTCCGACGGCGGCGCTTCCGAATTTCTTCTCTCATATTTTTCGATTGCTAAAAGATTTATTAATAATTTCTCATTTTTCTTTGCGTTTTAATCATAAATCAACTACCTGTTTTTATATAGGAAGGTTCAGAATGAAGTAAATATCGAGAAAAAAGTGATAAGTTCCCTGGCGATATGAAAAAATCGGAAAAGTTGCCGTTCGAAAATCTGCTGGCTTTTATTTCATACCTCCAGAAATTCTTATTTTCGGCAGCGCTTGAAATTTCTCGACGCTTCTTTCATATTTGGCATCGTCTGAAATTTCTCGACACTTCTTTCATATTTGGCAGCGCTTAATCTTTCCTTTGCCTTATCTTGCAAAATTGTATTTTACCGAGCCTTTCTTGCGCCAATGATAGATAGTTTATTCACTGCCATTATTTAACATATAATTGAAGAATAGATGATCAAGTGAAGGAATAGGCAGAGAAATAACAATACACGGGAAAGAGTCAACCCCAACGAGTTGACGGGTACCCGGAAATATGGCAAATTCACAGGAGACGAGAGGGGATATTTTCATGAAAGGCTTCAAACGGAAGAGCATTCAACTTTTTACGCAGAGTTTCTGGGGTAACGTTAAAATCTAAATAAGAAGTTAGTTTATTCCAAAGAGGAATAGTTCTAGAAAAAAAGTCATTAGAAAACTGACCAGTAGTCCGTAGTCGAAGTGGATTTCTCTGTAACAGGGATTGAGTGAAATACTTATTGCGAAAAGTGAAATACTTATTGCGAGTGAAATACTTATTGCGAAGTGAAATACTTATTGCGAAGTGAAATACTTATTGCGAGCCAATGAAACTGGACCCTGTGGCCAAGAAGGAGTTTGAAATTTTATATTGAAAAATAATAAAAAATGACTCTGATTCCAATTAGGAGAAGGAATACTCATCAAAATGTCATTTTAAAAGATTTTTCCCGCACTTTTTCTTAAGTCACTTTCTAGCGCGTGTTAAGTAGTTGATTTTTATTGTAGTTTATTCTTTTTTTCTCCTCGAAAATTTTTTTCGTTTTGCTCCAGGGAAAGTTTTAGTTTTTTTTTTCTTCCAGCACTTCAAAAAGATACGCGATACGATGGACGCGAGTGGCTATTTCCAAAAGTTGTTAAAAGACTGTCCAGAGCTCCGTGAAGAGCCGTTCGCACTCAACTTGCTCTCCGACTACACGATCATGACGTCTTTTTTCGAACCCAATGTTTATTTTTTTTTTCAAAGTTTCGAGTTAATAATCATTTTCAGACCGATGTGAACAAGGTTGAAAAAGTCATCAGTTTCCTCATGAACCATCCGAAGCTCCTGGCCTACCTGGACCGTTTGCTTCAGCAACAACCGCCGAAAATCCGTTCTCAGAACCAAGTAAGTATTAGAAATATTATAGGGATCGTCAAAAATAGTGGAAAATTATATTTTTTCTTTTTTTGAAAAAGCAGGATTTCGCATGAAACTTTTTACTGCGATAAACGAACAGTGCAGATTTCGAAAAAAATGAAATTTTTTTCATTTTTTTCATTTTTTTCTGTTGAAAAAAATTACAGCACTGAATCACTCCTTCATCCTGCGGGGAAAATTTTTAGTGGCCACTTTAGGGATTAAAAGTTAGTAGCCGCTATAGAGGTTGTTGTGCCCGCAGGTGGCCAGTGAAGACGTTGTAGTAGAAGATTTATTAGTAACAAGAAACTAGACTATGCTAGCCCGTTTACAATAACAAACAAGGGGTTATATAGTGCTGAGGGAAGAGATCCCGAAGATTATGGAATGTTCCAGAATAAAGGTGGAGTTTAGATAGTATTGAGATTAGAGTAAAAGATGGAACATTCCAGAGTTTTAGAGATCTGTCACGGAAGCATTAGAACATTCGAGAACAATGTGGAACCTTCTAGAAAGGTAGGGAACAAATGAGAAGATTGTGGAACTTTCTAGAAGGGAAACCTTTACACATGATCCCTATGACGTAATGAGACTAGAAATGTATGGAAAACTATAGAACATTCTAGAATCAGCTTAATATAAGCGTTATGCTCCAACAGAGGTCTAAGTACTACTACTAGACCACTAAAAATTTCAGTGGCTACTTTAGGGGTCAATGGATCAACATAACTGGTCCAATCTGTTTTTTTTTTAAACTATCAGAGGTACTGGAAGGAATACTGGGTGAAAAACTACTGAAGTGGCCACTAAATAGAGAACCTCTATAGTGGCCAATGAAACGGAAAATAGTCGCCAAAAAATTTTTAGAGTGGTCCCTATAGGAGTTCGGAGGAGAAACAGCCTTAATAGGGATCGAGAGAGGGGTGCCTATAGGTGTAAAATCAAGGTGGTCCCAGCCTTTGAAGTTTAAGTGGTCCCTATAGTGGTCGTTCAATTTCATTCAAAATCGCTTATTTTTTCAGTTTTTATGATGAAAACGCTTCTTGGCATAGAGTCCATTACAATTATCGACTAGCATGTCCCCTATAGGGGCCACTCACTAAAACCCCTCTGAGAACCGCTTTTTGCAAGCTTGAGCGACCCCTATAGGGACCACACTGAAATTTCTA
The DNA here is from genome assembly GCA_904845305.1 of Caenorhabditis auriculariae. Lineage (NCBI taxonomy): Eukaryota > Metazoa > Nematoda > Chromadorea > Rhabditida > Rhabditidae > Caenorhabditis > Caenorhabditis auriculariae. The sequence continues at coordinate 825,119 of CAJGYM010000014.1, read as the reverse complement.
AGTTCTCACAGAATTCCGATGTTTTCATTCATTTCAGGCGTTTAGAAGGTGTTTCAAACTTTATATTTCAATTTGATTTTGATTTTTTTTTTTCTGGCGATGTTTAAAAACTTTTGGACATTTTTCGCAGATGCCACGCTTCGCCCCAGCCTCACGAGGACCTCAGGCGTTGAATCAGATCACGCCGGAGCTTTTGCGAGACGTTGGTTTTTTTTATTCAATTTTCCATGCAATCACTCATCTACGAATCTTTTTGCTCTACTTACATGATTTTTTTTTTAAATGAAATTATTTTTTTTCCTAAAACTCTTCCTTTTTTCCAGGCTATGAGCTTCGTTCTAGGTGGAGCAGCGCTTCCGGCTGCTCCCCCTCCTGTTCAAAATGTGGCGCCTCCACCGGCGCCCGCAGTGTTAGTTTCTCTTGATATGAACAAAATCCACCGTTTTTTGAATATTCTGAAAATTTTAGAACGTTTAGATACAAGCTAAAATTGAAATTAGATCAAAGGGAGCTAAAAATGGCTTTTAGGCTTCATTAACAAAAAAAGTTGGAATCACACCGACCTATTTTGACAATGATGAACGAAAAAAGTAGAAAAAAAAAACGTTTTTTCGAAAGAAATTTATAAAAAAAAGTTGATAGAATCATTCTTGAAACCAGAAAGTTGACATTCATATCGAGAAAGTTTTCTTCAGGATCCCTAAAATTTAAAAAATTATCTTCATCCAAAAAAGTTATGTGAAGAAAAGGGTTTTCGAATATTTTTTAAAAAAACTGTAGCCCCTTATAAGGAAGGTTATTTCACTTTGCGGTTAAGAACTTTCTGAAAAATTTGTCAGATCATCTCTTAGAATACCAAACCATGGCCCTGACAATATTAACAAGCAAAACTTCCCAGTTTTTAATAAATAAGAGCTCAAGTCCTCAAAAATGACCTTTTTGACGAATTTTGAAGGTTTTATTTGACTTTGAGGTGTTCGCTCACAAAACTAGGAAGTTTTGCAGGTTTCAGAAGAAAACATAACGATCAGTTAAATTTAAAAATATTTATGTTGATGAGCTGTACTTGAAGCTCTTTTGTGACATTTGGAATGGCTACTGAAACTTGAAATCAGTTCGATATCCCACCGTGATGGTAGAAAAACGAGAAAATTGTGATGGAAAAGCTTTCTCAAGACCCATATTGCATTATAACTTGCTTCTGAACCTTGTCTCGAAACGATTGCTCCGACCATACATCGGCTGGATCCCAGCCTTTTTTGAAAATTTGAAAATGTACGGAAGTAGGCGGCACTTTTAGGGGGGTAGGGCTTCACCCCGGGGTGGCATCCAGCCGAACTATGGCTCCGATCACCAATAAAAGAGTTTCCAGTCCCGAATACTCGGCACAGTTGGCCCAGTTGCGTGAACTTGGCTTCACCAACGACGAATACTCCTTGCTGGCCCTCCAGAGCACTTCTGGAGACGTCGACGCCGCCATCGAGTGCATCATTGCAATGATGGAGGAATAATTATTCCATTTTTCAAAGGTGTATGTATGTAAGTAATCTTGATTAAACCGGTTTTTGGCGTTTTATGAATGGATAAAAGGTATTCGAAAATGTTTTTTTATCTCCCTTGCTTTGACAAGCTGATTAAATAATATCTATTTATCGAATTTCTGTGCACTCAAATACTCTGAGGTCGGCTCAATCTCAAGCCAAGTACTGTGAAGCAAAACAAGACGAGAATCCAGGCGAAAAGTACAAGAAGGCCGAATAAAAGGAAATTGACGTTGGAGGCGTCGGTGATGGGCGTGGCCAGGAAGTCGGCCGGTGTTCCGTGAAAGAACAAAATTTGTCGGGATGAGATCTTGGCGCACGTCGAGACGGTGTAGATTGGTAGCTGTAAAAGTATTTTTTCGAAAATTTCGATATAGTCGAATCACTATGACTTGGGAAAGTCCTCTGACTGTCTGCACTCTCTTCTTCTCTCGGCCATAAAAATTATGAAGTTGAAAAATGGAGAGAGCACAGATGGTCACATAGGGAAAAGCCTGACTATCTGCGCTCTCTCCATGTCTCATCGATGTTAAGAGAAAATCGAACGGTTACAAGCCATTTTGCGCCCGACTTTCCCCGGTTTTCGCCAATACCTCTTTAATCTTCCTCTCTAGAACCCTTGTCCTCTCACATTCGAACAAGAGAGCACAGATGGTTAGATAGGGAAAAGTCTCTTATCAGTGTTAAGAGACAAAGTTCAAAGCGGTTTCAAGCCACTTTGCGCCCGACTTTTCCCGGTTCTCGCCATTACCTCTTTGATCTTCCTCGCTAGAACCCTCGTCCTCTCACAGTCGAACAACAAGTCGGTGACGTTAGCAGACGCCTTGAAGGACAGCAGCGGCTGACCTGGAATGAGTTTTAAAGTGTCGCGTCGCGGTTCTTCCATACCCATGAAGATGTGCTGAACGGCGATGAAATCGATCCAATGAGTTGGGACGAGTCTCCGTCCGAACGCAAATATCATCGCTTGGTCTTTAAAATGAACAGCGAATCCAGAGGTCAGATACCAAGACGAGAAGATTAAAACTGAAATTTGGGTTACGGTAGCTCGGTGGTGATGTTTATACCGCAAAGGGTAGCCGAAGCGGTGAAAGACTTGAAGGAGAACGCGCAAAAGTTGACTAGAAACGAGGTAGTTGTGAAATGAAGAAAAGAGAGCAGGAATAAGGAGAAAAAGGCGTTGGTTGAGCCCGAAGTTGGGTCAAAATCTGGAAAATTCGTTCATTTATTGTCAACATTTTATTTTTTCAAACCAGTGATCAGATAAATTGGTAGGGCGAAGAACAAGGCTGACAGGACTATACAGGGAAAGTCGAAAATGGCCTGGAAATTTGAGATATCTTTAAAAAAAGTAGAAAAAGACAAACTTTGGCCGCGCAATAGGAAAAGCTGCCGTAGCACTTCCAAAGGCCGCCCATTCCAAGTTTTCGGCGTTGTTTTTGAGCTAAACGATTTTTATGTTGTTGAGCTGTACTCAGCCGCGAATGAATGCTCTTTTGTCACATTTGGAATGGCTACTGAAACTTAAAATTAACTTGAACCCCATTATGATCTTCCAAAATGATAAATTTGACATGGAGAAGCTTCCTCACATGGAAAGTCAATTTACCTTGCGGTTGGGATTTTTCCGAAAATTGGCTATAACACTTCTTGATGTACCAAAAGTGGACCTTAAAATTTTAAACCTGCACGATTTCATGTTTTTCGAGAAAGGACGCTTAAAAGTTCGTCTAGTGGCCACTATAGAGGCTCGCCAAGGACTACTTGGAGAGGACACTAAAGTGGCCACTAAACCCACCTCTATAGTGGCCACTTTTTTCCGTTTTAGTGGCCCCTTCAGTAGTTTTTCATCCAGTATTCCTTCCAGTAACTCTGATAGTTTTAAAACAAACAGATTGGACCAGTTATGTTGATCCATTGACCCCTAAAGTGGCCGCTAAAATGTTTATTGGTCTAGTAGAGTCAATGTTTCCCGACTTGAAAGGCGAGGGAGGCGGGGCAAGGGGCGGGACGCGTAGCGTGTGCGTTCGCGGTTCTTGGCACGAGTTCAATTCAATTGCCGCCGACTGTTTAAAAAGCTCGGCAACCGCTCTTTTTCAATGTTTTCTACTATTTTTTGATGCAAACATGGATATAATCAATAAATAATTGAAAAAGATATTAAAAGAGCAGAAAACGGGCTTTTCAAAGAGTCGATGGCGGTTGAATTGGACACGTGCCAAGAACCGCGTACGCACACGCTACGCGTCACGCCCCCTGCCCCGCCTCCCTCGCCTTACAAGTCGGGAAACATTGACTATAGGAGCACTTCGACCTCTATAGTGGCCACTAACTTTTAACCCCTTAAGTGGCGACTAATTTGACTGCTATAGTGGCCACTAAAACGTCTATTTGACTGCTATAGTGGCCACTAAAACGTCAAAACCCTATGGGGGCCTAAAAATTTTCCCACACAATATACTATTTTGGGGCTTTGAGCCGTTGTTTATCAAAAAATAAAAATTTTGAGCAGGTTGAGACTCTCAGAACCTTCTTCTGGTCCATCAAAGAGTGTTCTGGCCAATTTTTAGAAAATTCCCAAGTAAAATGAGCCCCTTCTCAGTACCTAAAATGCATTATAGCTTGCCCAAAACTGAACCTAGTCTTGAAATTCACGTTTTTTTCATGTTACAATTTCTCAACAGACCTTTCAGGCTGAAAAAAAACCTCTCTGGATGCTATAAAACAGTAGTGGAAACGTGGCGAAGTAGAACATCTGCTTGACGAGGCCAAATCGTTGAGTTGCTCCAGCCCGGTCTTTCGGCATCCGGTTGAAGCAAATCGATATGATAAAAGATAGCAATAGGTTCAAGAAGCAGGACGTGAAGCTGGACAGCGGGAAATTGATTACTTCGAACCAAAAGAGCCTGAAAAAAGAGGCAAGTCATGAAGAAAAGTGACGTCACTAACGCAAGAAGCGTCGCGAATGACGTCACAGGTCCCGAGCGCGGCAAGTCAGGCGGCAGACTTCCGCCGGGCGATCGCTTGGGAGTTGGCCCGAGCGCCGCCCACTGGCCGGCCAGTCTTGAAATCCTCGCCATTGATTCTTTTGAAGCTTCAGATGTCAAATTGTCATGGGTCACGAGGTCAACTGTAAATTTTACGACTGAAGCAATCTTCTGGCCTGTCTGCGCTCTCTCATCTCTCACCGAGAAATGAGAGATTGAGAGAGTCCAGACAAGCAATTAGGTGTACAGTAATCCCTACCATAATAATCGCACTGATTTTTAAAGTTCGGACAGGGGAAATTGATGCTGTCGAAGTAGGTCAGCATGTTTTGGGGCTCTCCGAAGTAGACGACCCGTCCGGAAGCCAATATTGTGACTGAAAAAAGTCGGAAATCGTTAAGATTTGAACAGTGAACTGAAAAAGGTACTTGAAAAGAGGATTTCTTAAGCCCGCTGAAAAAAAATCAATAGGGTATTTGTAAAAGCCTAAACTCATGTGTAACCTATTCGTTAGAGCGCGAGACATTCTGACCTTTCTAGGCTCTCTTTTAAAAAGGGTCCTGACACGATAGTAAACGAGAGAGTGCCTGTTTGGTGGAGAGCACAGACAAGCCACGCCCCCAGCCAGCCGTGAATCGGCTATAGAACATGGAATCAAGAGAGGCGCAAAGAAGTCAGATTTTTCCAAGTTGAGTGTATACTTTTCCTATTATGGGCTTCAATATTCGCTTTCTTCACCAAAATAAATTCCTTCAGACCACCCCAAGCCTCCCCAAACGATCCCCATGAAAGCGAAGGCGTTTCAACCTTTCGAGAACATCTTCAGAATTTCGATTGTCGGCGGGGCGAGGGCCAAAACGGCGATCCTTTTCGCCCGGACCGCCCATTCGCGCAGATAATCCACCAGGAAAGCCATGTCGTAGACGTCGAGTTCTCGGCAAATGTCCTTGCAGACGAGGATTTCTGAAAGTCCGAAAAAAGGTCACGTTACAAAGGCCCTGAAACTCTAAAATAACACTGGAAACGGCTTGACTTTAGGAACTTCCAAGTGCTCCCTGTAGGGGCAACCTTAGGGGCCCTTCATTTTTCTTCTCTTCCCCTCACTATTTTTTCCCTATAGGGGCCACTTAAGCTTCCAAAAGTGGTCCCTATAGGGGCCCTTGAAGGCTCTTCTCTACCACTTACTGTGTGTTCCCTATAGGAGCGACCTAAACTTCCAAAAGTGGTCCCTATAGGGGCTAAACCAGGGCCTTTGATTTTCCCCTTTTTCGACTCACTGCGTGCTCCCTATAGGGGCCACTTAAGCTTCCAAAAGTGGTCCCTATAGGGGCCACTGAAGGTTCACTTCTCCCACTTTACCTCTCACTGTGTGCTCCCTTTAGAGGCCACTTAACCTTTCAGAAGTGGTCACTATAGGGGCAACCTCAGGGCCCTTGATTTTCCCCCTTTTCGACTCACTATGTGCTCCCTGTAGGGGCCACTGAAGCTTCTGAAAGTGGTCCCTATAGGGGCCCTTGAAGGTTATCCTCTACCACTTTACCTCGCACTGTTTGTTCCCTAAAGGGGCCACTTAAACTTCCGAAATTGGCTCCTATAGGGGCATGCTAGTTATTCTTATAAACCTATGAGAGGAATAATTTGTCTGCGATGTCCTTTTTTTTCTCTTAACCCCTATAGGGACCACTATGGCGTTCCTAAGAAGATCTCCGTGACATCCTTCTTGGACAAATTTCTTCAAATTTCACAGTTTTAGCTGGAAATAAAAGGAAAAATAAACTCACGAGGGTCCCTGATCAACTGGGCGGCAATTTTGACCCTCTGAAGTTCCGATGGTCCCAATTTCCCACAGCGAATGTCGCATAGAGGCGCCAGGGCCAAGGTGCTTATCAATTGGTTCATCTGGAAGAAAATAGTGACATTTTATTCGCAAAAAGGTCATAGGAATCTAAAATTGAGCTATTTTGAACTATCAGAAATATGGCAAAAAATATTCTACCCCATGGGGGTTGAACTTGAGACCTTTAGAGTAGTTGATAAATAATCGAAAATTTCCCAAAAATGGCTTTAAATGGAAATTTTCTTACTATTCACGCCAGAAAACAGAAAAATCTTGGCCAAAAGCCAAAGCATGACGTCATGAAAGCCAAAGCATGACGTCATGAAAGCAAAAGCATGACGTTATGAAAGCTAAAGCATGACGTCATGAAAGCCAAAGAAGGACGTCATGAAAGCCAAAGCATGACGTCATGAAATCTAAAGAAGGACGTCATGAAAGCCAAAGCATGACGTCATGAAAGCCAAAGCATGACGTCATGAAATCTAGAGCATGACGTCATGAAAGCCAAAGAATGACGTCATGAAAGCCAAAGCATGACGTCATGAAAGCCAAAGCATGACGTCATGAAAGCCAAAGCATGACGTCATGAAAGCCAAAGCATGAAGTCATGAATGCCAAACAATGACGTCACGAACGCCAATTAATGACGTCATAGATAGAGCTAAAAAAAACCAAATGAGTAGTCCCTCCGAAATGCTTGACAGCAGGTGGGCAGAATTTCGAACAGGCGATCAGGTACTGATAGACTGTCAAGTTTGGGGGCGGTCGGTCGTGATTCACAACGCCTGAAGAAGCGAAAAATGTCCCTTTGACATTCCTTGGTCGCACTGGGAATGGCTCCGAACGCCGATGGAGGTTACCGCGACGCGTCGAGCCATTCCAAATGCGTCCACTTACCTATAACTCTAGAAGCGGCCGATTTTCTCAACCTATGTCCATTGACATTTAATTCGCCGCTAGTTTTCCCCAAACGGCTGCCAGTCCCACTGAGCTTCTCCATCAGGCAGTCGACCTCACTTTCTGAACCATCCAAGGGTTTTCTTTGGCTTCTAGACCCTTACATGGCGTTCCCAAACGGGCTGGGGAGACGTCAAACAAATTTTAGCGCGAAATTTGAAATCTCAAGTACGCAGCCAAATGTATTCTTCATGCCGTTGAATACTCAGTTCAATTTGCAACGATAGGTAGCTGTGACGACACAGTACTTTTATCCGAAGCGCGCACTTACTTTTTTTCCGTAAATTCAGAAACTTTGACGCCTCGCTCATCTTCCCTCACCTCATTAGGAATGCCGTGCCTTATAAAAAAGCCCCCGCTCCTTCAAACTACAATTCACCTTTCGTGTAGAGCACCGCCATGACGTCACCGGCGAAGAGCTCAAAAGTGACGTCATGGAGCTCGGACCTGAGCACCGGGAGCCGGAGCATTGCCCTGTCTGAGCTCGACCTCAGATCCCGGGCGTAGCACAAATGCGACACAGAAAAATGGGGCGAAGCTCTAAAAAAGGAACCGCTACGCAACCGCGACGCATCCAATGATACTCACCGATTTTCGCCTGATTTTATTTCTTTGTACTCGGCGTATTTTAAGTAGTTATATCCAGTATTCGTGAAAAGTTCAGTATTCGAAAAATAGTGTTCTTGATGGCGAGAGAAGGTGAAGTATGTGGAAGCTCTGAAAAAAAAGTTTTTTCGGGAATTTCTAAAAAAAAATCACCCCTCGCTGGCTTCATCTTCATTGTCGGCGAAGCGATTCTCCTCGCGATCGGAATGACTGAAAAAGATGATTAATAACTCAAAGGGCGCAAGCCGTTTTCGGTCGGTGGCATTTTGGAACTTACCTCAAATCCCATTCGACTCTTGAAGTGCTGGGCTTTGGAGACGTTGTGATCATCTGAAGGTGAAAATGAAAGTTGAAGTTTGGAAAAAATGGAAAAAAATCTCTAGTTTGTATCTGAAGCTACCAGGTGAAAGGAAAAGATCAAATTTAAAGATTTTTGCTTTTGAAGGTTTCAGAAATTTAATAATAACCAGATTTTCAACTTCGAAGATGTTATCAAGTCTGAAAAATCGAATAACGAAATCTGAGTTTGAAAAAAAAAAGCGAAATTGGCCATTACTCGGGCAAATTGGTGGATAATGACCGTTAAAAGGGAGAGGCTCAATAAAGGTCGCAGAAAGGCTGCAAAAAGGGTCCCTTTATCGAGCCTTTCATTTTCCTAAAGCCTCAAAAAATGGTGGAAAAAAAGGGGTAGCAAAAATAGTGCAAAAAGGCCTATGAAATGGCGCAAAAAGGTCGCAAAATGGCCGCAAAAAGGTCGCAAAATGGCCGCAAAAAGGCAGCAAAAAGGGTCCCTTTATCGAGCCTTTCATTTTTCTGGGATTTTAAAGGCTCAAGAAATGGTGGAAAAAGGGAGAGGCAGCGAAAATGGCGCATAATAGCCGATGAAATGGCGCAAAAAGGCGGCAAAAAGGAAAATTTCTATGGAACCTTTTTCCACCTTTTTCGACTTTGCCTATATATGAACCGTAGAAAAAAGTTACAATTAAGGTTCTTTTTGTTCCAAAAACTATAAAAATGGGAGGAAATATTGCTTCTTCAATTCAGAACTGACGAGTAGAATAAATGAATAAAATAAAGTTTCCACCATCCAGGGCAAGTCAAAACCATTATACGAACGGAAGACCAGCCAGTTTGCCGGAAACTCCAAACAATTTAAGGCAAAAACCAACATTGCGACCAGCCAAAAGCCCTCCTCGCCAAAGACTGACAATTACCGCAACGATCAATAATTTCGACGCAAAACCAGTAACCCAAGTGGATTCGGTTGGAGTTGAAACACGGAGGAAAGTAACAAGGAGGCCACGGAAGACTTTTGCAAAAATCGAGGCCGCCCGCGCGTCGGAGAAGAGGGACAAAATTGCTTGAGGCTGCCCCCCCGCCTGGATCCGAACACTCTTTTCTGAAAGAAGAAGGTCTTCTTCTTCAATGACGACCGTTCCGCGACGTCTTCTTTATGCGTTTTGCCTTTTTGGCTTGGCTTAGCCAAAGATTTTATTGGATTTTTTCTCTAGGAGTTATGATATTTTGGAATGCTTTGAATAGTTCACTGTACAGTTTAGTTATTGTGGCTAGTTTCTAAAAAATATACTGTATAGCGGACTGTAAAGAGGGACTCTTGAGTTCTAAGTTAATTTTATGTCAACATTTTTTGTTTTCCGTATTTTTGAAGCCAAAGACTTCATTGAATTTTAAATGTATGAATTCTGACTTTTTGGAATCCTTTAGAAAGTTGTAAGTATCCTTAAAGTTCAAAGGGAAATGTATCTCAAAATTTTCAAGCTTCCAGGTATTTTCAAGCTATGTTTTCATTGGAAACTTTCTGATTGAATCCTTATATTTTGAATATTTCCAGAAGATTACACTGTAAAGCTTACTGTAAAGAGGGTCTCTTGAGTTCTAAGGTAAATCCATCTCTAAAACTTTTTGTTTTCAGTATTTTTAAAGCCGAACATTTTATTGGAGTTTTTCTGAATGAATTCTGATATTTTGAAATGCTTCTACTAGTTATACGAGTCGTAGGAGTCCTAAGTTGAATTTATCTTAAAAAGTTTCAAGTTTCTAAGATTTTTTTAAGCCATGTTTTCATTACATTTTTTTCTGATTGAATCCTTATATTTTGAATATTTCCAGAAAGTTACACTGTAAAGCTTGCTGTAAAGAGGGTCCTTTGAGTTCTAAGCTAATTTTATCTCAACATCTTAGGATTTTCATAACCCAAGATTTTATTAGATTTTTTTCTGTATGAATTATGACACTGTGAGATTCTTTAAAAAAATGATACTGTATAGTTCAAGATTCCCTCATTTTTTTTTCAGAACGTTTACAGCTAAAAATTCTTATTGAACGTGTTCTGTATGAATTCTGACTTTTTGGATTCCTTTAGAAAGTTCTACGAGTCCTAGGAGTTCTAAGGTAACTTTATCTCAAAAATTTTTTTGTGTTTCGAAGCCTAATATTTCATTAATTAATTTTTTTGTAGAAATGATGGACTTTCGTTTTTGAAAAAAACCGATTTGAATGAACTTTAGGGTTCAGAAAAGTTACTATACCGTTACTGTAAAGTCTTTAGCTTATATGTTTCCAGGATAGTTGAAGCCAAAGATTTTCAGGCGCAACCCGTTTCAAGTCGGGCACACTTTATAAAAACCGCGACTTTCCCACTTGGACCATTTTTTTCAAATCATATATTTCCTGGAAGCTCCAAAATCCCTCTACAATATCCTCATCACTGTAGATTGAGAAATGGCTTCTTTTTAAATTCGATGTATTTTTTTTTAGTTCAGACAACTTATTGTACGATCTCTAGTTTTCCCAATCCTTTTCCTTGACTTCAGATGAACCTAATGATTCCCGGACCAGAACAACACATTTTCGAGTGCAAAAACTTGACGATGATGACGACTGCATCTACAGCGCCTTGGTTCGAAATCTCTAGGAAGTGAAAGTTCTGATAATTTTCACTTTTTAGGTACTCAAGGATCTACACCCCGCCAATGGTTATGCAAATTTTGAAGGATATCTCGTTTGAAGCGAGATCCGGGCAAATTCATGGGATTATCGGGTCTACTGGTAAGTTTTCTAAGTCACTTCGACTCAACTATTATTTCTTATTTTTAGGTTCCGGAAAATCGAAACTTCTGGAAGCCTTGGCTTCTGGAGCCGGTGGGGATATTGGTGGTACTGTAACTCTCGACAAGCAGCTTTTAACAAGTAATTTTTACTAATAATCAATAAAACCCAACTAATTACCTTAACTTCATAACAAAGTTAAGGAAAAAGGTTCTCGCAAATCTGTTCTTTGGTCGATTTTCGGACCAACTATCCAGGCGGCTTGACAATCCGACAAATGCTCTATTTCCAAGCGAAATTCTTCCTTTCTGTCAATTCCAATGTTCTGGAAATTGAGACAAGGGTGAGCGTTAGCAGCAAGTCAAAATTAATTCTTAAAAAACTTGCAACCGACCAAAATCGGTTCTCGCGCAGAGGAAGCGTTAAGCCATACGGACCAAAAAGCCAAAAATTTACAGTTAATGCAACTGATGATTAGCTTCGATATTGTTGGATATGCTGATGAAAAGTTTGAAAGATTGACGGAAAGTGCCAGGAGAAGAGTTTTGGTCGCAATGGAGTTGGCCAAAGATCCGTGTGGGTTTTGATAATTTTTAAAAGCGAAATTGGCGTTCAGAAACTTATTTTCAGCTATAAAAACACTTTTTTTCTGACTCTAAAAGAACCGTAATAGTAAGTCAAACACTAAAAACTTTGACAAAAAAATAAGAAAAATTAAATTTTCATCATGTTATTTTTTCATTTAAAAATAACAGTTTCTGATTAAAAAAATAACTTACTCATTTGATGTGCAAATTCCAGCAAATTTCCATGAGTCTTTTCAATTTTTTCTGTCCATTTTTTGAAGACTTTGTAACGATCATACGATTTTCCAAAGCGTCTTTTTTGATCATTGTGGAACGTTCTCTGAAATTCAAAATGAAAGAGTAAAGTCGTAAAAAAAACTGAAGACCTGAATACGATTTTTTAACACAAAAAACAACAATTCTGAAAATGCGGAGCGGCTTTGAAAGGTTGCTCCACCTAGAGTTACGGTAGACAGCTTGCGCGCGAACATTTGAATTTCTTGTTGCTCAAGTGCTTCAGGTGATTTTTCATGTTTATTTCAGTTGTATCTTTATCTGTTTTGTTCTGATTTACGGTAATTATTTTTTATTGCGACAGCAAAATGCGAAGGAACTTTTTTTTTTCAATTTTCAATGTTAACTGCTGGGTTTTGACAAAATTTCCCCTTTAAAGCAAAAAAAAGCCTTTCAGACACATTTTCAGTGTCAAATTAAATTTTTTATTCGAATCAATCAATCTCTTTCATTTTCGCAACATCAGAATGGTATGGCGATGTTGCAGAGGAGAAAAAAATACCACTAGGTGGATGAACTAAACTAAATCTGTGAAGAAAAACTTTTTTTAATTTTTTTAATAAGTGGGGAAAGACACATAGAACCACAATAAGTCCTTTTCGGCACAAAATTTCACGTTTTTCACTGAAAAAAGGACTATAACTAATTTTGAGGGTGGAAGGTGTAAAAGTGTTCAGAAAATAAGAAAAACTTTCACCCAAATGTTTTTTTGTCAACTAGAAAAGGAATTGTGAGAGGATCGATTTTTTTCAAGTCTGTAATTTTGAAAAAACGCTATTTTTCGAGGAAAAAAAATTATTTTCGAATTTAATGAGTATGCGAGTTAGCGTCGCTCTGTGTATGCACCAAAGGCGTCAAACATTACGGGAATCGTGGGAGGGGCGTCGTCAAAAGAACGCCGTGCTTCGCGTACCAAAAAAAAAATTTTTTGAAGGAAAAATAAAATTAAAAGTTATTAGAATCACAAAAATCATCACCATTATTTAACCTTTTAGTATGCACGTTTTAAAAACACTTGGAAACGAATAAGATGAGAAAAAAGTTCAAAAAATGATAAAAATCGAAATTTGAAAAAATTGAAGGAGAGCTGCGTTTGTTGTGCAAATGTGTATACGTACTACACCGTTACCGTAATCTTTTAAAGTTTTTCCGTGTTTTTTGTGCCGAAGCTGAGTATTAAGGCCTTCATTCAAATTTTCATAGCGTATTTTCAGTGCTTCTTCTTCTCGACGATCCCTTGTCAAAGATGTCGCCCCTATCCAGTTACCAACTGGTATATGCTCTTCAATCCTATGCGACTAAAAATAATCGAATCGTCGTTGTCACTATGAGATCTCCGAGATCAGATGTCTATCAGATGCTGAATACGATGACTATTCTTTATTTTGGAGACGTCGCTTATTCAGGTATGATGGCCACGTTTGGAATGGCTCCAAGCGTCGGGGTCAATAAAAGTTCTTTTTCATGGAAAATCATATGATTTTTTTTTAGATAACTTCCATGCGTAATAAACTTTTTATCGTTTTAAAAAAGGACATAAAAGTGAAAATTAAATTTTCCAGGCCCCACCAAAAAAATGCCGTCCTACTTCCAAACTTCCGGCTTTCCTTGTCCAATCAATGAAAATCCGGCTTCTTATTACTGTGAGCAGCTTTATATTACAGTAACCGATTTTTACAGTATCCCTTTTATCGATTGATCGAGAAACGCCGGAAAGGTTCGCCGAAACTCAAGAGCAGGCTTCGATTTTGGTCCGATTCCACAAGGTATTCTTGCTTTTCAATTCCGCCAGGCGCAAACCGTTTCAAGTCGGGCACACTTTATAAAAAGCGCGCCATTCCACTTGCGGCCATCCTTTATAAAGCTCAGTAAATCATACATTTTCTGGAAGCTCTGAACTTCCTCTACAAAATCATTATCATAGTAAATTGAAAAAAAAATTCAGGAAAGATGCCAATCGCTTCAAAACGAGCCGCCTCGAAATGGAAATGTAACTCATTTCAGTGTTAATAATCGTGCCGCTCTGTGCTATTCGGAGCCGCCCAATTCAGCTCAAAAGGCTGGGATTTTATTCAGGTTTTTCCAAAAAATCCATGGTTTTCCATATTTCTTCGAAATTCAGAAGATCGGTTTCACTATTCATATCCGATCCGATAGAATGTTTTAGCGCGGCCGTGGTTTTACCGGTTCTATCATTATTTCTTTCGTTTTTCAGGTACTATATCATTCTATGCAGTTCTAGAAAAAAGGCCAAAAAAATTTACCTCGAGTGGGAACGAACCCTTGACCTCACGCATACCATACAAGAGCCTTAACCACTGCTCTATTGCAGTCCAAGCCTCCTAACCGGCTCATCAACGGCTCCATTTTCCGCAATGGGTTATTGGGAGTCCTCACTTCACTTAATTTTCATTTTCCAAGCCATTTCTTTCCTACCTTTTTGTGAGTCTATCAAGTGACCTCTTTAGAGTTTTTTTTTTCAGACGAGCGAATGAGGACCCAGTATTATAGTGAAAGCCAGATCTACCCGAGTTTCTTCTCATTTTTCATTTTTATTGCGATTTTTCACGATGGCCAACGTTCCAGGAGTGCTAGGAGCTGTGGCGATCTTATTATGGTTTCAAAAAATCAGAATTTTTTCTAGAATCAGAAAATTCCAGGTCAACCGAGGTCTCATCAATTCTAATCTGGCTTGAATCTTCCTTATCAACTTTGATACTATCGATTTTTTTCGCGTCGATTTTTTCAGCCCTATCCAATTGGTTGAAAGAAACTCCAATCGTTCTAACGGTCCATTCGGCAGTTATCTCATTCTTCCTCATGTTTGCTGATGGTTGGATGAGGTTGGCTGATGTCTTTGGGTCATGTGGGCATTTGAAGCCATTCCAAGGGTGTCTGACTTAGAAAAACCAGAGTATTCTTACTAGGGAATAGGGAAAATACATCCCTATAGGGGACAACGAAGTGATCCCTACAGTGGTTCCGGTTTCTCCCTTCAGCCTAAAGGCTTCTTTCCAAGCTTCAGTGGTCTCTAGAGAGGAACTTTGAAGGGCCTCTCAGGACGCCCCTATAAAAAGTGCGGAAAACCTTTTTTTTAAATTTTAATAGTACGTTTCTCGCGACTTGAGAGGGCGGGGCTTCTCTGCGCACTCTCTATCTCTCGACGTCTCTCTCATGTTTACGTGCTATTTCCATGTTTTCTGACCTCTCCGGTGAGGGAACAGAGAGACGCAGACACGCGAAAACTGTGACTATACCGTTCCTAGGCCTTTCCTATTGATCAAAGCTCCACAATTTTCAGACCATTCTATACCGTAGCCAACTCGGTATTACTGTACCTATCCTTCCTGAATCCTCTGAGATTCACTAATTTTCTATTCACGAGAGACGTCATTTCACGTCTTCCCATCCAAAATTGTACGCGAGATGAGTCGGTTCCAGTTGACACGAATACCTTGACGAGATTTTGCAGGTTTGGATTTTTTCTAATAAAATTTTATTGAAAGTTCCAAATTTCTAGTTTCAAAACTTGGTAGAGAAGTGATAGAAGTGATCTAAAATGCTATTTTTTTTTGAAAATCACAGCCTTTTCAGTAGATTTTATCGATTTAGATGGACAAACGGCACGAATTTCCTACAGGAGCTGTACTCAAAGTCCTACGAACCTGATGATCTACCGACAAATTTGGCAATTTTATCAACGATCATCATTTTTGCAATGCTTTTCTCAGCCCTCCTGCACATCATTCCGAAGCCGTTTCCTATTCAAAAAAAGATGAAATTTGTGAAAAATCGATAATAAATTCCTTAAGGGCACTTGTTTTCTTTATATTCTGATCTCAATTTAACTTCAAAGTTATGATTGCAGTTTAAATTCTTTGACCCGACCCAAAACGGCTTGCGCGTTAAGACATCGGGACTTCTCTGCGTCCTCCTCGTCTCTCGACGACCCTCTCTTGTTTACATGCTGTTTCCATGTTTCTCTAACCTTGCCGGTGAGGGAACGGAGAGACGCAGACACGTGAAAACTGTCAAGTCGCAGCGAATGGACTATAAGAATTGAGGAAAAAAAATGGGACGAAATTCATGGAAAACGATTAAAAAATCATTATGCAGAAGACATGGCCGCATTTGGAATGGCTCAAGTTGTCAAAAACGGCTTGCGCGTAAAGAAATCCAAAAGAAGTAAAAAAAAAGGCGGACTTCTCTGCGCCCTCCTCGTCTCTCGACGACCCTCTCATGTTTACGTGCTATTTCCATGTTTCTCTAACCTCGCCGGCGAGGGAGCAGAGAGACGCAGACACGCGAGAACTGTCAAGTAACGGCGGACGGACTATAAAGATTGAGAAAAAAAAAATCGAACCGTTACGGGACCGCAACGCTTCGAGCCATTCCAATTGCGACCTGGATTTTTCTATAATTTCCTCAGCCATCTTACTCATCACTTTTAATCCATTATATCATATATAATTTATATGTTCCGAAAAAAAGAATGAAATTCGTGAAAAAAATCGATAAAAAAATTTCATTATGCAAAAGAAATGCCCGCATTTGGAATGGCTCAAACTGACATAAATATTCGAAAAAGGCTTAATTTCCAATCGTAACACTTCTGAGCCATTCCAAACCGCAGAAAATGCAATATAATTACCGGTATTTCTCTCAAATATGACAATTTCTCTTTAATCTTCCTTGATTTGCGCGATTTGAACCGTTTCGTCGACTTGTTGAACTTCCGGCGGCGCTATTCGATAGCCCTGAATTTTCCTGATTTTTCCAGAAAAAGACAATTTATAAAATCAACCTTATGATCGTTCCACAACTGCAAAGGTGTGTACATCGTCTGTTGGGTTTTTTCCGTCGCTATTAGTTTTAAGCGGGCGAAAAACGGGTTATTCACTTCGGGGATCCCTGCAAACGGGTGTTAGGGAGGAACTTTTTTGGGAAAAATCACCAGAAACCCAGTCCCAATCGCGTTTGGACCAATCTTTCTGTGCGAAGAATGCACGGGCGTTACGATCCGCTAGTTGGGCGGCGTGTTCCTTGAGAAAATCTTATACTGGGATAATTTTTTGTGGCCACTATAGTAGTCAAATAAGTGATCACTTAAGGAGTTAAAAATTAGTGGCCACTATAGAGGTCCAAGTGCTACTGCTAGACCACTAAAAATTTTAGTGGCCACTTTAGGGGTCACTGGATCATCATAACTGGTCCGGTCTGTTTTTTCATCAGAGTTACTGGAAGGAAAACTGTATGAAAAACTACTGAAGTGGCCACTATAGGTGGGTTTAGTGGCCACTTTAGTGTCCTTTCCATCTAGTCTTCGGCGAGCCTCTATAGTGGCCACTAAAAAAATTTTTTTCAGTATTTCATTTTTTTAAAAAAATCAAGTTCAAGTTATCACAAACCCATTATGAACTTACTCAAACTACTTTAGGACTAGAAAAAAAATTCTTGATTCTGAAAAACGCTGACTTTTTCTGACCTTTTAAAAAATTCCTTACACATTTTCTGCATAGGCAAAGTCGGAAAAGGTAAAAAAAGGGCTCCTTTTTTGGTGCCTTTTTACGCCATTTCATAGGCCTTTTTGCACCATTTTTGCCGCCTCTCCTTTTTTCCATCATTTTTTGAGCCTTAAAATTTTTCGAGCCTCGATAATGGGACTTTTTTGCTGCCTTTTTGCGGCCTTTTTTGAGGCTCTCCCTTTTAGCGGCCATTATCAACCATTCCGACTTTGCCCGAGTGTTCTTCATGAGTTTCAGGCCTTGCGAAAAGTCCCAAAAGCCCAGAATTTTGTTAACTCCATCAGAAAGATCATCTTCCTCATCACAGAATAAATCAAAACCTTAGCTATCGCATCAAATTTGCTAGCCTCCTCGCTTTTGAACGTTTCCACGTACTGACGTTGAACCAGAGTGTATTTATCGCACATTCTTGTACAGCAAATTGCTAAAATTGTCATTCAACCCATGGAAAATAGCCTTGAGAAAAAACCTACACAGAAAAGCGACGCCGGCGGCGGCAAGGACAAGGACCCAGGCGATAATTTGGGACTGAGCCTCCAAATATGAGCCGTCGGAGCCACCCAACTCGCAAATACAAGCTGGACAGTACTGAAATTCATAAAATTGGCTTCGAGAAATAATTTTGAAGATTTTAATTGCGATCATGTAGAGACTTTCGCAGACAAAAATCCTCTTGAAATTTCAAAAAAGTCTATTTTTTTCCGATGAAAAAGCTGACGTTGCTTCAAATAAATCCGGGGGTACATTCGAATTTTTCTGAAAGGGAGGGGGCCATTCTAAAATGTGGGCGGGGGGGCGTCTTTCTGAAAAGTGAGGGGGGGGTAGTTCTGAAATGCAAGGAGCCATTCTGAAATGGGAAGGTGGTCGTTCTGAACTAGGGGATCGCGAAAGATTGCCTAGGTGTTTCAGAATCGGCCCCCTTTTTTTTCCCTGTGAGGGGACATTCTAGAATACAGATCCCCCCTCCCACATGAAGTCTTCTGATTTAACCTCCTGCAGATCAGAACTTAGCTTGGTGAGGGGGAGAGCTTGTTAGAACCCGGGGGGCTTGTAGAACCCGGGGGGTGAAAACAGTTTGGGGGCGACTACAGAAGTTCCCCTCAGTCCGGAATAAAAAAATGAACTTCATTTTGAAATTCCAATCGATCTCATATTTTTTTAGATATCTTCTCGCATTTTTCAGCCCATTTCTAAATGAAACGGCTTCAAAAATTCTGATTTCCTGTAATAATTTCCAACTTCTTACCTTTCCAGAACCGCTCATACTATCAAAAGAATGGCTGTCTTGATAATATTTGAGAATCGTCGCATTTCGACACATTTCAGCCGTATCCATGAGACAAAACTCGTGAGCTCGGAGGCAGCGGAAATATCTGAAAAAAAAGGAGAAAAATTATTGCTTTTCAAACTTCTTCTTGAAAAATTCTACAAGTTCGAAAACAAAATTGGAAGCCTTGGAAAGCCATTAGAAATTGGATAAACCGCAAAAAAACTAGGTAATAACCACAATAGCCACATTTTTAACGTGGCAAAAATCTCTCCGGCGTTGAGAGGATCCGAACCCGTGACCTTTCGCCCACCATTCAAATGTTTTGCCACTGACCCTCCATCGAGAAAAACGACGAAGAGCCAGGCGACCGGCGCAACACAAGCTTGTAAAATCACTTCGACCCAAGAAACAAAGGTCGTCTTCCAACTGTGACGAGTCGCCGATACTCTGTAATTGAAATTCAAGGATGATCCCTACAAGGGAGGTCATTTTTGCTTGGGAATTTCCTGAAAATTGGCCAGGATGCTCCTTGATGAACCAGATGAAGACTCTGAGGGTCTCAACTTGAAAACCATCCTGGTCTTTGAGAAATGAGAAATGAAGGCTTCGAAATGGCCTAATTTAATGAATTTTTAGGGTTTACTTTGGCTTAGAAGTCTCTTTTCTCGAAAAATTGCTTTTGGGATCTTCACCTGGTTCATCAAGGAGTACCCTGACCAACTTACAGAACTTTTCCATGCGCAAAGTATAGCTGATTAACGGCTGGCTTGAGCCATCGAAAAAAGGTTCCTGACACGATAATGCACGAGACAGTGCCTGGATCGTGGAGAGTGCAGAGAGACCACCCCCCTCTTAGCGTCCCAAGCTAGTCGTGAATCAGCTATACAATGAACCTCCTTGTTAAAGATAAAAAACATGTTTTTTTATCAAACTAAATCATCAAAACGTTCTTCCAAGTGGTTTTAAAGAACAATTATTCAAAGAGCTTCATAAAACTCCTGAAAGATCAAAAAATCACCGAAAACAAGCGCCATGAACGAGTTTCCAAGTCGTAGTATTGACCATCGTGCCAATCAGTAGGAGGGCTATCGATGGGCCTACCATAAAAACGGCCGAGTGATAAATGTTCAGAGGATAGGCACATGGACAAGCGAAAGTCAGCTTTCGGATCAACTGAAAATTGTGAAAAAAGTCTTTTGTTGAATTTTTTTTGAATGAAAGTCCACTTAGGATCGCCAGAGTGGTCCCTAAAGGGGACGAAGGCCCTTATATTAGAGTAAACTTCAAGTGGTCTCTATAAGGGTCTAGTATCTATTTTTTTCATTCAAAAAAATGGAAGTTTATTGATTTTTTTACTCGCCAATGATCCATAAATAAAAATTCATTCAGGTTTCCATAAAATTCATTCAGGTTGCCCCTATAGAGACCACTAGCATCTTTTTGACTCAAAAAAACAATTCTTTTCTTTACAAACCATATTGGTAGCTTCATAAGATTCTAGGGTGAGTATAAGGCGAAAAAAAATGAAAAAAAACGACGAAAATTCATTTTTCAACCCTTAAAAGTGATAATTTTCACTGTAATTTGCAGTAAAATCATCTAATATGATTTTTAGATCAATACGAGACAATTTCAATCGGTTTTCAAAACAGAGAAACAAAAATAACCCACCGATTGTCCTCCGATAGTCGTCGCAATGAGAATCCCATTGAGAAGCGTACTTCCATGGTTCGTGAACACGTTTTGAAATACATTAACCACCGAATTAACGTTCGTTGTCATAAAATGGAACTGAAAAGATATTTTTCAAAGTGAAACGAACGTTTCCAACAAAGAATAGCTGTTCAAACATTGGGCCATTTAATTTTTATTGAGGATCCATGAGAAAATTTCAAAAATGAACGTAAAAGAAAGAGGAAGGAAAATTTTTGGCGTGGTCGGTTGCCAATAGTTACGGATTGCTTTGTCTCGTAGTTTTGGTTAATTTTGAGCATTTCTTGGGATTTTTTTTGTTTGAAAGTGTAATTTTTTATGTACTCCTTCATGTATTACAGAAAAAAAAAGTCCTAGCAGTTTTTTTTTTTCGAAAGTTTTCTTATTTTCTTGCATTTTCAAGGTTTTCATGCGTTGACTGTACCAAAACTCATTATGTATAGATAATTTTCAAAGTTCATCAAAACTTTTTTTCCTCACCTTACACACCTTCCACGGCGGCGATATGAGCAAACCGTGCCTCCCCCTCCGTCGCCTGCTTCCGTGGCGCAATAGGCAGCGCGTTCGGCTGTTAACCGAAAGGTTGGTGGTTCGAGCCCACCCGGGAGCGAGACCTTTTTGCAATTCCCCGTTTTGAAAAAAATATACTTTATTAGTTATTTTACAATATTTAAAGCTTAGTTTTTTGCGGTTCTTCATCAGTTTCGTCGGATTTTCCCGTCGCAATGTCTGCAAACACTATTTTTGAAGTAAAACTTGAAGAAAAATACCAATTTCTATGAGACATCTTTTTTGATCCTTAATAATGGTAAATGCGCAGATCAGGTAGAAGAAAAAGCTGATCACAAGCATTGCTGCGGTCAGGTAGAATGATGTGATAAGTGATCGATAGTGATCATATGGAGTGTTGCCCTTCCTTGTCGCATCAGAAATCTGGAAAAAATTACTCAAATTGGCCGAAAAATTGGATGAAACAAAAAAATTGTTTTCTTTTGCACTTCTATCACTATAAAGATACTTCAAAAAATCAGAATAAAGTTTGAAAACCACAAAAAAAGTGAAAAACTAACAGCTCCAACGATATAAGGTCCCGTAGCATCGCCGAACATGTGAGAAATCAGCATGTAGATCGAGAAAGCCGTGTTCCGACGCCAAGGGACGATCACCGACTGGAAAATAGAGTTATAAAAGGTTCTGGTCGCATTTAGAATGGCTCAAAAAGAGCGGTTTTGTAGCAGTTTTTTCAAAGATGCATCCGACAATAAACGGCTTACGCGCAGTGGCATCAAAACGCTCATCAAAATTCTGTCTTTACACTTTTTTCAAGACTTTTTTTAAACCGCTACGCATATGCACCGCGTTGAGCCATTCTCCGTGCGACCAGCTTCAAAAAAAAAAAAAAAAATCAAACCAACCATGACAATGTCGACATTGAGGCCCCAATTCAAGCAGAGAAAGAACATGTTGACAAAAAGGACGGACTAAAAAGGATAATATTACACAGAGCCATTCTAAATGCGGTCTCAGTCTCATGATTCTTCAAACTAACCCAAGTGACAGTCGGCATTTCAGAGAAGAAAATAAGGATGGAAAATAGTAAAATTGAGCCGACGAAAGAGCCAAATGCACAGACATATGGTAAAGCGCGATCCGATTGGAATCGCTTGGAAAATATTGTGAAGCCCGATTTCCAAGCCTGGAAACGATACTTTATTGTATTGTCATTACACATTATTAATGGAAGCCGGCAAAAACCAATAGAGGCTCCGAACCCGGGTGGTTAATTTGAAGACCTACCCCGGCAAATACGGTTCCAACCGTAACTCCGATCAATCCTCCGATGATTGTGATAGCTCCGAAAGTCGTGTTCTGTCTGAAAAAAAAAAACTAAAGTTAATGCGCAGAGAAATATACTTGATGAAAAAAAAAAATAAGTACACGATTCAACTCAACCTCGCTCTACTGATAATTTGATCTTGAACAGTTTGTTACCAATTTGTTTATTTGTTCAACTGAACCACCCATTTAGTCAAACGTAAGACACCACACTATCATAACACTGAGAAGAAATTCCAAAACAGTTTGTTTCAAAAATCGTCCTCTCAACATTCCTATAAAAGGAAGAAAAGGAACTGTACCCCAAGGAAAATGTTTTCTGCTCATTTTGTATTAATTTTGTTAGCCGCTCTAGTGGCTTTAAGTTCTGCCGCCGGAGATTGGTCTTCTTGTAACCGAATGAACGACGGTCCTCTGGCTTCCAAGGCCGCCAGAGGAGCTTGTATTGCTACTTGTATGGTCCAGGTAATTTTTTTTTAATTTCAAAACTTATTGAAGTGTCAACGTATGGTAATCAGTGGTCATTTGTATACAACCGGGTACTGTCTCTATGGTACCTGGATAGTACCGGGGCGGTATCTGGATGCTACCGAGAATTTCGCGATTTCTAGTGGCTAGCCCATCGGTCGTTTATTTAGTTTATTATTGTCAAGTACCCGGTAGCTACTTGTATCAGCCTCCTGACCCGGGTACCATAGAGATAGTATCCGGTCGCATACAAACGACCACCGATTGACTTTTCAAAAGTTGCTACCCGGTAGCTGATACCACTGATTATCAGAACAGCCTCGGCTAATGGACTTGGGGGGCCGATGCCACTCAAGCGGTACTGAGGCGTAGGAAGTAGAAGAAGAAGATAAAGTATCGAAGTGTCAAACGAAGCTCAAACTTTATAGACCTAGGGTATGTATAAAAAATAGAAGTTAAAATCAGAAAAAGTTGCCTTGATGATTTTGACATATTTTTTCAGTTTTCTAATCGAATCTACTCTTAAAAACGAAAAATGGGTCAGAGAGTGGTAACCTGAACATTGAGAGCTGTTTATTAAAAAAATTTTCGGGAATATTGCTCATAATAGCTCATGATTTTTCAGAAATGCGCGACAGGGTACTGCGAAAATCGCGGGGGACGTCCAACTTGCGCCTGCTCTCGTTGTGCCAATGGATAAACATTATAATTTTCTGCAAATAATATAAATTTTGAAATAAACGATCTTCCGTATTTTTCGAGACGCTGGACTTTAACTTTTGAAGTGCAAACATAAAATGGAAAATATTTTTCGAAGACTGGAAAAGGATGTAAAGTTTCCAATTCATCATGTAGTCCTTGAAGGTCAGCGATAAGTCTACGTACCTCTTTAGGTTTCGCATCAACTAAAAATTTAGCTTTTTCGAACCGTACAACGATAGAAATGACGCCTTCACGTGCCTCAATTTTTTTTTCAAAACTCAAATAAAAAATCCAATTTGTTGTAGGTTGTTTTTCTACATGTAGTATGAATCATGTACCAAACGATAAAAAATGTTTTCTTCCTTCCCCAATGCACTCAGCCACTTCAAATAAACACCTCGGCTATTTAAATCGGTGAGAGGTCGCTCTATCGCAACCGACATGGCTTCTACTCGCTTCGTATTGCTCATTCTAGTGGCTCTAGTGGCCACTTCAGCAGCCTTTTCTTCCTGCGAAGCTGGCAGAGGCGCTTGCGTCGCTTCTTGCATCGCTCAGGTACTTTCCTTTCTTTCTTGAGTTTTGATAATCTGTTCGGGCAAAGTCGGAATGGTGGAGAGCCGCTAAAAGGAAAAGGCTCAAAAAGGCCGCAGAAAGGCAGGAAAAAGAGTCCCTATATTGCGCCTTCCATTTTTCTTGGATTTTAAAGGTCAGAAAGAGGAGAGACAGCAAAATTGGTGCGTGAAAGCCAATGAAATGGCGCAAAAAGGCACCAAAAAGGTAAAGTCTCTATGGAGCCCTTTTTCGACTTATGTATGAAGTAACACTTTGAGGATGAGGACATATCTTATTATTGCCCATATTAGCTCATAACTGTTCAGAATTGCGGCACGGGGTACTGCGAACACCGTGGAGGACGTGCAACTTGCGTTTGCTCGAGATGCGGTCAAGGCGGACAAAATATTCCCGGTGGAAAGTAACATTTCCTCCTCTTTCTTGTTGTTAATCTCAATAAATGATCTGAAACCTGTCTCTCGTTTTATCATCAAGTTGGTCCGTCGAGTTGAGGCCGTCTTTGGCGGCGATCCCATGCTCAGCCACCGTTGGAATCCACCAAGCCATGGTCCCAACACAGAAAACGAGAGCGGTGTAGCCGATCGTGACATTGAGATAGGTCTTGCTGGAAACAACATGTTTCAAAAAGGTTTTGATGGAAAAATATAAGCCTCGGCTGTGATAATCAGAGCCTCCATAAAAGTGCCATGAGGCTTTTCCGACTTTTAAACGCAACGCTTTGAGCCATTCCAAGTGCGACCACCACAACCTACTTTGAGAAAATATCCTTTAAGTCGGTCAAAAACGAGGTAGACGCTGTTATTCGAGTTTCTTCAGCTTTTGCCTCATTTTGAACTCCTTTCGGCTCCTCGAGAAAAATCACCAGAAGTACCAATCCAATGATCCCTGGAAAACGATGCAATTTACATAAAACGATCTGAATTGATCGGAAACCTACAACCGCCGTACTTCTCACGCCCCATTGCCAGGAGCCGAGAAGGGAAGACATTGAAGATCCGACTACGAAACCGAGGCCACTAAAGGGGTCAGTTTAAAAGAAAATTGAATAATAATTCATTCATGACAACTTGAGAAAGTTTCTGACAAGTGGATTTTCTCAAGGCGCTGCAGAATTTAGGAAAAATCTTGGGCCCTTCAATTTTGACGTTGCCAAAATTTTAAAAGGTTCATGCTTCTGATACAGCAAGATCATAGAAAAATGAAAACAGCACGTGAAAATGAGAGAGTCGTCAAAGGATGGGAGAGCGCAAAGAAATACCTTCCAATCGGTACGGCCATGTAGAAGAACATGTACATTCGAGCCCTAGTTTGACCAGTGAACATGTCTGAAAAGCGAGGCGGTGCGGTCGCGTCGCGGCCATACCTTTACCTGTGATCATCGAAGGTGAGACGTTGGAATAGGTCGCCTCGCCGACGCCGACAATCCCCCGACACACCATGAAGAGCCAGAACATCTAAAAATTCGAAAAACAATTTCTCATAAGAAGGGTGTAACACCAGAATTTGACTTCCTTCATGGAAGTTTATAATTTATAAAAGCAGCTCACATTTTTGCGATCTTCTACCTGTTCATTTGGATGACTTTGTGCAACTTTGAGCTTCCGTAACTTTTTTGGGGGTTAAATTCAAACCAGTGGAAAAAAAAACTATTCGGATCAGAAGCCCAAATGTGAGCTGAGACCAGTTCCTGGTTTAAATTTAACCCCACCTCCGAGTTTATATTTCGCAAAAAATGAGGGAAAGTTCAGCAAAGTACTTCCTTATCAAGAGGACAGGTGTAAAGCTCGGAACAGCTCCTACTTCCAAAAATGTTCTAAAAACTATTCCATCATGTTCGAGGAGCTTCGAATTTTCGGAAAAGGAGGTTCTCAATACCTCGCCGCCTATCACCTATTGGCCATTGCCGTATCTTCTCCCCTTGTGTTATTATACGTCATCTACGCACATCTGATGATCAAGTTTCGAGCAGAAACAGCAGCTTTTGTGGGTGTTCTCAATGGTTACTTCTTACATGTTTGCAGCTGCATAAATCGATCTTGTGGAATCAATTCCTCATAGTCACCATCATCTTCTTATTTGAACTCTTCCCGTTTTTCCTACTCTTACTATATTTGATCTCCAGGTTTACTTTTAAAGAAGGAAAGTCTTGTAAAAATGATGAAAATTGAGCGATTTCGTGACGTTAATTTGTTTCATTGCGGCTATCAACATGCCGTTTTTCTTCTACGCATCGACCATGTTCTGTCTTTTTGACTTTATAATGGCTATTCAAAGGCTTGTCTTCATTTTTGGCCGACGAAAGTATCATTTTCTTGTCACTGGGTTGAATAAAGAACGATTTTTAACAACTACAACAAAAATATTCAGAAGTTATCTGAAAACCTACATTTGGACTGTTTGGCTGACCCTTCCCTTAGCCTACGTCTTCAAGTTTGGTACGTTTCATTTAAAAATCTTGGGTTGAATTTCGTTCGCCGTGGATCAACCTGGTCTTTTGGGTTCTCCTGCCCACGTTATTATGACTCCACCGGGGAGGGAAAAGAGACGCAGATAAGCCAGATTGTATCATTTCCTGGCGAATAGAGTATACCAACTTCTTCTTCTTCTTCCTGCGTTTTTGCACCACTTGAACGGCGTCGGGACCCCAATTAGGTTAACCATGGTCCTATTCTGATATCAGTGATAATCAGTGGACTAGCTCGAGTGACATATCTGTCCTTGTGTGTGATTTTGAAGCCGTAGTTTTCCACTACAAAAATTTTTTAAACTCCTTGGTTGGATCGAGGCGGAGACCGAACTTGTGACCCTGCGGGCCGTACACAGGCACACAACCTGTTGCGCTACGGCACGCCCCGAATACCGAAATTTCTTCCAAGTGATTTGTTCATGTAAATCCATCTCAATTCAGGAATGTGCCTCGATTCTTTTTGTGACCCTCAATTTTCCTGTGAAGGCAATCGAAGAGCTTACATATTTTATCATGTGGGTTTTCCGGAAAACCTTCAACATCCATTGTTACAGATTCACGAGATCACGGTTTATGTGATCACTCTGTTCACTTTAATAGCCTATATCGTTATTTATCGTCATATCAAAGGCTTGACCCAGATTTCGTCCGAGAAGAAACATTTTGAAAAGTTCATTCTACTCCAGACCATACCGATGACCATTGTTAGAACTGTTAGAACGAATCCTTTCCGAAAATTCAAAAAAAGTTCTTATCAGATAAGAGAAATCGCCGTTCTTGGGATCGTCGCAGTTCGGCTTTTCAATTTGGAGATGGTAGAGTGGACCATCTCCGGACAAAAGTATAATTTTTTGTGTTTCCTTTATTATTTGGACCTTCCGACATTGGCTTTGGTTGTGCCTTTATCGTTTATTCTCAATAGAAGCAATTATTCACGAGCCATTGCTTTAATAAAAAGTCGATTTTGATTGTGATTGTTTTGATTGCGCAAGCTGACCACAATGTAAGCCGTGGTGCTACTATAGTTGTTTCTTGAGTATGAGCAAAACTCAACGCTTCTCTGTATTGGTGATGTTTTTTTTTAATCCTAAATACTGCTTTCAGCTGTTTTTTGGTATCTTTTCTGAAAAGGGTATCTTGAAAATTTCATGGCCTTTTTTGCGCTTTTTTGAAAGATTTCTTTTCAGTATAGTCTATGTATCACGACTTGGAATTCCACCAAACGACATTCCGCTGTCCCGCTGCGCGCCTTTGCGCGCCTTGGTTCCACTTTTATATTTTTTTTTTCTTTTATTAAGGTAATCAACTTTCACAGCAATAACAATCAATTGAAAGCGTGACCTAGATTCGAAAGCCGTTCGCGAACGTACGCAGCGGAAGTACGCAGCGGAACAGCGGAATTTCGTTCCGTTAAAATTTCAAGTCGTGGCACACAGACTATACCATATGAGGTTTAAAAAAATCTTATAACTTCTTTTTGGGTTTATATAAAACTCAATCCGCAAGTCCATGTTATAAGTATTTTTTCTCCAAAACCTTCAAGCTAGAGGAGTTCGAGTGTAGAAAGGTACACACTTCAGTTACGAGAACAGGTGAATATTCCAAACTCCTCTTTCAACAACTCATTTTTCATTGGCCGCCATGTTCGAGCTCCGAGAATATGGCAAACGCGGCGATCCTTTTACATTACTCCTTTTGCTGGCGATTCTGGTGACTTCTCCATTTATTTTGTTGTACATCGCGTACGCCTATCTCATGATCAATTTTCGAGCGGAAATTGCAAAGTTTGTGAGTCCCTCCCCCCAAAACACCGTTCTAACAAAAAAAAAACCGTTGCAGAAACACAAGTTAATCCTGTGGAATCAGTTCATCATGGTCACCATCATATTTTTGTTTGAAATGTTCCCGTTTTATATGCTGTTCCTCTTCATGATTTCCAGGTTCATCTTCGACAAATAGAAAACTTTTTAAAGGAAACGAAGTTTTAGGTCTCTTGTTATTACACTCGCAATGGTAGCGTTAGTCAACATACCACTTTTTGTCTACGCTTCCACGATTTACTGCTTTTTTGACATGAAATTAGCCGCGCAAAGACTGGTTTTCACATTTTGCGACGAAAAATATCGATTTCTCGTTACTGGGTTACTTAAAAAGAAACAATTTCCAATCCGTAGTTTTTCAGAAAAATGTTGAAGTGGTACATTTCGGCTATTTGGTCCACTCTTCTCCTTTTCTACTACTTCAAATATAGTTCGTTGAAGCTTATTTTGATGAATACGTTGTTTTCTGCCAGCTTTTCCCATTCTCCGCCAGTTGGATCAAAACCTCAAGTTCTTGCTTTTCGAAAAAAATCAGCGCAAAATGAAAAGCTCCCAATCTTAGCTCAAATCAAAAGTCTCATTTCAACCGGGGACCATTCCTATCTACTCACAAGCCTTCGATTTCAGAACATTGTCCAGACTTTTTCTGCAACCCCCAATTTTCTTGTAACGGCAACCGGAAGGCGTACATCTTCTATAACGTGAGTTTTGGGCAAAACCTCATCAGGAAAATTTTTTAGCAGAAGTTTTAAGGAATTTCGGCTTATGTTTGACTGAGACGTTATGATTTCACAAAAAAAAAAGAAAAAATAGATCTAGCGGGTAGCTACTTCAGATTCGCTCTGTGTTAGCTAATCGGAGATCATTTATTAACTACCGAGTACCATGTTTATGGTACCTTGGTATAGTCAATGTTTCCCGACTTGAAAGGCGTGGGAGGCGTGGCAAGGGGCGGGACGCGTAGCGTGTGCGTACGCGGTTCTTGGCACGTGTTCAATTCAACCGCTAGCGAGCATTCAGAGAGCTTATTTATTGCTCTTTTCACTTGTTTTTTTCAATTATTTATTGATTATGTTCATGTGTGCATCAAAAAATAGAAGAAAATACAGAAAAAGAGCGGTGGCCGAGCTTTTTAAATAGTCGGCGGCGATTGAATTGAACTGGCGCCAAGAACCGCGTACGCACACGCTACGCGTCCCGCCCCTTGCCCCGCCTCCCTCGCTTTTCAAGTCGGGAAACATTGACTATACCATTGGTTATTCATCTGGATACTATCCCTAGCCTACCTCATAATCGCTACTTATACCGGGTGGCTAATCGATGATCCTAAATAATTACGGGGTACCATATTTATGGCACCTGGGTGGTATCGATAGTGTATGATACCTACCCAGGTACCATAGAGGTAGTACCCGGTAACAAATAATTGACCATAGATCGATTTGTAGTAGCTGCCCGGTACCTTGTAACCTCACGTTTGTCGAGCCACAATCTTTTTCAAAATATACGGCCGCTAACAAAACCTTCTCTATCAGCCTAAGCGTTACAGATTCACGAAATTGGTGTTTATGTGTTAACTCTGTTCACATTGATAGTCTATATCTCTATTTATCGACACATCAAGAGTCTAACTCAGATTTCGACGGCGAAAAAAAACTTTGAAAAGTTTATCTTACTTCAGGCTATGCCTATGACTATTTTAAGAACGGTTAAAGATGCATAAAATTTCAAACAAAAAAATATCTCATCAGAT
The DNA here is from genome assembly GCA_904845305.1 of Caenorhabditis auriculariae. Lineage (NCBI taxonomy): Eukaryota > Metazoa > Nematoda > Chromadorea > Rhabditida > Rhabditidae > Caenorhabditis > Caenorhabditis auriculariae. Next base: position 795,135 of record CAJGYM010000014.1, on the reverse strand, counting down.
CAGAGAAATCGCCGTTTTTTGGATTGTAGCGACACGTGTCCTGGGTGCAGATATGTACAAAATAACTATTTCTGGAGTAGAATATGATGTGTTGTGCTTTTTTTTATTATTTGGATATTCCGACATTGGCTCTAGTTGTACCTTTATCGTTCATTCTCAACCGAAATAACTATCCTCGAGCTGTCGCCTTGATAAAAAACGATTTGATAATTTAACATACGCTTGAAATAAACAATAGATTGGTTCGCAACGTTCAGTTTTTCCTTTCAAAGTATTCAAAAAAAAGTGCTCGATCCTAGAGATTCCTGAGAAAAAAAATCTTCCTAAATGCTTCTTTTCTGCCGATTTTGATATGACGTCAGGCAAGGGTTTCTGAAGCGCCTTAAGGACAGGCGAATTGGGAAGGTACCATAATATGTTCATCCTGAGACCTCCAGCGTACCTTTTAGCTCTACTTGAGCCATCTCGGAGGTACTTCAGAGTCTCTTTCAAGCCCCTATCATTTTGCTCAAAATCCTATGAGGTATCCTCGAGGTACCATCGTGAGACTTCAGACCCTGCGATATAACTCAGAGGATCTCGCGATACCCTTTCTCGATTCGCCTATGAAAGCTGTATCGTTAACATTTCGGCATATCATTTAACTCTTATCTACTCATTTCCAGTATTCAAAACATCAAAGTTTCAACTCAATTCACCTTTCCATGTGATAAGGTTATTTTTTTGAACCTTCAAGCTAGAACAGCTTGAATGTAGACAGGTGCACAGCTGTATAATGGGGACAGGTGAATAATACAAAATGATCCTTCAAAAACTCATTTCACATTGGCCGCCATGTTCGAGCTCCGAGAGTTCGGCGGACCCGGTTATAATTACCTGTTATTTAATTTTCTGGTCGTTTCTGTGACTTCTCCATTTATTTTGTCATTTTTCATCTACACATATCAAATGATCAAGTTTCGAGCAGAGACCAAAGTTTTTGTGGGTGCTCTTCAGAAGGTAATTTTTTTCAAAAATCATTTGCAGAAACATAAGTTAATCCCGTGGAATCAATTCCTCATCGTCAGCATCATCTTTTTCTTCGAGCTTTTTCCGTTTTATCTGCTTTTCATCGCTTTGGTTTCAAGGTTCACCTTTGAAAAAAAGAGACTTTTTGGAAAACAACGACGTTTTAGAACTTTCGTTGTCGCAGTCCTAGGGTTCGCACTGATCAACGCACCATTTTTTGTCTACGCTTCCACGATTTACTGTTTTTTTGATATGATATTGGCCGCGCAAAGACTCGTTTTCATATTTTGCGACAAAAAGTATCAATTTCTCGTTACTGGGTGACTGACTGAAAAAAAGATAGTTTTACAATAGGGAGTGTTTCAGAAAAATGTTAAAGTGGTACATTTCGGCCATTTGGTTCACTCTTCTTCTTTTCTACTACTTCAAATATAGTTCGTTTAATTGTACTTCGATAAATTTTCTATAAGTCTTATAACGGCGAAAAAAAGTTTCATAAAGCTCCCGAATTGTCTCTTTTTGCACTGCCCTTGTGAGGCCATTTGGGAAATCAGAGTGAAAACCGCACCTTGTGGATCAATTTAAAAGTCCCATTTTTACCGGAGACCATTCTTCTCTTCTCAGAAGCCTTCAATTTCAGAACAATGTCCAGAATTTTTCTGCAAGCCCCAATTTTCTTGTAGCGGCAACCGGAAGGCGTACATTATTTATAATGTGAGTTTCAGACCAATTGAGATTCCGATTAATCTGACTTTTGAACAAGAAAAACGGAGTTTTTTTTTCGATAAGGACGCTTGAAATCTCTAATTAACGGTTTTTTCATGATTTTTATAGAATCCCAAGTTTGAAGCTTGCTAGACATTTTTTTACTCGATCTGGAACTAGAAGGCCCTAAACTATTTCATCCTGGGACTAAAAACACATTACTTATTACACCAAACGTTACAGATCCACGAAATCGGTGTGTATGTGATAACTGTGTTCACATTGATAGCTTATATCTCCATCTATCGACATGTAAAAGATTTGACTCGGATCTCGACGGCGAAAAGAAACTTTGAGAAGTTCATCCTGCTTCAGGCTATGCCTATGACCATTGTTAGAACGGTTAGAGATGAATAAGTTTCAAGAAGTTTGAAAAAATTTCCTCAGATCAGAGAAGTCGCGGTTCTTGGGCTCGTATCAGCTCGTGCTTTCAATGTGAAAACGCTCAAAATCACTATTTCTAGAGAAGACTATGATGTTTTCTGTTTTTTCTATTATTTGGATGTCCTGACATTGGCTCTAGTTGTACCTTTATCGTTCATTCTCAACCGGAAGAACTATCCACGCGCCGTCGCTTTCATAAAAAATGATTTGGTTTAATCACGAGGAAGTCCATTCATTGGTTTGATCCCTATATTCTATATTTAAAAAAACGGCAAAAAGTCGTAGCCGATGGAATTGAAAAAATAACTTTGGAAGATCCCGTTTTGAAAATGGGAAAGGTTTTAATACAAAAAATTGCTACTGCTATAGTCAATGTTTCCCGACTTGAAAGGCGAGGGAGGCGGGGCAGGGGGCGGGACGCGTAGCGTGTGCGTTCGCGGTTCTTGGCACGTGTTCAAATCAACCGCCATCTACTCTTCGAAAAACCCGTTTTTCGCTTTTTTCATTCCTTTTTCAATTATTTATTGATTGTGTTCATGTGTGCATCAAAAAATAGTAGAAAACATTGAAAAAGAGCGGTTGCCGAACTTTTTAAATAGTCGGCGACATTTTAATTGAACTCGTGCCAAGAACCGCGAACGCACACGCTACGCGTCCCGCCCCTTGCCCCGCCTCCTTCGCCTTTCAAGTCGGGAAACATTGACTATATGTTCAATGTACTTTGCACCCTTAATAAAGTTTTGCTTCGATGCATTTTTTTTTTCTTGACAGGTGAAAATTTTTCACATCTGAAGGCTCAGCCGCTTTATTTTTCCATCTCTCAAAAAGGTTTATTTTATTTTTATATGTTTCTTGTTTTCAAAAAGAGATTGAACTTTCTGTTTTTCTTGACCCAGAAATTGAGGTAAAAAAAAACCAATATATGAGTAGATAAAAAAACCAACATTAGCCGGAGCGAATGTCGATCCAACTACGGCAGTAATCCAAACAGCCATTCCACCGATAATTATCCATTTTCGAGTGTACCTAAACTCAAAGATGGACTTACATCATTCACCAAAACTTGAAACAGTCTAACTTGTCTGCGTCTCTCAAAAAAAAGATAACATTTATTGGAAAAAGAAAGAACCTGTCGCCCAAGTAGCCAGTTAAGGGAGAGATGATGATGAAGGAGACGAGGAAGACGGTCTGAATCAAGCCGGCCCAGGTGTCACTTAAGGGCTGACAGGTGCTGCCGGCCACCTGGTTGAGGTCATGATCACTGGAACAGTTGGTCCCGTAGTAGTCCTGCACCAGCGGCAGCACACCTGCCTTCATGACGTCATTTTTGTTAATTGGTGACGTAATTAAGAATTCAGAATTTTTTGTTCTTTTTTTTCAAGCATATCATTGGATTTTTTCGCCCTTGACAGATTTCTAAAGTAACAACTTAGAAGACATGCAAAATTTTTAAAAAACGATTGAAGGGATAACCTCAAAAAAGGTACACAAGACGTCCTAATCATGTGTCTCATCCTTTCATAACCCATAAAAAATTACAAAAATAACATATTTAATAAAAAATAAACCTGCAACAGTATTCCGGTCGACAAAATTCAGCAAATTAATTAGAAGCAAAATAGCCAATTGGAAAAACTCCTTGCAGCTATTCACCATCAGAAATTGAACGAAAAAAGGCCGAAGAATTCCTTATCACCTTGACGAAATTTTATCTTTTGATGTCCCCTCATAAAATTATTGCATTATTGGGAAGGTTTGAAGAACCGTTTTTGGGAACGAGAATTTTCAAGGAAATCGGAAAAAAGTTGCGTTAGAAAGCTTTTCTATAAGGTCAAGGCCAAGCTGTGACTAATGAAAAAATTCTAAAATTCTTTTCTTTTTTGAAAATCAATTTAGTTGAGCTACTTCGCGTTAAATCAAAAAAACAGATTGATTTCTCAGTAAATTTTGAAAATAGAAAAAAGTGCTGATTAAAGGAAGTGAAAAGGAAGATGGCCGCTAAAGGATTCCGTTTTGCGGCCTTTATTGAGCCTCTCTTTCTTGGTGGGCTAAAAAGACTCAAAAAGGGGTGCTGAAAGTTTCGGCCATTGATGATTTCCGATTTTATTACTGTAGCACATTTTGGTTCCTACACAGTGTTTAGTAAAAATTATTCTCAACTAAAAAAAATTTTTGTTCTCAAAAGGGTCCAAAAGGGGTGAATAAAGGTCGATGAAGGGACGGAAAAAGGCAGTGAAAAGGAAACCGTTCAGGAATAATATTGGAAACCTTTTTGCACCCATAACGGACCCTCAAAGCGCCCGTGATGAGTTCTTCTGATCATAGGCAAAGTCGGAAGGACTCTACAAGGGCCCTTTGAGCGTCCGTTACGGATGCGCTTGTTTCCATTAATTGTTCCTAAACGGGTGGCAAAGGTTTCCTTTTCACTGTCTTTTTGCGTCCTTTCATCAGCCTTCATCCACCTCTTTCGGACCCTTTTGAGAAACACAATTTTCTTTGAATTAAGAACAATCTTTACAAGTGACTGTGTATGAACCAATATAAGCTACAGTAATAAAATCGGAAATAATCAATAGCAGAGATTTTCAGAACCCTTTTGCACCCTCACTCTTTCTTTACCCTTTTTCCGCCCTTTTATGACTTTTTAGCCGACCAAAAATAAAAGGCTCAATAAAGACCGTAAAAAGGGGCCCTTTTAGCGGTCATTTTGCTGTCATTCCCTTTTGGCACCCGTTTTCCGCACTTCCGACTTTGACAGTGCACTCCCAACGGACCCTCAGAGAGCCTGTGAAAGGTCTTTCCGACTTTGCTTATGTATGAGGAAAATGTTCGGTATGTCACTCTTTCAGAACACAAAACCCGTTAAGAAGTAAAATATGACAATTTTGTGGGTATTTCTTGCAATGCAGTTTTAGTTCTCAAAGAGCGAGAGGAATCAAAAAATCGCCAAAGAGGAAATTCCTCACTCATCCAAATAGAATGTAGCAAACTTTCATTCAAAGTCCACCCAAGGGCTTATCAATTTGACCAAAAACCTGCTGAGAATGTTGCAAGCAACAAACAAGTTTCCGCAAATTCTAAGAAATGACTAACGGATCGTTCAAATAAAAATATAAATCCACCCACCGCACCCATTCAAAGGCAGCTCAAATAAACATCTTCCAGGGGCTATAAAAAGAGCGAAAGTTCGCCCCAACGCAACGGACAGAGAAAATGGCTTCTTCGTGTTTGGTATTGCTCATGTTAACTGCTCTAGTAGCCTCAAGCTCCGCCTCCACGGAATGGTCGACGTGCAACCGCATGGTCGACGGTCCATTCCTGGCCAAGCTTGCCAGAGGCGCTTGCATCGCTTCTTGTATTGTTCAGGTATGTGTGTTCGTATTTTAAAGATGTGATAGGTGCTGGAAAGAGGAAGACAATGCGATTCGAACCATGGTTTCACATCGAGGAGCACGTTGAAGAATTAGAAAAATCTCGAAAACTCAAGCCATGCTTCGAATCGAGTCAGTACTAGATGATTTAGCGCGCAAGTCGTTTTTTGTCCGGCGCGTTTCAGAGAACCAACTGGAACTTTTTGGTTGCAAATAAAATGACACTAACGAAGTAGTGAGCGTAGCGGTCAAAATTAGTATGTTTTAAGCTTCTTTGAAGAAATTTGCTATCTGACGCCCTAGAGCGCAAACCGTTACAGGTCGGCTGCTTTGAAAAACTTCGTTTCAATGTATTGCTCATCTTAGCTCAGAACTGTTCAGAATTGCGGCTCGGGCGACTGCGAAAATCGAGGCGGACGTCCGACCTGCGTCTGCAACAGATGTGGCAACGGCGGTCAGGAAATTCCCGGTGGAAAATGAAATTCTTCCTTTTTTTCGATTTTGAATAAACTTTTAAAAAACTTTGAAATTTCTTTCTTGTTTAATGCTGCAGCCATAGGAGGCGGAAGAAAACTCAGAGCGTAAGTCGTTCTGAGTCGGCTGCACGTTTTGAAGCCGTTGAAACTTTGAAACCGTACGAGTTGATTTTGTACTTATTTTCACGATCTCTAAAGCTTTAACACCGCAAAACAAAATCCTGATGCGCCCGACCAGAACCTACTTGCGATCAAATGTATCCTATACAACCTAGGGGGAGAAAAGTCGCTCAAATTAGGGTGCCGCTGAAATTTAACCCTTCAAAATATACGGATCCTATAAACAAATTCGTTCTGTGACTTGGAACACGAAAGGACAAGGAAAAAACGACAGAAAATGTGTTTTGTGTAGTTTGTAGGGACACTGGTCAATTTTTTTCCAAATAAGTTTTTCAAGAGAACGCACAACAAATAATTTAAGCCTTGGATCCAGTTCAAAACTGCGAACAACACTGATAAATGACTGATAGGCCCGAAAATGTGATTTGTGTAGGGAGACGTGTAGTTTATGTAGTTTCAGAGGCACGCCTCTTGCGCAATTTGTGTGTGTTTGAAGACCTTTATAAGGTGAGGCTTTATGAACTATTTCACTAAGTTTGCCATTTTTCGTATCTTGGAACTATTTTCAATCTTTGGATACCAAAGTTGAATCAATTTTTACCCAATTTTGATCTAAACGAGGCTCTACAAGGTAATCTAATTTTTGAGTCTCAATAACCTGATATTTTTCCCTAAATCTTTAACTTCGTAACTGTATAAAAATGACGTTTTAACCTTGATTCTGTGATGTCTGATCACTGATTTTTCGCTCTCGAAACCGATTTCCAAGAAGTCTATTGACTTTCTTCGTTCAAGTTCTTTTTCTATTTGTTGGTTCGGTTCGAATCAATAGTGTTCGACCGGAAAATGTTCAACTTTTCCTCCTAATTTCTCAGAAAAGGCCTTAAACTCCGAATCCGCTCATGAACTTGGCAAACCTTTTCGAAAGTCTTCAGCTTTTGGAAATTCTTTTTTAGATACTGTAAAAACAATTTTTCTATCCCCACAGGACCACAGAGCTTTTGAGGGATTCCAAGAGCGATCAAAGATTTTTTTCATTCCGATTTCTCTCACTTATTCCACTTTAAATGTTAGAAATTACACAAATCTCTTCATGGTCCTTCATATACTTAAATTTCAGGTGTTCCGAAATGCTTCTACTCTACCTTATCATCCTATTCGTAACCTTTCTAGTGGTCAGGCAATGGAGAATGCGACAAAACCTGCCCAAAGGTAAATCTTTTCTAGGGATCACTTATTTGGGTTGAAGCCCCTAAAGCAGTCACTATACCCGATTCTGAGTCTTTACCTATAAAAAGAAAGACTTTTCAGGACCCACTCCTCTACCATTGATCGGAAACCTACCTCAAATAGTATATGCTTCGATGAAAACCGGAGGGATGGCAAAGGGGATCCAAACCTTTCAGAAGGTTTGAAAATGTGGCTTGAAGCGTTGCGGTCGTTCGAGTAACATAAGAACGCCAGAGGGATCCCTATAGGGGTAACCTTATGGGTCCTGGGTGGTTCCCTTTTAGGAAATAGCGTTTAGTGTCGGTTCGAACGACATAGGAACGCCAGAGGGTTCCCTATCGGCGTAACCTCAGGGGCCCTAGAAGGTCCTTCTCTAGAAAAAAAAAGCGGTTAGTTTCGGTTCGACCAGAGTGGTCCCCGTAGGGGCGACCTCGGAACCCTCTCCTCAAAAAACCACCTTACCTCTATAGGGAGCATTAAAGCTTGCAGAAGAGGCCACTATAGGGATTTTAGATAGTAGTCGCTACAGGGTGTAAAGTCGTTCATATTTATGAACTCAGAACCATTTCCATGCCAAAGTTTGTTATTTATAGACTTTTATAGGGGTTATTTCCTAGAACTTCAATCTTATAGAGCACTTCTTTGTCCCCATAGAGGCTGTTTACCCCCTAGCCCCTGTGGGGAAAATTCTGGGTTCCTAAGAACTTTTCGCCTTGACCGTTTCGCAGCCGCGACGCGTCTCAAGCCATTCCCCTTTAATTAATTTTTTTTTCAGACATACGGAAAAGTGTTCACATTATGGCTAGGTCCAATACCTTCCGTCCATATCGCTGATTATGAGTTGGCACAGGAAGTTATGGTGAAGAAAGGAACAAAATATGCGGATCGATATGATGTCGAGCTTTTCAATATCATGAGAGGTTAGGTTGTCAATTGTTAAAAATATAAACTCAATATGAAAGTACATGCGAAATTTGAGACATATTGGAGTATCTCCATCCAAACTGTAGATCTACACGATTTTAAAACATCTATAAACATAACAAAAAAGACTTTTCAAGAAAACCGTGGAGTCATCGTTTCAAACGGCCAGTACTGGCAGGAGCATCGTCGCTTCGCTCTTCATACTCTGAGGAATTTCGGCCTTGGCAGGAATATTATGGAGCAAAAAATCATGGACGAGTTCCACAAGAGGTATAGTAGATCAACGCGTCTACAAGCTATTGTCAAATCGTTCAGGTTCGACGATTTGGAAGAGAATCGGCCCAAAACCGGCGGAAAAGTCGAGGCTCACTATCTTTTGGACCTTCTTGTCGGTAGTATCATCAATCAGTTGCTGTTTTCGGAGAGATTTGGCAAGGTTGGCACGCGACGCGGCACTCATACGTCACGGTTTTCAGGATAAGGAGGAAGAGTTTTCCGAGATCAAAAGGATGTTAAGCTCCACCGAAAACATTGGAGTCATCGAAATGGGCATTCCGATGTGGCTTATGAAGACCCGATTCCTCAAATGGAGGTTCGTTTCAACTTTGGACTTTTGCTTTTTTAGTCTTGTGACTTTTTATTGAGCTACTCTACTTTTTGAGTGAAATAGTGGGCAAAAGGAAAGATTTAGATGACTGTCTCAGAGTTTAATGTCAAGCTACCGTTAGGAATAATGTTTATATATTATGTTACGATTTTATAATTCAATGACGTCATTCTAAAGCACTCTGTGGATGGCTCTCTCTTTGATTGGTTCATCGTGCCCTAGGGGCGGAGCTTGAACTACGGCGTTACATCCAAAAGTGGAACAGACTATATGTTCTCTGTGAGCTGCTTGAGAGACACAGAGTCGAGGATGACGTCATCTTCACATGTCATCAAAATACTTATTTTTTTAGCATTTTGCTAAATTAGAGGATGTTCTTGTTGATTATTCCAACATCTGCCTCCCCCTCTCTTTTAGATGGATAGCATCCTTTTTGAACCTCGGATGACGTCATCGATTTCACTAGTGACGTCATTTTGAATCTCTACTACTCTAAACCTATTTCCTTCTTGATTGGGGGTTCCTTTCACTCTCAGATGTTTATCTGCGATTGATAATCCAAAAGACCTTAATTTTGACCCTTTCATGACGTTATTAAGCCTAAATGAAACTTCATGTCCATGTATCTAGAAGTGGTAAGTGGCCACTTAAGAGGCTACATCAAGGACTAATCAAAGAAAAGCCACCTCCATAGGAGCGCCATCATTTTTCTTCTTAGTGGAAAGAGTGGTCTAGATGTACCACTTGGGCTCCTAAAGAGGCCACTGAATTTTAGCCACTTAAGTGACCACTAGTTCGACTACTATAGTGGTCACTGAAACGTCGAAACCTCACAGTGGTTACTAAAAATTTCCACAAAGATCATGGTCCAATTGAAACCCATTTCTCCTCAATAAAAACCAAAGTGTTACAAAACCTTCCTTTAATCTTTTCAAGGTACGACAAAATAGCCGCGCCGACACGCCGAGTATTGGACTTTGTTGGGAAGCATATCGATAATAAGTAGGTCCATTTATCAATAAGTGTCAACTTTTAAAAAAATAGGATCCAAGAAGTCGACAAGGGGAATATTGAGTTAACTGAGGAGGGCAACGATTTCGTTGAGGCCTACCTATGGCGAATGAAAAAGGACCAGAAAGACGGGGTCGAGGGCTCTTTCGAGTAGGCTTTTTTTTGAAGTTCACAAAGGATTCTGATTTTTCAGCCTGTTCGGTTTGAAAGTGGATCTATTGGACTTGTGGCTGGCTGGCCAGGAGACCACCTCGACCACTTTGATGTGGGCGGTCATTCTGCTGCTCAACAATCCTGAGGTGGGGCTTGTCGTGGTCGCATTTGGAATGGCTCTAGGCGTTGCGGTTCAAGGCTCTCTTTTAAATGTTTGATGGCCGTCATGGTCCGATTCTTGGGACTTCTCTGCGCTCTCCTGGTCTCTCGACAACCCTTTCTTTTTGACGGGCTATTTTCTAGTTTCTCTGACCTCGATGGTGAGGGAACAGAGAGGCTCAGATACTCGAAAAGCCGCTGCGGATGGACTATAGCGCAAGTCGTTTTGGTCCGCTGCCTCTGGCGCAAAAGCTACGCACCCGATAGCCATTCCTCTTGCAACTCAGAGAATTGAAAATTTTTCTGGAAATAGATCTTTTTCAGGTCCAAGAACAAGTCCGAGAGGAGTTATTAAAAATCACAGAAAATGGAAATCGCGACCTTTCCTTGAATGATAAGCCGGTCACGCCGATTCTCAATGCTACAATCGTGGTATTCTCATTTTGAAATGTCATTGAATTATATAAAAATTCAGGAGGTCCAACGACTGGCTTCAATTCTTCCTGTCAACCTTTGGAGGATCAACAAAGAGGTGACTTTTTTTTTGAATAAGTCCTATTGAAACACTTTATCAGACCTTCACGGTCTAGAAGAGGAGAGAACGGTGAATAGCTTAACGCGCAAGCCAAAAAGGGTCGGGACAATTGAAACCGCTCTTCAGGCCGTTCAGAATAGTCTCTGACTCGGCTTCGGAAGAATGAACAGTAGAAGGGTTAGCCATAGTTTGACGAGCGATGGAACGCATTGGGAATGGCTCATAAGCGTCGCGGTCACGTTGCGGCTCAGAATTTTTGAACTTTTTGAATCTACGGCGTTTCACTAGCCGTAAAGTGAAACACCGTGACAGAATTTGGAACAAAAAAGGGGTGCTGCTCACTGAAGCGCGCTACAAGGCGCAAGTCGTTTTCGGTCCGACGCATCCACTCAAAACTTGACCTCAGTGCTTCAATCGATGCCCATGCCATCATATACTATTTCAAACAATTTTTTATAACCTACATAATTTTTAACTTTTTTTTTACAGGACACAGTCATAGACGGTCAACCGGTCTGCGCCGGAGTCATGTTAAACGCCGAAATCTCTCTGATAATGGCCGATGAGAACAATTTCAAAGAGCCTGAGAAGGTACTTAAAATGAACCGCGAAAAAAAAAATATTTTACAGTTCAACCCATCCCGGTACCTGAACAACGAAGCGTCGGACAAGCATGTGGTGCCGTTTGGGCTTGGGAAAAGGGCGTGTTTGGGCGAAGCGATGGCCCGAGCTGAATTGTACTTGGTGAGGATTTATTGGCTTTTTTCGAGTTTCAGTTCATTCATCACGATTTGAACTGTCTGACTTGTCTGCGCCCTCTTTTCTCTCGTTTGTGAGGAAAAAGACGCAATCGTAGCTCAGAAATAGAGGGTGCAGAAATATACTTTTCGAAATTCTCGAGAATGTTCAAAAATACTTTTTATAGATTCTTGGAAACATACTTCTTCGATATCGCCTGAAAACAGAAGGAACTCCTCCGCCGGCCGTTTCAAAAAATCCCCATGGAATCATCAATCATCCCCATAATTGTCAAGTCATTTTTGAGAAAATCTGATAGATACCTTGCAATTTATGATTTATCATGTAAATAAAAAAATAAAAATTCTATGACTTTATCCGACAAAAAAATAAAGAAATTGGGCCGCGACGTACGCAATCGTTTCAATGAAAAAATTAATACTCTACGAAAAACTTTTTAAGTAAGTTAGTATTGTCAACTTTGAAGTTTGATCTCTATGTTTTCTAGGTTTTTTTGATCATTCCACCAGTCTGAATCCTACCTTCGTTGATTAAACAAGACAGTTCCGTCGGCAAATAAACCATTTCTTTTTGTGGTTTCTGTACTTCAACTAGACTCTAATGAAGAAAAGAGAACAGTTGTTTTTTTCTGATTGGGCACGAAAGTAAGGAATCGGACGCTTCCAAATCAAGTTCATTACAATCTTCGATTATTCGTTTCTATTTTGAAACTAGGATCACGGTATGGCGAGAAAAGTTTTTCGTGTTGTTTGAGAGTTCAGGAACTCTGGGCTTACTTTTTTCAGGAAAAAAAAGAAAGCCATCTATTCAATATAACACAAAACAAATAATTTAAGCCTAGAATGTCAGTTAAAAACTGCAAACAACACTGATAAGGGGCTGATAGGCCCGAAAAATGTGATTTGGGTAGGGACGTGTAGTTTCCATAGTTCAGAAGGCACGCCTCTTGCCGCAATTCGTGTGTATCCGACGACCTTTATAAGGTTAGGCTTTATGAACAATTTCATAAAGATTTGACATTTTTCGTATCTTGGTACAATTTTTAACCTTTGGACACAGAAATGAATCAATTTTCACCCATATTTTTATTTAATCAAGGCTCAATAAGGCAATTCCTACGATTTTCTCCTTTCTCTACTTCTAATCTGTATAAAAATGACATCGTTCCCACTAATTCGTGTACTCTGATCTTCGATTTTTGCGATAGGATCCGAATTTCGAACAGTCCATTGACTTTCTTTGTTCAAGTTCTTTTCCTTTTTGTTGGTTCAGTTCAGTTTTCAGTCCTGAACTAGAGAAATATCCCCTTTTCTTTTTTCTCATTGTTATATTATGAATAATGTTTCAAAACAGAGGTTTCATGATAATTTTTCCGTACTTTTTTTCACATTGTAATGCTGGCTCGTAGAAGGTCCAATTTTTAACTTTTAGACTCTTCAAGAGTCTAGTGATGAATAGTATTCATAATTGCAGGATTCTCCAGAATCCTGACAGATTGATAAGTATTGGCATACATAAGCTCATTTCACTGAAATGGGAGTTAATTAGGGAGAATATGCAATGAAAAGTGGAGTTGCTGAACGAAAAATTTTCTCGTTCAAAGAGAAGAGAAAGTCAGCGAAATGGAGAGGAAAAGTTTCTTCTCAAACGTCTAACCGTGACCACATTTTCTAGAGCGTGACGCATCAAGGTGAAAAGGAAGTGCCACACCTTACATCACTTGCGGATATGTTGTGCAACCGAAGTTGGTGAAAAAATATGTTTCCTACAATCTGATTTCGATTTAGTTGTACCTTGGAACCTAATAGAATATTTTCACTCTTCTAAAATGAACTGTCAGGAAAGAGATGAAAGTTGCATCAATGCATTTAAAGTTGCTATTCAACTAGGCGGAAGTCTTGGAGACATCTTCAAGGACCAGGTTTTTTCTACTATTTTTTTATAAAGTATCATTTCAACGCTTGCAGAAAATAACGGCAAACGTTTGCCGCAATATACTTAAGTGTATTGAATGAAGATCGTGCCTACGAATCCGGACTGTTTTCTTTGTTCTTTGTAACCGGCGTGAATAAAAAAATATGTTACCACAAGCACTATGTAAATTGTCGTGACGCAACATAGCCATGGTACTAGAATAAAATGCTTAGTGTTATATATCTTAAGACTTAAACAACACAGAAAGTTTATGACATTTGGAGATTTATGACATTTATGACAATTAACAATTGAACAAATGATACACATAAAGGGGCAATTGATAGGTGCTTGGCCACAGGTATAGTTTATATAAATAAAACATTTTATCTGGTAGAATGATTGCCATAATATTTATCATTAAATACAAATACAACGGCTTATATAATATCCTGATCTATTCGACTTAATCCCAGCATTTATATTCATTCCTCCTCATTTTTGAAATTGCTTTTTCAATTTTGCCATGAAGATCTAACAACTCGTCTATCATACGGTCAATTGATTTTCTATCTATCAATCCTTCATTAAGCTGATGCATCTCTTCAAACCTACGCCTAAAAATAGAGCGAAATGATGGTAAGCGTTTATCCAAATATGCAATAGCAGTAGCTATATTTTTCTCAAAATAGTATGGGTTATCCAGACTATGTAACGAGGAAATCGGTTCAATCAGATCGTAATAGGCCTCGATGCTAGACACGGATGCCAATTCGCTTTCACTGGGTTTCGTATTGTTGTATGGCTTCCATGGACGTAGTGGTGCAAAATTGAGTGCTGTACGTAACTCTGCCAGGCCTATGCTCATTGCACTGATGCTAAGCGAGCTGAAAAACATCCGCGCTGTGCCGTGCTTTACAAAATCTCCTGCTAGCAGTTCATAATCTCTGGAGCTTAGGCAGGATGTAGATATTTTGGCCAACTCATTCTCGACAACAAAGCGTGAAGAGGACGACGTCGCGTTGGTGTTCAGAGAAAGTAGGTCCAGTGCAGAGATTGTAGAAGATGAAGCGGAAGTAGCGTTATTGGAATTTATGATGATTCCTAAAATTAAATATTTGGGTGGAAACCTATTCAGCTAACACCCAGTTTCGTGGACTAAATCGCAGCGAGAGTGGCGCGACATAGCAGCGACATATCTCGCTGCCATCTCGCTCAGCTCTAGCAAACTCCCGGCGCGATATCGGCGCGAGGTCGCGGATTATCGATTGGTCACTATTTACGTGCCATCAAAATTTTAATTGAATTGTTTTATTTTTTTCGTGTGTTAGATTCTCTCTGATTTTTTTTATGTCTATTTTTTTCACTTAATATTTCTAAAATGGTAATTTTACAACTAATGTAACGCTCATACAGTACCGTCAGAAAAGGAAAAATGTTTTTCGCTCACAACTTCCTCGAGTATAGGACAAAAGCGCCGATTCCAAGAGCGCCGTTCAAATTTAGCGCCAGTCCGCAATGCGCCGTCGCGTGTATGCGCCGTGTATGCAGACGCCGCTTTCTTTTGCGCCGAGTCCGTTTGCGCCGAATCGTTTTGCGCCGTTATTTTAAACTTCTATTTATTCGCTCTTTTTCTATCATTGTTTATTGATTGTGTAGTACACATTCATACACGACTCGAATAATTTTCGCGCCATCTGTTAATATGGACCTTTCTGACGCATTTTCGAAAAAACTCGAACTATTGTTTCAAGAAAATGAGTTCAACGTTACGAAAAACGATTTTCTGCTGTTTCACGTCTGCTAGAATTGAAACTTTGCCTTACCTAACGCAGAAAATTTGCAATCACAAAAAAAATCACTCAATATGTCGTTTAAAGCAATAATTTTTTTTTATCCATTCTCTTTTCCTTACGTTTTCTGTATTTTTCGAAATCAGAAAAGCATATTTGCTTTTTTATTTTTACTTTGAAAAGAAAAAAGGGGAAAAAATATTTTACCTGGACCAAAGTGGACCTAAAACTCATCATTAACGGATGGCGCGAAAATTATTCGAGTCGTATATGAATGTGTACTACACAATCAATAAACAATGATAGAAAAAGAGCGAATAAATGAAAGTTTAAAATAACGGTGCAAAACGATTCGGCGCAAACGGACTCGGCGCAAAAGAAAGCGGCGTCTGCATACACGGCGCATACACGCGACGGCGCATTGCGGACTGGTGCTAAATTTGAACGGCGCTCTTGGAATCGGCGCTTTTGTCGATGTCCTATACTCACTTCCTCGTATAGAGCTCAATCTTTCTGAAACTTTTTCAGCTGTGTTTCTAAGTTTTCACCACGGTGTTACAATCAACAGTCATCATATTTCCAGAAAGTTTCAAAAGGGTGAAATCCCATTAAAGAAAGTTGTGATAAAGAAAAGCTTTTTTGTATATATTTTGACGGAACTGCACACCTTTCTTGAATTTGAAAGTCCTTTTTCCGCATTTTTTTCATGTTTTAACCAAGAATTTCAGGTTATTAGTACTTCAAAATGGCATCTAACCTTTTTTTTTCGATCAATAAAAGTCAAGAAAGATCCGTGGGAGATGGCACCGAAACTTTGCTTTTGGATACAGTCAATAAGATTTTTGGTAAACTATTTTTGAAACAGTATATCCATTTTTACTTGAAGATATGATTTGCACTTTGGCGTCGATGGGTAAGGAAAAGAAGAAATGAGGCATGATTTCGAGAAAGCACGTACTGCTGTCTTGATACAGTCGCTCCTGTGAGTTATTCTCTTATTCAAGGTTGGACTTTTTTCAGTATTTCTCTTTTTTAATCGATTTTATCATTTAGAAAAGTTCTTGACGCAGCAAATGAAGGATATGCCGAAAACTATCGAGTCAAAGCTTACAGTAACATTTTTAAGGGAACGTAGTGTCAATCTGATTGTTTAACTTAATTTTCTTTTTCAAAACTTCTTTCATTTTCATTTCGAGCCTCCCTCCTTTATTTTTTTTTCTAATTTGAACTTTTAAAGATCATCTACGAGCTTACAATCGGTTTACTTTTCTGTTTTTATTGAACCTACTCTTTTCCTAGTCACATTTTTTCCTATCAAAAATAAACGATACACATGTTTTTCGTCATATTGTCCTTTTCTATTCTTACGTGAAGCTTCACTCTTTCGCCTCAATTCAATTTTTTTTTCTTCTTCAGATTTGTACATACTTTCCGTTTACTTCGAATTCGAAAATGTATCATCAATTATTTGGAAAATTTCTTTAATGCTCTCAAGTTTTCATTTAAATATATTTTTTAAATTAAATAAAAAGTAAAGAAGGTTGATAAAGACCGATATGTTATCATGTACAACACAATAAAAGTATGAAGCATAGAAAGCAAATCAAGAAAAAAAAAGCCCAATCGAGCTAAAAAATTTTTTTGAAAGAGCGACATAGCAGCGAGATGTGAGCGACCTTGCGCCGAGAGGCGAGCGATATAGCTCGCGGCTCCCCCGCGATATAGCGTTTCTCTCGCTGCGACCTCGTCCGTAAAACTGGGTGAAAAAAACAAAATGTATCTAATTATTAAACCAACCTGAATGTGATTTGGTTGCAAGGCAGACACAGACGAAGAGTGTAGCTAACATAGATTCGCCTGGAAAAATGTAGCATATTTTAACGCATTTAAGAGAAACATGTAAATAGCGCAAGGTGATCAATACGAATCAAGAACAGCGATAGTCAAACATAAGATAGTGAATATAAACAATACTTATAATGATATATATAAGAATATAATAAGTGGGTTATTAGGAGGCAGCCACCAGAGAGAAATAATGGAAGGAAGGGAAAAGGCACGATTCGATCGACCTATTTCTCGCTCACAATCCAACCCAATTTTAAATGGAAAGTGAAAGTCTCCTTGTCTCACACTCTAAACACCCCTGGATAGAGACAATTATATAGACTACTTCAAATGAACATTATCCTCTTTAAAAATGATTCATTTGTTGATTTTAATCGTTCGTGAAAAATATGAGATTAACTGATACACAACAAAATTTAAATTAAAGATAACACAATTTTTTGAAAATCACATGTTTCAAGCATTTTTAAAACTAGAAGACAGAAATAACCACAAATATGTGTACCAAAATCTTGTATTTGAAATGTGGAGCATTCAATTATATTATCTTCTTTACCATTATTTTTTAGATATTTGATAACTTCATGAGGTGGATCTAATCCAAAGGAATCGAAGTAATAACTTTTTTCTTCCATCTTTTTATAGCAAAACCAATGAGTACCCTTATTATTCGAAGAATCGAGATTCACAATTCCGACTTCCTTGGAAAGTATTTCATCTGGGAGAGCGTCTCTCATGAAAACACCGCGGAAATTTTTTATTTTCAACTCCTTCACGAGCTCTTCGAGATCAAGATTTGTCAATGGCTTCATATCTGTTCGGAGATATATATTCTTCATTTATAACACGGTCTAAAGGCATTTTGACCTGAAAATGACATTTTTTCGAAAATGACGCATACTCTGGTAATTAAGACACAAAATGGAGTTGTAAATGTTCAAAAATGATCGAAAAATGCAGAAAAACCAAGTTTGGGCAAAAAGCTGTCCCAGCGTCAACCTTTTATATACTACTAATGGGCATTCCGATGTGGCTTATGAAGATCCGATTCCTCAAATGGAGGTTCGTTCCAACCTTGGATTTTCGCCTTTTTAGCCTTGTAATAATTTGATGAAATATTTGATGTTTGAGTGAGGCAGTGCGCAAAAAGAGAGATTCAGAGGACTGTTAAAAAATTTAATGTGAAGATATAGTCTGTGTGCCACGACTTTAAACTTCACCGAACGACATTCCACTGTTCCGCTGCGTCGCGAAGCGTCTTTGCGAGCCTCGGTTTCTCTCTAAATTAGTTCTCATTTCTGATAGATGGACTGTTCCACTAGGAACACGTGCTGGTCGAGTTCTTAAATAAAATTGAATTTTAAATGCGCACAAAGGCACGCAGCGGAACAGCAAAATGTCGTTCGGTGAAACTCCAAGTCGTGGTACACAGACTATAACGGTAGTTAGGAAAGTATATAGTAAGCTCCAATTTTGAATATCAAGTGAATGACGTCATTCTAAAGCCCTCTGTGGATGGCTCGCTCTTCGATTGGTTTGCCATTAGGGGCGGAGCTTGAACCAGAACTTATCATAATCCGAACAGACTATAGACTGTAGGAATTTGGGAGACACAGAGTGCAGAATAGCTTCATCTTCATCAGAAATTAATAGACTCTTATTCAGCATTTTCGCTGAATATGAGAATATTTTTTCAAAAATCCGTCTCGTCCTCGTTTTCAGATTGACACCATCTTTTTTTAAATCTTGAATGATGTCATCAGTTTCACTGGTGACGTCATTTTTAATCTCTATTACCCTGAAAATATTTCCTTACGTTCGTTCTACTCACAGATGTTTATCTGCAATGTAAAATCCATATGGCCTCATTTTTGAACTTTCATGACAGTCATTAAGCCTGAATGAAACTTTTTAATTCATCTAGAACTGCTAAAAACTCTAGTGGCCACTTAAGAGCTTCTCTCAAGGACTACTTAAAGAAGACACTAAAGCGGCCACTGAAATCACTTCCATAGAAGCCACTATTTACGACTTAGTGGCCACTAAAGTATTTTCTAGATCTACCACTTAGACTCCTAAAAAGGCCAAGGATTTTTTTCACTCACTAGTATAACTACTATAGTGACCACTGAAACGTCAAAACCCTTTTTCAGAATAATGAAAAACCTATTGTCGCCTTGATTGTAAGCCCTTTTACCTCAATGAAAATCAGGTAATTACAAAACCTTCTTTTTATCTTTTCAAGGTACGACAAAATAGCCGCACCGACACGCCTAATATTGGACTTTGTTGGGAAACACATTGATAACAAGTTAGTTTATATATTGAAATCAACATAGAAAATAACTTTTGCTAGGCTAAAAGAAGTCGAAAATGGGAATATTGAGCTAACGGAGGAAGGGAATGATTTCGTCGAGGCCTACCTTTGGCGAATGAAAAAGGACCAGAAAGACGGGGTCGAGGGCTCTTTTGAGTAGGTTTTGGTTCGAAATTCAGAAATGATTCTGAATTTTTCAGCCTGTTCGGCTTGAAAGTCGATTTATTGGACTTGTGGCTGGCTGGCCAGGAAACAACCTCAACCACTTTGATGTGGGCGGTTATTCTGCTGCTCAACAATCCTGAGGTGGGGCTTGTCGTGGACGCATTTGGAATGGCTCTAGGCGTTGCGGTTCATATAGTCCGTCCATACGACTTCACAGTTTTCGCGTGTCTGAGTCTCTCTGTTCCCTCACCGGCGAGGTCAGAGAAACACGAAAATAGTACGACAATAAGAGAGGGTCATCGAGAGACGAGGAGGGCGCAGAGAAGTCTCGCCCCTTCAAGTAGCGAAAAACGGACTATAGCTTTCTTCAACACTTTTGGATGACTTTTAGCGCAAGTCGTTTGTGGTCCGTTGCGTCTGACGCTAGAGCTTCGCACCCGTTGGCCATTCCACCTGCGATTTTGAACAGTTTTCAGAAAACATCGCTTTTTCAGGTCCAAGAACAAGTCCTAGAGGTAGAGACCGCAGAGCCACGCCCCTTTTTGCGATGGTGAAATGCACTGGTTTTTTAGATTTCGTGTTTGATGTTTTCGTAAAAGCGCAATACTGAATCAAACACAGAGAAATTTGATGGAAACATAGAGAAAACCTTCCTCTTCAATCTCATATACTTTTCACCCGATTTTCAAAGCGTTTTTGCGGAGTGTCGTACAAAAAACCAAAACTACTTTTTTTCTTCGGGTTTTTAACCTAGTTCCATGTCGTTGGCGCTTTTTTTTTATTTTCGAATTCGATTCTTAAGTGAAAAACAAATCTTTTAAGACAAAAAAATTAAAATTTTTACGGTGCCTAATCTTCGTGAGGCCGCGCAAAGTTGAAAAATGTTGTACTCGCTTTCGAGAGCGTGTAAGTAAAAAAATTTTTTTATTTTAACTTGTGGATTAAATTGTAACTAAAATTTTATTAATATAAAACTTATTCCGAAAAACTTTTTTTCTGAGAAAAAAATAGACAGTGAAAAATTTCGAAATTTATTTTAACATGGTCAGATGTCGTTGGCGCTTTTTTTATTTTTTTTAAATATCAGCGTATTTCAATTTTTCAATCAATTAAAAAAATAAAATAAAAAAATTTTAGCGGTGCCTAAAAGTTTAATTATTGTTAACTTGAAGCCAACGTTTAAAAATAACAAAAAAACGCCGAAAACGAGAGCATTTTTGAACTGAATCTCTATGAATAAATTATTTTTTTAGGTGGTCCGAACACACGTGACTAATAATTGTTCAACTATCATAACTTTTTTTTAAACAAGATAGTCGGTAAATGCTGTACTTTGAGGTGAAGTGCTGTATAGCGCGAACGCCTCCCATCTCCGAGGGATGCACGTGGAGCAGCTTGCATACAGTTTTGATATCGCGAGTTCGATCCTCGCAGCGGCCATTTTTTTAATTTTTCATGAAAAATAGCTTTTCTCTTCAAACTTGTGGTTTTATACTGTTTTTATAACTAATTATAACTTTGAAAACCGAACTAAATTACTAAAAAATTTAAATCCGACATGAAAAACAAAATGAACGACCAAAAAGTGTAAAAATCTAAACTTTCAGTACTAAATTTCGCGACTTTTTTCACTACTGTTTTGACCATAACTTTTTCTCAACCTTTTTCGAAAAAAACTAAACTGTTTTGAATAGTAAATTAGAGCAGCTATCCAACCATAGTAATATTGATGTTCGAAAAATTTTTTGAAAATTCGTCTGCGGTCCCTACCTAGAGGAGCTATTGAAAATCACAGAAAATGTAAATCGCGACATTTCCTTGAATGATGGAGAATCAACAAGGAGGTAATATTTTTTTTTTTGAATAAGTCTTATTGAAACGCTGTATCCGACCTTCACGGTTTAAAAGAGTAGAAAACGGTAAATAGCTCATCGCGCAAGCCACAAAGAGTGGGGACACTTGAAACCGATTCTCAGGCCGCTCAGAATAGTCTCTGACTTGGCTTCAGAAAAATGAGCAGTCGAAGTGTTAGCCATAGTTTGACAAGCGATGACCTGCATTGGGAATGGCTCATACGCGTCGCGGCTCAGAATTTTTGAACGTTTCGAGTCTACGGAGTTTTAAAGCCAGTTTCAGTGACTTCACTAGCCGTTAATCATAAACTGACACACTGTAGAGGCATTTGGAACAAAAAAGGGGTGCTGCTCACTGAAGTGTGCTACAGGGCGCAAGTCATTTTTGGTCCGACGCATCCACTCAAACTTGATCTTAACTCTTCAATCGACTCATCGCGCCGTACCCACTTCCATCATATATTTTTAAACGACTTTGAGTGAACTTTTTTTACAGGACACAGTCATAGACGGTCAACCGGTCTGTGCCGGAGTCATGATAAACGCAAAAATTTCTTTAATAATGGCCGATGAGAACAACTTCAAGGAGCCTGAGAAGGTACTCGGAAAAAATAACCGCTGAAAAAGCTTCTTTTCAGTTCAACCCATCCCATTGTGGTGTTCATGAAAATTTATCGGTGAGCTATTATTAATTATTGTTTCAAAAAGCTGATTTGCAGTATTGACGTCCTGAGTTGAACTACTGCCGGAAAGATACGGACTGTGTCTGTGGATAAATCAACAAAACGGAAAACTATTTGTGGTATTTCTTCCTATTATCTCATTTTTTTTTCTTGGTAAACTGCCGTAGAGGGAGATAGTAAATAAGAGTAAAATTAAATTTTTGCCACAAACTATCAAGAAAGTATTTACGTTCGGAACTTTATGCAATGCGCGTCATAAGAAGTGTCATAGAAGACCCCCTCTGAATTTACAGATTTATTGGTTGTTCTTAACTAATTTTCCTGACTCATATGAGCGATAAGAATGAACGCGTCATGTTGTAGAATTCAATTCAACCTAGCTTCTGAAAAACTATAAATTCTCGACATTTAGCTCAATTGATACTTATTTTTTGAGAGCTTTTTTTCTCTAATCAATTTCCGGTTGCAAGCATGAATGATGATACAAAAATCAAGTCAGCAAAGCAAGTTTTTGAAAAGAGACATTAACATTTTTTTTATACCAATACTCATATCAGCAGAACATTTTTTTATTAATAGGAAATCTAGAAAGTTTTGGAATCGCTATGCGAAAATTCATCACACCTGGAAAATATTGTAATCTGTGATTACGTTTCTTACATAATTCGTTGTGTAAGAAAAAAAAAATCAAAAAGATTAAGTTAATTAATGATCACCTCGAAAGTAAAATCATCGAAGTGAAGGACTTAATGATGGTCAAAGATAATTTCAAGGGTTTTATATTTATCGGTCTCAGGACAACTACGATGTACAGTACTGGCCATAAAGGTATTTCAAAGTGGTTATTCGAGCATAACTTCTCTGAAAGTGGCTCAAATGACTTGAAACTTCGCAAAAATTTCAAATAGCTACGCAGTAACATTTTCTCAAAAGAAGAACTTACTTGCTTGAGTCAGACAGGATTTGAAAGCAAAAAACCAAAAATCGTGAAAATGAAGATTTTTCTCTAGAGATTCGAAAAATCATATCTTCAAAGAAACTTCGATTTTCAATTAGAAACTTTTTTCCCCAGTAAAACAAGTCTTCGGCTTTCCAAAAAACCTTATCAGCCCCTTACCAACCCGATGGTAAGAGCGTAGTGACTTTTTCTTCGAAAGGCCTTTGCGTTTTGACGCCTCGTCATTCAAATGGACTATACGAGGTCATTTTTGTTTGAGAACACCCTGTTTCATGTTGAAAAACTTCAAAACCTCCTCAAGAATAGTTTCACACTGTTTTCCTCAGCTTTCTCACTTTACCCGCTCCTCAGAACTCACTAACTTCTCTGGGAACGATTTTGAACCTCTGATTCGAACAGTTTTTTCTGGACTTTCGGGCATTCAAAGGAGTTTTTATCTGATCAATCGCTTTTCAATCGTGAAATCGAAAATAAATAATGAATAAATTACAGGCTCCTACTTCCTAAAGACTGCTAATTTTTTTGCTGAAGCATTAGTTTCACAAGGCCAAAAACTTATTTTCCCATAAAATTTAAAGAAACATTTTACAGTGCCTATTTTCGATCTGAGAGCTAGGAAGAGGAGTTACAAATTTATCTCATGATCTAAAACATTTGAAAATATGAAAAAAAGGAGTTTTTATCATCTTCCACAAGATTTGGAGCCCTTCAAGCAACACTTGCTGAAACGAAGTTTTGAGAACTTTAAGAAACTCATTATAACTCACTATATCTTTTGAATAAGTAAGCAAAACACAGTAAGTCTCCTTTTATTTTCATTCATCAAGGTTCTGGAAAAGCTTTGGAATCTGAAATGAGAAATCGAGAGTGTTCTGATTTTAAAAAACGAGCATAACCGCTTCAAATCAGAGGTTCAAAATCGGTCCCAGAGAAGTTAGTGAGTTCTGAAGAGCGGGTATAGTGAGAAAGCTGAGGAAAACAGTGTGAAACTATTCTTGAGGAGGTTTTGAAGTTTTTCAACATGAAACAGGGTGTTCTCAAACAAAAATGATCTCGTATAGTCCATTTGAATGACGAGGCATCAAAACGCAAAGGCCTTTCGAAGAAAAAGTCACTACGCTCTTACCATCGGGTTGGTAAGGGGCTGATTAGGTTTTTTGGAAAGCCGAAGACTTGTTTTACCGGGGAAAAAAGTTTCGGATTGAAAATCGAAGTTTCTTTGAAGATATGATTTTTCGAATCTCTAAAGAAAAATCTTCATTTTCACGATTTTCGGTTTTTTGCTCTCAAATCCTGTCTGACTCGAGCAAATGAGTTTTCCTTTTGAGAAATAGTTACTGCGTAGCTATTTGAAATCTGTGCGAATTTTCAAGTCATTTGAGTCACTTTCAGAGAAGTTATGCTCGAATAACCACTTTGAAACACCTTTATGGCCAGTACTGTATGGGATATCCTGAAATACGAATATTCTGATTGTACTCTTAGTTTTTCTTATCAGTTAAGAGCAACCACGTCATATTTAAAATCTGATTAGTGAGTAATCTTCTAATTTGGACGCGCAATGTATTTGATCTATATAAATACTAACTGTTTCCCGCTACCGTAGCTACTTCCATGTACCTCGTCCGGAATTTATCACGATTTTCGTTTTTTTTTTTTGTAATGTTTTTTACCATTAGTGCCGTTCTTACATCAGAGCAGTTTCAGGACTTTTAACAAAATAATTTTTCTGCCATACTATAAATACTACGAAGTAAGTGTAAGAAAACTATGATATGACCAGGGCATTGACTCCTTTTGACAACGAGTCTAGAATCGATGTTTTGTAGGTTAGTAGCCTTAGATGGAAGTACTTGGAATTGACGAAATTGAACTTCTGCTAATCTTATCAGGAAACGAAGAAAGACCTTGTCAAAAATTTTTCCAGAGCGTATACCGCGTCCGCGCGCAGAGCTTTTCGCCAGCAACTGGCGGCGTGGTATAGTAGTAGCGGTCTAGAGCATTGTGCACACTGAGGTTGTGATTCGAATCATTGTGGCAGAAATCACTTCTAGCACGCTGCTCAAGATCACTACCTCAAGATCGCCACGCCGCCTGTTGCAGGGTTGCACGGAAGAGATTAACGGAAGAAAACTTGAATTGCAATCTCTAGAGGATACAATATTTTTCATCGTAAAAACTTGATGATAGTAAATCTGGGAGTGTTTGGAAGATAAAAATCACAAAATTTAATCACAAAATATATTCAGAAATTATTTCTTCCTTATTTTAATCAATAACACGTATATCATAAAGTCTCACCTATTCAAGTTTTCCGCAATATTTCATTCAGTAAATCTATTTGCTATCGGATCTTTATGTTTACCATTACCATATCTTCAAAAGCAGACTGTTTCTGATTTCTTTTCTGTGGTTATTTTTTAGGAGGTATGAAATAAAAGCCAGCGAATTTTCGAACGACGACTTTTCCGATTTTTATATCGCTAGGGAACGTTCCGACTAATTCTTTTTCCGACTTTTTTTTTCTCGATGAGATCTTTGTTTTCAATTTTCTTATATGAATAAGATAGTTGATTTTTGCTTAAAGAACATAAAAAGGAAAACAGTGTTAATAGATTTATTATAAACCGCAAAATATAAGGGAAAAAGTCGGAAAGGAATTATTCGGAAACGTCCCCGTCGGAAAGTTCCATAGCGATATGAAAAAATCGGAAAAGTCGCCGTTCAAAATTTCGCTGGCTTTTTTTTCCATACCACCATTTTTCAAGCAATTTATTTTTACTACTTTGTACTTTCTGTTACCCAGCTTTGTTTTTTTTTATGTTTTCTGTTCACAACTGTATATGGAATCCTTCGCGACTTGAAAGGCAAAACGAGTAGATAGAAGCGTTGCGGCTTTTTGGAGCTAAACCTGAGGTCCAAGGAGAGCGATCCATGTTTTTTCTCAGACTAAAAAAAATTATTTTCGATTTTTATGGTTTTTAATAAATTTAGTTGAACGAATGAAGGTATAAAAATTTTTAAAAAACTTACTAGAATAAGAATTTTTTTCTACATTCGTTCCATAAACGCGTTTGACCTCGAATTCTTGCGAAAAAAATGCGTCGCATACGCAGCGCTTCACCTTGCCAATTATCCATCTTGCCTTTCAAGTTGAATTGAATATAATCTTATTTTTTTGTCTACCAGTGAATGTATCCTTTTTGTTGATGATTTTGTTATTTAATGTGGTCGTTAAATGATATTCGATAAAATAGATATACTGAACGTTGTTCTTACATGAGAAATCGCAATAATAGAAGCCTAGTGGTATTCCTGTATAGCGAAAATTCCTGAACCCGAAGGGGCGGGACGAGCCAGGACGAATTTAGAAGGTCTGCAAAGTGAGCTGCGGAAAGCATTGCCTACGCATTTGCCCTAAAAAAAAGGTTGTTGCGTTGCGCAAAAACGTGGCTGGCGTTGCGCAGACCTTCTAAATTCGTCCTGGCTCGTCCCGCCCCTTCGGGTTCAGGAATTTTCGCTATACAGGAATACCACTGAGGCTTCTATTATTGCGATTTCTCATGTAAGAACAACGTTCAGTATATCTATTTTATCGAATATCATTCAACGACCACATTAAATAACAAAATCATCAACAAAAAGGATACATTCACTGGTAGACAAAAAAAAATAGGATTATATTCAATTCGACTTGAAAGGCAAGATGGATAATTGGCAAGGTGAAGCGTTGCGTACGCGACGCATTTTTTCGCAAGAATTCGAGGTCAAACGCGTTTATGGAACGATGTACTAAACTAAAGTTGCTTCACTTTTTCCGTCAAAAACTTTATGAACTGTTATAAAGCCAAAATTCTACCAATTTTAGAGTATGGATCGGAGCTATTCTCTCCACTAACCCAATCTGACATAAACAGGCTAGAATCGGTTCAAAGAAAATTCACCAAACGGCTTCTCCCAAAAGAAACCTATGCTGTAAGACTAAAATCCCTTTCTCTAGACACTCTGTGGACAAGGCGTCTGCGAAAAGATATCATAAGTACACATCAGTTCATATATGGCTATTATTGGTGTCCATCTCCATTCAAATTACAAACGATATCAAATAGACGAAACCAACTGAGAGGCAACGGCCTTAAACTCGAACCACCACCAATCCATCATGTTCACTATAACTTTATTACGCAACGCGTGTATAAATACTGGAACGGCTTAAACAGAGTTATGGTTTTTTTGAGGATGACCAAAGAAGATTTAAAAAGTTGTTTGAAAAAAATTGGTTTTTGATAAGGAAGCTGCAAATTTCACAAAAATGATTCAACTCGTTTATAGATTACTTTTTCTTTTTTTGATTCTCTTCGATTTCGACCTAAAAATATTTTTTTAGATTAAAGTGGAACTTTATCGAAGTGGAGGCAAATATAACTTTCATGGTTCTCTTCCTCCACGCCACAGATCTGTCTGTGAGCGAAATAAACATTCATTCATGTAGAAAAAAAAATTCTTATTCTAGTAAGTTTTTTAAAAATTTTTATACCTTCATTCGTTCAACTAAATTTATTAAAAACCATAAAAATCGAAAATAATTTTTTTTAGTCTGAGAAAAAACATGGATGGCTCTCCTTGGACCTCAGGTTTAGCTCCAAAAAGCCGCAACGCGCTTGCAACGCTTCAATCTACTCGTTTTGCCTTTCAAGTCGCGAAGGATTCCATATACAGTTGTGAACAGAAAAACATAAAAACAAAGCTGGGTAACAGAAAGTACAAAGTAGTAAAAATAAATTGCTTGAAAAATGGTGGTATGGAAAAAAGCCAGCGAAATTTTGAACGGCGACTTTTCCGATTTTTTCATATCGCTAGGGAAATTTCCGACGGGGACGTTTCCGAATAATTCCTTTCCGACTTTTTCCCTTATATTTTGCGGTTTATAATAAATCTATTAACACTGTTTTCCTTTTTTTGTTCTTTAAGCAAGAATCAACAATCTTATTCATATAAGAGAATTGAAAACGAATATCTCACCGAGAAAAAAAAAGTCGGAAAAAGAATCAGTCGGAACGTTCCCTAGCGATATTAAAAATGGGAAAAGTCGTCTGATTGACTTTCCCTGAAAACGAAATATGTTAGGTGCGAAATAGTGTTTATTGAGATTTGAGAGTACTTTTTTTTTCGCGAAAATAGAAAAATTCTGACAAAGAGGGAAACTTTGTAAGAATACAGGCCAGAATTTCCGAAAAAACTGAGTTCCAAACTCGCCACATAATGAAGAAATAAGTACTTTAAAACCGTTGACATCTCAATGAAAAAGAGACCGACTTTTCCAGCATGCCTACTTCTTTTCGAGAAAAAAAATCCCAAAAAAAAAACAAAAAGTTTGAACGAAACTTCAATTCCATATTAAAGATATTTGCTCATAAACGAAGTGTGAGAATCATCTTCTCCAACTTTCTCACAACCCGCAAACAAGGAAACAACGTTTAACGTACTTTGAACCGTAATAAAAAACAAAAGAAAAATTGAATTGAAAAAAGTGAAATGAGAACAGACGTCAAATAAAACGCTTGGCCGTATTACTTTTGCGTGGTCACGTACGTAGAACGCACCGTAACCTTGCCCTCAAATGTTTCCCCTTTTTTGCGCAACGCAAGCCTCTTGCTCGCTTTCCGCAAGGGCAAAATTGCGCTTGATACCTCAGCCACGCCCACTTTTTCGCTCGCGCTCCGCACCGTTTCCTGGGAGTGGGAGTAGAGACACATAAAAGCAAGGCGTCTAGAAGAAGAACTAATCAATGAAATGAGAGAAAAATCTGAAGTCGTTGTTTCCCTTGAAGCAAAAGAATAAAATTCTATGATTCCACATGAAATATTAGATGAAGTCCCCTCATTTTTTGGTAAGTATTATATTTATGCATGGAGGATTTATGTTTCCATAGGAGTAACTTTATATTATGTGTATCTAGGAAGAGCTATTTGGTCAGTACTTTCTCCGGAAGTTGGAAGAAATAGAAAATATCGTAGCACTGAAAGTTATGAACTCAAGGAACTCAAACCGTTAGGATCATCAAGAAGATCATTAGTTGTTGATTAATTTTTATTTTCTATTTAAATGAGATTCTTTAATTCAGTAAAAAAATTCTTATATCTTTGTACCATCAAAAGAAAAAAAGATAAAAATATTATTAATTCCAAGTGCTCCACCATTAGAAGAATCGCAGATAATCGCAGGGGGTAAAAAAGAAATCAAAAAAGGTGGAAATATAGATACTTCTAAAGATAAACTTTCTAAAGAAAATAATAATTCCGTGAAAGCTCTAAAATCAGGATCTGGATTCAAGAGAATTTGATTCATTTAAAAAGGATCTCAACATGAAGATCACACCTATTGAAATCGATAAGATTATTCAAAGAGTCAACAAGCTTGAGAGTTAAAACATTTGGTCTATCCATAAGTTTGTGATAAATTGGGTTAATTGGTTCATTTTTTATTTTTTCATTATCTTTAAGAATTGGAAATTTACAAATAACGTTGCTTTGTCTTTCATTGATAAAAGTATCACAAACTAGATTGCAAGATAGATAAACAAAATCTAGATTTTTATTACTTTCTAGTAACTGAAGAATACCATCAACTTTGACTACTGCAAGCTCATTTATTTTATTACTTAGAGGAAAATCAAAATAAAATGTTTTTTCATTAATTCTGTGCAAATTGAGAAATAATTTTATCATTTAAATAAAAAATTATTTTCTAAAGAAGAATGACTTTATCAAATAGTGAATTTAATGATTATAGTGTCAAAAATTATTATCCTGAAAGAAATAATAATCCTTTACTTCCTCAATCAATAAGAGGTTGTATTATTGGAAAATCAGGATGTGGAAAGACTAATTTACTAATGAATTTACTTCTTGATTCACCTAATGGTAAAGGAGAAGAATACCTTGATTACAATAATTTATACACATTTAGTACAACTTTATTTCAACCTTGTTATCAAGCATTAATTAATGGTTTCGAAAATGGATTAAGTAAAAAAGAAATTAGGAGGTGTTTTGAAAAGCAAGACTTCATAATTGAAGAAAAGGAAAATCCCCAAAAAATTATTGATTCGTAGGCACGATCTTCATTCGATACACTTAAGTATATTGCGGCAAACGTTTGCGGTTATTTTCTGCAAGCGTTGAAATGATACTTTATAAAAAAATAGTAGAAAAAACCTGGTCCTTGAAGATGTCTCCAAGACTTCCGCCTAGTTGAATAGCATCTTTAAATGCATTGATGCAACTTTCATCTCTTTCCTGACAGAAGAAGCCAGGCGCTAGGGTGTTGACGTCATTAATCGGACTTCTCAACAGCTGAAAAAAATTTTTAAAAAAAGTAAAGATGTACAAAAGCTGCATGCTAACCTTGAATAGAGCATTGAAAAAGCTGGAGCAAGCTTGGCAACTCCATTGCTGTATTTTAAGCGGTTTGCCGTCCTTCGAACTGAAACACTAGTTTAAAAAAGAATAGTAATAATAATAATAATAATAATAATAAACTCACAGATCTGGGCAGATCTTGAATCCATGCGCACACGCGACTACTCTCGATACATTTTTCTCATATTGCATTGGAAAAAAGGAGTCTTTGGTTTGCTCCATCGTTTTCATTATCAGCTCTTTTGTTGCCATGCATTGCTCTTCGCTGCGCTGCAGATGACAGAAAACATGGATTGCCGTATTGAAGCCATTGATAACGTTTTCAATCCCCTAAACATGTCGAAAGTTAATGTGCAAGTTAAAAATTTAAAATTACAACTCTGGTGTCGCCCACAACTCGCGCGCATTCGTTGCAGTTGGGGAATGGACTGAAAAGTTGATAAAAATATTATGTATTATGAATAAAGAAATAAAAAAGCAGAACTTACTCAAAGTATTCGATGGGTTCACAGAATATTTGGGTTGTGGTTCCGGCAAGCAAAGCGACTAGCAAACACTCTAGCCGCATTGTGGCGTTCATACTGAAGTTTCTTTAGAGTTTACCGGATTGCATCAAACTGAGCCCAAATCAAATTTTCAAACCTTTTGCCAGTAGAAAGTATTAAAAAAGATCTTGAAAAAGTCCAGAAATACGAGATTCTGAGCGAATTCTTTATTTTTTCTCCGAATTTCAAAGGAATTTTGAGGCAATTTTTTTACTTTCAGGTATATGCAAGGTCCAGAAGACACATGAAAAAAGTTTCACTCAGAAAAACGGACACTGAAATTTCTCAGGCTGGAAAATGTACCTTGAAGTGGAAAACTTTGGAAAAAACGAATAAATGTCATTTTTTCACAGGCAAAATGCATTTTTTCAATGAGATGTACACAAGAAAAGTTTTGGGAAAGATACCTTTCACTTTTAAGTGAAAAAGCTAAGTTTATGAATTTTTTCATTTTTACTCGATTTTGAGGTCGCCAGCTTCGGCGCTTCGGTGGTCAACTGCAACACTTAAAACTTGAAGACGGGAATATATTTTCTGAGCTAAGCCAGACCTAATTGATCATTTTATCAAATAAAATTCCAGGCCTTCTAGTGTCCTCTCCTCAGCAGAGCTGAAAAACGGAAAAGCTGGGTGAAAAACAAAAAAGTCAAAAAATCGAAAACTTGAAAATTAAAATTTTTCAAGTTTTCGTTTTCCACTTTTTACTGTTCTGAGTTGAAAACAAGTTGGTTGTAGTACATCAAAAACAAAAACTCAACTGAAATCAAACTCTCAAAGAAGTTATGGATTTTTGAAGTTTTGGCCAATTTCAAGTTGGACGCGTTCTTTGAGATGGTGATGTACTACGACACTTAAAACTTGAATATAGGGATATTTTTTTCGAACATACAAGACCTCAATACATCGATTGAGAAAATAAAAATCAAGGCCATCGGGGGTCCCCGTTTTAGTAGAGCTCAAAAACTGCGGAAATCGTCATTTATCAACTTTCAGCGATTTTTTTCCACAAGAAGAAAACTTTTTCCAGAGTAGTTTTCAACATGAAAAATGTTCAAAATGACGTGCTCTTCGCGTTACAGTCGGTTTGAATCGATTTGCTCGACCAGGAAAAAAGTTAGCTTTTTACGGTATTTTCTCTACCATAACCCTGAAAGTGGGCGGAGCCTGTCGAAACCGGGTGTCATGTGTTGAGAAGGTCGCATAGTATATGTGACATGAATTTCAGCTCAAAAAAAACAAACTTGAAAATTATTGTACCAACGTATTTTCGAAAATCTCAGAGAACGTGTGTTAATTGAGAAGTTTTCAATTCTAAAGAGACTTTTGTAATCAAAAGACGTAAAAATACTTTAAAAATTTCCTGAATCTTCCATCTTCCAGAGTACTAGATTTATCAATTGTTAAAAAATTATACTTCTTAGACCAAATTTCTCTTGTAAACTCAAGAAATTCTTCTTTTTTAATTTCACTACAATGATCCCTGTAGATAGGGACCGCAGGCGAATTTCCAAAGTCAGTGATATAAAGTTGAAACCTATATGAAAAGAAAGCTGATGGCAATCGAGAGCTAACTGCGAAAACAGAAAAGAAAAATATGAAAAATGAAAAAAGTTATAAGCAAAAAAGTGGCGAAATCGGGGGAACCACTTTTGTGTAGAAACTTTCGTCAGGGTCGCAGGAAAAGGGGCGTGTTTATAGATGCCGCGCGCTCCTTGCTGTGCGTTAATTCACGCAGGAGACGTTTCGAAAACATATTTATTTGAGTTTTTAAAAGTTTTAAATGAAATATTAGAGTTTTCATATTGAATTTTGCTCTTTTTCCATATCAGCCTACTCTTCAAGCACTCAAGCTGCTGAAAAAGCCAGTTTTGAAGAAGGTTTCAATGCATTTCGTAAAAAAAGAAAATAACCGACAAATTAGACCTCTGCGAAGGACGAACAGCATTAAACCGAATTGAAAAATGTAACAGTCTACTAAGAAATTTACTGAAAAAAATATGTATATAATCCCCAAGTCCTTTTGCAGAGAGTTTTTTTAAAAAAAGGGCGAAAAGCGTTTTTTTACTTTTGATTTTCTACTTCTTTTTATTTTTTTCTCTAAAGTTTGTGCGTCTACATGGAGTGTACGTAGACAATTTTTTTAGGATTCTTTACTTGATATTCTGAAAAAAATTCAAAAAAAGTTGAGTAAAAAGCGAAATTTAATACTTTTTCTCGCTGCTATAATGGATATAATGATATAGGAAAAAAAGATTCCAATTATGAAATGAGTAAAAAAAGCAACTATAAAGCCACAATAAAATGAGAAAAACTTGAATAGAATACATAAATAGTTAAAAAACCTTCTTCACGCTTTCGAAAAAAATTTCGTGGCCTTCGCGGTGTCCGCAGATTTCCAGCGACGCGCAGTTTTAAAAAAATAACTTTCGAGCGTTTAAATTAACCATACTTTTCGGGCCATCCTAGGAATTTTTTTTATTTTTTTTGATATGTTGTAGAGAAATGTCTAATGTTTGATATTATGAAATAAAAAAACTTGCCCAGAACGCTTTGGGCCGTTTTCAAAGCGTTACAAAAAAACGGAAATTTTAAGCTTTCATATAAACTATATAATCGATGAAAAACTCAGTTTTCTATTTTTAAAATTTGCAAACAACTGCAAACAACCGTTTAAAAATATAATCAGTAATTATCGATTGCGTTTTTCGAAAAAAAGGAATTTCGAAAATCGTGATTTTCAAATTGCGTTATTTTTTGAGGCCAACCATAGAATTTTTTTATTTTTTGCCAGAATATGCGTTTTTAGTTGCTTTATGATATTCAAGAATAAAAAAAGTTGCCCAGAAACTTTCAAGAAAAAACGGGATTTTTATCCGTTTTCGGCCACAAATGCGTTTTAAAAACTGTCGTCGTACATTCTTATTTCTCATTTTTCAGTATTTTCTTTTATGTAGGATTGTTAAGCATAGCCGATTGTATGTTTCCCCCAATTTTTTTCTCAAATCGGTACAAGAAAACTGTTTTAATTCAGTGTGTTTAATCAATATGAAGGGTGAGAAAATAAATATGAAGAGGACATTACTATGAAAAGGTTTTAGGATTTCTGAAATTTCTAAGAGGAGAAAGGATTTAAAGATGAGAATATTTTATGTCGCGCAGCCGTTTCGGGTCCCAAAAATGGACGGCTTAGAGGGTGACCCATCGTCAGCATTTTACCCTCTTGCTTTAAATCAAAAAGATATAAAAAGTTTTTAAGCTATTACACCTAGGCGCAGTTTTAAATTAATAAAGTTTGGGAAATTGAAAAGGAAAAGGAAAAACTGAGAAATGAAGGGGGAAGAAAAAGGAAAAGAAAAAAGGAGGGGAATGTAGTCATCCATATCCGATATCGATTGTAGGCGGCAGAGGTCAAAAGTTACGAAGAAGTAGACTAAACTTATGTTCTTGTGGAAGTCTATATTGAAAATATAAAGGTAGAAAATTAAGGTTGAATTTTGGAATGTAGAGTGAAGAAGAGATATTTATAATGAAATGTGTATTTTTTGCAAAACTAAATCCGATTTTTCTTTGAATTTAGTCCTATTTAAAGTTTTGTTTTCAAAATTCTAATTAAGGTGTTTAAATTGTATTTATTCAATATGAAAGATTTTATGCAATCGATAGTCCTATCTATAAAGTCTTCTATATTACTGCAGCATTTAGAGAATCTAATAATTTCATTAGTGAATGTGTTGAAACCAATACTTCGAGCTACATAACTGTCGTGATGAGGGTATCTGATGACTTAAAAATTATAGTCATCCGTTTTGTTATATAATTTGCTTAAGATTTTTTGTTCATCTATTGAAATATCTAAGTCCAAAAATTGGGTTTTATATGTTTCCGTATTGGTTTGGTTGAGTTCCAATGAATTATGGTTAGGGACCGCAGACGAATTTTTCAAAAAAATTTTTTTCGAACTTCAATATTACTATGGTTGGATAGCTGCTCTAATTTACTATTCAAAACAGTTCAGTTTTTCGAAAAAGGTTGAGAAAAAAAAAAGTTATGGTCAAAACAGTAGTGAAAAAAGTCGCGAAATTTAGTACTGAAAGTTTAGATTTTACACTTTTGGTGGTCCATTTTGTTTTCATATCGGATTTAAATTTTTTAGTAGTTTAGTTTGGTTTTCAAAGTCGTAATAAGTCATTAAAACAGTATAAAACCACAAGTTTGAAAAAGAAAAAGCTATTTTTTTCTTGAAAAAAATAAAAAAATGGCCGCTGCGAGGATTGAACTCGCGATATCAAAACTGTATGCAAGGGCACTTGCGCTGCTCCACGTCCATCCCTCGGGGATGAGAGGCGTTCGCGCTATACACCACTTCACCTCAAAGTACAGCATTTACCGTCTGTTTTGTTTTTAAAAAAAGTTATGATAGTTGAACAATTATTAGTCACGTGTGTTCGGAGCACCTAAAAATAATTTATTCATAGAGATTCAGTTCAAAATGCTTCCGTTTTCGGTGTTTTTTTCTTATTTTAACGTTGGCTTCAAACTAACACTGATTAAACTTTTTAGGCACCGCTAAAATTTTTTTATTTTATTTTTTTTAATTGATTGAAAATTGAGATACGCTAATATTTAATAAATAAAAAAGGCGCCAACGACATCTGACCATGTTAAAATGAATTTCGAAATTTTCACTGTCTTTTTTTCTCAGAAAAACAAAGTTTTTCGGAATAAGTTTTATATTAATAAAATTTTAGTTACATTTTAATCCACAAGTTAAAAATAAAAAAATTGTTTACTTACACGCTCTCGAAAGCGAGTACAACATTTTCAACTTTGCGCGGCCTCACGAAGATTAGGCACCGTAAAAATTTTAATTTTTTTCACACTCTAAACACCCCTGGATAGAGACAATTATATAGACTACTTCAAATGAACATTATCCTCTTTAAAAATGATTCATTTGTTGATTTTAATCGTTCGTGAAAAATATGAGATTAACTGATACACAACAAAATTTAAATTAAAGATAACACAATTTTTTGAAAATCACATGTTTCAAGCATTTTTAAAACTAGAAGACAGAAATAACCACAAATATGTGTACCAAAATCTTGTATCTGAAATGTGGAGCATTCAATTATATTATCTTCTTTACCATTATTTTTTAGATATTTGATAACTTCATGAGGTGGATCTAATCCAAAGGAATCGAAGTAATAACTTTTTTCTTCCATCTTTTTATAGCAAACCCAATGAGTACCCTTTTTATTCGAAGAATCGAGATTCACAATTCCGACTTCCTTGGAAAGTATTTCATCTGGGAGAGCGTCTCTCATGAAAACACCGCGGAAATTTTTTATTTTCAACTCCTTCACGAGCTCTTCGAGATCAAGATTTGTCAATGGCTTCATATCTGTTCGGAGATATATATTCTTCATTTATAACACCAAAAATATTCGAAAAATGTTGAAAAATTGAAAATGGGCAAAATGGTCTAAAGGCATTTTGACCTGAAAATGACATTTTTTCGAAAATGACGCATATTCGCACAAAGGCACGCAGCGGAACAGCAAAATGTCGCTCGGTGAAATTCCAAGTCGTGGTACACAGACTATAACGGTAGTTAGGAAAGTATGTAGTAAGTTCCAATTTTGAATATCAACTGAATGACGTCATTCTAAAGCACTCTGTGGATGGCTTGCTCTTTGATTGGTTTGTCGCGCCATTAGGGGCGGAGCTTGAACCAGGACTTATCATAATCCGAACAGACTATAGAGTGTAGGAATTTGGGAGACACAGAGTGCAGAATAGCTTCATCTTCATCAGAAATTAATAGACTCTTATTTAGCATTTTCGCTGATTATGAGAATATTTTTTCAAAAATCCGTCTCGTCCTCGTTTTCAGATTGACACCATCTTTTTTTAAATCTTGAATGATGTCATCAGTTTCACTGGTGACGTCATTTTTAATCTCTATTACCCTGAAAAGATACTGGGTTATATTTAAAATTTACCTTTATAGATTCTTGGAAACATGCTCCTTCGATATCGCCTGAAAACCGAGGGAACCCCTCCGCCGGCCGTTTCAAAATCCCCCCATGGAATCATTAATCATCCCCCTAACTGTCAAGTCATTTTCGAGAAAATCTGATAGATACCTTGCAATTTATGATTTATCATGTAAATAAAAAAAATAAAATTCTATGACTTTATCCGACAAAAAATAAAGAAATTGGGCCGCGACGTACGCAATCGTTTCAATGAAAAATTAATACTCTACGAAAACTTTTAAGTAAGTTAGTATTGTCAACTTTGAAGTTTGATCTCTATGTTTTCTAGGTTTTTTGATCATTCCACCAGTCTGAATCCTACCTTCGTTGATTAAACAAGACAGTTTCGTCCGCAAATAAACCATTTTTTGTGGTTTTTACTTCAACTAGTCTCTAAAGAAAAAAAGATGAGACTTGTTTTTCTTATCGGGCAGGAAAGAAAAAAATTTCCAAACAAAGTCCAATACAATCTTCGATAATCCGTTCCTAGTTTGAAACTAGGATCACGAAATGGTTAGAAAAATGTTTCGTGTAGTTGGAAAGTCCAAAAACTCTGGGCTTACTTTTTTCAGAAAAAAAAAAGAAAGCCATCTATTCAATATAACACAAAACAAATAATTTAAGCCTAGAATGTCAGTTAAAAACTGCAAACAACACTGATAAGGGGCTGATAGGCCCGAAAAATGTGATTTGGGTAGGGACGTGTAGTTTCCATAGTTCAGAAGGCACGCCTCTTGCCGCAATTCGTGTGTATCCGACGACCTTTATAAGGTTAGGCTTTATGAACAATTTCATAAAGATTGACATTTTTCGTATCTTGGTACAATTTTTAACCTTTGGACACAGAAATGAATCAATTTTCACCCATATTTTTATTTAATCAAGGCTCAATAAGGCAATTCCTACGATTTTCTCCTTTCTCTACTTCTAATCTGTATAAAAATGACATCGTTCCCACTAATTCGTGTACTCTGATCTTCGATTTTTGCGATAGGATCCGAATTTCGAACAGTCTATTGACTTTCTTCGTTCGAGTTCTCTTCCTTTTTGTTGGTTCAGTTCAATTTTCAGTTCTGAACTAGAGAAATGTACCTTTTCTCTTATTTTCATAGTCATACCAGGAAAATGCTTCTAATCTCAAGTTTCTAAAAACTTTGATCATGATTCTTTTATTTGTTTTTTTTTCCTTGGTTTTTCGATGGCTCATGGCACTTCTTTCGAAAATGACAAAAACATTTTCTTTTCGCGATTTAAAAAGAAAATCGATGCCAGGCTTCCAGACTTTCCAAAATGCTTCTCCTATATCTCATAATCTTATTCATAACCTTCTTAGTCGTCCGGCAATGGAGAATGCGACAAAACCTGCCCAAAGGTAATTTTTCCCAACTATCAATGAAAAATTATATTTTTAGGACCTACACCATTACCATTGATCGGAAATATCCCTCAAATCATGTACGCTTCGATGAAGAATGGTGGTTTGGTGAAGGGTATCCAAACCTTCCAGAAGGTTGGTCGCATTTGGAATGGCTGATGCCCCCGTTTTGTACGGCGGGGGGCCAGTCTATAATACATATTCACCCCCCGCGTTTGATTTTTTTCCCCCACATGAAGTCCTCCGATTTTTCCACCCGCAGACCGGAACTTGGCTTGGTGGGGTGCTTATTAGAACGCGGGGGGCAAAAACAGTTTTGGGGGCGATTCTGGAATCGGGCGCGTTTCAAAACGCTACTCAATTCAAACCATTCCAATCGCGACCAAACTATACAGTTCTTATTCAGAAATACGGAAAGGTGTTCACATTATGGCTAGGTCCATTACCTTCAGTTCATATCGCTGATTATGAAGTGGCCCAGGAAGTTATGGTGAAAAAAGGAGCGAAATATGCAGATCGATATGATGTCGAGCTTTTCAATATCATTCGAGGTACTTTTTTGAATATTCTATTTTTCGTGTCTACTTCAAGCTTCAAGCCTTACCTTTGCATCTAAGGTAAGGCCTGGAGCTTCACAGGCGTACCATAAGGTGTCAACAAAGGTACCTCTCAAAATGGACCGTGAAGACCCCATAATGTGTCAATTGTGAGACCTCCAGCATACCTTTTAGCTATATCTGAGCCATCTCGGAGGTACTTGAGAGTCTCCCTTGAGGCTCATTCTGCTCAAAGTCCTCTGAGGTATCCTCGAGGTACCATCGGGAGACTTCAGACCTTATGATACCTCAGAGGGTATCCCGATTCCCTTTCTCGATTTGCCGAGGTCTGAAAGCCGCGATGGAGGAGGAAAATAACTGGGACCTTCGTGATGCGAATAGCACGTGTTGCGGTAATTCTAGTGGCTACTTTAGTGCCGTCAGAAATCTTGAGTAGTTACCAAAATCTGACCAGGGAAGGGTTTCTGGACGCTTCTGAATGAGACCAGCTTTTCTAGACGTGGTTTTCACGCTGATTTCAAATCTGGTCTCAAAAGTTGCCCTGTGAAAAAAGTTAGGGACTCTCAAACGTCGGAAATTTGAGCTTTTTTGAAGGGTATGTAGATCTTGTCCCTCTGGTCACAGAAAATCAATGTTTTTTCAATCAAAAAGTGGTGAATGATCTGATAAAAGTCCAAATCTGTTCCTTCCAATGTTTCAATTTTAAATAAGTGAGAAATGTCACTATGAATATAAATTTCCCCACAACTACATTCTTTATTGTTTTTCAGAAGTGTTGTGGACTTCGCAAGCTATATTAGGTTACTTGTATCAGTCTCTGCATAGAAACTTTTCTAAAAAGCAGTTTTGAAAAACTCCAGACTACCGCGGAGTCATCGTCTCTAATGGCCAATACTGGCTGGAGCATCGTCGCTTTGCCCTTCATACTCTGAGGAATTTCGGTCTCGGCAAGAATATCATGGAGCAGAAAATCATGGATGAGTTCCACAAGAGGTACAGTAGATTACTGTCTCTACAAGCTGTTGTCAAATCGTTCAGATTCGACGATTTGGAAGAGAATCGACCCAAAACTGGTGGTAAGATCGATGCTCACGTGCTACTGGACCTCCTTGTCGGTAGTATCATTAATCAATTGCTCTTTTCGGAGAGATTCGGCAAGGTTGGCACGCGACGCGGCACTCATGCGTCGCGGTTTTCAGGACAAGGAGGAAGAATTTTCCGAGATCAAAAGGATGTTAAACTCTACTGAAAACATCGGAGTAATCGAAATGGGGATTCCGTTGTGGCTTTTGAAGTCTCGGCTCTTCAAAGCCAGGTATTTTTTGAAAAGTATCTAATGACGTCATTTTGAACATTTTATGACGTCATCAAGCTCCTTTCATTCAATATTTTCGAAAATATTCGAGAGACATTATAATGTTAAAATATAACCTCTCGTGTATTTTCAAACAAATTGGAATAAAAGAAACTAGATGACGTCATAAGTGGTTCAAAATGACGTCATTAGATATTTCTCATATTGTATAGGCCTTCTTTCTTTGAATAGCTTCACAATGGGGTTTATTTTTTTATCCCACTTTTTTCATTTTCTTCTTCAGAAATGGATGCGAAAAAAAAGCATAATAAACCTGCAAATCTGAAAAAACCCAACTTAAGGTTCGAGAAAATCCTAGCGCCGATGACTCGAATTTTCGATTTCGTTGGGAAACATATCGATAATAAGTCAGTTCATTCATTAATCAGCCTCATTTTGTTTTTAAAATAGGATCCAAGAAGTCGACAAGGGGAATATTGAGCTAACAGAGGAGGGCAACGATTTCGTGGAGGCCTATCTCTGGAAAATGAGGAAGGACCAGAAAGATGGAGTCGAGGGCTCTTTTGAGTAGGTTTTGGTTTGAAATTCGCAAATGATCACATTTTTTCAGCCTGTTCGGTTTGAAAGTGGATCTATTGGACTTGTGGCTGGCTGGCCAGGAGACCACCTCGACCACTTTGATGTGGGCGGTTATTTTGTTGCTCAACAATCCTGAGGTGAGAACTTGAGAAGCTGTGGTCGCGTTTGGAATGGAATGAAGCGTCGCGGTCGTGTTGGGATTAGAATAAAGTCAAGGGCCGTCTTGTCCTTAACAGGCTTTTTCCTAAAAAATGCTGTTAAGAACAAGACGGAGACATAACTTCCATGCCACCGCGCGAAAGTCGTTCTAAGTCGGACGCGTCTTCGACCAAACCATTCCAGCCTCCCCGAAGCTTTGGAACAATATCAAAGTTCCAGCTTTTCAGGCCCAAGAACAAGTCCGAGAAGAGCTATTGAAAATCACAGAAAATGGTAATCGCGACATTTCCTTGAATGATAAGCCGGTTACACCGATTCTCAACGCTACGATTTTGGTATTTTCCAAATTTCTTCATTTTTCATTCTGAAAAAATTCAGGAGGTCCAACGACTAGCCTCGATTGTTCCCATCAATCTTTGGAGGATCAATAAGGAGGTTTCGATTTTTCATTAATTTATTTTTGATGACTTTTTTTTGTTATTCTCTTCCTTATGTTCGCTAGAAAGACTGTAGGAATTATAAAAAAAGCGTTAAAAAAAATTAAAATTTTAATCTTATATTCAAACTTCAAACCAAACTAGGATTTGGAAATAAAGCGTAAAAATTGTCATCTGTGACCGCATTTGGAATGGGTCGACCCGCGGTTGCGGTACTGCTCGCTGAAGTGTGCTAAAAGGCGCAAGTCGTTTTCGGTCCGACGCACTTTCTCAAACTTGATTTTAACTCTTAAGTCGATACCCATGCCATCATATACTATTTCAAAAAAATTTTTTTAATAACCTAAATATTTTTTTTAAAAATTTTTTTCACAGGACACAGTCATAGACGGTCAACCGGTCTGCGCCGGAGTCATGATAAACGCAGAAATTTCTCTTATAATGGCCGATGAGAAC
Source organism: Caenorhabditis auriculariae (assembly GCA_904845305.1). NCBI lineage: Eukaryota > Metazoa > Nematoda > Chromadorea > Rhabditida > Rhabditidae > Caenorhabditis > Caenorhabditis auriculariae. Next base: position 753,214 of record CAJGYM010000014.1, on the reverse strand, counting down.
AATTTCAAGGAGCCCGAGAAGGTACTCAAAAAAAAACCGCGAGAAAATTCGATTTTTTCAGTTCAACCCATCCCGGTACCTGAAAAATGAAGCATCGGACAAGCATGTGGTGCCGTTTGGGCTTGGGAAAAGGGCGTGTTTGGGCGAGGCGATGGCCCGAGCTGAATTGTACTTGGTGAGGGTTTATTGACTTTTTTCGAGTTTCAGTTCATTCACCACGACTTGAACTGTCTGCGCCCTCTTTTCCCTCGTTTGTGAGGAAAAAAGACGCAATCGTAGCTCAGAAATAGAGGGTGCAGAAATATACTTTTCGAAATTCTCGAGAATTTTAAAAAATACTTTTTATAGATTCTCGGAAACATGCTTCTTCGATATCGCCTGAGAACCGAAGGAACTCCTCCGCCGGTCGTCTCAAAAAATCCCCATGGAATCATTAATCATCCCCCTGAATGTGAAGTCATTTTTGAGAAAAATCGTTTAGGTATCTTAAAAAAATTCCTCATTTGATTGTCTGAAATAATTATGATGTACAAAAATAAATAAACTGTTATGATCGTAATCGACAGAAAAAAATGAAGAAAAATGTTGAAAAAAAGGGGTCCAAATAAATTCAATGAGAAACTTGATATTATACTAAAAAAGTTTGAAAAATGTTAGTAATAAAAAAACTTCAAAGTTTGATCTCTACGTCTTTCTCAGGTTTCTTGATCTTTTCGCCTGTCTGTTGTCTACTGAGTGTTCGTTAATTAAACAAGACAGCTCCGCCGTCAAATAAACCATTTTTTGTGGTTTGTACTTCAACTAGCCTTTAGTTTGATAAAGAAAAGAAGTAGAGGGTTTTTTTCTGATAAGATTATTCCTTATGGAACTTCAAATTTGCATCATTTTCAAAGAAATGAAAGGGAAAAAGAATGTGAAATTCATAAAAATAAATAAGTTTTTTTGAATATTTTGAACGTTTCTAAACCAAGTGCAGTGCAAACTTTGATCCACGATCTTTATTTCACGGACATTTCGCGGTCCGACGGAGAACTTGATCAGATTCCGGCGCAAGATTTGAAATGAATAGCGACAAACAACTCGGTAAGGTCAGATACTGCGTAAAGATAAGATTACTCAATATTTTGCGGCCTTCAATTTTTCGGTATTTTTTTCCATCTAAAATTTGCCTTTTGCCAGCTTATATTTCCTCATTTCGCCTTTTTTGTAAAAAGCAAAAAAAGTACTTTCGAAGAATTCCCGGTGGATTTCAGAACTTCTTGGCTGCTCTCCAGTTTCGGTAGTTTTGGGAACTTTCGAGACGCTTTTTCTTTGTTATAGAACACGAAATACGATAAAATAATCCTGAAAATCAAAACTGAGTCAGATAAAAAAAAAAAACAGACACATTGGATAGCCTTCTACTCGGAAAAACTATTTTTTTTATATTAAAACGAAAAAAAGAAAAAAAAGTGGTTCAAGCGAATATTTGATTAATCTTTCACCCTCTCTAAATGCTATTCTGAATTTCGCGAAATCCCTTTGAACACGGCATTAAAACAAACCACAGCGTTCTAAAAACGGGGTTTACGCAAAAAAAGAGGCGCACACTATTCTCAATGGAGCGCGTAACTTGGAGCGTTGTCAATCAAAATCAAAGTGCTTTTTTTTCTTTAATTTACATGCTATTAACTTTTTTTGATTGTTTTTTTAAAAATTTTTCTATGCACGTAAATTTTTTTAATTAATGTTTTTTTAAACGTATTAGAAAGTTTTTTTAAAGTATCCATAGCTCGGTAATGTGTCGAAACGTTGTTTAAAAAAAGAAAAATACTGTATCCAAGAGATAAAACCGAAAATCGAAATTCCAACTCCAAGAATCGATCAAAATATCAGTTTCCAACTAATAGACAAGAAAAAAAAGCTGTCAGTGTCCGCGCAAAAGAGAAAAATTTCGACTTGACGAAAAAATTCAAAAAAAGGTGTAATTGGTCTGTACCTAAGAGACAAAACAGAAAATCGAAATTTCAACTCCAGGAACCGATCACATTATCAGTTTTCAATTACTTAAACAGGAAATAAAAGAATACTAAATCAAACCTGAGTTAAAAATTTCGACTTTCGTGAACAGAACAATTATGTAGTCCTTTGAACCAATCAAACCACAAGAAAATAAACTGCGAAATTTCAAGAGAGTTTTTAGGAAATGACTAGCAACACTTGGAAACTATAAATGTCAGGAAAAATGCTAGCCTTCAAATAATCAAAAAAATCCGGACTCTTAATTACGAGGCGAAAAAGACGATTGTTAGCCACGCCCACTCATGCAACGTCCGCATGCTTTTTCAGAAAAAGGGGCGGGAACCCCGCTTTAGAACGCTGTGAAACTTTAATTTTAATAGGAAATTTAAAAAAATCGCGTGAGCTGCGCTTGTTGTGCAAATGTGACGACGTATTCCAGCAATACAGAAACCTTTCAGAAATAAAATTTCGTTTTTTTTATTTCATATATTTTTTTTTTTGAGTTTTCATTTTGTTTTCCGAAATAAAAGAAAAGCTCTTGCTGCACTTTCCATATCTTATCGTCTTCATCTCTCTAATGGATGGTTGCCTTTGGTATCCGCCCTTGCTTTTTCAGTTTTATCATCGTTTTTGATGTCGTGATTCGTTTTTCTTCTCCATTTTCTTTCAATATTCTCTAGTTACAATTTTTCAGGAAGGATGAGTCTGACAGAAACTTCAAAAGACCCAGCCAATCTTACCAAACAGGCCGAGGGGAAAACCAAGCAGATTTTTGCGATCAAGGGTTTTCATGTCAGTTTGAATGAAAATGCGTTTTTTTCCTGAAAATAATTTGCTATTCAGAATATTCATACAAGTTTTACAGGATCACGTGGTAATTCGTTCAAAGAACGATTTGACGGCTTTTAATGCCGCCAGGAAAGATGAACTCGAAGGAAAATCAAAAATTGCCAATTCTACCACTTGTAACGTTTTCTCCTACCTCCAGGCAATTGGTTGGTTATTATTTTTGAAATTTGTTTTTAAAATTTCTTGTTGTGAGCATAACATTTTTCACGAATGTTTTTCGATTGAAATTTCAATTCGAAACGCTTTTGCATCATTAGGAAAAGCCTACAATTCGAGAAAAATGATAAATTTTAAACTTAAAAAATTTTATAAGCTTTAAAACTTGATCGATCTGATTCTAATTCCTTATCAATTCATCAATAATGGCTTGATTGATTTAAAAAAAGAGAAACTGTATAAATAAATCCATTTACTTTGAAAAATTTCGTAATATTTCCTTCATTTTCGAAACTTTCAACATAAATTTTTCCTATTGTAATCAAATCTATTAGAGGCCTCTTGTTCTTTCAATTGCTATAGTTTTTTTGATTAAAAAAATAATTTTTTTACGAATCTTTAAAAATTTTTTTATAGTTCCATTCAAAACATCCCATTCATTTTTTTTCCGTTTCAAGAAAATTTGAAAGTTTTTCAGGTCTTCCAACCCATTTCGAAACACTTTTATCGGATACCGAGTTCATTGCCAAAAGATGCACGATGATCCCGATCGAATGGGTCGCTAGAAGGTTATTGAAATCAGGAACGCCAGAGTGGTCCCTATAGGGGCGCTTGGAAAATTTTTCTGAGGGAAAAATAACCATGTAAGGGTTTCAGTTAGTGGTCGCTTTAGGGGAGTATGCTAGTCGATTCTTGTTTAAGAAGCAGGTTTTTCATGCGAAAAATCCAATGAATTGCCGTTTTTTTTTAAATATTAAAAGACCTCTGTAGGGAACACTTGAGCTTGGCTTAGAGGTCCACCTGATGTTAACCCCTATAGGGGTCACTTAAGCCTGGCTTAGGGGTCAGACCCTTACAGGGGCCACCTAAATTTTACCCTTGTAGGGATCACTTAAGCTTGGCTTAGTTGTCAGACCCTTATAGGGGCCACCTAAATTTTACCCTTGTAGGGATCACTTAAGCTTGGCTTAGTTGTCAGACCCTTATAGGGGCCACCTAAATTTTAGCCCTGTAGGGGTCACTTAAGCCTTGCTTAGGGGTCAGACCCTAATAGGGGCCACCTAAATTTTACCCTTGTAGGGATCACTTAAGCCTGGCTTAGGGGTCAGACCCTTACAGGGACCACCTAAATTTTAGCCCTGTAGGGAACACTTAAGCTTGGTTAGGGGTCAGACCCTTATAGGGGCCACCTAAACTTTACCCATGTAGGGATCACTTAAGCGCGGCTTAGTTGTCAGACCCTTATAGGGGCCACCTAAACTTCAGCCCTGTAGGGAACACTTAAGCTTGGTTAGGGGTCAGACCCTTATAGGGACCACCTGAACTTTACCCATGTAGGGATCACTTGAGCTCGACCGACTTTGGTGTCAGGCCCTTATAGGGACCACCACCTGATTTTTATCCCTATAGGGGTCACTTGAGCCTGGTTTAGGGATCAGACCCTTATAGGGGCCACCTAAACTTTACCCATGTAGGGATCACTTAAGCGCGGCTTAGTTGTCAGACCCTTATAGGGACCACCTAAATTTTCCTCTGTAGGGATCACTTAAGCGCGGCTTAGTTGTCAGACCCTTATAGGGACCACCTTAATTTTAGCCCTGTAGGGAACACTTAAGCTTGGTTTAGGAGTCAAACCCTTATATACATCACCTTAACTTTAGCACTGTAGGGATCACTAAACTTCAACCCCCTAGAACCACTTAAGCTTGGCTTAAGGTTCAGACCTTTACAGAAACCAACTGAATTTTTTTTTAGCCCTGTAGGGATCACTTTTTGGTCCCCTAACCTCTATAGGGATCACTCTGGCGCTTCTAGGTCCCTTCTTAAAATCAATAAAAGTTTCCAGAGTGGCCACTGGATCATTTCTAAAAAGAAACCCGGGTGTCGCTGAAGGATACAGGTTCAACGACGTGAAAATTGAGACCTTTTTCAAGGTTTTGATGGAATTTATGGGAAAAATCATCAAAAAATATAATTTTGAGGACGATGCCAATAATGACCCTCAATGGACGGATGAGCAAATCATCTCGGCGAAGATGAAATTTGCGGGGTTGAAAATTGGACCGGCGGAGGTGAGGCGTGGTCGCATTTGGAATGGCCCGAAGCCTTTCAAAATCGATGTTCCGCCGTTTTGAGCCATTCTCCATGCGACCGACAAGCTCCGAATTGAAAAATAAAATACATTTTCAGATTAAATTGATGAAAAAACTGACCAAGACCATTTTCCGAGTCCTGGAAAAAGGATGGGCTCTATCAGAATGTTCTTTGATTGATATGAAGGTAGAAAAAAGAGGATTATCACTGAGAAAAGTTACTTTTAGGTAGAGTTCGGAGTGACTTCCGGAGGTCAGGTCGTGCTCGCTGACGTCATCGACAACGATTCCTGGAGAGTTTGGCCTCATAATGACAAGAGGCTCCAGCTTGACAAGCAGACTTATCGTGACCTCAAGGAAGTGACCACTGAAGGGCTTGAGTTGGTCATTAAGAACTATGAGAAGGTGGGTTTTGAGGATTTATTACTGGAATTTTTAGAGATTTCAAACTTGACAGTGTGACTGTAGTCAAGATTCCAGTATCATTATGTTTAAAAATGGTTTTTACGAATAAAGTTCACAGATTTAGGTAATATTTCCCCAGTATTTTCTCAAGTCCTTGAGCTCTAAATGAAATTTTGTGAAAGTTTATTCAACGCCAGAGTTGCCCCTATAGTGGTTGAAAGTTGGCAGCGCGAAAGTGGTCCATATAAAGACTAGAGAAGAAAAAAGTTCTTATGGGGGACAAAAAGATTGCCCCTTATAGAGGAAAAATTGAGGTGGTCCCTATAGGGCTTAATATTGCCCCTCGTGGAACGAAGTTTTCGTTTTCTTAAGGGTATTTCCAAGCTCTAGTGACCTCTATAGAGGGAGTTAAGCAAGTCTTTAGAGGGTTTAAGGTCTGATCCTTGAGCCCCTGAAGCTTAAGTGGTCACTATAGGGATCTTTGAAATTTTCGTAGTTGTTTGGAAATTATGTAGCGTTTAAAAAAGTTTACAAGTCTTACTTTAAAAATGGGCATCTGAAATCAGATTTGGATCTTTTAAATCTGTCTTGAAAAGCACTAAAGTCTTGTTGACGAATTGGAAACGAGTTTTTTTTTCAGTTTTTAAATTTTTCTCCAGAACCCTAACGAAAAGCCCTTTGGATTTTTCGTAAAATTACTTTCTAACTTTTTTTTTATGCAGCTTTTAACCAGCGTCAGTCATTCTAGGTGATGAACCTAACCGCCAAATTCACAAAGACACCTTCAACCCGAGTAGTTATCTTCATGGGCTCAGCGTCGGACGTGGCATTTTGTCAGAAAATAGCCACCGAGGCGAAGCGCCTTGGTGTTGATGTGGTTCTTCGAGTCAGCTCCGCCCATAAGGTTTCATTTTCTGAAAGACTCAGAACAGGGGTTGATTCAGACGACTTCTGAAACTCTGTCGATGGTCTCGGAATACGAAGACGGCGGCGTTCCAACGGTGGTCATCGCCGTGGCGGGAAGGTCGAATGGACTTGGACCGGTCATCGCCGGACATTCGACTCTTCCGGTTGGTCTGAGGGGGGCGGGGGGAACTTTGATTTGGAAACTTTCTAAAGTAGTATACTTAGATACTTACTTACTTAAATGTTCCATCTTCGCTTTCGACCTTTTATTGCCTTTTAGTGCCTTTTATTGATCGAAGCGTGGACCACACGTTTTCCAGGAGATCTTATGCAATCGGTCATCCAGTGTTGTCGTCCTGGTTGACTGGTATTCTTGCGAAAAAGTTCCATCCGTGGGGTTGAACGTGTTATAGCATAATTGTGGTCTTATTATCCTTTTTGCCTTGCCAGGGCTAAAAAAGACCGCCCATTCTGTTAGCAGAAGCAAGCCGAATTGCGTGACCGGTGTACCGTTAACCGCCATAAATGGCGTTGCCTCCCCATCACCGCGTAGAGGTGGTACTTGAAGGGGAAAAAATTAGTAGTATACTCCTCAAAAAATCTTTTTTTGAATTTTTCGAACAGGAAAAAGCACAGAACAGTGTCTAGGCTACAGATGGTCAAGTTCATTTTTATGCTCGGAAGTTGCGAAATCTTCTAGATCTTTCAGAATTTCATAATTTATGAGAAAGGCTGACTTCTTCTGACATTAAAAAGTTCGAAATGGTCCAAAACAGTGTCAAGGTTTCAGAAACTTGATTTTGATGCATCATATGAGGATTTGGCTTGAAGATTTTAAGCTGGTGTCCCTAGGACGTAATCTAGAAACTGATAGGATATTCGGCAACAAGCGCGATCCTCCAACACTTCAGGTCATCAACTGCCCACCGCCAAGTGAGCAGCTTGCTGAAGACGTCTGGTCTTCACTTCGGATGCCTTCTGGAATCGGATGCTCTACATTGCTTGATCCGAAAGAGGCAGCGTTGGCCGCGGCTAAGGTTTGAAGTTACAGCAGAAGACCTCTGTTTAGAGTTTTCGCCTTGTTCCAGGTTCTAGAACCAGAAAAGCTTAGGATCGAGAACTTTCTTAAAAAAAATTGGGAATGAGAAATAATGCTTCATGACATTTTTTTCAAGCTTCTGAAGTTTTTTGAAAACGTCTGGATGGTCAGGTAGATCCAACAAAATTAATTGAAGTTCCGAAAATTTTCTAAAAGCAAAAAGGACGGATTTCTAGGCATACATCGCCCGGATCCCACCCCAACGGGGGGTAGGACGCTAGGTAAAAATTACTAAAACCTTAGGAGGGGGGAGGGGGTATTAACACGCGAATGGCTAGAAAGGCTCCTAAACTTCCAATTATAATTCGAATGAACTATGGGACCTCGGAGCAAAAATTTTAAGTTTTTTGGTTTCCTATGGTAGTTCCAGAAGCCTTTAATAATACTGGGACCTTGGTAAAAAGAACCGGACGTGTCGTAGCATTTCTAGTGACCACTTTAGTAGCGTCAGCACTCTTAAGTGATCCCTAGAATTGTTTAGAAATGACGTCCGGTTTTTTTTTTCCGTTATTGACATGTGGTCCGAGTATCAGGAAGTTCAGTAACTCGGAAAAGAGCTTGATTTTCTTAAAATGAAGAAGAAAATCTTCAAGAAGAGGCTCTGAATAATACAAGGGCATGCGTTGCGTCTCTCCTCCAAATGACGTCATTTATTCCAGATTCTCGCCACCCATGATCACATGGTTTTCGGTCGTGTCCTCACCACCCAACTTCAACACTACATGACAATTTATGTCTGTTTGAAATGATCATTTTTCAGAAAAATTATCATTTTCAGACCGCCGACCACACCTTGAACAAGGCCCACTAACTTATAAATAACTCGAGCAATAACCCAATACTTTAATTATGTTAAATATAATGTGTGAAGTAAATGAAGACGTGATAAGCCGAGGCCACATTTCTAGTTCGTGACGACCATCTGATGGTCCGATGGATCTGTTGTCTGAACATCTGCTTGTGTTGTTTCTTCTCCACAATCTTCTCCTAATCACTGTTGTTTGTGAGTTTATCTTGTCAGGTTTTGAGGGCTTGAATAATTGTTAATCTCTAGACAGGTAATAGTCACAGATCGTAAGAGGTCTTTAAATGGAAAAAAAGTTTCCTAGTGGAATTTTTCAAGCCGGATCTGCTAAAAAATATCTAGGCGGTCTCGGAAAGAAGTACCCTTGAAGTCAAAAATTGAAGTTCTGATGGAGCTTATGATTTCTTAAAAGGTCGTCGAAAAAACCGTATACCTTCAGCGAGATAAAAAAAATTGGGCTATGGTACGATTTTTCAAATTTTGGTTGACTTTAAGAGGCCATAACTTTTTTCAGGGACCTTTTAGGCAATTTTGAAGAATTGGATAAGCTCGAAATACTGCATATAATCAGTCTAATAAATTCTTAGTCAGTGAAAAATTGGAGCTTTTTGCTCTAAAAAACTCTGCTCCTCAAGAATTTTCTGCGAAATTTACCCATTTCCGGAGGGTACTGTATGTGAAAGTCCGCATTTTAAAGCGTCGGTGTATGCACGCTTGTTGAGTGATAACGTTTTCCAGTCGTCCATCTTCACGTCTCCTTCACTGTTTTTAATTTACTATTTCAACTTTTGTGAATTTACAAAACTGGTTAGTGTATTTCAACTGTTTTCTGTCGTTATAATCCGTTAAATTAAAAACAACTCGAAAACGTGACGCAAAAAGTGTGCAAACACACATAGTACAAAACTCAGAATGCGGACTTTTACATACAGTACTCTTCGGAGATAAAAATCGCTCTTGTCAAAGCACACGAAATTTTTCCAGTTGCCTGCTGCAAGGCGAAGACGGCCCAACAACCGGTGGCGGAATCCCCTTCAAAGGTGGAGCCGCCTCCTCCGGCGCCAGTCCCCACCCCGAAAGCCGAGCTGAACTCCCAGAAAAAGCCGCCCAACGAGCCAGTTCCACCGGCCGGGAATCCCGGCAGGTCGCTCCGAGTCATCACGGCCGTCGGCAAGGTGCGGACGCCTCCGAAAACCACCCCGCCCGAGAGGAAGTCCGAGAAGAGGCAGAAAAAATCGGCCGGACAGCGGAGTCGCCAACCGAAGACCGTGACGTGTCAAGATCCGACCTTGGTCACTGTCACGGCTCCCGATACGGTTGAAGGACCGCCGGTGAGGATTTTACTGAGGTTGAACTCAATGGGAAGCTTACAAGGGTGATAATTGTAAGGTGGAGTTTGGAAGCTACTATAAATTTGCCTAAGCAGTATTTGAAGAATCCGATGAAGATTTCAGAGAAGAGCTATTTGCGCGAATTTTTAGTTTTGGACGCATTATTTTTCAAATTTTTGAAATGACTTTTAGGCCGATTTTGGCGTTAAACACGAAATTCAGAACTCTGGAAAGTTCGAACTTTACGTAGGTTACCTCGGATAATTTTCTGGATCTTCAAAAATTGTTTCAAAAAGTTTATACGGATTTCAAAAGTTCCAATGGTGATCTATCTTGTTGGAACGGTTCAAATTTCAGCTCAAAAAAAGCTTTTTTTTTCGTTAACTTTTGAGGTCTGGCTATTCAGGTGAAGCTTCTCAGGAAACGCAGTTCGGCTGCGGCGTCAAAACGGTTAGTTATTGCTTTTTTTTTCTTGAAAAAAAGGGTCTAAAATGCGGCCGACTCGAAGCGACTTGCGCACGGATGCATAAAAATAGCGTTGAAACTCGAATGTGCGCTGAGTGGCATCCGAAAGCTTTGAAGCTCGATAGAAATAAAGTTTTTTTTTGTTTTCTTCCGAGATCTATGACCTAAGTTATGAATGACCTTCGCTAACGCAAACCGGACGTCTCTGAGCAGCTCGAGGGACTTCTTTAGCGGCGTAAGTACCCTTAAGGGGTTCCTAGTAATGCTCAGAAGGGACTCCGGCGCGTCCGGGTCAATCCTAGAAAAGCGCTAAATGCGAAAATTGTTAGAGCGCGGACATTTTGAGTGAGTTGAGCACAAGAAGCTCTAGGAAGAACTCTTAAGTGATCACTAGAATTGCTCAGAAAGCCCTCTTAAGTTATCACTAGAATCGCTCAGAAACGTCTGAGGCGCGTCCGGTTTGCGTTAGCGAGGTCCGAATGAAGCGCTATTTTTGAATTTTGTTATTTCGGACGTTTCTGAGCACAAGAAGCTCTAGGAATGGCTTCTGCCCTCTTAAGGGATCCCTAGAAATGCTCAGAAACGTCAGGGGCGCTTCTGGTTAAGTCCGAATAAAGCGCTAATTTTGAAACTTATCATTCGGACGTTTTTGAGCAAGTTTCTAAGCTCAAGAATCTCTAGGAATCGCTTCAGCCCTCTTAAGTGATCCCTAGAATCGCTCAGAAACTTCCGGGGTGCTTCCGGTTGAGCCCGAGTAAAGCGCTATTTTGAAAAAATGTTATTAGAATATGGAATTTTCTGACCAGGTGAGCACAAGAAGCTCTAGGAATAGCTTCAGCTCTCTTAAGTGATCCCTAGAATCGCTCAGAAACGTCCCCTAGCGTTACCGAATTGTTAGAGTATAGATGAATATTCAAAGAAAATTAGGGCTTTTTCTAGAAGTCCTTGTACGGATAAGGCGCCGACGACGGCTGCTACTGCGGCTGAAGAAGAAGACGACACGATGCGCTTCGTCGCCAGCATCAACGACTGAATCCTTCTCCGATTCTGCTTTTTCTTGAACTCTGATGCACCTTTTGGCCAGTTGAAATAATAATGTTCTTTGACAACTTGGAAAGGTTTTTCATAGGATTTTTTTTTGGTTTAGGTTATTGTAGAGATAGGAAAGTTTTTTGAATAACACCCTGGATTTTGTCGGAGGCACGCCGTAGCGCAACAGGTTGTGTGCCTGTCTACGGTCCACAGGGTCACAAGCTCGATCTCCGCCTCGACCCAACCGAGGGGTTTAAGAAATGTTGTTAGTGGGAAACCAGATGTTCATAATTCCCAAAAAAGTCTTAAACAATCGCTTAGTTTTTGAGAAGTGTGGGCTCAAAGCCCAAAAATGGCATTTTTAACGGAATTTTAGGATTTTCTTCGACTTTGAGGTGCCCTTTCTCGAGATCTTGGAGTTTTTTACAGTATTAGATTTACAGAATCCTCTTTTATTACATCGAGGAGTGTAATGGCCAATTTTTTTTGCAAAATCTTTAGCCAAAAGTAAAATGACCTTTCTTGTCAGATTTATTTTCCGAAAGGTTTCAGATTCAGAGCGAAAAGTCTGATTTTCTTGGGGATCTTTATTTCTATTTTTGGAGTGATATTTCAGTCTAACAATATATAGAAGGTTTAAAATTTGAATTTTTTTGATATTCCTACGAGCTTTGAAAAATCATATCTGGGCTCAAAAAAATTTTTTTTGTAGAAAAGTTGCTGGTGGACTTGATCTGCATATCCTTCAAAAATGAGCTTGTTTGGAAACAACAAAATTTTTGAGAGCCTCTAACTTTCTGAGAGCCCCCAAACTTTTGACAATCATAAAACTTTTGACAGTCCCTAACTTTTTTTGCAGACCTCGGTGGCAACTTTTGAAGACAGATTCGGAATAAGCGTAAAAAGCTCTATCCAGTAGACCTGGTTTCATTTAGAAGCCTCAATCTGAGCTGAAACTGTTCGTTCAGAATCAGAGGACTTAATTTTTTCCCCAGTAGCACGAAATTAACCTCAAAATGGAGGTCATTGGGATTTTCCTGAAATTTGGTCAGAACACTTCTTGACCTGGAGAGCCCGGACCTGCAAAAATTTTTAGTTTTTCAGAAATGAGGGCTCAAAGTCAACGGAAACGCTCGGAGTCTGTAAAAATAGGCCATTTTAGTACTCTGTATCTTCATAATTCGGAAAATAGATAGTTTTGCAGGTCTAGACGTTCATTATCTTCCTCTGGTACATCCAGGAGTGTCCTGGTCAATTTCAAAAAAAAAATCCCAACCGCAAAGGGCTGGGAAAAATTTTAGGGGCCACTATAGAGGCTCGCCAAGGACTCCTTGGATGGCCACTATTTTCCGTTTTAGTGGCTCTCTATTTAGTGGCCACTTCAGTAGTTTTTTATCCAGTAACTCTGATAATTTTAAAGCAAACAGATTGGACCAGTTATGTTGATCCATTGACCCCTAAAGTGGCCACTAAAGTTTTTAGTGTTCTAGTAGTAGCACTTAGACCTCTATAGTGGCCACTGATTTTTTTGACCCCTTAAATGGCCACTATTTTGACTACTATAGTGGCCACGAAAACGTCAAAATCCTATAGTGGCCACTAAAAATTTCCCCAGTGAAGTGACTTTTTTGTCAGACTGAAGATAAAAGTCGAAGGTCTGCTATTTTTTTGAATTTTCTTTAAACTTGCAGACCAATTTTCATTTTGGTCAAGGAAAATAAGACAAAATTCTACTGGGAACTTTCTCATACCAGTTTTTTCAACGATCTTTGCTTCCAAGCCTCGTAGATCTTTAGATTGATCTCCCGATCTTTAAACTGGTTTTTTCTTTTTTTTTAAAGATCGCTAACCTTATCATAACTTCCAAGCCTAAGAAATCCTGGTTCAAATGATTTTTGTAACTAAAACCCTACCAAGTACCTCAAAAAGGACGATAAAGATGAGACGAGAAAAAAAAAACAGTCGAGGACAAGAACAAGATAGGAGTAAATCGCCGCGGACGACGACCAGTTTCCCGTTTATCTTACTCGCGGCCTCCGATGGCTCCTCTATAAAATGACCAGTTGCAAGACGAAAAACACGGCTTCTTCTCGTCTTGGAAGTACCATGAAGTTGATCTTGCTGGCTGCGGCGCTTCTGGCCGCCTTGGCCGTCGTCTCCGCCGCGCCTCGTCAGGCCGTCAAGGTACCATTTTTGTTATTTCTGATGATTTTCGACCTTCTTGGATTAGTTTTTTTTTAAATCTTTTCTGTGAAAGTCTCACTTCACCTCAGGAAGAACGTGAACTGGATTTTTTCGATTTCCCTAGAAGATTGGGATCAACTCTTCTTCCAGAGATCACGGCTTGAAATTGAGAGAAACCATAAACTTGATTAACGAGATAAGTTTCAATAAAAATCTTGATGCTTGAGAAATAATTTATTTTTCTGGAATTTTTGGATCAACTCCTCTTTCTGAGATCACGGCTAGAATTTGAGAAAAATTGAAAATTTGATTTCCCAGAGAAGCTTCACTAAAATCTTCATGTCTCACTTCAGCCCGAGAAATAACGAATGTCTTGAATTTTTCGATTTTTTTGAATATTTGGATCAGATCTTCTTACTGAGATCACGGCTTGAAATTGAGAGAAACTAAAAATTTGAGAGAATATTCAGTGATCTCCTCAGATCTCACTTCAGCCCCTAAGAAGTTTGACTGAACTTGAATTTTTCGATTTTTTTGAATATATGGATCAGATCTTCTTTCTGAGATCACGGCTTGAAATTGAGAAAAATTAAAACTTCGATTTTCCAGGGTAAAGTCATTATGTCTCACATCAGCTTGAGAAAAAAAACGAAAGTCTGATTTTTTAAATTACTTCGCTAGCTCTTTTTTTCTCAGCTTAAAGTTCAGAAATGACCAGAAACCTGAATTTCGCGAAAAACCTCAGTAATTTTTTTTTTCTGCGAGTATAGCTACAGCCTGAAAAAAAAGAAAGTCGGATGGAACTCTAAATTTTCCGATTTTCATGTATTAGAGTACGAATTCAGCTTCAGAAAGGAGAGGAGTCTGATTTCCACTGGGATGCCTTCTCATACCAGATTCTGAACGATCGTTTTTTTTTTTCAACTTTCGAACTCCTCCACTTGATCTTTCGATTTTGAAACATCAAATCGTTTAGGACTCGTCCGTAGCCTCGGCTTCGGCAGAGGTCTCCGAGAGCAACGACTCCCCCATCATCGATGGCGACGACGACGACGACAACGTCAACGCCTTCTTGGCTTCACAGAGCAATGATTCTCCACTGGAGGAGGTCGACAACGAGACCGAGGAGTCTGAGGTCGCTGCCGTCCGAGTCAAGAGAGTGAGTCTAGATTTTTTCTTGTAAATTTGAGCTTCTCGACTGTTCTAGGGTTGCTCTAGGGCCTGAGAATTTTTAAGCTCATTTTTCCCGAACTTCTAGCCTTCTAAGCGGAAATTTGAGGTTCAGTAAATGGTTGAGTTTTTTTTTTGCAAAAGAAATCTTGAACCTAAAACAAGAAGCTGAGATTACTTAATTAGCCTTATTAGTTGTTCTGGCTCATTATTAGAACACAAGGGGAATATTGAAATTGCTCCTTTTAAGTAGGGGGCGCAAAGCCCCGCCCCTTCACGCCACCAAAATGACGAATTTTTTGTTGCAAAAACGGTTTTGAGGCGTTTATACTAGCTAAAGTCCCACTTTAAAAATGAACTGTTTCTGTTAATCTATGTAATCGACAACGCTCTACAAGACTGAATATTTTTTTAAACTATGTATTTTTTTCAAAAAAATAAGCGAAAAAAAGTAAGATTTAACACAAAAAAACTGACAAGTTTCACAAAAATCGTCGCGTTTCAGAAAAAGCAAGTGAGGAACGCTTCTAAATTTTAAGTATGTTATACATTAACACTTTCTTTATTTTTTGAGTAAAAATAAAAAAAATCTACCGACGCGAAAAAAATATTAAAGCTTGTAAAGTGACACCAAACTTTGAAGCTGAAATGCGAAAAAATTTCAGCGAAATGGTATACTTTTTATTTGATTTAAAAACTAACAGTGTGTCCAAAAATAAAAATTCAAAACGAAAATAATTATTGGGACAGCGAATCAAATTATATTTGAGTTTTACCAAAACCTCCTTTTTTCGCCTGCCTCGTTGACGCATGAGAGAATAGGATCGCGTCTATATTTTTTTGATTATGTTATTAAGCGTTCAAAAACTCTATCAATGAAAAAATTATGAAAAAAATCGATCGACGCGAAAAAAATAACGGCTTTGAAAACCTCGAAAAAATGGCAATTTTTTTTGAAATTTCGGAAGATTTCGTGCAAGTGTCCGTAGCAGTGTTTGCGTCAAACACACCGATGCGCCCTTTTAAATGTCGCAGGAGCCGTTTTTTTCGGAGTCAAATTGCACTTTTTTTCCTGTTTTTATTTCGAAATAACATTGTTTTTTTCATTTTTTTTCTTTTTTTTCCAAATCGAATGATAATAATTTTTTTCTGCGTAGAAAAAAAGAAAAAAATAAGCTGAAAAAAATTCCTTTGACCTTTTTTTCTAGGTAGTTTTTTTGATATTTTATCAAAAAAATTCTTATGAGGATTGTACAAAAAGATTCATACCAAAAACATGAGGCTCAGTTCGGACAACCTCTCAGAACAGAAAAACCGATTTAAAAAAACGGTCCTGAACCGCGTAAAAACATTTAAAAAGAAAGCGTGCGGCAGCGGGTAAACCGTGAGATTTTGCCTCCAGTTGTACGCCGCGCGCGCTCGTTTTTTGGCCATAACTTTTTTCTTAGTGAAGCTTTTTTCAAAAACTAAACGGATTATGAAAATGGACAGTCTCCTCTATCGAACAATGTGAAAAACATATTTTTTGAATCGTTCTGAAGAAATGGCTTGCGGTCCCTACTTTTAAGCCATTATTATTGGATCTGGCTTGAAACAAGCAAAAATTTCCTTTCCGGGGTCTAAGACTAGTAAACTAGATAAGGAGCTTGGTAAAGCCTAGAAAGTCATTCCACGGTCCTGACATGGTCCAGTAAAAAATTTGAAGCTAAAGTTAAAATTAACAGTAAGATCTACAGTACCAATGCCAAAATGAAGCCTTTTACCTCAATTTCTAGGGACCTTGTAGATGGAAAGCCAAACGTAACTTTAAAACTTGTTCTGAAGTCATATCTTGACGCCAGACTGACCAATCTATCCAGAACCTTGCTCAGGCTTCAAATCGAACTTTAAGCTCTTTTTGAAAATGTTTTCCTCATTTCAACGTTCAAGCGCTACCAAGAGATCTAGATAGGCCCTGGATAGAAACTCCTCGAATTTTTTCCAGGCCGCCGGTCGACGACGCCGCCTCGCCCGCAAACACCGCAAAAGACGTCATCAGCGTCAACGTCGCACGCAACTGAAGCACCGCCTGCGTCGCGTCCGCCAGCAGCGAACGAAGCGAGTCCAGCGACAGAAGCAGGCCCGCGTCGCCCGCCAGAACTTGGAGGCGGCTCAACGCGCCGCCGTCGCCCAGAAGGCCGCCGCCGACGCCGAGCACGCCGCCTTCGAACGCGGCGTCCTCGACAAGGTCCAGGAGCACCTCAACAGACACGCCTCGCGAAACGGCGCCGCCCCCGCCGAAGCCAGACACGCTGAAGCTGACAACCTCGTCGTCGCCTGAGCTTGAAACTTATTTATGAATGCGGTCAATGTTTTAAGTTATATAAATTATTATTGATTGAGTGGTTTTTTATTTTTGGAAATGATGGGAAGGTTAAAGAGCCGTGACTTTACTCATTGATTTGGCCGATTTTTGAGATTATTATTGATTTTTTGATTTTTTTGAAGTGTTCTGAGAGCCGAGATTTTTCCTATAAACTTGGTCGATTTTTTAAAAGTTAAATTATTGGTTTTTTGATTTTTCGTTCTTTGAAATGCTGAAAAGTCGGAGAAAACGAGATTTTTTCTATGAACTTGGTCGATTTTTGAAGTTATATTCATGATTTATTGATTTTTGACAGGGGTTGAAGAACCAAAAAGTTCTCCAAATATTTAAATTCGAATATTTCTGATTTTTTTCTAAACTTACTGCACTTGCAATCATTCCAAACAGTCCAGAACGATTGTTTTTTTTCAGAAAAAAATCGAATTTTGCCAGAACTCAAGGAAAAAAAGTAAAAAAATTTATTTCAAATTCAGACACGAAATAGCCCCCAAAATACATAAGTTAATTTAATCGAAAGGAACCCGGCTTTCTACAAGATCAGAAGTATACAAATAAGGAGAGGAATTTGACAAGAACATGCAAAAAAGGAGAAAAAAACTAAAGAGAAAAGAAATTAAGAGGAGGAAGAATCGCTGTCGTCGGCGCAACTGGAGGACTTGGAGTCGTCGGTCGGGTCCGAGGATGACGTCACGGAAGAGGCGTCGTCGAAGGACATCTGGCTCATCAGAAGGTCGAGGTAGGCGCTCGGGACGACGGCGCTCTGGTCGACGCCCAACTTCCGGCGGACGTCTTCGGCCCGCTTCTCGCAGTCGTCGTGCGAGCCTTTCAGGGTTACCTGTAGAAGATATGGTTCAGGTGAGAAGTACGAAGGGATCTTTCAAGTGTTTTTTTTGTATAAATAAGCCTCTTTAAAAGTGACTGTGAAGCCCCTAAAGTAGATACTCCTACTGGAAGGTAAGAAAAGCTCTGTAATTACACTAAAGTGGTCACTCCTTCAGGAGAGTCAGAAAAACTGTCACTTCAGTTCTGAAGTTGAAGTGATCACTTAAGAAGAAACTTGAAAAATTTGAAGATTCAAGGTTAAAATAAAGAAAATGAAATAAGAAATCCTATGAAGTTCTTCTCCTGAGAAATATAAGCTTATTTTCCTTCATAGGAGTCTTCTGAGTGGTCACTTAAGTATTAACTCACTACAGAAAGATTGATATACGGTTATGAAGTTTCAATTAAGGCAAATGATCCATTAAGGTGCTCTTTAAAGCCCTCAAGTGACCAGTTTTTGATTTTTGGCAAATAATTTATCAAGGTGTTCTTTAAAAACCCTCAAGTGACCTGTTTTTGTTTTTTTGGCTGATAATTCATCAAGATGTTCTGTAAAAATACTCAAGTGAACAGTTTTTGAATTTTGGCGATTAATTTATCTAAGTGCTCTACAGAAACCCTTTAGTGACCAGTTTATAATTTTTCGGCGTAATTCATTAAGCTCCTCTTTAAAAACCCTTAAGGGACCAATTTATGATTTTTTGGCGAATAATTCATTCTACAGAAACCCTCAAGTGACCACTTTTTGAATTTTCAGCAGTTAATACATTAAGGTGTTCTTCAGAAACCCTCAAGTGACCACTTTTTGAATTTTTAGCAGGTAATCCATTAAGGTGTTCTTTAGAAGCCCTCAAGTGACCACTTTTTGATTTTTTGGCAAATAATCCATTAAGGTGTTCTACAGAAACCCTCAAGTGACCACTTTTTGATTTTTGGCGACTGATTCATCAATGTGGAGTACAGAAACCCTTAAGTGATCAGTTTATAATTTTTGGCGAAAAATCCATTTCACATAATCCCTCAAGTGACCAGTTTAGGAGACAGACTCGAAACCAACCGCAATGTCGATGAAATTGCCGACTTCATCGACGTCGTCCAAGTAGATTCTGACGTCATCAAGAACGAAAACCCGTCGCTTCTTTCGGATCGTGCCACGTTCGCCGAGAGCAGCGC
This sequence comes from Caenorhabditis auriculariae, assembly GCA_904845305.1. NCBI lineage: Eukaryota > Metazoa > Nematoda > Chromadorea > Rhabditida > Rhabditidae > Caenorhabditis > Caenorhabditis auriculariae. Next base: position 734,358 of record CAJGYM010000014.1, on the reverse strand, counting down.
CAAGGGTCGCCTAAAGTGATTTCCAACTTCAAAATGACGAAAATTTTGTCACGTGGTAACGTCAACGCAAATTCGGCTCATTTTCTCTGATTTTCAAGGCTTCTGCTTCATTTCTTGACTTCTGGTGTGAAGCTGAAGGCTCGAAAATACTGTTTAGGGTTCCTTAGTTTATCAATTTTTCAATTTCTTTCAGTTCCTCAGTTTAACTTCTCAATAATTTAAGCTTCAAAGGCTTGGAAATCGTAAATAATCGCATAAAAGCCAAAAAGGAAGGTAATTTAAAAGTGTGGTTGGGGATTTTTTGAAAATTGGCTAGGATACTTTTTGAAGTACCAGAACGCAAAACTTGCTAGTTTTAAAGAAAGGAAGCTTCGAATTCAAGAAAAACCGGGAAAATCTGTCTGTACAGGTTATTTTGAGATTTTTCGTCCGTATTTCTCAAAAAAAAAGAACATCTACAGGTTGAGATTGTGAGAAGCTTGGAAGAAAATACTGACCGAAATTTCTGGAAAACTCCGAGTCTCGAAAAAAATCTTTTCTTTTCGAAAATTCTTAGGAACGTTTGAGGGGTCCCTAAAAACGTTAGGAAAAAAAAACAGACCCTATAGGGCACAAAATAGTGCTCTCTAGAGGGCTGAAATTTAGGGAGTCCTCAGATTTCCTACTGACCCCTAGAGTGGCCACTTACTGAAACCCTAGCGTGCTTCCAGGTTTGCCCCTATGGGGACCACTCTGGCTAATTTTAGATGGGGTTCGAGAAAAAACAGCCCCTATAGGGGACAAAACAGTGCTCCCTAGAGGGCTGGAACTTAGAAGGTCCTCAGATAGAGTTCATAACTCACATGCTCCACTAGAGTGGCCACTAACTGAAATCCTAGAACGACCCTAAGGTTCCCCTCTAGGGACCACTCTGGAGTTCCTATGTTCAAGCTATTTCTGAGGTCTTAACGCTCCTTAATTTACTCCTTATTTGGAAAAAAACCCAAAAAATAGCCTCATTATGAACTAGTTCTCCTTCCAAGACAGTTATTTATTAGAATGCCAAAGTCACCCTAGAGGGGTTCGAGAGAAAACTGCCTCTATAGGGGACAAAATAGCGCTCCCTAGAGGGTTGAAATTCAGAGGGTCCTCAGATAGAGTTCATAACTAACATGCTCCACTAGAGTGGCCACTAACTGAAACCCTAGAATGCGCCTAAGGTTCCCCTCTAGGGACCATTATGTCGTCCCTGAATTTAGGCTATTTCTGAGTCCTTAACGCTTCTCGACTCATTTTTCTTTAAAAAACCCAAAAATCAGCCTCATTATGAACTAGTTCTCCTTCCAAGTCAGTTATTCATGTCTACCAAGAATGAAAAATCCGCTTTTTGCCACGCAAGAGTCCAGTTTTGCTTTTCCCTGTTCGCCCTGCAGCTACAATTATGGAAAATTGCTCCCCTAGAGTGGCCACTTACTGAAACCCTAGAACGACCCTAAGGTTGCCCTATGGGGACCACTCTGGTGTTCCCCGAGGCCTTAAAGCTTCTCGACTCATTTTTCTTTAAAAAACCCAAAAATCAGCCTCATTATGAACTAGTTCTCCTTCCAAAACAGTTATTTATTAGAATGCCAAAGTGACCCCTAGAGGGGTTCGAGAGAAAACTGCCTCTATAGGGGACAAAATAGCGCTCCCTAGAGGGCTGGACCAGCCGCTGGAACTTAGAAGGTCCTCAGATAGATTTGCTTCCCTAGAGTCGCCACTAACTGAAACCCTAAAACGACCTTAAGGATCCCCTCTAAGGACCACTCTGGTGTTCCTATGTTCAAGCTATCTCTGAGGTCTTAACGCTCCTCGATTCATTTTTCTCCGGAAAACCCAAAAATCAGCCTCATTATGAACTAGTTCTCCTTCCAAGACAGATATTTATTAGAATGCCAAAGTGACCCCTAGAGGGGTTCGAGAGAAAACTGCCTCTATAGGGGACAAAATAGCGCTCCCTAGAGGGTTGAAATTCAGAGGGTTCTCAGATAGAGTTCATAACTCACATGCTCCACTAGAGTGGCCACTTATTGAAACCCCAGCATTCCTCTAAGGATCCCCTCTAGGGACCACTCTGTTGTTCCTATGTTCAAGCTATTTCTGAGGTCTTAACGCTCCTCGATTCATTTTTCTTCAAAAATCTCAAAAATCAGCCTCATTATGAACTAGCTCTCCTTCCAAAACAGTTATTCATCTCTACCAAGAATAAAAAATCCGCTTTTTGCCACGCAAGAGTCCAGTTTTTTACCCTGTCCACGCTGCAAATTACGACCGCTAGAACCCCGTTTGTTATGAACAATGACGCAATTAGAACCAGTTTTTCTCCTTTTTACTGCTTGAAAAGATCGCTTCTTTGTTCCTCATGAGAAAAAAGGGATTCGGGATTTTTTTTTACTACAAATTTTGAATGAAAAGTACAAAAATACCACTAAAAATTGGCTAAAAACGCATTTTCAAAACAGAAAGACCGATTTCAAGCTTCTTTTCAGTTTGAATACGTACATAAAAATTACCAGAACCTTTATTTTCCAGAGAACAGCCACAAAATATGATTTCGGTTTTTATTGAATATAAAATTGAACAAATTTGACAGTTTCCTAGTGATTCAAAGCCAAAAAAAAATCATTGCAACATCAGAAAAGTGTAAAATAGCAAGAACAGACGAATTTCGAACTTTCTAACAACTTGAAGAGCAAAAAACGACTAAAAATCTGAAGAAAATAAGCAAAAATATCACTTTTTCGACTTTCAATAAGTTCTAAGAGTATAAGGGAGCCACAAAAAGTTCTGAATTTTCCCAAAATTTAATAATCAAGTTGAGGAAAGCATTTTTAATCAGAAAGGACTGATTTTGATTCAATTTATCAATCTGAACCCAAAAAAATGACGGAAACCCTGATTTACCAGCCAAATCTAGGCAGAAAAGTATGATTTTTGAGGCTGAAAAGTTCCATCTTCACTTTTTAAAAATTGAAAATCGGTTAGCCACTTGGAAAAAGACACCAAAAAACAAAAATATGGACTTGTGATTTTTAGAATGATCACAGGACTCTGAAAAAACAACCAAAAATAGTTACGAAGGCTAATTTTTTTGTTTATCGATTTTTTCAAGAAAAAAAATGGTGAATACCTTAATCATCAGTCATTTTCACACTTTTTTCGGTACAAATTCGATCTTTTGATCCTTTTCTCTAGTTGAAAACTCACCCTCATAGCCAAAACATCCTCGACTTCCGTGATTTGTGATTCGCTCAGCTTGTGGCCCGACTTTTTGGAAATTTCATTGAAGATCAGCTGTCCGCAACGCTGAAAAATAGCAGGAATCGCATTTTGAAGGATTCAAAAGTACTTGGAAAATGTTTAGTGGACGCTTTAGGGTTCTGACGGCTTAACGGCCACGTTAGTAGTCGAACTAATAGTCCCTTAAGTGGCTAAAATTTTTTGACTGTCACTACGAAACCAGGAACAACTACTATAGTGGTCACTGAGATGCAAAATAGTGATGGTTTTAGTGGCCACTTTAGTGCCATCTCCAAGTTGTCCTTGAGGAACCTCTTAAGTGGTCACTAGAGTTGTTTCCAGTATTTCCATCTCATTTCTACGAAAAGGATTTTTTTTCGGGGTTACTTTCAACTCAAAATTTGATCAAAAAGGCATGTTTTCTACGTTAAAACTTGTTTGAACCGACTGGGAAAAAAAAAGGCTTTTTACGGTATTTTCTCTACAGTAACCCTGAAAGTGGGCGTAGCTTAACAAAACCTGGAGCTTCGAGTTAACGTTTTCTTGTATCTGTGACATAAGAAAAAAAATATATTTCTCAACCCTAAAAGTGGGCGGAGCTTAATAAAATTTGAAGCTTCAACTTAGGAAGGTTGCCTAGCATCTGGGGAATAGGAAAAATAATTTTTTGTAGCAAGAAATCCTCGAAAATCTCAGAAAGAGTGTGTTATACACAATTAAAAAAACTAAAAAAATGAATCTCTTTCTTTTTCCCAATCAAGGGAACTTTATTGAGAAATGAGAAAACATTGGCATTTTTTGTAATGATTTTTTAGTCTCAAACTAAACTCCCTAGTCAAACAAGAAACGATTCGCTTTGTTTTCTCCCAAACTAAGGAAAGAAAAGAAAACACCGTTCGAATGTTGATTTTTGGCGCACTCGACCCGTCGCTTATCAATAGGAATGACGTGATTTTTCAGCTTCTTATGTGGGGGGAAAAATCCTATTTTTGCTGCTGTTTCATCGATGAAATTATTATATTGATACATGTATTTGGGAATTTCTTGATAAGAATGTTTAATTTTTGATGCGTGACCTAGAGGTTTTTTATTTGGGAATTTGAAGGTTAAAAAATGTTTCTTAAGGGTACATTTTGAAGGTGAAAATGAAGTTTATAGCGAGAAAAATCGATCTTTAATGGAAAAAAATGCAGGGAAAAATTCAAAAATGAAGCTTTTTTTATCTTGAAAAAAACGAATGAGGGGTCTTTTTTTCTGTGCTTTGGACGGGGGAGAGGTTCAAAATTACTTTGAACAGGATTCAGCTGCTTCTAACAAGAAGAAAACCCCAGAAAAATAGGCTTATTTTGGATTTTAGAACTCAAAAAAATCGATACTTACACCAAAAATTCAAGAGAAAATGATCATTAAACCCTTAAAACCCGAAAAAAAAATCAGAAAATTTCAGTATTTTTTCCCAATTTTTCCCTTCAAGAACTACCCACATTCGGGTGCATAATCCGGAGCTTCAAGTTCCCTTGAGGAACATTGAAATAAACGTCTTCCTGAAGGAAAACGGTCCCCAGCGATTCGGTCATTTCAAAAATGGCGTTTTCCATTTTTTCGTTGTCCTGCACACGGGCCTTGATCACGATTGACTGGCGCATCCTGGAAATTTGATTTTTTTTCGTTTCATCGGGAAAAAATGAGAAAATTTAGCTGATGAATAATTTTAAGATGGTCGGCCACATCATTAGGATAGTTGAAAACGCTAAAGTGGTCACTAGAAATGGTCAGAAACGTCAGAGAGAAAAGAAAAAATGGGTGTGAGAAAGCGCGCCCTAATGATAAATCTCTTGTCGATTTACGCGAGAAGTTGTTCAAATATCGGAGGTATTATCTAGGCGAAAAACCTTTTTTTAAAATTTTTTTTTTGAGTAAAATAAGGAAATTAATAGCTGATGAATGGTGATACAGTAGTCAGTTCTATGTATAAAAAAAATTACGCTAAAATTTGGAATAAATTTATAAATGATAAATGGAGGTATAGTAGGTTTTTCAGAAAAAAAAATCTTTACAAGTCCTTTTTTTCCATTTTTGGCAAGCTTAACCCCTTAATTTCCCAATAAAAAAGTGAAATTCCAAAAAAAATCCTCACTGTTCCTTGCCGCCATCATAGACGTCGTTAAAGTACTGTAGAGAAATCATTTTCAGAAATCAAAAGAATAATTCGCTTATCAGTTGAAAATTCATCTATTTAACAGTCTTGATGCGCGTAAATAATAACAATAGAAAAATGGGCAGAGCTTCGATAAGCCACGCCCCCAATAATTTTGCACCTGAAGGCGGCGTACGTTCACGTGCTTTGCATTGGAAAATGAAAAACGAGGACGGTTTTAAAGCGCGATCATTTGGAAATTTAGCTTTTTTGAGGTTCTGTTATTGAAGCCTAGGCCCTTGTTTCAAGCAAAAAAATGGCCAACATCAAAAAAAGAAACGGTTTTTTTAAAAAAATATTATTCCATCAACTTTGTAACAGAAATTAATTTAATAAAAAAATTCCTTTCCAATATTAAAAAAATATAAATTTTTCAATATAATTAAATTTTTTTTGAAAAACAGCCACATGAAAATCATGCAAACGCTCAGAAAAACCTTCAAAAAAATCTGTTTTTTTCCACCCTATTTTGGTATTTTTTTATTGCAGAAAAAGACTGCAAATTGATACCGATAAAAAAAGAGTACAAAAAAATATGTTATCAATTAAAGAGAAAAATAACAAGAAATTTGCAGGGTACAAAATGAGATCGAAAGAAAAAAAACTCCTCTTTCAACCTTGGTAGCGATTTTTGGCTTCTAATCTCATCGACGATATCGCGGAAACTTCCAGTTGATAAGAGGTTGTTTGCCACAACGTGTGTGTTCGACTTTTCTTTCGAGAAGAAAGATTGCGCAAAAAAATAGATTTTTTTGGTCGAGATTTTTTTTGAAGAAAAACAGTGCAAACTAGATATATCAACAGGGAAAATTTCAAAAAAGTAAAAGAAAAAGTTTAAAAGACTTTTAGTTTGTGGGATAAGACTTCAAAAGAGAAAGATGTAAAATGAAGAATAAGAACACACTTTGAAACGAATGAATGCGGAAGACTATATAGCAAATAGCAGCTGACCGCGTTCGACCACAGCAATCAAAGGACCGCCTGCTAACTTAAAAACCCAGCTTTCAAGAAAAATAATAAAGAAAAAAAGAGCGAGAACGAAAGAAAATTGATTATTTAAAAATAAATAATAAATTTCGTTCACGCCAAAAAGCTGCATACACACTCAAATGCACACAAAACTACGGTACAGTAATTTTTTAGGCAAAAAAAACTATTTGCCGCAAGAGCCGCCGATTGAAACGATAACCTTGTCCTATTTAAACCAATTATCGTATCGGAAACCAGTTAGCACCGAACTGATAACGATTCTCCGACTCAATGGCAACAAGTCTCTGTTATCTTTCTGGGAACTGAATTCGCATTCCAAACAAAGGTGATAAGTCGTTTATTTTCGAGATTTGTGCAAGTGTGCAGTTTTTCAGGGAACACTTCGAACTGGTTCAATGGATTTTATAGCAAAATGAAACGATGATCGAGTGGAACGCAAGCCAATGGAAACATTTCATCATTCTTACATTGGCCGAAGCCGCGCCCCAGGTTCTTTTTTGTCGTTGAAAGAGAAAAAAATATTTTGTCTCGAACATTTTTCTGTTTCTCTTTGACAAATGTCAGTCAGAAGTGCAAATTCCTTCCTGAGACGTTTCGAATTAAAGATAAGGAGAAAAGGACATGTAAATATTTATGAACACTTTGCAGAAAATAAGAAATAATAAGCGGCTCAGACTTTAGCCTTTTGATAAAGTTTTTGAGTTACATTTTTTTTGCATAACCTTGAGAGCTTGAAGGGGGTACAAGGAAGATTTTTCAGGGATAATAAAACAATAAGCTTGATAGTTTTTTCCTGTTAGCCTGATGAGCTGGAAGATATCTGGATTTTTTTTTAAATTTTTTTTTTCAAGGAAAACTTCATTTTTTCGATTTTTAATGATTTTTCCTATCTTCAAGGCTTCCTTTTCCGAACTACATTTGTTATGAAGTTGTATAAAACGGCTATTTTTCCATATTATTTTTTTGTTTCACTTATTTCCAGGAAGGTTAATTCTTTATACAACTTTTATAAGTTGATTTGAGCATTCGGGAAAATTTTTAAACTTCGAAATATTTTTTTAAATCCGGTGAAAATCGCGAATTTTTTTGGAATTTAGGATTTTTTAAAATTTTTCACAACTATGTCAAAATAGATTATTTTTTGTGCGTTCTTAACCACTATCAGAGTGAAATATGTCAAAAATTAGGTGAGAGTCTGAAAGGCTTTTTTAAGGCTTTTAAAAAATTACGAGCTTTCAGAGCTTGTCTACGTGCAAAATTCAGTGAAACGAGTACAAAAAGTAAGCAAAACCGAACGGAAGGGAAAAAAAAAACAAGGCCCAGACGTCAGTAGTGATAGATATTATCTGACAAGAAGAAGTGAAATCTGTCGTCCACGTGAACAACGGCCGGTTCACGTGAACTTGAGACCAAAGTACAGCTTTATTGGTTTCTTCTTTGTAGGTGGAACAGGTTCAATGAGTATTTATTCGCAATTTCATCAGTTTTCACCATTTTCGACAAACTCCCGTCGCTTGGCAAATGAAGTCGGAGTAGTAAATTGAAGAGACGATGATGTCTTGGGCCATGAAGAGATTTTGCTTGGCTGGAATTTCGAAAAATTTAAACATTTTTCGAAAAAAATCTATGGCTTGAAATGATTTTTTTAAGCTGGACTTTCGAACAGAAGCTCTTCAAAAACTAATATAGAAAAAGTGGAAAAAAAGCATTATCTTGAGAGACAATTTTTCTGAACTTTCGAAATTTTATCAAGGTTTTATCATTAATCTATCAACGGAAGAATCGACTTTTCCCACCTAATATCTAAAAAAACGCTTTGAAAAATTATGTTAATCATCTTGAAAAACCAAGCTTTTTGGATTTTCACAATTTTCGTCTGATAAATTACTGAGATTCTAAAATTTTTCAAAATGCCCATTTTTCGATGTTCACTGGGTACCCTGAAGAGGCTGGGCAAACTTCTAGTGGCCACTTCAGGGTTTTGAAGTTTTAGTGGCCATTATAGTAGTGAAATTAGTGGCCACTCAAGTGAAAAAAAAAACTTAGTGGCCTCTTTAGAAGTTTATTGGATTCTATTAGACCACTAAAAACTACTAAAGTGGTCATTAAGGCGTGATATAGGGGCTTCTATAGAGATCGCTTTAGTGACCCCTTTAGTGTCCTCACCAAGAAGACCTTGAGCAACTTCTTAAGTGGCCCCTAGAGTTTTTCCAAGTAGAGACTTTTTCAAAAACAAGGAACTTTTTCAGAAATTAGCCTGTATCTCGAATTTGAAAAATATCGACTTTCTTGCTCTTTGAATAGTTTTTGCATACGAAATTAACCCAAAAACTTCAACTTTTTTTGAAAAAAATTTTGATAATTACCTCGAATCGATTCCTGCTGACGTTTCATAACGATTGGACAATCGATACCGGCCGACAAAACTCCAATAATTTCGACCTTTCCGCCGATTTTTTGAATGACCCCGGAGCCACTGTCGCCCTGTAAAAATGTGCAATTAACTTTTTTGATTGAAAGAAAAATAATTTTTTTGGGTTTACTTCCATCTTTTCCTCGTCTAATTCATATCTTTATTGTCATTTTTTGAGTCCTTGGTGAGGCTTGAGAAATAAAAATCATTTAAAAGAAGCCTCCTACTTTAGAAAAAGGCAAAAAATGAAAGGAAAAAGGAAAGGTACCTTGCAGGCAAGGCCAGCCGACTCGGATTCCGTGCAAATTATGTCGTCCAGATCGCTTCGTGACTCGATTCCTCGACATCTCACAATCTTCAAGCAGAAAAGACGGTGAGGAATTTGAAAAATGAGAAAAAATGACATAATTTTTGGAAGGAAAGTTTTCCAAAGGCTTCTTGGATAAGCTTGAAAGGAGACTTTGAAGTTTTAATAGTGGTCTGGGAATCTTGAACTTCTCAAATTCAAAAGAAAATTTTCGCTTGAAGATTAAACGAAACCATAATTTCAACGGCCGCCGACCCTTCCCGATTTTTCATAAATTAAAGTTGATACTGTCTTCCTGAGGCGGAAACTTGTATTATTTTGGCCAAAGGTACCTTCCTCGGGTAAAAAATGGACTTTACCCCTAATTTTTCTGAATACTTGGAAGCCACCCCCTCCTCCCGGGCTTAACAAGCTCTGAACTTGATCATCTATGAACGAAATCCATTGAACTTCAAGATGAGTATACTTAGGAGCACCAGAGTGGTCCTATAAGGTTTACGGGAAAAACAGCCCCCATAGAAGACAAAAAGGGCCCCTTCTAGGGGTAACATTCAGGGGGTTCTATAGGGGCTAAGAGTCTGACCCCCAAGCACTTAAAGCTCAATTGGTCCTCAAACTGTTTTTTAAATTTTTGTTCAGATTTTATTAGGTTGGTAACTAAGTTTCCGATATTTTTGAGGTGTGTTTTTGGTTAGCTCCCACGTTTTACTGGATGCACTTCTTGTTTCGCCACTAGGCAGGCTAGCAGGAGGGAAGTCTCCTCTACGTAAACCACTGATAGATTCAGTCTCTCCTTCGTTCCCCTTCGAGGACGACCCATAGATTCATCCACGACCGAGCTCACATTCGACACACATTTCTGTTTTTGTTCTTTTCTGGCAGCAATCAACCTGACACCTAACGTCGTATCAAGGACGTATACGAAGAGCATGCGCCCTCTCAAAGCATCATCAGCTTTTGGTTCAACAAGTTCTCGAAAGGGCTTTTTCCATGACTGAAGGTGAGGGGTCGGATCGGCCGTCCGAGTTGGATCTGGACCTGCTGCGCATCCAAATTTAAACCGATCCTTATGTAACCACCTGGGAATTGAAAGCCACACTGGGGGAGCAATACCACTATCTAAAAAGAAATGAAAAAAAATCGGAAAGGTCCAAAAGATGGGCCGATGGATACCCCGCCCATTGACCGACTACGACAAGGATCGCAGAGTCTACATGACTCTTTTTCTTCTCCCTCTCCACGGAACGCACGGATGGCTGGACAACCACATCACTGGAGATGAAAAGTGGGTCCTCCGTGATAATGCTCAGAGCCGTCCTCAATGAGTAGACAAAGATGTAAAGCCAGAAGACGTCGCTAAAGCGGATCTACACGCGAAAAAAGCCATGCTGTCGATCTGGTGGTCGGTTCGAGGCGTGGAGTTCTGGGAACTTTTACCAAAAGGGTCGTACAACAACGCCAACCCCTACACTGACCAGCTGCGAAAACTGAGACTCGGCGTCCAAAACAGACACGAGAATCAGGCCGTTTTCTACTTCCAACATGACAACGCTCGGCCACACATAGCCCGATCGACGAAGGCTGAGTTGGAGACGTACGGATGGCATGTTTTACCTCTTCCACCATACTTCCCTGACCTTGCCCCTTCTGATTTTCACCTTTTCTCCCACTTTCAACGAGCCCTCGGGAAGCAGAAATTCGACGACGAGATGCAACTCAGAAGCTGGTTGACCAACTGGTTCAAGGCACAGTCCGCCACCTTTTTGCTCTTTTATTCCCCTGCTAAACATGATGAAGTTTGTTTACACCAAAAATATCGGAAACTTAGTTACCAACCTAATAAAATTAAAATGGCAAGCTTGAAAAATTTATCCTCTGCTGACAATAATCGACTAGCATGTCCTCTATATGGATCATTTTGGCAAACTTTAGTGGCTCCTATAGGGGACGGTAGGGTGGTCCCTAGAGGGGAACCAACAAAGGTCCGTAACCTTGCCCCTATAGGGATCACTCTGGAGTTTCTTAGTAGGGAAACTTTGAGAGAGACTACAGAGGAAAATTTTCGTGAGAAAAAGTTTCCTTATTGGCCCTGAATTTTCCTGTTTTCCAATGATATTTTGAACTTTAAGACTACTTGACAGCGACTGGACTATATTGACTATCAGGAGAAAGCTTTGGAAATTTTTAAAATTCACTACTAATTCGAGAAATCGGGTATATGATAATCGAGCCTGGGAAATCGAGCCTAAATTTCTACACTATTTTTTTTTCTCTGTTCGTCTCGCCCTGTAGAAATGGCGGCTCGATTTTGCGGACTCGATTTTCGCGGCCCGATTATCATATACCCGAGAAAATCCCCTGAAATACTTGAAAATTCTCTCCTTTCGATAAAATTTGTCTTTTTCGAAACCTGAATACTTTGGACCCTTATTCATGTTTTCCAAATATGGAACGGAACATCATCCCCTTATCTCCTTCATAATATCAACTTCCTATCTTATCGAAAGATGATGTCATGATTTGAACAAACCTGACTATCCAATCGTTTCAAGATCTGAGCGTTTTTCTCTCCCCTTGCGGAAGCTGGAAAATTTAATTTCGAAAAAATATTAGATAATCGAAACTTACGATCTCCTCCGAAACCGTACAAATGAGTGGTCAGGCCTTCGTAGAGCTTGATGTCGGGGTCTGGAACGAAAATATGACGTCATTTTTAAGAAGTTTCGATGACGTCATGAATCACGGAAAAATGTATGTCATAGGTCCAAAAAGTCATACTTTCATAAGAATCGTCATATTTTTTTTGGCTTCTACTTTTTTTTAAAGCTGAATATTACATGTTCTCAAAAAACTTGGTGACGTCACATAAGTCTCAAGATGACGTCATTTTATTTTCCTACCGACTACGTTAAGTTTAAGACCCGCAATTTCCACTTCTTCTGATCGAATCCCATGGTTTTGACTTCATTTTGATGCTCACGACTTTTTTTAAAATATAAATCTATTAGGGTACCTGGCAAACAGGCGGGGAACAAATATTCATTCGGTAGAACATCACGGTCCAGTTCCATTATCAACATATCGCCTTGAGATTTTCCTCTCGGACACGTGTAGCCGATGTATTCTCTTGGGTGGTACATCTACAAGGAAACGTTTTTGAATACATTTTTCTCGACAAAATTCGAGTATACCTGTACTACATTTCTGTAGATCATTTCCTGGGGCAGACCCATTCTTGCGCATTTATTTGGAGTGGAACAGGTCGTGTTGAAAAAGACGACGAGGTTTTCCGGGTTCAACGTGTAGTCGATCGGAGAGCTGAGTTATTTTTGAAAATTAAGCAAGCTTTCAAAGTGGTCCCCATAGGGGTTAAAGGAATAACAGTCCCTATAGAGGCAGCTAGCATGTCTCTTTAGGTCCACCAACTGGAACCCTTATAGGGGCCGCTTTTGCAAGCTTTAGGGGTCCCTGCAGGGGCTAATAAAGTGGTCCTCAAAGGGATCTCCAAGAGCCCCTCTGGTAGCCCCCCTCCACCCCCGCAAATTTCATAACGCTAAGATGATTTTGAGCAGAGTTGCGTGTTTTTGAATTTTCGGCTTCGAAGCAATTAGAATGACTTCTATAAAGCGTTTCGAAATTTCAAATTTGGTCAAAAATCCCATAAGAAGATAATGATCTAATATTTATCCTTGGAGCTTTTTTTCTGAACTTCTGTCCTCTTTTTTTATTTTTTTTCGTCACAGAGTATCCGAATATTTTTCTTTCATTATCTGCTTTTTTTCAATGGTTTTAAAGTTTAAAAAAATAAATAAAAATTATGTTACTAATCGCAAGGTGAATAATTGATGAGACGTAGATGGCCAGCTGTCAGAATGTGGCGTGGAGAGATCAGCGTTCCTGTGCCGAGCGTTTGTAGACCTTGAAAAATTCTATTTTCTTCCCATTTTGTGGAAAAAAAAAGTCCAAATTTACAAACCATTTTGCATCATAGCGGTGATGGAGACGGCCCATGGAGCTTCAGTCGTTTCGACCTCTTGTCCGTAGAGAACTTTCCGGTTTCCGGCTCTGACTGGAAAAATTGAACTTGAAAGGCTATTTTTTTAGATGAAAATGCGCTCCAATTGGAAAAGTTTTCTTTGAGGGTTTCGATTTTTTTTTATCAATCTCTGTGCTTGGTTTTAGTTCAGTTTTTCAATATTGATGATTTTTTTTTGCTGTTTTAATCATTAATATCGTTCTTTTGAGATAGTTCCCATGAGTTTTAAATGAAGAAAAAAGTAATTCACTAAAATATTTCAGAAAATGAGGCTTTAAAAAGAGACGTATGAGCAGTATTCTTAAGATAACGTCTTCAAAAATTGGTTCCATAAATTATTTTCTTATAAAAATCTTCCGATAAAAAATTTTCCACATGATTTTGAGCCATTTATTTAGCGAATTTTAACTTTCACAAACTCTTCTTACCTCCACAAGTCCTCTGCAATAGATGATTTTCCGCTTCCGTCAAGCGACGAGCTTCCAAAAACGACAGAAAAGAAGCCAACGAGACGATTCCGTGCAGCAGTAGCATTGCTGTTGAGAAAAATGGCCGAAAACTCTCGATTTTTTCCTTTTATCCCGACCAGTTGGCGTTTTCATTCCATTAAAAACGTTTCAAAACCATCAGAAATGATTCAATTAACAGGAACAAACAACTTAATTTTATTTGAGATCTGAAATTTCGGAAAGCATGGGAATATTTTGAAGATTGAAGTGGGAAAAAAAGATTGAAATTCGTATCAAATTAGTTTTGAAGGTTTCGAAACTCTGACAGCTTCAAAGGAATTTTGAAATTGAAAAAAATAATGCGTTTTTTTAGGAAATTCAATACAGCTTTTTTCCGAGTTTTTATGATATCAAGGTTTTCTTGATCAATATTCCAATTTTTTTGCTATTTCCAGCATTTTTAGAAAAAAATAGCTACCGAGGATTTTGCATAGAGTGTTTTCTAACTTACTTGAAGCAAATAATAATTTTTCCAATTTTTTTAATCTCCTGCTCGCAAATGTACTGGCTCAAAGCTCATTGTTGCTGCTTTGAAGCGCGTCCGACTCAAAACGGCTTGCGCTCATGGCTATCGGAAACTAATCGAACAAAGAAGTTTACTAACTTGAAGCGAATCGTGGATATATAATGGTCCATTTTTTTCAATCATCAAGTGTCGGGATCAAAGGTCTAATAGTCAGAGAAATGCGGGCTCTTTGCGGCTGCTTTGAAACGCGTCCGACTTGAAACGGCTTGCGCTTATGGCTATCGGAAACTAATCGAACAAAGAAGGGTACTAACTTAAAACGGATTGGGGATATATAATGGTCCATTTTTTTCAATCATCAAGAGTCGTGATCACAGGAATGAGGCTCAAAGCATCGAGGGCTCATTGCCGCTGCTTTGAAGCGCCTCCGACTCAAAACGGCTTGCGCTCATGGGCATCAGAAGCTATTCGAACAAGCGACTGTACTAACTTGAAGCGTATCGTGGATATATAATAGTTCATTTTTCCTAACATTAACAATCCTGATCACAGGACTGTGGCTCAAAGCATCGAGGGCTCATTGCCGCTGATTTGAAGGGCGACCGACTCAAAACGACTTGCGCTCATGACTATCGGAAACTAATCGAACAAAGAAGCGTAATAACTTGAAGCGAGGATATATAGTAGTCCATTTTTCCTAACATTAACAATCCTGATCACAGGACTGTGGCTCAAAGCATCGAGAGCTCATTGCCGCTGCTTTGAAGTGCGTCCGACTTGAAACGGCTTGCGCTCTTGGGTAATCTAAGTGTCAAATTCTCAAAACTAAATCACAATACTACCGCGACGTTGGAGCCATTCCAAGTGCGGCCGAAGCTATTCAATTCGGTTTTTTATGGAAAAATGAAAATCTACTGCATTTTCTACACTTTTTGTACGAAACATTTCAATTAGGAACATTCTTCGAAATATAGGATTTTCAAAAGTTTTTTGATGATATTTTTTGACTTCCTGAGCTTTTAAAAATGCAGAAAATAATTTATTCGATAACGTCATAAGTGATTCCTGATGGTTTTTCAACCCCTGGGGCGCAAATCCCGCAACAGTCACAGAAAAAGTCGTTGAAGTTGGAAACTCTGATCAGGAGGTCCGGGTACTCTTTGAGAGGCCTGTTTTCTGAAACAGATGATATCGAAAAGTTTGCTAAGTTGTATACTTTCAATGTCCCATCGATGTTGCTCGAAAACGATTTCGCAAGCCTCCCCGGCCGATAAAATGCCGATCACTTCAACTTTGCTCTCATCGTTCAGTTTTTTCTTGCTGATCAGTCCGGAGCCGCTGTCACCCTGGGAAAACTACGTTGAAAAGTTCTAGAGCTGACTTTGTTAGTTAGAGAGAAGAGGGCGCAGCTAGGTCAGAGTGGTTTCATTTTTGAGAGAGACCTTTTTGGTGAGGGAAAAGAGAGCGTAGACTGGTCAGACTGGTTAGGATTTTTGAAAATTACCGCGCAGGCTAGAGCTCGATCATCGGCGTAGGTGCACATCATGTAAGGCTCGTCGGACCCCGCAAAATCACTGCAGTTGCTTCCCACCTGAAAAATGATGTCTTTGGTCGCATTTGGAATGGCTCTTAGCGTCAAGGCGAAGTCATGTTTGCTGTTACGTGTTGAGAATCAATAATAATAATTTTCGAAAACAGAACTGCTGAAAGAATTTTTTTCATTTGGTAAATTGTAACAGTGTCATTCCTACGCTCTTGGCCAACTCTCTCATGTTTGAATGCTATTTCAAATTTCTATGATCTCGCTGACGAGGGGAAAGAGACGCAGACAGGCCAGATTTTTTTTAAAAATTTTAATGACTTTGGTAACGCGAACGGGACGCACATCGGACGTGTCGGACCATTACTAGTGACCACTTTAGTAGCCTCAGACTCTTAAGTGAACCCTAGAATCGCCCAGAAACGTCCGGAGCACGTCCGCTTCGCGTTACCAATGAGTTGGTGTATGTAAGAATTATCCATGGAGCGCAAAAGCTCTCTTGCTATTTCTCCAGGTTTTTTTGAGCTCACCCTGAGATCTCTATACTTTTCGAAAACCATTGAAAGGCTTTTTTCTTTGTTTTTTTTTCTAGACTTACCTTGGTATCTATGGATTTCAAAATCCCGCTTCTCAACATATTCACTGCGCTCGCTTAAAATTTTCTTTCCTTTTTCATAAATTCATTTTTCAACTCACGATCATCACCGTAGCCGTAAAGCATAGCTTCATCTCCAATCTGTGGTAATTCTGAAATTTTCAAAATCAAGAGTTGGAAAATTAGAAAGAACCATGAGAAACGCAAGCCGGATAGATATCCCTGGAAAATTTGGCGTCGTGAGCAAGTTCGAAAATTGCGACGTCATAGAAAGAGCTTTTATCAGGGCAGTTATTGCCCAAATAACCGCGACGGATGTAGATCTAGAAGTTTGAGAAAAGTTTCTAGGAAAAAGACGGGAAAAGTGAGAAAAAATAGCCGCGTCAGATTTAATTTCTGCGCTCCAGCGCGAAAAAAAAATAATTCTTCTTGGAACTCGGTAACGAAAACTGGAAGCGCTTCGGAGGTTTCTGAGCATTTCTAGGGATCACTCAAGAGTGATGACGCTAAGAAAGTATGAACTTAAAAACTTTCTTTTAACTTTTAGATACTTTAGTGCATATATTCCGTGTATTTTCTTCACTCTAAGTGGTAGCTCTCTCAGTCGGCCGAGGCTACCCTAGAGTGTACACGGCGTCCGTGCCCGAGCCCTACCATCCCCGCCGTGCCCGTACCCGCGAAACTGAGGGATCTACTTGTGGAAGAACGAGGCGAAGGACCGTAAGACCATGCTTTCAATTCAATCGACTACACGTTTTGACTTCTTTTTCGCCAAAGGCGGTGTTAGTGCCGCTCAAAAGAGCAATTTTTTCACCGCCTAGTCGATACCATCTGACTAAAACAACCAATAAATATTGATGATGATGATGATGATAAGGTCGGGTTGACCAGAAAAAAAAAGTTAAAAAAAAAAAATACAAAAACAGCTCCTCTGTGCTCAAGCTTGTGCGCTCTATTGATAAATTGATCGTTTTTAATGCAATTGTTCCAAAAATCCTAGCTGAGATCTTAGAATGCCTCAAAAATAACACGGAAAGGCCTGCAAGATTCTTCAAACTTTCCAGAAAGAATTTTTTATCTGACCGTGAAACTCTTAAAGATCACCTTTTTAACCGGAATTTGCTCGAAAGTATCATTCCGATCGCTCCGCTTGCAAGTATTTGGATTAATACAGGTGACATTCAAGTAGACAGCGTAGCTTGAAGCTTTTTCAGTGTATTGATTAGTTTCTCTGTAAAAAATGAGTATTATACTCAATTAGATCGATTTGAATTATCATGGTCGCAAGTGGAATGACTCAGACATCAGTAGAGCCATTCCAAATGCGACCAAGGTTTGATAAACCCTTTATCGCAGTCGGAATAAGTTTCTCCAATAAGATGAGCAGCTGTCAGGACGTGTCTGGGGGAAATTAGTGATCCAGTCCCGATTGCTTGAACTCGTCCGTCTGAAATTTTGAAAAATCGAAAAATATCGACTAGTTGGTCGCACGGAGAATGGCTCGAAGCGTCGCGGTCGCGTTGCGGCAAAAGAAAGTTTTTATAGAGGTTTTCGCGCTCTGAAAGGAAAAAACATCACGCCGGCACCTTGAAACGCGAATTTTTAATTTTTATTTGAACCGCAGCGTGACCGCAACCCGTTGAGCCATTCCAAATGCGGCCAGAAAGTTTGAAATTTTCAAGTTCTCTCTGATTTTTTCCATTCTATGCTGCTTCGAGACTATTTTAGTTGTTCATTTGGCGTTTCAAATTTTCAAATGACGTCTCGGCGCAATGGTTTATCGCTTGGTTATCAATTTGACATCCCGAGTTCGAAACCTCACCTTGTGTATATTTTTGGCATATAATCTTTAACTCACCTCTGATAATATTGATTGCTGCGACCCAAGGAGCGGTTGTTGGTTGAACCACATTTCCATATAGGGATTTTCTTCCTTCTGGAGAGTGCTGCTCGTTGTACCCTGGGAAAAAACTTTTTGAGAGTCCCGAGAAGCCCAAAATGGTGATGGAGAACTCAAAATTGATGATTTTTGTGAATCCAAGCTAGTCCAGAAGCATTCATGTTTACTGATTTTCCGAAAGTTCGAATTTACCTGACACAAATCGACCACACTTGTCGAAAAGTTCCTTGTTCTCCTGCTCGCTGAGTTTTCGGCTTTCAGACTTGAGAATAGTTCGACAATTGACAATTCCGAACAGAAAAATAATCCAGAAGTTGATTTTCCCCATTATTTTCCTAAAAGTCAAGAAAAAAGAACAGAAGAAGGAAGGAGCAGGAAAAAGGAAGTTTTTGGAAACATATGATCACCTCCAATAACATTTTATACACAACATAGCACAAAGAAAACCGATTCTTTGGCCTTTTTTGCTTTCCCATTTCGACTTCTTTTGTTGAAATTTGTGATGAGGATTCATTGTCATTTTATTACATCACTTCATCAATTAATATTTATTGGTTGTTTTAGTCAGATGGAATCGACTAGAAAAAATTGCTCTTTTGAGCGGTAATAACACCGCCTTTGGCGAAAAAGAAGTCAAAACGTGTAGTCGATTGAATTGAAAGCATGGTCTTACGGTCCTTCGGCTCGTTCTCCCACAAGTAGATCCCTCAGTTTCGTGGGTACGTGGTGGGGCTTGGAGAAGTTCAGAGAAGTTAACTTTGTAGAAATGTGGAGACTTTAAACCAGAGGTGGAAGAAATGAGGGGCCCTCCCGGGCGCAACATGCCCGTCTCAGCCATCAGGCCTCTGAGAAGAAATGAGCCGCGTCATTATGTGTCGATGGCGTATAATACCACGTTGCAAAAGTAGGGCAGAAATGGTCATTTTTGTTCATTTTTCATTAAATCTTGGATTTCGCAATTTTTTCAATATTTTTTTTATTTTTCAGTGGATATGATGTCCAGTTGAATTTTTTTATGTGAAGTACGGTTATATTTGTTCTTTTCTTTAGGCGAAATGTTCCAGATTCATGGTTACGAACCCGCTAACTAGTGAGAGAATAAATTTCCGTCGCCACCAAATTGGAAATTCAAAAAACCTTGTTCTAAAGCTTCGAAAACAACGATTTCAGAAGGTTTTAGAAGATTCCAATTTTTTCGCGTTCTTTTTCTTCCAATGGCGTTTTTTTGCCATCGCGGTTTTGGCCCCGGGCGCCCTGGGCAGCGACTTATCAAGAAATGGCCATGGCGGCCTACGTCGGTTTAGAAATGTAAACGTTTGAAAACGCTTAGGGGCGCCATTTCTCCACCTCTGCTTTGAACGATTTCAGTGGGGAAAGTCAGGCTATTGTTGAGGTAAGATTCGGTAGCTTGAAATTTTAAAATTTCTTTGTGTAAAAAGTCAGGGAATCTTTTTCTACGTGTTATTTGAAGTATTCAAGTTTCTGAGAACATAGAGATTTTAACACAGAGAGCTTTTCAAGGTAGAGGGAATACTTGAGCACGGACAAAACCGAAAACGGCACCATTCGAGAACGTCGACCTACCCAGAACCAACTCCTTCAAGTATCTTGGCTCGTCGATCGCGGATGATGGTTCAATAAACAAAGACATCGCAGCGCGCATAAATTGCACATGGCCACAAATGGAAAACCACCACAGCCGTACTGTGCGACCCAACAATAAGTGACCGATTAAAATCATGAATCTACCGATGTTTGATCCGTCCTGTCGCGCTCTACGGAACCGAATGCTGGCCTGTAACCAAAGAAGCCGAACGCCGACTCGCAGTCATGGAGACTAAGATGCTGAGATGGGCCGGAGGAGTCACGACTGCACCACGTGCGAAACGAGGACATCAGAACACGTTTTGGGGTAGCACCGATCACGGAAAAGATGAGAGAAGCCAGACTGAGATGGTACGGCCACACTCTCAGAGCTAACGACGAATCTGTTGCTAAAAGTTGTTTTTTGATGGAAGTCGCTGGAAAAAGACCAAAAGGGCGGCCAAAACAACGACGGTTGGACGCTCTCCACAACGACATGAAGAACACCCGACTCCTGTAGAGGGGTCGGCGGATCTGAACTTAAGTCTGCCCATGTACAATGGCCGCTGAGGGTTTTCTCAAGTGTTTATGGTCAAGTCTCAACATCACAGATATTTGAAGAATAGTTTTGAAAAGAGGAATGACTATTCTGGTTAGGGGCGCGCCGTAGGTTGTGTGCTATATTTAGATTCTCAAAGCAACATCAAAGTCCTTCAAACAGAAAATCAAAAATAGTTATAGCGAAAATTCCATAAGTTCGTGTAGAGAAAAAAACAATCTTTTTTTTTTGATTTTTAAAAAATT
Organism: Caenorhabditis auriculariae; assembly: GCA_904845305.1. Classification (NCBI taxonomy): domain Eukaryota; kingdom Metazoa; phylum Nematoda; class Chromadorea; order Rhabditida; family Rhabditidae; genus Caenorhabditis; species Caenorhabditis auriculariae. The sequence goes on along the minus strand of CAJGYM010000014.1, from coordinate 713,759 downwards.
AATAGACCTTAAGGGGAGGGTCGCGCCGTAGCGCAACAGGTTGTGTGCCTGTCTACGGTCCACAGGGTCACAAGTTCGATCCCCGCCCCGACCCAACCAAGGGGTTTAAGAAATGTTGGTAGTGGGAAACCACGGCTTCATAATCCCTAGCCGTCACACACAAGGACGGATATGTCACTGGAGCCAGTCCACTGATATCAGGATAGGACCTCGGCTCATCGACTTGGGGCGCCGACGCCGCTCAAGCGGTACAAAGGCGTAGGAAAAAGAAGAATGACTATTCTGATCAGAAATCAAAGAATGTCTTTTTCTAAAACTGTGACGCGCCGTAGCGCAACAGGTTGTTCTCCTGTCTACAGTCCACATGGTCACAAGTTCGATCTCCGCCTCGAACCAACCAAGGAGTTTAAGAAATGGTGGTAGTGGGAATCCAAGACTTCAAAAACCCCCAGCCGTCACACTCAAGGACGGACACTTGAGCCAGTCCACTGATTATGTTTGATGTCAGGATAGGACCTTGGCTAATCGATTTGGAGCGCCAACGCCGCGGTACGAAGGCGTCGGGGGAAGAAGAAGAAGCCTTTGAACACATGACCTTGAAGTGATGCTCGTACAAATTGTCATGCGAACTTTATTCCCAACAGAGAGCAACCACTTATTCAAACACTTCGTAGGTGATTCTTCTGGGTCTGTGAACCCGAGGAGCGCAGATTCCGCAACAGTCGCAGAGAAACTCGTCGAAATAGGCAACATTCATGTGTAAATTATACATAGTTCTAGCTGGAAAAAAAAATGTTGTAATTTTTCTCAGAGATTCCAAACTTCGATATTCTCTTTCAGACTCTTCAAGGACCGAAGTGCAATTTTGACCTTTTGTAACGATTCCGAAAACCTCGGCTTTTTTGATACCATCATTAGTACGAACGTAGTCGATTACACCTGACCCACTGTCTCCCTAAATTTTGAATTTCATGAAGAGTTACTAGACAAACTTACTCCACAGCCAATGACCCCGTTCCTGTGTTTGCTGCAGAAGTAGAAATCACCGTAATCATGTGGGTCGCCATCGCAGGTTTTACTCACCTGCAAGTGATTTTCCCTAACCCAGAACTCATTAATTTATTCACCGCGATTTTATACGTTTTCAAAACTCCGAAGTCTGGCCTCTTCTTTTCAGATGCTAAAAAAAAGTTTTTGCATTGAGTAGATTAGTATAGTCTGTTCAGATTTTGAATGTCAAGTCGTCGCTCAAGCTCCGCCCATAATGGTGCGATAAACCAATCAGAGAGCGAGCCATCCACAGAGTGTTTTTGAATGACGTCATTGCACTTGACATTCAAAATCTGAACAGACTATATGTCGATTGGGATATCATATTAGCCTCAAACTTACGATCCTGACCAAACCCGTAGACAAATCCTCTATCTCCAGTCTCAGGGGATCCTCAACAAGTAAAATAAAAATTCGGAAAGCTTGAAAAGGCAATACTAGTCGAAATGCAGGCTGGATAGATTTCTGAAGAAAACTTGACATCTTTGGAGAGTTCGAATACGGCGACGTCTTTCGCATAACGGTCTCCACGACATTCGCTTTTAATATAATCCTTATGAACATAGACCTTGATACGAAAAGCCGAATATTTCCATAAATCGAGACCAAGTTTACCTTTTTGACGAGTTGTGGAGAAAGTTGGTCATACCTGTTCAATCTTTTACAGATCGAAGTAGTGGAACACGATGTGTTCAGAAAGATTTTAAAGCCGGCAAGATTCGATTGAAACGTTCTGTTTCTTCTGGAAAACATTTTAAGTTTAACGAAACGGTTCAGTTGTACGAGTTGATAACATTTCTTCACAGTCGTTAGGTGTATGGGCCAGGACATGAGCGGATGTGAGTATATGTCGCGGTGAGATCAGAGTTCCAGAAGCTAAGCCAGCGAACTCGCCTTCTGCATTCAAAAATCCCGAATTCAAGTCAGGAGAAAATTCTGACCAAAAAATATTGGGATGACAGCGGCCCAAGGTGCATCTCCTCGCGAGGCCGGCCTTCCGTACAAGGATTTAGTCACCGTTCTATTTTCATCGTGTCCTGCAGGTGCATTAGACTAAGTATTAGTCAAAAAATCACCTCGCTCGAATCGCCCGCAACTTTCGAGAAGCTCTCTGTTTTCCTGCCTGCTGAGTCTTCCGCCTTTCGACTCTGAAATGTTCCGACAAACGACACTTCCTACCAAAAGAAGGAGCCAGAAGTTGGAGCTGCCCATGGCCCCTGGAAGGTGGAAGTAAAAGAAATCAAGGAGAGAGTGAAGTGAGAAGAACTTCGAATTTCGTTTTATATACTCGGGAACACAAAAGAAACCAATTACTTGGCTTTTGTTGACCATTTTCTTTTTTAATACTTCAAGTGGCGTTCTTTTGTTAATTCGTTTAGTATGTTCAAACATCTCAGCTTTTACCACGGATTTTTCTCCTCATTTATCGATTTGACTTTTTGCGAAAACTTTATCTTTCTGTAGTTGGTTATACGTTCGGATTAGTAGAATGGGAGATCAATTTTGATGGAGTTTCATATAAACCTTTAGAGATTGTTTGAGCGAATTTGTAGATCCCAAGTCGCTAAGAAAATTGACCTTCTTGCTGGGTCTGTGTCAAACACAAACTTTGAAAATTGATATATTAAAAACTAGGAGTTTGCACAGGTAGAGACTGTGAGGGAGCTTCAACCAGACTCTCGAAGAGTGTTTGAGCAAATTTTAGAAAGTCAAAACCGCCATGTGAATGGATTTCCCCTGTTTTTTTCCTAAAATTAGAAAGAAAAAAAGAAGATGAAAAGCATTTGTGCTGGTCCAATTTTGAGGCTGATTTTATGAAACTTCAATCCAAAAAATCAGTATCACAAGAAGTTATCATAAAGCAACAAAGGAACTCAATTTAAAAATCGACAAAGGAAGCCGTGACAAAAAAGGCCGATATTTGGTCTCTTTTGTGAGTTCTTGTATATAAGTTTACTTGAATAATGTTTTCGTTTTATTTTTATTTCCTTTCTGTTAGTTTTGTTGTCTGATAAGCTAGATTTTGAGAAAACCATGGGAAGTTTCTGGCTCTTTCTTCTGATTGGAGGTGCCGCCTGTCGGATTATTCCAAAGTCGGAAGGTGGACCCCTCAGCGAGCAGGAGAACAAGGTCCTTTTTGAGAAATGTGGGCGGTTCGTGTCAGGTTTGGTCAAGAGTTTGTGTGATTCTTGGAAATTAAACTGCAGGAAATTCGGTTGAAGGAGCCCCTTGGACCGCTTTCATTGCCAGAGCCAACAGTTAGCTTCCCCTTAACTTGAAAATCATGGAAATTGACGGTTTAGAAGACGAAGTCAAGCTGTGGGGCACTGGAACTTTAATCTCACCGCGTCATGTCCATTCAGTCCAGAAAATCATGGGCGGTACGCGGGGCGTATGCCAGATTAGGTAATATCCCGTCTAGGAAAAGTTTAGGAGGTCCCGATAGGGGTACAAATGTGGTCCCATGTAGCCCCCGCCCCTAACTCAATTCCTATTGGGGCCCCTATAGGGGTTGAATTAAAAGGGGCCCCTATAGAGGATAGGATCAAATTTTGATAGGAATTCGCTTCCTCATATTCGTCCCCCACTCTTCCAGCCCCCCAAACTCAACTCCTATTGGGACCTTAAAAATCTGGCTCAGGGCCCCTATAGGGGTTGAATAAAAAGGGCCCCTTATAGGGGTAGGATCAAATTTTGATTGGAGTTCGCTTCCTCATATTCGTCCCTCACTCTTCCAAACAACGCCCCTTAAATATTTTTTGAAAAAATATATTCCCTATAGGGGTCCCGAATCGTTTACGGGGTTCAAGGGAACCCTATCGGGACCTCCTAAACTTTTCTTAGATAGTCCATTCTTGTTGCGGTTCCCGCGCGGCTCCTTGGCGGGAAACGGGAATTTGAGAGTGCAGCTTTTATAGAATTTTAGTTGATTGGAACATAAGTAACAAAAAAAAAAATGACGGAAAGGCTGTCAGAAGAAGAGAAAACAAGAAACAAAAAAGGAAGCTTGCGTTTAAATTTTTGAATTTTCCCGCCAAAGGCCGTATCGCGACCGTAACAAGACTCTAAATGTAATAACCACCTTTTAAGTCAGCATGAATTAACCAGTAGATGTTCATTTTTCGAAACGTTGCAGTAAAAACAACACCTGCGGCCTGGACCCTGCGGATTTCACGGTCCGTTTGAATGACAATAACGCAAAAGATCATCCCCTCAATGTCAAAAAAGTACACTTTTTCCTGTTTTCTGTGGTTCATGTACTTTTATCCCAAGGTCTATGTTCAAAAAGGTGCTGGAGGTTCCGGAAAAGATGAGGTCATTTTTGAACTGTCCGAAGATGTCTCTCCAGACTTGAACCCTGCCTGCACTCCCACTGGTAAAATTTTTCAGATTGAACATTTTTCGGAATTTTTGAAGGCGAGAAGCTGAATCTTCGGAAGAAAGCTTTGGTCCATACCTTTTCCTGCGATTGTTGCGGAATTTGTGCTCCAGGCATCGAGAAATCCGAGAAAATCACCTATGACGTGTTGGAATGAATGAAGTTGAACTATCGTGTTTATATGAGAAGATTTTTGACCACTGGAAGGCTTTTTCAACTGAAGATGGAATGAAGTTTGAAGCGAGATGGCAGCTTGCCAATTAAACAACTTTTGGATAAATTTTACTCTCAAGAACCCTTTTTTACTCGAATATCCAGATTTCTATGAGAGTCGGTCAAAAGAACCTTTCTATCGGATCCTTAACTTTTGCAACCATTTATTGATTTTAATAAAACAAGCAGAAAGGAGTTTTTAGAGATGCCTTTTGTTGAGATTCCGAAAAATTCACTCGAAAGCGAATTAAATTTTTTTTAAATTTTTTTTTCTGCTTTTTGTCAAAAACTTTGATTATATAGAGGTTTATGAGAGCAAAAAAAGGAGTTTGAAAAAATGAATAAAGAAACGAAGAATGACCATCGTAGAGTGGACCCTAGAGAAAATTTTTCTTTTTCTCAAGATTTTTTTGTAACGAATCGAGTTTTTGCCTCAACTTCAGTTATCGTTGAAGGTATATGAAAATCCAAAAAAATGAGGTTAAAAAAATAATACAAAGTCGGAGAGAAAAAAATTTGAGTTCCCGCCAAAAAGTGCGTTTTGCAGTAAAGTTGCTCTATGGACAACAGGCTTCTTTCTTCTTTTTTTTTTAACTTCAAATTCAAGCTTTTTCAGGTGAAAAATGATGGTTTTACACAGATTTCGATTGGGAAATCGATATTTTTTGTTTTCTTTGTTATCGGTGTGGGTTTTTGTCTGAATACTTGATTTTTTAGAAAAGAAACTCTTAATTTAGAGCAGAAATCCAGTTATTTCTTTTAAAGTGCGAGTCCAATGAGACGTCCGCAAAGTCGCGTGCACGGCCACTGTATAAAAAAAATTCTGTACACCGATTCTAAGCATTTTTCAAAATAGAAAGGCGGGAAGATAAAATAGCGTTTTTCCTCAAAAACATTCATGTTTGTGCTTTTTCGAATACCCCTTCGATTCGCAATGCAAAGCTGCTTTTTTTTTGCTTACCCTGTTGCTTACTGCCCATATGCCTTTAACTCATTCAACTGAACCATCTTCCTCGCCAAAATCAAGTAAAATAATTTTCCCACAAAAAAATAAGCATCAAACATTTTATTCCCATTCATTCTAAGACAACGTAAGTCCTCTCTTCGACTATCTCCACGCCCGGTCCGCAGATTCCGCAACAGTCGCAGAAAAATTCGTTGAAGTCGGCAACTCTCATCAGAACATCCCGATAAATTTTCCGCGGTCTGTCAGCTAAAAAAAAAGATAATCTTTCGGGAAAAAATAAAGTAACCTCGGTCGTCGCCAATGTGACGTAAGCGGACGTTATTGCAACTTTCACCTTCGGTGAGAATTCCGATGACCTCGGCTTTTCTGGTATCATTTCCAGTGGGACTATACTTTATTAGACCTGACCCACTGTCCCCCTAAATATTGAAATTCTCAATCAAAATGAAAAGAGACAAACTTACGCTACAAGCTAACGAGCTGTCCTTGGTTTTAGTACAAATCATGAAGGAATCTTCGGTATCCTCCTCATCGCCACAGTTGGCTTGTACCTATATATATTTTTCTTAAGGATTAAGTTAATCAAGCTTCTCACCACAGTGTTAATAGATTTCAAAATTCCGCTATTCAGTTCTATCGGTGCGGACGCTAAAAAGTTTTTTTGAATATTCAAAGTTAAAATGCTTAAAAAAGGTTAGACTGACATGGAAGGTCATTTTTGCGCAGGGTTTGGAATTTTCTGAAAATTTTCTCAAACAATCTTTGATGGACTGGGAATCGATTCCCCATAGTCGCTATCTGCGCAAACTTTTCGTTTTGGAGATATGATTTTTCAAAGCTTTTGTCCTTAAACACGTGACAATGTTCGGAAGGAATGTGTGTGCAGCACAAGTCATTGCATGGCAGCTAGGAGCGTGAGGCAGTGGCTAGCGCGGTAGCCTGCGAAGCCTATGATGAAGGTTCGAATCGTTTTGCGGCTATCGTTTTTTGCCATTGTTTTTTTTTTTTTGACGGATCATGACGAAAATGTCTAAATTTCATGATTAAAAACGTTCCAAAACCGTTCGATGGGCATTTTCTTCCAAAAATAACTTTTATCACAAAAAAATTTTTTTGAAAGTTTCTTGAAGTTATGACCGATCATAATCCGTCAAAATAATGGCGAAAAACGATAGCCGCAAAAAGATTCGAAACTTCATCATAGGCTTCGCAGGCTACTGCGCACCACGCTCCTAGCTGCCATGCAATGACTTATGCTGCGGACACATTCCTTCCGAACATTGTCCCGTGTTTAAGGACAAAAACTTTGAAAAATCATATCTCCAAAACGAAAAGTTTGCGCAGATAGCGACTATGAGGAATCGATTCAAAGTCCATCAAAGATTGTTTGAGCAAATTTTCAGAAAATTCCAAACCCTACACAAAAATGACCTTCCATGTTAGGCGTCCCTATAGGGGTTTGTTGTTAAAATGACCCCTATAGTGGGCGAAATAGGGACCCTCAAAAGTTTCTCAGGAACACGAAGAAAAACTCACGATCGGTTCCAAAACCATAAAGAGTAGCTTCATTGCCTTTTGTGGGGTATTCTGAATTCTCTTGAATATGAACGCTTTTTCAAAGTTTCTACCTGTTGGAATGCAGGGAGGATACATGTCGGAAGAAAACTTGACGTCTTCGGAAAGTTCCAAGATGGCCACGTCTTTTGGAATCTTTTTAAAACAGTGGCGATCAAAGTAATTTCTCTGGATGTAGACCTGAAATGAAGAAAAAAGGTAATCGAAGGTATAGAAAGCGTTATACTCTTTTGACAGTTAACGGACGTAGATTTTCGGTTCTGTTCAATGTTTTACACAGCTCATCAGTTGAACAGGAAACGTTCAGAAGCACGGAGATATTTTCGACTTTCGTGCTGTACTCGTTGTTTTCACTGGAAGTATTTGATCGAATAAAAAAAATTCGGGGAAATCTACGGGTTTTCACAGTCGATTTTCGATGTGCTTATAAGATGAGCACTTGTGAGGACATGTCGCGGTGAGATTAGAGTTCCGCTTCCTACACTGACGTATTTTCCTGGAAAAAAGGAGCTTATTATAGTCTGTACTTGATCTTACTTTGTGGTCGTGAAACCTAAAAAAAAATCAGTTAGAATATTTCCTAATGTGCCAGTGGCAGACCCTGGAAGTGTCTATTCGCAATTTTTTTTTCTATTTTTGAGAAAGGAAGGCTCGGAATAGCCTCTTTTAACCAATTTTGAGGGTTTTCTTTAATTTTGAAGTGTTCTTTCTCAAAAATTAGGAAGCCGGACAAGTCGAGACTTCCAGGATTTCGAGGAATTCATTTCCAGGAGATTCCCAACCGCTTAATTATTTAAAAAATGATAAAATAACCTGCATCTATTCTAATGGAAGCTGCCCAGGGAGCTTGACCACGCTGTACCATTCTCCCATAAAGGGACTTTCTCTCCATCGGATTCTCGTTGTGTCCTGTAGTTTTTTTGGTATAAGTTCATGTAAAAGATGTGTGGATATCAGAAATCGATAAATCTTTTTAAAGGGGATATTTTGGGTTCTAATGAAGTCATGATACCTCGAATGATTTTGGATGCCCTTATTCAGAATTTGTCAAAAAAGAGCGATTTTTGGGTCAAACCTTTCACTTTTTTTTTCTTTTTTTCAATATCTCACCATATAGAATATGACCAGGGAACGATTTTTACACCCCCCCCCCCCGGTTGAACTTTTGCTGAAACTTTGCTGAAGTGTACTTTAGGACCCCTCTGATCCCAGAACAAAACCAAAATTTCTCGAAATATATTTTGTTTCTGAGTTATGGAGCTTCAAAGTTCGCAAAATACGCAACTTATGACAAAAAAGCGCTCTTCTGAGCTTTTGAAGCGTCTTCACTGGAAAACAAGATCTATTACGAGAAATTTTCTTCTTGTTCTGGAATCAGGAGGTCCGAAAGTACCCTTGTGCAGTTTCATCGAAAGTTCAACCGGGGGTGAAAATCAGGGAATTTGGGAAGCTTCTGCTTTCGGTTTCTCGGAAGGCGCTTGGAAGGTTTCCAGCAAGTGGTCAAATGCCTTGCACTAACCTTCCAGAAGCCTGCTGAAAGGCTTCTGGCAGGCATTTTCATTTTTTACTTTCGCAAAACCTTCCAGCAACCTTCTCAAGACCTTCTAGCTTCCATTCACCTTCCAAACTCCTGCTGGTTACCTTCCCATTCAGGCAAATCCTGGGAAGGTGTTGGGAAGATAACCAGCAGGAGATTGGAAGGTGAGTGGAAGCTAGAAGGTCTTGAGTAGGTCTTGGGAAGGTTTTCAGAAGGTAGTTGAAAATGTAAAATGTAAAATGCCTGACAGAAGCGTTCCAGAAGCCTGCTGGAAAGCTTCCGGAGGGCTCCCGGCAGGCTTTTTTTCTAAGTAGAAGATCTTGGGAAGTTGAAGAGGTTAGACCACTCACTGGGAAGCTTCTAAACGCCTTCCGAGGAACCAAAAAATCAGATACTTCCCGACTTTTACCTTAGCCAGGAATCGCCTGAGTCTGTTTTGAATCTAACTCGGATTAAATTTTGTAAAATATTGAAAAGAACTGACCTGGCACGAATTGACCGCAATTATCGAAAAGGTCATTGTTCTCCTGCTCACTGAGTTTCCGACCTTTGGACTTCAGAACGGTCCGACAAGAAACAATTCCGATCAAAAGGAGTAGCCAGAAGTCCAAGCGGATCATGATTTACCTAGAAAAAGAATAGTTAAACGAGTGGGAAGGTTTTTGATTGCGTTTTTGACTTCTCGGCTTATTCTTATATACAAGAGCACACAAAAGAGACGAATTTCTGGCCTTTTGGAACTTCTTTTGTTGACTTTTTAATAGAGTTCCATTGTTATCTTTTGATACTTGTGATTTTTTAGAAGAGTTCAGTTTTTTTTTTCAAACAGTCCATATTTTCTGGAAGTAGATATCCTGTAATAACTTGAAGAAATTGCCTTATCAATTCCAAGCCGGATTCAAATGTCGCACCAGAAGTCCATATTTCTTTGACATCTCCACTGCTGGGGTACCGTTATTTTTTTGAATTTTTGAGTTTTTCTCTTCATTTTTTTCAATAATTTTTCTTGTTTTTCCTGACCCATCGACCTGAAAATCAAGACTTCATTTTGTCTCAAAAACCCAAAAACCATTTTTTTTTCCTATGGAAAACGGCCAAAGATCCTTGATTCGCCCTTTTGATGTCCGCCAAAAAGATAAGATCACCTTGGAGATTTTTTTTTAAAATTGCTTCTTCATTTTTCTTTCTACGTTGTCCTCATTTCATCAGCGATCAAACAATCAATTTTTTATCCCACGAAAAGCAAAATGAGGTTACGATGATAGTTACTGAAGGGTGTAGAAATCGCGACGACCTGACGGCCGAATTCCAGGCTGGCAGATTCCCGTCGTGTCGCAGATGAACTGACTGAAGTAGCTGACGCGGATGAGCAGGTCCGAGAAAATCGACCTCGGTTTGCCTTCTGAATTTTGAAAAAAAGATGCATTTATGAACGAGTTTTAAAAAGGATTCTATAGATAATAAATAACTTCTCTCACCTTGATACAATCTCTGATGCTCTTTCAGGACGTCCCTGCAAGAGGCTCCAGCCGAAAGAAGACCGACGACTTCGACCGTAGGCCGGTGGGGATCCTTCCGACGGATCACGCCGGAACCGCTGTCGCCCTGAAAGTTCAGCTCTTTTCAGGTTGGAAAGGCTTTTAGATGTCATGACAGAACTGAACTAGTCCGGGAGGTGGGGTCGCCTCACAAAATTTCTCTAAAGTTACGAGTAAGGTAGTGCAACAGTAAGACAAGTCTGAGCTCTGGATGCTAGTGCAACAGTAAGACAAGTCTGAGCTCTGGATGCTAGTGCAACAGTAAGACAAGTCTGAGCTCTGGATGCTAGGGCAACAGTAAGACAAGTCTGAGCTCTGGATGCTAGTGCAATAGTAAGACAAGTCTGAGCTCTGGATGCTAGTGCAACAGTAAGACAAGTCTGAGCTCTGGATGCTAGGGCAACAGTAAGACAAGTCGGAGCTCTGGATGCTAGGGCAACAGTAAGACAAGTCTGAGCTCTGGATGCTAGTGCAACAGTAAGACAAGTCTGAGCTCTGGATGCTAGGGCAACAGTAAGACAAGTCGGAGCTCTGGATGCTAGGGCAACAGTAAGACAAGTCTGAGCTCTGGATGCTAGTGCAACAGTAAGACAAGTCTGAGCTCTGGATGCTAGTGCAACAGTAAGACAAGTCTGAGCTCTGGATGCTAGTGCAACAGTAAGACAAGTCGGAGCTCTGGATGCTAGGGCAACAGTAAGACAAGTCTGAGCTCTGGATGCTAGTGCAACAGTAAGACAAGTCTGAGCTCTGGATGGTAGTGCAACAGTGAGACAAGTTTGAGCTCTGGATGCTAGTGCAACAGTAAGACAAGTCGGAGCTCTGGATGCTAGGGCAACAGTAAGACAAGTCTGAGCTCTGGATGCTAGTGCAATAGTAAGACAAGTCTGAGCTCTGGATGCTAGTGCAACAGTAAGACAAGTCGGAGCTCTGGATGCTAGGGCAACAGTAAGACAAGTCTGAGCTCTGGATGCTAGTGCAACAGTAAGACAAGTCTGAGCTCTGGATGCTAGGGCAACAGTAAGACAAGTCTGAGCTCTGGATGCTAGTGCAACAGTAAGACAAGTCTGAGCTCTGGATGGTAGTGCAACAGTGAGACAAGTTTGAGCTCTGGATGCTAGTGCAACAGTAAGACAAGTCGGAGCTCTGGATGCTAGTGCAACAGTAGTAAGACAAGTTTGAACTTCAGGAAGGTAGTGATGACCTCACTTCTAAGAAAAAACTGGTAGCCAAAAAAATGTTCTGCCCATGTATCTCTATCGCCTGCCATTTTAAACTGCCTCGTTTCTCTGCGCTATCTCATCTCTCGATCAATGTCTTCCTTGCCATCGCCAGCGAGAGGTAAGAGACGCAGAGAAGTCCGACGGTTGCAAATCGTGTACTTAATGTTTCAAAAGCATTGGTCGCGCTTGGAATGGTTCGGAAGCTTTTTTTTCAGCTTTTTATGACCCTAGCTCTTTCTGAGCCTCTCCGGACCCGTTTTGCTTCCTTTTTCGGTCTTTTTTGAATTTTTCTTTAGCGCATCCTTAACAGCTTCTTCTCGGGCTTTTTCAGAATTTAATAAGGCTTTCTATGAATTTTCCAACTCATTTTCTAGCTATTTATGAACCTTTCAGCAGATTTTTTCTTGTTTTTTTTTTTGCTATTTTTAAAGAAAAGTAGTTGAGATTCTATAAGGATACTGTAGCTACAGTATCCTTTCTGACGTCATAAACTCACCGAACACGCCAAAGCCTGATCTTTGGCATTAGTACAGTACATATAAGGTTGATCAGCTCCGGCCATGTTTCCGCAACTCGCAGCTACCTGAACGCTAATTTTAGCTCAGTATTGCTCAGGTTAAGGATCACCCTGCTGTCAATCGACTTTAGAACTCCGACGTTGGGTAGGTGCTCCTCGGCGGCTGAAAAAATCATTTTTCGAGTAAATTTTGTAAAATTTCTTACGATCGCTCCCGAAGCCATATAAGCTGGCTTCTTCGCCTCTACGGGGTACGTCGCCGGCTGAAAAAAATATGGAAAATTATGAGAATAAAGCCTATTTACTATGAAATTGACCTTTTTTGGAGTTTGTGGTCCGAGGGAGTTTTTGAGCTTTTTTTTTTGAATAAATCAGTTCTTTTGACTCAAGGTCTAGTTAGGTTATGAGATCGAATTATTGATTTTTTAAAGCTTTATGTTTTTTGTGGATTTCATGGGGAGATATTGGTTGCATTTTCCGGCAAGGCCCGCTAGATTTGAATTTCCAAGACCACAAAATCCATTTTGAAATTTCTAAACACACTAACGCGGAGGTAGGCAAGCAGGGTAGATTTCCGGCGAGAATTTGACGTCTTTGGCTAGCTCAAAGATGGAAATATCGTTGTAGGATTCCTTGCCGGGGCAAGCTTCTCCCAAATAACCTTTCGGAATGTACAGCTGAAGATTTTGAATTCGATTTTCACGACTTTGTGGTGAACCTTTTTGACTTGAAGCGGCTTGAAAATTTCATTCCGTCCAAGAGTTGTACAAGGTTTCGGTGTGGCGCAGCTCACGTTCAGGTAGACGTGATATTTTTTCGCATTCGTTTTGGGGAATGTGTTGGTGCGGCTGAAAAATCGTTGATTTGAGATCTAGAATCCCTTATTGGAAAGCTTGACCTGCTAGGTTTCGCTTAAAAGTGGATTTCCAGGCTTTTTTTGGGACATAAAGAAATTTTCAATGGTTAGAGCACGTATAAATCAATAGATCCATATAGGGACCACTCTAGAGGCTCAGAGACCTCAAACCTCTATAGGGACCACTAAATTTCACCCCTAGCTGTTTTTCCCTGTAGGGACCACTCTGGCGCTCCTAAGTAATCAATCCCTAAGTGAGGAATCGAACTCTTGATTCGTTTGTCAATTGGAAAATTCAGAATCCATTCGTCTGCGCATTTTTTGTGAGGTTTATCGTGTTCTGACAAAGAAAATCCGAACTTGGGACTCATTTACTCGTAGTCGAGCTCCTAACCAACTGAGCTATTTGTTAGTTTTTCAATCGCTAACACTTGTAGAAGGCCTTTCTGTGTTTGGAAGTTGAAAAAGGGACTTTTTTGTCATAATTCCTCATCAAGGGACGAACCTGTGACTCATTTATCCGTAACCAAGCTCTCGAGCCACTAGGCCACGATTTTCTTGAAAACTTACCCCAAATTACAGTCAGAATTAGTGCCTCCACTGAGATGAGCAACACTGATCACATGTCTAGGGGAAATCAGCGTTCCTGTTCCGACCTGTCGGATGTAATCGCCTTAACAATTTTCTTGTAAAATGACAAAAACGGGGACCGGAGTCGAACCATCAATGATATTTATGGCGACGACCCACGGCGCCTTCCCGCGAGCCACCAGCTTTCCATATAGTGATTTGAAGTCTCGAAGCTCCGGCGCCTCGTTGTAGCCTGGACTACGGTATCGTCTTGGTTACAGTAATAACTACAGTAACCTGGAACGAAGCGACCGCAGTTGTTGAGAAGCTGTGAGAGCTCTCGATTACTGAGCTTTTGGCTCATGACCATGCCGATGGCTACCGTAATCCAGGTTATTGTGGCCCACATTTTTCTGAAGATATTGTTGATTTTGGGCGATCCTTGTCAAACATAATTTTGGTTGCTTCAGGACCATTTTTGTGGATGTTGGCTGCGCCTTTAAATTGAACCGGGAAGGACAGGTTACTGTACATCGTTTTAGGGTCGTAAGGTTACCAGGAAAATAAAAATATTGAAATAAAATTCTGAAAATATTCTAAAAATTGTAAAAAGCATGTAAAAATCTCGTTTTCATCAGATTATTAAGCTGATCTTATTGGGACCATTTTTTAATTTATTGGCTGCGCCTTTAAGTTTTTGGATGAAAGAACATGTTGATGTATAAATACCTACCGTCTAGGGACTTTTTATTGAAAATCTACCATTTTAAGCATCTTTACAGGAAAAATTACCTCTAAAACACGGAAAATTGAAAAAAAAAGACTACGGTACTATCAAAACAAGAGCTCGGGAAAAAAAAGAACAAATTATTCAATTTCGAAGCGTTTTAAGAAACTCGACAGTCCCCACGATTTGCATAAAATGTGTTGGCGTTTGAATTGCAGAAGACTGTGGGACAATGTGACGAGACTTGCTGCATAATTCATCAAGTTTTTTGCATTATGACAAATTTCCCAATTTTTCCGATTTTTTTTCGTGTGGGCGTACATACCATTTGCGAAAGTTTTCTCATTCTCTCGGACCCCCATTCAGAAAAATCGACGTCGATAAAAAAAGCGATAATGTTTCAGGAAGCGAACAAATGCGACAAAGTGGCCATAAATGGGGAAATGTAATAAACATCCTCCACGTTTCTCAGCGAAAAGCTATCAATGTTTTTTTTTGTTTCTTTGCACAATTAGACTTTTTCAAACTTTTTTTGGTCGCATTTGGAATGGATCATAGAATTGTGGCTTTTGCGCTGGATCTTATGCTTTGCGATGGTAGAGCGCGAAAATAGTTTCAAGTCGGTTGCATCTTGAAAAAATAAAATTATTGCAAATGCGGTTTTTCATTCGTTTTATGTTTCATTTTTCCATTTTTTTTTTGACTCCCCTGACTTCATTTGGAATGGATCATAGAATTGTGGCTTTTACGCTGGATATTATGCTTTGCGATGGTAGAGCGCGAAAGTAGTTTCAAGTCGGTTGCTTCTTGAAAAGATGCGATTTTTCTTAACTTAGTTGTGCTCATTTTCATTTATTTTGAATTTCATTTTTCCTTTTTTGACTCCCCTGGCCGCATTTGGAATGGATCAAGGCGTCGCGTTCCTTTCACGGTTCAAATCCGATTGCTTCGAGTCCATCAAAACAATTTAGTGCTTCTTGATGCCACAGAACGCAACTCGTTTAAAGTCGGTTGCAAAAGTTAGGCGTTAAGCCATTCCGAATGCGACAATCAACTTTTTAAAGCGTCCAAACTTGATGTTGCTCATGTTAACTCATTTTTACTCCATTATCTTGAATTGATCTGCCCTGGCCGCACTCGGAATGACTCATAGTCATCCGCAAAAAAAATGGTTTCATGCTTTCCGATGCCACAGACGCAAGTAGTTAAAAGTCGGTCGCGCCGTGAAAAATCTTGGCCCATTCCACAATTCAGGAATTTTCAGAAATGCTTCTGAGCTTGGCATTTCTCCTTTTTGCAACACCGACAGCTCTTGGTAAAAAATTAACCGACGAGGAAAATGAAAACCGAGAAAAGTTCTGCGGTCGCTATGTACCGGGTTGGTTTCAGAAAAATATGATTAATTTTTCGATTTTTGAGGATATCAATCCGCAGCGGGAGAAGAAGATCAGTTCAAGTCGCTTTACGGACGACCGGTTGAGGAGGTCGTTCCTTGGGCCGTTGCCATTCATTTATTGGACGGTTAGTTCGGGGAGGTGCTCCGAAGGTGGAGGATTTGCGCCGAAAAATAAAGAACGCGCCGAAAAGTGAGGAGGGTGCGCCGAAAAGTTAGGAGCGCGCCGAAAAGTGAGGAGGGTGCACCGAAAAGTGAGGAGCGCGCGCCGAAAAGTGAGGAGGGTGCGCCGATGACGTCACTTTCTAAATTTGCTTCACTATTTTTAATGGCGCAGTTTAGGAGAAGACAGTGAGAGAGTGACCAATTTTTTTTTTCGCGAAACCATTTCAAAATAACTTATTTGCTGTCCCTTGAATCAGAAAACTTTTTAAAAACGTGAAAACTTCGCGTTTCTTGCTTTCTTTTACAAGTTCATACTAGATATAGTCTGGAAAGTGCTGTTTTTTCTCTGCGCCCTCTTTGTATCTGGGGGAACCTCTCATGTTGACGTTCTCTTTTCTCGTTTCTCTGACATCTCCGGTGAGGGAACAAAAAGACACTCAAAAACTTTCGAGCCGCTTAAAAATAGCCATTTTTGTCTTCAGATCAAGGTAGATCGTCGTTCCGCGGCACTGGAACCCTGATTTCACCACGGCACGTCCTCACCGCCACTCATTTGCTCGAACCGGAGCCGGATTGTAAAAGAGGGTCTTAAAACCACTTTCGGGAGAGATTTATCAATAAAATGTTTCAGAAAAATAGTGGGAGTGAAATTCAGCGCGAAAGACTTTGCCGTCGTCATGAACGTGACGTGTGCCGTACGGGCAGCTTGTGAAAAACTGGGGCGACAGGATCAATTTGTCATCCATACAGTTGCCAATGTGGGTTTGGAGAATTTAAATCGGAAAATAGTAGGCTCAAGACATGTATGGGGGACCATTTTTTTAATCGCTCTTATTACATCTTTTTGAAATTGAGTCAGTACTGCCTCCTGAAAAGGGAACGTTCGTTAGCCTCTTGTCAATTTTTTTCGATGAAACTAGGTCGCGGAATTCCTTCTTGGATCCGTTATTTTCGAAAAAATTTCTTGCATTATAATTTGTTTTGAAAATAGCTCATAAATTATAATCATAACGATATTTGAGAGGCTTGAAGGCTTCATGACTCGTGAACAAGATTGCGAGAGTTTTTATTTGTCTTGTTCTGGAATTAGGAGACCCTGAAGTACATTTCAGCCGATTTTTATTAAAGTTCAACGAAAGGGAGACAAAAAAACTCTTGTAAGATTGGAAATTCTTTTTTCCTTTAATTTTCTCTATGGTTAAATATTATTTTCGTACTCGTTTATCGATTTTGTCTAAGCTTTCATCGCCTTCTGTACGATTTGAGTTGTTCACTTCTTCACGTATGGTTCTGTAAATGTTTTTTTTTATCCGCTCTGGTAAGGCTCAACTTTCTAGTTTCGTTGCACGCGTCGCGGTCGCGTAACGGTTACAAAAACTAAAAAAGTTCAAACGAAAATATTTTTTGTTGAACTTGATGATTTTTCTTCAAAACTTTCTTGTTTCGCTTCAAAATTCCAATATCTCCACACGCGTCGCGGTCGCGTAACGGCTTCAAAAATCGTAAAGTTCAAACGAAAATATTTTTCATTGACTTCAACACTTTTTTTGAATAAACCTTTAACGCGATCAAAAATTCCAATACCTTCACACGCGTCGCGGTCGCGTAACGGCTCTTTAAAAATCCAAACGGAAATATTTTTCTTCGAAAGGGCTTTTCCACAATTTTTTCTTGTTAAAACCCTGATTCGATCCACAATTCACGCGCGTCGCGGCCGCGCTGCGTTCTACAGGGTGACAAATAAATATTCAAACGCGTTTGAAACGTTATAACTTTCTCAAAAGTCAACCAAACACCACCAAACTTGGAACAAATTTTATTCATACAATATAGGAACAAAATTCAAGAATAGTTTTCAAAACTTCCTCCTTTAGCTTTGATAATGGCCTTCAGTCTCTTCGGATACGCATCGATCACGGCACGAGGGTAGTCGTCGTCGATTTCGTCCCATTTCTTGATGAGGGCGGTCTTCAGAGCTTTGATACTTGGGTAGTTCTTAGAAGAGACCTTCTCGGTCAGATATTTCCACACGGCATAGTCCATCGGGTTGAGGTCGGGCGAGGAAGCAGGCCAATCAGCAGCCGAGATGAACTCGGAAAATTGGCGCGATACCACTCTTGAGTCCCTTTGGCACGATGAGCGGGGGCGCCGTCTTGCTGGAAGGTCCATGGTCGGTTTCCGTAGTGAGAATTGGTCCAGGGCAACACCCCCAACTTTAAAATCTACGCCCTGTAGTATACTTGGTTCACTTTGACTCCAGGATCCACAAAAATCAGCGGAGTTTTGCCGTCAGCGGTAATTCCGGCAAATCCATCACGGAAGCCGGATGCGAAGTTTTATTCAGAATTTTTCCTTTTTCACAGGCATTCTGATAGTCAGTAGCGATGATCCGATGATTTTGGCCGTTTTTGTTCGCCTCCACAGTGAAGATTTTCTCGTCGGTAAATAGCGTCGTCAGATGCGAGCCATCTTACGTGCCAGCGAGCAGCTTTCAAGCCTTTTTCATCCGCAATGTCTTGTTTTTTTGATTGAGGAAGGCTCCTTTCTGCATACGGTAGGGAATCATCTTCAGCTTGTCCTTGACAACAGTTCTCATCGATCCTTGACTCATTTTGTATTCTTTTGCCATCTTTCTCACGCTTCTTTCCGGAGTGCGTCTGATTTTCTCTCGAACGGCTTTGACTGCTTCTGGGGTCGTGACGGTGACTGGAAATCCCCTTCTTTGGATGTCATCTGAAGTACCGAGATGCCGATAGCGTTGTGCAGTTCGAAAAACGAGAACACGAGACACTTTCAGCTTTTTACCGATCTCTGAATTCGTCATTCAGCTTTTGACACAATCAATGATTGCGGTAGGGTACAGAGATGGGGCCACCATTACCTGAAAACTGAAAAGTATGAGCTGTAACTTCAAACACATGATAAGTGAGCCTGAATGAACGAAATAAACAAAAAAATTCAAAGGCCAGTCCTTTGTACAAGAAGCAGCGATCAAACAAAAAACGGTTTGAATATTTATTTGTCACCCTGTATGACGTCACTTGAACTTCAGATCTACTCATTCCCCGGTTTCCTCGGCGCCAAATGCCCATCAATGATCGCCTACGGCGATATTTCTATTTTCGAACTCGAAAATGACATTCCCTTTGGCCCAACTGTCTACCCGGCGTGTGTCCCAAGTGAAAATTATCAATTTTTATCGAATTATCATCATTTTTTTTTAGGAACCTCTGATCCTGTCGGCTTGGAAGACAAGCTGAATATTTTCGGATTCGGATCGGATCGTTAGTTTTTCAAGAAAACATTTTATTTTCTCAAAATTTCAGCCGCGGACAAGGAATGGCAGAGGTCTGGAATCATGAAGACGTTCCCCTCAATGGTTGGTTCATAGAAGCGACCACTTGAGGGGTAAAAGGTATCATTTAGAAGAAAGAGTGCACAAGTGGGGACCTTAACACGACCGGCGTTTTCTGTTCGGAATCTGCCAAAAAAGAGTTGGCTTGTTCGGTTGGTTTTTTGAATATTCTCAGTGGAGCGCACTTGTCGTTTATATCACTTCACGGGATTTTTTCGCTAAATTTTTCTAGCAATGCCTAAGGCGTTTGCACCTGAATGATATTCTATAGTTTTTGATCAGTTTCTTGTTCGGTTCGAATTTTTGGAGTTATATTCTCAGTAGAGCGCACTTGATTGTATATTTTTTATTTAATTTACGGGCTCTTTTTCACACTCTAGCGATGCTCAAAGAGTTCGAAAATTCAATGAGTTTTCATGATTTTCGACCAGTTTCCTGTTCGGTTCGATTTTTTGAAGTTGTATTCTCAGTGGAGCGCACTTGTTTTTTGCATAGTTTTTATCGCTTCTCGGGCTCTTTTTTCACGTTTTTTAGCAATGCTTGGGGCGTTTGCACCTGAATTATTTACGATGACTTTGAATCAGTTCTGCTCAGCTTTTTTTCAGTTTGAATATTTCTTTCGGATTTTTAAAATGTTTTCGTAGATGAATTGATCTAGTAGAGTTCATTTTCGTTCATTTTTTTTTAAAGTTTTCCAGCCTTTTTGCCTCCTCTGATGATATCAAAATTATTTGAGACATTTCCAGGGCGACAGCGGCTCGGGAATCGTCCGAAAAAGACCAGGAAAGCCGACCGTCGAAGTGGTTGGAATTCTTTCGGGAGGCAGAAATTGCATCGACCTGCTCAAGGAGCACGAAATTCAGCAGCGATGTTCATTTTTTCTTCTCTTGATTCAATATTTAAAACTTGATACGCTCTGACTGGAAAAAGTCTGCTGCGGCTTTTCCTACCTAAACTTCAAGGTCACACGAACGAAAAAATAACCTGAAAAAGCGAGAGAGCGCAAAGAAAACAAGATATTTCGAGTTGCGGTGAATGGAAAAAAAGAAGTTTTTGAAGAATTGTTTTTGAAGCTTTTCAAGATGATCTTAGCGCCGTGTTAAAAGTGATTTCCGTGAAATTCGAAATTATCTCTGACTCTCTTGAATTGAGTTATATTTCTCACTCTCTGACGGATGTATTTGAAATTAGCGGAATCACTTTGAAGAAATAAAAAGTCTGAAAGTTCGTTAGAGGCCTCGAAACGGTCTGACCTGTCTGGGCTCTCTTTTCTCTCATCCTCGAAATCCACTAAGAATAACTGACGAGATAAATGCGAGCTCGGTGGCGGTACATTGACTAACTCACAAAAATGTCGCTTTTTTCTAGGCGCGATCCAGCATTTCTCTCGGCGCGACCTCGCATTTTTCACGGCGCCATCTCGCATTTCGGAAATTTTCAAACTGCGAGAGAAATGCGAGCTCGTGCCTAGAAAAATGCGAGCTCGCGCCCAGAAAAATGCGAGACCGGCGCGAGAAAAAAATCGAGATGTTTGCGAGCTCGTCAATGTACCGCCAGTGTCTCGCGTTTATCTCGGCAGTTATTCTTAGTGTCATGGAGACTTGGAAAAAGCATAGGAAGACGAGAGGGAGAAGATGGCAGAAAAAAAAACATGTCTAATCAATAAAAATCGATAATTTCAGACGGTCGCCTGATGACGACGGCCCAGGATTACCTCGTCGAAGTCTCCTACTTTCTGACGTTCATCTGCAACGCTTCTGGAGTGTGTCCGGTCGAGAATGAAGCTTGAAAATCAAAAGTCATCGAAAATAACGCCTTTCCACATCCTAATAAAGCTTCTACTTGTGGGGAAATCGACATTTGAAACAAAAACGGCTTAGAAAAAAACTTGGATGGCCACAGGCTCTTGAATTAGACGTCAGAATTGATGAAATGATGACGTCATCCGAAGGTAAACGTTAAGATGATTTAGTCAAATCAAAGATAATATATCTCAACCAAACTTGAAGTCGTATTGAAATTTTATTTGAAAGGGCTTCTGGTAAAAACTTGTGATTTTCTTTACTGTAAACGGAAAAAAGAATGATTGAGCTTCATCTAGAAGCTAATTAATAACCTCCATCATTCGAAAGCTGACGTCGAAACTAATCGACTGATATAATTAGATAAGCTGTAACTGCTCTGGGAGCCGAGATATGATCCTTCAAAATCGTCATAAAAAATAAAATTGCGCGTCAGATAAAATAAGTTGTGTGAAGTTGCGCGTCTGGTCAGGTGCCTGTCTGAGGCTCTCATCGGTGTGATTCCCTCGCGAAAAAGGAAAAGCTCAAAAAAAAGTTGGTCTTTTTCAAGTTTTTTCTGTTGTAATCGATAGAGCAGCTTCCATATGGTACTGTTATCATATCAGTTTCGAGGGAAAAGCTCTACAATCGGGTGAAAAATGGGTCCGAAAAAATGGCATTTTTTGGGCTTTCCAGCTTCATAACTTCGTCCATTTAGAAGTTACAGAGAAACTGATTAGATCAGTCGATTTGTCTCGTTATCAGCTTTCCAATGATATAGGATTTCAAGAGTATTGATTAACTTGGATGACGTCATCAACTTCTCCAGCTTACATCTCCGCTTTTCTCTCAAACTGTGTGATATGATTATCAGTCGATAGAGTTTGTTGAGACGCTTCTATATATCTTTTTTTTTGATAACTTATTCAAAAGACGATTAGCAAGATACGGCAAGTCTGAAGCTTCTAGATAAAGCTCAAGCTTGTGACAGCCTATATCATTCGAAAGCTGACGTTTAGACGAATCGACTGATATGATTAGATAAACTGTAGCTACTCTAGCAGCCGAGATATGAGGCTTGGAAGTCCAGGAAGTGCCATTTTTTCGGACCTTTTTTGAATAAATTTTTGAGCTTTTCCCTCGAAACTGATATGATAACAGTACCATATAGAAGCTTTTCAATCAGTTACGCTAGAAAAAACTTTGAAAAAGCCATCTTTTTTTTGAGCTTTTCCTTTTTCGCTAGGAAACCACACCGATGAGACCCTCAGACAGGCACCTGATCAGACGCGCAACTTCATACAACTTATTTGATCTGACGCGCAATTTTATTTTTTAGGTGAACTTTGACGGCTGATATCTCGGCTCCCAGAGCAGTTAAAGCTTATCTAATTATATCAGTCGATTCGTCTCGACGTCAGCTTTCGAATGATAACGGTTATTAGTTTATTAAGCTTCATCTAGAAACTTCAAACTTACCTCAGTTTGTAACTCGATTTTTTGAAAAGAAAGCAGAGATTGGAATACGTTGTTTGAACCGCCTCGGGACGGTCTATCGACTGACAAGTTATAGGCGATCAAACTTAGAGATCGAAATTTCTGGTTTTGGTCAAATTTAGTATCAATCGATAGAAGAGATCAAGGAGGTTAGGAAAAACTTGGTCTCTAAGTTCCCAACCTCCTAGATATCAATTAATGATTTTTCAAAAGCTTCAAAACCTCATAACTTTGTTCCTAGGCGCCTAAGGACATTTTGACCTGGATTTTCCGGTTTCTGACGTCATTTCCTATCGATTGACGTCAAAATCTCGGAAACTTTGGATTTCGGGAAAATCGAAAAAAGTACAGTCTAACCCTTCAGTTTTTTTCGAGCTTCTGAGGTCATGGAAGCCGATCCGGACGAAACTTATATCAATCGATAGATCTCGAAGAAAAAATAACCGGAGAGCAGGTTTGACCTCTGTAGGTCAACTAGGAACTTAGTTAGAGGCGATCAAACTTGGAGATCGAAAAATGGAAAGTAGGTCAAAACTGGTATCAATCGATAGGGGAGATCGAGGAGGTCAGGAAAAACTAGGTCTTTGAGTTCTTAACCTCCTAGAAATCAAGTTATGATTTTTCAAAAACTTCAAAACATCATAACTTTGTTTCTAGATGCTCAGGAACTTTTTTATCTGGATTTTTGGACTTCTGACGTCATTTCCTATCGATTGACATAAAAATCTCGGAAACTTTCTTTTTTTTTATCGGTATGACGTCATCAAAACAGGTTGCGAAAGAACTGGAGAGTGACGTCATGTTGCTTTTAATAATAATAACTTATTGACAGATCAGCTTGAACACTAACGAGTTCACTTGGATCTAGAATTGATTTTTATATTTTATTCGAAAAATAAATGAATCGAGAAAAAAATAACTTGCAAAATCAGATTATAAAACATGAGAAAATACCTGTAAGAGTGAAAAATATCAATAAAAAGCCCATATTTCTTGTAAAACAATTAAATATTCAATTAATTTCCGAGTCTTGCGTCCTCATCGATGCCGCTGTCGCAATCTTCCGAACTTGTTATTTTGTTGGCGAGGGCAGCTGAAAAAAATAGGAATAATTTCCCGAGGAAATAAGGAAGTTTTTCTGAGAAATGCCCGAGGCAAATATCTGAAGAGAAATTAATATTCCTGAATAAACCACCTCTTTCGCTCTCCCGTTGCTTGTGCTCCAGATGAAGGGAATTGACGACGATGACGTCACCAGAAGCCGATTCGATGTTCCGACGTCTTCGGGGCTTTGTCGACTTGTCGTAGATGAACAGGGCGAGGTAGACGCCGTTGAAGCCGAATTGCGTGTAGTAGAGCATCTGGAAAATGCGCTCTGATGATAAAAGTCTCAGGAGTGAATTTTTGGACAGGGTTCACAAAAGCCATTCCAAATGCGGCTCCTCAGAATTGAAGATCTGTGAGAAAATACGCTATGATGTTTCGTGAGCCTCAACTGCACTGAAACGACTTTTCCATGCCAAAAATTACCTGTGAAAGTGTGCGGAAGATCAGGAAACCTTCAGATCTATCGTAGGGCAGAATGCCAAGGATTAGGGCAAGCCTGGTCAAGTTTTCGGGCGCATTGAGGCCAATATCGACCAAGGCGATAACTAGCCATCGCCACATCGTTGTGTGTTTCTGAAAAGCTTTTAACTGAGAAAATGCGCTCCAATGCTAAAATTAAGAGCTCATGGTCGCACTGATATAGTTCGTTCCGGTTCTGATAATTAAGTACAATGACGTCATCTGAAAACGCTTTGATTGGTTTATCGCCCTATTAGGGGCGGAGCTTGAGTGACTCGAAGTTCAAAATCTAGACTCGAAGCGAATCAACTTGCTCTAACGCTTCCCGGTGACCACAAGCACGAGTCGTTTTCAGTCGGGCGCGCCTTCGAGCCATTTCAAATGCGACCATAAACATATAAAACAAATTTTCACCGGCTTTGGAGTGATATTCCTTCGCAGGTACTGTTCAGAAGTCCACATACAACTCAATCGTAACCGACAAAGCACAGAGGCGTCCACGTAGATGATGGTTAGGCAAGGAATCACGAAGGAGCTGGAGATGACGTCATGGTCAAGTGGTTAAGCTTTTTGAAGAATGTGGAAGAGGTCAGCGGATCGGATCTTTTTACTGACTTTTTTTTCCTGGTCATCAAAATCATTCGATCGGTTTCTAGCTTCACAATCTTGATTAAAAGCAACTTTTCCCCTTGTAGTCAAACGGCTAAGTGTCTTATCTACCACTCGAAAGGTCAAGAGATCGAATCCTGAGCTGAAAATATTTTTTTGCCATTTTTCAAACTAGTTGCAACGTTGGTTTTTGAACTATTATCTCTTCTACTCGTAGTAAAGCGGCTAAACTTTTAAATTATCACTCGAAAGGTCAAGGGATCGGATCCTCAGCATGACATATATCTTTGAAACTATAAACTGACCCCAAATTCTCGATCAAAAGCATCGCTTTTGTGATAAAAGCCGAGTTGAACATCTCCGTGACGGTGCAGCCGTTCTGAAACTTGGTATTATCCCAAAAATGATCACTTGAAAACACCTCATCAGCCGATTTTTCGACCGCAACTAGAAGCCAGGCATTCAGGGAACATGCAGAAAAGATGACGGTGAGCATAACCTGGAAAAATGATCCTTGAATAGTCGCATTTGGAATGGCTCGACGCGTCGCGGTCGCGTTGCGTTTTTTTTTCATTTTTTATCGTGCCATTGCTACAGGATGCCGCCTTGCGCAAGCCGTTTTTGGTCGGGGGCTTCTTGAAGAAACCGCTACGCGGCCGCGACGCGTTTAAGTTCAAAGAACGAATATTGATTTCTTCTAAATTTTGTGCGACAGTCAAGATGAATGTTAATAAACGCTCAACAAGGGCTTGGCAATATTTTTTGCGATCAGTTTCAGGAAAATTCGAAAAAAAGTTCTGACAAAATGTTATCAAAATCGGCAATAATCCATTGAAAAGGTCACTGGATCCGCTCCCAACTGGGACTTTCTTTTTGCATTTTTCAGAGAAATCACCTTTGCAGGTAAGCTCCAGAGACGGATGTATAATAGCGGATGATAAACGGACATATATCGCAAGGTCGACATCAAAAGCCAACTCCATATCGAAACGAAAGTCGCCACGTGCATCGTGAACATTGCCGTCTGAAGACGTACTCAAGTCATACTTCATTCGTCACGACTCTGACCTGTCTGCGCCCTCTTTTCTCTCGTTATTACTCAGACGATGGAAAGAGAGCGCAGACAGGTCCGTCGGAGAGTAGTAACGAGAGAAAAGAGAGCGCAGACAGGTAAGACTGTTCCAGGGGAAAAATTACCTTGCAAACATAATGAAGGTAATCTTCAGACACGTAATCAGTGATATTGAAGAACCCCGTGCTGAGTTCCAGGAAGAAATGAAGGCACATGGAACAGAGAGAAGCGATGTCGGCGATGGCCATCACGAACAGACATCGACCAGCGCCGTTACTGGAAGTTTTGGAGTGATTTTCAAGAAATGAGGTTTGGCTAACTAGAAGTGATATAAAAGTTAGGTCAAGGGGTCTTGGGTTCGACTCCAGTACACGTTTTTTTTTCCAGAAGTGATTTCGAATTTTCTGTCGCATTAGAGCTTCCGAAATCTGTTTTTAGAGCATTTATCAAAAACTGAACTTTGGCTGACTTGTAGTGGTATAGGAGTTAGGTCAAGAGGTCTTTGGTTCGACTCCACTACGCGTTTTTTTCAAGAAGTAAAATTTTTTGCATCGCATTAGAGTTTCTGAAATCTGTTTTTAGAGCACTAATCAAAAACTGAACTTTGGCTGATTGGTAGTAGTCTATGAGTTAGGTCAAGAGGTCTTTGGTTCGACTCCACTACTCGTTTTTTTCCAAAAGGATTGCAAAAATTTTGTGCATTGCTTTAGAGCTTCTGAAGTAGGCTCTCCTTCTTTTTTTAGAGCACTTATTCAAAAACTGAACTTTGGCTGATTGGTAGTAGCCTAGGAGTTAGGTCAAGAGGTCTTGGGTTCGACTCCACTACACGTTTTTTTCTAGAAGCGATTTTTGCATCGCATCAGAACTTCTTAAGCTCCGAACCTCTCCTAATTTTTTTTTCAATTTTTTGAATTTTGATCACTTTCTGACTACCTTGCACCTTTAGAAGTAGGTTTCGGGCCTAAATTTTCGTGACTTTCAAAAATCTCCTGAATTTTTTGGATTTATCAACTTGGTTAAAAACTTTTGAGTCTGGAAAATTTGACCTAAAATATTTAATTACCTTTTTCTTACTTTTTCGAGCTTATTGAAAGCCCTGGAAGTCATAATTTTTCATAATTTTTAAACTATAACCATTTTTGGGCTCCTACTGGATCTTTCAAGCCTACTTATCGGAATCAAAAAGCGTAAATCTTAAAATTCTTTTCTTTCTTGGCTTCTTACCTTATTTTTGTAGCTCTCAAAAGACCTAAAATTCATAATTTTTCATTTTCAAGAGCTCCCGACTATTTTTTACCTTTGGGTAGTTAATTTCAAAAAAAATTGTTTCTTCTATCTCTGCGAAACCTGATAGCGTGAGATTAAGGAGCGTCTTACCTATAAATATCCGAACATTTTCGGCTCAACTTTCGCATTCTGTAAAGTACGAACAGATTGCAAGGGACCCCGAAAATCATTGAAGCCGTCAAAACGACGTAGCACGAAGCAAAGACCATAACGATCAATGTCGAGGATTCTTCAGAATCGAATGCGTCGTAGGAATAGTCCAAGGACTCGTTACTCGTCGCTTCCATTTTTTCTGTAAAATGCGAACACTTTCAAAAATATGATTTGGATGAGTTTCCTGTTTCGAGGATTGCGAATAATTGAAAAAAAAAGTTGAGAATAGTTAATTCTTTATCTTCTGTATTCTCAAGATTGGAAAATTGAACTTGAAGAGGCCACTCTAGGGATCAAGATTTTTAGCTTGTTCTAACTATTCGGATGCAAAGTTTTAAATGTTCTAGGATTTTTTCTATAATCAAAACTTGTTATAAATTAAGTGGATCATAGCTCAAACGGTAAAGCTCCCTTTCCAGGCTCAAAAGGTCGCTGGATCGGTTCTCAACCGAAACTTTTATTTTTGCCATTTTTATACTTCGTCAAAAAACCCAATGAACTCCAATTTTTCTCAATAAAGGAAGTAAAAAGAGAGGATAAATGAACCAAGAGATGTTTGAAAAATGAGGGAAATAAGATGGACGCCCACTCGGAATGCCACATAATTTGTGAGTTAAATTTTTCATCCCCCTCTAGAGCTCATATATATTCGCCTTCTCCTGCTCTTATAATTTGATCTACTGAAAAATTCTTCAAAAAGCTTTGAAAAAAAGTGGAATATTATAAAAAGTCTACGGAGTCATCTATGAACTTCAAGTGGGAAAAATTGACTTTTGGCTGAGAAATGATCCTCGGACTTTATAAGGGCTAATTAGGAACGTATGGGGCAAGTTCTAAGGACGGAAAACCTCTGGAAAATGAAAGGAAATGAGTCAAGATGAAGGCGTTCTGGTTGGAGACCCATCTGTGAGCTTTTTCGGTCTGGGAAGGGAGTCTAGCTATTTTTTTTGATTATTAAAAGCCCATAGTGCAATAATCTCATTGAGGTTTTGAACTTGAAAAAAGATAAAGCTCGAAAAAAAACGGCAAAAAAGACTTACCTGGGTAGGAGTCGATCCCGTGACCTTTCGAGCCTCAACGGAGAGTTCAACCGAAGGAGCTGAACTCTAAATATTCTTGAAAAGATTCAATTCGATGAATCAGTGCAAATTTAACTCTGCGGAACCCGAAAAAAAATTTTAAAAAAAATTATTTCCTGGCCCGAAACCGATCCAGCGACCTTTTGAGCATTGGGAAACGTACTTAACCACTAGGCTATGATACATTTGTTGTAACTTCTCAACTAGAATGAAAAAAGGTTCTGAAATCTCTCTGGAAAGAATTCTGGACGTTTTGAACTAGTGACCTTTTGATACTAACAGTAGCGCTACGCTTTATTTTCCCATCCCTAGAGTGGCCACTTCGAAATTTCCTAAGAAAAATTGTTAAAATACTAATTTATCCAATAAAAATTCATTTCATAGTTTGCGATACGCGGGAAAGTCATATAGAAAAAGGGCAAAAAATGAGAAGCTTAATAGGATTTCAAGTAATCCCCTAATTTTCAATGCCCTTTATAATAAATAAAATATTTGTCACCTTCAAAAAAGGTTAATAGATCACAATTTTCAAAGATTATTCCATATTCAATGGGAAAGGAGACAGCAAAGAACAACGAAATTTGAAAAAAAAAAGGAGAAATTACATATTTCAGCACCGCATATGCCAACTACGAAAGCAGAATTGGAAAGGTGCATTTTCACCTGTTTCAATTACGATTTTCGGCCAGGTAAGCCGTTTGCAAAAGTGAAGAAAAAAATCAGACATGTCTCAGTATTGTTATCATTGAAGAAATTGAAGTTAAGACGCAGAATTCAACACTAAAATGATCAAGGGTTCGGATCCTCCCAGCGGAAATATTTTTTTGCCATTTTTTCACAGGGTTCGGGAGCCCTTTTTTAACTTGAAAATGAAAGCTTAAAAGTTCCACGTTTCAATTTTTATCAGGGATCGCTTTTTCTAAGAATGAACTATCGACAAAAAGGTCACAGGTTCGGATCCTCTACACAGCGTTTCAATTTTTGCCATTTTCCTGAAGGCTTCAAATGCATTATCATCAACATTCTAACAATAATAAATTGAGAAAGGTTCAAAAAGCTAAAAATATCCCATTTCGAAGTTCGGAAATTCCACGAAAATGGCCTTCAAAACAAAAGTTCCGACTCCGTTTTCACCTTGTCAACTTTTTCCTTTCAGGGCGGCTCAAATGTCATTTTTCCTTCTTTTTTTGGGGTTTTCAACGGAAATACGTAACAAGGGGGTTTATTAGAACACGAAAAATCAGGTACACGTTCAGTGAAAAATGCTGGAGAAGACAAAAACCCGCGTGAATAAATTAAGCGAATCGGATATGTTAAAGCAGTATTCAGAAGTGAAAAGACTCAAGTTTTAAGCAAAATTTGGAGGAAAAATGAAGAAAATCATGTCGTCATTATAAGCTTGAAGAGGGGCGTAAGAAAACTGAAGAAAATTGGGAAAAAATGAATAAAAAAAATCATGAAGTCATCCTCCTGACCGCTACGCGACCGCACCGCATTTAGCGACGAAACAAAGTTAGAAAGTGACGTCATCAAAGCATAAAGTGACGTCATCAAACAATTAAAAAAATCAAAGCCCACTAGAAGATGTGAAGAAACATTCAACCAATCATTATGAGACCGCGACGCGACCGCAGCGCTCAGAAAAAAAAATGACGTCATCGAGCTTCGAAAGTGACGTCACGTAACAAAATCAAGGCCTTTCTAAAAAAAAATGAGAAACATATAGGAGCATTCGGATCATTCCAGAAAAAACGACTAGAGCATAAAAGAAAAATTAAATCCATGAAGTCATTAATAAAAAGCCGCGACGCGACCGCGCCGCTCTAGCTATGACAGCACAAAAATTCTCGAGTTCAATCGGATTTACAATGAAAAATACAAAAGGTTACGCCATTTGCATGGCCGCGACGCGACCGCAACGCACCTGACGATCCTCAGAGCCGGTGTACAATGATTCCACAGCTCTGATGCTGTGAGCCTCGTTCGCTGTTGGTAGCGCCCAGGGGGAACTTTTTCCTTTTCACTGGAGCCTTCTTTTCGACTGGAAGGTCTTCGACAACCTGAATAAAATCGAAAAATACTTTTTGGAGTTTTTTTCAGATCTCACTGGTCTAACTGAATTTAAAATGAAAAATACGAAAGGTTACGTCGTTCAGATGGCCGCGACGCGACCGCAACGCACCTAACAATCCTCAGAAGGAAATCGAAAAATACTTTTTGGACATTTTTCAAACAAGTTTTAAAAAACCGAACCGTTCAAGCAAAAATTGATACCGTACCCTAGGAAATCCATCCTATAAAAATCTTGAATCAATCGATAAATCAATAACCTGAGATCCTCTCGGGTCTGAATTCAAGCTGCCGCGGTCCATGTCATGTGATATCACGTTATTATTATTATTATTATTATTATTATTGTTCATGTGGATCTGATGATCGATCGTGACGTCATCAATCGATAATCCTTGCTCATGTTCGTCATGAGTCGAGATAGAGTCTTGCGGCGTGACCAGGGGCATTCTCCGGAGCCAATCCGTGGTCTTACCTGAAACTTTTGAGATTATCGATTGATTAATTAATTTATCAACGGACTAATTGGAGTCAATTGCTTGTCCTTGTCGTCGGTGCTCGCCGTACTTGGGACACTGTGGCCCATCGTGTTTTTATTCATCATGTTTAGGATTCGTTGACGGCTGCTGACGAAGGATCTGAAGCTTGGAAATCACTTGAAAAGTTTATTTTTGACGATTTTGTAAAACAGAAAATCAGCTTGATCCCTAGAGTGACCTCTTAAGGTTGGAGAGAACATTCTTGGAAAAATTCGGAAAATCCTCAGCTCATTCAAGGAAACGAAACAGAATGATTTTTTACGCTAAAAAGGTCGTTGGTTCGGGTCCTCTCGAGGGATTACGTTTTTTTGCCATTTTCAAAACACCTAGGGAAGCTGTAAATCTAAAAAAAAACACTATAGAAAACTGTACATTCTAAGAAAATGCTCTTTCTAAAGTGAAAATGTCATCAAAAAGGTCACTGGTTCGGATCCTCTAGGCAGCGATCTTTTTTTGCCATTTTTTTCCGAAGACCTAGAAACAACCCTTCCTTTCAAAATATTTTTGAGAAGCGAAATTACTCAAAAAGGTTATATCAAGAAACTTTTCCTGACCAGGGACCGAACTCCCGACTCCCATCTTCCCATCCAAACTCCCTAACCACTCGACCACCCACCTGCTATTGTAAACGCTGCTAGTTTCGGGCAGACAACAGACGCCGCTGCGAAGCCATCTAACGACAGCCAAACGAACTTTTTCGTTCATGACAACGTGAAGGAAGAAAATGAAGACGCCCTGGAAAATTGTGCATTTTTGAAAAATCTTGGTCGCATTGGGAATGGCTAGACGCTAAGAAGATTTTTGAAAATTTCATTACGGTCTAAATTTCAACTTTAAAAAATGGCAAAAATGTATTTTTGCCCAGAGGATCCGAACCAGAGACCCTTTTGATGGTAAATAAGCTTCCAAAATGTCGATTTTCGATTGGATTCAAAATCTAGAACTTTTTGAGCTACATCCAAAGAGACAGAACTTTAACCGAACCATTTGAAAAATGGCAAAAATATAATTTCACCTAAAAGAGTCGAACCAGAGACCCTTTGAGCGATAAACAAGCTTTGATAAAAGTTTCCAATGGCTTTTTGAACATGGAATTAAAACCGCAACGCACTGAGCCATTCCAAATGCGACCAAAATAATCAAATACCTGAGTACAGTTCAAAATCGTGAAAATCCAGGCGAACACCGTCCCGGTTCCGCCTTTGACTGCCGTCAAGAACCCGAAAAGCCAAGTTATTCCAAGAAGACAAAGTAACGTGGCGGAACCCTGGAAGCAAGTTCGCTCCATTGATAAATTTTCCATTTTTCCTTCTCGAACCTTCAACCATCCAATAATTCTGTCCCATTTGGTTCGGTCTCGACTTTGAACCGATAAAACGACTTTCAGGGCGATCAGGAGGAACATTATGTTGGCCTGGAAAAGGTGTAATTCAGGTAAAAATTCAATTTTTTCAAGGTATATGAAAAAAATTTCAGAGTGGACGTTATGATAAGATAGATTGAAAAAATAGCCTAAAAAAATCCATCGTGAAAAAAACAAAAAATGATCGAAAGCGAGGGAACAAACAAAAAGAAGAGAGGCTAGAGAAAAAGAGATTTCTAGCTTCTCTGGTATCTCTTTCTGCAGCGCTCTTTCCCCTAGGTTCTCTCTTCTTCTAACAATGGAATCGAGAAACTAACAGAGAAAGATGAAAAGCGAAAGCGAGAGAGTGTGCAAGATGAAGAGACTATATACAACGAGAGTGTTCTAACTTCTCTGACGTCTCTTCAGGCCACTATAATCTCTAACTTTAAAGTCTGACAGCAAAGCCAGAGATCAGTGGTCTTGAAGAGACGCCATAAAACGAGAGTGTTCTAACTTCTCTGGCGTCTCTTCAAGCCGCTGTTGATCTCTCACTTCTGACAGCAAAATGAGTCAAAACCAGAGATCAGTGGCGGGCTGAAGAGACGCCATACAACAAGAGTGTTCTAACTTCTCTGGCGTCTCTTCAAGCCGCTGTTGATCTCTCATTTTGAAGTCTGTCAGGAAAAAGAGTCAAAACCAGAGATCAGTAGCGGGCTGAAGAGACTCCATACAACGAGAGTGTCCTGACTTCTCTGGCGTCTCTTCAGGCCGTTGTTGATCTCTCACTTCTGACAGCAAAATGAGTCAAAACCAGAGATCAGTAGCGGGCTGAAGAGACTCCATACAACGAGAGTGTCCTGACTTCTCTGGCGTCTCTTCAGGCCGTTGTTGATTTCTCACTTGAGTCAAAACCAAAGATCAGTGACCTTGAAGAGACGCCAGACTTTTTCTCAGGTGTCTCTTAATAATAAAGTCCAAGTGGCCACTCTAGTGGCTTGTCAAACTGATTTTCAAACTTCCAAGGGACCACTTAAGCAATTCTAAATATCTTACCGCAATGATGACCAAAATCGGCGCGACAAAAGCCCAAATCGTCGGCGTCGAAGTGTCGATCCAGCAGCTAAAAATGGCTAGTTAGGCTAATTATGCTAATTGTATTCAAACTATGTCTCAGTCCCGTAATTTTTCCAATCGATACCCGCCGAAATCGCGACAATAATCGCTGGACACCCGTAGCAGAACACATAATACAACACGATTCTGGTACGATTCGGCTCAAAGACCTGAAAATTTTCTTTTCTAGAATCGTCAGGCGCGTCGCGGGCTGCGTCGCGTACTTGAATAAGCATCAAGTAGAGCTGGTAACCTTCCAGAAGCATCCAACAAAAAGAGGCGAGGAAAAAATAATGGAGAAGGATGGCGACGATGCCGCACCCGGTCCGGTTTCCAGTCCGGTCCATTCCTAAAAATTTTTTCATCTTTTTCTCAAAGTTCTGGTCGCATTTGGAATGGGTCAATGCGTCGCGGTTAGAAAAATACTCAAGTGAGAACCTGGACTCTCAAAGTAACCGCTCCACAGCCGCGACGCATTGAGCCATTCCCAATGCGGCCCCTCCAATAACCCTACCAATCACGAAAACGAGCTCAGCGACCAATAAGCAGAGGCATAAGTTCCGATGGATTGAATTGCGGACGTTGTAGAGGTTTCTGAAAGATTATCAATGGAGCGCGTTTTCCTTTTTTTTCGCAGCTCTTTCTTCCGTCGATTTTTTTTTCGATCTTGTGAAAAATTAAACGTTTATTGAGGTCAATATGCATGCAGATTTTTCACCATACCTGAAAAAGGTGAAGACGAGAAGACTCAGGGCCAGGCAAACAATCGAAATAGCACATCCAATCGTTGAGATCACGTCAAGGGCCGAGGCGAGATTCCCAGTGAACCGGCCGACATTGCCAGAAACGTCCATCAGGATGGCAAAACTGAGAAAAAAGGTTTTTTTTGGGTTCTTGTTAGCCCTTTTCCGACTTATTTTGAACCATTTTTCCTGGGAAATATTTTTTGAAATATCTTCAAAGCCGTTTACTTTTTTCACCTTGCCAGAAGACTTTCAGGAACGCCAGAGTGGTCCCTATAGGGGCAATCTTAGGGCCCCTTCCCCTCTAGGGACAACTTTAGAAACTTCTATAGCGATTTAGGGGCTGAAGGGTCAGAGCCTAAACCTCTATAAGGACAACCTAAATTTTACCCCTCTAGGGACCACTATACCTCCTCTAAAGAGGCCACGCTTTTAATGACTTTTTCTGGGGCCTTTCGAGACCCTTTTTCAAGCTGTTTTTGACCATTTTCAGCTCATTTTGAGATCCCATTTATCAGGTTTTGGAGCATCTTTTTGAGCTTATTTTCAAGGTTTTTTGGGAAGTTCTGAACTTCCCAGGAATCTTCTCTCCAAAATACATTCCAGTCCAATTTTCCTATGATCCAACCTCGTCAAATGGGTACAGGAACATTGGGTAGAGGTCGCCGTGGTGTTCAGTAGTGTACAGCCGGCGGTGCTCCAATCTCTGTCAATTATTTTTGGAGCAATACATTTTCTGAAATCAAACTTTAAATCGAGGTCCCAAAAAACGCATCTGGGGTTCGAGACGCCGGAAGTTTGCAAATGATAGAAGGTAAAGGTGACTGGTTGATCTTCAGGGAGTCTGAAGAATCATTGGATATGATCCTTTGAAGTTTTTTTAAAAAAGGTCTGGTCGCATTTAGAATGGCTCGAGGCACCGCGGTTCAAATTAATCTTACTGGGAAAATGTTTAGTGGCCACTATAGGGTTTTGACGTTTTAGTGGTATAGTAATAGGGACTACTTAAAAATTTTAGAGGCTTCTATAGGGGAGGTAAAGTGTTCCCTAGAGGGGAAGCTTCAAGGTCTCCTATAGGGGCCACTCTGAAGTTCTAAGGGCTGGAAATAGTTTAAGAAGTACTGGGAAAATTTTTAGAGGTCACTATAGGGTTTTGACGTTTTAGTGGCCCCTATAGTAGTCAAATCAGTGGCCACTTAAGGGGTTAAAAGTTAGTGGCCACTATAGAGTTCTAAGCGCTACTTCTAGACTACTAAAAATTGTAGTGGCCACTTTAGGGGTCAATAGATCAAAAAGCTGGTCCAATATGTTTGTTTTAAAATTATCAGAGTTGCTGGAAGGAATACTGGATGAAAAACTACTGAAGTGGCCACTGTAGAGGTGGGTTGAGTGGCCACTTTAGTGTCCTCTCCATGTAGTCCTTGGCGAGCCTTATAGTGGCCACTAAAGATTTTCCCAGTATCTAAGCACTCTAAATCAGACGCACGAGCCGTTTTCGGTCGGTTGCACCTCCAGAGCCGCTTAAGCCATTCCAAATGCGACCAGATAAATTCACGAACTGCAAGCTCTTGGTCGCATTGTCGACAGCGGCTCCAATCACATGACTATTGACAATATAATATTCATTTTTCGTTAGTAGATCCCCGAAGCTCGTGAAGGCATAATAACTGAGTTTCAGTGGGCTTCTGTCAAGGGTGGGTGGCGGCGGAGCGGCGTTGATCGAGACTTCCTGAAAATTTTGGTTTTAATAAACCCTTGAGGGGCCACTTTTGAAGGCTTTTAGCCTCTCCTCCCGTCTTTTTGAGAACTACCTCGGTTAAAAATCACTTTTATACCTAAATCTTCGTAATTTTTGCAATTTTTACTCTCCCCTGGACAGATTGACTAGTCAAGAAAATTTTTCATAATTTTCTCCACCTCATCCCCAGGATGGAAAAAAGTTTGTGAAGTGAAGGTTGCCGCTGGCCGAGCACCAGTGTTGGCGGAAGTCCCTAAAAATTGATATCTTTCGAAAAATCTCTTAGATAAGTTTCTGAGAAGAACAATACAGATATATCGGATCTTGATAACGCGAGCCGGACGTTCATGAGTCTCTAGTGGCCACTCTAGGGGTGTCAGACTTCTTAGAATTACTCACAAACGTCCGGGACCCGTCCGGTTTGCGTTATCGATGTGCTCCAAAAAATTTTTTAAAATAGAAATAGAGAAAAACTTCCCGAAAAGATCATTTTTGTGGCATAGAATGTCGAAGAAAGCGTGTAAGATGTTTCAAAACAATAAAAAATCTAGTAAAAACTGGTTTTTTTAGCCTTCTCTGTACACTTTCGTCTTTCTTCATATAGATTTAAAGCTCCCCCCTCCTTGGAAACTTGCAGAAAATTATGATTATTATTCGTTCCTCCCTTATGAAATATGTTTTTACTATAAGAAAACTTTTTTTCGTATTAAA
Organism: Caenorhabditis auriculariae; assembly: GCA_904845305.1. Taxonomy (NCBI): domain Eukaryota; kingdom Metazoa; phylum Nematoda; class Chromadorea; order Rhabditida; family Rhabditidae; genus Caenorhabditis; species Caenorhabditis auriculariae. The sequence goes on along the minus strand of CAJGYM010000014.1, from coordinate 677,394 downwards.
AAACCAGTAAAATTTGATTTTTCAACGGATCTTGTACACTTTTGACATTACTTTTCTAATTTTTCTGAATTTTTTTTTGCTTTTCCAAGGACTACTCAGTAAAAACTTTTGGAACATTCTATGACCTCAGATTTTTCACATAAAACCCACTCAAAGTATTGAAAGAAGGCAGCTGGATCAATGGCGATTTATTGATTGAGGAAAATTTGAAGGGTCCATCGGAACTGGGTCCAGGACTATTGAAACTGGAATAAAAACCCGTTACTGATCACATTCGTAAAGCCGATGGTCGCATTTGGAATGGCTCGAGAGAAAAACTGCGCCCGAATCAAAACGGTTTACGCCTAACGTAATAAAGCAAATGCTTTTCAAGGAATAGGCCCTCGAAACTTTGAGCCATTCCAAATGCGACCAGGATTTTTCAAAACCTAGCCATGTCGTCCATCGGACCTGGGACGGCTTGCGCAAACAACATACGATTCTGGGGGGCGTCTTGCGGCGGCTTGACTTCAACTTCCATGGCTTAATTTGAACGATCATTTTCTTGGACTTTTTGTGATAAAAATGCTTCAAAAACAGTCTTTTCATCCTCAAATGGCCAGGATAGTCCCTATAGGGGCCACTTAGGGTGAAAATTCCCCTCTAGGGACCACTTTATCTCCTGCAAACCTTTTAGGGGCCACTAAAGCTTCCGAACTTCGACCCTACAGCGTACATGCTAGGCGACTTGGCTAAAAACCTTAACCCTATGGGGACCGCCTAAACGTTTACCCCTAGAGGGACAACTTAGGGTGAAAATTCTCCTCTGGGGACCACTTTACCTTCAAGGGGCCACTAAAGCTTGAAAACGCAGACCCTATAGGGACCTGTTCGGCGATTCGGCTAGAAAACTTAACCCTAAGGGGATCACCTAAAATTGACCCCTATAGGGACCACTTAGGGTGAAAATCCCCCTCTGGGGACTACTTTACCTTTAAGGGGCCACTAAAGCTTGAAAACGCAGACCTTATAGAAGACATGTTAGGCGACTTGGCTAAAAACCTTAACCCTATGGGGACCGCCTAAACGTTTACCCCTAGAGGGACCTTTTAGGCTGAAAATTCCCCTCTAGGGATCACTTCACCTCCCCTAAGAGAGGCCACTAAACCTTGAAAACGCAGACCTTATAGAAGACATGTTAGGCGACTTGGCTAGAAACCTTAACCCTAAGGGGACCACCTAAAGTTTACCCCTAAAGGGAGCACTTTTTCGTCAGCTTAGTTTTTCTCCTAGCCCCCTATAGGGACCACTCTGGCGTTCCTAAGTGAAATTTCAGTTGTGAAGTTTAAAAATTAGAGCTCTTCTAATGCTAGGCTTTCACGCAAGGTTTTCAGAAAAATTATCCTTGGAGCGCATTTTCCGTATTTTCCAGCTGTGAATGTCCATCGAACCTACCCCAATGATCATACTGATACTGAGCCTGTCGCTCGAGCATATAATCGGCTAGGAGCAGAGTCGACTGCTCCAAGACGCTCATCAACGTGGAAGCGTGACCGACGCGTTTATCGGCGTCGAGTTGTTTCCAAACCGACGCCGCCTTGGACGATAGTAGTTGATCTCCAGATGAGCCCAGGGACTGAATTCCTTTCTTTTTCTTCGACTTGTATGGCTCAAAGCGTTGTGGTTATAGCCTGGCTTGAGATTGTTGGAAACGCTGGAGTGACCTCTATCGGGGTTAGGGAGGCAAGTAGGCCCTATAGTAGATGAAAAATGCTCTTTCAGGTCACTCTAGGGGTTTAGGGTCTAATTCCTTAGTTTGCCCCTCTAGTGGCGATTTTTACGAAATTCAATGCGTCCTGTAGGGGAAGGTGAAGTGGTCCCTAGAGGGGTGCCTTCAATTTACCCTTAGGGTTTTTATAGGGACCCCTCTAGCGTAAAGAAAAGGTTCTGACAGCATCTACAGGGGTATAATTGAAGTAATCCCTATAGGGGTTTGAGGTCTGACCTGTAAGATTGCCCTACTAGTGGCGATTTCTACAAGCATGAGTGGACTTTGTAGGGAAAGTTTGAGTGGTCCCTAGAGGGGAACCTTCAAAGGTCCCTAAGCTTGCCCCTATGAGGGTCACTCTGGCGTTTTTAATCGGAGAAAAGGTTCTGACAGCACCTAAAGGAGTATAATTCAAGTAATCCCTATAGGGGTTTGAGGTCTGACCTCTAAAATTGCCCTACTAGTGGCGATTTCTACAAGCATGAGTGGACTTTGTAGGGAAAGTTTGAGTGGTCCCTAGAGGGGAACCTTCAAAGGTCCCTAAGCTTGCCCCTATGAGGGTCACTGTGGCGTTTTTAATCGGAGAAAAGGTTCTGACAGCACCTAAAGGAGTATAATTCAAGTAATCCCTATAGGGGTTTGAGGTCTGACCTCTAAAATTGCCCTACTAGTGGCGATTTCTACAAGCATGAGTGGACTTTGTAGGGAAAGTTTGAGTGGTCCCTAGAGGGGAACCTTCAAAGGTCCCTAAGCTTGCCCCTATGAGGGTCACTCTGGCGTTTTTTTAATCGGAGAAAAAGGTTCTGACAGCACCTAAAGGAGTATAATTCAAGTAATCCCTATAGGGGTTTGAGGTCTGACCTCTAAAATTGCCCTACTAGTGGCGATTTCTACAAGCATGAGTGGACTTTGTAGGGAAAGTTTGAGTGGTCCCTAGAGGGGAACCTTCAAAGGTCCCTAAGCTTGCCCCTATGAGGGGTCACTGTGGCGTTTTTTTAATCGGAGAAAAGGTTCTGACAGCACCTAAAGGAGTATAATTCAAGTAATCCCTATAGGGGTTTGAGGTCTGACCTCTAAAAATTGCCCTACTAGTGGCGATTTCTACAAGCATGAGTGGACTTTGTAGGGAAAGTTTGAGTGGTCCCTAGAGGGGAACCTTCAAAGGTCCCTAAGCTTGCCCCTATGAGGGTCACTCTGGCGTTTTTAATCGGAGAAAAGGTTCTGACAGCACCTAAAGGAGTATAATTCAAGTAATCCCTATAGGGGTTTGAGGTCTGACCTCTAAAATTGCCCTACTAGTGGCGATTTCTACAAGCATGAGTGGACCCTGTAGGGGAAGGTGAAGGGGCCTCTAGAGGGGAACCTTCAAAGGTCCCTAAGCTTGCCCCTATGAGGGTCACTCTGGCGTTTTTAATCGGAGAAAAGGTTCTGACAGCACCTAAAGGAGTATAATTCAAGTAATCCCTATAGGGGTTTGAGGTCTGACCTCTAAAATTGCCCTACTAGTGGCGATTTGTACAAGCTTGAATGGACCCTGTAGGGGAAGGTGAAGGGGCCTCTAGAGGGGAACCTTAAAGGTCCTAATCTTGCCCCTATAGGGGCCACTCTGGCGTTCTTAAGCATCGGAGGAAGGTCTTGACACGAAAAATGTTGTCCAATCAGCAGAAAGCGCATTTTCTCAAGCCAGCCAATACCAATTGAGAAATTCATTTTTCCAGTGCGCCCGACGAAAAACTACTTGCGCGCGCCGGTGTTCTCTTTACAGACCTGGCGCCCTTTGAGCTACAAAAAAGCCTACTCCCGCAGTTTTACCTGGGTAAAGTTAGTAGCCCTCGTCTGCCGATTATTCCGATCATCAAGGACTTCAAACTGGCTCCGAGCCAAGTTCAAGACATCGGAACTGATTTGGACGGAGCCGGTAATATCGCCGCCGAATAATTGTCGGGCAATCGTGTCCCTGAAGCTCAGAAATTTATTGGAACAGATATTAAAATAAAAATTGAAGAAATCGCTGGGGATAATGCGCTCTAATGCTAACTTCTTCGAAAAAATTATTTTTTGGAAAATTTTTCAGTATTTGCGCTCTGTTGCTAATTTTTAAGAGAGAAGCAGGAGAAACTAGAAAAGTGGGCACTTAAGGAGATTCTTGAGCTGTTTTTTTTAGCTAAGCTCTCGAGAACTTCTTATTTGGCTCATTTCACGCGGCTATTTTTTTTGCCCCGTCAAGCTCATTTTCTATCCTGTTAGAGCATCCTGAAGCCTTTTTTTCGCGGCTATTTTTTCCTACTCAACCAAACCTCAACTGGCGGCTCATCATAGTGCTGATAGATTCAGCCGCGTCGCCACGTGCCACCGAATCTTTGATCTCGCCGACCCATTTATGGGTACAATTTGTCGTATTCGGCAAATCCCACTTCCCCGTTTGACAGTTACAGTACCGGTAGACGGTGCCTTGAAATTCAGATTCTTGAAATGATGCTTATTATTATCCCACCAACAACGGCTTCCGGGAAGGGACAGGGCAACTCGGTTTGCTGACAAGCCCTGGTTTTCGGGTACTCGATTCCTTGATATTTCTCCTTTTTGCAGTATCTCCGCTTCTCCAGGAGTGATGATGGGACATTTGGGCTAAAAATGAGAAATATTTGTCATTATTGAACTAAATTTCAGTGATTCCATTCATCCTTGACTTTTTGGACGCACTTGGAATGGCTCTAACGCCTGAAGATTCCTTCCTACTAGAAAGGCTATTTTACTTCGGAGTTGGGAATCCCTTGAAAAATTGGCTATAACACTCCTTGATCTACCATATAAGTATCCTGAAAGTCCCAACCTGCCCAACTTCCTAGTTTTTGAAAAAGACCTCTTAAAGTCAAAGAAAGTCATCAAAATCCAGATGAATAAGGCTATTTTGGAAATTTTTGAGCCTTTATTTCTAGAAAACTAGGAATTTCTACAGGTTGACACTTTCAGAATCTTCATTTGGTCTATCAATGAGCATTCTGACCGATTTAAAAAAAATTCTGAACCGCAAAAAGGAAAATCCCTCTCTTGTTGGGAGCTTGCTTCAACTCTTTCCGATGCCTTAAAGCGCAAGTCGTTTTGGTCCGGCGCACTCTTAAGCAACTGCCTCACAGCCATTCCAAATGTGACCAAATTCCTATTTTAAAATTTTCGAAAATTTTTAGCGCACTTTCTCAACAGAAGGGCGTGGCTTTCCATTACAACACTCAGATTTTCATTTTTTCAATCATTTTTCAAATTTTATAAAGTTTGAATCTAAAATTCTATTCTTTTTTCTCAAACTCATTTTTCAAAACCACAAAAATCTCAGACATCTCTCTTCAAGAAAAATATTGCCGTCCAATTCTCTCACCGTTCTGTTTGACCTTCCAATACATTTCTATTGACTTTCCCTCAACTTCTTCGGTTTTTTTTGTCCCTCAGATGTTTGATTTTGGAAAAAGGAAAGCAAACGGATCGATAAAAAAAGTAGCTCTGATGATTTGAATCGAAAAAAAAAAAATGTAAAATTGGAAAAAGAAGCTCAAAAGTCTATTATATATTTTTATAAGCCTAAAGATCTTTTTATCGTTTTAAAAGAGTAGAAGCTCAAAAGTCCCCCTAAAAAGCATCGACATATTATCAACATGAAGCCTTCAAATTTCAAAAATTTGGGGATCATCAACAATTTGATAAGCCTAAAGATCTCTTATCGATTTAAAAGAGTAGAAGCTCAAGAGTCTCCCCCACAAGCATCGACATAGTATCGATATGAAGCCTTCAAGTTTGAAAAACTTATTTTCCGTCAATATTTTAATAAGCCTGAAGATCTATTCTCAATTTTAAAGTTTCCAAAAATCCTTACTCGCTCGTCCCATTGACGGGATCAAAAATCAGCAAACTGTACACACAAATGACGCTCAAAAATGGGCGAAAAACGGGCATTTCATTGGGTTTTTTGGCCTGAAATTGGAAAAATGACAGAAAAAAGACTGCAAAACAAAAACAACCAGAAAAAAAAAATAACAAAAAAGGACGAAATTCGAGAATTTTCAAAATTTTCTCATAGAATTTCAACACGAAAAAAAATCAAATTTTTTTCCCGTGAGATTTTTGACAGCCTATTGCAGAAAAATATGGTCAAAACCGACTCGAATCAACAAAAATGACCCGAAAAACCCAAGTCGTAATCAAAAAACAACAAGGAAACCAGTTCAAAGTCGCCAAATTCGGCGAATTGTCCAGTTTTTTGCGGACCAAATTTGATGGAATCGATAAATAATCGCTTTTATTTGCTTTTCTGATTTTTCAGATTGAGTAAAAGCTTGCTTTTTTCATCTTTTAGGCTTCAAAACTCCAAAAAAAAGCTTATTTTCAGGTGAATCAATGAAAAACCACAGAAAGACCTATAAAATCGATGAAAAAAGGTTTGGATCTACTGGATTATTGCAAAACGGGCGACGAAACCCGATGACGAAAGCGTTTGGCGAGAGATCAGAGGATCGGAGAAGACAGAGAAAGTGGGCGGGGCCGGGGAGGACCGGTTTTCTCCTTCCTACTGGGGTCCGATCCAAATTGCGAGCGTTCGGCATTCGGCGGGGGGATGACTCACTTTTTATTGGGTTTTCGGCTTTTAAGCCAATTTTCTGAGGGTTTGAGGGGTGGAAAAAAAATACTGATGAAATTATTTATTATTGCTCAGGATAGCCTATTATAGCTGATTTCAAGCCGAGAGAAACTAAAGAATTCCTCAACATGTAGTTAAATTTCATATTCTTCAAAAAACTCTGATTTCTTCTTGAACCAAGATAATAGCTCTAGTTCAATTCAAAAAAATTTCATTTTTACATTTTTTTTTTCGAAAAAAAGGCCTAGACCATTTCGCACCAAAAATACCAGATATTGCTCATGTTAGCTCTTTATTTTTTTCACTCTTACACAATCTAGACACCTTAAAAAAATGGTCATTCAGAACTCTGTAAGACTCTAAAAAAGGTCTATACCTTGAAAAAAATACTAATGAGAAAAATATGTATTGCTCATGTTAGCTCAATATTTCTCAGTTGTATCGAAATGGTGATTCAAGGTTCTGGATCGACCTGAGGCTGTCTATGGCTCTATATGGACTGCGAAAACTTCTGAGTTCTAAAAAAAAAACCAGAATAAAATGTGTATTGCTCATGTTAGCTCATTATTTCTCATTCCTACACAACCTATACATCTTTAAATGATGATTCAGAACCAAAAACCATAGAAAATCACTAGTCACCTCATGGTTCCCTCAAAGATGATCCTCGTCGGCGGCGGCGGTGTGGGGGGAGCGGGTTGGGACTGGCGCTCGGGAGTGCTTCGGGAGCTCGGGACCGCCTGGCAGAGGACGTTCGCTTGGGCCGAACATGGCTGTTGGTCGTAGATGAGTCGGTTATCGGCGACGGCCAAAACAGCGCAGTCAGTTGCGCTCTGCCGCAAATTGTTGTCCGGTGGTCTGGAAAAGTTATAATTCTCAATTTTTGAGTAGATAGTGATTCTCCTATTGAATGAAAGGCCTGTGGAAGCTTCATTCGAGAAAGTCTACTAAAAAGGATCTCCAGAGTGGTCCCTATAGGGGCAATCTTAGAGGCTCTCGAAGATTCCCCTCAAGTGACCACTTTAACTAACCAGATAGAGGGAGCCTGAAACTTGCAGAAGTGGTCACTAGGGGGTTACTTTAAGCATTTCCATGAGAACAACTCAATAATCATTTTACCCCAATAGAACCCCTTCATGCCCCACTCTTGCAGAAGTGGTCACTCTAGGGCTAAATCCAAGAAAAAGTTTCAAAAAGGGACTGTTTCCCCCTTAAGGGACCACTCCAGAGTCCCTAAGAAGATAGAGAGAAGCTGAACCATTGAAAAACCTTTCATGGAACATTTTTAAGAAATTTATCGAGTTTTAATCAAAAATTCAAAGTAAAGCTTGAAAAACCAAGTTCTGTTCATAAACTTTTCAGAAGTTTGTTTTTTTCAGTTAAGTAAGCTTCCATAGCCTCTAGACAATCCAAACAACCGGTCAACAAAAAAAAACGCGGACGTTTTTAAACTGCGGAAAGGAAACCGGAGGTGAAAGGGCTTTAAAAGGCGAGCAAACACTAGAGAAAGGGGTCATTTGTGTCCTAAAAAGACGGCAAAAAGTCGGTTTTTCGAAGGTTTCGAAAGGAACTAGGGAGCTACAAAGTGGTCCCTCTAAGAACCATTTTACCTAAATTTGAAGGAGCGAATGTTGAAATTATTCATGTAACATTAAGAGGATGAAATTATGTGATTACAGTGAGATTGGGAAAGAGTAATACGGAATTATATTAGCCTAAAACTTCTTTTTATCGAAAGGCTATGATATCAAGTCTGAAAATTTCAGAAAAACAACAAAAATCATGAAAACCCTTTTCGATTTTCCAATTTCGAAACTCACAAATAACTAGGCGAAGACCCATCGGTCCAAACCGGCCCGGGACCATCCAAATTGAGGCCTATCCAATAGAGCGCACTTTCCTTGGTCCTACTCTTCAGTTGGATCGCCAGCTGATCGAACAACTGATTATCGATTCCAGTTATCAGTGTGCTGCCCTGGAAAAAATCTTGAATTTTCTTTGATTATTTTGGGATTTTTTTCTTTCATTCAACTGTTTTTTGATTATTTCTTCTGTTGAATATTCTTCGAGGCTCATTAATTCCTGCTTGAAAAAAAAAACTTTTCCTTGTCAAAACAGACCGAACGACATAAATTTTTCCAGACTACGCTCTCAAAAATTAATTTAAAAAAAGGACATTCACATTTAAAATTATTTAAATACTCAAAGTTCATCAGAAAAAGGGCCGAGCTTCTCAGGATCTTAAGAAAAAAAAATCGAAAATTTAGTGATACGAAATACAAGAGTAGTTCCTTAAGGGGTCTTACCTAGCTTTTTCCTGTTTTTATCACACCCCTAAAGTGATCACTTTGCTTCGAAAATGGACTTCAGCAACTAAAAATTGACATAAATGATAAAATTTGGAACTACTAGCGAGTTCAAAAGTAGTCACTTAAGAGCTCAAATCTAGCTTTGTGCTAATTTTTTCCTGGCATCCCTAAAGTTACCACTTGGCTCCAAGAATAGACATCAGCTGAACTGTCTTCGTTTTGAAAGTTTGTTGGATTATACAAATAAAAAAATTGATTTTACTAAAATCATGTATCTTGGTACTACTAGTGAGTTCGAAAGTAGTCACTTAAGGGCCCACAATGATTTTTCCCTGTTTTTTCCACATCCCTAAAGGGACCACTTGACTCTAGAAACGGTTTCGAGCCTATCTTCGTTTTGAAAATTTAACGAATTGTTAAAAAACTAAAATTTGACGAGGAATGAAAAAAATGCGTTATTAAAAATGAGTAAGAAAGTGGTCCCTTTAGGGCTCATACCTAGCTTTCCTATTTTTCTCAAATTGCTTAAGGGGTTACTTGAATTTAAAAATTGATCTCAGTAAGTGAAAAGTGACAGTAGAAGGAAACGTTAGTGAGTTAGGAAGTGGTCACTTAAGGGCTCATACCGGATTTTTTTTTAATCTCACACCCCTCAAGAGGCTACTTAGCTCCAGAAGCAGACTTCAACGGCTTAAAATTGACGAAAGGAGAAGAAAAAATTTGTAACTAAGAGTGAGTAAGAAAGTGGTCACTTAAGGGCCCATACCTAGCTTTCCTGGTTTTTCTCAAATTGCTTAAGGGGTTACTTGAATTTAAAAATTGATCTCAGTAAGTGAAAAGTGACAGTAGAAGGAAACGTTAGTGAGTTAGGAAGTGGTCACTTAAGGGCTCATACCGGATTTTTTTCACATCCCTAAAGAGAACACTTAGCTCTAGGAATGGGCTCTAGCGACTAAAAATTGACAGTAGAAGGAAATAAAATTTGTAACCAAGAGTGAGAAAGAAAGTGGTCACTTAAGGGCCCATACCTGGTTTTTTTCTTTTTTTTTGATTATGAAACTAAAAATTGACAAAAATGATAAAATGTGGTACTACTAGTGAGTTTGAAAGTAGTCTTTTAAGGGTACAAACCTACCATTTTTTGTTTTTCTCTCACCCCTTAAGAGGCCCTTCAGCTTAACAAATGAGCTTTGATGACTAAAAATCGACAAAAATGCCATTTTTGAAAATGAAATAACTCCCGATTAAAATACGTTTCATTAAAACCATAAAATCCTTCGAGATAATGATTTTCGATTTTTTATTTGTATATAAAACTAACCTTGGCACGACATTCAGCTACAGCCTCCTGATAATTTTTTCGTTTCTTTTTGTCGAAATTCGGCGAATAACACCGGCCGCTGTAGTAAAAGGCGCCGTTGTCGCAGGTTACTTGGCTTTCTAAATTCGAAAAATTTATTTTTTTTTTATTTTTATAAATTACCTGAGGTACACCGAAACCTGGTTTGAAGGAAAAGCTCCTGGGGGACCGGACACGGGGTATCGGCAAAGGTTTTTCTTCAGATCTCGAATTTGGCAGTAGGTCAGGCCTTGGCAACTGGAAGGAATGGGCTTGAAACTTGAATTTTGTAAAACCTACTTCAAAAAAATTCTTATTGTTAATTTCTAAGGTCTCTCTTAAGAGAAAAACTTAAAAAAATTTCGACAAAGAAATCGTTATTTTCTAGAAACTGAATAGCCTAGAAGCTTGAACTGCACTGAGAAATTCAGCGAAAAAGTAAAATTTGGACTTCAAAAAAAGGCGCCTAAACTTAGGAACGTCAGAGTGGTCCCTAGAGGAATCAGGAACAAAAAAATTCCCCCCTACAAGCTTTTGACATGAAAACAGTAATCGACAAGCATGTCCCCTAAAGGTACCACTTTTGCAAGCTTTAGTGGTCCCTAAAGGGAAGCTGAAGTGGTCCCTTCATGGGCTCCTAAGCTAGCCACTATAGTGTCCACTCTGGAGTTCCTAAGCAAAGTTGCTTCTAAATTTTCACGCAAAATTCAAATCTATCTCTGACTCTCCAAGATTTAGTTATCTTTCTCACTCTCTGACGGCTAATCCGACTTTCGCAAACTGACCTATAAAAAAACGTGTGGCAAGAAAAGGGGCGCGAAAATATGGAATTTAAATTTTTAAACAATTTATAGGCTTTTATTCAGCCTTCACGCTATGTAAAACCACAACGATTTTTGAAAATCCTTCTAAAAAATCCAAAAACCAACGCATTAGTCACAGTTTGAAGCGAATTCGCATTGGAGCACGTTTGCTGGCCGGAAACCTGCTGTTGACACGTGTAGCCCTCCTGAAATCCCAACACGTTACGCGACCGCGACGCGTTCAAAAATGCTTACGATGGCGCCAAAAGAGGCAAAATCTACAATAATCGTTTGGCCATTGGAACAGGCGTATTGGAAATCGACACCGGCGCAGGTATTTTCACTTCTTGATTTTTCATTGTCTGAAAAAATATTTTAATAGATTTTTCTCTTCCTACTTTCAAAGTATAACCCAAATGGCGCAGAACAAGTCTGCGCCTAACTGGGAAAATTTTTAGCGGCCATTATAAAGGCTCATCAAGGACTACTTGGAGAGGACACTAAAGTGGCCACTAAACCCACCTCTTCAGTGGCCGCTATTTTCCGTTTTAGTGGCCACTTCAGTAGTTTTTTATCCAGTATTCCTTCCAGTAACTCTGATAATTTTAAAACAAACAGATTGGACCAGTTATGTTGATCCATTGACCCCTAAAGCGGCTACTGAAACTTTTAGTGGTCTAGTAGTAGCACTTAGACTTCTATAGTGGCCACTAATTTTTAACCCCTTAAGTGGCCACTAATTTGACTACTATAGTGGCTACTAAAAATTTTCCCAGTACTTCTTGAACTATTTCCAGCCCTAACAACTTTAGAGTGGTCCCTATAGGAGCAACCTTGGAGGTCCTTGAAAGTTCTCCACTTGACCGCCCCTATAGGGACCACTGAAGTTTGAAAAAATGGCCCCTATAGGGACATGTTATTCGATTATTGAAATTAAAGACCACTATAGGGGCCACTAGAGCTTTAGGGACTGAAGGGTCAGACCCTTGTTCGAGTCCCCTATAGGGGCCACTAAAACTTAAAAATACCCTGTAGGGGAAGATAATTCGGTTCTAAGAGGGGCAACCTTAGGGGCCAGACTTTAAACCCCTATAGGGACCACCTGAATTTCACCTCTATAGAGGCTGATTATTCCCCTAACCCCTATAGGGACCACTTTGGCGTTTTTTAAGACTCACCATTTGGAAGTTCACAATAAACCCCGTTAAAACTAGTCGGACAAAGGCATTGGCCAACGTATTGGGGATCTAAAAACGTTATTTTTTTTTTCAATTTTTTGATTTTTCGCAGATACCTTCTTTCTTAACCTCCTTTTTGCAAACTACATATTTTTGATGGGTACAGAGATCGGTACGCCATTGACGGTAGTTGGTCTCCGCCTCCAAATTCACGCAGATTTCTGGAAAATTGAAGATTTTGTGAAGGGTTTTTTGAAAATTGATAAGAAAAAGACTTTCGTTGTTAAAAAAGAGACAATTCAGTGAAAAAAAAAAACAGAAAAAAACAGTAGGATAGGCACAAACCCTCAAATTTGAGGGATTTTGCAAAAATGTAGTTCAAAAACTGCCATGAAAAATAAAGTCCCAAAAAAATTTATTTTTCAAACCTAAGAATTTCAAAACTAGGATGTTTAATGAATTCTCTTGATTTTAAATGTCTTTTTGGCAGCATTTAATTTAGAATCAAATTTGAAAAAAAGAAGAAAGAAAAGAAAAGGAAAAAAATCAATTAAAAAAATCATTTTTTTAAAAAGGCGAATTCAACTTTCAATTTAAGAGTTGCGAAGCTTAACCTTTTTCACCCCAACCATTCAATTAAAATTTATTGTAAAGAATGTTTGAAATAATGAAAAAGAATTTATGTAACGATAAAAAAGATATGATAACATTTTTTTCATGTTTATTTCATTGGGGTTTGGAGCAACTTTCTCAAAAAAATTAACTTATATTCGGATATATTTCATTTCAATGGAAGTCATTTGAAACAAAAAATGATAAAGAAGAATGCTAAAAAAAAATGAAAAAAAGTGAAAAAAAAAAGAAAAAAAATTCGAGTATCGAATTGACCGTGGAGCGAGTTTAGTGCAGTAGGTTCAATTTTTTTTTCATTTGTCACCCGCTTTTCTTTATCTTTTCTTGTGACTATTTTCATGATAAGATTGATAAAACTACTAACCATTATAATTCAGATAAATATTCGGCTCAAACTGAGCCCAAAAGGTGTTGTCGACGCGGTAGGAGCCAGGAAACGACACCCAAACAGGCCGCGTTCCATTCATCACGGCGCGAATCGATGTCCAAATCCCATTTATCTCGTTCGTTTGTTGTACTGAACTGAGTATACGGTAATTTACAGTAGTCTACAGTACCTCCAGCCAGGGCGCCTTGAACATATCCCGCGTAAAACGTCTGGTCATCGGGATTTTCGATCGAAGCCAAAGTTGAGCCCTTTTTGGAGCAGAAGTCGGCCGCCTGGATAATTGTACGTTTTATTTTCTTTTTTTGATTTGAAAATTACTTCAAGCCAACTTCTGGGCGTTAAATCGTAAGAATAACAGTAACCCATGTGGAATATTTCGCCCGGTTTGCAATTTGTAACCGCGGGAAGAACTGAAAATTCATTTTTTTTTTCAAATTTTTAAAATTTCAAAAAATTACCGCTGGAAACGATGCAGGTTCCGCCATTCTGACATACTTGCTCGAGACAATCGGTCGATTTTTGATTCTTGAAAAAAATGTTTTTGAAATTGATTATTTTAGATTTAAAAATAAATGAGAAACTTTGATCTTCATTGGAGTATTTTTGTACTTTTTTTGCTAATTTTTTAAAGCTTGAAATCTTCATTTTATGGACTTGAAAAGTGAGTTTTTCTAAAAAAATGGGGTGATGATTAAATATATTAATATTTTTTCTACAGAGAAAAAAAAATTGACTTTCTGGAATTTAGGGTTCTTCAAGCTTCTGAACATTTTTTTAGATTCTATTTTGGCAATTAATAATTTTATTTTTTTGAAAAACTTGTTTCGTTAAAAAAAGTAGGTGGATTTTTTTCAACGTTGATTATGCTATAGAAAACGCAAAAAAAGTTTATATATTATGAAATTTAAGGTTTTTTTGGAGCGTTTTGAGCTTTTTCCTGTATTTTTTTTGAGTTTTATGATTTTTAAATTTGAATTAAAAAGACAAAATGACGTCATTCAACATACTTTTTGAAAAACATTTGTTTATTATCTTTGTCACTTCAGGGCTCACTTTAAGTTTCAATTTTTCCATAAATTTTATTTTTGTAAATTAATATCAAAAAAATAACGAAAATGAATACAAATTTCAAATGTAGAAATAATTCAAAATGACGTCATTCAACGCACTTTTTTTCGAAAAATCGTACAAAAGACGTGAAAAAAATCTTTTTTTCACTTAAAGGCTCACTTCCATCGTATGAAATTCGATTAAATACAAACCTTCACTCAAATATAACAATAAAAAAGTAAGATCTGGAGCGTTCGTTGAAGCATAAGGAGAGCCTGAAAAGAAGGAAATGTCGTGGGGGGAGCGGTTTATTTTGAAAAACGCATGGGAAACGTCAGGAAAACATCAAAAATGATCTGTATATACATATAGTTTCTTGAAGTTCATCGGAATTTCGGGAAGAACGCTCATTTTTTTCAAAAAAATTAACTGATTTTCTAAACATGTACGGTTTTTTTCTGGAATTCATAGCACTGATTTTCAAGTTTGACTCGATAAAATTTGAGAGAATAGAGGCTGGAGTTTAAACGAGAAAAAGGCAGCATTTGGAATGGATAACTTATTGATTTGTGTCATAAAGAATTAGATAAGTAAATCTTCTGGTTTTTACTGTTTTTTTCTAAGACTTAAAAAAACTATTTCCGATATTACCTTTAATAAAAATATCTTAGTGAAGCGAGGATAAAAATTTAAAGGAGGAAAGGCGGCGTTTGGAATGGCTTACTTCATACAAAAAATTGGATCAATGAAATATTTTGCTCACTGTTTTTCCGGACTCATACTTTTTGTTTTAGGCCTTGATAAAAATTGAGCCGAAAGAAAGATTCTAATTTAAACGAGAAAATTTCCGCGTTTGGAGTGGCTGGCTTTTTGATTTTGTTCATGAAAAAAAAAATTGAAATAACCAAAATTCCTGTTTTTTATGGCTTTTTCTGGGACTCATAGGCACTGGTTTCTCATTTTGACCTTGATATAAAATTAAGCTTGAAAAAACAGTACGAATTTCGATTAACAATCCCAAAAAATAAGTTATTGGGGACACACATTTTAACGAAAAAAGGTCCGCGTTTGGAATGGCTGACTTTCTAATAATAATAATTTATTTATTTACAGACAAAAAAAGGGATTTTTTGTAGGATTTATGAAGAAACCCCTCAAAACAGGGCGGAAAATCACTTCTCTGTGACTTTTTGATTTTTTTTTCATTTCCAAAGATAAATGATCAAAGTTAGATGAGGTACTTGTAAGCGGGGTAATTCAAATTTTCAAGCTTAAATTTCGAAAAAGCAAGGATTGGAATAAATATAAAAAATCAAAAATCGATAATCAGTTGGAAAAAGACGGAAGATTTTTGTTAGACGGCGGAAAATTACGAGTGCTCGTCGGCTCAAGTGGCTCCAACTGGGTGGGGCGCTCGTTTTTCGCCGCCTTTTTTTGTTTGAGAACATCACTTGATTAGAGTTTGACGTTCGTAGGAACGCCAGAGTGGTCCCTATAGGGGCTCTCGAATGTGCCCCTCTAGGGATCACTTTACCTACACTTATAAGAACACTGGAGCTTGCAAAAGTGGCCCCTAGAGGGAACATCGATTATTGTTATGAAATAGATGAAATCATTATTTCCATGCGAAAAAATCGACAAATTATCTTTATTTAATAAAAATATCGCAGGGGTTGTTACGAAGAATATGTTCCCCTATATCTTCTCGTTATTATAGGGGTTGTAGAAGTCGAGATTCGGCCGAAGACTTTATTTCGTGGCGCACGATAGCGGTGCCAGAGTGATGTTGTGATGAAAGTTGGGGCGAACGCCCTCAGGCGTCCGTCCCTCAAGAGCTCACTGTTCACTGAACACAATGGGATAGATATAATCATTACATCCTCTCCGATTACGCAAGGTGCTTCGTCTCCGAAGCAAAAAACAAAATGAGTATATAAAGAGAGAGAGAGATGAAAAAGAAAAATTAAGAAGAGTCTTAGAAGAGAAGCGAGAAAGTTGAAAAGTAGCAAAGGTACTTAACATTTTTGTACTAATGGTAAAAATCTAGAAGAGGACTAGCACATCCCTCCGTTCGCTGCAAGTCTCGTCCCGAGACTTCATTGAAATAAGAGAATGGTTGTACAAATGAACATGCGAAACCAAGTCAGATGGATTATGCCGGATTCTGGCGTGACGAATTTTCTCAACAACTAAAATTACTAATTAAGATTCAAACACAATGACAGAACGATGAAAGATGAATAATCTTCAAAACCTAGCTCAGTTTACACTATTTACGCAATAATCAGTACCGAGCTTAATCAGCCAATGAGATAGATATAAAAGGAAGTGAAGTTATAGTCAATGTTTCCCGACTTGAAAGGCGAAGGAGGCGGGGCAAGGGGCGGGACGCGTAGCGTGTGCGTTGGCGGTTCTTGGCACGAGTTAAATTCAATTGTCGCCGACTATTTAAAAAGCTCGGCAACCGCTCTTTTTCAATGTTTTCTATTATTTTTTGATGCACACATGAACATAATCAATAAATAATTGAAAAAGGAATGAAAAAAGCGAAAAACGGGTTTTTCAAAAAGTAGATGGCGGTTGAATTGAACACGTGCCAAGAACCGCGAACGCACACGCTACGCGTACCGCCTCCTGCCCCGCCTCCTTCGCCTTTCAAGTCGGGAAACATTGACTATAAAAATTTTGATAATTGGGCGGCAGAAACAATGACGTAGATTTAGAAAAAATTCTCAAGAGTTTCACTACTCTCACAATTTTGCTCCTCGCATCCGATGAGTACAATAATAATAATAGTTCAATTACCAATATTCAAGGAAGCTCAATATAATTCAAAATTTTCCTTGAAATTGCCTCACAAGTTCTGCTTCATCTGGTGCTCACGTCCTTTCCTTCTAGTATTCTGCCTCGCTGGTACCCGAACACGATAATACGGAAGCTACTATTCGTAGAAGCGGTAAAAGTAATTCATCATCCGGATTCTGTCGTAGTTGGAATATGGGGAATGACAGGAATTCGCCTTCCACAAGATGGAACATGGTGGAAGTTCCCGGGACCTCCATGTTACGTAGAAGATGTTCATCTACATCTTCTCGTTATTGTAAAAGGCGAGATTCGGCAGAAGACCTTATTTCGTGGCGCACGCTAGCAGTGCGCCATGCCAGAGTGATGTTGTAATAAAAGCTGGGACGAACGCCTGGTTCGTCCCTCAAGAGCAAAAGTTCACTTTACACAATGGGATAGAAATAACCATTACAAATATTGAAATCTGAATAAAAAAAAATAAAAAGACCCTATAAGGACCACTTGGGTTTTTGGGCTACAGGGGTCGAAACCTAAACCCTCCATAGGGACCGCCTTAGTTTGACCCCTATATGGGTTCTTTTCCCTCAAAGGACTACTCTGGTGTTCCTAAGCTGTACTTGAATAACTCACTAAATTTTCAAAAAAAAAATTTGGAAAAACCGTCAAAAATAAGCTTTCTAACGGGATCAAAATTAATTTATCTGTGAGGAATTATGAGGTTGAAACATAAAATTTCTTCTTTTTTTTTATCTACAGGTAAAAATTTCAAGCTTGTGGGTGTCATTTTTCAAAAAAATCCATAATATTCTACATGATTAACACGAAAAAAGAACGAAAACAGCTCAAGGAATTTGCTTTATGTCTTATTTTAATATCTCGGCTTTTTGAATAATTCTGACTCGACTTGATGGCTTGAAAGTAGCTTTTGAACACAAAGGAAAGTTCCAGGAAAGAGAAAATCGGGAAAATTAGAACGAGGATGAGTCATGAAAGAAAGAGAATGGGATATATTGACCGCGTAAATCCTGCCCTTTTCCGACTTGATCTTGATCTTATCAGCCGGTTCAGCGGTAGGTGAACAATCGGTTCAATTTGGATACTTCTCTGGCGAAACCTGATGAAGTTGGATTTTTAGAAAAAAAAATTATGCAGAAAACTATTACAAAATGGAGAAAATTAGACATGAAGATCGAATTTGGTCATCTCCTGGACTCAGCAAGTTACCAAATAAAGCCAAATTTGTGAGGTTAGCTTTTCAGGAAAAATTTGTGTAGAAAAGCATGAAAAAGTGGAGAAAGTTAGACAGGCAGATCACTTTTGGTATTCTCCTAGACTTGAACTTGGGTAGTTGGACCGATAGAGGAGCCTTTAACCGTCTGAGCTATTTACCAAGTCGCCAAATGAAGCCAAATTTGTGAGGTTAGATTTTCGAAAAGGAGTTCTGTCGAGAAAAGAATGAAGAAGTGCAGAAAATTAGGCATGCAGATCGGAGTTGATCATCTCCTGGACTCGAACTTGGATCATTGCATTGATAGACGAGCCTTCAACCATCTGAGCTATCTACCATTTCACCAAGGCTCAGGGTAGCTAGAACGGTCTCTACAGAAGCAACCTTAGGAAGCTTTAAAAGCTTTGTAATCAAACAGAAATGTTTATTATCAAGCCCACATTTCATTTAACTGTTTGAAATATAAATCACGATCAGATTCCTCGGAGATCTTGACTTTCCCCGTTTTTCGATTGCCAGTTAGTTTTTTCATCGTTTCTTGTCTCCAACAAGGTACGGATAAGATAATCGTGGGCACGAGATATATTGGACTGCTGAAAATTTAGGTATTGAGGATTAAATCCGGAAAAATTAAGTTGCAAACGCGAAAAGTGCACAAATTAGACAGCAGAAGCGTAACTCGTTTCTGGTCGGGTGCAGTCATTTCAAATGCGACCAGAGCTTGTAGGTTTTCATTAGAACATTTGACAATAGAAAGGTTGAAAACTAAGTTCATCCTGTTTTTCTAAAGCTTTTCTGCCGAATTTGGAATGGTTACTTGACTCGCAGCGCGTAACTCGTTTCTGGTCGGGTGCAGCCATCCCAAACGCGGCCAAAGATTGGGGACTTGTGATATGATTCAAGTTGTTAAGAGTAGCGTAAAAAATTGAATTTTTCTTGTTCTTTTCCCATAACTTTTTAGTCGCATTTGGAACGGTAAATTGACTCGCAGCGCGTAACTCGTTTCTGGTCGGGTGCAGCCGTTCCAAATGCGGCCAAAGATTGTGGACGTGCAATACTCCGAGTCGTTAACAGTAGCGTCAAAAACTTAATTCTTCTTTTTTAAAAGCCTTTTGGTCGCATTTGGAATGGCTTCTTGCGCGTAACTCGTTTCTAGTCGGGTGCCATTGCGGATAACTCACCTGACCAGTATCATTTCCATTACGAACATCAGAAAAGTCGAATACTGAGTATTTTCCAACCAAAACATAAGATAAGTCAGACCGGTATAAATTATTGAGACTAGGAAGAAAACGATAACAAAATTGAATAAAACCTGAATTTTCAAAAAAATATACGACCAATTTTTTTCTCCAATGAACCTTCATAGACCTGGCATTCTCGATAGCCTGAAATCTCAGAGCCAGGGTATAATCGGTACAAAAACGGGCTTCAAGCCGCTTCTTTTCGGACCAGTTGTAACGCCACAAGTAGCCGTAGAGCTGAAGTTGAAAAGTGATCGATTCATAGAGAAATTTGTTAAAACTTACGCCAAGAATAATAAAACCGGAAACTAGTAGAACAATCAGGCCGTGGGCGACGTTGGACGTAGAATAGAAGGATTTCCAAACATTGAAAAAGGACAAAACTTGAGTGACAAGAAGGAGACATGTTGAGATTGTCGTTTTCGTGTACTTTTCGTAGTTTCTGGACAAGATTCATTGTCAAAAAAGTATTTGAAAACTGGAAAAGAGAGAAGGAAATCTTGAGTGGTCACTTGAGTGAGAAAGAAGTTAGGGATGTTGAAAAAAAGAAAATGAAAAACTCTTAAGGGGCCACTCCCCAAGTTTAAATGACTAACTAGAGCGTAGATCTCTGATTTTTGAATTTTTAAAAGGATTTTACGTCCGTTTTGAAGTCACTTGGACACTTGTTAATCAATATATTCCCTCAAGTGGCCGCTTGAATCACCCTCACTGAATCTTCGGACGCGCTCCGGCCGTTTCTGAGAGTTTCTAGTGACCACTTTAGGGGTGTCAGAACTCTTAAAGGATCCCTAGAAATGCTCAAAAATTGGTAACGCGAAACGGACGTGCTCCAGACGTTTCAGAGAATCTCTAGTGACCACTTTAGGGGTGTCTGAACTCTTAAAGGATCCCTAGAATTTCTCAGAAACGTCCAGGACTTTTTCGGAGGTCTCATTCCCACTCAAATTGAAAAAGTTCGCTAGAGCGCACTTACCTGATCCAAAACGTTGCAAAACACCTCTCGATGATAATATTAGTAACGGTAGCGCCGATAGCCGAGAAAAAGTACCAACGAAAAAACGCGGCCAATAAAAATGGGATACTTTGAATATTTATTTGAACTTTTGGCATCAGATTCTGATCGGTAGTTAGTACATGCTTGTATTGAACTCCGGGTTCTGAAAAATTTTCAAAAAAACCTTTTGAAATTAAATTTCCCCTCACCTCCAACGTAGATCCATCCCTTTTCATAAGGAAAGTATAAAATCCTCGATAATGCGAACAGAAAGTAAGAAAGAAAATTGAAAATTAAGATACGGGTCATATTTATATGAAAAGCTCGGACTTTTAGAGCCAAATGGCATACGTAAATCGTGATTATTGTCGATATTATAGTGATAATCACTTCGACCAGTAGGTACAGCCAAATGAAGGAAGGATCGGCTTCCTGGTTGTTGAGAATGAAAAATGGCATCCATGCCGATTTCCCGCATAGAATTATGTTCATTTCTGGAACTGGAAAATGGAAAATGGAGTACGCAAGGAAAAAAAAATCTAGAGAAGGATTTTTGCGCTTTTTTGAGAATAGTCCTTTCATCGCCAGCTTTTGACTACCCTTTGAACATGAATAAAATAATCAAGAAGCAAAAAAAAAACGTGTGGAAATTGCAAGAAACGTCATTTTTGAAAATAGTCTATTCCTGATAATTTTTGCATTTTTTAAATGTCTACCACTGGTCTGAAATCATTGACTGTAGAAAAAAATGAATTTTTGAAAAACTACTTGGAATAATTTTTTTGAAACGAAAAGAGGATCGAAAAAAATGGTTTTTTTAGTTTTTGAATTTTTTTACTAAAAAAACTCAATTTTTTTGGTAATGATTAAAAAAATCTGATTTTTTTCCCTAGGATATTTCTGGAAAAATTTGGTTCAGTTTCAAAAATATATCCCCAATCTGTTCCCCTAGACTTTCCTAGATATTATTTCTCCATGAATAACTTCTATCTGCAAAAAATGAATCAAATAAACGCCAAAAATCAATCGAATTACTCCTTATGCAATAAACGTACATGTAAGAGTTTGAAAAAAGACGAGGAAAAAAAAATGGAAAATCAAGTTTCCTAGTGGAAAGTCTAGCGAACCACCTGCAGTTCTAGGAAATGGAACTAGGTTGCTAATTGTCTTGGAAAGTCGAAGATCGGAATTTTCACCTATTTTTTGCGTAGAAAATTGAATTTTCTTCTTTAGATAGGCTCTGGTAGCACTTTGAATGACTCGCAGTTTGATTTTTTGAATTTTGATGATCAATCGCGTAAGTCGTTTTGGGTCGGTTGCGTTTCAAAAAATCCCGCAACGCATATTGATCCATTCCCTGTGCGACCATAGGCTTCTCAGATTTTTCTCAAATCAGTTATGCTCTTTCCAAACTCGAAATTAAATTCAGAAAAAGTGGAATTGAAGTTTAAAATACTTGAAAATTTTCATTCCAAGGTGAAATTAATCACCTGCCTTTTTTCATCTAGGAAGTGAAAAAAAGGAGATTATATATTCTACGTCATTATAAAATGTTATTCTCACCTGGGACATTAAAGGGAACACAGAATAATGTTCATTCGGAAGTTTTAAAATGAAGAAAAGCTGTTTTGGAACGCAAAAAGTTGTGTTTTTTAATCGAAAGTTAGAAATTTTGAGTCGAACTTCACGATTTCTTCTCTAATTAGGGGGTTAAGGAGGATAAAGGTAGATAATTGGGCTGTTCTTTTGAGAAATGATTCTAAGACCTTTGCGATCTTTGAGTGTTTCCTGACTTTTAAAATTTCCAAAATGATGTCAGGAGTTGAACCTTGGTATCATTTTTGACGGTCCATGATCTTAGCCACTACACCAGAGGCTTACAGTTTTTTTGAGCTGCTCAACTTGGAGAGGAACCGAACCGTGGTCATTATTTTAACGAACTAAGATCTTAGACACTAGACCAACCTTTATAATTTTTTTCGAGCTCCCTAATTCATAGAGGAACCGAACCTTGGTCCTGGAAATGACAATCCAATATCTTAGCTAGTACACCAGTTGCCTAAAGGCTTCTTGACCTGCTTAACTCAAGGAGGAACTGAACTTTTGTCCTAATTTTAACAATCCAAGGCTTTAGCCACTACACCAAAAGTCTAAATTTTTTGAGCTGCTTAACTCAAGGAGGAACTGAACTTTTGTCCTAATTTTAACAATCCAAGGCTTTAGCCAGTACACCAATTGCCTAAGAGCTTCTTGACCTGTTTAACTCAGAGAGGAACCGAACCTTGGTCCTGGATTTGACAATCGCAGTTTCTAGCCACTACACCAAGTACCTAAAGTTTTTTTGTGGTCCTCAGCTCAAAAAGGAATCGAACCTTGATAGTAATTTTAGCGAACTAAGATCTTAGCCAATACACCAAAGAACTTTAACTGGTTGATCTTCATTATGACATGATTTCTGCTTTATCGAATTTTATCTGCAAAAACGCCAGAAGGATCCGAACCTTGGTCATCTATTCTAAAATTTTTAGCCCCTTTAGCATCATGGAGACTCACTTTATTTCCTTTTTTGCTTCTCTGAACCCAGTTTCGAGCTTTTTTAGCCATCCTTTCTTTCTTTGTTGTCTTTCCGGCTTCTCTGAACTAAAATTTCCTACTTTTATGTGAAACCAAATGAAAACAAGGTAAGTAGGCGGAACCTTAAAGAAAAAGTCGGCAAAATAACTTCGAAAAGTTGGCGCTAATGAATTGCTCAACGGGGATTTGTCACTTCCCCAAACCAGAAAAGACAGATGTTTATCCCATGTTGCCTCATGAGGGCCTGAAAAGCTCGAAAAAATCAAATTCTCTTTTCGAAACATGAATTTGTTTCTCTGGAACTCGACCTCGATTTTCGTCCCATTCTTCATTATCAATGACCCCTGCACTAATCTCACTTTTTGGGTTCTTCTTATTTTTGAGCTGATAATAGAAATTTCTTCGGTTGTTATGATTGTTTTATTCTGCCGATTAGCCTACAAAATCCAAGCTTTTCATGTGAATATGACCAGGCTCGTTATTTTCTACTATTCCATTTGGTTTGTCTATTTATTGGCGAGGATTTTGGAGTTTCCTTATGAGAAAGGGTGGCTCTTGATTTCAGGTATGTTTAATAATTTTTTGAAGCTTAACTGGATCGATATAAGAAATCAAAAAAAGTGAAGAAAAATATTTTTCTCGAGACGTTTTTTTGGAATTTTCTGAAAGACCTGAAGTAAAAATTAGACAGAATTCGAAGTTATGAGAAGAATCATCATTTTTTGACCTTTTTCATATATTTTTCATTCATAATCTTGCAATTTTCAACTTTTCTAGAAAATTTTCCTAACTTACATAGTTGTACTCCTGTGTCAAACATTTTTGGATGTTTCCTTGCGCAAGTAGTTTCTGGTCGGGCGCATCTCAAAGCGAAGATTTTGGAGTCGGTACATTTCATAACTTACATGGTTGTACTCATGTGTCAAACACTTTCGGATGCTCTCTCGCGCAAGTAGTTTCTGGTCGGGCGCATCTCGAAGCATAGATTTTTAGTAATTTCAAAAGACAACGTCAGAAGAAATTGAATAGAAAAATTTATTTTCTTCAAAGAATTTTTTTATCAAGTTCTATCACGGAATTTTTTTCTCATTAGCCTGTTAATTTTAATTTCAAAAATCAAAAAAATAAAAAAACCAACTTTTTTTCCTGAAAAAAATTCGGTTTTCAAAAAAAGCTTTACGAACACTGTCCAAACCAATATATAAATCAAAAAAATCCTGGTTCGAAATTTAAAAAAATTGTTTCAGAAGACAGAAAAAGATCACTATATGAATATAATGACCAAAAATGTATCCCTAATGCCGGTGGTCCATATAAATCAACAAACTTTACCATTTTTTGTCGCCGTTTTTTGTCGTTGGTATTATTATTTAATGATGCTGTCAATGATGCCGGCGATCATAGCAGAACGGTGTTTCGCGACTTTTTGGATCAAGTTTGTCTTTTTTAGGATTTGGGAAGAAATAGCCGTGGGTCTTGTATGCTCTGTTGCTAATCGATGGGCTCAAAAATAAACTCTATTTGGCTTTTTTTTTTTTTGAAGAAAGCCTTTGTATGTATCCAGATGACTATTTTTTCATGAAATTGGCCTCTGAGCTCGAGAAATTCAATTTTACAAGCTAAAATTATGAATTACAGGGCTTATTTTACAGAAACCGGGGCAAAATTTCAACCTAAAAACCTCTGGAAATTTTTTCAGCCCGAAAAAACGGGTCAACGAGGTCACTTTCTAGAAATTAGCCTTGGAGCGCAAAAGTTTAAATCTAAGCGGCTGTTTTTTTCCCAACCATCTTTATTCATTTTGAAAGACAAGGAAGTCGCCTTTTTCTTTCATAGAACTAATTAAGGGACTACGAAAAGCAGAAAAAGACGGCGGTTCCAATATTTCTACTATCTTTGTGCAATATTCTCGCCTTGACGGGTGTCATTTGGAACATGGTTCATTGTATAGATGTTCCAGCTCTTATTGTTGCCATGCTGGTTGGAGCGTCGGTTACGACGGCTGTTAGTTGATTTTGACCACTATGAGGAGAATTGTTGGTTGGAAAACCGCATTTGTAATGTCTTATGGCTCTTCGAGTGGATGATACCACGGCCGCATTTGGAATGGCTTTTTTGAAGTTACTTTGTGATATACAAAAAATATAACTGTGGGAACTTCAAGAAAGTCATTCCAAATGCGGCATTCGGACGGTAGAAATTATCTGGATATAATGGAGTATGACCCATCGAATTGAAGATCCCACGGCCGCATTTGGAATGGCTTTTTTGAAGCTATTTTTTGATATTCAAAGAATAATGCTGCGGAAACTTCAGGAGAGCCATTCCAAATGCGGCGTCTGGACGGTAGAAATTATCTGACAACACACAAATTTTTTTTTTGATTTATATAGGTCGCACGAGGAATGGCTCAAGGCAGAACATTTATTCGGAAGGTCATTCCGAACTGAAAAAACTCGAGTTTATTTTTTATTTTTCCCATAACTTTATTTTTAAAGTCTTCTGGAAAGTCTTTTCTCACTGTCTTTCTTATTGATTCCAGCCAATTTTAAGGTGTACGTCTTCATCTGGAAGTACAATCACAACCTGAGCAAAAAATCTAGGCGGCACAAGGTCCAATTTCGTTGATTATAGTTTACCTATCAGGTTTCAAGCCAAAGAAAAACGCCAGGTCCATGCAGGTGCTCTGAAAATTTAATTAATTTTTTTAAATTTTCTTTTTGAAGGTCTTATTCAACAATTTGTTGGTTTTTGGGTCAATTTTAACGTTGTGCCTTTTCCTGATCGTATTATTAATATTCGACATTCTTCCGGCTCAAAGAATTATTTATTTTTTCTTCGAGATGATTGTACTCGGGTGAGTTCGTGAGGAAAAAATAGCCTTCAAATTGCTTGAGCATTTGCGCTCCAATGCGAATTTTCTAACTGTATAGTCTGTTCAGATTTTAAATTTCAAGTTCTCGCTCAAGCTCCGCCCCTAATTGCGCGATAAACCAATCAGAGAGCAAGCCATCCACAGAGCATTTTCGAATGACGTCATTTTAATTGACTTTTCGATTCGAATGACGTCATTCTACTTGTCTTTTCGATTCGAATGACGTCATTCTACTTGACATTCAAAAACTGAACGTACTCTAGTTGAACGGAATGTTTTCCCCAACTTTCTGACGATTTCTAACCGTTTTCCTTCCAGAAATCCACTTTATCTCGTCCCAACTTTAGTTTTATCGGTACCCGTTTGGAGAGAGGAAACGGTGAATAGACTATCTTTTTTGAAAGTCAGAAAAAATCCGACGACCCCAAAAATATCTATACATCATGGCGGAGATCACCACTTTCAACAGTTGAAAGAAGTCTGGTGATGTGCAACCGACTTTGAAACGACTTGCGCCGGCTCACAAATTTTGTACATAACCAACCTTTTTTTTGTACATTATAATATCTTCTCACTGGAAATAACTCCAGTGGCCACTTAAGAGGTTCCTCAAGGACCACTGGGAGAGGAAGCTGAAGGGGCTTTAAAAAACCAGCATCCAGTATTGTAGTTTTTAGTGGTCCAGTGGTTCAACGGAGACTTCTAAAGAGGCCACTAAATTTCAGTCTATTAAGTGGTCACTAATTCGACTACTAAAGTGGCCACTAAACTAAAACTGAAAAACCCTTAAGTGGCCACTAAACATTTTCCCAGTTAAAAACCCCGCCGAAAGCTTCTGTTATTTCAAGATTGTCGATTATTTCACGGTTATTTGTAAAAAAATCTTTATTGGTGTCATTTTTTAAAATAAACTGCCACAGACTGTGATTTCATGGCCGCATTTGGAATGGGTCTGATCTTAAGATTTTCGAAGTCTTTCATTATTTCTCAAAGTGTTTCTTTTTGCAGCTCCCTTGTTAATGGAAATATATTAACTTTTTCCGATTTTTTTTCTGAATTGCTATTCTTTCTCTTTTTCTAGGTTCTATCATATACTTTTTTTAATGAATGTTTTGAAAATGTTAAAAAAATGATATCCGAAATAAATCCAATTACTTACTCTGCAATAAAAATATTCAAAAGCGGAAAACGAAACGGAGTAAACAGCAAAAAAAAAAAAAGATGTTTCTCATTTTTAAAACTCTACTGAAACACCTGCGATACTAAAAAAAGAGATATGCCGCTGTTTTTGAATGAAAGGTCGAAGATCAAAATTCACTTTTTGAGGCCTTTTCATACTCCATTCTCTACAATTTGAAGCCTTCCGATCGCGTTTGGAACTATTCGAAGCGTTGCGGTCGCGTAGCGTCTCTTACTTTAAAGTCGTTTCAAGTCGGGCGCACTTGGAAGCTTCGTGAGCCTTTTTTGTACGAGAAAATATAAGAGTACAGAAATGTGGAACTTGCTATTTTTTCGTTTTAGCCAACCTCGGCATTTTTTTGACATATTTTTTCCGTAATGTGTAGTGTGTCGTGTGCATACACTGCGGCGCTCCCGCACACGCCGTGTTCAAAGTAATTTTCGAGAATTTCAAATATATTTTGAATTTCACGGAATTGCTTTGAACACAAAATGGGCTTTAAAAAAAATGAAACTGGAAAAATGCGATTTTTTAAAGATTCGTCTCATGACCCATTGAACATGCGCCTTTAATATTCCCTCTTGTTTACGCTCAAATGGGAACGGCAAAGGTTTTGACTCCACCCCCTTCATTTTTTTTTGTTTTGAATCTTCTTCCCTTAACGAATACGCCTTGCGACCCATCTACAAAAAGTGAGATGAGATTTTTGAAAAATTTCAAAAAAGTCCGAAGGTTTTTAAGCCATTTAGGAAACACTCAAGTATTTTTTGCTTCTTTTTAGTGTTCCTTCCATTTTATAGACTTTTCCAAAACACGTCAAAAATCGCTGAGTCACTTTTTTTACTTGTGAAAGTTGAAAAAAGTTTCCCGTCATCAATATAACTCAGTGTTTTTGAAAAGCAAAGTACTAGACGCCTAATTGAAGGGATGG
The DNA here is from genome assembly GCA_904845305.1 of Caenorhabditis auriculariae. Taxonomy (NCBI): domain Eukaryota; kingdom Metazoa; phylum Nematoda; class Chromadorea; order Rhabditida; family Rhabditidae; genus Caenorhabditis; species Caenorhabditis auriculariae. The sequence goes on along the minus strand of CAJGYM010000014.1, from coordinate 649,483 downwards.
TTGGAATATTCACAGCGTGATTCAATTTCGAAGTAACGTTTTTTTATTCCAAGTACTCAATTTTAAAGTTTATAGGGAAGAAGGGAAAACAGACTGATAGATTGAAAATCAGGCAGAAACTCCGGGTGGAGCTGAACTTTGGACCTTCTTTCACGTGCATAAATCTAACTAAGGAACATTTTTTACCCCCCGGTTGAAATTTTGCTGAAACTTTGTTGAAGTGCATTTTAAGACCCCTTGATTCCAGAACAGAAAAACAATTTCTCGCAATAGATCTCGTTTTCGAGTTAGAACACTTCAAAAGCCTGACATAGCGCTTTTTTGGCCTAATTTGCGTATAAAAACGTTCATTAATTAGGTAGTTTATTAGAAAGCCGTTTTGACTTTAACTCATAAAAATAAGGAAGAGAGGAACTGAACCTTGCATCTATTTTCCACATCCCAAGATCTTAGCCACTGCACTAAAAATAGTCGGTTTAACTTGGCCTCAAAGAAACCTACTTGAGGGGGCTTTTTTCGTTGACAAAAACGGCAAGAGGGACCGAACATTGGTCCCGATGTTTGCATCCCAAGATCTCAGCCACTACACCAAACCTGACCTCAACGGATCCCACTTGACTATGGATCTTTTCCTCGGCAAAAACGCTTAGAGGGAACCGAACATTGGTCCCGATTTCCACACTCCAAGATCTTAGCCACTACACTAAATGGTCAGTTTAACTTGACCTCAAAAAAACCTACTTGAGGGGGCTTTTTTGGTTGGCAAAAACGCTTAGAGGAACAGAACATTGGTCCCGATTTCCACACTCCAAGATCTTAGCCACTACACTAAATGGTCAGTTTAACTTGACCTCAAAAAAACCTACTTGAGGGGGCTTTTTTGGTTGGCAAAAACGCTTAGAGGAACAGAACATTGGTCCCGATTTCCACACTCCAAGATCTTAGCCACTGCACTAAATAGCCAGTTTAACTTGGCCTCAACGAAACCTTGTTGAGTGGGTTTTTTCGTTGCAAAAAACGCTTGAGGGAACCGAAAATTGGTCCCGATTTTCACATTCCAAAGTCTTAGCCACTACACCAAACCTGACCTCAACGGATCCTACTTGAATGGATCTTTTCCTCGGCAAAAACGCTTAGAAGAGCCGAACATAAGTCCTGGTTTCCACGTTCTATCGACTTAGCCTCTAGACCATGAACATGAACCAGCTCTCAATCTCTCTCAGGTCAATTGTTTCCTCTTTTCTTCAAACTATAGATCTTATCAATGGACAATATGACTCAAAAACGCTGCTAAGCGTCGAAAAATACTCAAGCTAGACTTTTTTTGCTCTTTTCTTCCAAGTAGGCGTAACCCCAAATTTGGCAAAGGCACGCCAACTTCGAAAATTGCTACGCAATGCTCACCGATCACAAGAAGGGCTGTCCTTTCTCTGAGAAATGAACATATGTTAATTGTACGTTGCCATATCGAAGTCTGAGAAGCGCCCGAAAAAAATAATAATATCATTTTGAAGCATGAACTTGTTCCTTTGGAACTCTACCTCTGTATTCGTCCCATTTTTTATCATAAATGACCCGGATATCGACTCGACTTTCTGGATCCTTCTTATTTTTGAGCTTCTAGTTGAAACATCCTCTGTTGTTATGACTATTGTATTCTGCCGTCTGGTCCGAAAAGTCCAAGCTTTTCATGTAAATATGAGCAGGCTGGTCATTTTCTACTATTCCCTTTGGTTTGTCTATTTATCGGCTAGGATTCTGGAGTTCCCCTATGAGAAAGGTTGGCTTCTGATTACAGGTGAGTTGAAATCTTATGAATTTTTTTATTTTCTGAAAATTATCCGGAACAATCCTCAATGGACTAGATTGATCTCAACCTCAAAAATAATTATTTTTGATAAAAGGACCTAGAATCTTACCACCTGGTTAATGAAATTCATTCAGCTCGGGAGTTGCGAGAAAATACAATTTATTGATTTATAAAACCCTTCTGAGAGGTTTTTCGATTCCAAAAAAATCAGAAAACTGCGATTTTGGACGGCTGAAAAAGGCGGCTTTCAATTGACTATGACTCAAGGCCGATTTTCAGAAAGTTCTGAAATTTCTCTCTGTTTATATCAACCCTAATAAACATCAAAAACTCATCGGGTTTCTTTTCAGACCCAAAAAAACATTATATGTACATAATAACCAACAATACAACACTTATACCAACGGTCCACTTAAACCCACAAACTTTACCATTTTTCGTCGCCGTTTTTGGCCGTTGGTATTATCATTTGATGATGTTGTCCATGATGCCGGCGATTATAGCAGAACGGTGTTTTGCGACTTTTTGGATCAAGTTTGTCTTTTTTTGAAGAAGGATTTGTGAAGAAATAGCCATGGGTCTTGTATGCTCTGTTGCTAATCGATGGGCTCGAAAATCAACTCTATTTGAATTTTTTTTTTCGAAGAAAACGTTTGTACGTATCCAGACTATTTTTTTCATGAAATTGGCCTCTGAACTCAAGGAAATTCAATTTTACAAGCTAAAATTAGTCTTGAATCGCAAAAAATTATAAAAATTAAGGTGTTATTTTACAAAAAAATTGGGGCAAAAATTTTTAACCTAGAAACCTCTAAAAAAAAGGTTGGAGCTAGGATGCGAATACTAAGAACTTCAGCCCCGTCAAGACGAAATCATGGATTCTAGAGCTTATTTTTTTGAAAAGTCGACAAGATCTAGACGACTATTTTCGTAATATCTTTTGCGTGATGAATTTTCAAGTTTAGACCGCGGGACTGAAAAAATGGGCTCTTTAGCCGATATTTTGCTCTGGAGCGTAAAAAGCTGCTTTTTTTTTCGAAACGACTAGGCTGTTTTTGAATAACTAATCTAGGCATGAGATTTTTTTCCTTTCATTATTTTGTTAAGGAATTACGAAAAACAGAGAAAGACGGCTGTTTCAACATCCATACTTATTTTCTGCAATATTCTTGCCTTTGTTGGTGTAATTTGGAGCTTGACACATAGTGTTGATGTGCCGGCTTTGATTGCAGCTATTCTGATCGGTGCATCGATTACAACTGCGGTGAGTGGATCTTGAAGGCACATAACCAGTAAAAAATTGGCTTGAGCCATTCCAAATGTGGCTATGGAGCATATAAACAGCGAGACGGCGCAGGAGTAGGAATTATCAGTTTTGAAACCTAAAACTTCATTTTGAATGGATTCGCTTTTTTATTCATTATTCAACTTTCAAAGGGTAATAGTTAACGCTCTCAGCCTTGAATATTTGAATATTCATTTATTTATAGCCTTCTTAAATGCGGCTGCGACCCGGTCAAAATGAATAAGAATCTTACCTAAAGCGACTTGAAGTCGCAGCATTTTGAGCCGCAACGCAACCGAAACACGTTAAGTCATTTCAAATGCGGCCTCAACGCGTAGCGGCTGTGACGCGGTCGGAATGAATGTGCATCCGACCTGAAGCGACTTGGAAATTTCAGCCGCTACGCGTTCAGTCATTTCAAATGCGACTGCGATGCGGTCACAATCAATGTCCAACCTAAAGCGATTTGAAATCGCAGCTTTCTGAACCCCAACGCGACCGCAACGCAACCGCAACGCGTTCAGCTATTCCAATTGTGGTCACAATAAATGTGCATCTGATCTAAAGCGACTTGAAAATCGCAGCATTCTGAGCCGCAACGCAACCGCAACGCGTTCAGCCATTTCAAGTGCGGCTACGACGCGGTCACAATAAATGTGCATCTGATCTAAAGCGACTTGAAATCGCAACATTCTGAGCCGCAACGCAACCGCAACGCATTCAGCCATTTTTAAATGCGGCTGCGGTCCCCATAAATGGGCGCCCGACCTAAAGCGACTTGAAAATCACGGCATTCTGAGCCCCACCGCGTTCAGTCATTCCAAATGCGTGCTTAACACGTAGCGGCTGCGACGCGTTAAGTCCATAACGCGCTCAGCCATTTCCAATGCGGCCCAAAAAGTTAGGAACATCGAAAACTGTATGATGTTTCGTGCAATTGAAGGTCTATATATTCATCTGGAGGTACAATCATAAGCTGGGAAAGAGACTGAGTGGCGCAAGAACCAATAATGTCGAATATACTTTGACAATCAGATTCCAATCCAAGGAAAACGCTAGATCTATGAAGGTAATTTTCAAGAAAAAAAAAATCTTCCAAAATTTCCTTCTCAAGGTCCTTTTCAACAATTTGTTGGTTTTCGGAACGATTATGACTTTCGCACTTTCTCTGGTCACATTATTGATATTCGACATCTTAGCATCTTCACGAATCTACTACTTTATCTATGAAACCATTGTCCTTGGGTGAGTATCAATCATATAGGGGAAATATTGGAAAAAAAGAGTTTTTTTCAAAAGATATACATATGTAACCTTAATCTTTCCAGAAATCCACTATATCTTGTCCCAACTATAGTTCTATCGGTACCCGTTTGGCGAGAAGAAGCTATGAATAGACTATCTTTTCTGAAATACAAGAAAAATCCGACAATACCTGTACATCACGAAGGAGATCACTATTTTCAACAGTTGAAAGAAGTTTGGTGATGTGCAACCGACCGAGAAACGACTTGCGCCGGACCACTCATAGTTTTTTTTTTGTCGAGATGGAGCAAATTTGTACATAATGAATATATTCTCGGAATTTTTTCCACGAGGATATTTTAGATATAATGATGTTTATCAAGTTCTGAATGGCTTAAAATGTGCGCCGGACCAAAAACGGCTTTCTTAGCCATTCTGAGTGCGGTCGTAGATTAATTTCGAGAATTGAGAGTACTATCATTTTTTTCGAAGAAGCTTTTTCATCGATTTTTTTGAATCGGAAACCATGGGCGCGCTTGGAATGGCCGGATTTCTGCGCCCGACCAAAAACGGCTTGCGCTGAGTAACATGCTTAAAGATACTTTCAAGCCTTTTCCTTGAAGATTGTACATACCTGTATATTTTCCATCACTTTTTCATCTTTTTAAACTCAAGAAAAATAGATTCTCTTGTCACCAAGCTTTATTGAACTGATCAAAGTACATTTCCGTCTCGTTGACCCGTGCCAGCTGAATCTTTGGCCGTACTTTGCTCTCTCTTCGGTTTCTCAAATTTAAAACTGGGAACATTTTGAAAAAGGCCGTTTTGTAGGCTGGAACAGAGTATAAAATCACTGGTGCCAGCGCTACGGGGCTCCTAAAAATCTGAGAAAGTCAGGAAAAATCAAACTTTGAACGAACATGTTGATGATAATATAAACCAGCCGTATAAATATAGCTTGGTAAGTTGTTGAAACAAGTTCCAAAACGACGCAACTTAGGAAAAATGCGAATAGACTACCCGCCACTGCGATGAGCATGAAGGTTCTTTTGGCCATCTAAAAGTTGATAGGTAGTGAGAGATCGGAGAGGCCTGAAGAGACGGCAGAGAAACTGGATTGTATCTTTTTCTCTGGTCTCTCTTCAGGTCGTTGTTGATCTTTTAGAAGTTCTTTGAAGGCAGACAATAGCTAGTTCTCTGGTCTCTCTTCAGGTCGCTGTTAATCTTCCAGGAGTTTTACCAAGTGACAAAATAGGTAGCGAGAGATCAACGATGGCCTGAAGAGACACCAGAGAAGCTAGACAGTCTCTCTTTCTCTGGTTTTTCTTCAAGTTGCTGTTGATCTTTTAGAAGTTCTTTCAAGGCAGAGAAAGAGTAGCGAAAGATCAACAACGGCTTGAAGAGACACCAGAGAAGCTAGGGGTCTTTCTTTCTCTGGTTGCTCTCTTCAGGTCTCCGTTGATCTTTTAGAAGTTTTACCAAGTGACAAAATAGGTAGCGAGAGATCAACGGCGGCCTGAAGAGACGCCAGAGAAGCTAGATTGTCTCTTTTTCTCTGGTCTCTCTTCAGGCCGTTGTTGATCTTTTGGAAGTTTCATCGAATAAGGCAGAAAAAAAGGTAGCGAGAGATCAACAACGACCTGAAGAGACTGCAGAGAAGCTAGGCGGTCTCTCTTTCTCTGGTCTCTCTTCAGGTCTCCGTTGATCTTTTAAGAGTATCATCAAAAAAGGTAGAAAAAAATTAGCGTGAGATCAACAACGGCCTGAAGAGACACCAGAGAAGTCAGAAATCCTCTCTCTCTATGCATTCTCTGCAAATTCTAGTGAAAAAAACTGACCTGCATCGCTTTCAAATTCTCCTTGGCCTGAAATCGAGCAGCTAAAGAATAGGCAAAAGTCCGATATTCATGGTCCATTTTTCCCTTGGACACTCAGGTTGTAATACCATAAGCAGATAAACACCTGGAAATTGTGCCAAATAAGGAATGGCTTGAAATCGAGATGCGCCCGACCAGAAACGACTTTCGCGAAGATTTATGCCAAAAGCAAGGCTTTCAAAATTTTCTAATGCGGCTAAATAGACTATAGTTCATTCAGCACTGTTTTAGGGCGGTTTCTAAGGTTTCTAATTGATCAACGATATAGTGAGGAAAAATGAGAGGTTTCAGATGCTTCTGGTGATTTTTTTTTGTCAGAAGATTACGGAGTAAATGGTCGAAAAACTTACTGTGCAAGACACGACGATTCCTAGCATTCCAAGCAAAGTAAAAGTCAGATAAGTGAGGATTTGTATGACGCTGACCGTGGCGAAAATTATGACCGATATTGAAGACCAAGTGAGAAGAACTATTGATATGAAGCTTTTGGACTGGTGCTCGTAGTCTCTGAAAAAAATTGGGATTTTGTACTGAAGCAAAAAAATTGGAGGAGAGAGAAGAGAGATCAACGGCGACCTGAAGAGATGCCAGAGAAAGAGCGACCTTCTAGCTTCTCTGGCCTCTCTTTATCTCGCCTTTTCGGACTTTTGAGAGAACAACGGCGACCTGAAGAGACGTCAGAGAAATAGAGACTTTCTAGCTTTTCTGGCGTCTCTTCAGCCATCTCTTGTCTCTTCATGTCTCCAAAATATTCGAAAGATTGGCATTTTTGGCATGAGCAAGTCGTTTTTAGTCGGGTGCAAGGTCTATAATGATCCATTTAACGTACTTTTGCTTTTTTCTCAATTTGTGTCTTCCGAAAATTCTCCGAAATTGGAATTTCTTCTCACAGAAAGCACTAAAAAAATCTTTTTCATTTCAAAAAAAGTATTACTATTTTTGCTGACTTGGGACCTATTTTTTTTTCAAGACCCCAAGACTTTTTGAAATTTCCATGAAAACCTCTCAAAAAAATGACATTTATTTGTCCTGAAATATCATCATTTTTTTCTGCCCATGTGCCCTTAATCAACAACCCCATGGATCAGTGAGGCATATTATTTTTTTGAAAAAAACAGCCGCCGTTCAAAGAGATTATGCGCTCCACGGATAATTGAGGCATTACGATCTTCCAAAAAGACCGTCTTTGAAAGGGATTCTGCGCCCCATGGATAAGTGAGGCCTTTTATTCTTCAAAAAACAAAAAAATAGCCGTCTTTAGAAGAGATAATGCGCTCCATGGATAAAAAGAGGCATTCTGTCCTTCAAAAACATAAACAGCCGCTTTTGGAAGAGATTGTGCGCTCCATGGATAAGTAAGGCGTTCACGAATTTAATTTTTCCTATTTTCTGTCATATCAAAAAGCGGTGTCATTGATCCCGATTTCCGTCAAATAGTTAGAAAAAAACCGCCTAGGATAGCGAAGAATATACGCTCCATCGAGAATTCGAGTATTTCTATTTTCTGAAGATTTTCCTTCTCATAATCTTCGCTTGAAACTTGGAATAGCTTCTATTGAAGCCTAATATTCTCAAAAAACAGTCTTTTTTTCTCATTTCAAGAAGTTTCCAACCATTTTTCCTACTCAAGATTTGCTTCAAAATTTCATTTTTCAGTTTTGGACAAAAGGTACGCCTCGTGGTACACGGAAGACGTGAGAGAAATGCCACACGCCGACTTCGTCTGGACTTGTTTCCCACTGATTTTGGGCGGCTTCTTCCGATTCGCCTACATTGTTTCGGTTGTTCATTTTATCTGCATTTTCGCACTTGAACGAACGGCTGCATCTTATTTTCTGAGGTAAGCGGATTTCAGCTGCTTTCTAAGGTCATTTGCAGCCGGTCTGAGTTTGAAACGGACGAATGCAAAAAATGATCTTCATCATGACGCAGGTGCAAAATATGGAAATAATGTCCACTAGAGCTTCCCCAGCCATCATATAATACTGAACGGTTGGATAGTCGTTTTTGCCGGCTTCATTCAGAACGAACATTGGTAGCCATATTATGGTGGTGTTGTTGAGGATTAGGTTCATTTTTTGACTGGAAAAAGGCGACTTTCGGATTTTCTAGTCGATTTTTAAACGAGGAATGGATCGAGACTTTTTCTGGGACTTACAAATCGGACCTTTAAATTGCAAATTTTCAGGCCGCTCAAAAAATTTAACAGCGATTGTATACAATTCTTAAAAAAAGTTCGAAAGTGCTCTGGACCTTTCTGAGAATTTCTAGTGACCACTTTAGTGGCGTCAGCACTCCTAAGTGATCCCTAGAAATGCTCATAAATGTCAGGTTTCCGTTACCGAGATTCAAGAACAAAAAGTAACTTTCAAAAGAAAATTTTGAAATTGAAAAACTAAAAACCAAGAAATTGGATTTTCGGTTTTTTTTTTCTTACAGACCTGCCTTTTCACAACGATATTCATGTAACGAAAAGTGATAGAACTGAAAAAAATTGAGGAAATTATTTTTTTGGTTTTTTGGTTAAAGCTCGGGACTTTCTTGGGCCGGGATTAAGAAAAGATCAAAATTCTCCCTGGGCAGACCAAAAAAATTTGAATTTTTGGCTTTTCCTTAAATTTTGTGAGTTTTAAAAGCGGTATTCATGTGACAGAGCAGCATCACGGTGTTTCTTTTGCGACGCCCCGCCCACTTTTCTCCGTCAATTAGGACGTGTTTAGTGCATGCACAAAAAATTTGGAAAATAAGGTTAACCGATGATATACTCAGGCACTGACGGCGCGTGTTTGTTGCCAAAAGTGCGCATGCGCGCCGCCTGCTGCGCGCACGCGCGGGGTGTCTCTTTTGTTTTTTAGCTTTTTAACTAATTGAAAAGTTATAAATTTAATATTTTTCATGTCTGTTCATCTCTTAACATTGCTCTGCACCAGTTTATAACAATTAGATTGCCCAAAAAAATTTTTAAATATCAAAGTTTCACTTGGCAATTCTTTTTTTCATAAATTTGTTCGAAAGTGCTCGGAACAACTTTAAAAACGTGAGCAGGGACACAAGGTAGTATCACAAAAAAATATAAAAAAATCTATTTCAAAACCGTATTTCAGTGAAAAAAAGGCGAAAAAAAGAATCAGTACCCCGCGCGTGCGCGCACCAGTGCCTGAGTAAGTGTGAGAAACGAATGAACATTGAAGAAAAAAAGACGAGGAAATTAAAAGAGATTAAATAAAAACTATATTGCTGTTGAGAAACAAATAAAAGATGTTTTACAGCAAGTACTTTTTTTATTATAAAAAAGTTGACGGAATATCCGGATATAAATGAATTCGGAACATACTTTCTCAACTTCACAGACTTTTTTTCATGTAACTTCATCTCATTGATGTCCACAACCTAGGAATCTGAACAATCGACAAAAAAATAGAATAAGAAAAACATAAAATGGGGTGAAACATGTTCCATACAAACAGGTGGAGATTTTTCAAAACGCTTCTTCATCACGAGTTTTAAAGTTAGCCTCACAGAACTACTTTCAAAAAAACGTCTAACAACCCAGAGTATACCCCGATCGTGGTCCCGCAATACTATCAGCAATCTACGAAAAGAAAAAGTGAAAAAATATGAAAAAATTGACAAAAAATCAAAAATAAAGCCACTTTTTCAAATTTCGCGGGCGAATTTCGAGAAGTGCGCAGACTTTGCCGAGTTTCAAATTCCTTGCATTTTCTTCAACTGGCAGAAACGCCGTGGCATAGAACTTTAAAAAATGAGTAAAAAAATATTCATTTCGATTTCATGTTTAGAACTTGGGACTTGCTCGGGCCATGACTGAAACAAGAGCGAAATTCTCCTACTTTCGACCTTCTTTGAATTTTTTTCAACAGAATGCTTTTTAGTTAAATCTTGAAAAAAATCTATAAAAAAATAAGAAAAAAATATGATGAACTGAAAGAATTTTTCTTTTTCACAAAAAAAGTCACTTCAAATTTAAGTTTAACCGAAGATGTGCATGGAAAAAAATTACGGGTTTATAATTCATAAGGATCTTTTTGATTATATGTTTTCACAGTTATAATTAAACTTCTAATGACGCTTTTTTTGCGTTTTATTTTCCTGTTGAAAAAAATGACCTTATAATAACTCTATTCTGAAAAAAGCCTTTTTTTCGAAAAATCCAAAAAGTAAATCCAATTCCAACTGAACTAGATTAGGCATAAAAAAACTCACGAAGTCTTTATTTTTCTTGTTATTCGCTTTGAAAGGGGAAAAAAAGAAGGTTCAGAGTGAGAAAAATCCACAAAAATTGAATGTAAATATTAAAACAAGAAAGAAAACTGGGCAAGTTTGTTGAGTTAGAACAAGACGTCTTTTCAGGTGCTTTTCTGAAAAAAACGAGGTTTTTTTTCTTTCGGTGTTGAAGGCTTCAAAGATCAAGAGCTAGTGGAAAACGTGATTGCCTAGAATAGAGTATTTTATAAATTCCATAAAAAAATCTCAAAAATTAAAAGAGAGAAAAAGGGAATTTCAGTCTTAAAAAAAGCAGTTTTTTTACTAAAGATTCAAGAAAAAAATATTGAAAAAAACCTGGATTTTTTTCATGTAGGCGTTGTTTTTTTTAAGTGACCCCTTGAGGATTAAGTTCAAGTGGCTACTTGAGAAACTTCTTAGAGATTTTTGAGGAGTCAAAATAGATTTTTTCAGCCCGATTTCCGAGTCCCTAAATTTCTTGAAAAAGCAATTTTTACTAGAAGTTCAAAGAATATTCTAAAAAAAAAGCCGGATCTGTTTTCATGAAGGCGGAGATTCAAGTGGCCCCTTGAGGTTTGAAATTGAGGGACTACTTGAGAAATTTCTCAAAAAAATCAGAGACTTTATAGACTTTTTTTAGTCAAAAATGGATTTTTAGTGTAATTTCAAACTCCCTAAAGTGACGTTTTGAGGAGGAAACAGGGTTATTTGATACTTTTCCAAGTGATCCCTTAAGAGTTTCCAAAACTTCTCAAGAAACAGAGGGAAATCGAAGTGAAATAAAAAATGAGGAAATTTAAATCAGAAAGCCTTAAGTGGCCACTTGACGGTAGTAAATTACCCCTCAAGAGAATTTTTCCCAATTCGCCACTTAAGGGGCCTCTTAGCAACTAGCAAAATTCAAAAAAATGTTCAGTAGAATTAATTAAATCCTGCGCTGAACCTCTTAAGTGACCCCTTGGCTCTCTTCTTAAGGAATAAATATGTGTTTACTAAGAATCTTAAATTTAAGAAGAGGATGCTGATCGATTCGAAAAAAATGAGAGAATGTGCAAATAATAATGAGGAAATTTTTTTGTTCTAATATTCTTAGTTTGCAGTGGAGCGTAAACCGCTTATTAGTGACTTTTTTGGAGCCACCAAGCTTGAAAAATGATGAATAACAAGATTTATTAGAAGAAATCTGCATGTGTGACGATTTTCTATTCAGAAGAACACTTGAAATTCACGATTCAGCCTCTTTTTTTGCCTTCTGGACCCCTTTTAAAAAAGTTTTTTTAACGGAGAATGATTGAACTGTGATGATCGGAAGATTAAAATAGAAATCTTCATTTTCAAGCACAAAAAAATGTTCAAAATACAAAATTTAATCACCAAACTTTTTGAAACTGAGCAAAATAAATTTCCATCTCATCGTTTGAAATCTCCAACGTTATCGTTGGCACCGGCTGAACTTTTCGCTGTTTCCTTCGAAGTCTTGGAAATTTCTTGAAAAATTCCTCCCGCCATTCAGGAACTGAGTAGATTATCACTGGGGCGATGTAGATTGGGTTCCTGGAAATTCTTTTTAGAATATTCAAAAAAATGTTGAAATTGAATGAAGTGATTCACCTGGTTAGATGCTTAATCATAATGTTGGAAACTGATATTGTTTAGAAAAATAGGAAATTTTCATATTTTGGGCTACTGTAGTCTTGAACTGTGTATACACGCTACGCAATAGCACATGATGTCATCATTTTCGAAAAAAATTTATACTACTTATTGTAATTTCATTTTTTTAAAAATTTTTTTATTAATGTGATTTCGTTTTTTTCGAATATTTCTGTTACAACCGATTTGATGGATCGAGAAAAAAATGTCTTGAAGTGAAGAATAGCCTTCACGGTGCTTCGAAACAAATTTTTTTTGTGACGAACTTTGTTTTTTTCTATGATGGAGTTTTTTTGCTTTATTTCGAGATTTTTTCCGTTTTTTGTTTGAATCGTTTCAGTTGTCTTGAATATTTAAAAAGAGCGTAAAAATTTTTTCCAATCTCAATTCCAGACAAACTGGATAAAAAAAGTTTTTAATTTGTGAAAATAATTTTTTTCAAGAGACTAGGTCGAATCGATTTTCTTCGCATTTGAATATTGAGTTTCTCTGTTTAATTTTTTTGAAAAAAATTAATGAAAAAAATTCAAATTTTTTTCTATGATTAGTGTAACTTTTTCTTTTGAAATTGAGCCTTGGAACTAATATTTTATTTATGTTTCAGAGAAGCTCCTGGATGTGGTCAAAGGCGCAGAGATGTTCCTGAGAAGCTTTTCGGATCAAAATATGGTATCAATTTTGGATACTCAGGCAAGAACGGCTGCTGCTCCTTGAAAAACTACAAAAAAAGTGGGTTTATATGTCTTTTTTATGTCAGAATAGCTTTTCGTGGTTTTTAAAGGCGCAGGATACAGTGGCAGAAGCTTTTTGGCTCCAGTTGTAGGATAACAAAAAAAAATAAGTTGAGAAGATTGCCTGCGCTTTTAAAAACTCCTAAGAGTTGTTGGATATGAGCCGTGTTATTAATAATCTTATTTTCATCCTAGAAAAGCTTCTATCGGTGTTTAAAGGCGCAGGACTACTCTTGATTCATTGAATTAATGTTGAATACTCAGTCAACAGTGTGCTCCTGCGCCTTTAATAATATTATTTATTTACAGGCAGAAAAAAATAACATGTACAGAAAAAAGAGAGAAAAAATTGGCATTAAGCCTGAGATAAATAAATAAAAGGCCTTGAAGCATTTTTACAATCAAAATGAAAAAGAAAATCATTTCAACTCCAAACTCAATTCATTCAAGACTTTTTACAGCTCGAATAGATCTTTTTCAAAATTTCATTCTGGATATTTTTAAAAAAAAAGCCTACACGTTCAGAATAGCCAAGTAGATCCGCATAATCGTCGGTTGAGAATCCTCACTGATAAGGTCGAAAACGACCAAATTTAATAAAACGCAACTGATTGCCGTGAAGAAAACTATCACGAGAAACGTTCGGCGAGCCATCTTAATTTATTTTCCGAAAAGAAGAATTCAAACGAAGACCTTCAAGGCCCGGAAATTCTCCTTGGCCTGAAAACGGGCGGCCAGCGAGTAAGTGAAGGACCGATGGTGCTTGTCCATTTTGTACTGCACGTTTGTGTTGTACTTCCAGAGGACAACGTAGAGCTTAAAAAATGTTCTTTATGGGATTTACAAAGTTGAAGAACGAGTTTTTCAATTTTCTAGACATTTTTTAAGTTTAGATTATTCTGGGAGCTCATATTGAATCGCTTTTTTTGAGCACATTTGACAGCTTTTTTTTATTTTTTTATTTTTTTTGAGCAATTTTTTTGATGAGAATTTAGTTAGAGCTCTTGATTTTTTTCAGCCTTGCAAATTTAGCAAGAATTGAACATGATAAACGCTTGGAATAGCTGAAAAAGTTGGAAAAATCAATTTTGGTTGTTTTAAGGTTGATTTTTTTGTAGTACCTGTTCCACTGCTTTTTTTGAAAAATGTTTTTTTATTTCTGATTGAAAAAATTTTTTTTACGCTCTTAGAACCTGTTTCGAAAGTAAGTAACTCCCTTAATTTCTCCGAGCAAATTTTAAAAAAAGAAAAAAAAACTCACAATACAAGATAATAACACGCCAAAGACACCCAAACTCGTATAGAAAACGAAATCTACTATCTGAGATATAGACAGAAAAGACCCTATGATACATGTTGAAATTGAAGAAAAAACAAGGATAATCGATACATAAAGCTTGCTGGTTTTTTCATAGTCCCTGAAAATTTTTTTGATTGAAAGATTAATAGAAAACCTCAAATAATAAGTGGCGGCGAGGCGCTCAAAGACCAGACTAACGACGGCCAAGCAGGTGGCGATAGTATAACAAAAATCTGAGATATCCGCCGAGAAATAATGGCCAACAATTTCGAATTTGATCGATTCGCGGCATTTCCGATTCGTCTTCCGTGTACCAGTTTGCGTAGACTCCATTTCCGGCTTGAATTTTTTTTAAATTTTTTTAACTTTGAAAGATTTTTTTCTGGCTGGAACCTAATATTTTTTTCAACTACTCAGTCTCAAATTCTCTATTAGTTATGCTCAAAAAAAGTTGAATATTGGCCAAAATTTTAATTAAAAAAACTTAGTTTTTTTGTCTTGAAATCGATTTCCGAAGTATTACGGAGAAAAATTTTATGACTTTCAAGTCCACTTGAAACACAAATCATCATAAGTACTGCTTCAAAAATCAAAAGTAAGAAATTTCCAGCTCAATTTTGCTCGCATTTGGAATGGCTCAATGCGGGGCGGTTGGCGTGTCACTTTTAGCCATTCCAAATGCGGCCATGAATTTTCTACGTCAAGAGATTGAATAGTGATAATAATATTTATATGATTTACAAGGAAAAATAAACTAGAGGGCTAGTTTTAAAGTGAAGATATGGTGTGAAAAGAAGAAAAAAATCCCTGAGAATTTTTGATTTTCGATTATTTTTTTCCTCAACTTTCTATACTCTTTTTTCCTACCCTGAACTCTTTAAAGCTTCTGTTTGATTAAAAAATCGAAATAGAAAAATATTCACTTACAAGTGATACGAATCAGCCCCAATTCGTAAGGCAGGATCAGCCATCGAGCCGCCAAGCAATCGAACCATTGAACGATAAATGCGAAGTAGATTATATTTAGATTGATATGGAAGGCTCTGACCTATAAGATAACTTTAAAAATAAAATTAGTGAGATTAGAGCTCAATATTTCCGTGGAATTATAGTCAATGTTTCCCGACTTGAAAGGCGAGGGAGGCCGGGCAGGGGGCGGGACGCGTAGCGTGTGCGTACGCGGTTCTTGGCACGCGTCCAATTTAACCGCCAGCGGTTACTTGGAGAGCTCGTTTATCGCTCTTTTTCATTTCTTTTTGAATTATTTATTGATTTTATTCATGTGGGCATCAAAAAAATAGTAGAAAATATAAAAAAAGAGCGGCGACCGAGCTATTTAAATAGTCGGTGGCGCTTGAATTGAACACCTGTCAAGAATCGCGTACGCACACGCTACGCTTCCCCCCTCCTGCCCCGCCTCCCTCGCCTTTCAAGTCGGGAAACATTGACTATATTGAAAAGTCACGTTTTTAGCTGTGAACGCTTAAAATTTGATTGATAGAAAGTTTTGAAACCTTGAAACTGTACTAAAAATCCAAAAACGATAAAATAAATTTTTCGGTAGGGTTCACGATGTTTTACAGTACTTCTAAACTGAGTTTCAGCGGATCTTTCCGTTTTTGAAATTTTATATCAAGCCATTTTAAATCAATTTTCATTACTAAGGGCAAAAAATCAGCACCAACCTTCAAAATAAGACTGGACAATTGCCAAGTGAAGAACAGCGAAACAATATCCAATAATATTTCTATAAAAAGCAGGAAAATCGACGGGTTCTTCTCATTTAAAATAAAAAATGGAAGCCAATATATTGTTGAATTCCCGACGATAATATTCATGAAGGCAAAAAAATACCCTTGTGATTAGGTTAAGTGAAGCTGGCAGGGAGTGGAAGCAGGTGGAAAATTTTGATTACATTAGAAAGTTATATCATCGCGGAACCCAGACGGGCAGGTTCAAATTAAAGGAGAAGCGACGTTTTTTATGACATTTTATGGGTTTCCAAGAATCAAAAAAAAAAGTTCTGAATGAAAATTTGGATATTTTTGTATCTCTATCCAACTTGTCCGCATTTGGAATGGCTCAAAGGGTTAGAAAACTAGAAAGTTGTTCTGTATAGGGTCCGATTTTAAGCAGTAACAGTGCGATTACGAAGTTTCAAACTATTCAAAAATGGGGAAATTTTTCAAATCGAATAGAATATAGTTTTAATGATGAATTTCCTTGAAAAAGCCCTTTTTTTAATGGTAAATTTCCTTGAAAAAGCCCTTTTTTTCTCACTTTTTTTTAAGGCTTTTTCTCTCTTTTTTTCTGATGAACAGCTGTTTTATTTCCTCAGTTTTCTCACAAGGAAATAATTTTTCTGATTTAATTTTGAAAAAGAAAACCGAAAAACCATCCAATCAGTGCTCACAGGAGAAAAAAATAAAAAGAGAAGGTCCAAAAAAATTTTTTTCAAACATTTTATTACAGAAATATGGTCTACTGGTTGAGAGATTTTTCAATAATATTATTTATTTACAGGCAGAAAAAAATAACATGTGCAAAAAAAGAAGGAGAAACTGGCATTTAAGCCTGAAATAAATAAATAAAAGGCACATTTGTTTCAATTGGAAGGTTGATGGTTCTGACCCGCCGCCTGAATTTTTGCCATTTATCACAGGTTTTTTTGGGAGACTTCCTTTTGAATTCTATTATTTTTAGTTACAGATTGCTGGCCGACTGGTTAGAAAGCGCGACGTTTATTCGGAAGGTCGATGTTTCAGAAGCTTAACACAGATTTTTGCCGTTTTTCACAAGTTGTGTTGTCCCTTTTCTAATGCCATTCTTGAATTGTATTAAAAAAATAAAGTTTTGTCGGGATTCATGGATCGGATAGTCGATGGTTCAATCTTCCGGCTCGATTTTTGCCATTTTTCTCAAGATTTAATGAATATGTTTTTTTTTAAAATTTTTTTTTGGATCTTGAAAGATTTTTCGATGACTTGAAAAACGTGTTTTTAATTCACATTTATGGTGCGTCCTTTTTTTCAATAAATCTCCATTTTTGTCCATGTTATTCATAGTTTTTTTTTTGTTTCCTTTCAATCTATCTTTTTTTGTTATTTTCCTCGTAGATGTAACCGAAGAGGAGGAATAAACAAAAACTTCTAAAGCTATATCGAACAACCGGCTTTGGCGAACTAGAAGTCGAAATGAGAAGCTGATCAAGTTGAAAGCATGGTCTCAAGGTCCTTCGCCTCGTTCTTCCGTACATAGCTCATTCAGATAAGTCTTGACAAGATTATAATACTGCGAATATTGTATAGCTGATTCACGGCTGGCTTGAGCCATCGAGAAAAGGGTCCTGCCACGAAAAGAGACGAGACAGTGCCCCGGTTAGTGGAGAGTGCAGACAGGCCACGCCTTTTTGCGTTCCAAGCTAGCCGTGAATCGTTTATATCTGGAGCCCCGAGACCTTGCTCTAGAAGAGAACCTCAAAATGAAAGCAGTCCGAGGGAAAGCAACCGAAGACCAGGTTTGACTTCCGTAGGTCAACTAGGAACTGGTTAGTTAAAGGCGATCAAACTTGGAGATTGAAAACTTTGAATTTGTCCGATTTTGGTATCAATAGATAGCAGAGGTCAAGCAGATCAGGAAAAACTATGTCTCTAAGTTTTTAACCTCCTGAGAATGGAGTTATGATTTTTTAAACTCTTTGTAAAATCATAACTTTATTCCTAGGCGTCTTAGAACGGTTAGACCTGGATTTTGGAGCTTCTGACGTCATTTCCTATCGATTGATGTAGAAATCTTGGAAACTTTGGTTTTCGGGAAAATCGAAAAAATTACAGTCTAACCCCTTCAGTTTTTTTCGAGCTTCTGAGGTCATGGAAGCCGATCCGGACGAAAACTATACCAATCGATAGATCTCATCGAGAAAATAACCGGAGGCCAGGTTTGACCTCTGTAGGTCAACTTGGAACTGAGTTAGAGGCGATCAAACTTCGAGATCGAAAAATGGAATGTAGGTCGAAATTAGTATCAATCGATAGAGGAGATCATATGGATCAAGAAAAACTAGGTATCTAAATTCCTAACTTCCTGAGAATTGAGATATGACTTTTTGAAAACTTTGAAAAATTATAACTTTATTCCTAGGCGTCTAAGAACGGTTTGTCCTGGAATTTCCGGCTTCTGACGTCATTCCCTATCGATTGATGTAAGAAATCTCGAAAACTTTGGTTTTCGGGAAAATCGAAAAAAGTACAGTCTAACCCTTTCAGTTAATTTCGAGCTTCTGAAGTCAAGGAAGCCGATCCGGATGAAACCTATATCAATCGATAGATCTCGACGAAAAAATAACCAGAGGCCTGGTTTGACCTCTGTAGGTCAACTAGGAACTGAGTTAGAGGCGATCAAACTTCGAGATCGAAAAATGGAATGTAGGACGAAAGTAGTATCAATCGATAGAAGAGATCACAAAGATCAAGAAAAACTAGGTCTCCAAGTTCCTAAACACCTATGAAAGAAGTTATGATTTTTTGAAGTCTCGTAAGTCACCAACTTTGCGAGGCTCTAATTCGACTATCACATTCTCATTAATTGTATCAGTCGGGTATTCGAACTCAAGACGTCATTTTGCGTCGATTGATATCTTATTACCCGAGGCTATGCTCAGGCAAGTCTGAAGCTTTTGGATGAAGCTGAAATCGATTTCTACTTTCACTATTCGAAAGCTGACATCAAGACGTTCCGAATGATATGTTTAGATAAGCTGTAGCTACTCTGTGAGCCGAGATATGAGCCTTCAAAGTTTGTCTTAAAAAATAAAATTGCGCGTCAGATCAAATAAGTTTTGTGAAGTTGCGCGTTGGGTCAGGCGCCTATCTGAGGGTCTCATCGGTGTGGTTTCCTCGCGAAAAGGAAAAGCTCAAAAAAAAGTTTGATTTTTTCAAGTTTTTCCTAGCGTAACTGATAGAGAAACTTCCATATAGTACTGTTATCATATCAGTTTCGAGGGAAAAGCTCGAAAACCGGGTGAAAAATGGATCCGAAAAAATGGCAATTTTCGAACTTTCAAGCTTCATAACTATGTTCATTTTGAAGTTACAGAGAAACTGATTATATCAATCGATTCGTCTCATTATTAGCTCTCGAATGGCACAAGTCATCATCAAATCGAGCTTCATCCAAAAGCTTGAGGTTTGCTTCAGCTTATAACTCTTCGTTTTGATAAGTTATAATCGATTGAATAACACATATATGTTCATATCTGAATATTGTATCGATTGATTATCATTTTGACCAGTTTGAGGGAAAAGCTGAGATATAAGCTGGAAAAGTCGGTGACGTCATGCAAATTAGTCGGAACTCTTGGAAACCTATATCATTAGAAAGCTGATAATGAGACGAATCGATTGATATAACCAGTTTCTCTGTAACTTCAAAATGAACAGAGATATGAGGCATGAAGAGTCAAAAAATGCGACTTTTTCGGACCCGTTTTTCACCCGGTTTTCATGCTTTTCCTTTGGAACTGATATGATAATAGTACCATATAGAAGGTTTTCTATCAGTCACGCTAGAAAAAACTGGAAAAATACCAAATTTTTTTTGAGCATTTCCCTTTTCGCGAGGAAATCACACCGATGAGACCCTCAGACAGGCGCCTGACCCGACGCGCATCTTCACACAACTTATTTGATCTGACGCGCAAATTTATTTTTTGAGATAAACTTCGAAGGCTTATATCTCGGCTCCCAGAGCAGCTACAGCTTATCTAATCATATCAGTCGATTCGTCTTGTTGTCAGCTTTCTATTGATCGTGGTGATCAGTGGCTTGAGCCTCATTTAAAATATTCAGACTTGCCGCCTTTCGTATTTCAATGTTCTGCTGAATTATCAGCATTTGGAGTTACAAACAGTTGATTCTCCTGTCTCTGTAAGCTCCTGAGAATATTTCTTCGTCTCTGAATGCTTCATCGACTCTGAGATTTTTCTTCTTTTCATGACGTCATGTTATCTTTTGATGAATATTTTATTTTTTTTCTCCTAAAAAATCGACATAGAAAGAGTATTTTATTTATTTTTCTTCCCGCTATCCTCGCTGATTTTCCGCATCAGCTCCGGGTCTTCGACAATCTTTCCAATGTCCTGAAACAGAAAAAAACGTTTCAGAAACAAATTATAGAACTGACCTTCAAGGACACACTCTGAGAGCCACGTTTGGCTGGTTTCGGGGAGTTTGGTCCTTTTTTCCATCCGATAAAGGAGATAATTTTGAAAGTGGCCGGATATACTGTGTCCTTGGCGTACATTGACTGAAAAAAGGCGATTTTCCGAGAGTAAATGTGCTCTGTTGATAATTTCACGATTAGCTATCAGTTAGCTTCAGAGTCGGAAATAAGACGGAAGATAAAACTTCTAGCTTCTTTCCTAACTCAGGGATTCCAAAGTGGTCCCTATAGGGGTTAGAGGGGGGGAGGGGGAATAATCCCCAGAGGGGCCAATAAAGTGATCCTTATAGTGTTTAAGGGTTTGACCCTCATCCCCTCACGCTAAAGGGGTCCCTATAGGGTTTGGCAAAGTCGTACTTAGAGTGGACTCCCCAAGGGCCCCTAAGATTGCCCCTATAGGGACCACTCTGAAGTTCCTAAGCAGTTTATCCAGGTAACTTTATTTCCTACAACTAAGTCCCTAAGTCACTTACTCAGAACCCAATTATAAAATTAAAACATTAGCTTAAAAATTTATGTCAAATGTGCTCCACTGATAACAATAACGAAATATGAGCTTCAGAAAAATTAATTAAATCTGAAATAATGCTGTGAAATGGGGTCGAATGCGCTCCATTGAGAAATACAAATATACCTTATAAATCGCTTCGGCGGCTAATAAAACATCCCTTCGTAGAGTCAAACTTCTCCGATGGGTACAGTGAGATTCGGCCATGAGCTGTAGATCGTACATCAAGGCGAACATGTTCGGGAAGCCGACCTGAAGGAAATTAGCCCGTTTTTAGAATATTTCCGGCTCGATTTTTGAAATTGAAAACCTCGATTTCATCCGAATCCAGTGTGATCATGTCGAAACCAGCCGAATTCAAAAGTCCGCCAACGTCTTGGGACCGAACAAAAGGAGAAATATGCGACCCGACGCCTCCCAAACGTTCCATCTGAGTTAAAGTGTTGACGTAAGACCCTAAAAGGGTCCTAGGAAACCTCAGCCAATTGTAAAGAGCACCTAAGTTCGTATAAAGTGTCTTCGGCCAACATTGAGCCGATGAAGGGACAATCGGGCTTTAAAATTTGATGACATCGGTGGAACCTAAAAAAGCAGAACATGGTTCATAGGAAAAAATATAGACCATTCCCCTTTTCACGACTTTTTTTTCTCCGAGGAACAGAAACCTTCCAATAAGCTTCCTTTCAATGGGGATCGTTCCAAAATGTCCCCAACCCCCATTTTTAGATAATAGCTCTTATAGCCCCGTGATGTGGGGGGCTATTCTAGAATGGTGTAGAAGGACATTATATAATGATTCTAGAAGATCATTCCACAAAACCCCCACTGGTGTAGGAAATAACCCTTCTCCGCCGACTGGGGGGGGGGATGATTCGAGAATGGTTTAGGGGGCTATTGAACTATTCTAGGATGGGCTGAGAGGAAATTCTGAAATGATTGGGGGGGGGGTATATAGAATGGTCTGGGGGGCTTTTTCTATAATGATATGGGGGGTTATAGAACAATGAGGGGGGCAAATCGAGAATGGTTTGGGAGCTACTGAACTATTCTAGGATGGGCTGAGAGGAAATTCTGAAATGATTGGGTGGGGTATATAGAATGGTCTGGGGGCGGGCTTTTCTATAATGATATGGGGGTTATAGAACAATGAGGGGGCAACTCGAGAATGGTTTGGGAGCTATTCTAGAACGATGAGGGGGAGGGGGAGGCTATTCTAGAACGATGAGGGGGATTATAGAATAACCCCCAAAACCGGGGGAGGAGTAATTTCGAGAATGGTTTAGGGGGCTATTGAACTATTCTAGGATGGGGTGAGAGGAAATTCTGAAATGATTGGGGGTATATAGAATGGTCTGGGGGGGCGGGCTTTTCTATAATGATATGGGGGGGTTATAGAACGATGGGGGGGGCAACTCGAGAATGGTTTGGGAGCTATTCTAGAATGGGGTGAGGGAAATTCTGGAATGATGCGGGGCAATTTTTTTAGAATTTGGTGGGAGGAAGGAAAAATTCGCGATTTTCTTGCGAAAAAGACCTTTTTTTGGTAAAAACCATACTCATGTCATTTTAATTTTTATTCTTTTTTTATCTTAAAAAAATTTCTCACCATTGCGGTAATGCATTGATCCAATGGGCCGACATTGACGTGACTAATAAATCGAATTGATTTTCTTCAAATCCGTCCAATTTTTCCTCATCCACACACCTTCGTTCTACTTCTACCTGGAAATTATCAGAACCTTGAAAAAAATTAAAATTAAATTAAAAAACCCTTTCATCATCGCATCCTTTACTGTTTTCTACCATCTTTCGGCTCATATCAACCTGAAAATCGATTATTTTGACTCCAATTCTCTTTTTTTGTTTTTGGTCGCGTTTGGAATGGTTCAGATCGTCTCGGATTCTGACTTCAATGGTTTGGATGCCATAGGGTAAAAGCCGTTTTTGGTCGGTTGCAAACGCTATGCATTTGACTATTTATTGTGCGATCAATAGCTCTATAAACTTAAAAGATGAAATCAAATGACTCCTTATAACCTTTTCGGCGTAAGTCGTATTAGGTCGGTTGCAAACCGTTTCGAAGTTCCTACCAACCAAGTTATTCAAAGTGAGGTCAATGGTTCATCTCGTAGCAGTAAATTCTTGATTGTGATCGGAATTTCAACTTTAAAGATTCAATATTTAGCAGCATTATGATCATTTTGGATTTCTGAGCGCGCAAGTCGTTTTAGGTCGGTTGCAAATCGCCACGCAACCTCAATCAATCAAGACGTGCAGTGTGAGGTTAGCGGATCGAATGGAATTTCAAATCTAGCCTCGAAAAATCAGAGAGCGCGCAAGTCGTTTCGGGTCGGACGCGTGAAGTCATTCCAAACGCGACCTCAACTCCATTACCTGAATAATTTTCCCAACGTTTTCCTTGATCAAGTGAGGCGCAATATACCCGGAGCCACAGCCAATGTCCAGCACTAATTGATTGAATTTCGTGAGGTCAAAGACCTGAATTTTTGGAATTTTTTAAGATTCCTGGAAAATGCGGACCTTATCAGCGACCCGCCAACCGATCTCCTCTTTCAAATATTGAGCAGCATCGTAGTCGCTTTGAGAAAAGGCCCAATCTCGTTGTCGTTTTTTCATTTCTCGGTCAAATACCTAAACTTTGCCCATTCGAAACACTTTGAGAAGATAAACTGTCTTAAAATCGCTTATAAAAACTTAAAATTCATTTTTCGTGAGGCAATTTTAGAATTTAGAGCTGTCTTCTGATGAAAATCAGAGATTGTGGAAAAATTCAAAAGAAACTGAAACTTACTGTCAAATTTCTAAACCTTGCTCAATTTTTTGAAGAAAAAACCGGTTTCTAGTGTACTTTTTGTACTGGAATTGCAAAATTCAAGATTTCTTCTGATAGAAATCAAAACTTTAGGATTCCGTGTCAAAATACTTGAACTTTTCACGATCGAAGTTCAATTCACTAAAAAAAATGGCAGAAAAAAACTCTTTTTCAATGGAATTTTTCGTACTGAAAATGCGAAACTTCCGATTAAAATTTTGGATTTTGGATCAAAAATACTTGATTATTTGAATTTTTTTGAATTTTTTTATTCCACTTTTCTCATTCGAAACTTAATTTCCTAAATAAAAAAATTGAAGAAAAAAATGTTTTTCTCAATGTAATTTTTTTGTACTGAAATTGCAAAAATTTCAAGCTTTCTTCTGATAAAAAAATCAAAAACTTCAGGAGTTTCTAGGCCAGAGACCTAGTTCAATCGGAACATTTTTTTAATTTTATAAATTCAAAATTTTAATTATTTCCCCACAGAACAGAAATTTCTATTAAAAAAACGAGCGTCCGAGAAAAATTTATTTTATGTTTTTTTATTTGTCTTCTAACTGGTTTTATTGAGAAGCTTAGCGTACAAACTGCGAAAAATTCGTAAAAATTTGTGAAATGATCAACTTGAAACGTATCATTACCACTATTTGACAAGGTAACGATAAAATAATAAAAAAACAGAAAAAAACTTCACGTTTCAAAAAGAAAAAAATGTAGAAAAAAACGTGCTCTAGCTTCAGCAAGTCCGGAAAAAGTCAAATGGTCACTTAAGTGATTTGAAAATGAAGTGGTCACTTCAGGGGGGGGATTGAAAATATTTCAATCAAAAACCTCAGGTTAAGTGAGAAGCCCTTTTGACAGAGTGGTCACTTAAGTGATGAGCGCTAGCTAGAGTTTGAAAAAGAGCCCACAAGAACTCCAACTCAAGTGATCCCTCCAGGGCCATTTCTGAAACTTGCGATCCTCCTCCTTATAGACTGCCACCAATATTTGACAAGATAACGATAAATAATAAAAAAAAACACAAAAACTTCACGTTTCAAAAGAAAAAAAAATGTAGCAAAACGTGCTCTAGCTTCAGCAAGTCCTGAAAAAAAAAAGTCAAACGGTCACTTAAGTGATTTGAAAATGAAGTGGTCACTTCAGGAGGGGGAGGGGGGTGAAAAATATTTCAATCAAAAGACCTATAGTTAAATGAGAAGCCTTTATGACGTAAAAAAAAAACTTGTCATAAATTTCACAGAGTGTTCACTTAAGTGGAAAGTTCTAGCTAGAGTTTGAAAAAGAGAACTCAAGAGCTCAAGGTCAAGTGGTCCCTCCAGGGGTCCTTTCTGAAATTCGCCATGCTTCTCCCTATAGACCGCCTTATCATGTATGAAAAAAAGCTCCTGTGCCATTTATTTTTTTGTTCAAATATTTTTTTCAAGTGGTCATTTAAATGAAATTAAGTTTAGAATCTCACCAATGAGTTCTGAGTGGCCCCTGAAGTGCCGGCAAAAGCGACGCAAGTTCCATTCCGTAGTAAATGGACCGTGCCGGCCAGTAATCGTCGACTATTCATCTAAACAACTCCAAAAAAAAAAATGACATCAACCTTTTTTTCAAAATTTAAATGGAGCGAAACCATAGCAAAAAACAAAAATAAAGCCGAAAAAATAAATAATTTATTATTACAATCAAATCGAGCAATAAAAAATGGAAAATGTGAACTGATGAGCACAACCCTGAAAATATCCAAGAATAAAAATGAACTCGTAGGAAAAATTAAAGAACTGTCCGAGGCTCATTATTAAATAAATAGTAACAAAAATATTTCGACAAAAAAACCCTTTTTTTACATGAACTGATACAGAAGGAATGTACAGAAAAATCTTTGAAAAAAACACGAAAAATTTGAATAAATTAAATAACAAATGTATGATATATCTGAAAAAAATGAGAATGAAAAAAAGCATGGCGAAAAAAAATTGGAAAAAATAGCCGCAATGCATCGACTACGTTTGCTCTATTGATAATGAAGAAAAATTAATCATTTCTTTCAATTTGAGTTCTTTTAACTGGTTTACAATGCCTCGTTTTGGTTTTTAAAAATTTGATTTTTTTGAAAAAAAAAAATGAAAAAGAAGGACTTCTCATAAAGCTTCTGCGCTCCATGGAGAAATAAAAAAAAATCAAATTTTGAATTAATCTGGGCTAATCAATTTAGCTTCGGAAGCCTTGTGAAAAATCTAAAACAGCTATTTTAGGACATTTTCGTAGCCATATATCACCTTATACAACAAGATGTTATGAATTAAAAAAAATACTCCGCGGCTATTTTTCCTATCCAAGCTCGCTCCATGGAACACTCTATGTAATTCCTTAGGCGGCCTTTTCTATCATGAAAAATTGAGCTCCAAGAAGCTCTGAAAATAACACACTGACTATTTTAAAGCGGCTATTTTTTCTACATTAAACATGCTCCATTGGACAAAGTCTAGAAATTAGGATGTTCCTTTTTTTGCGCGGCTATTTTTCTGTGATAAGAGTTATCCATAAAATAATTTCAATAAGAAATAAGCTGCTGGCTATTTTTGGCGGCTATTTTTTTCTAGACCAATATCGCCCTATGGAGAAATGTCTATGAGCTTTAAAAAATCCCAAATTTCTGCGGCTATTCCTTCCATTCAACAGAGCGATTTCTGAAAATCGTCTACTAGCTATTTTTCGCAGCTACTTTTCCTAGACCAATATCGTTCTATGGAAAAACGTCTTTGAGCTTTAAATAAAACCAAATTTCTGCGGCTATTTCTTCCATTCAACAGATGTACTTTTAAGAGCGATTTATGAAAATAATTTGGGAGCTATTTTTTCGGCGGCTATTTTCCCTAGACCAATTTCGCCCTATGGATGAATTTCTCAAAAAGCTGTTTTTTCTGCGGATTTAAAAATCCAAAAATCACTTAGCGGACGCCTTCAACCGATGCCCGTACAACCTCTTGACATCCTTCCGGAACTTCTCGCCGAACTTTTTCTTGGGCATCGCCTTGTCCAAATTTGGCGGGACGTAGTCGTGACGCTCCTCAGCGTAATCGACGTCGTCCCACTCTTCGAGGGCATCTTCTTCTTCTTCGTCGGAGGAGAGGAAGTCTTCGAGGTCGTCCAGTTCAGAGACCTTCGTCAGGTCGGCAACGGGGAGTCGCGTATGGATACTGTAGACGAGGATGATGACGTGGAGGACGTGGAGAAGCGCCGATGACCAAACTGTCGATGGGTAGACGTTCCAGCAGACTTCAACGCCGAGAAGGACGAGGACTCTGTCAAATTTGAAGATTATCCACACTTGAAAATGAAGATTTTTTGGCAAAAGGTGAATTTTATGGATTACCTACGAAGACAGTTCATAAAGGTCGACCAAAAACACGTTTTTCGAAATTTATAGCGTCTGCGTATTTGAAATTTCAATTTAGGCCAAAAGAGATAGAGAAAAAATCTCGATGGAAAAAAGCCAAAATAGACAGAGATTTTCGTGACCCATGGGCCATGGCTGATTTGAAAAACCGACATTTTTTTTCCAATCAAAAAAATAATTATTGATTTCATCTTTTTCGCCACATTTTCAAGGCTACCTCATCTTAAAAATTCCGGAAATTTTCCACATAGTCAAGACTGCTTAAAAAAATAAGCCGCTGTAAAAGTCTCAACTTGTGCGCTCCACGGCTAAAATTCAGAATGGAACGGCTAAACTTCGGATCCATTTTTTAACGCGGCGGTTTTTCCCTGGGACTTTTTTTAGGCTGAAAATTTTTTCCATCTTTCAAAATTGTTTTTAGAACTGTTTTTCTTTCCAATCAGGACTCTTTTTTACTTCTACTTTATAAATTATATCTAGGCGTTTATTTTTAATGGTGCTCTCATGCTGATTAGGGCTAACCCCCGTTGGTAAAACGGGATCTAAAGCGGGTCTGCCCGTGTTAAGCCCGTTTAAGCAAAGCTGGTAGAACTTCAATTGAAGCTGAGGCCCCGTTTTGGTCCAGTGAGCTCTCCAAATTTCTAAATAAATTCAGCCGGGTCATCTATTTCTTCTTGAACCCGTTTTAGACTAACTCAGACTCGAATAATCTTAAAATGGGCTTAATACGGGTTCACCCGTTGGGAAAACTTGTGAGAGCAGGGTATTTTAGAGCTTTTTCCAATTTTTTCTATGCTTTCAGATCCAATTTTCTTCCCAAAACTAACTTCCAAAAAATAGATCGCCACGGAATATCCTTCGGATCTTTAACAATCCAATTCCAGAAGAGGAGATATGGCAGCTGGAAAAAATGAATATTTTCATTTTTTTCTAATTTTTTATGAATTACCTGATGATAGTACCAACTGTAGAATTGATAGTGTAAAGATCTCGAAAACGTGATTCCGATCAAATTGGCGGTGAAAAAGGCGAAGATTACTTCTGAAAAAAATATTGAAAAAAGTAGATATTAAAGGCGCAGGGCTTAAAATTCAGAAAAGGGTCTTGAAGAGAGAAATTTTCATCTTTTTCCGTACTTTACTGACATAAAATAATTTCATCAAGATCACGATAAAAACTGGAAGAATCGGAACTCCGTTCGAGACCCTCCATGATGCGCCTTTAAACTTTCTCACCTGCCCTCCGAAAATGCGTCTGAATGCCGTTGTTCCATAGGAATTTCAGCGCGAGGGGTAATCCTCCATCGCTTCTAAAAAAAAACTAATTTTTCGAAAAATCATATATAAAAATAGCCACGCTACATCGACCTGATGTGCTCCACGGCTAATCAAAAAAAAAAATTCTTAATAAAAAACTGAAAAACCTTCCAGACTCCATGAATTTACAGAAAAAAACCATGACTGAGAAAAAGCCGCGTTAGATATAACAAATGTGCTCTATGGGTAATCAGAAGATGAAAAATCACTAAAATACCGGAAAAAATTTCAGATGCGCAAACTTTACAAAAAAAAACCGGAAAATGCATCTGAGAAAAAATAGCCACGTATCATAAAACAAATGTGCTCTATGGCTAAAATGAACAGAATTTTCAGAAAACTTAAAAATTCGCCTTCGAAGAGTTGATGTATAAGTTTTAGATAATAAGTAAAGCATTGAAAAAAAAGCCGCGTGATTTGAAACTTGTGCGCTCCACCGATAATCCTAAAAAACCCTGATTTTTCTTCTCTAATGTATCTCTTCCCTTTCCAGAACCATAAATGGGGTAGAAATTTTAGAAACTCGCCGTGGAGCGCACAAAATCCGCTACTAGCGGCCGTTTTTTCATGCCTAGCATACCTGAACCACATTTTCCAAGCGAAAATCGCCAAAAACGTGACATGTCCGACCAATAATGCGCCATGGAAGTGAGGGTCCAGGAAGAGCTGTAAGAAAGTATTTTTATCCATAGAGCGCACTTGATTTTCCTACCGATTCGGGTAAAAATCGCCAATTGACGGTCCATTGGAAGAAGAAGACCCTTCCCAGGTCAAAGGACCTTTTTATATAGGAAATGGGGTCGTGGGCCAGGAACTGAAGGCCGACGTAGAGCTGAACGATGGCGCAGACGGAAATGTAGAGGAAGGTTCTGGCCGGGCCGAGCCAGATCAGGTACGTGAAGAACAACGCCGGCGCAAAGAGCAAAACGTTCATTTTGACCGACACCGCGAGGCTGGAATTGTCAGCTTGCTCCATTGAGAAAATTGTGATTTAAAAAAAAAAAGGGCTTTATGAAGAACTCCTAAATGTATTCACCTGTACATGAAGCTTCCAAGAAGCCATTTTTCAGACAGGAATAGGCTCAGGGCCAAGTAGAAGAACAGCATGGCGACGGGATCGTTAAAGAGTCTCAAGACGAAAATCGAATGGATACGGTAGCCGGTGAGGCAGAGGAGCGGCAGGACAATTGGTGGGATCTGGAAAAGTGGGTCATTTTTTGAAAAAAAGATCTGATTTCGAGAAAATAATCCATTTACCCCAGTCTTGGGAGTTCTTATAGACATTATTCGTCTTGAATCAAACACGCGGTTTGCATTTGGAATGGCTCAAAGTGAAACGGCTGCGGTGCGGTTGGAAAAATGTGTACATGGTTGCAAAAAATGGAAGAAGCGTCATTTCGATGCGCACTTGCGCGAGTCGTTTTAATTCGGGCGCACTACCGAGTCAACCATTCCGAAAAATTTCAATATCTAGTTCGCATTTATAATGTCTCAAAGCGCCACGGTTGCAATGCAGTTGGAAAATAGTGCATACATTTGAAATATGGAACTATCTAGATTTTTCGAATCACTTTAGCGTGACTCGTTTTGGGTCGGGTGCGCTACCGAATCAACCAGTAATTATAAAACTGTAACTAATTCACCTTTGGACTGGCTCTAAGCGACACGATTGCATTGAATGTAGTTGAAAAAAAAAGGAAATATTGAAGATTTTCAACTCGTTTTGGCGCAAGTCGTTTTGGGTCGGGTGCGCTACCGAGTCCACCATTTGGAAATCTTCACACCGGAAACAGTTCAAAGGAAGACGGTCGGGTTACGGTTGGAAAATGATGCATATATTGGAATGAAAAAAAATTTAAATACGTTATTTCGACTCGTTTTTGCGCAAGTCGTTTTAGGTCGGGTGCACTACCGAGTCAGCCTTTTCTATATATTTAATATTAATATCTAGGTCGCATTCCGAAAGGCTCTAAGCGACAAGATTGCGTTACGGTTTTAAATATTCAAAAACACGGAAGTATCTAGGCATTTCGATGTGTTTTTGCGCAAGTCGTTTTGGGTCGGGTACACTACCGAGTCGGCCATTTGGGCCACGATTCCGAAAATCGGGAAAGTTTAGTGTTCTACAAAGTCTTAAAAAAGAAGAAGATAAGGATGGATAAACTATAACCCTTTTTTTCTTCATGAAAAAAGTCCAAACCGTTTTCGATTTCCTGTAGATGAGCATCACGACGAGCAAGTTGACCAGATAGAAGCCCATGAATATATTTTGCCCGAGCTTGATATTCTTTCCGCGATTCGTAAATCGATAGAGAAGGTGGTACAGATGGAGATGGCCGCCGGGATAACTTAAAAATTTATTTTAGTGATTTCCAAAACGTTTTGGGATCTTACACAATGGGGCCGGTGTCGCCAGTGATCATCGAATAATTATAGATCCTTTTTTTGGTATAACATTCGACTTGTTGCATGTAAGTTGACCAATCGATTTCCGTGTCTGTAGATTGATTAAATGGATGATATGACAGGAAAAATCAACTTCTCTCAAAGTTCAGTCTTGCTTAAGAATGCCAGAGTGGTTCCTAAAGGGGTGAGCTTGGAGGCCCTTGAAGGTTCCCATCTGGGGACCATTTTAACTCCCCCTATGGGGGCCACTAAAGCAATCGAGGGACTACTTCAACTCCCCCTATAGGGGCCACTAGAGCAATCGAACGACTACTTCAACTCCCTCTATAGGTACCAACAGATTTTTCTAAGCTTAAGAACTTTTTTTCGACTTGAAATTTTAATTTTTAAGTTTATTTTTCGACGTGCAATGGATCTTCGAAGTTGGAATCCTTAAAAATCCTCTAATTTTCGCTTTTGAGGCAAGCCATTCCAAATGCGGGCTTCTAGAGAACAATTGAATTTTTTTTTTCAAGTGTTTTTTTTCAAAAATACAATTACCTTATTAAACCTCTTTTTTGATTGAAACTTATAAAAGAATATTTTTTTGAATTCTTTAGAATAATTGATTTTCTGCGTACATGTGTGGCCGCACGTGGAATGGCTCAAATTCTTCAGAAACCTCTAAATTTTCCTCTTATTAGGCAAGCCATTCCAAATTCCGCCATGAGCTTCTAGGGATCATTAAAAAAACATTTCCATATTTTTCAAAGTAAATTATTCGTATTCAACCTCTTTTTTTGATTGGAACATATAAAAGAATTTTTTTTCAAAAATAATTGATTTTTCTGCGTACATGTGTGGCCGCACGTGGAATGGCTCAAACTCTTCAGAAACCTCTAAATTTTCCTCTCACAAATAAATCCATTCCAAATGCGGCCATTCTTCTAAAGATCCACGAAATTCTCATTCAGCCACAACTTTCACATATTTCATTTCCAATAAATCAAAAACCCACAAGGAACTTTCTGTATGATCAAGTAGGTCGCAGCGGCGTCGATAATCATCAAAACCGAGGCCATCAAAACGAAACCGCGATCATTAACAGTGAAAAAGAGCCGCAGGAAGTAGTCGAGGAACGACTTCAGGAGGCTTTGAGGCTTCGACTTGAGCTCGGGCTCTATTTTCATGAGCCCGAGTCTGTTCGGCCTGGCCACAAGCTCGGGCTCTTTCTTGGCCAACAAAGGCTCCTTAACCTTCTTCTCCTTCTTCTTTCCCATGCTGAAAAGTTGATTTTTGAATAATTTTCTTTTGAAGTTATACTCCATTTATCGCTGCTATGAAATGTGAAAAAAACGCAAAAAAATTGCTAAAATAATTACTTTTGTCAAAAATGAAAGATTTGCAAGACTTGAAAAAAATTAACCTCATTTTTTTCTTGATTATATAATAATTATGCGCCTTTATCTTTTGATTTAAGGATATAGGATTACTAGAACTTCTTCAAAACCAGATTTAAAATCACATGAAAAATTTTATTCGCCTTTAAAATCATTTGCGAGCCCTATGCGCCTTTAAAATAACTTGGGACCCCTATGCTCCTTAAAAATAATTTGGGACCCCTATGCGCCTTTATAATCATTTGCGAGCCCTATGCGCCTTTAAAAGCGTTTGGGATCCCTATGCGTCTTTAAAATCATTTGGGGCCCTTATGCGCCTTTAATATCATTTGGAACCCCTATGCGCCTTTAAAATCATTTGCGACCGCTGTGCGCCTTTAAAATCATTTCGGACCCTTATGCGCCTTGAAAATCATTTGAGACCCTTATGCGTCTTTAAAACCATTTTGCGACCCCTATGAGCCTTTAAAATAACTTGGGACCCTTAGAACCAATTTGTGACTTCTATGCGCCTTTAAAATCATTTGGGACCCCTATGTGCCTTTAAAAATTGAATTTGAAGGCACATAGGTCTCTTATTTGCTCTCAAATCTACAAAAAACCCGGGGAAAAAATTTTTCACCCCCCTATGCGCCTTTAAAAAAATGATTTTCAAGGCACATGTGTAGACCTCTAACTTGCTCCAGAAGCAAGAAAAAACCACCATGTGCCTTCAAACCTAAAATTTAAAAGAACATGGAGACTATGCGCCTTTATTTCAAAATCTAAAAGCTCAGAAGCCTATGATCCTTTAAAAATTGGAATACGAAAAAAAAGGTTTCATGCGCCTTTAATTTCGAGTTTAAAGGCGCATGGTGGCTCTTTATTAAAATAAGCCTTTAGATTCGATTTTAAAGGAGCATAGGAGTTCCTGTGCCTTTAACTTTGAATTTTGAGCTTCAAATTCATGTTTCTTACAACTTACAACTCTAATTTTGAAGACAATTAGTCCAAAAACGTCTAAAATTCTTGGATAATCCGAAAAAAGCGCCTTTTTTGAGTACATTCAATCTTAAGCCAGCAATAAATGAACCTTTTCCAATGATAAAAAAGAAGAACAAGGGGAAAATGAACCCAATGGATTTACCAATAAATTTCTTCTCAAAGTATTTATTAAACAAGTTCATAACAAAAAAAAGGAACTCGGGTACGAAAAAACAATAAATAGATACAACAATCACCAATTGAATGAACAAAAAT
Organism: Caenorhabditis auriculariae; assembly: GCA_904845305.1. Lineage (NCBI taxonomy): Eukaryota > Metazoa > Nematoda > Chromadorea > Rhabditida > Rhabditidae > Caenorhabditis > Caenorhabditis auriculariae. Next base: position 616,043 of record CAJGYM010000014.1, on the reverse strand, counting down.
GGTACAAGGAAAAAGTTATCGTCGATATCTGTAGCGTTTGAAGACGAACCAGAGTTGAAAGACGCCGTTTTGGAACTGACATTTGTACCCGTTCTTGTGCAGGACTTCCCATTCGCGATTCACAATCTGAGAATGGATATTTTCGCAATTTTCATGGCGGTTTTTCTAAGCCTTGAGAAGTTTTTGGTCGCACTTGGAATGGCTTAACGTGTACCTACCATAAAACGACTTGCGCTCAACATAATTCGACTTTAAAAATTGGCAATTTTCATTTCCTTTGAAAACTAGTGAGCTCATTTTTACAGATTAACGTGTACCGGCCATAAAAACGACTTGCGCCAAAGCAAATTTTCTACTTAAAAAAATGGAAATTTTCATGTCTTTGAAAAACTATTGTTTTCTTTTTTCACGGCTTTACGTGTACCGACTACAAAACGACTTGCGCTCAAAAAAAAATTCGACTTTAAAAATGGGCAGTTTTCTTTTCCTTTGGAAATATTGGTCGCACTTGGAATGGCTTAACGTGTACCGACTATGAACGACTTGCGCATCATCGAGTTTTGACCTTAAAAGTTGGCAATTTTTGTATTCTTTGGAAATATTGCTTGCATTTTTATTAGCTCAACATGAACCGACCACAAAACGACTTGCGCTCAGCAAAACTCGACACCGAAAATTGGCAATTCAATTTTCATGTCTTTTGGAAGTATTGGTTGCATTTTTAACAGCTTAACATGAACCGACCATAAAACAACTTGCGCTCAACGAATTTCGACTTGAAAATGGTCATTTTTCATTTCCTTGAAGATCTTTGATGGTATATTTTCCGGCTTAACGTGTACCGATCATGGAACTACTTGCGCTAAGTAAAGATGGAATAAAAAATGTCTTGAGCCATCCTCTATGCGTCTAGAAAACTCGGAGCCGTTGAAGCCAGGCTGGGAGGGCTGGCCCGGGTCTCAATTTTTGTGTAAAAGCTTGCCCGGGCTGCGGTCAGGCTTCATTCTACTTGTTAAATTATTAAATTATAGTTTTTCCGTGTGAATCAATAACTAATGACAGGATTTTTTTGAACTAAAAAAATTCTAATATTTTCCTTACTTATTGGTCGGGGGGTGGTCGACAGGAGCTTAAAAAAAGGCCCGGGGGCTGACGGACTGCTCCTGCACAAATCTGGTTATAATGTATCAATCAAGCAAGCTTGATCGTCGAAAATGAAGAAGATCTTCCATTTTATCAATGGAGCGCACTTGAAGTTCAAAATAGGCCATAAAATCCCTTCTCTTATTTGCAATAGAGCATAATTTTCAGGCAAAAAAGCTATTATTAACAGCGGAAGCCCGGAAAAACGCCTAAAAATAATTTAAGACCATTTTTCACTGTAGCCCCCTTAAAGATTGGAAAAAAGCCTCTGAAATCCTCATTTCGCAGTGAATTTCTTTATTTTCTCAATGGAGCTCATCCGAAATAATACCTTAAAAGCAATATCTTCGTAGGGAGGTCCAGCCTTGAAACGAACGATTGCGAAGTCCGGATCATCGCAGGGAGTGACCGTGAAAGTCGGCGTTTTCGTCTTATCAAGAAGATCGGGGTAGAAAATCTGGAAATTATTCTTCCAGTGAAAGTCATTTTTTGGATAAGGAACCGCAAAAATGGTTAGATTTGTAGCTTTAGACTAGATAAAACTGAAAAATCTTAATTATATTCTACCAATTTCTAAAAATCCCTAGTAATGCTACTAACACTCTTTTAGTGTTCAGGAAACTTTTGGTCCCAAAATAAGTCGTTTTTCTTGTTTTTTGAGGTATTTAAGGTTCATTTAGGGTTTTTTAGGTACCTTCATCATATTAAAAAACGTTAAAATCAACATTTCCATCAAAAAATGAGCCTAAAACCCTGAAAAAACAAATTTTTCATGGAATCTCTCACATTAAACTTGTAGCCCTGGACGATTTTCGGCGGCGGATTGTCCATATCATAATGTGTCTGATTGTATTTATTCCAGTCGAAGCCCGTTTGGACGCGATTCAGATACGTTGGTTTCCTGGGTCGATATTTGTCGGACCAGAGGTGCTTCTGGAAAAAAAATCGGGATTTTAACGTGAAAATTCGGATTATAATGAAAAATAACTGGTTGAAAAACTCACTGCGACAAAAATTCACAAGAAAATCTGTACAAAAAAATCCTTGAATCTCAAATTTGCTCCAAAAAAAAGGAACACTTTATCCCTTTTTTGAAAGTAAAAAGCTATTTTTCTCGCAGAATTTAGGTTTATTGAAGCTTCACAATTTCTTTTTCGTCCGAGTTTTTCTTTTTAAAAGATTTCAGAGTGATGGAAGCTTTCTAGAAATGTTCTTTTCATTAAAAATCAGACCAGAAAAGCATAAATTTTGATTAATAATAGTCCTTAGTACTTAGCGTCATTTGCGCTCTAACGAACTCCAAATTTTTCTTCTTCAGAATTTTTCCGGTCACGTTGACGCAAACCGGACGTTTCTTAGCATTTCTAGTGGCCACTATAGTGGCGTCAGCACCCTTAAGTGATCCCTAAAATAGCTTAGAAAAGCCAGATTTGCGCCGGTTTCAGGCCGAATGCTTCCTAGTGATAACTTTAGCGGCCTCAGCCCCCTTAAGTGATTCCAAAAATTCCTTAGAAAAGTCCGATTTGTGGCCGAATTCGAGCCGTATGCTTAGAAAGTAACTGGAGCTTAACAAAACGGCTGCTTTTTTCAATAAAACCTGATTTTTTTCTCGAGTTTTACTTGGTTTTATTTCTCATGGATAATATCTGATTTCCTTCGAAATCTCGAACTTTCAATTTCCAAGCTACACCAAAACCCATTCCCAACCTGCGTCTCCAACTGTTCCTCCACAGCGAACGTCGCCTCATCTCCATCCATTCCCTTCTTGGCCATTTCTATCATCTTCGATTCATTCGGCTAAAAATACATTTTTTAACCGTGATTTTAAATAATTCCTACATTGACAAAGATTTCAGCAGCCGGCTTCTTGAGATTCTTTTGCCCGTCGAGTCTTCAAATCGTTGGAATCAAAAGACTCTTCAATCACCTCGATACCTGGAAAAAAATTAGTTTTCGTTCAAATAATTGAAATGAAAAAAATCAAAAAAATGACTCGAGAAGTTTAGGAAAAAAATCGCAAAAAGTGCACATTTTCATAGGCTTTTCAGGAGGCTCATTTGAGCTAAATATTTTGATCGCGGCTATCTTTTTCTCAAGAAAAATATTACAAGATATTTAAAAAAACAGTTCATTTAGTTTATGTGGCATTTTTTTTTATTTTTTGAATCACGGCTATTTTTCCAAGACATTTCAACACGGCTATTTTTTTAAGCTATTTCAAGGCGTCTATTTATTACAAGACATTTCAACGCGGCTATTTTTTCAAGCTATTTCAAGGCGGCTATTTTTTCAAGCTATTTCAAGGCGGCTACTTTTTCAAGCTATTTCAAGGCGGCTACTTTTTCTAGCTATCTCAACGCGGGTATCTTTTCAAGACATTTCAACGCGGCTATTTTTTCAAGCTATTTCAACGCGGCTATTTTTTCTAGCTATCTCAATGCGTCTAATTTTTCTGAGTCATTTTTTCCCAACTATCTCTTCTTACAGCAAACTCGCTCGGTATACTGTCATGAAACTTCCTCGCACTTTTTATATCGCGGCTATTTTTTCTCGAAGCCATTCCAAATCGGCAACTTTTTCGAGTAATTTCCATCGCAGATAATGTTAGCGGGCTATTTCAACGCGGCTATTTTATTAAAAAACCATTTTAACGCTGCTATTTATCATGAAATTCTTTTTTGAAACACGGCTAATTTTTCCAATTTCAACCCTTTTTCCGTTTCAACGCGGCTATTTGTTCTCACAGAAAAGCCACCCGGCACTCAGTCATTAAACTTTTGGCACTTTTTGAATCACGGCTATTTTTTCCAAGCCATTTTACCGAGGCTTTTTCTCACTACCCCAACCGGAATATTTTCATAAACTCGTTGTACTTTTTGAATCACGGATAATTTTTCGGAGCCATTTCGACGCGGCTATTTATTCTCGCTACCCCACGCGGCATATTTTCATAAACTCGTTGTACTTTTTGAATCACGGCTATTTTTTCCAAGCCAAGCTATTTTTTCCAACGCGGCTATTATTTGCAGGAACGTGACTATTCCTTTCTCACTATCACACCCGGCATAGTTTCAAGAGGTATTTTCACTATTCGCCTCACGGCCCTTTTTTCAAAGCCATTTCAACGCGGCTATCATTTGCAGAAAACTTAACTGGAATAGTTTCATGAGCTAGTTTCACTGTTCGAATCACGGATATTTTTTCCAAACCATTTATACGCGGCTATTTTTTCTCACTGTCCCACCCGACATAGTGTCCTCAAACTTTTTGTTCTTTTCGAACCACGGCCATTTTTTCCAAGCTTTTTCACGCGGCTATTTCTGCAATCCGTTTCAACGCGGCTGATTTGCCAAATAATTTCAAAGCGGCTACTACTTTACAAGCTTTTTTTATCGCAAATATATTTAGCAGGTCATATCAACTATTTTTCATGAGCCATTTCTACGCGGCTAGTTTTACCCAAGCCATTTCTACGCAGCTATTTATCATGAAGTTCTTTTTGAACCACGGCCATTTTCTCGCAGCAAAACTCACCAGGCATAGTGTCGTCAAACTCGTTGTACGGGGGGCTGTAGCGGCCCCTCTCGTACAGCTCCAAAGCGACCGTCTCGATCTGGTCTTCGGTGAGCTGCCGCCAGCGGAGTTCCCGTTGTTCGTCGTCCAGCTCAGCGCCTTCGAGCTCGTTGACGTCGACCTTGCGTCGGACCTTCTTCGACAGTTCCTCGGTGTCGTCTTCATCTTCGTCGTCTTCCACGATCTTCAATTTTTCTTCATTTCCTTTGCTTTTTTTTTGAACTTTCAAGGGCTATTTTTCTCCTCTAACTTTAATTTATCTTTCAGTATCTTTCTAAATTCAGTCATCCTACTGTAAGTTTTTCAATAAAATATTTCTCAACCCATCAAAATCTTGAATTCACCTCTTCCTTTTTGGGGAAAGCGACCGAAGTGTCCTGAGAAGACGTCGAAGGACCATTTCCGGCTCCGGAGTTCAGCTGTTGCATCTGCTCCTCCCGGATCCTGGTCAACTTCAATCTCAACATTTTCCCGTGCAGATCTCGAAGTCGTGTCCTGGCGATGTACACTTTCAGGTGCTCTAAAATCCGATTTCAGCCTTTTTTTTCAGATTTTTTCTGTACCTAAAAGCCCTTCCCAATAGGGCGCATTTGTCGCTCCGCCCTTGCTTATTCTGGAGCTGATTTGGGCTTCCAAGTCGCATAGTTCGAGCACCGTTTTGCCCTGAAATTTTGTTATTTTTTTTAAAAAAGTCATCTCTGAACTTATTTTAAATCAAATAAATAAATAAACGACGTGAAACGCAATGAATTCTCACTCATTTCTTCGGAAAAAGCCATGGCTGACGTGGAAGGGTTAACCGAGAAGATTCATGAAGAGGTGGGATTTTTTTAACTTTTAAAAAGTTATCTTGAAACAATTTTTTTTCATTTTTTTCAGCTTTCAAACTGGTTTATAAGCTGCAATAAATTCAAAATACACACCTAATCAAAAAAACTCCTGCAAGCCCAAAATCATCGCCAAAAGCCAGAAAAGGCCATAAATCATACTAGTAATCTTAAGAATTATGAAAAATTACTTAAAATCTCTTTTTCTATAGCCTGCCAGCTCATAAGTAAAACTTTGAAACCGAAAATTCTAGAACACTGAGAAGAAAAACCCGCTTTAAACCACCGAAATTCCACATAAACACCCCAAACTTCCCAAAAAAGTTTCTAAAACCAAAATATTTTCATTCTTATTTCAGCTCAAATCTTTGCGATTGGAGAAATCTGAAGTCCCCCAAGGCGATATCGGCCCGGCGATGCCTCAGAAAGAAGAAACCAAGAAAATGCTCAAGCCGAACGATTTGCCCTACGAGATCATCAACGGCATTCCTTGCTACCAATCGGGACACGTTCTTGATGGACATGTTGAGGTATTTGATTAAGTTATCCTTGAGAACGACAAAACTTATAAGGAACTTCGAAAGATGTCTTGAAGGTAGCAGAAAACAGCGAATATTCGTATACAAAATTCATTTAACTAATTCTTTCCTATGTAAAAATTTTCAAAGAGCCCACCAAAGGTTAGAATATCACAAGGAAAAACCACAATAATTATGAAAAAAACAGCAGTTTGACTGAATAATAATTGAGAACTAATAGCATCTTTAAAAAAAAGCCTGCTCTCTTGGATAATCCAAAGAATGAAATCAAAATTACCTTTCTTCTACTTTAAAAAAACTCAAAAATTGTTGACCCCTGTCCCGGCCAACGTTTCCGTCCACGTGGCACTGCCACATACGTTTCTTTCATTTTTCTTTTCTCCACGATGAATTTTCATTTCTTCCAATTTTTCAAAACTTTGCCCAATTTTCTATGGTTATCGTAACACGTGAACGTGTTTGGCAATACATGTCGCAACGCAGAAAATTTCTCGCTCATAAATTCAAAAGATCCGATGAGCCGGGCGAGCTGTACGACGCTTTTTTGGTATGATTTCTTGATTTTTCTCCAGGATTTTTGTCTGTTTTTGATATAAACCTAAATGTTTTTCTTAAAGGCGCATTGGCTAACTTAATAATGGTTTCGAGACGAATCGCTGTTTTTCGTGATATTCAGGGTCTGGTAGTCTTTAGAAAAAATTCATGATTTTTGAATGGGTTATTTCAAAAAATGATTAGTGGAAGATGACTTTTTCCCGATTTTTCTTGCTATTCTGTTTGATAAAATGAGGTCCTTAAAGGCGCATAGGCGAATCTGATACGGGTTTTGAGACGACGAGCTGTTTTTTTGTGATAATTTAGGCTTGCAGAGACTTTAGAAGCCTTAGTAAGCATTTTTGAACTTGCTATTCGAAAATTCCGAGACTGGAAGATAGTTTTTCATTAGGTTTTTGAACAAAGTACATTATTTCGGCTAATTCGTCGATAAATCCTTGAAGGGCTAATTAAAGGCGCATCGACTAACTTAAAAAGGGTCTCGAGAAAAAGAGCTGTTTTTCTCAATATTCGAGGTAATGAGAACCTTTAGAAAACTCAAAAAAAAAACATTTTCGAAACATTTTAAAAACATTTTCGAACAAGTTTTTTGAAAATTACAAGGTCGAAAGACGGTTTTCTTGTAATTTATGAACATATTCAATGATTTTAACGATTCCAAATCTTAACTGAGGTCTTTAAAGGCGCATTGACTATTTTAATGGAGGTTTCGAGACGAAGATCTTTTTATTGTGATACTTACGCTACCAGACCTTAGGAAGCCTCAGTATTTTTAGATTTTTCAAAATTTGACTTCTAAGAAAGTTTTATTTCAGATTTATGAACGGGTCGGGTTCGACGACCGTGTCGGCGCGACTTATTTGGGAATCGGCGCCGACGGAAAAGAATTGGTGATTCGCGTGGGTCCCGACGCGAGTACGCATGTCGTCCGCATGGAAGCCGCCTTTCTTTGCAAGGTATATTTGATGATGAATTAACTGCATATCTTGTAAAGGTTGTAAAGTTCCTTTTTCACATTTGATCGTTTTTTTTTTTGGCTTTCTCTTCCAGCTTTCTACACCAAAATTCCTAATCTTCGATACCAAAAAATTCTCAAAATTTCTTCTTTGACTTCCTCGGAATATTCAGTGGTGAAGGAACTATGACGTTTCAGGCCGAAGCCGAGAACCTCTGGCGATTCTTCTCGCAAGTTCATCAAATTTGGCAATCCGAAGACGCCTACCACATGACTTTGTACTTCCGCGGCGGACCGACTCTTGAAGATTGCCTCAATTTTTGCCACGGGAAATTTTCCTACGGCACTGGCGGACGGTTCGGTCTCGACATTTTGCAGGTGTCTTCATAATTAGACTTTCAAGTCAAGGGAATTTTTCAGATCATGAGAACGACGCATTCTTTGGGCTATCTGATGAGATCCGTCAATCCTGGAAGCTTCCACCTTGACGCCTCTTCTCGACACCTTTTCATGGCCGATATATCGACGTTGCTCAAGGTTATAGTCGTGGAATTCTAGGGCAATAGATCATTTTTGATCAAAAAGCTTCAACGGAAAATTAACCAAGACCATCGTATTCTTTCAATTTCTTCAGAATAACCACAAGTCTTCAGAAAATGATAACTGAATTTTTCTTTCAATCTTCTCATGATCCAATTCAGAACGTCAATGAAGAAGGCGTGGCCCCCTACGTCGGTTCTTTGGATTTCGCCCCGGAGGCTCATCACAAAGGAGGTTCTGATCACTCTTATGGCAATAATTGAATCTTCAATTCCAGAAGGTCTGACGCGTCGCCAAGAGCTCGAGTCGTGGTTCTACCTGTTCATCTACATGCTCAAGGGGACCTTGCCATGGCAGGCTCTGCCTTATGACCAAGTGGCCGGCAGCAAGTTGATGACTTCGTGCAATCAGTTGCTTTTCTCCGACCTTCCACCTCAGTGAGTTTCCGCTGGATAACCTATTCGGCACAAGCATTCTGACCTGTCTGTTCTCTCTTATCCCTCGCCATAAGAGGCGCAAATCGTAATGATTAGAGCGAAAATGATTTAATCACTCCTCCTATGACTGAGGGAAACTATTTCCGAGACTCATGAGGATGGCCATTAATGCATTTTCTTCAAAAATGAGCAAAGTCCAAACGACCTCAAAAAGAAGAATCTAGGGCTCCTAAAAAGGTGTCAAAAGTTTCCCTGAATCTTCTTTTTTCTCCCACTTCCAGGAAAAAAAGAAACCTATGAAACCATTTGAAGCCCATTTTGTAGAGGTTCTTTTTAGGTTCTTCTGAACCCAACTTGAAAAACAGAACATTTTCTTCAGATTCGCGAGGATGTACGAGATCATCAAGGAGAAGAACTCGTTCCAGCCGGTTTCCGATGAAGAATACGATCAGCTGGAAGTCTTGGCCACCGAAGTCTACACGATCGCCGGCGGCATCACCGATCACGACAAAAACTTTGATTTCGAGCGCGAGCCGACGGCAGAAGAGTTGCCGAGGTGAGAATTGATCACAAAATAGTTCTGATTATTAGAAAATTGTGAATAGTTATCGCTCCAAAGGGCCAAAAGCGCACGTTTTAAAGACCTCTGAAGGCTGAGGAAAGCTTCTGCTGAGTTCAATGAATCCTAGTGAAATTTCCAAGGCTTCTGGAGACCTAAAATAGACTGACTGGTTTATGTAGTCAACCTTCGAGTCGCTGAAAGCTTTGAAAAATCTAGTACTAGTGAAAACGCTTTTTAAGGCTACAGAGGTATCTAGAAACAAAATCATAAGTCCTGTAGCTATCCAGAATCATATCAAGTGCTTCTGAAGTTCATTTCAGCACTTTAAAACACTTTCAAAAGCAACTTTGAGACGTTAAAAGTCGTCGAATGCTCCAAAAAAAAACTATTTCGGGGATACTAAACTCATTTAAAATTTTCTAGAGCCCTGTAGAGTTCATTAAATCTAGGAATACTCCCCTGGCTCACCGACTAACTTCTAAAGTCAACATTGAGGTTCTAAAAGCTCTAAAGATTGCTATTAACGGTTAAAATGCACTTAATGACTAGTAAATTATCTAGAGGCGATATTATGGATTCAGATCCTTCAAAAAAGCTGTTTCGGAAATAATAAGCCGATTAAAATTTTCTAGAGCCCTTATGAGCTTCTTGAGTTGATTAACCCTTCAAAAATTGGTCCAAATCTTGAACTTTCAACCGTTTTAACTCATCTTACCTTTAAAAAATGATATCTGAAGGCCTCAATTTCCTCTACAAGGTTCAGAAGAAAAAATATATCACTTTTTTCAAAAAAATTTTAGGGATACCAGAATAGATTGAAAATTTGTTTGAATCGACAGTAAAGACTTTGAAGTCATTTCAAAGGATTATCAAGTCTTCAACCAGTTCAGAACTTGGAACTCTTCTGAGACCTTTTTTTGAACCTATTACCTTCATTTTTTTTTCCGCAATCCTGAATTTGGATCTTCTAAAAATCGATAAATCGCGTCAACTTCCAAAATTCACCCCCAATTGCAGGCTTTTCCTGGTTCGCAATGACGAAAAGACCAAAGCTCTCGACAGAACCCAAGAGGACAGCAACGAAAAAGACGTCATCTTATTGGACTAGTTTCCCGATTCAGTGTACCATCAGTATTTCTTTTTTCTTTCGTTTGTTTCACGCGCCAGCCTATTTCCCCGGATAAACTTACGAAAATCCCTTTTTTCTCTTGATATTTCATACCTTGAACATGGCCATGACCTCCGTCTTCAAGGAGCCGTGGATTCCCTCGCGACGCCCGTCTTCCTCCCGCCGCTTCTTGAGCTCGTCGTCGACGATCGTCCGGAAGTCGGTCCAGAAGCTCATGTGCTTGTCGTCTTCCAGGCGGCGGTAGACCTGGAATTATGTTTTTTTTCGGGATTTTTGAACATTTTTTGAAATTTCTAATGAATCTGATAGCTTTAAAGTAAACACTTAAGTTATTTTTAGGGGTTTCAAGAAAAAATATACGGAAGGAACAAAAAAACTTGCAATCAAAATTCAATAAAATGAGCTCAGAGAAACAAAACGAGCTAGAAATTTCCGAAAAAAATGAATATATGAATAAAAATCGAAATCTAAGAAAGAGAGCGAAAATTTGAATTTTCGCCGCATTTTTGAGGAAGCCTAGATACTTGAGTTCTTATTGAAAAAAATTTTTTTTTCTGAGTCTCACCGCGAAAAAAACTGAAACCTCTTTCAATTGGAATTTTTTTAAATTTGATTAAATTTTCATATTTTGGTTAACTTTGAAGCTCATGAAAACAGCAGAAAAAATTACAAGACATAAAACTTTTTTTCCATTTCTCACCTTGATATCCTCGATCAAGTCCTCATAATCGTCCGACGTCAGGTCCTTCAAACAGCTCAAGGGGTCTTCCAGCTCAAATTCCTCTTCGTTTTTCTTCTCCTCGTCGGTTTTATCCTCATCACCATACCGGATATACCTGGAAAATAATGGCTGTTACTGGGAAAAATGAGAATTTCAAGGCCTACCTCGACAAAATATCGATAGCTTTCGCTCGGTTCTGTGCGATTCGGATCCTTGAGCGTTCCTAGAATATTTCAATTTTATTTCCGAGGATGAAAATCCTTCTTTTTTTAGAGATAGGTGGAACTAAATTTTTTGAGATGTAGAAAGCAAAAGACATTGTTCACCAGGGACTTCTGAATGATACCAGCTTTTCTAGATGTAATTTTCCACCCTGATTTCAAATCTGGTCTCAAAAGTTGCCCAAAACGTCTTTGAAAAAAGTAAGGGGCTCTCAAATGTCGGAAATTTGAGCTTTTTTGGAGGGTATGTAGATCTTGTCCCTCTGGTTACAGAAAATTTTGAAAAGTCATATGATCGCTCCAACTTTTTTTTCCTGAAAAATACTGGTTTTCTGTAACCAAAGAGACTAGATCTACAGTACCGCCCAAAAGGTTGTGAACTTTTGGTTTTTCAGGTCTAGCGCGCTGGAAAAACAACCGATCTTCAAGAAATCTTTTCTCGAGCTTCGAAAGACTGCTTAATGGGTTAGTATACGATAGTTTCGGTCATCGATACTTTGATGGACTCAATGCCTCGTCGGTGCCAAGCTGTGATTAGTTATCGGGGTTTAAATTGAATATTCGGAAAATTCGTATTTTACAAAAATTTCGAAAAAAATGACACAAAAATTTTTTTTTCTTGCATATTTTTTTCTGTGAAATCTTTTGAGTATACATTTTAATCCTACAAAAAGTCCTGAAAAAAATTTTTCAGATTAATATCTATACTTAGGGAAAAAGTTAGGCCCAAAAAAACTAAAAGTTCACAACCGTTTGGGCGGTACTGTACATACCCTCCAAAAATAAGCTCAATCGAGACACCGAAATTTCCGTCTTTTGAGAGTTCCTAACTTTTTTCACCGACGTGTTGGGCGATTTTTGAGATCTGATTTGAAATCTACGAGAAAAGCTACATCTAGAAAAGATGGTCTCATTCAAAAGTCTCACTGCGTCCAAAGACCATTCCTTGGTCAGTACAAAAGCTCAATTTTTCGGATTTTAAAAGTGACATTTACGTGCTTTTTAGGTGATGTTTTTTGACAGTTAGCGGGTGAAAACATATGATTGGACTGTTTCAAAAAAATTGAAGTATATTTTTGAAGAGTCCTATCGAATAATTTTGGAACTCAGGTAAAAGTTGGGAAGACATGCTTTCGGTCCCTCAGAAGGGGTTCGGAAGCTTTCCAGCAAAAAGTCGAACGCCTTCCATATAACTTCTGAACACCTTCTACTCAGAAAAAAAGCCTGCCGAAAGCCTTTCAACAAGCTTTTTCTCTTATAGCCTTCCATCTACCTTCCGAACACCTTTCAAATGCTTTCCCAGGACCTTCTAGCTTCTATACATCTTACCAGGGTTCGCCTGAGAACAAAAAAAAGGTACAAAAAATCCATATTTCACTTGAGAGCTACCTTAGCTTGATCCAGCTGAAACTGCTGCTCCTTGGAGTCCCAATTGGAGACTTCACGTCGGTCGGCGTCCCTTTGCATCATGTCCATGTCCTCACGAGCCGCTAGTCGGGCATCTCTGACCCTTTTGAACTCCTGGGCCTCGTGGAGATTCCTTTCGATCCGTTTCCGGGCTCTGAGGGAGAAAAATAAATCCTTAATAGTTTTTCAAATCGAAAAACAACTATTAAATTATTCCAGGAAGAGAAAAATGGCCCGAAATGCCTGTTTTCCCATTATTTTCATAGTTTATCAAGTTCAAATATCGACTCTTTTTTTCATAATGACTGTATCCCTTTGGGAAAAAGCTTCAAAAACCTTAAAAAAACCTCCAGAAATGCCTAATAAACCTTGGAAATTTTTAAACTAAAATGATTCAAAAAAACTTTGAGGCCGATTCCGCTAAAAAATAATTCTAAATTATATTTTTTTGACCGAATTTTCTTAAAAACCCCTGGCGATACTTTTTAATAAGTTTTTTTCGCCTCTAGACCTTCTCAAAATTTTGTCTGTGCTCCTTAAAAAAACCAGAAATAATTTTTTTGAACGAACCAGATTAAAAAAATGCCAACAAAATCAATAAAAATAACAAAAAAAAAAATTGAATAAAACCAACTCTTTCTCGATTTCCTTCCTCGACAAGTGAGACTTTCCCTCACGCTCCAACTTCTTGCCCCACACGAAGGTTTCCGTCAATTTCGTGTCATTAAACGGATTATTCAGGTTCGTGTAGGCCAACTCGTCGGGAATCGAAGTTTCCACCGCCGCTTTTCTTTTTTGATCCTGAGAAAGCAAAAATCAAAATGAAAAACAATTTTCCCAAAAACCTTCTTCAGCTTCTTTTCTTTTCTCCGGAGCATCCGCTCCTCTGCCGTTTCAGTATCCTTCAACCTCTGCTTTTCCAATTTTCGCTCCTTTTTACGTCTCGATCGCTCATCGCTCAGTTTGGACTGAAATTTAGTTTTCGATTAAATTTAATTTTCAATTATACAAACCTCCAATTTATTATCATCACTTGAACTGGAGGACGACGAGTTGTGACGTTTTCTTGACCGTTTTTCATCGCGGCTTCGGGAACGTGAGCGTTTCCTGTTTTTTGACTTCTTCTCTTTGCCCATGACTGAAAAAAACTTTCTTAAAACAATGTAGAAGAGTATTATTAAAACGACAAAACGGACACAATATCCAATAATACGAGAAAAAAAGAAATACATTGAAATAAAAAGATAATCTTTCAGGAGAAGAAAAAAGTCTACTTTCAATCAAATCTTCAGGACAACTTATTTTTTTTATCAAGCAACAAAATCGAAATAATTCCTAGTTCTTTTCTTAAAAGGCGTACAACAAAAATATGAGAAAAAAAGAAAAAGTAGCTAAAATTTTGAATTCGAAATCGTTTTTGCGCGTAGAAGAGCGCAAACTCCGCAATGCGGCATTAACACTTACCGTAATCTGAAAAACATACATGTCTTCGTCTTTTTGATATTTCTTCATTTTCCCTGCATATTTGTTTTCTTAACGACTGCCGTGATGAGTGCAGGTACTCAAAATACCATGTGTTTGAAAACTGTATGAAAATAGAAGGAATAACAAACTGTTCAATTCGAAAAGATTTTTTTTTTCAAACGCATACTTTGTTGATTTAATATTTATTCCAAGTATCGAATCTCTTTAAAAAAATTAACCAGTCCAAGAAACATGTATCACGGGAAAACAAATTCTCGAAAATCAATACAAGTCGTTGAAGGGCCAGCTAGCGTCGTGGCCTACACGTTCAAGCCAGTAGCGGTGCTGATAAAGGAGAGAAACTCGATGAATAACAATGCTCAGGGCGAGGGTTTCGACAAGGCGGATGATTGCTTGGACATAATTGGTGTAAAAGTCGTCAATGGGTCGGAAATAGAAACCATTGATGGTGAGAAGAGTACAATACCGGATGAAAATGAAGCCGACTAGAACATATTGCGAAATCAGGCTTTTTCGAATAGTACCCATGATATTATTATAAATGGCTCGGGAATCAAACATGTAAGTGATTATGAGCAAAATGTGGGGCACGAAGAGGTAAATGTCGAAGAGGAAGAAGTCGTTGACCAAGAAGTAGACAACGAGGGCCACCGTGTAGATGTAGATGAGGTGCTTGCCGCCGAGTTTGCCGCAGCAAAATCGGGCCTCATGGAAGTACGGCTCTTTTTCGTCGTAGAGACGCACTCGTGAGGATACTGAAAGAGATTTTAGTACTAGCAGGTAATATTGGAAGCTCAAATCGGTACTCCTGAATGAGAAGAAGCTCATTAGATGCAGTTTTTCAAGCTGATTTCGAATATATGCTCAAAATTCGTCACATTGGCCTTTAAAACAAGAACACTGGCCAAACCAAGGAATATTTTAAATGCTCAAGCTTGTGAAAAAATTAAGAAAGGTACTGTTTTTCACAACTTGAAACTGTTCTTTTTCTCTGCGCTCTCCTTGTCTCTAGGAGACCCTCTCATTTTGACGTGCTCTCTCCATTTTTCTCTCACTTCGCCGTAGAGGAAACAAGAGACGCAGACAGACAGAAAGTTTCAAGTCGCTGCGAATGGACTATATAACTTCTTCAAAAAAAAAAGGACCTTTCTCGAAAAAACTTTTTTTTCCAGTTTTGAAATCTATTCACAGTCTTCCTTTGATGTTTTTCAATTCCAGATTGCAATTCCGAGAAAAAAATTTTTTTTCAATAAACTTGGCTTTATTCAGGAGTTGAACTGAAAGCTTCCAAATGCGTTAAAAAATTAATAAAATCCGAAAAAACTCTAAAAAATTTTCAAAATTCAAACAAACCATTATAGACCTCGCCCTCGTCGAAACTCCGGTCCATTTTTTCTATGAATCTGGAAAAAATCGAATTTATTTCCCTTTTTGAAAAAGAAAGAAAGGGAGAAGGGAAAAAATCATGAAAAGGCATAAAAAACATTTTGAAAGAAATAAAAAACGTCAGGTGAGGGAAAAAACATCAGTTTGGCGAGAAATTTGGCTTTCTTTTCACTTTCAATCTGAAGCAATGAAAAAAAGGAGAAAATTTTATTGATCACTATAGCAGTTGCTCAAAAAGTACCCTTAAGAGATCACTTGAAAATGATTATAAAAAACACTAGAGCCACTTTCGCAAAAGCTTTAAAAAGCGGCAAAATCCCAAAGGGATCACTTAAAGTGAGCCAGAAAATCTTAAAGTGCTCACTTAGAAGGCTTTTGGGTAAGTTATTACAAAAATAAATAATTTTCAAGGTCAATCAAGCTGCGTCCTCGGAATGGTGGATAATGGCCACGCAAAGGGAGCGGCTTAAAAAAGGCCTCACACGGGAAGTGCAAAAGGTCGAGGTATTTGAATTTAATAGAACTTGGTATATAGATACTTTCGGACATCCTGAATCCAAAGAAGTTGAAAAAAAGGGCGCCTTTTTGGTTCTGGTCGAGTTATAGCGCCTCAAAGTTTGCACGCGAAAAATGCGTTGAATGGACGGGGGGAATCTGTTGCGGCGGCTAAGCCTAGCTGCCAGCAGGCGGCGTGGTGTAGTGGCTAGCGACCTTGCGCTGTGGAACCTTGAAGGAAGGTTCGAATCCTTTTCGGTGCAATTTTTTTTTGCCAATTTTTTTTCTTCGAAAAACGATGAAATTGGTATGAAAAAAACAGCTCGAGTTCTTGAAATCCACTATTAGGCGCAGACTTGTTCTGCGCCATTTGGGTTTAGGATGAGTTGGAAAAAAAAATGAGCGTTAGGGTGAAATTTTCTCTAAATCAGATATGTTGTAGAACACAATTTTTTAGGATTTTTTGAAAAAAAAATACTGAATATCGGTGGTATGAAAAAAATACCAACGAAAATTAAAACGGGGAATTTTCCGTTTTTTCATATCGCTAGGGAACTTTCCGACGGCCACCTTTCCGCCGAATCTTTTTCCGACTTTTTTTCTCGATAAAATCATCGTTTTAAATCTTCCTATATAACGCAGGTAGTTTATTCAAGATTAAAACACAAAGAAATAGGAAAAAAAAAAATGTAGATAGATGTTTTATAAACCGAAAAAGAAAAGGGACAAAAGTCGCAAAGGGATTCGGCGGAAAGTTCCCTAGCGATATGAAAAAATTGGAAAAGTCGCCGTTTGAATTTTCGCTGGTCTTTTATTCACACCACCGATTTTTTTAAAACTGATTTTCCGTTATGAGAAGCTTTTCCTAGAAAATGTCGTGGAAATTTTGAGAGACACCAAAAAATCGATAAAATGCATAAATTTATGTTGGGACAAATCGTGAGAATGGAAAAATGGTCAGGTGTCTGGGCGTGGTATTCGAAAGTCAATATTTGAGACGGTTGAAAAGAGGCGAGCCCGGGAGAAAAAAGAACACATTATCGGAGTTGATAACGACTGTTAAGGTCGTCAAAGACATCAAGAAGCGGAAAAGCGTTTGAAAAAAAAGGCTAGATGTTATCGCAGATGATAGAAAATGTCAAGGTTGTCAATGAAATTTTTTTTTTTGATTCAACGTCTATTTTTTCTGTCTTTTCTGTATGAACTGTATAAAAAGTATAATTATTCGCAGCTTCTGTCAAAAAAAAATTTACAAGCTAAATTGTTGTTTAAAAGTATTTGACAATCTAAAAAAAATGTCTTTTACCGACAAGGGAGGTCTTTTCATTTTGCGGTTGGGATTTTCCTGCAAAGAACGCTCCTTGATGTACCAGAAGAAGATTCTAGAAGACCCAACCTGCAAAACTTCTTCGTTTTCGGGAAAAGTCGCTTCAAAACCCATAAAAAACAGGCTAATTCGAGGCTTTAGGCCCTTATTTCTCGAAAACTTAAAGGTTGAGACTTTCAAGGTCTTCATTTGGTACATCAAGAAGGGTTCTGGCAAGTTTTTAATAATTTTCAAACTAAAATAACCTCCCCTGTGACGGGAAAATTCAAAAGTATCAATTTTTTTCTGGTTCCAGCGCTTTGACAGATATAGCCAACTGGTAGATAAAATTCACTATAAATTAAAAAATCTCTTTCATCAAAAAGTTCAAAAAAAAAAATTCACCTCGATTTGGGTACCTCCAAGGTGTCGCGGCTTCGTTGCAATTCTTTTCGAATCTATTATCCATCTGCTCGCAAACCGTTTTAGGTCGGACGCGTCTGGAAAAACGGCAAATTAAAACATGATAAAAAAAGAAAAAAAAAAATTGAAAAAAAGTTCCCACGTTTCCTACAAAAAAAAAGAATCAAAACGTGAAAATCCACATTTTATCTACTTGCGGCTGAGGAGTACGGTTCGTCTGGCTGGTAACAATGTGTGTGTCCAAAAAGTGAGTTCCCGATTTTGATATCATCCTTTTTTTCATTTTTTCAGAAAACCAAAGCCGAAAAAAGCAGAGCCACAGAAAGCAGAACCACAGAAAGCAGCACCGGAAAAAGCAGAACCGCAGGAAGCAGAATTGGAAAAGCCTGATCCGCCGAAAAATACCAAATCTCAAGCTCAACCCGTGTCTTCCCCAATAATCGAAGTTCCACCCCAAATGCCGGCCCAAGTTTTCTCATTCAAAGACTGTAAAAATCACCATAGACGCGAAAAGGTACGAGTTTTCAAATAAAAACCACCAACACGTGCAAACGTGAAATTTACAGAGTAAAGAAAATCGTCAAGATTGGGAATTATTATCAACTCAATTCTAGATAGTTTCATTTTTTTCCGATGAAAAATCGAGAAAATACTCAATTTCTTGAGTCATGAGACAGGCATGCTGGAAAAGTCGGTCGGTCGGTTTGGAAAACTAGGCCACGCCGTAATTTTGCTCCATGGAAAATCGATTTTCAGACTTTTTTCTATTTTTCTACATTTTTCCTTCTTTTTTTATCAGTTTCTTTGGATATAGGATACATGCTCCTCACTTCAAACTAAACTGTTGCTTATTTATTATCGTTTTTATAGGTAATTTTTTTCACGTTTTACTGGATGTAATTTTTGTTTCTTGCCTCATTTGTGTGTATTTTACACATTATCTCATTATCCGATTGCTTTAAAAATTTTAATTTCACTCATTTGGTTATATAAAGTTATTTTGGATCCAAAAAAATTAATACGAATTTTTAAAAACTTGATCAGTTTATAATTTTGAACGTAGTAAAATCGTATTTTACTCGCAAGAACAATACAAGTGAATGAAAATAAGCGAAAACCGTCTTAGTAAAATAGAAAAAGGAACAAAAATTCAGAAAAGAAAAAAAAAGATTGAAATTCTAAGTGTTCCATGGAGCAATATTACGGCGTGGCCTAGTTTTCCAAACTGACCGACCGACCGAACCAACCGACTTTTCCAGCATGCCCTAGAGACGTTATAGGAAGTTGAGTAGACTAGAAATTTTCCTAAAAAAATTGGGAGAATGGAAGTTCGTTCTCTTCTTTTGCAGCTAATCGACCTTTTCATTGATGTAGACTCAATCAATATCTAACTTTGAAACTTTTTTTTTATTACACAATTTTTCTTCCCATTTTCAGAGTCTGCGATGGTTCGTTGAGAGTCTGAATACTGGAGTTGACGGTTTGATCGATGAATACATGAAATTGAACTTGGCATGTCTTGAATTTAAAGGCGAGAGGAAGGCGACCTCAATGGACAAAGAGAAAAATAGGCTAGTTTCCTTGAAATCCTAACAACTAGCTCCTCACGGCGTTTTTTGGCGACGGCCCATATTTTTTCCGTAAAGTGTAGTGTGTCGTGTGCATACACTGCGGCGCTCTGGCACGCCGCGTTCAACGTAATTTTCGTGAACTGAAATTCAAATATATTTTTCACTCTCTGGTGGCTATTTTGAATTTCGCGGAATTACTCTCAACACGACATGTGTTTTAAAACGAAGAAAAACGGAGAAATCGCCTTTTTTTATTAGTTGCCTTTTCTTCCGTTAACAAAAACGCCGTGTCCTTCCTTTTTTGTTTACGATTCGATGAAACTTCAAAATCAACTTTCAGAAATCCTGACTATCCGTGTTTGGAAGATAAACGAGTTGTTCTGAAGTTTCCCGGCGTCACTTCCGATTACATCCACGCAAATTATTATGGCACCTCTCTTACGCCTGAGAGATTAATTTGCACCCAGGTTTAGTTCTGGCTCAGTCGTGGACGGAGACTCTCTTCCCACTGTTGCACGGTGCCAGAGCTTCTGACCCTCGCTCCGCTGAGTAGATGAGTTGGAATGTAGTGCAAACTTGAAATGCAAAAAAAAAAACGTGGAAATGTATGTCACTTTAAAAAAAATGATTAGCAAGGTTGTTTGAGGAGGCCGGTCATATTTTACGGTAGTTTACAATGGAGGTTTGCTTTGCGGTTGGGATTTCCCTGAAAATTGGCTAGAACACTCCTCGATGAACCAGAAGAAGTTTCTGGAAGTCTCAACCTGCGCAACTTCCTCGTTTTTGAGAAAAGACGCCTCAAAGTCAAAGAAAACCCTCAAAACCTTGAAAATAGGCCATTTTGAGGCTTCAAGCCCTTATTTCTAAAAAACTAAGGAGTTGCGCAGATTGAGACTTACAGGATCCTCATCTTGTGAATCAAGGAGCGTTCTGGCCAAATTTCAGGAAATACCCAATCGCAAAGTGATTTAACCTCTCATGTTAGTTACTTTTTCCGGTAACGACCATGAAGATTGTGTATTTTTGTGAAGTAAATTATCCTGTAACCTCGAAAATTAGTTCCTTGACAAATTCAAAAATTAAAAAAACTAAAAATTATATCTCCAAACTGAAGCTGCAATATTCACCGGCCGCCGGTTGCACTGCCTCAAAAATGCGTGGGGAAAAAAATTATGAATGACCGCACCACGACACTAAGCGAAAATGACGTCAGAAAACGCTCATGGCACCGTGCGCTGCGGATTGGCCAGTTGGGGAGGGTGCGAAATGACGTCACTATTGAATTTAAAGGCTACTCACGTATGTTCTAGCTTGAGTTCCATTTCGAAAAAAGCCCGGCGGTTCTCTGAAATAGATCGTCAAAAGGGCGCCTTAACTCTTTCCCTGACATACACTATTCCATCGTTTTCTCGCAGCTAGAGAACGACGAAATAGTGTGTGTCAGAGAAAGAGTTGTGGCGCTCTTTTGGCACTCCATGTCAGAATCAATCCCGATGTAAAAGCCGAGGGAGGCAGAGAAGTGGGCGGGACGCGTAGCGTGTGCGTACGCGGCCCTCGGCACGAGTTCAATTCAAGCGCCACCAACTGTTTAAAAAGCTCACTCGCCGCTCTTTTCGATGGTACGACAAAATCTCAAGTCCGCAAATCTCGAGGACCGTAATCTTGTGTACGCAGATCTAAAGTCCCATAATCTTGGAGACCAAAATCTTGGAAACCATAATCTTGGAAAGCAAAAATTTTTCCTTTTTAGTCTTCTTTATTGCACTTTATCTACTTATATTCTCTTGTTTGGATCACCGAATACAAGTTCCGATAAAATCTATTCGCAAAAGCGTTGATTTTTACTTTCCAAAATTGCGGTTTCCAAGATTTTGGTTTCCAAGGTTATGGGACTTTAGATCTGCGTACACAAGATTACGGTCCTCGAGATTTGCGGACTTGAGATTTTGTCGTAATATCCTCTTTTCGAATCTATTATACCTAGGGGGCGCAAAGCCCCGCCCCTTCACGCCACCAAAATGACGATTTTTTTGTTGCAGAAACGGTTTTGAGGTGTTTATACTAGCTAAAGCCCCACTTTAAAAATGAACTGTTTCTGTTGATCTATGTAATCGACAACGCTCTACAAGACTGAAAAAAATTTTTTTAAACTATGTATTTTTTTTCAAAAAAATAAGCGAAAAAAAGTAAGATTTAACACGAAAAAAACTGACAAGTTTCACAAAAATCGTCGCGTTTCTGAAAAACCAAGTGAGGAACGCTTCTAAATTTTGAGTATGTTATATATTAACACTTTCTTTATTTTTTTCGAGTAAAAAAATTTTAAAAAAATCTAACGACGCGAAAAATCGAAGCTTGTAAAGTGACACCAAACTTTGAAGCTGAAATGCGAAAAAAATTTCAGCGACATGGTATACTTTTTTTATTTGATTTAAAAAAACTCACAATGTGTTTAAAAAAATAAAAAAATTCAGAATGAAAAATAATTATTGGGACAGCGAATCAAATTATATTTGAATATTACCAAAACCTCCTTTTTTTCGTTTGCCTCGTTGACGCATGAGAGAATAGGATCGCTTCTATACTTTTTGATTATATTATTAAGCGTTCAAAACTCTATCAATCAAAAAATTATGAAAAAAATCAAACGACGCGAAAAAAATAACGGCTTTGAAAACCTCGAAAAAATGGCAATTTTTTTTGAAATTTTGGAAGAATTCGTGCAAGCGTTCGTAACTGTGTTTGCGTCAAACACACCGATGCGCACTTTTAAATGTTGCAGGAGCCGTTTTTTGGAGTCAAATTGCACATTTTCCTGTTTTATTTCGAAATAACATTATTTTTCATTTTTTTCCCTTTTTTCCAAACCAAATGATAATAATTTTTCTCATTAGAAAAAAGAAAAATAAGCTGAAAATTCCTTCTGACCTTTTTTCTAAGTAGTTTTTTGATATTTTATCAAAAATTCTTATGAGGATTGTACAAAAAGATTCATACCAAAACATGAAGCTCAGTTCTGACAACCTCTCGGAACAGAAAACCGATTTAAAAACGGTCCAGAAACGCGCAAAAACATTTAAAAAGAAAGCGTGCGGCAGCGGGTAAACCGTGAGATTTTGCCTCCAGTTGTACGCCGCGCGCGCTAGTTTTTTGCCCATAACTTTTTTCTTAGTAAACCTTTTTTCAAAAACTAAACGGATTATGAAAATTGACAGTCTCCTCTATCGAACAGTGTAAAAAACATATTTTTTGGATCGTTTTGAAGAAATGGCTTGCGGACCCTAATTATACCATTTTCAATGTGAAAATGGAAAAATCAATAAAGAGTTCAAACGAGCACTCCAAATAGCCGCTGGCAGTTGATTTGAACTCGTGCCTAAGCCCGCCTTTCTCGTCTTCCAACTTTGATTCCAACCAAGTCGGAAAATATTGACTTTAGCAGATGATTGATTTTTTTTTATAGTTATAGTTAGAACTACCTGCCACAGAAGTTTAGAGCAGATCTGTGAATTTCCCCTTCCGCACTCTCCTTGTAAAAGAAAATTTAAATTTGGCTTTTTTGCAGACTCCGCTCGAGAACACAGTTTACGACTTTTGGGCAATGATAATCCAGGAAAACGTGACTAACGTCCTCATGTTGGGTAGTTTCGATGAACCTTCGGCAAAAGTTGCTTTTTGTTTTTATTCTTCAGTACGAATCCCTTTTCAGGGCGAGAAGAAAAGCGTGCGTTATTTCCCCGAGAATGAAGGCATGGAATCGACTTTTGGCACGGCACCTAATGTGATATCAGTTCGCGCAAAAACAGTTTCGTTGTTGAATGTGATGGTATTTCGTTTTCAGTGTCCTCATGAATTCGTAAAAGGGGTAAAGACAAGACAGCTCGAGGTTTCGTGGGGCGATCACGAAAAAAGAGATTTACTCCATTGGCAATGCGAAATCTGGCCCGATCATGGAGTTCTCAAAGATTGGAATGCTGTCTTTGTAAGTAGGGAGCGCAAAGCTAACAAAACGATTTTACGGCGTTTTGAGAGTTCAATGCAGAACTGGAAAAACAGAAACAGTGAAAAAAAAAATTGATATAGGCCATTCCGCGCCAGCTTGTCACGTTTTTCTTCCCGCCAAAAAGACCGTATACCAAATTAGATCAAATTTCTGCTTTTTGAACGGCAAGAAACAAAGGTCTTGAAGCGAATTTGGTCAATTTTGACCTGGCCTTTTGGCGGGAAGAAAAACGTGACAAGCTGGCGCGGAATTGCCCATAAATGGGGTTTTCGGAAAAAAAAAATCAACAATTTTCTCGTTGGAGCAAACCTTCCTTTCGCCGTTTATCCAGTTTTTTGCGTCTAACCATTTTTGACGGCGACAATAGCTTCCAGTTCGTCATTTTACTGGCTTAGGCGCAGTTGAATCTCATTTTGAGAATTTTTTTCACTGCGTCACTACTTAGAAGCAAAAGGTTTGAATGCTCCGAAATTCCTAATTTATTTCCCAAGAGTCTCAGAAGACCGCTCCCATGTGACGTCATGGGGAAACGCGTAAAAAACAGGAAATATTACAGGCGCATAAATGGGTCCCGAGACGAATCTATTTCTCCTTTCAAAAAAACGCGATTTTTCTGTTTCTGTTTGATTTGTTTAAAAACAAATGCCATGTTTAAAGGCATACGGGCATTAAAAAAATTGGGGTTTCAGCTGGAAGTAATATCTTGTAAAGTTTTTCTTTTTACGAATCCAACGGTGTGCTCAAAAAAATTACAGATGTGAAAACTTTAGAAGAAAAACACGATTTTACTTTCCCGCCTTTATTTTTGAAAGATGCTTTGGATCGGTGTACGGACAACGGTTTACAGTAGCCGTGCACGGGATGTTGCGGACGTCTCATTACACTCGCATTTTGTGAGAAATAACCGAATATCTGCTTCAAATCAAGGGTTTCTACTCTGAAAAATGATTAAGAAAACAGAAAACACACATTGATAATAAAGAAAACACAAATAGTCGCTATCCCGATCGAAACCTGTGTAAAATCATCATTTTTCACCAGAAAAGCATTTTTGCGATCAATGTTTGCAAATTATACATGAATAGAAAGCTTTTGTGACGAAAAGAACTTTGGTGACAACAGAAAAAATTGAAAATTGAAAGAAACGAAGAAAAAAGCGAAAATCCCTCGGACCTTGGTAACGCGAACGGGACGCGAATCGGACGTGTCGGGGCATTTCTAGTGACTACTTTAGTGGCCTCAACGCTCTCAAGTGATCCCTAGAATTGCCCAGAAACGTCCGGAGCACGTCCGTTTCGCGTTACCAATGTCCGAGCCGGAAGATGGCGAAGCCTGTTGTCCATAGAGCGACTTTACTGCAAAACGCCCTTTTCGCGAGAACTCTCTTCTCTCCGACTTTGATGTCGTGTTCAAAGTAATTTCCGCGAAATGCAAAATGATCTCTGACTCTCCAAAATTTAGTGATCTTTTCCTTTCTCTAACGGGTATTTTGCATTTCGCGGAAATTACTTTGAACACGGCATGAATTATTTTTTCTCCAAAACTTGGAAGTTCGGTACGTTCCCAAGTTTACCGTTCGATTCGCAATGAAAATCTCTACAAAGTACTGCTTTGAACTGAAACACCGTTTTTTTACTGCCCCTATGCATTTAAAGTAACTTCGCGAAATTCAAAATAGCCACCAGGGAAAATATATAACTAAATTTCAGAAATTCAGGTATGATTTTGAATTTCGCGAAAATCACTTTGAACGTGGCATGTGCCAGAGCGCCACGGTGCATGCACACGACACACTACACTTTACCAAAAAAAATATGGGCGGGGCGTCACCAAAAAAATGTCGTGTATGGTGATGTTGCAAGGAGAAAAAAAAAACCACTAGGTGGATTGACTAACCGCACCTGTCTTGGATTAAATATTCCAAAAAATTTTTTTCGATATACGTTTAAACTCGTCGTTTTTCCGTTTCAGCGGATCATACCCGCATCCTTCAGCTATAATAATCCAGTTGTGGTTCACAGCGCCAAAGGACAGGGCAGGGCTGGGACATATGCTCTGATGGTCGCAATGTTCGAAGCATGGGGCTGGGTCAGTTTATTTTTGACATTCCACAACTTGAAAAATTGAAGCCACTGTCTATATATATCAAAATCCTTCAAATATTCAAAAAAAAAAGCGTATTTGATCGGACATTGGTAACGCAAAACGGACGTGCTCCGGACGTTTCTGTGCAAATCTAGAGATCACTTAAGAGGGGATAACGCTGCTAAAGTGATCGCACATCACGCTCTTTTGAGAATTTGATGAATTTCGATATACAACGGTCTTGAGAAACAGCATGGATTGGCTTCAAAAAGTTGCGGTTAGAAAAATAATATACCTTGAAACTGCCGCCGACCTCGAGCGGCTTTGCACCTAAGCCGCTTCGCGACCGCGACGCTTCGAGCCATTCTCTGCAAAACTAGATTTATCAATTTTTGTAAAAACAATTTTCAGAAACTCGACGTCGATGTGATCCAATTTTTCAAAAAACTTCGCCGAATCCGGCCGTATGCGGTAGAAAACGAACTGGTTAGTTAGTTCAATTATTTTTGACCCAAAGCAAAACTGAAAAGGGTTTTCGGCTTTTTTTCAACTTCGAAATTTCGTTTTTTCAGCAGTACTTATTCGTCCATCGCTTCCTATTCATCCAAATTCTGCGTATATGTAGAAATTTTGTTCTTCCTGATGCGGGAGCCGAAAGACTGAAAGAATGGATAGCGCGATACGATTGCGTCATGAAGACCGCGAAATACGTGAAGAAGGAAAAAGTTTACTCCGAAATATCGCAGATTTGAAGATGATAAAAGTGCCGGATAAATGTTTTCCTCGTGGGAATGCTTTCAATTTGTTTTTAATGAAACAACGGTTCTACGACAAGAGCAATCTTTCATTTGCGAGGAGTACTGTATCCGGCAAAGCGCATTGCGTGCATGCACTTTGCGTGGGTACACCTCTAACAAAAATGAGGGTTTACCCCGCAGTGAACCCCGAAAAAAGTGAACTTTTGGTTGATGTTTGCGCTGCACCCCGCGTTGGAACTGAATGGGGTGAACCCCTGGGGCAACCGGTCGGAAATAAAAAGTTTTTTTTGAGCTACCGTAACGACCTAGGATGAAACGGTACAAAATTGTGATATTGAAAAACAAACCACTTCGAAATGCTGTATGGAAAAAGTACCTTAATAGGCATTTGAAGCTAAACGGGGTGCACTCCTGGTTACACTGCGGGGTGTACAGGAGAGTTCAACGCGGGGTGCACACAACTTTTTGTTAGAGACTTCCGTTGCGTGACGTCATCGGATCGGACATCTCCGAGTTTTTTTCTCACATTTATTTCCATTTTTGAGACCGTTTTTTTATAATGCAAATATCATCGAGAAAAAAATGCGAATCTTGAAAAAAAGCATTGAAAAAAATGTTCGAAAAAAACTCGGAGATGTCCGACCCGGTGACGTCACGCGACGCCTTGAGTCATTCTCTGCAAAAACCATTTTATAAGGCTCCTCTTCCCGAATTTTTTTTTCTGATGGTAGAAACGCCAAATAAACGTTTTCCTATGTCAATATTTCCACATTTTTCTCAATGAAATAAAAAAAAAATATCCATAAACTCGAACTCCAGATTGGTAAAGGAGCTCGGTTAATGAATTCCGACCGAATTAGTTACGCCTTCTGATCAGAAGTAGAAAAAACCACCATACAAACGCTTTTTTGCGCATCCACTTGGCAAGCTGCGCGGTGTTTCCGCCAAAAATAGCTTGAACGGATGAATGTCATGAGGTTAAATCGAAAAAATGTGAAAAGAGCTGTTTTTTTTTTCATTTTCCCTTTTTTCTTTTCTCGATCTTCTTCCAAATCGAAACGGTGCGGGTGCACGAAAATCAAAGAGTCATCGTTGAATTATTGGAGTGTTCTATGCAGTCCAATTACTTTTTCCATTCGAAAGTTTTTTTCTTTTTTTCCAAACTGATCGATTGAAAAAAAGTTTCCACTTTTTCACTTACGTGCTCGAAGCTAATGAAAAATAAAAAGTTCGAGAAAATCAAGTTTTGAGCGATTTATGCGCCTCAGGTTGGTTTACCTAACTACCTACGAATCCTTGTCCATTCTAGCTTAATATTAGTTTTGAATTTATTTAAAAAAATCTTTTTTTGAATGCCTCGCCCAATGCATTTGGTGCTATTTTTCAGACGATTTCAATTTAAAAAAAAAAGAATTATTTCAAAAAGTTGTTTTGTTTACTTCTTGATTTCGTAAAACTGCTAATTTTTGAAGTATGAGAATGTGCTGTTTATGTTTATACAATTATTTTAAGTCCTGATGCTCAAAAAAGCGATTTATTTCGAATAACCCGAAAGAAAGCCAGCTGAAAATTGAAAAAATCAAATTCGAGCTGCTCAGGTTGAAGAAAAAAAAAACATTTGCAAAAATCAAGTTTTGAGCGATTTATGCGCCTCCGGTTGGTTTACCTAATTTCCTACGAATCCTTGTCCATTCTAGCTTAATGCCGCGTTTAAAGTACACGGCGTTCCAAAAGGGAACTCGCAAGCGAGCCGATGAGGCGTGTCATTTTACCGCGCCCTTGCGTTCGTTGGAGCGTACTTGCGCAACAGAACTTTTTTTTTGAAAATTCACAACTTCTTAAAATTTCGTTTTTGACTTTTTCTGAGACGTTTCGATTGAATTCAGAATATTTTTTGTGATTATCATGATGTCCATGGAAAAGTGGAAGCTTTCAAAACATAAAGAAGCAATTCGATGAAGTTTCACTGGCAATTATCCGTATAATTGCTTCTCAACCTTTAAATCGGTTTTACGAAAAATTTTCAGCTACAAGCCTATGGTATTCATTGTTTAAAAAGATGAAAGAATGACAGTAAAAACGTAGTTGAATGAATGTTGTTGAGAAGTTTTGACAAAAAAATCACATAGAATGATAATGGAAAAAAACGCTCATTTTTTTGCGTAGTTCTGAGATCTTCGCAGGTTTTCTCTAAAAATGTTTCAATTCTCTAATTAACCATGTTCTTTTGAATGAACCTGTGTAAACATTTTCAGCTATCAAAATAAAAGATTGACCGACATACCACAAAGTTTTAGTCTTTTGCGCGGAACACCCAAAATTTGACAATATTCCATGAAATTCAGTTTAAAAATTATTTTTGCCGACAAAGATTTTTTTGAACAATTTAAGATTGTAGATTAACTCATTCTGCACATGAATCAAGCAGAAAGATGTCGAATACATGGCATGTAAATTAAAAAAACTCGCGAATTATCATTTTTTTCGTTTTGCCTCAACTAAAGCGGTAAACGGCCAAGGAGCGACATGACACAACCAACTTATATGAAGTCAGAGCTGACGAACAATATAAACACAGAAGTAACACTCAGAAACGAAAATGTAACAAGAAATAGGGTTTTGAATTCCCAATACAAAACTAAACCACGCCCAGTTTTCTGCAATTGAGGCGCGGTACTTTCTGCCTCATTTTTCTCTACTGCGAGGTTCCCTTTTGGAACGCCGTGAGTAATAAAACTACACGCGGAGAAATTGTTTTTCCTGTTTACAGCCACGAGCCGAAATTATGCGCGCCGATATTCGTTGGCAACATTCCAACTCAGTTTTTTTTTCTTTTCTTCTTTTTTACATAATTTTTTCTTTTCTTTTTCAATTTTCAACTTGTTCAAAGCTATTGATTTTAGAAATAGTATGAATGAAAACCTTTAGTTAATTTTTCGACTGTTTGAACTTGAAAAAAGTTCAATTTTTCTCAAATTTCGTATTTATCGTGTTAATTTTTTTTTTCCAACGGATGTATCAGAGTGTTTGAAGTTGCAGGTCTCTAAACTATGACGGGTATTGGATTACCGAAAGTGTTAAATTTGAAAAAAAGGTTAATTTTTTTATTCAAAAAAACTTTTTTTCGCAATTATGTTTTAAAAATTTTTTTGATTATTTTCACAAAAAAATTCAGACTCGTTAGGGAGGAGGGGCGGCTCGTGTGAAGGTAGCGCGTAATTTTCGACGACACGGGCAATAAGAAATTTGTGAGTTTTTCCCTATAGATCTCTTAATAACTAGTTCATTTAATTCAGAAAAAAAGTATTGAATTTTTTTCAGCTCATTCGAACAAGACGTTGTGGTCAGCCGGATAAATTTGCAATTTATCATGTCTCGATTGTGTCAAATTCACAGCTTTTAAATTCTCCTTTGTTTCAATGATTTTTTTTGTTTTATTACGCATTTATTTCCTCCATCTTTTATTTGAATAAAGATGATGAGCATCAATTTCTTGAGGAATAAATGAAAAAAAAAACAAGCTGCTTAGTTAATCAAATTTAAAACCTAATAACAGAAACTGTTTTGTTGTCAAATTTTTTTTCTGAAATGCAGAAGAAAAACAATGAATTTTTTTATTAGAAAAAAAGTTCCATAAAGAGAGATCCAAGTTTCACGTGTAGTCTTTCGGCGTGTCTTTCGTAAACCGATCATCTAGGCCTGAAAGAAGAGAAAAATTTTTTTCCAAAAAGAAAGGCTGATTGAACCTTGGTATTAATTTTTTTCGTGTAAAACTGAACAGACAAGACATATTGAAAAATGGAAGAAAAATAATATCGAAGAACAAGAAAAACTCACGAATTTATGCTTGACTGTAGAGACGAACATTTTGCGTTACCTTCAGACGAGCCGCCCGTCTTTCCCTGACGAATCTGAATTTTTTTGTGAATAAAATCAAAAAAATTGTAAAAAAAGAAATTAGAAAAATGTTTTTTTGAATAAAAAAATTAACCTTATTCAAAGATAAAACTCGGTAATCGAAGACCCGCCACAGTTTAGAGACCTGCAACTTCAAACACTCTGATACATCCGTTGGAAAAAAACTAACACGATAAATACGAAATTTGAGAAAAAAATTGAACTTTTTTTCAAGTTCAAACAGTCGAAAAAAATTAACTAAAGGTTTTCATTCGTACTATTTCTGAAATTAAAAGCTTTGAACGGGTTGAAAAATTGAAAAAAAGAAAAAGAAAAAAATTATGTAAAAAAAGAAGAAAAAGAAAAACTGAGTTGGAATGTTGCCAACGAATATCGGCGCGCATAATTTCGGCTCGTGGCTGTAAACAGGAAAAAAACAATTTCTCCGCGTGTAGTTTTATTACTTTAAACGCGGCATAATATTAGTTTTGTATTTTTTTAAAGAAATTTTTTTTCGAATGCCTCGCCCAGTGCTAGGGACCGCAGACGAATTTTCAAAAAAATTTTTTCAGCTTCGAGTTTTGTATGGTTTGATAGCTGTTTCGATTCGAAACTCAGAACCGTTCAGTTTTTTTCAAAAAAAGATTGAGGATGAAAAAAATTTTAATACGATAAATGTGGCGCGCCGCGCACCATTTTTAGTACTGAAATTTTGGTATTATGCGTTTTAGACATTTTTTTCTCGATTTTTTTCTTCTAGAACAAGTTTTTCATACTGGTCTATTATGATGTAAGAAATCATAATTTTGAATTACGACTTTCGGCACTCCCTAAAATTTTTGGCAAAGACGAATTTTTTATTGTATTGTTTTAAAATTACCGTTACTTGAATCAAAATCATTATTTAAGAAAAAAAGGAGTGCGTTCGACCTGAAAACACATGAAAAAGCAAAAAACGACAAAATTTTTTAGTTCCATTCACGTTTTTGTACGACATTCCGCGAGAACGCATCAAAAAAGCGTGAAATATTTTTTGAACGAAAAAGGAAGCTTTTCTGTACATGCGTGTCAAATTTATTATCCAGTTCCCCATATTTTACAACTGCAACAAAATTAAAGTTGAAAACCAAAAAAAGCCACTTTTTCTATCGCGAAAAGGGGCGTGGCTTTGCGGTCCCTACCCAATGCATTTGGTGCTATTTTTTTCAGACAATTTAAATTAAAAAAATTATTTCAAAAAAATTTGTTTTGTTTACTTCTTTATTTCGTAAAATTGCTAATTTTTTTGAAGAATGAGAATGTGGTGTTCATGTTTATACATTAATTTTAAGTCCTGATGCTCAAAAAAATGCGTTTTGTTTCGAAAAAAATCAAAAGAAAGCCAGCTGAAAATGGAAAAAAATCAAATTCGAGCTGCTCAGATTTAAAAAAAGAAAAAAACTTGAAAAATATCCAGTTTTGAAGCGATTTATGCGCCTCGGATTGGTTTACCTAATTCCCTACGAATTCTTGTCCATTCTAGCCTAATATTAGTTTTGAATTTATTTAAAAAAATTTTTTTTTAAAATGACTTGCCCAGTGCATTTGGTGCCTCCATGATTATATTTTTGTTTTTTTCACTTCGATTTTAAGTTTAAATTATATTATTTTATTTATTCGGTGTTGTTAACAGAAATTACTGTTTTCTGATATTTTAAAAAAATTGTTTGAAAAATAAAAAAATAATAATAATGTTCCGTAACATGCTCCCGTAGCAGACTGCCTTCATAATAGATTTTTCTAAATTTCGAAAATTTACAATAACTGAAGCGAATGAATGAAGCGTGAAAAAATACTCCTTAAAGTGTTGCGTCCCTCTGTGCTGATACTAAAAAATGAAGCCAACTTCTCAATGATTCCTTGAAAATTTATTGAAACTTTGATATGACAAATTTGAAGTCCTGGTGCTCGAAATAGAGCTCTTTCTTCTGAATGAACTAAAAGAAAAGCCAGCTTAAATTTGAAAATAATTTAAAAAATTGTGCTGTGCGTCGTTACAAAAAAAGATTCCCAATTTTTGAGAAAATTAAAAAAAAAAGAAAAGTGAAATAAATTAGAATTCCGGTGCCGATTCGGCTGTTTGAAAGATTCAAACAAGGAAAGATTTAGAAAAAAATTTCCATCCCAGAAAAAAATAAATAAAAAAAGACTCATTTATGGAAGTCGGTTAATTTTTGAGGTATAAGACCTTTTAAATGACTAATTTTTCTGATGAGGCATTGTTTCTAAATTTTTTTAAAAATGTGGCTAGGGAAAAATTTGACTATTTTTGGGCGGAAACTCGAAACGGCACGTTTTCAAAACTTTTGAATTCAGGAAAAAAAGGTGGAAAAAAACGTTTTGAGCACTCAAAAAAATACGATAATAATACAGAAATTGTTACACTTAAACTTTAAAAAAAGTGTTGCGCCCCACGATGTTGGTATTTCATATGAACTTTGAGGTATAAAAATCTCTTGAGTGACAAATTTTTTGTTAAGGCAGTGTTTCTAAAACTTTTAAAAATTTTGCTAGTGAAAATTAGGCTATTTTGGACGGAAACTCTGATCGTTCAGTTGAATTTGGAAGTGAACTAGATTCATAATAGATTTTTCGAAGTTTAATAAAACAAAACATTTAAAAAAAGATAAATTTTTTCCTGGGGCTCAATACGATGATAACACAGGAATTTCGATTAATTTTACATTTTCATTAAAAAAGTGTTCTGTCCCTCTCTGTTGGTATTAAAAAATGAAGCCAACTTCTCAATTTTCCCTTGAAAATTATTGATATTTTGGTAAAAATCGTTTTATTAAATTTGGAAGTGAACTAGATTGATAATAGATTTTTCGAAGTATAACAAAATAAAACATTTTAAAAAAGATACATTTTATTCCTGGTGCTCAAAAAGAGCTCTTCCTTCTGAATAAACAAAAAAAAAGCCAGCTAAAATTTGAAAAGCTTCAAATTTAAGCTTCCCAGAATAGGAAAAAAAAACTTGAAAAAATCAAGTTCTGAAGCCATTTGTGGACCTCGGATTGAATAGCCTGAATTTCAAATGGAAGAATTTTTTTGAAAATGAAAAATTATATTATTTTCTAACCAAGCAAGACAGGTGTACAAGTATCTCTTTTTGTAAGAAATATCCAGATTTAGTTTTGATTTTTAAAAAAATTATTTTACTTGAACAAAATTTAAAAAAACGTTAGGACGACATTCTGCAGCAAGCCACTGTATATATTTGCTTGAAATGAGTTTCATTTTTTGAAGATTAATAAAATAAATATGTTGAGATAGGGGAAAATTTAAGGAACTAGTCGAAGGAAAAAAATATTTATTTTACTTGATTAAATGGCGTTTACTGATAGTTTAAAAATAAATCTGGCAAATTGAAAATTAAAAAAATTAGGACGATCTTTTGTAGCAAGCCACCGTTATAGACTACTTTCCTACTTTTGGAAGTATGATGAAACAGAAAAATTTTAAAAAAAGATACATTTTATTCCTGGTGCTCGAAAAACAGCTCTTCCATCTGAATAAATCAAAAGAAAGCCAGCTAAAATTTGAAAAAAATTCAAATTAAAGCTTCCAGGATAAGAAAAAACTTGAAAAAAATCAAGTTGTGAAGCCTTTTGTGGACCTCGGATTATATAGCCTGAATGATTTTGCATTGAAATTATGATGATATTTTCTGAACGGAAGGTATGTGTACATGAATCTTTTCTGTAAAAGATATCCAAATTTAGTTTTTTTATTTTAAGAACATTTTAATTACTTGAATAAATTAAGCGATTTGAAAAAAACATTAGGACGACATTCTGTAGCAAGCCACCGTAATAGGCCTCCTTCATACTCGAATTTCTTTCAATTGATTTTGGAATCGTATAAAACAAAAAAGTCGGAGTATTCTAATTTTTTAATTTTTTTTTTCTGAATCCGGCTGTGTATGGTGTTTCTAAACACGAAAGGCTGCTGTACAGGAAACTTTTTAAATAGTTTTTTTCCTTTTAATCAAAAAAAGCCAATAAAATCTAATTTCCAAGGAATCCTCGTCCCTTCTAGCGTAATATAATTTCTTGTATCTAGGTTTATAAAAAAATGAGAGAGTTAGATCTTTAGTAAAAATTTGGACTTTTAGTGTGACATATTTCGAACAGTAGAAATTTAAACAAATAAGAAGTTTCTTGAAATTTTTTTAGTGAAATCGGCAATATAATAATATTTAAAAAGAAAAATTGAAAAAGTAGTGCCTTCAGGGCTCTCAAAATTAAACTCTGAAACTGCATTTTGTAAATGATGAAAAAAATTGTCATTTCAAGAAGAAAAAAATTAGAATTCTGGTGCCGATTCGGCTGTTTGAAAGATTCAAACAAGGAAAGATTTAGAAAACTTTCCACCCCAGAAAAAAATAAATAAAAAGACTCATTTATGGAAGTCGGTTAATTTCGAGGTATAAGACCTTTTAAATGACTAATTTTTTGATGAGGCTTAGGCTTGGGTTCAAAATTTTTTGAATGTGGCTAGGGAAAATTTGACTATTTTGGGCGGAAACTCGAAACGGCACGTTTTCAAAACTTTTGAATTCAGGAAAAAAGGTGGAAAAACGTTTTGAGCACTCAAAAATACGATATTAATACAGAAATTGTTACACTTAAACTTAAAATAAGTGCTGCGCCCCACGATGTTGGTATTTCATATGAACTTTGAGGTATAAAATCTCTTGAGTGATTAATTTTTTGTTAAGGCATTGTTTCTAAAAATTTTTTAAATTTTGCTCGTGGAAATCCGGAAATCTTGGACGGAAACTCAAATCTGCACGTTTTTATAAATTTTCGGAATTTCGGTTATTGAAGTAAGAACTGTCAAAAAAATCTGAAAAAGTCTTCTTCTTAAAAAAATTTATGAGAGTACTCAGAGATACGATAATAACACAGGAATTTCGATTAACTTTACATTTTCACTAAAAAAGTGTTGCTCTGTGCTGATACTAAAAAATGAAGCCAACTTCTCAAATATACCTTGAAAATTATTGATATTTTTATACGTCAAATGTCAAGTCCTGGAGCTCGAAATAGAGCTCTTTCTTCTGAATAAACCAAAAGTAAGAAACTACATTTGAAAAATTTCAAACTTCAGCTTCGCAGGATAGGATGAATAATTAAAAAAAACTAGAAAAAAATCAAAATGAAAAATAAAAAATTGGAGAAAAATTTGAAGTCCTGGTGCTCGAGAAAGAGCTCTTTCTTCTGAATAAACCAAGAGAAAACCAGCTAAAATTTGAAAAATTTCAAATTAAAGCTTCCAGGATAAGAAAAAAAAAACTTGAAAAAATCAAGTTGTGAGGCCATTTGTGGACCTCGGATTGAATAGGTTAAATTTTTTTTTTTTTCGATTTCGCATTTAAAATATGATAATATTTTCTGAACGGAAGGTGTGTGTACATGAATCTTTTCTGTAATAGATATCCAAGTTTAGTTTATTTTAGGAAAAATTTTTTCACTTGAATAAATTAGGCGACTTGAAAAAAAAAAACATTAGGACGATCTTCTGTAGCAAGCCACCGTAATAGGCCACCTTCATACTCGAATTAAGTTCTATTATTTTTTTGGAATCACATGAAAAAGTCTGAGTATATAAAAAAATTCAAATTATTTCATTTTTCTGAATCCGGCTGTGAATCGTGTTTTCTAACTACGAAAAGCTGCTGTACAAGAATCTTTTAAATAGTTTTTTTCTTTTTAATCAAAAAGATGGAAAAATTAAAAAAATCTAATTTCTAACGAATCCTTGTCCCTTCTAGCGTAATACACTTTTCATAAAATTTATCAAAAAAAGTTATTTAAAAAAAGTTGAAAAACAGGATTTTTCATAAAAAAATAAATTTTTTTTAAATAAAATTGCCAATGAAGACCAGAAAAAAAGATCATAAAAAAACGGGTTACAAAAGGGAAGTTTTTTTCCAATTCTTTGTAATAATATCTAGTGCGTGGTCGCAAAGAAATGTTCTCAATTTCAACAAAAAAATCAAAGAATGAAAAAAATAAGAAAAAGTGAAATGAATTAGAGTTCTGGTGCCATTTTTGGCTGTCTGAATAAATTCAAACTATGAGAAGTTCTTCCGAAAAAAAAACCTCATCCCAGAAAAAAATGTGAAAAAATGATTCATTTATGGAAATCGGCTCAAATAGGAGGAAAAAACGTTTTTCTGGTATAAAAAAATTGAGTAAAAAAATTGGGGAAGATTTGAATTTCAACAGGAGCTTTCTTTAAAAAAATACACAGAATAATTATAGCTACAGTAATCCCTTTGAAAGATAGAGAGAGTAACCAGAAATCAAGAGTTTTGAAACGGTCGACCTTCTCCATGGGGAAAAAGAGATAACTATAGCTATTTATTGGAAAAAAAGGGAAAATAAGAGAACTCCACGTTGAAATTCACAAGAACGTAAAATACTTTACTTTAATTTTTGATACCAGAAAAACAAAGTTTTGGCTAAAAAAAGGAAAAAAAAGTAAAGAAGAGAAAAAAAGGAGGCTACCCGGCAATGGTAGTGGAGCCAAGTAGAATGACCACTTTTTATAACCCCTTGCAAGTGACAAAAAATGGGCGTGGCCCGTCAAAATGTGCCATTTTTTTCGGCTCTCAGGCACTTATCTATGTACTAATTGTCGCACATTGGTGAGGTGCTAACATAGTCGGCCGAAAATTGCCTATAGGAAGGTCATTTTTGAATGGGGATGTGAAGACCAACTAACAATTTGAAAAATATATAACTAAAAAATATTTAATTCGAAAAAATAGGCAGTATAATTCGAATATTTTCCTCTTGTTTTGTTCAGAACACATTTTTGGTTAATTTGCAGTTCTTATTGCATCATTTTCAAAGCAAAAAAGTAGAAAAATATTATCCTAGAAATACTAGAAAAGTGGTCCCTTAAGTGGCCAAATTTTTGAAGATTTTTCATTTTAATGAACTTATCATAGAATGAACGTCTATTAATAGCCGCCAAAAATCGAAACTGGAGAAAGAATTATTCCAAGGGAACACTTAAGGGGCTCCAAAATCACTTAAGGGACCCCTGAAAGTCGTTCGCAGAGCGTGAAAGCCACTCACCGGATGAAAAAAATTCGAAATCTGAAAAAATCAGACTTTAATCAAAAACATCGCCTTTCCAGTACAAACAAAAGACGAAAAGTTCAAAATTCATCCGATAATGTCAAAAGATAATGGGATGAAAGCTTTAAAAAGAAAAAATGTAGGTAAAAAGCTAGGATCTTTTTGAAAAAGCGACTGAAGAAGTATCAAAAAAAGGCTATAATTTTTTTGAAAATTGGTTTTCAAATTTAAAAATCAACGTTTCCGTCGAAAAAAATTCCTGAAGCTGATGAGTAAACAAAATGAGTAAATAGAAAGCCTGAGAAATCGGCAGAGAAACAAGAAAAAAACTTTCTTAAAAATTCAACTAAAACGTCAACCGAAATGAATAAACTTTAGAAAAATAATAATGTGCTTTTTTTATAAAAAGAATCATGAATTTCGAAACATTTTTCGAAAAAAAGCGAACGCTCGTGTCAGGCGTTCAGAGTCCTTGTTGTTCTCTGCGTCTTTTACTTGGCGCGAAGCCAAAAAAAAACAACCAAATCTTATCTAAAATGTAGACATACAGAGATATTTATAAGAGCTATAAAGCCATAGCCTTACTTATGAATGAAAAATAAATAAAAGTAACACGAAAAGTAGGAAAAGTAACAAACATATTTTTTTAAAGTATTTTGTTAAGAATTTTTTTTTTAGTTTTATTTTTATTTTTAAAAAATACAAGAAGCTCAGTTTTCGTTTAATTTTTTAACCTTTAAAAAATTCACGAAATTCCGTTTTTGTTCAATCAAAAGTTTATTCTAATTCAGGATGAAGGTAACTGTAGAGCTTAGCAAAAGGGCAGAAAAATATAGGTAGAAAAGTTAGTGAGCTCGAGTAATTGAGAAGAATTACCAACCTTTAAAAAAAATTGAAATTCTTTTGAAAAATTTTTCAAAGAAATTTTCAGCTCGTATTCAAAAAGAAGCGAAGAAAAGGCGTATCAGAATAAATCAAACTATTCTACACACTAAAATAGTTGTGACAGGACGCTAGTTGACCTGACCTCAATGCCATATGTACTATCATGTAGGCGTGCCAATGGCACGCCGCCTACTTGTATTGTCACTCTTGCGCTCAGCACGCATACCAACTGGCGGTGCTGAGTTGCTCTAATAAAGATCCAAGAGCAATGTCGGTTCTACACACATCTAAATAACACGTCAAGGCCCGGTGAAGCCTTGCGCGGTTATATGGAGGTACCACCGTAGAATCCGGCTGCTTGGACTAATTCACCTATTTCATCTGTTCTACCTCGTCCATCAGCCGCCTGCAGAAGCTACAAGTCTTCTGCGGGGAACTCGACCTATTCTATTCCGCTAGCAGTTTTCGCATATCGTGTTCGGGATTCCAGCGAGGCTACAACTTTCTTCTGAAGCCGCTCCAGTGAAGCAGCGCACGAGTCCGGTCACAAGTAACGTCGACTCCTCCACATTGACAAGTTTTTGAACTTTTTCACCGCGATTTTGACCCCTTTGTTGGTACGCGATACACGGTTGGGATGGTGGGATGTGTAGAGTGATATATATCGCCTGGCCTGTGAGCCCTTTTCTCGTCGATGACGACTTCAATCGCTAGTTCAATTGTGTTGAGAGTTTTCCGTGCTTGTCTCGTTTAATTTTGTTGTAAGCCCCCCGATGTAGTTTACAAAACTCTTTTCTTCGATTTCCTTTTCTCATTCAATCTTTGACCGGATACGTCCTTTACCTTGTCTTTTGATTGGGTTCCTAGATAAATAAGTGACGTAGGAATCGTTGTATAAGAGTCTGCTAGTGCTTAGAATTGTGTTGTAGAACTGATTTAGAGCGCAATTGTCCTCTTGCGTTAATATCTGTATTTTTGTTAGACCGTCCTTGATTGCCTAGTCCTTAAAAGTTGTCTTAGTTTCACTAATTCACGCTTCGGGACGAAGCTTTCTTGGAGCGGAGGGATGTGACAGGACGCTAGTTGACCTGACCTCAATGCCATATGTACTATCATGTAGGCGTGCCAATGGCACGCCGCCTACCTGTATTGTCACTCTTGCGCTCAGCACGCATACCAACTGGCGGTGCTGAGTTGCTCTAATAAAGATCCAAGAGCAATGTCGGTTCTACACACATCTAAATAACACGTCAAGGCCCGGTGAAGCCTTGCGCGGTTATATAGTAAAGAAAAATGAACATGACATTTAGTTAAACATGGCGTTTTCAGAGATACGCCCTACTCAAAAAAAAATTGTCGTCAAATATGATGTTACTTGTGCATGCACCCCCCGACGAAATTTGACATACTGCCGAAATTTTTATAATTTTTAAATAAACGAAAAAAATTTTTTGAAGTAAAAAATAGTGAAACAACAAATATTATTTCATTTATCTTCAATATCAAGGCAGAAAATACTAAAGAAATAAAATTTTCATTGAAATAAACTTCAAATGTTTTTAAGTGTCTTTATTACTGCTATAAACACTGATAAAGTAGGAAAACCAGTCAGAAAAATAAAATAAAACAGTTTTGCACAAAAAAACTGCATTTACCATTGTTTTGACAGAATTTATTTTTTTGAAAATTAGGTTAAAAAATTTTTTCACAGCATTTCCTTGCATAGAATACGTATTAAAACATCTGATTATTGTTTTTTGTCCATATAAAAAGATATTTACAAAAAAAAATGAGTAAAAAGCCAAAAATTTTGTAATTCAAAGCTTTCATTAATTTCCGAGGCTTATAACTTCGGAACTAACATGTTAAATCAGAGAGAACCACCCAAAAACACCCTTACTATTCTCTATTTCACGATTTGATGGGTCAGAAAAAAAAACAGAAACATTTATTGAAATAAAGAAACGAAAAAACCTCGAAAAAATGACCAAAAACGGCGAAAAAAAAGTGAAAAAATTTGGATTTCGCAGGGAAGTACAGCTAGCGCGCTCTAAGGCCATTTTCAAAAATATAACGCTCCACTCCACTGCGAGGATTCACCGTGAAAACGGAAAAAAGCGTCTCAAAACTAATGAAAAAAAAACTTCGAAACGTTTTAGAGATCGCATCGCGGTGTATGCGGACTTTGGGACTACTGTAACAAGTATTAACTTTTTTTTCTCAAAGAAATTTGGTATTTTCAGAAATAAAATGAATACCAGATAATAAACTCCTTCTCAATGCTATTTCAGGTTTCATAACTAATTTTTGCGGTGAGTTTAACCCTTCTGCGAATAAAAACACAAGGTTTCTATAACTTCAACTTTTTATTCACACTTTTATGAAAGCTTTTCAGTGGACTACGTTGAATACAAAGAAAAGCTGAAAAAATTAAAAGTGGAAATGAGGATTTTCGGCAGAAATTCTCCAGCATTTGTTATTTCTCGGGAAAGTTTTGAAACATTCAAGAAATTTATGTCCTTGAAATTTTATTAGTAGTGTAGTTCAACCCCGCCACAACCATCTTCTCAGAATGTCACAATAGCTTCTTTTCTCATGTAAAACAAGTTCACAAGAAACGTTTATTCAAGCTCGGCCATTATCACGCGCGCTGGTACAGGTAGGGAGCCGCAAAACACTACACTATCAGTTTCTTCTATTTTCACACCGTACATCGATGCATAATACTCATCGAGTGATAAACTCTCATGAAGAACGCAGTACGCTGGTACTAGGGTGAGGGTCATCTGGCTAGGGTCGAAAACTTGGCCTGTTATTGCGTGCCAAACACGCCGAGCTGTGCGGATGAAGCTTCCAAATCTGTCACGAAAGAAAATTTTTTTCGAAACTTTAATAACTCAGCTTGCCCCTCTCCTCGGTATAACAATCTGCACGTGTCGTAAGCTAAAGCGAAGCGCGTTTCATCGCTAGAGTCACTATCACACGAGCACGCGTCATCGTCGGGCTTCGCAATTAACCAACTCATCTTGAAAACAGGTAACGGAAAGTTTTGCTATTTTTTAAAGATAACGTAGCAGGTGAAGTACCTGTTTTTCTGTTTTTCAACAAACAAGTGCACACATCAAAGTTTTTATTTAGGTAAGAAAAAAAAAATTCGGTCCAACCGCGGTTTATGACATTTTTCACTTAATCTTCATCGGGTAGCTGCAAATTAAAAATTTTACAAACTTTTAAAGTCGAGATTTTTCCCACCACCACAACGAGGAATCGAACAGGAACGGCTTCGGTTCCGAACCAAGCGACTCGATCGTTGTCGCTCAAGACGACGCCATGTCGATTACGATAATAATCGCCAAGAGAGCAGCCGGCAAACCGAACGTCGCGTGCGAAAATCGGAAAGCGTCTTTCCGGATTCCATCATTTCATTTATTGTCTTTTTTGAGCGCGATTAACAACAGAATCTTGTTTTATTTGGCGTTTTATATCCGGATTGAGCAAAAAATATTTCGCAGGAACTTCATCGTCATCTTCTTTTTCATTACGGCTCTGGCTTTTATTTGGGGTTCTTTTTGCATTTTTTTGGTTTTCACGTCTGGCTCGAATCTTAGTTTCTTTTCGATTTTCAGAGGGTTCAAAGCTTTCATCTTCGTAGGTTTGCGGTTGTTCAACTTTTTGAATAGGCGGTTCTTCGATTTTCGTTATATTAACTATTTTTGACGGATTCGTTTCCATTGAATCAAAGTTTTTATCGACGGGTTCAGAAATATTCGTTTGTTGTTCAGATGTCTGGTTCAACAGATTCGGGTTCTCCGTAGCGTCTTCTACTTTCGAATAATCGGCATCGTGACATCCCTTGAAGCTTTTAAACCTTGATAGAACATCTTGATAAATCGCGGCTTTCTCATATTCTTGGAGATCTCCGTCGTTGAGAATAATATTCAACGCATTTTTTATAGAAAGAGTTTTATTAGCATCATCATAGGGTAAAAGTTTTTTATATTTACGGACTGGTTTCATTTCAGACCGTTCAGGAGTAGTGCTGGAGTAATATATGACTTGTGGTGGATTTTGTCAAGAAGAAAAAGAAGTTTTCCCGCCTGCTCGGTGTCTGGTTTTTTGGAAATCTCTTTAAGAATGTCTCGAACAAGCTTCAGATTTTCAAACTCTTTTTTCGTGAGCTTCATACCCTGCGTATGAATCAAATTGTAGATAATTTCGACGAGGCATTTTATTTGTTCGTCAGTTGCGGCCATGGGGGAACTACACTACTTTTATTCATTTTTTTTTGTGTTTAAGTGCATTCTGGTGAAGATGAAGTATCGTGTTTTCGTTAAATCGCAAACCGCTACTCCCTGACGTCATTTCATGACACCATTCGTAACACAGAAATAAGCGTAATCGAAATATTTATTTTATTCACGTGAACATGATTCAGAAGATTATTATTATCTCATTTCATCACGTCGACTGGTCGGTCTCTTTGCCGCTCTCTCATGGGATAATATTCCGACGCCCGTCAGCCCTGGACAAGCTGGGCGCTGTACTGTTCCAACATGGTGAAGCAGTTTATTCGCTGGTACTACCAACGGGCCCACATTATTTCCCAACGCTAGCTGTCACTCCGGGACGTATTGGACAACGATTGTGGACCGTCACCCGCGCCGACGACTACCTCTTCGATTATACCATGATTCAGCAGAGATTTTCTTCAACTTACTCTGAAGACTGAATAAATTGATATGAATTGAAATTGAGATTGAAAAAATTGAAGAATGGGAGGAGCCTGAATTGCGACTTTGCATTAAAAACTGCGCCTACAGGTTCATGCATTACTTAAGAAAAATAGGCTTAGTTTTAAGGCTTCACACGGAGGCGGAGCGCGCATAGCGCGAAGCCGACTGTGGCTCGCTTCGAAAAAAACTCAGCCACAGTAAAAAAATTCGTCAAATAAATGAAATACTTGACATAAAAAGGCATTTAGTTTCAAAAAAGTGGACACTAATAACACTATCAGGTCGCTCTAAACGATTTGCAAACTTGATACGCGTAGCGAAAAAAATCTGCGAAATGTATTTCCCAGAAAAAAATTAAAGGAGCACACTGTGCGTAGGCGTGGGCCTCGACGCCTCGGATTATTCCAAACCTTTAAAAGGTTTCTAAAAAAAAGTAAGAAAATAGAAGAATAAAAAAAAGTTTCCAATCAAAAGGGGATTTTCAAGTGTGTTATCTTTCTGTTTCTCATGTGACCGGAAAAGTTTTCACGTCGAATCTAATTTTATAAATTGGAACGTAAAAAATGAATAAAATGATATGGCTGCGTGCGCAAGTTTTGCAAATGAAGATGATGTCATAGGGATGACGTCAGGGAGTAGCGGTTTGCGATTTAACGGGAAGTGAAGTATCGGACTATAATATGAAAATTTTCTCCAATCACGTGCATTGTTTTAAAGTGTCACGTTTTACGTCAAACGTCTTATTTACTTGATTTGATGTGAAATAAGTCTACTTTGCTTCTCATCAAATGGAAATTTTTGATGAAAATTGTGGAGCGTTGTTTCACTTGTTGTGCTGAAGGTAATATGATGATCTTTTAACACGTCCATTTTTCCGATAACGAAACTACGGGCCAGGCATAGAGAAATAATTTATTCGGAAAAATTGGTTCGTCTAAAAATTCACTTTTGCGCCACATCCGCCATTCAGGTTATCGAGTTCTTCTAGTTCGTCTGCAGACGGTTTCGCTGTTTCTATGTGGATATCCAGCGTGAATCCTGATCCAGTGCGAGGGCTTTATCCGACTGCATGAAAAGCGCCATCTGGTTCATCAGGAAACGACCATCGCACATTTCGTAAGTCCTGTGCGTGATGAAGAATCCGACGTTTTCACGGAAACCCGGATGTGTCAAACTAAATCACTGTGTTTTCATTGTTTTTGAGTGCATACTGGACGGTGAATCTTGTCGTTTTCGGGTCACAGTCGGTTACGCTACGCGGTCCCAGACACGGCTGACGGCAATCGCAGCGGTACACTTAGGGTGTTGAAGTCCCCGAACCGAACGCTGTGGATACGGTAATAGGTGCGGCCTTTATTGATGCGCGACGTCTACTACAGTATGCCATTCCAAAAACTACAGTATGCCGTTCCAAGACTACAGTATGCCGTTCCAAAAAGTCCATATCCTCATCTAAACAAAAGAATCGAGAAAAATGTCTTATTTGAACTCAGATGGACTGAGAGGGAACCGTATGTAGGTGGGTTCTCCTCTAGGATCGTCCGATCTTTTCTTTAGGGTTTCCCTGAGCGTAATGCCACTCTCTCTAGTACCATATGGTACACGGAATATGCCGTTGATATAGATTCACCGATAAAGGCGGGCATATTCTCGGATAACGCTTGCCAGTCACGCCTGACAATAAAAACTCAATTTCTAGACAATCAATGCTGCGTTTGCTCCTGAACCGGCGGATCGGCTGCCTGCTCGGGAGTACGCATGTTGGCTGGGGTTTCCATTAGTAACGACAGGTCTGAAAGACACTTTTTAATAGAAAAAAAATGAGGGAACTATTTCTTTGTCATTGCACCCAGAGATGTGTGAATCCACCTGCCGTATCCGTTGACCATCGGCATCCGAAATTTTCTCTTCAGTTCTGAACCAGTAAACTCCATCAAACCATCATAAACGTCGTGCTGCATGGTTTCGCCTATTTTTTTCACACTTGACCGGCGTCGCCCCCGGCGAAAGTAATAAATCTTGATCGAAAACTGAGAAAAGTTGATAAGCCGAATAAAGAAATTCGAAATCTGAGAGATTGAATAGGCACGGGTTGACCAGCTCGAAGCCGTCATCTGTCTCATGCACTAAAAGACCTGAAGAAAATATTGATGAAAAAAGAAAAAAAAAA
Organism: Caenorhabditis auriculariae; assembly: GCA_904845305.1. NCBI lineage: Eukaryota > Metazoa > Nematoda > Chromadorea > Rhabditida > Rhabditidae > Caenorhabditis > Caenorhabditis auriculariae. Next base: position 571,101 of record CAJGYM010000014.1, on the reverse strand, counting down.
CCTTGACCATCTGATATTTTTTTCGCCGTTTGCGTAGTTACCGCCCCGATATAAACCACTAAAAGAATGATAGATAAAATTTTAAAATAAAAAAAAAAAATTCTTCTTCAGAAATATCGCTCATTTTGTGTTTATAAATGATCGGAATTCACCACTTTTGAAATTTCAAAAATGACGTGCGCACTTTTTTTACACAAACTATTAACAAACAAATTTGACATCTGGTGGCTTGATAGCCAACAAAGTTGAACGAAAAACTGTTCTTCTTACCCAGATTATTGGAAAATTAAAATGAAAAGGCCGAAAAATATGTTCGGTGCGATTTGGTTTTGAGTGCAGAACACTCTTTTTATAAACTTTTTTTTTTGGATAATTTCGACTCTAATTTAATTGAAATCAAGCCTAATATGTATTTTCGACGAGAAATCTAACAGGAACCGCCTCTGACCCGAACCATGTTATACGCTCATTATCGTTCAAGACTACTCCATGACGATATCGATAATCCTCTAGAAGTGAACAGCCTGCGAATCTGACATCCCGGGCATAAAGAGGAAAACGTCTCTCAGGATTCCATCGGTGAACGGCATAACGATGTCCGGTCATTCGACCGTAGACGTACACGGCCGAGTTTACACGCGCCCGGAAATTGAAAAATTTACCGGTGACCGAAATTTGAGAAGCGTTTGCTTGGGCTGTTTCTCCATTTAACGCCAGTCGATCGGACGTCCGTTCATTTGGAGCGCCTCGCCGATGTCTCAGAGGCACGACACTTCCACACTTTTTTAACAAAGGTGCATCAAAGCACCAGGATTCGAACTTTCTCATGTTCTAAAAAATTTCAAAAGAGGAAACATAACGTCATTAGAGGAAGGGACCTTTCTCTCAAAAAAAAAATGACCAAGAAACGAGTAGGGATATCGTTAAAGGAAGTGACAGGATCGTTTACAAGCACGATAGTTTTTACGATAATAGTCGATAAGTTTGTCAATTACCACCCGGTATAAATTTTTTTTGTGCTCTAAAACAACATCAATCAAGCGTTTGACGTTGATTCTTTCAGGCACGTAGTCCATCGACGGGGCGCAAATATTCATACTGGAGAGACAAAATAATTACCTGAAATGCTTGATGTTCCAAATGGTAGCCGACATCATCGGAGCGCAGAACGATTTTTCTAGGCGCGGTCATGCCAATTAAGATTTAACGAGCGGCGTCCCCAAGATTCCAATCTCCATGTCCAGAATCGTTCAGAAAAATTTATCAAAAATATAAGTAGTGGCCTCATAGAATGAATGGCATATACGGGCGTTTTTTTCCGCGTTTGAAAAGGGAACATATATGACCGAAAGAGTGTTCTTAATGTCCTATCATCAGACCGAAAGAGTGTCGCCACTACAAAATAATAACAATAATCTGATACCTGGTGCTTTGAAAGCTTTCCAGACGGTTTGAGTTCGTCCAGAAAAAAGAGCAATGTTTGTCTTTTTCCCAGGTTTTTTAGCAATAAAAATGAAAAATAAAAAGCTCGTTTATGGAACTGGTAATTGATTTTTTTATTTGTTGTTGTAAAATTGAGTAAAATGTATACTTCTTAACAGTCGCCAATGGCTAATATGTAGTGTGAAAAAAATTATTTTTCACATTTATTACATTTTTGAAATATTTGAAAAAAATTAGTAGGTAGGGAATTTGACTTGTAGGCGAATTTCGCAGTTCCTGTCATATATTTCACGGTCCCGTTTAACAAAAAAATGTTTACAGTATGAAAAACTTGTTTTTAATCAATGGGGCCACTTCAAAAAAATATTTTTTTAAAAATAATTCTAATTTGCAAAAAAACAAACTTTATACGTTCTCTTTTTCCTGCAGCAGGAGCACGCAATTTATTATAGAACTCAGTTTTTTCAGTTTTTTTAACATGACTTTTCACATTTTAACTACCCGTTGCTCTTTTTCGGTAAGTCTAATAAGGGTTTTTTTTCCATCGAAAGAAAAAATCAATTCTTTTTTCAAATTCTCGGCCAAGCAAATTTAAAAATGAAACAAACGTAAATAAAAAAACTCATTAATGGAGCTGATGATTAGTTGTAAAAAAAAGGTTCTCCTGAAAAAGATTCTCCCAAGCTTGAAAAAAATCTAAAAAACAATAAAAAAAAGGTCATTAATCAAGCCAATTACTTTTATTTTAAAGGTACCAAAGACTTTTAACAAAAGTTTCACGCTAGTGTCAAGCTGAAATAGTTGGTTTGAAACAGCAAACTTCCAATACCCAATCGAAATCTCAAAAAAAATAATTTTTCTCTTGTTCCTTTGTATTTTTCTTTTTATAAGAAAACAATTCAAAAAAATCTCATCAGGTCAATTTTTTTCCATTGCTTACAGTACGCAGATAAAGCTACAGTAATACCCAAAACAATTCTCGAAATAAATTGCAAATAGGCTTGGAGACGAACCAGCGTTCAAGTGTTTTGAACAGCGGTCAACTTTCTCCGTTTATCATACAATATTCAACAAGTTCATTTTTGGGTTACTGTAAAATTTGGCTACTGTAGTGCATTCCCATCGATCTGAGAGCTTTTTTCAAGGGTTGTACAAAGAAAACCGAGAGAAAATAAATAGAAAAATGGATTGAAATTGGATTGGAAAATGAGAATTCAACTTTCAGCTTGAAACTGCGACTTTTCTTGCATGTGAAAGATTGAGTGAAAAAAAATTTTTGAGGCCTCAAATTTGAAAAAAAAGGTTGGTGACAAAAAAAAGGAATACAGAGGAAAAGGAGACTGAAACAGATCTATAGTCTGTTCACGTCGCTCAAGCTCCGCCCCTAATGGTGCGGTAAACCAATCAGAGAGCGAGCCATCCACACAGTGTTTTTCAATGACGTCATTGCACTTGACATTGAAAATCTGACTATAATCAACTTTTCAGGGGAGACGAAAAACTAAAATTCTTGGAAAAAGGAAGATCTTACGCAAAGAAAGAACAAAAATGTTTCAACAAAGTCCAAGAAATGGAACCTTTTTTGGCGCCGAAAAACTATTCTGAAGGACGTGATCGAGACCATCTGTGTGTAGATTTTACAGCAAATACAACTCGTGAGGAGGCGGGCGACCTCGCGGGGCGTCCATAATTTGAGGCCCCCCGAGAACTTTGTGAGGTTGACCTGGATCCATCAAAATCGATGATGGGTATAATTAACTTTTTGGACTGGCTGGGTTGGAAGACTTGCTTTTTAGACAACAACCTTCGGTTACACTAACCTTGATTTGACTCGAAATTAGACTTTTAAGCGAGCCTAGGTTCACTAGGAGCAGTTTTTCATGCCAATTGGGAAATTTTGTCAAAAAAATATATACCAAAGGGATTAGAAAAAACAGTTTTTTTGAAACTAGTTTTCCAAACTGCATCTGGGTGAGTAGAACATAGTTTGAAAATTCTAAAATTGGCAGCGACCAAAATTTTCGAAATTCTCAAGTTTAGCAACACAGGCGAATCGAGAAGGTACCGTAATGTGTCCACAAAGGTACCTCTCAAAATGGATCGTGAAGGCCCCATAATGTGTCCATCGTGAGACCTCAAGCAAGGTATATCTGATTCACGGCTGGCTTGAGCCATCGAAAAAATGGTCCTGACACGATAATGCACGAGACAGTGCCTGGCTCGTGGAGAGCGCAGGCACTGTTCTCGATTCGCCTATGACAGAACCGAATCTCAAATAAATATAACTTCAAAAAAAAGTTGCCTTGATCCCAATAAAAGCTCCAATCTGTGCTGAATCTCCCAAGGAGGTCTGTGAAAAAATTGTGTCCGCTCAAAGTTAAAAAATGCGGAAGGGCATGCTGGAAAAGTCGGTCGGTCAGTTTGGAAAACTAGGCCACGCTGCAATTTCGCTCCATGGAACACTCAGAATTTCAAACTGTTTTTTTCTTTTCTCAATTTTTCTTTTTTTTTTAAACTTTACTGAGAAGGTTTTCACTTTTTTTTTTTCATTCAACTGTATCGTTCTCACGAGAAAAATACGATGGTTACTACATTCCGAATTATAAACTGATTCAATTTTTAAAACTCTTATTTATTTTTTGGATCCAAAGAACTACATATAACCAAATGAGCAAAATTAAAAATTATAAATATTCGAAAAATGAAATGATGTGTAAATTACACACAAAAGAGGCAAGAAATAAAACTACCCTTAAAAAAGGTGAAAAATCACCTAGGGAATCAATGATAAATAAGGAACAGTTTAGTTTGAAGTGAAGAGCATGTATCCTATATCCAAGAAAACTGATAAAAAAAGAAGGAAAAATATAGAAAAAGAGAAAAAGTCTGAAAGTCGATTTTCCATGGAGCAAAAATACGGCGTGGCCTAGTTTTCCAAATCGACCGACCGACCGACTTCTCCAGCATACCAATACAAAAGCCTAACGAAAACAGGCTTCTTTTGTGAGATATTTAAGGCAAGTGAGAAACTGTAGAATGGTCTTTTTCAAATATTTTGAACTTCGAACTGAGTTAGTCCCGTAATGATAATTTAGTAGTGTTTTCGAAAAACAATTTTTTGAAACGGAGTCGAAAAGGCTCTAACCAAGATTAAGATCTCCGAGTAAAGAGGAGCCGTTTGAATAACTCCGACACTCAGACAAAGGGCTCGTAAACCTTCAAATCCGACCTTGAGCCGCCTTGCGCACAATGGCATCAAACATAATTACACAGACCTTTGTCAAAAATTGGAGCCATGTTGTGTCATAACACGTTTTTCGCTTGTAACACCATTTTTTGAATATGAAAATGCTCCGTCCTTTCAAAATGCGATTGGAAGCCAATAAAAAGGCTATTTTCTGGCTTTTGGTCTTTTGTTTTTTCACTGCTTTTTCAAATCTCCATTATCCCATGGCGATGTAGGAGAACTTTAAAAAAAAAACGAGTGAGGCTAACAAAAACGAGAAAAAATAATTAGAAAAAAAAACCCAGTTCTATAAACGGCCTTTGAAACGAACTCGAAACGGCTGCGCGATATATTGTAAATCCAATCTAACCTCTGAGCTATTCCTTTTTATTTATTATTTGATAATTCATCTGTACATTTTTCACATACATTACAACATAGACTTGTCAAAATTAATAAAAGGTCAGAAAACATGTCAATTACCGAAGACTACAGTATCCCCAACAAAATTTGGAAATTATTGTAGCGCTGAATAGCATATTAGATAGCGACCATTTTTTTTTCTTCCTTCAGAGCAAAAAACTTCTTGATGACCATAACACAGTGATAATTTTCTTTCTATCGCTGGATAATTTATTCAAAACTTGCAAAAAAAGAGCAAAAAAAATACAGGCACAAAAAGTGAGGTCAGTGTAGGGTTACCAGTAATTTTCAGTTCAAAAAAGTGATATTTCAGGAGCAATTATTTGAAGTAAATTGTGAGTAGCTGGGGGAGAATGATATAAATTCATTAATTTCGAGTCAAAATGATTTGAAAAAGCGTGGAGAAGTGAGAATAAAGCCTAGATTTGGTAAGCAAAACATAAATATATACAACTTTCCGATCTTTCCAAAGGTATAGCCTGTGTACCGCGACTTGGAATTTCACGGAACGACATTCCGCTGTGCCGCTGCGCGCCTCTGCAAACCTTGGTCACGCTTCTAATTTTTTTTTTCTTTTATTAAGATACTCTACTTTCATGTGCTCCCACAGCAACAACAATCAATCGAAAGCGTGACCTAGATTCGAAAGACGCTTCGCGAACGTACGCAGCGGAACAGCGGAATGTCGTTCCGTGAAATTTCAAGTCGTGGAACACTGACTATACTTACAGAAAGGAAAAAAGTGCGCATCTGGAATGGCTCAGAGCGTCGCCGGTGGTTTCAGGCTCACGTACAAAACTTCATCCAGCAGGCAGCTCTCTAATAATTTCATATTCCTTTACGCGCAAGTCGTTTTTGGTCGGGCGCTGAGCCATTCGACGTGAAACCATGTTTCAAGAAAGAGGAAAATCAGGCAAAAGTCTTCTTAGATTTTTTTTTTTTGATGACGTCATGGAAGTTCGCAGGTCTGATTGATGACATGATAAAAAGAGCTAAGCCGGGAATAAAGAAGGGGGAGGAATTTTAGAAAAATTCAGAAACTTAATGACGTTATGAAGCCGTAATTTTCAGGAACTGTTAAAAAAAAGTGAGGGTACAAATTATGGGAATTTCACAATCAAATGACGTCATGGAACCATTGAAGCGAGAATGACGTCATTTTAAAAGATAACAGTTTGACAAAAAAACCTAGGAAGAAAAACTTTTTTTGAAGAAAAAGTTGATAGGTACAATAAAATGCGCTTATAAAGTTCCCAATGACGTCATAAAAAGTTGAAGTAATCACTAAAGTGTCTAAGAAGGAAAGGGTGGCTTCAGAAAGTCAAAAAAATTGTTTAACCAAGTAATTCTTCTCTAAAGGCCCGAGAAGCTTTCATAAAAACTAAACCGTAAAAAATACCTCCTTGCAAAAAAAGAAAAAGTATAATTTCCCGTGGAACAGCAGGTCATTCAGGCTCGGTGCAGACCAATTCGACGACGTAGGCGATTGAAACAGCAGACTCATCGTAGACGACGTATTCGTCGTAGAGAAGCGCCGACTTGACGTCGCCGCGGTTCTCGACGCACGTCGTCACTTGGATTCCATCGCTTAAAATGAATCAAGAATGAAGGCATAAAATTCTTTGGTTATAAGGCCCGCTAAAGGAGTGAAAAATCATGATTTTACAACATTTTTCATAAGAAACCAGTTCACAGTTTTTGACAAAAAGATAATTGAGCATGAAATTTTTTTTTCTTCAAATACACTTCTGAATATTCTGAAGCATGAAAACATAAAAATAAATCTTCTGAAAAAAACCTGCATGTTATAAATTCTTGTTCTAATTTCTTGACAAGAAGATAAGAGAGCATGAAATTTTTTTTTCATTCAGCCCCGAAAAATTTTTTTTTGATAAAACTTCACTGTAGGGCACTCTAGGACCTCCTGAATTCAGAAAAAGGAATGATTTCTCCCAAAAGAACTCTTTTCAGTAACTATTCTTCAAATTTCGCAAAAGACACATAATTAATACGAAAAAAGTTATTTTCAAAGCTTTCATATCGTCCTGAGATCTACTGCACAAAGTGTCTTAATTTCAATTCAAAAAGTACTAAGATATATCTAAATCAAGTTCTAATGAAAGATCAGTTCACCAAAACCAAAAAAATCTTGGTTTTTCGACTTTTCGCCCCCCAAAATTGGCAACTTCCTCCGTTTTTGTAAATTCGACTTTCGATTGATTTTATGCCCAAAAAAGCGCTCCTAAAAACTTGTTTCAAATCAAAAATTCGTCCTTCTGAAGCTTCTAGTTCCACAAGAGCATAATTTTTCAAAGTTATCCTAATTTTTTTCTTGTAAGAAAAATTTTCGAGGCCACCAGTGTCTATTGAAAGCGCTCTAAAGACTTTTGTTTCCAGATCAATCTATTACAAATCGCCTAAAAAAACAAAAACCTTCTTGACCAACTAAATTTGATTTTTCCACCTTTTCTTACTCCCAAAAATGGCAACTTCCTCCCTTTTTTGCAATTTCGATTGATTTCATGCCCAAAAAAGCGCTCCTAAAAATTTGTTTCAAATCAAAATTCGTCCTTCTGAAGCTTCTAGTTCCACAAGAGCATAATTTTTCAAAGTTATCCTAATTTTTTCTTGTAAGAAAATTTTCGAGGCCACCAGTGTCTATTGAAAGCGCTCTAAAGACTTTTGTTTCCAGATCAATCTATTACAAATCGCCTAAAAACAAAAAAAAACCTTCTTGACCAACTAAATTTGATTTTCCACCTTTTCTTACTCCCAAAAATGGCAACTTCCTCCCTTTTTTGCAATTTCGATTGATTTCATGCCCAAAAAAGCGCTCCTAAAAATTTGTTTCAAATCAAAATTCGTCCTTCTGAAGCTTCTAGTTCCACAAGAGCATAATTTTTCAAAGTTATCCTAATTTTTTCTTGTAAGAAAATTTTCGAGGCCACCAGTGTCTATTGAAAGCGCTCTAAAGACTTTTGTTTCCAGATCAATCTATTACAAATCGCCTAAAAAAAAAAAAAACCTTCTTGACCAACTAAATTTGATTTTCCACCTTTTCTTACTCCCAAAAATGGCAACTTCCTCCCTTTTTTGCAATTTCGATTGATTTCATGCCCAAAAAAGCGCTCCTAAAAATTTGTTTCAAATCAAAATTCGTCCTTCTGAAGCTTCTAGTTCCACAAGAGCATAATTTTTCAAAGTTACCCCAATTTTTTTCGGAGGAAAATTTTCGAGGTCATTAGTGTCCATCATATACGATTTTCAAAGGTCGCCGACCCCTCCTCCCAAGTTTTTTTTCTGAAATTAAAGGTAATACTACCTCCCTGAGGCTAAAACTTGCATTATTGAAAATAAATAATTCATTGTGGCCAAAACTATTCTTGGGGCTGAAAAATTGATTTTACTCATAAATTTTCGAAATTTTTGTGAGCCTACTCCCCGCGCCTTTGTTTCGAAATGCATCAATATAAAATCCCCTAAAGTCTAAAAAAAAATATTTTCACTAACATTTCAACGAAAGACGTTGAAGAGTGAAGGCCTTTGCCGAGAACTGAATTTTTCTTCTTCTTTTTCAAGACAGTCGCCGGGTCATAGTCACACTCGGTCAGAACCAATGAATCGCCCAAGTTCACCTGAAAAATAAAATTTTAAAAAATTCAGGTGATTTGTTAATTAAACCCACCTTACAGAGGAACAGATAGACCTTCTCCCCGGGCGCCACATTGCAGTATAACAGCGATTTTGAGGCCTGAAAAGGCAAATATTATTGAAAACCTGATTAAATTCGAAAAAAAAAATAACTTTTATTGATAAATGAACCAAAAAAGAATGATTCAAATCCTTTTCGAGAAAAACGAAAATTTTCTTCTGAAACTTTGATTTTTTTTTTCTAAACTCACAAGGGTAGCGAAATAAATCCCAGGCCCAAACATCAAATTGCCGCGCGGGAACTCGGGCCGAGAAAGTCCGTTGAGCATAATTGAATAGATATTCGTCACCGGGGAGCCGTGCCAAAGAAGGAGGCTGAAAAAAATTGAAAAATAAAAGAAAAACGCCAAGTTTTCTACTAAAGCCTTGTCATTGAAAATTTGAACAAAAACCTAAAAAAATACAGTTTTTTGCGGCTAAAATCGTCCTGAATGGTCCCTATAGGGGTTCGGGGAAAAAGCAGCCTTTATAGGGGCCAAAAAAGTGGTCCCTATAGGGGTAAACTTTATGTGGTCCCTATAGGAGTTTAGGGTCCGATTCATAAGCCCCTAGAGAGCAAGTGGTCCCTATAGAGGTATTTCCATTTTTTGGTTCAATTTGAACCTTAAAAAGACAAAATTGACCTTCTGTGATACTTTTTATCAAAAAATGCTGATTTATCGATTTTTCGCATAGACTTAGGGACTCCAGAGTGGTTCCTATCGGGGCTAAACCTTAAGCAACCCTCGAGGGACCACTTTACCAACTCCGATAAAAACCACTAAATCTTGAAAAAGTGACCACTATAGGGGACATTTTAGTCGACAAGTTGTTATGAACTCTGAGCGAAGAAGAAATTTGATGAGGTAACCTGAGTAAATAAGAGCCCTATAGGGTCCACTTGAGCTCTAAAGGCTAGGGGGTCAGACTCTAAACCTCTATAGGTGCCACCTTAACTTCACCCCTATAGGGACCCCTCTGGAATTCCCAAGGAGTTATAACAATAATCGACTAGCATGTCCCCCATAGGGACTACTTTTGCAAGCTTTAGTGACCCCTATAGGGATTGGTAAAGTGGTCCCTAGGGTCGCCTCTATAGGGACCACTCTGGAGTTTCTAAGAAAAGCTAAAAAAGCTTCATTTGAGTCACGAAAAACGGACCGTAACTCTAGAATTTGAAAAATTTTCCTATCCTTTCTGTTCCTCAAATAGAGGTGTTTGGGAATTTGATTTTGGAAAAGCCTTGAAAAAATCGTTGATATAAAAAAATCCCCACGTGTTGACCGCGGGTGCCGGCGCGCGCCTCCTTTTGGTCGGCTGCAACTTTTCGCCGAAACGGAAAGCGCGCGAAAACTTCATATTTTCGAAATGATGGGTCGGCGCGTTGTAGGTCGCCGCTTGCTTGAGGAGCTGCCAAATAGAATTTAATTAAATAATGTTGTTTTTTTTATAAAAAAATACCATCAAAAAGTTCCTCGTCTTCAACGTGAACGATTTGAGATGGAAGCTTATCGTACATGTAACGATATACGGACCCCTTTGTCGTCGGACTTAAAAGAAAAATTGTTTAATAAAAATGAAAATATCAGAAAAAAAGCTTTGAAACTCTAAAAAAATGTTAATTTTTTTGAATGAAAAATACACAAAAATCGTTCCTTAAAAAAGTCGTAAATTCGGTCATTTTGCACAGGAATAATGGAAAATTGATGGAATCTTTACGAAATTCGAACTAATAAACACAATTTTTTTATTATTATCATCGAAATCTCCATATCCAAGACAAAAAGGCCATCAAAAAAATTTTAAAAATCCGGAAATAAATCAATTTTTTTTAATTGAGAAAAACACGATCGTTCCTCAAAAAGCCGTGAATTCGGACATTTTGTAAAGAAATTATTGAGAAGTGATAGAAAGTTTTTGAAATTCTGATCAAAAAAACATAATTTTTTTTCAAAAAAACTATTTTCAAATTTATTCATTTCTACAATCAAAAAAAGGTCTTGAAAAATCTGAAATATTTCCATATACTTTTTTTGAAAAAAAGTAAATCTTCTGAAATTCTATCTAAAAAAATCATAATTTTTTTCCAAAAATTACCTTCAAATTCTCCATATCAAAGACCAAAAAAACTTAGAAACCTAGCAACTCCAAAAATTTTTTTAATTTGAAAGTTAAGTGAAAAATTTTAAAATTCCAATCAAATGAATATTATTTTTTTCTATTTTTTTATCGTTACATTCTCCATATCTCCGACCCAAAAAAAGGCTTCAAAACATTGAAAAATCAGAAGTCTCTCTATCTAAATGTGACAGTTGAGTGAAAAATTTTAAAAATCCAAAACCGAATAAAAAAATTATTGTTTCATGGTTACCTGCAAATTCTCCATATAAAAAAACAGAGCTTTCAAAAAAATTTGAAAAATATATTTTTTTGAGAAAAGGAAGTGAACCTTCTGAAATTCTAACCGGAAAAACAGAACTTTTCCATTTTATCTTCACATTCCATATCTAGAGTAAGAATGAAATTTTTTTACCTCGAAAAACGAATATCAGAATATTTCCATAAAAAAATCTAGACGACGGAATTGAAAAATTTTGAAAAATTTAATTTATGAAACAAAAAGCTTTCCAAAAATTATTCTGACATTCTTTATATATTCGAACAAAAAAACAGGGTTATGAAAAACTTAAAAAAACCAAAAAAATCCCTCTATTACTTCTGGGAAATCAAGCGAATATTCTCAAATTCTAACTAAAATCGTAAATTTTTTTTCAAGGTTACAATCAAAAATCTCCATATCAACGACCAAAAAAATTTGAAAAATCCGAAATCTTCCTATTTTAGTTTTTAGAAAAATGAAGTGAAACTTTTAAAAATTTCAATCGAAAAAAATTTTTTTTCCACGTTTTTAGAGTCACATTTTCCATTCTCCAACATAAAAAAAGGCATTGAAAAACATGAAAAATGCCAATTTTCTATTTTAAGTTTAGAAAATGAACTTCTAAAATTTTTTTAAACGTAATTTTTTTCCACCATTACGTTCAAATTCTTTATATCAATGACCAAAAAAAGGCATTGAAACCTTGAAAAATCCGAAATCTTCCTATTTTTAATTTTTAAAAAAAGGGAAGTGAAACTTTTAAAAATCCTACCGAAAAAAATTATTTTTCTATAATTACCTTTAAACTCTTCATATCCCCGATCAAAAAAAAATGACATTGAAACATAGAAAATACCAATTTTCTACTCAAATTTTAGAAAAATTTGAACCTAATAGAAATGTTCAATACATAAACACAAATTTTTCATTTTTACCTTCACATTCTCCATATCGCCGACCAATTCCATGGCTCCGGAGAGGGAATTCAACAGGTTGAACTCTGCCTTCACCTTTTCCAAATTGTCAATTTTCGGAGGGACACTCATTCTGAAAAATCCCATGAATTTTTTTATTTTTTGGTGAAGTAAACCCGAAACAGTGGGGAATATTCGAGTAATACTCGTTGGTGAGCTCGGCGACGCTCGTCTTTTTCTTCAAGGCCGTCTCGATTTTTCTCAAAGTCCGGAACCCGCCGTTGATTTGCTTGACGGAAAGGGTTCCTAAAGAAGGAGTTTGAGAGAATTTTTGTAGAGAAAAATGGCTAAAAATACATGGGTTTGAAGAAAAAATTCGTTTTTTCAGGTTATATCTATCATTTGAACCTTTTTTCAACTGAAATTTCTGAAAAAAACCTCAAAGAACTATGGAAAATCAGTGAAAAATGCGGATTTCAAAGTTTATGAACCGCCGTTGATTTGCTTGACGGAGAGGGTTCCTAAAAAAGGAGTTTGAGAGAATTTTAGTAGAGAAAAATGGCTAAAATACATGGGTTTGAAGAAAATTGTTGAAAAAAATAGAAAAAAATTTCTTTTTTTCAGGTTCTATCTACCATGTGAAATTTTTTTCACTGAAATATATCACAATTGGCAAATCTGTGAAAAAAATGTGAATCCAAATCTTAATAAAACCCCATCCAAAAAACCATTCCGAGTTAATTTTTCGGGCTTTATCTTATCACTGCCAAATTGGGAAGTGCGGAAAAAAGGAAGTGGCTGCAAAATGGCCGCTAAAAGGGTTCCGTTTTGCGACCTTTATTGAGCCTTTCTTCCTTGGCGGGCTAAAAAGCCTCAAAAAAGGGTGCAAAAAGTCTCGGCCATTAATAATTTCCAATTTTATTACTGTAGCCCATTTTGGTTCCTACACAGTCACTGGTGAAGATTATTCTCACCAGGGAATGGTCTCAGCTCACAGTGGGACTTCTGAATGAGACCATGTTTTCTAGGTGAAGTTTTTTATGCTGATCCCATATCCAAACTCAAAAGCTGCCCAATACGTCTGTGAAAAAATTTATGGACCCTCAAAAGTCAAAAATCTCATAGTCTCCGATCGAGCTCATTTCTTGAGGGTATGTAGATCCTGTCCTCTGATCACGAAAATCGATTTGACTTTTCCAAAAAAAATTTTGGAGCTTTGATATGATTTTTCAAGGACACCGCGTTCGCAAGCTCTTATCACGCGCCGAGCTTTGAAGAATCATATCAAAGCTTCAAAATAATTTTGGAAAGAGTTAAATGGATTTTCGTGATCAGAGGGACAGGATCTACATACCTTCGAAAAATGAGCTCGATCGGAAACTATGAGCTTTTCGACTTTTGAGGGTCCACAACTTTTTCACAGACATATTGGGCAGCTTTTGAGACCGGATTTAGAATCAGCATAAAAAACTACATCTAGAAAACATGATCCCATTCAGAAGTTCCCCTGTGAACAGAGACCATTCCCTGGTCAATTTGAAAAATTTTTTTTTTCCCAAAAGGGTCCGATAAAGGCCGATGGAAGGTCAAAAAAGGCAATACAAAGGAAACCGTTGTCACACGTTTAGGAACAATTAACGGGCCCCTAAAGGGTTCTTCCGACTTTGCCTACGATTCTAATTTCCCACTAACTTATAGGTTTCCCAAAATTTTGCCTTTGCAGAGTTTGATTAATCTTCTTCTCATCGCAAACGATGCTCAGAAACCCGAAAACCTCGCTCATCTGAAAAATATTTTTTTTCGACTTTAAAATTTTTTTTTTCTAACCTCTTCTAGATTTTCCATCGGTTTTTCCACTTTCAAAGTTCTTTTTTTCGCAACCCTCTGTGGCTTTTCATCAGGTTCAACGTGCTGAAAAACCGAATTTTTTTCACATTTTTTTCGAAATTTAAAAAGTCATCTTTTTTTCGTTTCAAGACCTTAATAAACTTCGTCTATGCTCCTTTGAAAAAGTCATAAAAGACAATTCAAAAAAACCTTGATAATTCTGTACGTGTTCGTAGACCACTTGTAGGTCGCTGAAGGCCCCTGGAAATTTCAGAAAATTTTCTTCATTTTTTTCAAGTTTCCAACCTTCCATTCAAAGCCAGTTTTACCCAAAAACTGTTTTGTAAAAAGTGCTATAGCCGATTCTTGGGTTGGAAAAGAATGTTTTCGGGTTACTCCATTGTAGCCAATCCTCCCATTTGTCAGATCACAGCTGAAAATTTCGATTTTTAAAAAAAACCTTGACCGGATTTTTGAAGGCGCATTATCTAATTTTATAAGTTTTCTGGACTGCGCCTTCAAAAAACCATGCCAAAAATGAAAAAAAAGACTGAAAATTACCAAAATTGCGTCCCATTCTCGTAGACGACCATATTGTAAAAATTTGTTCATATTCCGCGACACATCCGTCTCAAAAATCATAGAAAAATTAATTTATTTTACATTTTTTTATTTAAACCTTCGACAGTTTCACATCGCAAATGTAACCGGAAGAATCCTTGCAGACCACTCTCTAAAATTGAAATATTCTCTAAACGTGAAACTTACAGTTTCTGCCGTAATTTCCGTTTTACTGGTGGCTCCAGGCATCGCCTCTCAAAAAGTCAATGATAAAAAAATAATTTGTGTATTTGAAAAAAAGAATAGAGTAAGATTCCGAGCATTATCAAAGCCAAGAGCTATTTTCAGTGATATCTTGAACGTATTTAAACTCCCAACTAGAACTTTTTGAACAAAATAACCAACAAAAAATGCGGTATTTTTCAAATTCTCGTAAATAGCGCGCGCCGAGTGCGATGGCGCGAATTTACCTTAACATTTTTTTCGTCGCTTAAAAAAACTTTTTAAAAATGTTCCAGCTGTTTTAAAACAAGATTGCCCAAAAATTATAAGTGATAATGAAGTTCAAAACGCGACGTTGCGAAATTTAAAAAGAACGGTTCTTCGAAAAAATTCTTATCAGGGTAAACATTGACGACGCCTCTAATATTTACCTTTTGACGTTTCTGAACTCTGCACAAACGTATAAAAGAACAAACTCCATTCTATCATCAAAAAAAAAGCAATTTGCAAGAGAAAAATTGTCATTTTATTGGCCGAAAAAAAAATTTGATCTCATGAATCGTCGTCCCATTCGAATTCAGCGTTGGTGTCGACAAATCTACAGCAATTCTGAATTCAGAAAATTATTTGTTGATTCGAAAATTCGAAAAAGAACCTCAAGATAGCCGATCAAGCCGCTATAATTGGGATGTCCCATGTGAGGAACACGTCGGAGGCTTCGCTCGAATTTCGAGAAATGAACTGGCAGGTTTCTGGGAGGGATCATTTTAGGGAGAACATGAGAAAAATACGGAAAAGCACCAAAAAAAATTCTGAGTGATGCGTATTATTGGGACTTCATTACATCTTGAATATACCCTAAACATTTGAAAAACTTTTCAAGTGACCACTTTAGGGTAAAAATGAGAAAAATACGGAAAAGCACCACAAAAATTTCGAGTGATGCCCATTATTGGGTCTTCATTTTCTCTTTAAAATTTACTAAAAATTTGAAAAACTCTTCAAGTGGTCACTTAAAGCCTTCTAACCAGAAAGAGAAGCAAATATTTACTCAAGTGGCCCCTTGAACTCCAAAACGCTCAAGTAAAAAAAAACCTGGAAAGATCCTCAAATCGAAGATTCTTCTTGATTTGCGCCACCTCATCAGGGGTTTCAAACATTTTCCAAGGCAGGTTTCCTTCGGCCAGTTCAATCAACGAATAGTACAGACTCCAAAGATCATCTACAGGCCCCTAAAAGTCAGGCATTGCGGTCGCGTCGCGGTCATGACGTGACCTGATCGAAACGATCGTGGACGTTGATCGAGGCGTAGCGCTGAGTACCGCGGAAGCCGGCGTAGGCCCTCGGTTGCCGAGTACTTCCATCGTCCGCCTTGAAGTTCCGGACCATCCCTGGAAGTTGGGAAGAAATAGCCACGATGGCAAGTGTGCTCCATTGAAGAATTATATCATTTTTGATGAATTAAGGCACTTTTTATTCATTAGAGCGCACTTGAATCAGAAAAAAAAGCTTTCAGAGAAAATCAAGCTCAGTTTTGTAACTATCTCAGTTCAATTCACAATTTGAAGCGTCCAAGGTAAAAACTGGGAAACACAGTAGAAAAAAAAGGAATTTTTCCAACTAACCAAAATCAACGAGATAAATCTGGCGACGATGCGAATCGATTCCGGCGCACATGTTCGTTGGTTTCATGTCCCTGAAAAAAAAAGTTTTTTTCATCTTCTAGAAAGAAATTGATTACCTATGCAGATATCCATTGTCATGAAGAGACTTTAAAGCGGTCACCATTTGAATTCCGACGCGAATCGTCTTAAATTAATTTTTCTTTTTCTCTTCTTTTGATCAATTTCTGTTAAAATTGTGTCATTTTTTGGTTTTCTGGGAAAATTTCACTATAGAGGCTCGCCAAGGACTACTTGGAGATGACACTAAAGTGGCCACTAAGCCCACCACTATAGTGGCCACTATTTTCCGTTTTAGTGGCCACTTCAGTAGTTTTTCATCCAGTATTCCTTCCAATAACTCTGATAACTTTAAAACAAACATATTGGACCAGTTATGATGATCCATTGACCCCTAAAGTGGCCACTAAAATTTTTAGTGGTCTAGTAGTAGCACTTAGACCTCTACAGTGGCCCCTAATTCTCAACACACTAAAACGTCAAAACCCAATAGTGGCCACTAAAAAATCTGACCGTCTGCGTCTCTTTCCAGTTCAAGGCGCTGCCAAATTAAAAAAACGTAATATCTAAAATTTTAGGCGCTGCCAATATGAAAAAGATCCAAGGGGGAAGTGATTATAGATAGCGTTCCGAGGGGGGGTGGTCATAGAAAAATAGCAAGTATAAGAAAAAAACGAGTATCCCAGAGATACAAAGGGGACAAAGAAAATAGACTGTTTCAAGTCAAAAGTATGAGTCCACCAAAAACATAAAAATCAAAAGCGCAATCGTAAAACCGAACCGAGTGAACAGTGAATCGTTTGGCTGGCAGGGCTTTCCGAATATCGGTCAGATTTCGGCCCAACATTTGCATCACGATATAATTGCAATCCCCGTAGTGGCCGATGTAGTACTGGAATATTAGAAGTTTTTAGCCAACATTTAAAAAATTTCCAAACAAAAGATTTTTTCTGGTTAACGTTAGATAGAAATTTCAAAAAAGTAAGGCTTTTTTTTGAATTTGTATTCACTTTGAGCTTCTCCACTAGAAAGTTTCAATAAACTCAAAGACCAACAATTTTTGGGAAATGAGCAACACCCTGGAGCTCGCCGAGGACACGAGCTTCGAGCACCATTCTGGCGGATTCTGGTGGCCGTTCCCGTTCGACTTTCACCGCCAGGATCTCATTTCTGTCCTGAAACAGGAAGCTTGAACTTAAAAATCAATTTTAGGTTGGAAAAGGATAAATTGATCGCAGACGGATTTTAGCGCATGATGAAACTTCGGAATAAGGCGAGCCTATCTTTTTTTTAAAGGCATAGGGGCAGTAAAAAACGGGGTTTCAGTTCAAAACAGTCCTTCGTACAGTTTTTCATTGCGAATCGAACGGTGAACTTGGAAACGTACAGAAGTTCCTAGTTTTGGAGAAAAAATTATTCAAAGTCGGAGAGAAGAAAGTTTGAGTTGCCGCCAAAAAGGGCGCTTTGCAGTAAAGTTGCTCTATGGACAGCAGGCTTCGCCAACTTCCGGATTTTCGCTTTTTTCTTCGTTTCTTCCAATTTAAAATTTTTTTTTTTGAATACTGTTAGCTTAATTTTTTTTCCTAAGACCTTCCAAGCGTTTTCAGAGCACATTTTTTTTAATGTACTTGATAAATTGTTTCTGGCAAAATTCACCACATCGACGGCCCGATAAATCTGTCCGAATCCGCCGCCGGCGATGAGTTTTTCGATGAGAAACGTCTTGGAACGGCCCAACATTGTACCTTCCTGCATATACGGTGCAGCCGCCTTACCGCGGGGCTGAAAATCCGGTCGAAAATTCAGATATAATAGCTCGAATTGTTATGTTTTGATACTACATGTGTACCCGAGCGATATCCCACTATCTTATACTGAAAAATGCCGTTGTGCGTGAGTAGTTTTACGTCGGGTGCAGGGAAATAGCTTTGGAGCGCTTTGAGTGAATTTTAACGGATATTTTAAATAAGGCGATCTTCTAACATTTGAAAATGATTGAAAAGGCGTTTCAGAAAATTTTAAATTTTATGGTCCTACTTAGGAATTTCTGAGTGGTCCCTACAGGGGTTACAGGCCGAAAAGCGGTCACTATAGTGGTTTGAAGGCGGTAGCGGTTTAAGTAGGGACCGCAAAGCCACGCCCCTTTTCGCGATAGAAAAAGTGGCTTTTTTTTGGTTTTCAACTTTCATTTTGTTGTAGTTGCAAAATATGTGGAACTGGCGAATAAAATTTGACACACATGTACAGAAAAGCTTCCTCTTTCGTTTAAAAAATATTTCACGCTTTTTTTGATGCGTTCTCGCGGAATGTCGTACAAAAAAACGTGAATGGAACTAAAAAAATTTTTGTCATTTTTTTGCTTTTTTTCATGTGTTTTCAGGTCGAACGCACTCTTTCTTTTTTTAAATAATGATTTTTGATTCAAGTAACGAAAATTTTAAAACAATAAAAATAAAAAAATTCGTCTTTGCCAAAAAAATTTTTAGGGAGCGCCGAAAGTCATAATTCAAAAATATCGTTAATAAGCGAATATAATCAAGTTTTTTTGTTTTTTTAAAAAAATTTAGATCATGGCCTTACTTAAATTTTTTTCTTCACAGTATCTGTGCTTGAAATAGTTGTTTAATACGCAAAAAAATGCTCTTGAAACTAGAGAATAAAAATTAGCGGCGTTTATCACACAGAAAGCGGCCGAACGCAGGTTTTTTTAAACGATTATATACATTTATTAGTGAAAAAAATCTTTCAATTAAAAAGAATAAAAATAAAAAAATTCGTCTTTGCCAAAAAAATTTACGGGGCCGTTTTAAGGCAGCGATCGTTAAACGAGGAAAAAAAGCACTAAAAAAACAGTTTTTTTCGAAGTGAATTTTCACGGAAAGTTTGAGTAAAGATTTGCGAACATATTCTGATAAAAAAATAGCTGAATTACTTCAAGTTTTTTTATTTTTTTGAAATAGGCAATCTGTGCTATCTAAACGGCTCAAGGGTAAGGCGGATGGAAGCTCCCTTGCTAGACCTAGCAGCTTGGCGCAGCGCGTGCGCTGCGATTTTTTTCATTTTGAGGTCGCGAGTTCGATGCCCGCAAGCGTCAGTTTTTTGTTTTCTGGAAAATACCGACTTTTTCGGCAAACTAGCTGATTAGCATCATTTTAGCACTCTATTATGATTTGTTACATCATAATAGACCAGTATCAAAACTTGTTCTAGAAGAAAAATCGAGAAAAATGTCAAAAATGGATAATACCAAAATTTCAGTACTAAAAAAATGGTGCGCGGCGCGCCACATTTTTCGTCATAACTTTTTTCATCCTCAATCTTTTTCGAAAAACTAAACGGTTCTGAGTTTTGAATCGAAACAGCTATCAAACCATACAAAGCTCAATGCTGAAAAAAATTTTTTGAAAATTGGTCTGCGGTCCCTAGGTTTAAGGTCTGACCCCTTAACCCCTAAAGCTTAAGTGGTCCCTATCGGGATCTTTCAAATTCATTTAAAAACGCTTTTTTATTTAATTTTTCGCATAGAGTACATAAGAATTATCGTTTAACATGTTCCCCTATAGGGACCACTTTTGCAAGTTTTAGTGGCTTCTATAGGGGTTGCTAAACCCTCCAAGGGTCCCCAAGGATACCCCTAAACAGACCACTCTGGAGTTCTTAAGTATCTCAAACGAGTTCCTTTATTCCTATACTAAAGAATCCAGCGGTGCGTAAGTAGTTTAAAGTCGGGCGCATGGAATTATCACCCTTGCCGGAAAAATCCAAAAAATTTTCGTACCAAAACCCCGACATTTATAATAAATCCTTCCAAAACGCACCTGCTCCTTGGCCGGATGGTCAATTTTCGGCCTCACATTTCGATATTTCTGCAGTTTGGTATCGTCATAATCCCGATCGAAAAGCTTCATATAAAAAGCCGCAAAATCCACCTGTGTAGACGGTTGAAACATGACACGCGAACCGACTACGGGTGGGTTGAGAAATGAGCAAGGATTGGCTCTTCTTTTTTTTTCGAACTAGAAACGTGGGCTTACGGAAAATTTATAGACCATTTTTCGCTAGTTGAAAGGGCGGGATTTCTCTGCGCCCTCCACGTCTCTCGGCAACTCTCTCATGTTTACGTGATATTTTCATGTCTATCGGACCTCGCCGGTGAGGGAACAGAGAGACGCAGACACGCGAAAAATGACAAGTCGGGCGGACTATACCCCAATTATAGACAATTCACGGCTAGCTTGGGAAGCAAAAAGGCGTGGTCTGTCTGCACTCTCCATCAACCAGGGCACTGTCTCGTCTCTTTTCGTTGCAGGACCCTTTTCTCGATGGCTCAAGCCAGCCGTGAATCAGCTATAGCACTGGGGGCGATTCCGATATTGGCAAAAAATCCAGTATTTTTTTAAGGACCTTAACATTTTATATTTTGGAAGAATTTTCAACAAGTATTTCTGAAACTTCAGACGTAATCTGAGGGTTTCGAGTTTTTTTCAAACCGATTTTTAGGGCCAAAAATGATAATATGCCGGACATATAGGGTTTTTTTATTCAGCTTAAAAATCTAATCATTAAGATAGGGACCGCAGACCAATTTTTCAAAAAAATTTTTTTTTCAGCATTGAGCTTTGTATGGTTTGATAGCTGTTTCGATTCAAAACTCAGAACCGTTTAGTTTTTTTCGAAAAAAAGATTGAGGATGAAAAAGTTATGACGAAAAATGTGGCGCGCCGCGCACCATTTTTTTAGTACTGAAATTTTGGTATTATCCATTTTGACATTTTTTTCTCGATTTTTTTCTTCTAGAACAAGTTTTTGATACTGGTCTATTATGATGTAACAAATCATAATAGAGTGCTAAAATGATGCTCATCAGCTAGTTTGCCGAAAAAAAGTCGGTATTTTCCAGAAAAACAAAAAAACTGACGCTTGCGGGCATCGAACTCGCGACCTCAAAATGAAAAAAATCGCAGCGCACGCGCTGCGCCAAGCTGCTAGGTCTAGCAAGGGGAGCTTCCATCCGCCTTACCCTTGAGCCGTTTAGATAGCACAGATTGCCTATTTCAAAAAAATAAAAAAACTTGAAGTAATTCAGCTATTTTTTTATCAGAATATGTTCGCAAATCTTTACTCAAACTTTCCGTGAAAAATTCACTTCGAAAAAAACTGTTTTTTTTAGTGCTTTTTTTTCCTCGTTTAACGATCGCTGCCTTAAAACGGCCCCGTAAATTTTTTTGGCAAAGACGAATTTTTTTATTTTATTCTTTTTAATTGAAAGATTTTTTTCACTAATAAATGTATATAATCGTTTAAAAAAACCTGCGTTCGGCCGCTTTCTGTGTGATAAACGCCGCTAATTTTATTCTCTAGTTTCAAGAGCATTTTTTTGCGTATTAAACAACTATTTCAAGCACAGATACTGTGAAGAAAAAAATTTAAGTAAGGCCATGATCTAAATTTTTTTAAAAAACAAAAAAACTTGATTATATTCGCTTATTAACGATATTTTGAATTATGACTTTCGGCGCTCCCTAAAAATTTTTTTGGCAAAGACGAATTTTTTTATTTTATTGTTTTAAAAATTTTCGTTACTTGAATCAAAAATCATTATTTAAAAAAAGAAAGAGTGCGTTCGACCTGAAAAACACATGAAAAAAAGCAAAAAAATGACAAAATTTTTTTAGTTCCATTCACGTTTTTTTGTACGACATTCCGCGAGAACGCATCAAAAAAAGCGTGAAATATTTTTTAAACGAAAGAGGAAGCTTTTCTGTACATGTGTGTCAAATTTTATTCGCCAGTTCCACATATTTTGCAACTACAACAAAATGAAAGTTGAAAACCAAAAAAAAGCCACTTTTTCTATCGCGAAAAGGGGCGTGGCTTTGCGGTCCCTACATTAAGACCATACATGGGCTAACCAACTACTTTTTGTGACGTCATCACGTACCCCCCTTGAAAAAGTACGTACTCCCCTCGAAAAAGTACGTACCCCCCCGCGGATGACTATCAATGTGAAATGATTATTAAAGTTAATATAAGAATTGAATGAGACTATTATCTTATTTCGCGGGCTTTTGGAAGTATATTCAGCTAGGTGTCAACACTGCAAAACAGAAATATTTCAACTTTTAGCGTAGACCCCCGAAATCCGAAAATCGATCTGTTTTCAATGTTATCCTACATTATGAATCGAGTTTTATGATCTGGCAGAGTTTCAGACCTTCTGGATGAGTTTTAAGGAAAATAGATTTTTGGACCACCGGGAAGGGATATTTTGAAATTTTGAATTTTTTGGCTCAAAATCAATATTAATCTTGAGTTAACTCTAAATAAGGTATATCCTCCAAATTTCCAACCTTCCGGACGTTTTTTGACCAAGTTACTGTAACGCGGGAAAATGTTCCCCTCATTTCCCGGTTAAATGTGTAGCGGATTTTAATGCGAACTCGGCTTGAATCTTTATTTCGTGGCGCACGCTAGCAGTGCGCCATGCCAGAAAGTGATGTTGTAATCAATAGAGAGGGCGAGTGCCTCAGGCGCCGCCTCTCTTGGCACATGTTCACAAAGCATGATGAAATGTTGCGATGTTAAAAGGAGAACCATTACATCCAACCCCTGGACAAAAGACTCGTCCCGAGGCTTTACAAAGAACGATGGATGATACTTAACATAGTAAATTACTAGAGCAATTTAAGAGAAAAGCACCACATCCCGGGCGTCGACGAAAGTCTCGTCGTCGAGGCTTCAGGATCTTAAAAGAATGGTTCTCAAGTGAACATGTGAAATAAAAATCGGATGGTATGTGCCGGACTTTGGCTTGCCAAGTTCGCTTAACAACTGATGCTACTTCAATTTTGAGAAAAGAGAGTTTACATTTGAAATGAATAAGGTCTCTGATGGCAGATTTTTAAAGATATTCAGTGATACAATTTCTATGAGGACAGCCACGCTCAAACTGTACAATTAACAACTGTTACATTCATCCCATATGTAGACAGAGTTTGAATCAGAAATTGGTTTTTTTAAATTATCACTTCCAAAAAATTTTTTTGAGAAAAACACATCAGAGATAAAGGAAATGAACAGACTAAGTGTACTTGCGTAACCGACCAAACCGCAAGTCGCCGGGTGTTCTTCTTCTGTTCAGGTGCGACTTCGTAGATGTCTCGTACGCCAACCAAAAAACGTGCGAGTGCCAGATAGAGTCTTTGAAGTAGAATAGAATAACTGGTAGCAATCAGTGTGGCCGGATTATCTGTCGTAGGTCGAATAGGGGAAGACAGAAGTTCACCTTCTGCTAGATGGAATATAGCAGAAGTATCCGGGACCTCCATGTAACGCGGGAAAATGTTCCCCTCATTTCCCGGTTAAATGTGTAGCGGATTTTAATGCGAACTCGGCTTGAATCTTTATTTCGTGGCGCACGCTAGCAGTGCGCCATGCCAGAGTGATGTTGTAATCAATAGAGAGGGCGAGTGCCTCAGGCGCCGCCTCTCTTGGCACATGTTCACAAAGCATGATGAAATGTTGCGATGTTAAAAGGAGAACCATTACATTACAGTGTTTCAAAGTGTTATCACTTGACGGTTTGCGTACCCCCGTACCCCCCAAAATCCGAAAATCGATCTGTTTTCAATGTTATTTTACATTGTCAAGTGAGTTTTATGATTTGGCAGAGTTTCAAGCCGTTGGGATGAGTTTTAAGAAAAATAATTTTTTGGGTCACCGGAAATTGATATTTTGAAATTTTGAATTTTTTGGCCCAAAATCTATTTTTCTTAAAACTCATCCAAGCGGCTTGAAACTTGACCAGATCATAAAACTCCCTTTATAATGTGGAATAACATTGAAAACAGATCGATTTTCCGATTTTGGGGGAGTACGGGGGGTACGCAAACCGTCAAGTGATAACACTTTGAAACACTGTAACTTGGTCAAAAAACGTCCGGAAGCCTGGAAACTTGAAGCATATACCTCATTTAGGGTTAACTCAAAGTTGATAATGATTTTGAGCCAAAAAATTGTAGATTTCCAGAAATCATTTTCTTATGGGGTCAGAAGTTGATTATTTTTTTCAATTTTCCAAACGGCTTAAAATTTGATGAGCATGTATATATCATCCATTGGTACCATTTAAACTAGAATTCAGGTCGATTAATCAGCTCTGGAATTTTTTATATGGCTATTTCTACGATTCCTCTCGATTTTTTCTACCGTTTGGAGCTAGGCAAAAAGATAGGCAACGAATTTCTCACTAAATGTACTTTAAAAAGCTCGATAAATAATATGGATGCATTTTCCGCGGCTTAGAAAGCCATCTGAATGAATAGGGGGGCCCGAAAGTGAAAAACAGCCTGTTAGCCCACGTATGATTAAGACCTTAACATTGTATATTTTAGAAAAAAATTTCAAAATTCATTTTTCGGCCTTCGGTCGTACATAATCTGAAGGTACCTAGTTTTTCGTCGAACCTTCCTTTTAGGGTCAAAATGATGAGAGGGTATTTGACATATAGGGCATTTTTGTAATCAGCGAAAAGTCCAGCAATTTTTGAGATCTAAACATTTTTTTTAATTAAAAAAATTTTGAGATGCATTCCTCGACCTTCGACCGTATATAATCATAAGGGTTTCGAGTTTTTGGAAGCGATTTTTAGGGCCAAAATGATGAGAATGCCTGGCATATCGGATACTTTTTGTAATCAGCAAAAAAATCTAGTATTCTGTAAGACCTTCAATTTTTTTGAATTAAAAAAATTTTTTTGAAATGCATTTCTCGACCTTCTGACGTACATCATCTGAGGGTTTCGAGTTTTTTTCGGAACCGATTTTTTTGGGGTCAAAATGATGAGAATGCCTGGCATATCGGATATTTTTCGTAATCAGCAAAAAAATCTAGCATTTTTTTAAGGGCCTTAACATTTTACAGTTTTTAGTATTTTTAAGAATATTTTAAGACTTTTCAACATTCATTTATCACCTTCAAACGTAATTTGAGGGTATCGAGTTTTCAAATCGATCGCTTAGGCCAAAAATGATAAGAATACCTGACATATAGAGTATTTTTGTAATCGGCGAAAAATCTAGTAATTTTTGAGAGACCTTGGACCTCGGACCTCAACATTTTCAACTTCCAAGAAATTTCTATAATAACGAAAATATTTTTTGATAGTTCTGATATGGATGGTATAGTGCGTTCCGCGCAAAATGGTCACGTTTTAAAAGAACAAAAAAGAAAAAGCTGAAAAGACATCAGACAATAAAGGTCTTGAAGCGAATTTGCTCCATTTTGATCTGGTATACGGTATCAAGAAAAAAACGTGAAAAAGCTGATGAGGAATGGGCTATATCAGAAAAAAATCTTTCTTTCATAAGACCTCCAATATTAAGTCTAAGAAAAATTAAAAGTTTTTTTAAGAAAAAAATGCGATCATAAAACATATATTTATACAAAACAATACCTGTTCACATCGGAAAAACAAAAAATATACATTATTTACTCTTTCCGCTCCGGCCACGGATCAGATTCTCAGCTTCTTCCCATTTTTTCTCGTCCCAATCGTGCAAAAATTCGCCGAAAGAACTGCCATGGTGCATGAACTGCTGGCCGCCGTCGAAGTCGACGATCTGAATTTTTTCTTTTTAAGGAAATCCCTTTTTTTTTGAAATAAATCAAAAATCGCTGAGAATGTACCGATCCATTCATCCAGGACATGTAATCCGAGACGATGAATGCGGCCAAATTGGCCAATTCTTCGGGTCTTCCGCACCTTCCCACTGGGACCTCAAATCGGAAAATCAATATATTTTCGAAAAATCATTTTTTACCGACTGATTCAAAGTTTTCTCAGTGTCTTCCAATGAAGAGGTGCTCAACCTACCGTAGGCTCCCTAAAAATCAAAAATTTCCCAGGAAAATTCTGAAATTTTTAAACTTCGGTGGGAATGGGTCCCGGAGCGATAACATTGAATCTGAGGCCATATTTGGCCCATTCATTTGCCAAACTTCTGGTCATGGTTTCCACGCCGGCTTTTGACACAGCCGATGGGACGACAAAGGGTGCTCCAGCGCTAAAATACAGTAAGATACTACGGTAGGATTTAATGACGTCAGTGAATGAACAGGTTACAAAGCTTGTTCAAAAAATGAGCTGATTTTCGATTCAAAACTCAAAACGACCGTAACCTATACCATAAATACAGTAAGCTTTCGATTCCCTGGGTTACTGTAGATATTAGTGACGTTATTGTTCATAGTGGGAGTGAGAAAAAAAAAATTGAGCTCTTTATCCGAATAAGGCATTTTTGTCACAGTATCTTTCTAAATCTACAGTAAGTTTTCAAAACTTTTGGCGTTCCGTCTACGTGAAACTACCGTATCCTATTTCAGAGCTACAGTAATCTCCAATCTAATTCTAGAACTTTTCCGGCTTTTTGCTCGAAAAAAAAACCGATCAGCATTAAATTTTCTGCAAACACCGTAACCTTATCTTTCTACATTTACAGTAAGCTTTCAAGTTTTTTGGCCTCATTTTCCATTTACGTGAAACTACAGTATCCTTTCAGAGCTACAGTAATCTCCAAGCTAATTTCAGATCTTTTCTCGGCTTTTTGCTTGAAGAAACCTATCATTTCTGAAAGAACTACCGTAACCCTCTCAAACCTACAGTAACCTACAAAACTCACCGTGCAAATGGCGTACTGATGCTCAAAACGGCCGCACCACGACCCTGCTTAATGGCACGTCGGCCTAACTCGGTAGTGACATTGAGGGACCCTAAAGGCATACTGTAACCTCCACAGTAACCCTTACAGTATCCAAAAAACCTTTCAGAACAATGTCAATGACGGCCGAAATGGCGTTCGGGGAAAGTCTCTGAGTGGCTCCGATGAAGTTGCCAGCCGCGTTGTTCACCAAAATGTTTGGAATCTCGCCAAACCTTGAAATTATCGATTTTATTGATTGATCGGAATAATCAATAACTTTTCACTGATTTGATCAAAGGTCCCTTTGACCAATTCGGCGTTCCTCACGTCCAATTTGAACGGCTCTACTTTGCCGCCAGTTTCCGCATGAATTTCTGCGGCCGTCTTTTCCAGAACATCAAACCTCCTGTAAATGGCCACTTAAGGAGTTACTCAAGTGACCACTAACCGGGCGGCGATCGCCACTGAAGCTCCAAGACGTGAAAACGTGGTGGCCATCGCCTTACCTAGCCCAGTGCCGCCACCGGTGATCAAAGCGACTTTTCCCTAGATACTGTAGGTTACGGTAGACCTAGATTTTGTCATGAAAAAATTCAAAAGCATTTTTATTTTTCAATTGCGTTTTTATTTCAACAAGTAAAGAATTTTTGAAAACGGTATGATTATATTTTTTTGTCGAAAGATCCTTGAAAAATACAGAAAAGTTTAAAAAAACGGTTTGGAAAAAAATTAGAATGTATTTTTAAGGTTTTAAAAAGCTTTTGAACTTATAAAAAAATAACTAAAATAGTGAAAAATCTTGAAAAACATTCTTTTTTTCAAATTTGAACTCAAAAATACCTTCAAAGCGCCTGCCGGAAGCGCTGGAGTTTTAATCACGGGGAAAAAAACTTTTCCACATTTTTTTGCAAAAATGCCATTCTGAAACTCTTTAATGAAGCATTAACCAAAGAACAATGAAGATGACCTATTTGACGAAAATAAAAAGTTCAAAAGACTTTGAAAAAAAAAACGACAAAAGAGAACATTTTTCTACTTTTTCCGCGAAAACCCAGA
This sequence comes from Caenorhabditis auriculariae, assembly GCA_904845305.1. NCBI lineage: Eukaryota > Metazoa > Nematoda > Chromadorea > Rhabditida > Rhabditidae > Caenorhabditis > Caenorhabditis auriculariae. The sequence continues at coordinate 542,977 of CAJGYM010000014.1, read as the reverse complement.
AGAGTTAATTCAGTAACTTATAAATATAATACTTTAAAAAAAGGAACGATTATATCCATTCAAAAACTAGAAAAAACACCAAGATTTAAAGAGAGAACGCGCAGGAAAAGAAAAAGTTGTTTTTTTCGCGGCAGTTGTTTACACCCGATGCGAAGGAAAGTACACTAGAGGGTTCGAAGAATATTGGGGCACAATGTAGCCAATGCTTTTTATGAAAAACAGAAATAAAAAAAGGTTTTTTTAAAAAGAATTTTTGAACTGAAAAAAATTTTTCGACGTGAACTTGCAGCGTCTGCGCTCCACGGCTAAAAACTTTGAAAAATATTTTATTTTTTTCTCAAGAAATTTTTTTACCTTTTCTTTGGTATTTTGTGTTGATAGCGTGAAGAGGAATAAAAAAATATGAAAAAAAGCAAATTTGCTTTTTTTCACATGCGAACATAAAAAAATAGCATTTATACATTTGACGAACACAAGGATTGCTCGAAATTTAAATTTTGCTCGTTTTCGCTTTGCCCGTCCGATTTCTAATGATATTTTCGGTCTTCGCCCAATCCTCCTCCGTATTTTCGTGCAGAAAATCGCCGAATGAACTTCCATGGTGCATAAATTGCTGTCCCCCGTCGAAATCGATAATCTGAACCAGAAAATAATTTTTTAATTCGAAAAATCGAATCATTACCGCTCCATTGAGCCAGGACATGTGATCGGAGCACATGAAAGCCGCCAAATTCGCCAATTCTTCGATTTCTCCGCACCTTCCAAGTGGCACCTTGAGTGTTTTTAATTTTCAATGGAAATTTCCTGATAATAACCTTATATTTCGTTGCTTCCACCGCAACTTCCATCGGGACCGAATTTAACCGTCCGAAGGCTCCCTAAAAATTATTCAATCCGTTAATCAGTTTAAAATTTTAATATTTCCAAGAACCTCAGTCGGAATGGGTCCCGGAGCGATAACATTGAATCTCAAGCCATATTTCGCCCATTCAACGGCCAAAGATTTGGTCATTGTTTCCACGCCGGCTTTTGACACGGCCGATGGGACGACAAAAGGTGCTCCGGCACTCAAAGTTTACGGTAGGATTTTGTGACGTCATAAAAAAAAGATCCGAGTTACAATATTTATTAAAAATTGGTTTAAAAAAAGCAGGGGTTGGTTTTTTTAATACAAGAAGTTAAAAAAACTTTCGAAGTTGACGAGAAAAATGAGTATATTTTGATTAGAAAGCGAGTTTTATTTTCCGACCAGTACTGTACGTGAAAGTCCGCATTCGGCGTGTCACGTGTTTGCACAATTTGAGTGGTCTCTTGAGTGGGTTATTTTATTTTTATTTTTAAATTTTTAGTTTTTGTTAGATAATAAAAAAATAAAAAGTTTTGATTTTACAATTGTAAATTTTTTTTAATCAGGTCCAGGGTACGGTAAAAGAATAAAGTCCATATTTTTTGCTTTAAAAAAAACGGTGAGTTTTACTGAGGATACGGACCTTTTACAATAATCTTTTAAGATTTTTTTCTTGGTTACGGTAGTTAGTTACAGTAATCCCGCTTAACTTACCGAGCATACGGTGTAGTGATGCTCAGAACGACGCCTCCTTTTTTGGCATCAATACATCGGCGCCCGAATTCAGTAGTCACGTTTAGAGTGCCTAGGAAAAATCGTAATTATTCAAAAATTGACATGGCCTAGTGGCTAATAGAAATAGTCGCTGATGTCCTGAAGGTCAAAAGTTCAATCCTTTTTCGCGAAAAAAAAAAACAAGAAGTGGCTAGTTTTTCGACCGAAATGATTATATTTTTCAAAGAAACTTTTTTTATTTTTATTTTTTTTTAGCTCGATCATAAATTAACTATGCTTAAAAACCTTTCATAACAATGTCGATAACCGTCCCATAAGCATTTTGTGACAATCTTTCCGTCGCCATGATGAAATTCCCGGCCGCACAGTTCACCAGAATATTGGGTATCTCACCGAATCTTTAAAATGCGATCATTTTTCAAAAAAAGTTTTCAAAAAAGCCTACTTTTTTACGATATCATCGAAAGATTGGGCCACCTTGGCCCGATCTTTGATGTCCATTTGGAAGGCTTCACAAGTTTCGCCGGTTGATTTTTTGATCTCTTCGGCGGTTTTTTCGAGAATGTCTAGTCTTCTGCAAGCTTCTCACATTGAAAAAAAATTGGAGATTCTGGAAATGCTCAATGGGTTTCAGGTTCAGTTCCTGTCAGCGTTTTTGCCAATTTTCCAAGGTGTAATTGATTTTTCTTCAATGAATGCTATTCGAAATTTTGCAGAGCCTCTATAATGTCGTTTTTAAAATAATTCCCGCGAAATTTAAAATTTATCTCTGAATCTCCAGAAATCCTCTATCTTTCTCATTTTCTGATAGGTGCTTTGAATTTAGCGGAATCACTTTGAACACGGCATCAGGAAGCTTCCAAAAAGTTTTTTAACTTGATAAATAGTACTCAGGTTCAACCCCTCTCGGCGGCGAAACTTTTTTGCCATTTTTCGGAACCAAATTTTCAATTTTTATAGGCTGATTATTGAACTATTTGAATATAAAAACAAATAAAAAATGAAAAAAATAACCTGGCAGCGATAGCGACCTTGGCTCCAAGCTCGGCGAACATTTCCGCCATTCCCCGGCCCAAACCAGTTCCTCCACCGGTTATCAAAGCTACCTTTCCCTTAAAGACATCATAGTCGAACGGATAAAGGGCTTTACTGTGACTCCAAGGGTCTCTGGTTCAAATCCTCATAAGAAAATGGCAAAAAATCAAGTACCTTCAAGGATCCTGGCCGTAGAGCGGCATCTTTACGGATCGGGAAATATTTCTGTGGATTCTCACAATGTGCCATCGATCTGGAAAGTGCGAACGTTTTGAAAGAAAAAGGAAATGACAAAAATCAAGGTGTTTTACTGGAGGTTTTATCAACCATACGCTAGACTACAATGTAGCTAGGGAGCGCAGACGAATTTTCAAAAATTTTTTTTCAGCATTGAGTTTTGTATGGTTTGATAGCTGTTTCGATTCAAAACTCAGAACCGTTTAGTTTTTCGAAAAAGATTGAGGATGAAAAAAGTTATGACGAAAAATGTGGCGCGCCGCGCACCATTTTTTTAGTACTGAAATTTTGGTATTATCCATTTTGACATTTTTCTCGATTTTTCTTCTAGAACAAGTTTTGATACTGGTCTATTATGATGTAAAAAATCATAATAGAGTGCTAAAATGATAAAAATTTGCTAGTTTGCCGAAAAAGTCGGTATTTTCCAGAAAACAAAAAACGGACGCATGCGGGCATCGAACTCGCGACCTCAAAAAGACAATTCGCAGCCCACGCGCTGCGCCAAGCAGTTAGGTCCAGCGCGGGGAACTTCCATCCCCCATACCCTTGAGCCGCTTGAATAGCACAGATTGCCTATTTCAAAAATAGAAAGTTGAATTAATTTTGCTATTTTCATCAGAATGTGTTTGCAAATCTTTACTCAAACTTTCGGTGGAAATTCACTTCGAGAAAACTGTTTTTTAGTGTTTTTTTGCCTCTTTTAACGATCGCTGCATTAAAAACGGCCCCGTAAATTTTTTTGGCAAAGACGAATTTTTTTATTTTATTCTTTTTAATTGAAAGATTTCTCACTAATAAATGTATATAACCGTTCAAAAAAACTTGCGTTCGACCGCTTTCCGTGGCTTTGCGGTCCCTATAATGTAGCCGTTGATCACTTTTTTCTGTGATTTGAACCGTTCAAAAAAAATCTTTTATTATATTCAAAAAATTCAGATATGAACAAAATCGTCGATAGAATAGGTTATATGGAAGAGATCACAGAAGTTCATCAAGAAGATTTACAAGATATTATGAAAAGTTGGAGAATTTCCGATGGGAGTTGGGCGTCAGACGGGGATCTGAGGTCAGGGAGATTTTCCGGCTGCTCGGGCATAATGAGACTCGTCTGAAACGTTTATTTTTGTTTAGAATCAAAAAGATTAGGTTGAGATAGAAAAATCCAGCTCAAAACTACAACTTCCATGTACAATATCTATCATTAGAATCACAACCAAAAGTTCTTTTCTCTCTATAGAAATTCAAAAACTAACCTTTCAATATCCTCAAAATACTGGGTGTGGGCGTTGAAGGAGTGTTTTCTTCGGTACTGACGAAGGGTGGCGTCGAATCCGTCACGCATCAATTCCACTAGGGAGCAGATGAGCAGCCGCCAAGCTCGGCTGGAAAAGAATACATTTATGGCTTAGTTGGTAAGAAAAAGATGGAAGAAAATGAGGTTCCTGGTTCAAATCCCTAGAAGGTCAAGGTCTTTTGCTACAACTTGCGGAGAGCAACTCTAGGGGCCACTTAAGAGATCCCTTAAGGACTACTTAAAGAGGTCACTCATATAGAAGTCACTTGAGGGGCCACTAATCTGACTATTATCGTCAAAAACCCTTAAGGGGCCACTAATCTGGCTATTATCTTCAAAAACCCTAAAGAGACCCCTTAAAATTTTCCCAGTACCCTTAAGTTTTTCTCAACTACTTCAGAGAAGTCTTCATTAGTGGTTATAAATCAAATGATTGACGGATAAAATTACATTCTCATGGCTCAACGGGGTAGAGAAAAAGCACCGAACATGGGGTCCCGAGTTCAAGTCCACACCAGGTTTTGCCATTTCAATGATTAATTTTTTTAATTTTTTCAAAACTATATCTATCTTTAACTGCAGTTACATCTACTGGGGAAAATATAACGCTATGGCTCAACCCGTTAAATGAATAATACTCGCAGGTTCGACTCCTCTCAAGGTTTTTGCTGTTTTCAAGCTTCCGTTTGAAAGATTTTAACGGTTTACCAACCATCTTCAGAATGTATCCAGAATCCATTATCATGAATTTTTTGCCTTTGAATAGCTCAGCGGGTTAAATGAATGACATCAAAAACAAGGTTCCGAGTTCAGGTCCTCCCAAGGGTTTTCTCAGTTTTCCTTCATCTCTTCCTAGCTCCTTGGCCAAGTGGCTAAGAAGCTACACCATCACTAAAAAGCTCTCTGGTTCAATCCCAAACCTGGTTTCTTTGCTCTGCTTGACGCCGTCCTGCTTCAAGATCACGTCGACCATGATCTCCTGGAATCGGTCCCACTCCTGGTTGCTGAACCCGAAGTCATTCTTCAGGCTCACATGGTTAGCGCCGATCTCTCGGAGAGCCTCAGAATCCTAAAGTATCAAAATTTTCATTCCAAGCTCAACATTCCTCTCAAACTCACAATATCGCCTTCGACGATTTTGTCGAGGAGCTGGAGGAGGTACTGGGCGTGGTCGGCGACACTTCTGACTTGGTTTGGATTGGTCGAAAGGGAATACGTGGCCGATTGGAAGCATTGCGTGGCGATGGGACTGTTTGACTGGAGCTGAAAAGGGGTCTTTGGTTCGAGTCCAAAAGGCGTTTCTGCCATTTTTCAAATTTTTGCCGCCAAGAGGCTCTGAGCTTGATTCCTGGGAGCGTTTTTGAGTTGAAAAGAGGTCTTTGGTTCGAGTCCAGGAGGCGTTTTTGCCATTTTTCAAACTTTTGCGCCTAGAGGTTCTGAGTTCGATTCCTGGGAGCATTTTTGGGTTAAAAAGGGTCTTTGGTTCGAGTCCAGGAGGCGTTTTTGCCATTTTTCAAACTTTTGCGCCTAGGGGTTCTGAGTTCGATTCCTGGGAGCATTTTTGGGTTAAAAAGGGTCTTTGGTTCGAGTCCAGGAGGCGTTTTTGCCATTTTTCAAACTTTTGCGCCTAGGGGTTCTGAGTTCGATTCCTGGGAGCATTTTTTTGGGTTAAAAAAAGGGTCTTTGGTTCGAGTCCAGGAGGCGTTTTTTTGCCATTTTTTTCAAACTTTTTGCGCCTAGGGGTTCTGAGTTCGATTCCTGGGAGCATTTTTGGGTTAAAAAGGGTCTTTGGTTCGAGTCCAGGAGGCGTTTTTGCCATTTTTCAAACTTTTGCGCCTAGGGGTTCTGAGTTCGATTCCTGGGAGCATTTTTGGGTTAAAAAGGGTCTTTGGTTCGAGTCCAGGAGGCGTTTTTGCCATTTTTCAAACTTTTGCGCCTAGGGGTTCTGAGTTCGATTCCTGGGAGCATTTTTGGGTTAAAAAGGGTCTTTGGTTCGAGTCCAGGAGGCGTTTTTGCCATTATTTCAGATTTTTACTGCCAAGAGGTCTTTAGTTCGATTCGTTAGAGCTTTTGAGTAGCAAAGAGGTCTTTGGTTCGAGTCCAGGAGGCGTTTTTGCCATTTTTCAAATTTTAGCTGTCAAAAGGTTCTGGGTTCCATTCCTAGGAGCGTTTTTCGGTTAAACAAGGGTCTTTGGTTCGGGTCCAGGAGGCGTTTTTGCCGTTTTATTCACTCCGTAGTTCCGGCTTTGATAAATTTTTATTGCATTCAACAATCGTCTAAAATGTTCAGAACCAAGAAACATGAGATGTTGCTCCAAAGGTCGCTGGATCAACTCCTCTACACGTTTTTGTCATTTTTCAGAAGTTAAAAAAACAGCCAAAAATCGCTGAATTTTTTAATCAGGAAGTAAGTTTTCTTGACTGTTCTTTGTTATCCCATAAGTTATTTTCAAAACATATTTTCAAAGAAATAAAAAATCAACAAACCCTGCTGAAGCATCTAGTCAACACGATAACGAGTCCTTTTGTGTTGATATGGCGCCAGGATTTTTTCACGACAGTTACCTGAAAAATAGTGAAGTTTTTCAGTGATCAGGTGAGTTGAAAAAGTTATAAAAGTACCTGTGAAGGCGTCAATTGGGGGCAGACCGGGATCACATTCCTTGGGCTCAAGGAAATGCTGCCGGAGCGATCTCGAACCATTAAATTTGGCGAGCCTGAAACACATTTTTTTTTCAACTTGTAGAGAAATTTCGGAAGAAATACGAGAAAAATCGAGCTGTTCAGCCACGAAGCGTCGAGGCATTCCAAATGCGGCCAAATTATATCCAATCCAGGTTAATGAAGTTGATGTACAACATTTTTGCTTGGAAAAGTGAGAAAGAAGTTTAAAACGAGTAGGAAAAAGGCGATTTTAAGCCGCAAGCCATTCCAAATGCGACCAAGCTATATCCGATCCAGGTTAATGAAGTTGATGTACAACATGTTTGCTTAAAAGAGTGAGAAAGAAGTAGGAAAAAGAGGATTTCGAAGGGCAATTTTAAGCCACAAGGCCTCCAGTCATTCCAAATGCGACCAAAAAGGATCAAGTTGAAAAAATACAGTAAGATTACTTTTTGTAACGAGGACAGGTTTAAGAAATAACAGCTTTCCTAATTTTTTTTTTGCGCCAGACCAGAAACGGTTTACGCTCGGAGGCATCAAAAATACAGTTCGGAACTCAATTACGATCCAGATGACTCAAAAAAGCAGCTCCTTTGCGCCCGACCAATAACGACTTCCGCTCTTGGGCCTTCAAAAAGTGACAGAAAAGACTCTATTCGTCAAAAATGAAACTAAATATACTTCTCAATCTAAGAAGAAAGCAAGTATTTTCGGATTATGACCCCCTTTTTAAGCTGGATTGACGTTTTTTGCGAGAGGATTGAAGGCCTCAAACTTTCGTTCAGTAGGAAAAGATTTGGCAAGGGAAAAAGCTGAAAAATGAGAATGAGAAGGCTAAAAGATGATTCATAACGCCCTTTCTAAGAAGAAGAAGAAGTGCGAAAAAATCTCTTTAATAACCCAAAATCTTACTGAAAACCTGGTGACAAGGTGTTTTTCTCAACACCTTGATTACGTACAAGGAAGAAGCCTTAAAATGTCTGGCTGGGAATTTTTTTCACTTTGAGTCAGCCAATTCACATTCAAAAATAGACAAAAGAATATTGCCAAGTTCTTTTTTTCCACGTCTATTATCTCGCCATATTTCCGCCAAAACAACAGAATGCCTCATAATTGCATCGAGGAAAAAAAAAACGGACGAAAACATTTGAAAATTGTCAAGGATTAAAGCTCAGCGAGCAGAAAAATGTGGAGTTGAAAATAGAAATTGAAAAATGACCATAGCAACGGGTGATCAGTAGAGTTCTCAAAACCAAACGTTCGAACGAACGTTCGACCAAACATTTTCGAACAAATGTTGAAACCAAACTTTTGGTTCAAGTTTGCTTTTGAACGTTCAACCAAAATGAACGTTCATTTTCCGTTCGTAAAAAAGTTCGTTCAAAAAATGAACGTTCATTTTTCATTTTCAAAAAGTTCGTTCAAAAAATGAACGTTCATTTTTCATTTTCAAAAAAGTTCGTTCAAAAAAATGAACGTTCATTTTTTTCATTTTAAAAAAAGTTCGTTCAAAAAAATGAACGTTCATTTTTCATTTCGTAAAAAGTTCGTTCAAAAAAATGAACGTTCATTTTTTTCATTTTCAAAAAGTTCGTTCAAAAAAATGAACGTTCATTTTTTTCATTTTCAAAAAGTTCGTTCAAAAAAATGAACGTTCATTTTTTTCATTTTCCAAAAAGTTCGTTCAAAAAAATGAACGTTCATTTTTTTCCATTTTCAAAAAGTTCGTTCAAAAAAATGAACGTTCATTTTTTTCATTTTCCAAAAAGTTCGTTCAAAAAATGAACGTTCATTTTTTCCATTTTCAAAAAAGTTCGTTCAAAAAAATGAACGTTCATTTTTTTCATTTCCAAAAAGTTCGTTTAAAAAAATGAACGTTCATTTTTCATTTCTCAAAAAAGTTCGTTCAAAAAAATGAACGTTCATTTTTTTCATTTCCAAAAAGTTCGTTTAAAAAAATGAACGTTCATTTTTCCATTTTCAAAAAGTTCGTTCAAAAAAATGAACGTTCATTTTTTTCATTTCCAAAAAGTTCGTTCAAAAAAATGAACGTTCATTTTTTTCATTTTCAAAAAGTTCGTTCAAAAATGAACGTTCATTTTTTTCATTTTCCAAAAAGTTCGTTCAAAAAAATGAACGTTCATTTTTTTCATTTTCAAAAAGTTCGTTTCAAAAAAATGAACGTTCATTTTCCATTTTCAAAAAGTTCGTTCAAAAAATGAACGTTCATTTTTCCATTTTCAAAAAGTTCGTTCAAAAAATGAACGTTCATTTTTCATTTCCAAAAAGTTCGTTTAAAAAATGAACGTTCATTTTTCCATTTTCAAAAAGTTCGTTCAAAAAATGAACGTTCATTTTTCATTTTCAAAAAGTTCGTTCAAAAAATGAACGTTCATTTTTCCATTTTCAAAAAGTTCGTTCAAAAAATGAACGTTCATTTTTCATTTCCAAAAAGTTCGTTTAAAAAATGAACGTTCATTTTTCATTTTTCAAAAAGTTCGTTCAAAAAATGAACGTTCATTTTTCATTTCCAAAAAGTTCGTTTAAAAAATGAACGTTCATTTTTCATTTTCAAAAAGTTCGTTTAAAAAATGAACGTTCATTTTTCATTTCAAAAAGTTCGTTCAAAAAATGAACGTTCATTTTTCCATTTTCAAAAAGTTCGTTTCAAAAAAATGAACGTTCATTTTTTTCATTTTAAAAAGTTCGTTCAAAAAAATGAACGTTCATTTTTCCATTTTCAAAAAAGTTCGTTCAAAAAAATGAACGTTCATTTTTTTCATTTTCCAAAAAGTTCGTTTAAAAAAATGAACGTTCATTTTTCCATTTTCAAAAAGTTCGTTCAAAAAAATGAACGTTCATTTTTTTCCATTTCAAAAAGTTCGTTTCAAAAAAATGAACGTTCATTTTTCCATTTTCCAAAAAGTTCGTTTAAAAAAATGAACGTTCATTTTTTTCGCTCGTGAAAAAGTTCGTTCAAAAAAAGTGAACGTTCATTTTTCCATTTCAAAAACAGTTCGTTCAAAAAAACGAACGTCCGTTTTTATGTGAAAAAGCAAACGTTCATTATTATAAGAAAAACGATTTTCGAACTTTTTGGTTGAACGTTTGAAAAATGATATATCCTAAACTATCGAAAAAAATGAAAAAAAGTTCATTTTTTTCAAACGGTCATTTTTTTGAACGTTCGGTTTTGAGAACTCTAGTGATCAGGGATTGTCATTTTCCTTCGCAAATTTACGTCATCTTTTTTGTTTAACCGTCTGGGCTCTCTCAATCTCTAAACATAAGATATAACATCGAGAGTAGAGAGTATAGACAGTTAGAGTCATTATGATCAATTTTAAATCGAACTACGGTTGGCGCTTTTCTTCGTAAATTTAGCATTGAATGTGACGTCATTCTTTTTGTCTAACGACCTGGGCTCTCTCAATCTCTAAAAATAAGATATAAAATCGAGAGTAGAGATTATAGACAGTTAGAGTTATTATGATCAATTTTAAATCGAACTACGGTTGACGCTTTTCTTCGTAATTTTAGCCTTTGACGAGACATCATCATTTTTTTTTATCTAACGGCCTGGGCTCTCTTAATCTCTCAAAATGAGATATAACATGGGAGCGAAAGAGCATAGACAGTTAGACAGTTCGACTGGTCAATTTTTTAAAAAGTTTGAATCAAACTACGGTTGACGCTTCTCTTCGTAAGTTTAACATTGATTAAGACGTCATCATCCTTTTTGTCTAACTACCTGTGCTCTCTCAATCTCTAAAATGAGACATAAAATCGAGAGAAGAGAGTATAGCAACATCTAAAAATGAGATGTGACATGGAAAAAAGAGAGTTTAGACAGTTAAAGTCATTATGAACAATTTAAAACCAAACTACGGTTGACGCTTTTCTTCATAAATTTAGCATTTAATGTGACGTCATCTTCTTTTTTGTCTAACTACCTGGGCTCTCTCAAACTCTAAAATGAGATATAATGTGAGGAGAAGAGAGTATAGACAGTTAAAGTCGATTTTGAAAAATTTTAAAGTACGGTATTGAAAATATGCATCTTTCTTTAAGATATTTAGCATAGGAAATGACGTCATATTTTTCCTCTAACCGTCTGGACTCTCTTTCTTTCTCACCGAAGAGACAAGGACAAGAGAATGAGAGAGGGAACAGACAGCTAGAGAAATGAAAAATCATGTCTTGATCAAGCCTGAACAAGATTTGAAAAAAAAACCAAGAAAGTCGTCTTTTTTCTCTAACCGTCTGGACTCTCTTCCACTCTCATCGAAGAGACAAGAACAAGAGAAATGAAAGAGGGAGCAGACAGCTAGAGAATGGAAAAATGTTGCCTTAATCTGGCCTGAACAGTTTGTGAAGATACAAATCAAGAAAGTCGTTTTTTTTCTCTAACCGTCTGGACTCTCTTCCACTTTCACCGAGGAGACAAGAACAAGAGAATGACAGAGGGAACAGACAGCTAGAGAAAAGAAAAATGATTTCTGAGGAGTATGTGAAGAAAAAAAAACAGAAAATGGTTTTTTTTTCTTTCTCTAACCGTCTGGACTCTCTTCCACTTTCACCGAGGAGACAAGAACAAGAGAATGACAGAGGGAACAGACAGCTAGAGAAAAAGAAAAAAATGATTTCTGAGGAGTATGTGAAGAAAAAAACAGAAAAATGGTTTTTCTTTCTCTAAATGTCTGGACTCTCACTATCTATCGCCTGGGATTGAGAAACCACAAATTCTCTAGCACTCTCGCCGCTATCTGTTGTCTCTCGCCTCTGGAAAAGTCATGAGAGGTCGGGTGCAGTTGAAAATATCTAAAGTAGTGGTGAATAGACTATAAAATTTGGAAAGCGAAAAAAAACCCATAGCAACAGGCGCTTCTTCTCGCTATAAATATGGGTCTGAAAAAACGTCACTTCTCTTTTTTCTAATTCTAGCCTAAAAAACGTCTTGCAAGCGGATAATATGAGCTTTTGGCAAAGAGGTGACGATTTCAAAGCCGACGATGGGTAGATTTGTAGGCAAGAACGAAAAAGGGGCAAAGAACCCGGAATGTACACATTTTTTGTTGAGTGTAAATAGCCCCTGTGACGTCGGGCTATTTTCGTCATGCAGCTGGATTATTGCCAAAATGAACTTTGGTAATCCTTTTGACTAAGGAAAGGTGTTCTTTTTGTCTTTTTTGAGTGAAAGGACGTTTTTTTTAGTTTACCTTAACTTTATTTTTGAAAAGCAGATTTTTCAGCTTGTAGTAACTTCATGAATTTTTTAGAGCTGGAAAAAAAATTTTATATCTAGTGGAAAATCGGATACAGCGTCAAGTGGAGTGTCGTTAATTGATGACGTCATTTATTTTCCAACTTGATGAGACGAGTTATTTTTGTCTTTTTGAGTGAAAGGACGTTTTTTTAGTTCACCTTAACTTTATTTTTTTGAAAAAGCAGATTTTTAGCTTGTAACTTCATGAAGTTATCTGAATCTAGAGGCGGAAAAATTATATCGAAAGAAAAAAATCAAACACAGCGTAAAGTGGAACCTCGTTAATTGATGACGTCATCTCTTTTTTTCTAACTTCAGAAGACAAGTTCTTTTTGCCGTTTTTGAGTGAAAGGAGGTTTTTTTTAAAGTTACCTTAATTTTTTTATTTTTTTAAAATTCTGAAAAAAACTGATTTTTTTCAAGCTTGGAGTAACTTCATAAAAAAATTTAAATTATTCTATCTCAAGAGGAAAAATCGGATACAGCGTCAAGTGGAATGTCGTTGATTGATGACGTCATATTTTTCTGTTTTTTTGTAGACTCAAAAAAATTATTTTATTCAAAAATTCATCTACAAAAAGCATTTCAAAGACGCAGGACAAGAAAATCTTCAATTTCCAGTCAAAGTTAATTTTTTTAACTTTCTTCATGCGCCTTTAAATTAACAGCAAGCTATCATGATTCAACTATATTTTTTCAAACTGAAAAAAAATCATGCTAACCAGAAAAAAACAGGAAAAATGAGAAAAATACAGCGATTCGAGATTAGAAAGCAGGTGAATTACATAAATTTCAAATGAAAAATTACACCTGCCTTATTTTTTCCTATAATCCAGACTAAAAATAGAGTTTTCGCAAACTTTTCTCAAAAATCGAAAGAAATTTGCAGAAACAACCGAAAAAAGGGGCCAAGGAACCAGTGGAAATCAGATGAGAATCGAATTCCAAAAGTCCAAGCTCCGCCCACTTTTTTCTGCTTTTTTTCGAAGCTGACATGAGAAAATCGTATAGTTCAGATATTTCTGGGGGTTCTCGGAAAATGATGGGTTTTGTAGTTGAGAGGCCAAGAGTTGGGGCTTAGATTCGCAGGATAAAAAAGAGAATGGCTAACATTAAAAAATGGACGAGTTTGAGCCATTCCAAATGCGGCCATGAAGTTAAAAATTAAGGAAAGAGGATTATTTGAAACTTTTTTTTAAATCAAGGAAGATGAGAATAAGCGAGAAATCTAGAATTCGAACTAAATTGTGATTTCAAGGAGCGCCCGACCTGAAACGACTTGCGCACATAGGCATCTAAATCTGTTTCGATGCATTTAAAACGAAAAATGAGCTTTCCGTCCGGTTTATAGGGTCAAAATGTCTTCAAAACGCTTCCCACGCACTCAAAAATAACACGCTCACGTCTAAAATTAGCTCGACATTTATTTGTTTTGGCGTAGAAATTTTTCGAAAATTCATTTCGCACGAGGTCGCGTCGAATTTTCTTCCCCCAATACTTTGGACCTTATTACACTTATTAAGCTCATTATTTCGCTTCCTCGTGATCTTCACTAGAGTCTAAAAAAAACTTTAATAAGTGAATGAATGGAGGCAAAGAGCAGAAGCTATGAAATTGGAATTAATTTTGCTGCATGGGAATTTTTTCATATGCAAGGTTGGTGGAAGGAAAATAATTTTTCTGTACATTTTTTTCCACTTTCTTGGTTATAAGTTGAAAAAAAATGGAGTATTTGGGCGCTGCTAACCATTGAGGCTGCTTTCGAGTGTTAGTGGCGCAGTGCCAGTGCGCTTGAACACAACTATAGAGGTCGTAAGTTCAATCCCAAGGGCGGTCATTCCCTTTTGCTGATTTCCAGAACGACTTTCTACCATAATGGAATGCTAATATACTGGTTTAAGACATTGAGGTCGCATTTGGAATGGCTCTGAGCGTCGATGTCGCGTTGCGGTAGTACTAGGGATCATCATAAAAAAACTATAAAACTCAATTTTGAACTGTTTTTTTAATTTTTTTGAAAAAGGGTAAAAATTAAATTGAAGGTAAAAAAACTGCGAAGAGGAAAAAAATATTAGACTTGGCGCAACATTTGTGCTCCTAGGTTCGACTACAGGGGTCCTAGGTTCAATCCCCGCTGACGACAATTTTTTTTTTGCCATTTTGAAAAAGATCCTTTTTACCGTGTCGTGAGGCTCATTTGAGATTTGAAGCTTAATGGTCGCATTTGGAATGGCTTTAGAGGCGTCGCGGCTATTTTTTGATATTCAGGATTATTTTTTAATTATTTTTTTCGATTTTTCAGATCCATGAAATGTTTTTTGAACTTAAAATTTTGAAAAATGAGCAGGATCGAACTCTAAAAATCCATCTAAAAACGCGAAAACTTTCAAAGGGAAAACACATCCAGAAAGAGCGGATGGAATTTGTTCTGAAAAAAGAAAATACGCAATTTTCTCGGGAACTCCTATTTGAAGGGTTTGGCGAGAGAAAACACGTGAGGATTAAGGAACGTTTTGAAGTTTTTAACAAGAAAAAAAAAGCGCTTGTTTTTTATTATTTCTAAGGCTTCAAGGCACGTGGCGACTGATTAGTCATGCCGAAGGAAATAGAAAAATTCATAATATTTTTTTCCAGCTTCTGCAGGGCCTTGTTTATATTTACTTCTTTGCACTGAAACGGGCAATTTTTCGGTCTAAAAAAATATCGCTCAAATAAATTCAAAGATCGAAAAAAATTGTTTGAGCCTCCTTGGGATATGCTTGTAGAGCCGAAAAAAATCATATTTATGAAATCAAAAAAATTTTTTTTTAGCATTTTTTTCGAAGTTTTATCTACAGGAATAGATCGGCTCCTATGGATTTACGAGCACCTTATTTCAAAAAATCGAAAAAAACGGCTTTGAAACCACTTGAAACTTCTCAAAACTTAAAAATTCCCTTAATTTTTCAAAAATGGGCGTGGCTTCCAGGAGCCGTTCTCCTTGTGTCGATTTACGAAAAGTCACATCACTTTTGTTTACGCTGGGCCCAAAATGAACTGAAATGGAAGTCAACCTTTGAAGTACACAACTTTCTCCTAAAACATCAAAAAAAGTTGCTAAGATCTCTGTTTTAAGGCTGTATTTTGCAAGTTTCAGGTCTGAAAATACCCGAAAAAGGAATTTTTCTTTGCTGAATTTTGGAATTTTCTGGTTCAGTGGTTGTGGTTGGCTTCCAGGTGCATCTGGGGATCTGTTCAATGTCAACGCGCGAAAGTCGTTTTGGGTCGGGGGCACTTTTAGAAATGCCGTTTCGCAGCCCTTCCACATGCAAAACCTTGCAGTAAGTAACAAGTTTAAAATTTCCCGGGCTCCCAAATTTTTGTTAGAACTATTAAAAACACCTCAATCGCCACAATATGAAACCAGCAGCTTGAAAAAATTAAAATATCTCAGAGAATTCAAATTTTAACACTAAAAGGGCGATTTTTTATCTGTGTATAAGGATTTGATAAGTTTAAACTTCCATAGTTCAAAATAAACGAGTTCAAAAAAAAATCTGGATTGATTTTTGAGCCTTCTGAGAGGCCTTTTATTACTATTAATAATTTTCTGAGATCTCTCTGATTTATCAGAACAAATATATCATTAGGAAAAGGAAAAAAAAAAATGAAAATCGGTCGGAAAAAGTTTTAAAAATTTTTTTTGAAAGATTTAAGAATGTTTTGGAAGATCAAATAAATCATGGAGCCATTCCAAATGCGGCTTAAAAGCTATCAAGGATAAATCTGGATTTCACAAATTTCTCTCAAGAGTTCTTAAGGAAAAATGCGTGAAACAAGCTTGAAAAGGACATTTTTTCCGTCTTCTTTTTGCAACGAATGAGGAGGAGATTAGTGTCATATGATGTGACGACACGACGGCTATCCCATTACTGACTAAGTGGCTTGATCAAAATTCCTTCATTTTTTTTCCATTTATTGAGAAACTTGGTGTCTAGACCTCATGATGAAGCTTGGAAATATAAGTTGGTATAACAATTTTTCGAAAATTTCGACAGAAATAGCTATTTTTTCCTCAAAATGTTCAGTAGATAAAAAAACTTGTTTCCTTGCTCGAAAAAATATTTTTTTGCAAGACGACACCTAATGTGCTCTTTTCCAATGAGCACAAGGAATGAAATTGATACGAAATTGGGAAAAATGACGCCGTGTTTTTCGATCTCATTTTGTTCATTTCAGGTGCGTGAAGAAGCTTAAATAGTTCCTAGAGCCATTCCAAATGCGGCCCAAATAAAACGGAAAAATCTCCCAAGTTGGCTACTTCTACTAGTAGAACTCTAGTACAGAAAAATCTACCAAAAAAATCAAGAAAAAAAATTTCTAGAGCCATTCCAAATGCGGCCAAAAAATTATCAAGTCTAAATCAAACTGGAAAACTTTCCAAGTTAGCTACTCCTACTAGTAGAACTCTAGTACAGAGAAAACTACCAAAAAAATAATCAAGAAAAAAAAAATTTTCCAGAGCCATTCCAAATGCGGCCAAGAAATCGAAAAAGTCTAAATTAATATTTTTCTAGTAGCTTAGCTATAACTAGGAGGAAGTTAATCGTCTGAAAATTCAAAAATAAATCCTCAAAGCTTGTTTTTTCTAACCTAAAATTTCAGCTGCCCCAAAAAGGTCACCAAAAATATCACACCTAATTTGGGCCGACAACTTCTCAAGCATATGATTTGTTAATGAGTCACGTCTGGACTTTTTCGCAAAACTAATGCGGAACTTCCTGTTTCGAAAATTTGGAGATTTTTTAGTCATTGGGAATGGATTATTTAGAGGTTTGGAACGGCTTTAGAAGTGTTTGGTGGCACTTCGCGGCTTGGAACGGCTTCTGAGCTTCTAGGGTCGCAGGTTTGAACGACTTCAGAAGCGTTTGCGGTCGCGTCGCGGTTCCGAGTGGCTTTTGAGTTAACGCGTCGCGGCTAGAATCGGCTTGAATTTTGAGCCGCGGGGTTGAGAACGCGTTCTTGATCTTACATCAAAAATTTAAATTTATTTTGAGCTACAACTTACGAGCCGCAGTTCGGAATGGCTCTAGAAGCGCTAAGAGCGTTTGCGGTCGCGTCGCGGTTTGGAATGGTTTTCAGAATCTTATGTAATCCATTTGGATTCAATAGCGTAAGCGGTATTGTTTTAGGAAACGCATTTTCCAGCCATCTTGCAGCTTGGAAAGACTCAAAAAAATTCGTAGGACGTTTGGAATGGCTCTGAAAGCGTTCGCGGTCGCGTCGCGGTTCAGAATGGCTTTTCGAATTTTATATAGTCACCTCAAGTTTTAAATGACTCCAAAAGCGTCTGCGTGTTGCGAGACATCTTTAGAAAGTTTTTACTGATTTACAAATGTCCGAGATCGCTTTTGGAATGGCTCTGAAGGCGTTTGCGGTCTCGTCGCGGTTCGTAACGGTTTTTCGAATCTCATATAGTAACGTAAAAGATGGAAATGGCTTCAAAAGCGTCTACGGTCGCGTTTCAAGACATCTTCAGAGTCACTTATTCAGGTTTGAATGCATTAAAAAAGGTCATCACCATGTTTGGAATGGCTTCAGAAGCTTGCCTTCGTCGTTTTGATTCCTTACGATCCCATCAAGGATCGGAATGGCTTTAGAAGCGTTCGCGGTCGCGTCGCGGTTGAAAAAAAGGCGCTTTACCTTTCTAGGCACGCTTTGAGGACGATTCGTGAGCTTTTCAGCTCTTTTTCAGTTTAGAAAGTCTTTCAAAAGCTCACAGGGAGGCCATAGAATGGCTTTTGAACTCCTACACAAGATCCGCATTCGAAAATGGCTTACCGTAAGCCTCGGCAGGCGGATGACGAACTGTAGGCGACGTCGGAGCACTTCTAGCAAGTGCTGGGCTCAGCGATCTGGATGTCCGTGGCACCGAGAGGGACATCATTGCCGCTGAAAATTTATCCATGAAAAAAAAAACACGAAAAAGAGCCCGTGCTGACATAATACAGCCATTTTATCATGTCATTGTGTGCTCTATCGCTAATTTTCAGGAAAATATGGGAGTTCTGGGGAAAAATTCAAGTTTGCTACATATTAATCAAGCTGAAACGCAGGAAGAATATTATTTTTTCAAATTTAGCAATAGAGCGCAGAAATAAATAACCACGCGGCTATTTTTTCTCAAATCCTATTCAAAACTAAAGGCCATAATGGATTTTACAATAAATGAAAAGTTTGAAGCTTGAAATATCAACCCGAAAATTCGAAATTCACGGTGAAATGAAGCTGAAATTGTTGAATAGAAAGGAAACTTTTCTTTTTCGAAAAAGGGACAATCAGAGCAGAAAAAGTCCAGGCGGAACAAACATTTCCGGTGTGACTTTTTCAGCCGGCGCAACAAATGAAATCGATCCGTTTTTTTTTTATTATACACTTGTTTCAAAACATGAATGAGACATGAAAATGAGACGAAACGGGGCGGAACGCTTTTCTTAAAACAAGGGCTTCTTCTAATCTGACTTGTGAGCCCGGCGGTGCGTCAATCGCCTGGTTTTTGATATCTGATAAGTTTTTGATAAAGGCTTTTGATTCATAAAGAAAGAGAAACGTCGTGGTCGCACGCGGAATGGCTCGAAGGGTCGCGGTTTGATGTCACAAGCGCAAGTCGTTTTTGGTCTGGCGCAGTTTCCAGAAGAAGAATTTTTGAAAGTAAGAATGATGTGAGCTAACATAAACTACAAAACTAAAATTTTTGAAGTGTTTTTAGACTGAAAATCGGGGCTTACTATAGAATGAGCAATATTCTGCAATAAAGAGTAAAGGACCAAATTAACCGCCTGAAAAATAATGAAATGGTTCAAAAGGAATGGGTAGAATGAGGTAACATGAGCAAAGTTAAACTTTGAAGGTGTTTACGACTCCGGGATTTTCTATAAAATGAGCAATATTTTGCAATAAAGAGTAAGGGTCTAAATTCAGCGCGCCTAGCAAGAAAGCAAGGGTTACTGTCAACCGTTCAGGGTCCTGTTTTGGAATTTTCCTGACTTTTTGATTAAAAAAAACGACGAATCATCTTTCTGACATGTCTGCGCTCTCTCACTCTCTCGTTTGATTAGAGAAGAGAGAGCGCAGACACTAAATACTCTCTCAAGTTCTAGCGAATGAAGTATCCCCTTTTTCAATAGGAAAAAGTCAGAAGATTCAAAAAATTAGTTGTAAAATATGAAACTGAAGGCTTTTCAAACGTTTATCTGACTTCCTCATGCTAAACTGCTTTGAAAAGGAAGGAAAATGACGTTTTTTGAACAAAACCCGGATAAAATATAGCTAACGAGCCTGAAAAATCATAGAGGGAACCGGAAATTTCAATGCAAAAAGGGCAATTCTTCCGCTCAACTGAAGGATTTTATGAATCGTAAAAACTTCCGTTTGTAGTTTGAAATGAATTGGAATGATTTACGAAGAGTGGTGAGTTGGTTTCTATATTAAATTGACTTTTTTGGGTGATTTCTCAACGGGATTAATCCATTTATTGTGGATAAAAACGAAAAAAGGACTAGTTTTCTTGAAAAAAACGGGCTATCGAATGAAATTGGACCAATTGTGAGAAATTTCTATTTGCATTTGGTGGGTATTTTGCAAAGGTAAAACGGGGAAAATACTATTGTTTGACTTGCAAAAATGGCAAAAACGAGGAGAGGACTCGAACCTGTGACCTTTAAGCTAGCAGTGAAAATATTCTCAGTCAAGTAGAAAAATCAGCGGATTCTGGTCATAGAAAAGCTTCAAAGAGAAAAGCTCCTAAAAAGGCAAAAATTTTGTCCGCCGAGAGGACTCGAACCAGTGACCTTTTTGGTGGTAGTATTCGAAAAATTTCTTCATTAAAAAAAGAAAAAAATATCTTTACTCCATGCAAATGACGTGCACAAAAATTTTTTTTTCATCATTTTTTCTCCGAACGATTATACGTCTTGAGGAAGTTATTATCCCTGGTTTGTGTGTGTTTTTTGCCTTTTTGAAAAATAGCAAAAAATTTTTTAGCATCTTGAAGATTCGAACCAATGACGTCGGGAGTGTAGGCAAGGTTCTAACCGGCTGAGCTATAGTTATGATCATTTTTTTAAAGTTTTTGGTAACCTAAAAGCCTCGACTTCGATGTAGAATGGAAAATAGGACAAACAATGGAAAAAATGAGGAATAGTCCATTCATAACAGTTTTAAAGGCGCAAGTGGTTTTGGGGCTCCGCCCTGCGCCTTTAAAATCTGTAAGATGCTGCTTTAGTGATAAAATCCTTTGGAGCAAATTTCCGTTAGTTTTTGTCTACTGCAAAGACTCGGTGAGAATAGCTCAATGGATAAGAACTTTCCCTTGGCTCAGAAGGTCACAGGTTCGATTCCCGGCTGCGTTTTTGCCATTTCAATTATTTTTTTGTTTCAGTATTAAAGGCCAATGAGTTTTTTTCGCTTTCAAAAATAATCCAAGGGGTCTTCTTTAGTTATAATAAAGCTTGAAATGCATCAAAACCCATGGTTTTCATCTATTGCATGAGATCCTGCAGCTTGGCTCAACTGGTAAGAGCCTTGCCAAAGCTCAAAAGGTCCCAGGTTCGATCCCTAGTCTCTACTTTTTTTTTTGCCAATATGATTTTTGCTCATTTTTTCAAAACCGAGATCTCCGCTCGACTATTTCCATACTTGGAACTGATACCATGAATATTAAAATATTCGAGTCACGCACATAATATCGTCATGAAACTCGCTGAAACGTTTTTGGCCCCAAGTTCTGATTAATTTTTCACGATTCACAGCAAAAACTGAAGCACGCTAGACTTCAAAACCGCCTAGAAAAATAAAAATCCAGTCGGAAAATGAGAAAAGGTTCGAAAATAGGATTTGCAGCCGTAAAAGGTCATTTTCGGGCGTGTTTTTCAAAGGAAAAAATCAACAACATCTGCTCAGAAAAGGACTAAAAATGAGATGAAGCTTGGAGATTGCCTTGGCAATGACAAAGGTACAGCTTTTTCCAATTTTTTTTTAGATTTATTCATGTCTGAAGCTCATATTTTCTCTGTTTATAGTCATATATTTTTTTAAAAAAAGAAGCAGAAATATATGTTTTTCTGGAATGGAACTGAACTTCTGACTTTCATTATTACTAGCCAAAAAAAGCTAAACATTGAATTTTTTTCTTAATCTTTCTTGCACATAAATTTAATGGGAAAACTATAATCTAGCTCAGAGACTTCAAAACTTTTCGGCAAAAAATTTTCCGCTCTGGATGGGGGTTGAACCTGTGACTCCTTGGGCAGCTGTTAGGGTCACTACCGTTTGCGTCAAACTCGAAAATTTTGTCTAAATAAGGCACAAGATAGAAAAATTGCACGGAAAAGATTAGTTTTCAGTTTCAGAAAACTTACAAATCCAGCAAAAAAATTACCGCTCAGAAGGGGGGTCGAACCTGTGACTTTCTAGATGCCAGTTAAGACAACTACCGGATGTGCCACGCTTGGAAAATTTTTTGAAGTGTTTCTTAACATGACCCGAATCATAAAAAGCATGTAGAAGCATCAATACAATTCGCAAAAAAATATGCCGATAAGAGGGATCGAACCTGTGACCTTCTGAAGACCAGTTAAGACTACTACCGAATGCGCCAAGCTTAAGAAAGGTTTTGAAGTGTTTGCTAATAAAGATCCAACTAATAAAAACCAACTAAAGGTTTGAATAAAATTTGCAAAAAAAAAAACCGCTAAGGGAGGTCGAACCTGTGACCTTCTGAACACCAGTTAAGACTACTACCGGATGCGCCGAGCTTGAAAAATCTTTCGAAGTGTTTCTTGATAAGACCTGACTTGCAAAAAACAAGTAGAGGCATCAATAAAAACTGCAAAAAATAGTAAATCGCCAAGGTGGGCCGAACCTGTGACCTTCTAAACACCAGCCTGAGCTACAAATTTCGTCAAATTCCTTTAAAAAAATTTTTTGATTTTTTCTGTGAGGAGTCGGATTGAGTCTCCTCCGGGACACGAAAAGATGTCATTTTTTGACCGACAAGCCGTCAAATATTGCTCATGTTAGCTTGAAATTCCTCAAATGCAAAAAACTCACACTTCTTGCTGTTCCGTGGCAATTTGACGCTGGCCGCTTTCTGTTTCAGCATTTTCGGATGGGTTCAATGAAGCTGTGAGATTCTGAAAACAAGAAAAATGAAATAAAAAATGAAATTGTTGGTTTGAAACCAATAATTATGAATCATACGAATAGAAGCAAGTGGATGAGAAGCCTGTAATTAAAACGAAGAAAAATGAGCACGATATCCTGGAGAACAAGGTTTTGAAAAGTTAAAAAAACGTGGTTTTCTTGTCTGAAACAAAGGATGAGCTAACATGAGCAACAAGATCTTACGGAACAAAATTTTATTAGCTAAAATGAGCAATAAATTGCTATAAACGCGTAAAAATCATTTTAATTCTTTTGTTTCGAGAAAATACTTCATTTTCTACTACTTCAAAGTTAAAGGTCGCACTTGAAATGGCTCTACGCGTCGCAGTCAGTTCAAGGCTGCGCCCGACCCAAAAACGACTTGCGCACTCTGGTATTAAAAATAGCTTTAATCATAAATTGGCACTATTTTTGCCATTTTAAGTGAAACCAATGCAATATAAGCCGTAGAAGATTGAGTACAAACAACTCTTTTATCAAAATTCGAAAATTTATCTAAAAAAAAAATGGGATCCGAGAAGATCTCAGTGATAAATCGCATGTCAAAATGATGACTTCCCGTTTTGCAACATGTGGGCGGAGCTTAGATGAGTTGGCTTTTTTTTCAAGTCATCAACTTATTAACGTTTCATAAGCTGATGTAAGGAGCTTTTTCTGTAAAAAAAAATGACTAATATGACGAGCAAAGATGAGCTAAGATGAGCAATATATAGACATATAAGAAATTTGTTAGAACTGCTTTCGAAAAAGGGACCCAACAACAGGAAATTTGAAT
This sequence comes from Caenorhabditis auriculariae, assembly GCA_904845305.1. Classification (NCBI taxonomy): domain Eukaryota; kingdom Metazoa; phylum Nematoda; class Chromadorea; order Rhabditida; family Rhabditidae; genus Caenorhabditis; species Caenorhabditis auriculariae. The sequence continues at coordinate 519,918 of CAJGYM010000014.1, read as the reverse complement.
CAGAAGAGACTTGACAAAATAGATAATTTTGTCGACAAAAATGAGTTAATCTGAGCAATACGATGTTAATTTTTTAACTGCAAAAATATTCGGAGGGCGTTAAAAACAATGAAAAATAAATTTTTCCAGTGAGGACGAGGAATAGTGAGTTAAGATGAGCAACACGATGTTATCGGAAAAAAAAAATCGGAGCTTTGAAATTTCAGTCTCTAACAGTAAATTTGAATCAGAGAGGCTCGAAAGATCTAAATATTTTTTTGCAGACGGAATTAAGCTATTATGAGTTAAGGTGAGCAATATTCTCTATTAAAAAACTAAACTTTTCCAGCTGTCTCGGTTAAATTTATACATGAAAAATGCAGAAGCTAATTAAAAATAGCATATTTCCCGTATTGTTTTCTAGCTTGAGCAAACTAGAGGAGCCGAAAAACAAGGCAGGGATATACATGTGTGGAATAATTCATTTCGAAAATTTTCTCCGTTGGAAACGATTTTTTTTGGGTGGTGTACACAAGGTGTCAGTCGCACATAATAACAAAACGCCAAGAAATCTGAGGCCTGGAAGGAATTCTTTTGTGGAAAGAAAGGTTCGAATGGCCATCTGATATTTAAATTTAGAAGGAAGTGAGCAAAAATCGGCTGCAAAAAAAGGTTGAAAATGGTATGAAAAAAAAGCTTTCTTGAGAATAAGGTGAGTAATTCATAGTATGACTCGAAAGGTTAGTAATTGAAGAAAAGTGATTAATTTTTAGATTATTAGTTCATTAATTCACGACTGATTCGTTTTTTAGACGCTGCTAAATATTTTTTCCATTTTTAGGCGCTGCCAAACTTTTTTTCGTTTTTGGGCGCTGCCAATTTTTTTTCGTTTTTGGGCGCTGCCAAAAATTTTTTTTTCGTTTTTGGGCGCTGCCAAATTTTTTTTTTCGTTTTTTAGGCGCTGCCAAAATTTCTTTTTTCGTTTTTGGGCGCTGCCGAAATTTCTTTTTTCTTTTTTGGGCGCTGCCAAATTTTTTTTTCGTTTTTAGGCGCTGCCAAAATTTTTTTTTCGTTTTTTTAGGCGCTGCCAAATTTTTTTTTTCGTTTTTGGGCGCTGCCAAATTTTTTTTCGTTTTTAGGCGCTGCCAAAATTTCTTTTTCGTTTTTGGGCGCTGCCGAAATTTCTTTTTTCTTTTTTAGGCGCTGCCAATTTTTTTTCGTTTTTAGGCGCTGCCAAAATTTCTTTTTTTCGTTTTTTTGGGCGCTGCCAAAATTTCTTTTTTCGTTTTTGGGCGCTGCCAAATTTTTTTTTTCGTTTTTTAGGCGCTGCCAAAATTTCTTTTTTCGTTTTTGGGCGCTGCCAAATTTTTTTTTCGTTTTTAGGCGCTGCCAAAATTTTCTTTTTTTTCGTTTTTTTGGGCGCTGCCAAAATTTTTCTTTTTCGTTTTTTGGGCGCTGCCAAATTTTTTTTTCGTTTTTAGGCGCTGCCAAAATTTCTTTTTTTTCGTTTTTTTGGGCGCTGCCAAAATTTTCTTTTTTTCGTTTTTGGGCGCTGCCAAAATTTTTTTTCGTTTTTTGGGCGCTGCCAAAATTTTTTTTTTCGTTTTTGGGCGCTGCCAAAATTTCTTTTTTCTTTTTTGGGCGCTGCCAAATTTTTTTTTTCGTTTTTAGGGCGCTGCCAAAATTTTCTTTTTTTCGTTTTTAGGCGCTGCCAAATTTTTTTTTCGTTTTTTTAGGCGCTGCCAAATTTTTTTTTCGTTTTTAGGCGCTGCCAAATTTTTTTTTCGTTTTTAGGCGCTGCCAAATTTTTTTTTTTCGTTTTTAGGCGCTGCCAAAAACATTTGGAAAAAAGCCAAAGTTCAAAAAAATTAGGCTTTCGAACTTTTTAGCTCTGATCAATTTTCAAAAAACTTAAGCTTCCCAAAAAAATCATAGAGAAGGCGCAAAAAAACCTTTCCTGAGAATAATAATGAGTAATGGGTAAACTCATAAGGTAATTAATTTGAGTGGAGGCGTTGATAAGTTCAAGTTAATTAATTGAAATGAATCATTATTTTCAAAGCCGTTTTTCGAGTTTTACTCTTTCTTTATGAGCTCTAGCTAGACATAGTTCATTCACCAATGGCTATTATAATTTCAAAAAGAAACATAGAAAAATAGTGGGTAAAAAAAGAGATTTAGACGTCTTTTTTTGGTCGAATGAAGTTTAGTTTCAAACTGAGACTTTCGTACACTTTTAATTATCAAATATGGAGCTGATTTTCAAAATTTTCAATTTTTATCCTAAGTCAATGGTACATGGAGTATAAAAAATGAAGATTTTTATTGAAAAACAATATTTTTTCCGAAGTCAGTAGTGATAATAATCTTGGAAAATGGATGCATTTGACAAATTTCCTGCTTCAAGAACTTTTTAATGATATTTATGAAAGCCGCACTTTACAAAGGTCCAACGCACGTGGCTGAGGAATGTCAGAAATTACAAATGACAGGAAAAATTGCTAGGGATTAGTAGGAAAAAGGCCACTTTGAACTTATGCTCGGAACTTGGCCAATTTTAGCTTTTTTTTGTGAAAAAGGATCAATTTTTCCAGGAAGGGGAACTGTTCAGGAATCGTTTTTGAATTATATTTTTCCAAGGATTTTTTTGATTTCCTTAAAAAAATTTTTTTGATCATACCGTTCATATATTAACTGGAGCATCGTTCAATTTATTAAAAACTTTTTAAAAAGGCATCAAAAAAATATAATTTTTCCAATCAAAACTCAAAATTATCAGATTAAGTGTAGGAAGTACTAATAGGCTATTCATTTCGCATTAGTTCCCACGAGGAGTGAATCCGCTTGGGAAATTCCCACGATTTCTACTATTAATATTATATTCCCATTACTACGTTGTCTGGGCTTCATGATCGAAAAGTACGTCAGAAGGGCTTCTATATTAGATGAAGATCAACCTAGAAGCAATATTAGGCTTGGGAAAAAGAGCAAAAATTAAAAATAGCCTCAGAAAAGATGATAACGTCTGAAAAAAGTCAAAAAAAAATCTCTAAGTTTTGCTCCAGTTGAACTTTCTTAGATCTGGGGATCAAAAGGAGCAGGAAAAATAGCGGAAGAAGGCTCATTTCTACTAAAAAATGCATCAAAGTGTGGAGAAAACTATTAGGATTAGGCCCGTCGTACATTCATACGAGGTCAGTTTATAGATCAATTTGAGCGAACAATCAAAATTCAGAATATTTTATATCGAGCGAAGATTTTTTAGAGCTTTGATTTAGGTCTAAAAGACACCGGAACAAAAAGAAAAAAAAAACTGAATTTAAAGAAGAGAGGTACAAGAAAGTTCGGAGATAATGAGCCCAAAGAGTAAAAATCAGCGCTTCATCAGCAAAAAGTCTAGACAAGCAAGTCTTCTAACAGTAATTTAAAAGACAAAAAAGATTTCTTTCTAGTTATGACCAACCTAATTTCATTCTAGCTTTCTTCAAGCTCAAGTTAAGGAAAGAAGGTACAATAAAAAGCTAGGAAAAATGAACCTAAAAAGCAAAAATTTGAGCTTCATAATTGAAAAGTTTGGTTAAAGGTAGTCTTTTAACAGTAATTTAAAAGAAAAAAATGTTCTTTTGTAATTGCAACCAAACTACATACAATTTGGCCTTCTTCAAGCTCAAGTTAAGAAAAAAAGGTACAAGAAAAGTCGGAGAAAATGAGCTCAAAGAGCAAAAAACTGAGCTTTATTATTCAAAAGTTCAGACAAATCTAGCCTTTTAACAGTAATTCAAATGACAAAACGATTCTTCTGTAATTTTGACCAAACTACATAAAATCTGGCCTTCCTCAAGCAAATCTCAGATAAGAAAGGTACAAGAAAAGTCGGGGTAAAGAAGCAAAAAGAGCAAAAATCAGCGCTTCATCATCAAAAATCGCATCAGCCAGTGCAGAAAAGCGCCGTCATCTGATTTTGAAACCTCCTCTCTTTTTTTTTCGCTGCTCGTTTACCGCATCGGCGGCGAAAAAGACTACTGCAAAATTGAATGTCGGACCCTGCTCATTTCCGACTCACAAGTCGCTCTCTTCTCGACTTTTCTCGTCTTTTTTTGGCTAATGGCTCAAAAAGTGACGAAAAAAGTTGTGATAAAGATCACAGATGTCTCGAATTTCAGATAAACTTCATCAAAAATCTTTGGCTAACACGGGAAGTGCAAAGGAGACTTGGTATATAGGTACTTTCGGACATTCTGAATTCAAAGAAGTTGAAAAAATTTTTGGTTCTAGTCGAGTTATGGCGCCTCAAAGTTTGCACGCAAACAATGCATTGGAAGGGAGGAGGGAATGTGTTTCGGCGGCTAACTCTAACTGCCAGCAGGCGGCGTGGTGTAGTGGTTAGCGGTCTAGCGCTATGAAACCTATGATGCAGGTTCGAATCCTTCTTTATGCAATTTATTTTTGCCATTTTTTTTCTTTGAAAAAATGAGGAGAAGGAATGAAAAAAGCGCTCAAAACTTTGAAATTCACTAATTTACGTCGTTCTGAGCGAAACTTTGGACAAAGTTTTTCTTCGTCTTTCTCTTTCAAGCTCATTGGGCTTGAAATTTTTACTCATTTGGCTAAATAACGAAAATTTCTGATAGAGCCTAAAGTTATCACTTCACATTATTACTTAAGTAGCTACCATCCTCTATTATCATAATTTATGGCGGCAAGTGACCACTTAAGGGTCAGCAAGGGTAATCCTTCTGTTACAAGCTTTTCGAGAAGGAACAGGGAAAGACTAAAGTGGCCCCTTCAACTGAAAAAAGTCTCAAGAGGTCACTTGGACCTTAATAATGAGAGCCTACAGTGGCTCAAAGTCTTTAAGGACTCCTAAAGTAGCCACTTACTTAAAAAATCCTTCAGATGGCATCGAGTGATCCCTTGAGAGCTCAAAACCCCAATTAGCAGAAGATTTTGGGAAAATCTGACAAGTTTGGAGTGGTCCCTTTAGGTGTTAGGGGAAAAACAGTCCCTATAGGGGCCGAAAAGTGGTCCCTATGGGGTTAAAATTAAGGTCGTCCCTATAGGGTTTTAAGTTCTGACCCCTTAGCCCATAAAGCTTAAGTCGACCCTATAGGGGTCTTTCAATTTCATTCAAAAAAGGTTATTTGTTCAGGTCAGGTTTTGCTTCTTCGCATAGAGATATTAAAAATTCTTCCCCTATAGGGGCCTCTTCTGCAAGCTCTAGTGGCCCCTATAGGGGTTGGAAAAATGTTCCATGCAGAGAACCCTAAAAAGCTCCTAAGGTTGCCCCTATAGGGACCACTCTGGAGTTCCTAAGGAGGGCCTTAAGTGACCACTTCGATTTCAAAGCTCTCAAGTGGCCACTTCAGATTTTCCGAGTTATTTCAAGAAAGCTATGTAAGAATCTGGAAAAAAAAGACTTGTTTCTTTTTCTGAAGTCAAAAAGTGTGATTTTAAGAACATTTTCCTTCAAGTGAAAAATTCATCAAATTTTCAAAAAAATGTATAACTTTTCAGAAAATAAGCATAGGGTACACTTAATAAGCGAAAAAATGCAAGATCTTTGAAAAAATCCGAGGAAAATGAGGTTCATGGATTAGATAATAAAATTACTGCTCACAATTGCATGAATGGAGTCTACATGGAATCCTTTAGAAATGAAAAAAAAATACTAGGAGGACATCAAAAAATAGGTTCATATCTTATCCAGTAGGCTATCATCAATAGAAAGGGAAAGAAAACTCTTTCTAAACAAAAACTCTTAAGAGTTCACTTCAGGAAGGATCTTTGCCTATCTCCTAAAGTTGCACTTAAGTGATCATTATATTGACCTTCAAGTTCCGCCACACCTGGGTTGCCTTCTAAAAATATATAGAAGAAAGTGTTCACTTAAGCAGTCTTTAGGGGGCTTCTTAAAGGGCCGCTTGAGTTTCTGAATGCTAAGGGAGTCTGAAGGGGTCACTCAAAAGCTTTTAAATAGAAGGGATCGCTTTAGGGGACGTCAATTCCTTTTCTAATCAAACCTTAGACTCTGAATGCCAAAGGGACATTCTGAAGGGGTCACTCAAGAGCTTTTGAAGAGAAGGGAGCTCTTTAGGGGTCGCCAAATTCTCATCCAATCATTTTTTAAAGGTAATCAAGGCGGGTGACCCCGTGAAGTATTAAAATTTTTTTTGAAGCAAGTGGTCATTCAAGGGGTCTCTGCCTAGCTTCTAAAATGATCACTCCAGTCCTAGAAATAATCTGAAGTGACCCTTTAACACACGTTCTCTGAGAAAATCGATGACTTTTCAGTAATAAAAAGCAAAACAAAATAAAATTTTTTTTTGATTTGCCTCAAAATGTGATCACGGCTCACACACGTGCTTCTGATTATTTAGCACCAGGTTCCAGGTGGCTCCGCCCCTTTTAAAAGATACTGTAGACAGTAAGCTGAAAAAAATTAATTTTTTTCCTGTTGAGAATTTTCATTCAAAAACGTTTGGAAATGTAAGAAAACACTATTTTGAGTATTTTTTCAGTTGTAACTTTTTTTCTAACTCGACTTCTTCGGGGAGAAAAAAATCGAAATTTCCTCAAAAACAGCGATTTTTTCAGTTTTTGAGCCATAACTAGAGTAAGAACCCCCCTATGGTACGACTTTTATTTCTGATTATGAAACTAGGGGCCTTCTTGTTCAAAAAAAAGGTAGTTCTACAACAAATCCCTGGGGTGGGATAGTTGACCTCCATTCGACCGAAGGTGATCAACTCGAATCGGCTCAAAATTCGAAAAATCATTTTTCTTCTAGTCTGACGGCTTCTTCCTCTTTTTCGTTTTGAAACAAAAGACAACACTCACGTTCATGTTCTCCACCATTTTGGTGCTCAAAGAAAATTTTATTCCGAATTTCTCGTGACTTTTCGAATTTTTGGACTTTCGTCGATTTTCGATTTTTTCCGTTTTCAGGTAGTTTTTTCTGTAGGAACCCCCGAATGTGGTCATTATCTTTTGGTATATGGAAGAGTAGGTCTTTTTGGATAAGGAAAAATTAGTCCGGTAAAAACCTCTGGGGTTGTCCAGTTGACCTCCGACCGCCTGAAGGTGACGACCCCAAAAATGGAATTTTCACAAAGGCTCGGAAAACAACTTTTTTTGTTTCCATTCTAACAAAAAACTTTTTCAGTGAGACCTACATCACTTTTCGACACGAGTCGGAGTCTTTTTCGGCAAGAAATAAGTAGTTTTATTCAAATTTGAGGCTTGGCACGCCTATCTTCGTTTTCACCGGTTTTACCTGCTCTAAATTGCTGAAGTAACCTGGAGACCCGTTCAAAAAGATTTTAGGGAAACCCAGCGAATGTTTGAATTTTTTGAACACCAAAGCAAGGGTGATCGGAGTGAAGAAATGGCGAAAAAAGCTTTTTTATCAACTTTTTCGAGAAATAAAAACACCTTATGACATTCAGAAATGTCGATGATTTTCAAAAATTATTTTTTCGCCAAAATACAGTAACTGACAGTTTTTTACTTTTTCAATCAACTCTATATATACACATTTCCCTTGAAATTGAGGTTTCTGAAGCTTTTAGAAGTTCTTGTAATACAATTCTGGCTTTTTTTGTGTTCCAACGTTTATACAGATACTTATTCATGTTTTTCATTCATTTACAGAACAGCTCAAATGAAAAAAGGTTTTTAAAAAATGCATTTTTTAACCTAAAAAGCGTTTCAATGCATCTTCCGGATTAAAGTCAGGTTTATTAAGTCTCTCTTTTTTCTTTTTATTAAGTTTCATCAATAGTTGTTTTTTAAAGAGTAATTGACATTTCTGAATGTCATAAGGTGTTTTTATTTCTCGAAAATTCAAACATTCGCTGGGTTTCCCTAAAATCTTTTTGAACGGGTCTCCAGGTTACTTCAGCAATTTAGAGCAGGTAAAACCGGTGAAAACGAAGATAGGCGTGCCAAGCCTCAAATTTGAATAAAACTACTTATTTCTTGCCGAAAAAGACTCCGACTCGTGTCGAAAAGTGATGTAGGTCTCACTGAAAAAGTTTTTTGTTAGAATGGAAACAAAAAAAGTTGTTTTCCGAGCCTTTGTGAAAATTCCATTTTTGGGGTCGTCACCTTCAGGCGGTCGGAGGTCAACTGGACAACCCCAGAGGTTTTTACCGGACTAATTTTTCCTTATCCAAAAAGACCTACTCTTCCATATACCAAAAGATAATGACCACATTCGGGGGTTCCTACAGAAAAAACTACCTGAAAACGGAAAAAATCGAAAATCGACGAAAGTCCAAAAATTCGAAAAGTCACGAGAAATTCGGAATAAAATTTTCTTTGAGCACCAAAATGGTGGAGAACATGAACGTGAGTGTTGTCTTTTGTTTCAAAACGAAAAAGAGGAAGAAGCCGTCAGACTAGAAGAAAAATGATTTTTCGAATTTTGAGCCGATTCGAGTTGATCACCTTCGGTCGAATGGAGGTCAACTATCCCACCCCAGGGATTTGTTGTAGAACTACCTTTTTTTGAACAAGAAGGCCCCTAGTTTCATAATCAGAAATAAAAAAGTCGTACCATAGGGGGTTCTTACTCTAGTTATGGCTCAAAAAAACTGAAAAAAATCGCTGTTTTTTTGAGGAAATTTCGATTTTTCTCCCCGAAGAAGTCGAGTTAGAAAAAAAGTTACAACTGAAAAAAATACTCAAAATAGTGTTTTCTTACATTTCCAAACGTTTTTTTGAATGAAAAATTCTCAACAGGAAAAAATTAATTTTTTTCAGCTTACTGTCTACAGTATCTTTTAAAAGGGGCGGAGCCACCTGGAACCTGGTGCTAAATAATCAGAAGCACGTGTGTGAGCCGTGATCACATTTTGAGGCAAATCTAAAAAAATTTTTTTTATTTTGCTTCAGATTCATCGACTTTCTCAGAGAACGCGTGTTAAGTGAAACCTTTTTTTTTTGTTCGATTTAAAAAATACCTTTCTCCCTCATGAACTTTTGAAGCTCAAAACAGCAGAAATAACTAAAATTTACAATCTCTTCTCAAATAAGATCCTAAAACCGGGTATTTCTGATCAACTTCACCCATAGGAAAATACAAATAAGCGATAAAATAATTTATTTTTCGAATAACCGGGTTCTGTTCTGTACACATATATATAAAGGAGACTAGACCATTCAAGCTTGAACATATTCATAAGTGATTGTGCCGGATTTGATCCTCGGCAATCGATAATACCGGTGTCCGTCTTCGCACAAGAACAACTGGAATTTGAAAATTAAGTTTTTTACTTAAATTCAATCCCTAGAGCGACCACTAGGTTCTTTGAAATGAGCTCTAAATTAAGAGCCTCTTGGAGCCTTAAAAAACGGTCCGAGTGACTTCACTATAGTGATCTCTTAGATTTTATTTCCAGATGAACTTTTCTATATATCGTCTTATTGAATGATGGAAAAAATGTTCTGAAAAATGGCTTAAAAACTCCTTGATGAGTTTCTGAACGTTTCCATCTCCAGAACTTCCTATTTTTCAAGAAAAAAAAAGTCTCCAAATAGCCTATTTTAATGAATTTTATTCGGATTTTGTTGTTTCTTCCCGAAAATCGGGAGTTTTCGCAGGTTGGGGCTTTCAGAATCTTTATCTGTTACATCAAGGAATATCTCAGGAATTCCGGAGTGGTCCCTATAGGGGTTAGTGGGGAAAACAGCCTCTATAGAGGCCGGAAAAGTGGTCCCTATAGGGAATTAGAGTTTGACCCAGTAGGCCGTCTCAAAGGCCCTATTATAAGCAGAAGACTTGCGGGGAATCTGACTTAGGAATTTCAGTGAGATCCCTATAGGGGTTAAGGGAAAACAGCCTCTATAGGGGTTGGAAAAGTAGTCTCTATAGGGGTAAAATCAAGGTGGTCCCTATAGGGGTTTAGAGTTTGAGCCGTAGCCCCTAAAGCTCAAGTGGCCCCTATAGGGGTCTCTCAACTTCAACGCTTAACTTTTCCACTAGAAAAGCTTCTTCGCATAAAGCTCATATATTTATCGATTATCATGTCCCCTGTAGGGGCCACTCACTAAAACCCCTAAAGGACCCTTTTGAAAGCTTTAGTGGCCTCTATAGGGGTTGGTAAAGTGGTCTCTAGAGGGGAAGATTCTGGTTACTTTTCAAGAAAAAGGTCCCTAAGGTTGCCCCTATAGGGACCACTCTGGAGTTCCTAAGATTCTGGCTTTTCTAGAAACTCCAGCGGTAAGGTAAAATCATTTTCCCAGTAAACTTTTTCGTCACAAAACCAACTTCTCCTCGTTTTTTCGGGTCATATTCGACCTCACAATAGCTCCCGCATTCTCGGCAAGCGTTTGCACTTCGAACTGGAAAAATATCATTTTTCACAAGTTTCTAATAAAATCCAAACCAAGTCGTATTGACTTTCTCTTGCGTCTCGTGCTCCGGCGGCTAGGATTTACTAATAGTTTTCGGAAATCCTTCTGTTTCGAGGCTAAAAAAAAATTGAATTTTCATCTATATTTTTCTAGAAAATCACCATAGGCCGGGTCGAATGCCGAATCGTCCTCGACCATTTCGTCGAAATCGTCCTCTTCTTCCTCCATTTCTTGTTGTCGGGACATACTTTTCTCTACAAAATTAGGCTGAAATCTCAAAACGGTGATTTCCTAGAAAAATTCGGGAGGAACAGGTGGCAAATCGGTAAAAAAATTACACTAAAAAAAGTTAATTTGAAAAAAATTCGCTCTAGATTAAATTGATTATAAACTTCAATCATTCTTTTTTTCAGAATTATCAAATCACCAAAACTTCATAGAAACTGAAGAAGAAAGGAGAAAAACAGAAAAAAATTAGAAATATGATAAATTTACAATGAAAATAGATTTTTTCTCTGTCCAGAACATCATTTAAAACTTTTTTTTCCCTTTTTTTTCCGACGTTGCAAAAATTTGATTCACTCAGGAAATTTAGAGTGGTCCCTATAGGGGTAAGGGGGAAGAACAGCCCCAAGATGGACCGAAAAAGTGATCCCTATAGGGGTAAAATCAAGGTAGTCCCTATAGGGGTCGTTCAATTTATTCAAAAAAGGTTTCATTAGTTTTTCTCATGGAAATGCTTCTTTGCCTAGAGTTCATAAAAATTGTCGCATAGCATGCCCCCTATAGAGACCACTTTGCAAGCTTTAGTGGCCCCTATAGGGATTGGTAAAGTGGTTCCTAGAGGGGCCCTATAGGGACCACTCTGTAGGCTCTAAAAATTCAATGTTCGACAAAAAATCTCTTTTAAACGTCGATTTTTCACTATCAAAGTGTTATATTCTTTCAATTTTCTTCTAAAATCCTCAAAATTTTTTTTTAAACCTACCAAAAAGAACTTTCTGTTCTTGTAGAAAAGAGCAGGAAGGTTGTCGGAAATCGTCTTCATCCGGGACTTCCTGTTTAACTTGAAATTCCTCCTCAATCGGCTCTTCTTTCACTTTTTCCTTCGTCTAAATAATCATTTATAGCAAGATAATCACAAAAAAAGCCCCTTCAAGATATAAAAATTCTAACTTAAATCGCAAGATTAAACAATACATTTATAGGCAGAAAAATCAAATATAATAGCATTATTTATAGAAAAAAATCATGGAAAAACAAACCAAAATTGCTCGCCGTCGAAACCGCCTCATTTGAAACAAAAAAACCGGTTCAATTTTAGCCTTCTAAAAATCAAAAATTGATGAAAAATCTCAACTTTTTAACCTTTTTTTAAAGAACAAATAATCGTGGTCGTCCCTGTAGCGGTTTCGGCAAGATTCCTTCATCCTAAAAATTGGAAATTTGACCTTTTTTTCCCAAAAAAATTAATCAAGATGAACCATTATAATCAAAAATACAACGAACTATTATAATTATTAAAATGAACTATTATTATTAAAAATATAAAAAAATAACACACATCCCGTCCTTCCAACACTTTTTGGAAGCTCTCCAGAGAAAAATCGCCATCGGGAAAAACGAAAGCTGGAAAAATGGGAGCGGCAAATAAATCGTAGAAGAGTTGGGGTTCTATCGATGGCCAGGAGAAAATCGTCTCCTCCTGAAATTATTGAAATTTGAAAATTCTATGAGAAGAAAATCACTATAACATTTCCAAAGAGAAGAAGTTACGGAAAATAAAAATCTATTTATAAAATTTTTCATTTTTTGGAATGGTATAAAAATTCGTGATTTTTAGCGCATCCTATGAGAATATTTTTTTTTGGACGTTAAACTAGGAAGTCCTGAAATTATTGGAATGGAAGATTCTATGAGAAGAAAATCACTATAACATTTTCAAAGCAGTTAGAAGAAGTTACGGAAAATAAAAATCTATTTATAAAATTTTTCATTTTTTGGAATGGTACCAAAGTTCGAAATTTTCAGGACATCCCTATAAAATTTCCTTTTTTCAACGTTTAACCAGGAAGTTAGAGAAAATCCTTTTGAAGTTATACGGAAAAAAAGGCAAAATAAAATACAAGTTTATTGAAAAGCGCTTTGATAGAAGGTGGGGACAACAGTAAAAAAAAAGAGTAAATACAGATTTTCAAAGGTTTGAGGCGTTTGCGATGGAAAAATGAGCCAAGAAGAAAGAGAAAATGATATATTTGAAACTTTGGAACCAAAATTCATCAGAAAAATAAAAAATTCCTAAAAATCCCCACCCAAATGCTCGACCCACTCGCAGCAAATCTTCGATTGCAACGTGAATAAAATCATCCGAGATCTGTGTCGAGAATGAGGGCAAACCATACAGGGAAAATTCTCCTCGGCCTCGCTGGCCAATGGGAGAAGCTCCTTGAAAAATATTCATTAAAAAATCCTATAGTTTGTGTGCCACGACTTGAAATTTCACGGAACGACATTCCGCTGTTCCGCCGCGTGCGTTCGCGAAGCGTCTTACGAATCTAGATCACGCTTTCAATTGATTGTTGTTGCTGTGGGAGCACATGGAAGTAGAGTACCTTAAGAAAAGAAAAAAAAAATTAAAAGCGAGACCGAAGTTCGCAAACGCACGCAGCGGAACAGCGGAATGTCGTTCCGTAAAATTTCAAGTCGTGGCACACAGACTATACAAAAAATGAATAAAATCTCACACTGTAACACAAATCAATGTCCGTGACACCTTCCTTCGATTTCATGTCCCTTTTCCATCTTGGGTAAGCTTTCCTGAACCTGAAAAACGATAAAAATATTGAAAATGATGAAAATTCAAACTTTATTCTGTCGAACAATTGGCGAGGCCTCTGAACAACTCCGACCGTTCTCAGGTCCTGGAATTTTCAGTTTTTTTTATTGAAAATTAAAGGTTTAAGAAATTCTTTGCGAGTAATCAGAAAAATAAAAAAACCTAAAAAAATTTCCTTATAATGAAAAAAACAATCTAAAAAAATCTGAGAATCAAAGTGTTAATTGATCAAAAAAGCTGAATTTTTGAATTTAAATCATAAAAAAGCCACGGCGAAAATGATTTATTCAGTATTAAAGCTGAAATTTAGCTAAATTGCAACATTGGATTTTTTAAATTTGGCAGCGCCTTAAAATCAATAATTATCCCAAAAATCCTAAAATTTGGCATCGCCAAAAAATCGATAATTATTCCAAAAAATCGTCAAATTTGGCAGCGCCAAAAAATCGATAATTATTCCAAAAAATCATCCAATTTGGCAGCGCCAAAAAAATCAATAATTATTCCAAAAAAATCGTCAAATTTGATTTTTTTATTCCCACTTTTCTTTAATTACTCCAATTATACACTCTTTACTAAATTTTCTCCTATTAACCTGAAGCAAATGATCGCTGGAAGGCCAGCCACAGCAATGATTTTGAAGGCCGTCCGGATCGACCACCCAATTTCCATCATACTCAATGGCCGAAAATCCATTAAAAATATGGGAAAAATTCCCTTCGGTGACTTTTTTCTCTTCTCCATTTACATGGACACAGTGGGAGCACCTGGAAAAAATTCAAATTTGAATATTTATTTCACAAAAAATCATTTTCCTAGATAAAAATGGTTTTTCCAGTACCTCCAATGGACAACTTTCTTCGTCGGATCGTCATTTTGACAGAATTTCATTCGAAATTTGACGCCATGTTCTGGAGATATCCGGCTCGGCATCACATATTCAATGTATCCGTTTTTATTTTGATAGAAATTTTCCGGTGACAAGCGTAGGGAGAGCGGTTTTTTGACGATTTCCTGGAAAAAAAATCAAGTTTGAAAAATCCTCTTTTAAACTGTCCGCATTTTACAAGAAATTCACATCTTCAGGCTTGGTTGTCGCAAAGTTATATGCGATTCTTCTCAACGATTCCTTCGACGGTAAGTAACGCATTGAGTCCGAGTCGACCGCTCTCTGTACGACGTTCCGAATTACGCGTGCCGTGTCGATTCCCTCGGCTTTTTCTTCTTTCATTTGAATGATCAGCTGCCGTTTCTAAAGGACAAAAGAACAATTTTTCGATGATAATTTGTCCCCTGATGAAAATTTTTGAGAAGAACCGAGATTCTATAGGCCATTCCGCGCCGGCTTGTCACGTTTTTCTTTCCGCCAAAAGGCCAGGTCAAATTTAACCAACCTTCGCTTCAAGACCTTAGTTTCTTGCCGTTATAAAAGCAGAAATTTGATCTAATATGGTATACGGTCTTTTTGGCCGAAATAAAAACGAGACAAGCTGGCGCGGAATAGGCAATAGCAGAAAATTCAAGTCTCTTTGGAAGATGGCTATTTTTTAGACTAACTTGCGCTCCACTGATAATATTCGCGCATCAGTATACAGTAAGAGTTCAGAAGATCTCTTTTCAACTATACTTTTAATTTTCCCAATGCGACTTTTTTCTCAAGCCCATGCGAAAAATTGAATGAATAGTTTTTTTTAATGAAATTTTAAACACCCCTATAGGGACCACTTGAACTTCAGGGGCTAAGCTGTCGGACCCTAAACCTCCACATAGAGACCACCATGATCTTACCATTATAGGGACCACTTTTCCGGCCCCTATAGGGGCTGTTTTCCCCCTTACCCCTAAAAATCATGGAATTCCTAAGTTGGTAACGCGCTTCAGACGTCAGAACCCTTAAGTGATCCCTAGAATTGCTCAAAAATATCCGGGGTACGTCTGGTTCCCCTAACCAAGGCCCGAGCCCACCCAAAAAATTAAATTTAACTATGGAGCGCATATAATGAATTTTAAATGGCTCATAATTTTTTTACCTTCACTATGCCAATGTCTGGCTTATGGCTGTGATTACACTTCTGAACAACGGTCCCATCTTCAATAAGAACTGCCGTCCCAACGCAATTTGGCTTGTTGCACCTGCAGAAATTTTTTTTTCTTTTCTATTCCCCCCCTCAAAGATTCACCTCAACGAAATTATATCACTGCCAAGTTTAATAATATCGCGGTTATAAGCTCGCATACGGTATTCGTAGTGATCGTCATCGTAGAACAATAGTGAGCCTTTATTACTCACCACAAATCTGAAATTTTCAAAATTTCAAAATATTGAAAACTTTAAATTTACCTTTCGTTCGACATTTTTTATGAAATGAGGAAAAAGACGGCGAAAAACTGAAATTATTTAATCAAATCGACAAAAAATTCAAGAAAAAAACCAACTAAAAATTTGACAATGAAAAACAAATCTTAACGCAACAAAAAACGAGCAAAAATAGAGTAGGAAAAAACAGCCGCGGCCGTTTTTTCCATCGCTCATATTGTATTTTTCCAACTCGAAAAACATACTTTTTGCTTTAGAAATGTGAAAAAAATTTATTCTTCTCGAAATAAAAACTAATTAAAAAGATTGTGAAAATCAATAACTGAAGATAAGAAATGAAAAAAACCAAAAATCGCCGCGTGAAAAAATTTTGGCGTTATGCTTTTTGCCGCCAATGTGTTTGCACGGCAGACTCGCGCTCACGACAAAATGTGCTGGAAACTTTTATCTTTTCTTTTCATCTTTTTATTGTTGGATTCGTTGATGCTTATATTTATTTTTGTGTTGTTAAGGTTATGGATCCTCCGCCGTACTATCAGCCGGAAAGTTCTGACACCCGACAAAGGTCCGGCTCAACACCGAATGTAAATGGACCGCCGCCCGATTTTATCGGCGCTGGAATGCCCGGCGGGATCCAACCAAACGAGTTTGGCTTGCAAGCTCAATTGGGAAAGATGGTGGGCGTCAAAAATGATTTGTTAAATAATAATTGGATCTTAAAGGTGTGGGAAGCGGGCTCGAAGCAAGTTCAGGACACTTTCAAGTCTTACGGACGGATTGATTTATTCCGACCTTATTTTGACGTGGAACCGGCTGAGGTTTGGGAAAATACAAGTTAAGCATAGGTAGAAAGCATTTAAAGGTCAGAGCGAGGTTAATTCGATCATTCGTCCCGAAAAAGCCGTCGCAAATGGCGACGTCTCCAGATTTATACGGCCCAACGATGTTGGTCCTTACAATGGTTGCTTTGCTTCTTTATAACATGAAAAGCAGCGGGTTAGTTTTATCAAAGGAAATATATAATATAGAATGATTTATAGTTACACAGTTCAAAACGGAACTTTGATGGGAACGGCAATGTTCAGTTGTTTCGGAAGTTGGCTGTTGATTTCTGGCGGTCTTTACGTTTTGTGCTTTTTATTGTCTGCTGAAGTCCCAATGCTTCATTTGGTATCGACTTTTGTGAGTTTTGAAGGCTCTAGTAATATATTTTCAAAGTTTTGAGCCGCATTTTCATGAATTTCATCCATTCAGCTTTTCTTATTCCCATAATGACAAGTTAACATTGTGTTTCAAGTACTTATTGAAGAATTTCGAGCTCTTCTTTGTTAATTATTACATATTTTTCGAAAAATGGGACCAATATTATTTTCAGGGCTACTCTTTAACATCCCACAACGTCGTCCTTTTATTGACATCACTGTTTCATTCTTCTCACGATCATCTCTTTTTCTTCGTTCTAATGGGCATTTTTTGTGTGCCGGCCGCATTGAGAATGGTTGGTTTTCTTTTTTTGGATTTGAATTTTTGCCAAAAAGGCCAGAAACATCACGCTGAAGGTTTGGTTTAATTTTTAGGAAAAATTGATGAGATTTTCAATTTTTTGAGATGCACCTGGTACAGGCAATTATTTTTAAATAACTTACAATGTTATCATAATTTTTTTCAGAACTTAACTTTATGCTAAAACATTTATAAGAGTCATCATTTTAATCTTGAAAACTTATTATTTTATAATTATTTTTCCCTTTTTGCAGGCGTTGATCGTGTGCATGCATTCGCGAGTCCCAGCCAATCGGCTAATTTTAATGAGCGTTGCCATTGGAGCACATTTGCTGCTTATTATTTATCTTCACTTCGGATTCCATGTCGTTTTGGAAGGTGATTTTGTTGATTTTTCTGTGCACCGGAACGTCAGAGTGGGCCCTATAGGGATGAGGAGAAAAAATAATCTCTGTAAGTGCCCGCGATAGGGGTGAAATTTAAGGAGTCACTATAGGGGTTTAAGTTTACCCTTAAGCCCCTAAAGCTTAAGCAATAAGGGAATAACTAAAATCCCTGAAGGAGCCGCTTTTGGAAGCTTTAGTGGTCCCTATATAGAGAAAAGCAAAGTGCTCCCTGGTCTCCTATAATGTTTAGGTGGTCACTATAGGGGTTTAGGGTCCCGAAGCCCTTGAAGCTTGAACTGTAGGAATCTAACTATAACTCTTATAGGAGCCTCTTTTGAAGCTTAAGTGGCCCCTACAGGGAAAGGTAAAGTGTTCCCTGGCCTCCTATAATGTTTAGGTGGTCACTATAGGGGTTTAGGGTTACCATCAAGCTCCTAAAGCTTAAGCAATAGGGGAATAACTAAAACCCCTATAATATCCGCTTTTGGAAGCTTTAGTGGCCCCTATAAGGAAAGATAAAGTGCTCCTGGCCTCCTATAACTATGATTTTTTGGAATCGATCTGAGGCTTCTTCTTCGGAAAATAATAAAAATAAAAAAATTGCTTCAGAACTCGACGAAATGGTCGTCGATGCCATAGCTGCTGATGAAGCTCGAGCCGTCGTCCAACAAGGATTCACTTTATAAATTATATCCAAATTAATTATATTTATTATTCTTTTGGTTGAGTACTTGGTGATTGTTTAGTTCAGAAATTTACTTTTTTCCGCCCCCCTTGTCTGTCATATTTTTCGTTTCTTGTACCTTTTTCGAAGCCTTGCCGAACGGGAACTTCTTTTTTTATCATTTTTTCGCAATAAATTATATATTATTGGTTTTTTCTGTGTTTTTTTGGCATTTCCAAGCCGATAACTCTTCTTGTCCTGTTCAAAATTTGAATGAAACCAAGTTTTTTGAGAAAATGTCAATGATATCAATGGATGTCTGTAAATTGTCGAGCTACGAGCCACTGGATGGCTTGAAAAAAGCGCCATGTTCAGGTAAATGGCAAAAATCGTTAAGAGGGATCGAACCTGGGACCTTTTGGAGCGAGATTAGGGGCTTAGCCACTCGGCTAACAGCCTTCAGAATATTTTAAGGGGCCTTTTAAGCGTTTAATAGAAGCTATTATGCCTAGAAAAGAACTGCTGGTTTAAAAAATCGCTATTATTTTTCAAAAACGCCATTTTTCACTTTGTTTTTGATCTTCATAAGGATTATTAAAGCACAAAAACCTAAAGTGATCACTAAAAGTTTCCTCAAAAAAATTTTTAGAACTCCAAAGATAAATTTTTTCCGTTTGTAACTGGTCCAGTTAAAGTTCAGATGATTATAAGGACTTCTAAAAATTTTTGACAAACTCTAGAGTGGCCCCTATAGTGACACCATTAAAAGTCTTTCGAGAGTCCTCTCAAGGGACCACTTTACCAACCCCTATAGGGGTCACTCGAGCTCGCGAAAGGGGTCCCTATAGGGAAATGCTAGTCAACACTAAGCGAAGAAGCATTTCTATGGGAAAAAACTGAATAAATAAGCGTTTTTTGAATGAAATTGAAAGACCCCTCTAGGGACCACTTAAGCTTTAGGGGCTACGTGGTCGGACCCTAAACCCCTATAGGGACCACCGTAATTTTACCAATATAGGTACCGCTTTTTCGGCCCTTATACGGACTGTTTTTCCCCCTGACCCCTAAAGGGTTCACTTGAGCTTTAGGGGTTATGTGGTCGGACCCTAAACCCCTATAGGGACCACCTTGATTTTATTCCTATAGGGATCGCTTTTTCGGCCCCTATACGGACTGTTTTTCCCCCTGACCCCTATAGGGTTCACTTGAGCTTTAGGGGCTAAGGGGTCAGACCCTAAACCCCTATAGGGACCGCTTTTTCGGCCCCTATACGGGCTGTTTTTCCTCTAACCCCTATAGGGACCGCTCTAGAGTCCTCAAATTCAAATCAAAAAAAAATTTGCGACGATTTGCTCTTCAGGATGTAAGCAAAATCGCATGTTTTATTGCTACGATTGTCGAGTACCCATGCCCGGCGTCTTTACGCCGCAAGTTGAGGTATAAACCCTGAAAAAAAAAACCAGGAAAAATAAAAAAATCAGCTCCCCTGCGCCGTCGACATTATCAAACACCCGATGGAGAAAAACAGCAAGAGTAGTGCGCTCCATTGCAAAATCGTGGCGCCAAATCAGACTCGAGTGAATTTCCAATCAATATTTTTGAAAAAAATAGTTTTTGAGGTATTCGATCACCCAAATGTTCATGATTATCGGAAGGATCCGCCAGAGGAACGGAAAGCCACGGTAGATTTGATAATGGTCGCATTTGGAATGGTTGAAAGCTTCATAGTTTTCTTCCAGATGCTATTTTGCGCAAGTCGTTTTGAGTCCGGGGCATTTTGGAGACTTGCTTTCCATTATCAGGCATTGCACGTCTAACGTTGCGGATCAAGCTATGATTTAAAAATTCTGAGAAGTTCAATGGTAGCGCGCGGAAACCGTTTTGAGTCCGTTGCACTGTCATAAGAAGTCCTTGGAATCTGAGCCAGTCTAGCTGCGGTCATATAACCTGTATCAAGTCCGGCGCCTTGAAAAAGTAACTCTGAGCCATTCCAAGTGCGACCAAAAGCTTCTCAATTCCAATTTTATCAAACTTCAAGTTTTAGGCTCTGATATTTCCTAGCAAAGACGCGATTAGCATTGAGGAGTTTGTAAAATCTATCGGCCTTATAAAACGAATTATTGTTCTGGATTGTACCTGGTTCCAAGTAGGAGTCATGCAGAGGACGCCCGAAATTCAAGGTTTGTTGCTGTGTGTTGCTCATGCTATAGGGTAAAGTCGTGTCAATATTATGAGGAAAAAACTGTTCTTTTATTGAAATATTGTATCTGGTTTCAAGTAGAAGGCATGCAGGGAACGCCAGAAATTCAAGGTCTGCTGCGGATTATTGCATTTTGTTGCTCATCTTATGGGGTAAAGGCGTGTCAATATTATAAGGAAAAAAAATCCTTCTTTTATTGAATTATTGTACCCGGTTTCAAGTAGGAGTCATGCAGAACACGCCTGAATTTCATGGTTTGTTGCTGTGTATTGCATTTTGTTGCTCAGGTTATGGGGTAGAGACGTGGCAATTTTAGAGGAAAAAACTTTTTTTTATTGAATTATTGTACCTGCTTTCAAGTGGGAGTCATGCAAAGGACGCCTGAAATTCAAGGTTTGTTGCTGTGTGTTGCATTTTGTTGCTCATGTTATGGGGTAGAGTCGTGGCAATGATAGAGGGAAGAGAATTAAGAGATTTTATCGTCGTCTCAGCTAGAAAATTCCCCTCAAAGTGGTCGTTTAAGGGCTTCAACACGTTATGCTACGAGAATATCGGACGGCGTTCTGGAGACCTCAACATAATGTCCAGGATACGCATTTGGCCACGATTGAAGCTATTTATTACGCTTTGAGGGAGTATCAAGAACTTGGCCTTTTGAGGAAGTACGAAGGTTGGTTGAAGAGGATTTTGAATGAAGTCAGCCTTCAAGGCATCGAGATTCTTTTTTTCCTAGAAGGGTCAAGAAAAAGTTGATTTTTGATGCGCCCCGGAGGTGTTGAAGCATTTAGTGACCACTTTAGTAGCGTCAGCACTCTTTAAGGGGCCCCTAGAGATGCTCAGATTCTCAAGGCCCGGGAAGAAAAAAACGGCAGGCCTGCGCGCATACATCAATTTAGAGAGCACGGTAAGATTGGAGAGCCCAGACTCGTACTCTCCTCGTTCAACACACTGTCTAAGGACCTGGGCGTTGGCATTCCAGTTTAAGAAAAAAATCTCGAACTGTAGGCGCTGCTCTGCCGTTGATTTTTTGACTTAGGCGCTGCTATACCGTTCATTTTTTGACCTAGGCGCTAGCCAGCTGCTTTTCTTCTGACTAGGGTTTGATCTTCCCTAAACATCGAGACAAGAATTGTGACTTTCGTCCAGGAACTGGCGGCGTGGTGTAGTGGTAATGGGCTTGCGTACTTTCCACGTGGCCATGGGTTCGGATCCTTAGCGGAAATCATTTTGGTGGCTCCGGGATCCATCATAATTTTTCTCGAAAACACATCGACAAAGTAATCAAGACCACAACTACTACACCAGGCAGCCAGGCCTCGCATATGCGCTCTGAAAAAGCTTCAACGAGCTTCTCCTTGGTTGCCCGAAGGGATGAGCGGAACTTTATTTTTGATTCCGAGTACTCTCACCGAGGCCTAACAACCCCAAGAAGACTCAAATCTCAACTTTCAGGGGAGACCAAACCCTAGTCAGAAGGAAGACGGAAGGCCAGCGCCTATGTCCAAAAATGAACGGCAGCGCCCAAACTTGAGATTTTTCTCTGAAATGCGCAGGTCCTCAGACAGTGTGTAGAACGAGGAGAGTACGAGTCTGGTCTCTCCAAGTTTACCGTGCTCTCTGAACTGCGCGCTGGCCTGCCGATTTTCTCTGCTTGGAACTCGGGAACCTGAACAACTCTAGGGATCCCTTAAAGACTGATGATGCTACTAAAGTGGTCACTAGAAACGCTCCGATACGTCTGATTCGCGTCTCCAATTCCTGAGCGATTCTAGGGATCCCTTAAAGACTGTTGATGCTACTAAAGTGGTCACTAGAAATGCTCCGATACGTCTGATTCGCGTCTCCAATTCTTGAGCGATTCTAGGGATCCCTTAAAGAGTGCTGATGCTACTAAAGTGGTCACTAGGGATACTCCGACACGTCCGGGGCACACTACCAAGGTCCGAGTGAGTAGGGGGAAATATCGAAAAAAAATTCAAAATTTTCTTTCAAAAAATCACTTTAAGGTTTTTCGCATTTTTGATATAAAAACTTTTTTTCCAATAATCGCTTGGCATCTATCAAAAACTCTGATCTCATATGATGAAAATATTTTCAAACTCCTAATTTCCAGGCGATTTTGACGACCTTCTCTATTGGTTTTTCCACACGAAACGTTGTGTCGACGATAAACAGAAGGAGTATCAATCGAAACTTTCAGAAAAGGCCTAAATTTCAAAACTAATTGTTGAAAAGTTGTTACTTTGGCGTCTCAAAATGTGATAAATTGTTGAGTTTGAAAGTTCACAAAAGTAAAGAGATGATCATTCTGATGAAAGGGCAGAATCTCATTAGGTGCGACGGCTTCAATTAACTTAATTAATGTAGTTTTTTTTGTTGGGAAAGCAAAATTGGC
Organism: Caenorhabditis auriculariae; assembly: GCA_904845305.1. Classification (NCBI taxonomy): domain Eukaryota; kingdom Metazoa; phylum Nematoda; class Chromadorea; order Rhabditida; family Rhabditidae; genus Caenorhabditis; species Caenorhabditis auriculariae. The sequence continues at coordinate 497,282 of CAJGYM010000014.1, read as the reverse complement.
CCGATTTGGAGAGGCTAACGAACGTGTCTATGACATTTCTTTCTTGCTCTTTTAGTTCCTCCTTTTTGGGGATTATTGAGGGATTTTTTGGATTACGGTAGGGAGAAAAATGCATTAGATGAAACTTTTTTTTTCATAGCCGAGTCGCTCAGCCGCGTCGCACAGCCGGGTCGCAGGAAAAAAAAAATGAAACTTTGAATTGAATGAACTGCAAAGTTCTGGAAAATTCTAGGATTCTGAAAAGTTATTTTTATTGCCGAGTCGCTTAGCCGCGTCGCACAGCCGGGTCGCAAGGAAAAAAAAAATAAAACTTTGAATTGAATGAACTGCAAAGTTCTGGAAAATTCTAGGATTCTGAAAAGTTATTTTCATAGCCGAGTCGCTTAGCCGCGTCGCACAGCCGGGTCGCAAGGAAAAAAAAAATAAAACTTTGAATTGAATGAACAGAAAAGATCTGGAAAGTCCCGGGATTCTGAAAAGTTTGTTTCATAGCCGAGCCGCACAGCCGCGTCGCACAGCCGGGTCGCAAGGAAAAAAAAAATAAAACTTTGAATTGAATGAACAGGAAAGTTCTGGAGAGTCCCGGGATTCTGAAAAGTTTGTTTCATAGCCGAGTCGCACAGCCGCTTCGCACAGCCGCGTTGCACAGCCGGTCGCAGGAAAAAAGGAAACTTTGAAATGAGTGAACGGGAAATTTCTGGGAAATCCTAGGATTCTGAAAAGTTTTTTTTCATAGCCGAGTCGCTCAGCCGCACTTTGAATTGAATGAAACGCACTTTGAATTGAATGACACTTTGAATTGAATGAACAGGGAAGTTCTGGAGAGTTTTGGGATTTTGAAAAAAATTTTCCATAGCCGAGTCGCTTAGCCGCGTCCAAGGAAAAAAAATTCGCAAGGAAAAAAAATTGAAACTTTGTTTCGAATGATCAGGAAACTTCTAGACTTATCAGAAGTTTTTTTTTCCATAGCCGGGCCACTCAGCCGCGTCGCACAGCCGCGTCGCACAGCCGGGTCGCAAAAAAAAAATGAATCTTTGAAATAAATCAACAGGAAGGCTCTGGAAGCTTCTAGGATTCTGAAAAGTTTGTTTCATAGCCGAGTCGTTCAGCCGGGTCGCAGAAAAAATGAAACTTTGAATTGAATGAACAGGGAAGTTCTGGAGAGTTTTGGGATTTTGAAAAAAATTTTCCATAGCCGAGTCGCTTAGCCGCGTCCAACAGCCGAGTCGCAGAAGGAAAATCAGTTATAAGTATTTATTCGATATACAGGGAAAATAAAACGGGAACCTAATGAAAATACAATTTTTTCAAGTTTTGGCTTTCGGCCAAGTCGCGAGGGTCGCTTAGCCGGGTCGCATAGCCGAGTCGCTCAGCCGCGTCGCTTAGCCGAGTCGCATCACCGAGTCGCTCAGCGGCGTCGCTTAGCCGAGTCGTTTAGCCGCGTCGCATCCCTCAAAACTTTTTTCGTGGTTTTTTTCAACTCAATAAAATAATCCCGAAAAGCCACATAACCCTTGACCAAAAAGCCAGATCTGGGCGGAGCCTCAGAAAGCCACGCCCCTTTTTCAGCTTTTCCTCTCCAAGGAACTTTTTCGACCTCCTGTCAAGATGATGCACGAGAACGTTGGTTTCCGAAGCGCCTGTGTCTTCATTTTTGGGTAATTATTGGGTTTTTCCAGGGCTACTGTAGTTTTCGTTGCAGATCTCTGTGTCCGCAGACCTATGTCGCGTTCCTGTCCATGGCTGTGGTGAGTTTTTAGAAAAATGGAAGCGAGGGATAAAGAAAAGGGTATTTTTACAGCACCTTGTATGGCTCGGGACCGGCCGTTTTTTCATCAATCACATCTTTCTGCGCCTTTTTCCCCACGTCGCCGCCTGGTGGACCGTTTCTTCCTTTGTCTACGTCATCGTGTGCCGAGCAGCGGTAGTTTTTTTCAATTTTCGACTTTAGTTCACTCACAAATGCTTGAGATTTTAAAGGCGCATGGTGAAATTGTGAAAAAAGGTCCTGACAGGAAAAATTTCATCTTAGCGGGAAACTTCCCGATTTGTTCAAGCGACCTTCGAAATCAAGTTCTGGAAAAACTTTTAGTGGCCACTATAGGGTTTTGACCTTTAGTGACCACTATAGTAGTCAATTTGGTGGCCACTTAAGGGGTCTAAAGTTAGGGGCCACTATAGAGGTCTAAGTGCTACTACTAGACCATTTAAAATTTTAGTGGCCACTTTAGGGGTCAATGGATCAACATAACTGGTCCAATCTGTTTTTTCATCAGAGTTACTGGAAGGAATACTGGATGAAAAACTACTGAAGTGGCCACTAAAACGGAAAATAGTGACCACTATAGAGGTGGATTTAGTGGCCACTTTAGTGTCCTCTCCAAAAAGTTCTTGGCGAGCCACTATAGTAGCCACTAAAAGTTTTCCCAAAGCTTAACTTCACCCGACTTGAAACGGGTTGCGCCTCAAGGGTCTTTAAGCATCAGATCAAGCCAAATGTACGGCTTTTTCAATACTATTCTAAATGAAGCAATGGTTCAGATTGTTGGGAAATTGGTGGTTCCACAAGAATGGACCCCCAAACCATTGATCGTCTGGGCTTTACTGGTCCCTTCGGCTCTTTATACGGTAAATTCGGAAAGATTTATTGATTTTTCTGAAAAATTACAGAACGTCTGGATGATTTGGTCGTTTCTGGAAGGATCTTGGATCACAGCCAACGGCTTCAAGCGCTTCAGCGATGGGACAGGTTCTTATGAGCAACCGGGGTCGCATTTGGAATGGCTCAGTGGGGAATTGAAGCCGCGGCGGACTCAAAACGGCTTGCGCAAGGTGTCATAGAAAATCGAAAATCGAGCCATTCTAAATGCGATGGGGGCATTTTGAAACAACCCATGAACTTGCAGAGTTGCTGATCACTATCGCCTTGAACAATATCGTGCTGGTTTTGGCCTTTTTGCGGCTTCTCATCGACACTTTTGATCTGAATGTTCCTTGGGTTGGTTAGAAGAAGGAAAATTAAAAATAATGCTCAAATTCCGACGGAATTTCATCTAGGTGTCTTCAGAAGGCTTCAAATAATAAAAAGTTTCTCATTTATAACTGAATCCTTCTCAAAAGCTCTCGCAGAGGGTGTATATAAAAACGTTCAAAACGCAAGGGCCTTCCGTAGAAAAATTCACTACGCCCTTACTATCGGGTTGGTACTGGGCTGATTGGCCTTTTTAGAAAGCCGAAGACTTTTTTTACCGGGGAAAAAAGTTTCTGATTCAAAACCAAAGTTTCTTCGAAGATATGATTTTTCGAACCTCAAGAGAAAAATCTTCATTTTCACGATTTTTGGTTTTTTGCTCTCAAATCCGGTCTTACTCGAGCAAATGAGTTCGTCTTCTGGGAAAGAGTTACTGCGTAGCTATTCAAAATGTGTGCAAAGTTTCAAGTCATTTGAGCCATTTTCAGAGAAGTTACGCTCGAATAACCACTTTGAAATACCTTTATGGCCAGTACTGTATCTCTAACTTTTTTTTGAATTTTCATTCAGATTCAGAACTTTCAATAGGTCTTACGAATCTTCAAGGTGATCATGAAAAATTTTTTTCAGCTCACCAGGATCTGTATGAACGTCCGAGAGCAGTACAAGTGCCAATGTTTCCACGGGAATGAGTTCAGCCCTCAATTGGTGAGTTAATGAAAAATATTGCTTTAAACGAATTTTTTTCGAAATATAGGGGCCTTCAGATGATGAAAAATCCAGAATCCTTTACGGTTTTTACGTTTTCGTGACCACTATACAAGCTGAATTAGTAGCCACCGGCTAAAAATTATTGGCCTCTTCAAATATCTAAAGGTACCAGTAGACCACTAAAACTGCTATAGTGGCCACTTAGGCGCAAAGTCTGTAAAGGTAATTTGAGTCGCCACTTCAGTGCGCTCTCTTGAAGAACCTCTTAAGTGACCACTAAAGTTTTTTTTTTGATTCTGAAATGGCAGATTTTGTCCGTGGAGCTCATGTGACTAGTGTAGAGTGTTTAAATATAAATTTTGGACCATTTTGCTCATTTATCGAAAAGTTAATTTTTTGCTGCCTTTTTGGGTATTTTTATCAACCTATAATGTTCTAATTTTGCTACTTTACCCCTTTTTAACCTTTTTAAACCTTAAAAAATCATGCAAAAAGGAAAATCTTATTAAATTTTGAAGCGACAGTTTGTGACTCTTTTAAAAATCATATTCTGCTTTTTTGTATAATATTGGAGTTAGTGAAAAACTTGAAAGTTGGAAAAAAATTTTAAAGGTACTTCTGAAGTCTCAACAAAAAAGTGAGCTGTGAAACAAACTGGAAAAAAACCCTAAAATGACCCCTCCAGACCAAGACCCTGGCGGAGATGCGTGAGGAGGCCAAGCAAATGAAGGCGGACAAGGCGACGTGGCTGACGTCGATCGAGCACGTCAACCGGGTGCTCATCGCCTACGAAGCCGAATCGGAACGACTCGTCGAACTTGACGTCGACCGCTACATCGCCCAGAAACTTGTTCAACGACGTCTCGAGAACAACATGACGGCTTGACCTCTTCAGAGCAACTTTCTGTATGCTCCTGCTTTCTGAGAAAAAAAAAATCGACCTAGACGCTTGAAAAATGCAGTTTTTATGGTCTATTGTAGCATGGAGAATGTCAAAATCGTGATCCAATGCTTTTTGATGCGAAATGGCGAAAGCAGTTTCAGGTCGGGTGCGCTTAAGATGAATAGTTATTTTTGATTATGAGCTTAAAATTTGTCTCAACTTGACTTTAGTGTATTCGGTAAAGCCAGTTAACTAGATAACCCTGTAATTGGCCGGACACGCCCCTTTTTTCTGCGATTTTGATCAAGCCGAAGCTAATTTTGAATTTTGGAATGACAAGATTAGGCGCAATTAAAATGGCTTGAAGATGCGCCCGACCAAAAACGGCTTGTACACGAGCCGCAACGCGACCGCTTCGCCTTGATCCATTCCAAATGCGACCAGTGCTCTTCATGTTCCCACATAATAAACTTGACACTAGATTTTGTTTTTGACGATTTATTCAACGCGAAAAATTGCAACGCGACAATATGGCTGAATGACGTCATCGAATAACTCTTCATTTTTTTCATCCATCTGAAAATTGGTCAGGTCTCTTCAAGAATGCGTTATTTCTCTGCGCTCTCTCCATTTTTTGAGCTGTTTTCACGTCTCTCTGCCCTTGCCGAGGAGAGAGAAGAGAGCGCAGACAGATCAGACAGTTTCAAGTCTTGGCGTAAAAAAAAGCCTACCTAGAGCCCGGCGGCGCTGACTTGTTTCTCCTTGTTGTCCTCCTCGTTCTTCTCACCTGGCGGTTTGTCACCTTCGTCCTGAAACTCCACCTTTAAAAAGCCATTCCAAATGCGGCCACGACCTTCTTGTCCTCAGCCTTTCCGTCCTTCGGCTCCGCTTTCTTCTTGCTCTTACCGTCGTTGGCCTTCCCGTTGGGGTCCTATTTCTGAACGAGGTAAGAAGGGGGGGGCCATGTCTCAGCCCGGAGTGGGACTTCTGAAGGTGCTCTGAGAGCGATTTTTCGAGCGGATTCTGAATCTGAGCTTCAACATTGCCAAAGAGGTCTGTGAAAAAAGTTATGAGCTTTCAAAATTGGCCGTCTCGTTCAGAAGTCCCACTCAAAACTGGGACTTTCGGGGGACCTTCTCCTTGTTCGAGTCCCAGTCGCTCTCGACGTCGTTGAACGTCGGGTAGTCGGCCTTGTTGCGTTTCTCGCCTTCCGCTATTTTTTGCTGAAAGGTGTTCAGATTTATGAAACGTTCTAAAACGGTCATTTCGAAGCAACTATCTCAAAATCTAGAAAATTTATCACCTCCTTGGCATTCTTCGCGATGTCCTTTGGCTTCAGATCGACCTTCTTTTTCTCTTCCTTCTTTTCATCCTGAAAATTTTCGATTTTTGAAACGTTCTAATTTCTCTGAGCCTCTCATCTCTCATCAACGAGATTATAGAAGAGTGGTCCCAATAGGGGCAGCCTTAGGGGCTTTTGGAAGGTCCGCTCTAGGACCACTTCCCCTTTAGGGGCCACTCAAGCTTTCAAAAGTGGCCCCTAGAGGGGACATATCGATAATCGTTATGAGCGAAGAAGCATTTTCATGGAAAAAAAGGAATAAGCGTTTTTTGAACGAAATTAAAAAACCCTATAGGGTCCACTTGAGCTTTGAAGGCTTGGTGGTCTAACCCTAAACCCCTGTAGGGACCGCTTTTTCGGCCCCTATAGGCGTTGCTTTCCCCCTAACTCCTATAGGGACCACTCTGGAACTCCCAAGATGGAAAAGAACCGAAAAATGAGCTCCGGACAGCGCTTTTACTATGACCTCGCTGGTGAGAGTAAAGAGAGCGCAGACAGGTCAGAAAACCTCCTTGGGCTTCTCCTCCTCCTTCTTCTTCCTGTCCGTCTTCTCCTTCTCCTTCTTCTCCTCCTCCTCCTTCTTCTGCGGCACCTCGTCCTTCTTCTCCGTCTTGGTCTTTTCGTCTTGCGTCTTTTTCTCCGACTTTTCCTTCTCGGGCTTTTTGTCGGCCTTGCCGTCGGGAGCGACGGCGGTACCGGCCGAGTCGGACGGAGCCGTCTGTGGCGCCGACGGAATCGCCGTCGGTATCGCCGGCGTCGCTGCCGAAGTCGTCGTGTTTGCCGGCGGCATGGAGCTTTTATTCGAAGTTCTCGCTTCTTTCTTTTTTCCACCGCATAACGTCGTCACTGGAAAAGAACTCGAAAGTAATTTTTTCACCTTCTAGATATTTTTCTCACGATGGATCACTTTGAATCACACAAAATACCCGTACTTTCGGAGAAAATGACTGCAAAATTCTGACCGAGATTCATAGGGAGATTTCCAAATAAGGCCCACTAGATGCAGTTTTTTACGCTGATTCCAAACCTGTGCTCAAAAAATTCCTAGGATTTGGGGTCAAGAAATCAAATTCAAAAACTCAGTTCAGTTTTTTCAAAGACAGACAGAGCTGACCTTGGTAGCTAAGACAACATTTTCAGATAAAAATCAAGTGAAAAAAGGACTTTTCATATTTTCTCACGTGCTAAAGAGGTCCAAGAAACTGGGTTTTCGAGCTATTTTTTCAAATTTTGATCGCTATAGAAATTTTTTACAATCCTTTTCCGTTTTTTTTTGAGAATCCGAGTGAAAAACGGCGTCTAGTAAATTTAGTACCGTTTTTAGGTTCCTGTGAGCTGAGATCAGTCCCTTGTTAGAAAATCGTGAAAAAAGGAGGTTAAGATCTTTAAAAAATATTTTTCCTGGAAAATCAAAGAGTAGTTGGTTTATTTTGACAACTTTAGAAGAGCTATACTCATATATATAAACAACACAAAAGTAAAGAAAAAAGATCAACCAACCCAATAAGACATAGCTGATGTTAATGACGATACTCACAAGAAACGCTTCCATATCTGAAAAATTACTACGTTTATTTTATTTATGATCTCAAAGGAAGCTCTAAAATCATGGCTTGGGCACATATAGCTGATTCACGGCTGGATTGAACCATCGCAAAAAAGGTCCCGACACGAAAAGAAAAGAGCGCAGACAGGACACGTCTTTTGCGTCCCAAGCTAGCCGTGAATAGGCTATAACTTGACTAGAACTGGGGAAAAGAGAATCCGGGTTCAACTTCAAAATATGATTACCTCTAGCCGAGCGCTCTTCGCAGATCGCTTCGTGTGAAATGACTGATTTCGGCTTTTCGGTTGGCGTGATTTAATTTTTTTAAATTTAATCCCTTGAGGTCAAAGTAGGGGGCGCAAAGCCCCGCCCCTTCACGCCACCAAAATGACGATTTTTTTGTTGCAAAAACGGTTTTGAGGCGTTTATACTAGCTAAAGTCCCACTTTAAAAATTAACTGTTTCTGTTAATCTATGTAATCGACAACGCTCTACAAGACTGAATATTTTTAAAACTATTTATTTTTCAAAAATAAGCGAAAAAGTAAGATTTAACACGAAAAAAACTGACAAGTTTCACAAAATCGTCGCGTTTCAGAAAACCAAGTGAGGAACGCTTCTAAATTTTGAGTATGCTATACATTAACACTTTCTTTATTTTTTGAGTGAAAATGAAAAAAATCTACCGACGCGAAAAAAATATTAAAGCTTGTAAAGTGACACCAAACTTTGAAGCTGAAATGCGAAAAAATTTCAGCGACATGGTATACTTTTTATTTGATTTGAAAACTAACAGTGTGTCCAAAAAAATAAAAAAATTCAAAAATGAAAAATAATTATTGGGACAGCGAATCAAATTATATTTGAGTTTTTACCAAAAACCTCCTTTTTTTCGCCTGCCTCGTTGACGCATGAGAGAATAGGATCGCGTCTATATTTTTTTGATTATGTTATTAAGCGTTCAAAAACTCTATCAATGAAAAAAATTATGAAAAAAATCGATCGACGCGAAAAAAATAACGGCTTTGAAAAACCTCGAAAAAAATGGCAATTTTTTTGAAATTTCGGAAGATTTCGTGCAAGCGTCCGTAGCAGTGTTTGCGTCAAACACACCGAAGCGCCCTTTTAAATGTCGCAGGAGCCGTTTTTCGAGTCAAATTGCACTTTTTTTCCTGTTTTATTTCGAAATAACATTATTTTTTTCATTTTTTTTCTTTTTTTCCAAATCGAATGATAATAATTTTTTTCTGAGTAGAAAAAAAGAAAAAAATAAGCTGAAAAAAATCCCTTTGACCTTCTTTTTCTAGGTAGTTTTTTTGATATTTTATCAAAAAAATTCTTATGAGGATTGTACAAAAGATTCATACCAAAAACATGAAGCTCAGTTCTGACAACCTCTCGGAACAGAAAACCGATTTAAAAACGGTCCAGAAACGCGCAAAAACATTTAAAAAGAAAGCGTGCGGCAGCGGGTAAACCGTGAGATTTTGCCTCCAGTTGAACGCCGCGCGCGCTAGTTTTTTGGCCATAACTTTTTTCTTAGTGGACCTTTTTTCAAAAACTAAACGGATTATGAAATTGGACAGTCTCCTCTATCAAACAATGTGAAAAACATATTTTTTGAATCGTTCTGAAGAAATGGCTTGCGGACCCTAGGTCAAAGATTACCAAATTTTCTGGAAACGTTGTGATTGGATAGATCAAGACGGTTGGTATAGTCAGTTCATGTTTTGAATGTCAAGTAGAATGACGTCATTCGAAAACGCTCTGTGAATGGCTAACTCTCTGATTGGTTTATCGCGCCATTAGGGGGCGGAGCTTGAGCGACGACTTGACATTTAAAACCTGAACAGACGATATTACCAAGGAATATACAAAAGATGACGAGCTGAGAAATTTTTAGAATTTCGCTGAAACTCTGCCGCGAACCGGGCGTGCCCCGGGTGTTCTGAGCAATTCTAGGGATCTTTTCAATCGCTACAGCGCTCTCAAGGGATCACTTGAAATACTCAGAAACGTCTGGAACGTGTCCGGTTTGCGATACTTAGGTCCGCGAAGATATTTCAGAATACCCGGATTCAGAATCAGTCAAAAGAAACTGGCTTTTCTGTCTTATAGACGAGTTAAGGACGCTTTGAAGACCCTAAAAACCTCATTTTATAAACAAATACTACGAAACGATCACATTGCTGTCCCACTTTGCGTCCATTACTGAAGTTTTTAAAATTTCCACGTGTTCGAAGATCACGTGGCGATACACAAACAGCAGTTTCTGCTGAGAAGTGTATCTCATTTCCAAAAACTTCATGCGCCCTCGCCGATCGGTTCTCCACTGGAGAGCCAGCTGTTTTCCAAACAGCCAGTATCGGTCTTGAAGTCGTCAAAGTCCCGTACTTGGGCCAGAAGCTATGCTTCTGTGGATCCTTGTGATCCCGCTATACTAAACCGCTTCAAGAAGCGTCGTAGCTTGGTCAGAGGTCTTTCAAGTAAGACCTCCATCGTAGTACTACTACATGGCATAAAGCCATCCGAGTTAATCGGAATCTGGTGAGGCTAACGCCAAATCCCTAGCTTACTTAATTCATAGTTATGCTTGGTGGGAGGTGTGAAGTAATACCTCAATTGTAGTAGCTGCTACAAAGCGTCTAGTAACCTGAATAAAATCCCCATGAAGACAAGGGATAAAGCACTAGACCGCTCCAAGCATGGGTCGCTTTCTTAGACTCTCACGTCTCGAACTCTACGGGCATGCTGCCACAGGAGTAGTATCAGGCTCTGAGGAAGTTAAGACCTTGTATATATCAAGTTAGATATATACATATATGACGGCATGAACAAGCCATCTTCAAGATCAACCCATTGAAGAGAAAAATAGTTCAAAACTTCAGAGCTTCAATTATAGCTAGGAGAAAGGAGCACCCGGAAAGGGGGGCTCTGTCAGACATCGAGTCAAGAAGACTTGATCTGTGTTGAGTTGAAGAGCGACCAAATAAGGCGTTCCTTAGACGATGGTGGGGAAAATCACCTCACCGTCAAAGTTAACCAGATCGAGAGTTGCCCTAGAGGATCACAGTTCAGTAGAACTTACAGGACGGGTTTGTCCTGCTAAGATCCGAAAGTCGAAATCTAAATATATCATACTGACACCAAAATCAGTAATCACTCGACAAAGGGTAAAATCGCCACCTCAAGCATGTCTCTCTCTCGCAAGACGGCACTCAATGTTATGAGTGTTCGAAGAACCTTCCAACGAAGGTCGGTCCCGAGCACAGCGTGAAAGTTTAAAAGGGATCAGAGCGGGATAACGAGACCCAAAGATTTGGAACGCTCCGAAATTCTTCCAGCGTATCAAATCAAATCCTCCGCGGCACAAAAATGCCTAGAAGGACGACATCAGCTCACGGCTGGAAAGTTTGTCATCACAAAGTGAGACAAGACCTCGTACTCGAAACTGGAAATTGCTTCGACACACTTTGAAAAGCATTCCAATCAAAAGCCCGATAGCCGGAGTGATAGCGCATGCTAACAGTCTGGAAAGGGAAAAAGAGTTACAAGGTAAAAAGTATGACGATCGCTTCTTCCGTGCAAAAACGTTGCGTTACGGATGACGACCAGTTTGATTCTGTATCAGAATTAAAAAAACGTCATAATGTCAGATTCTACAGCAAGGCTGATCTGATATAAGCCGATCGAGAGCACGCAACAGTGCCAAGTCCAGCTGAGACTTTCCATCATATGGTAGGATCCAACAGGAAATATCGATGGAAAAGGGCCTAATAGGAATTAGTCGGAAACTCGACGGAGCCTAACAGTGCCAAACGGGGACAGTCTGCGAACTAAAGTGAGACGTCCTCGTGGATCCGAAGCTGCAGTGATTTGGTAGCTGACATTCCGAATCTTCGCTATAAGCGATAAAAAAGATTGGAACGTCCAAAACGGATCGCAATCAAGAGGAACGGCCATATCTAGTCTTCCAAATCGAACAAAATGTTCGGGGTTCCACCGGAGGCGTTCAAGACGCTTAGGTGGGAGCGGAAGGCAATAAGCCTACGTGAGTCGTCTACCGCGACGGCGATTCACCGGAGTTTCTCTTGAGTGCTCTGAAAACTCAGAGGTTTCATCGCAAGAAACAGTAATCGACAGTCCAGAGATTTCTGGACGGCGCTGTGTGCTACAGTCATAGCAGGATTACTGGGCGAAACCTTATAAATGAGCGTATTCGATTGCTTAAATAGGCGAATAAGTATAATCGAAACCCTGGAGAGCAGCTTCCCAAAACTCTATCGAGAAAAAAGGATGCCCTAGCTACCAATCCTCCAGAAGTACTATCAGCAAACACTCTTATGACCGTCAGCTGAAGGGCGAAATCGGAGATTTTTACTTCGGCTAAGAGCCCATGAAACGAATTCAGTGATGCGTAATCATAGAGAACTTCTGAGAAGGGAGAAGCCTGATAGATAATCCACGAAAGGAAAAGAAATTTCCAAAAGAATCCTTGCAAAGAGGCGGGGAGGTATCGTGGTATGCGACCTCAGCGGAAGTTACGTCAGAAAGTTAGACGCTTCCAGAAAGAGGTCACTAGACTTGTCCACGTCCTTATTGAAATCAATCAGATGGTACATTCGGAAAGGTTCAAAGACCGAATAAGAGGACCAGGGAATTGTTCCACTGGCGTCTCCATTGTGATCATGGATTTCCGATAACACGCAAGTCAGTTCAATGAATCAGAGATCAAGAAATCCCAGAGCGGGTAGGAACTCAAAGGAGGCCTCCAGCGGGATAATATTGCATCATAGATGATCTCTGGAAAGAGCTTAGCCGGTAAACCGAGTGGTTCAACCATCAGAAAACACCGCAAAGCAGACCAATGGGGAAACGGAGAGCAAGCGTAACAAGGGAAGAACCTCAAAACGCTGGTCGCTACGACCTCTCGGTTCCACCAGGTTCATTGGACGCCACAGATCGCACAGGAAACGCAAAGAAAGGGACTAGAATATGGACGAATCTTCGAATGAACGGTTCATAACAGTCCTGGCGAAATATCATTCCTGGAGAGGCGAACCTTGGCAGATTCGTAGATCCTGACGGATCCAAGAGTGTAGGTTATGCACCAAGTGAGAATTCCAAGTTCGAGCAAATCTGTGTAGAGAAAGCGAGAATCTGTCTGGAACTAAAATCTATCAGGCTTCTCCCTTCTCAGAAGTTCTCTATGATTACGCATCACTGAATTCGTTTCATGGGCTCTTAGCCGAAGTAAAAATCTCCGATTTCGCCCTTCAGCTGACGGTCATAAGAGTGTTTGCTGATAGTACTTCTGGAGGATTGGTAGCTAGGGCATCCTTTTTTCTCGATAGAGTTTTGGGAAGCTGCTCTCCAGGGTTTCGATTATACTTATTCGCCTATTTAAGCAATCGAATACGCTCATTTATAAGGTTTCGCCCAGTAATCCTGCTATGACTGTAGCACACAGCGCCGTCCAGAAATCTCTGGACTGTCGATTACTGTTTCTTGCGATGAAACCTCTGAGTTTTCAGAGCACTCAAGAGAAACTCCGGTGAATCGCCGTCGCGGTAGACGACTCACGTAGGCTTATTGCCTTCCGCTCCCACCTAAGCGTCTTGAACGCCTCCGGTGGAACCCCGAACATTTTGTTCGATTTGGAAGACTAGATATGGCCGTTCCTCTTGATTGCGATCCGTTTTGGACGTTCCAATCTTTTTTATCGCTTATAGCGAAGATTCGGAATGTCAGCTACCAAATCACTGCAGCTTCGGATCCACGAGGACGTCTCACTTTAGTTCGCAGACTGTCCCCGTTTGGCACTGTTAGGCTCCGTCGAGTTTCCGACTAATTCCTATTAGGCCCTTTTCCATCGATATTTCCTGTTGGATCCTACCATATGATGGAAAGTCTCAGCTGGACTTGGCACTGTTGCGTGCTCTCGATCGGCTTATATCAGATCAGCCTTGCTGTAGAATCTGACATTATGACGTTTTTAATTCTGATACAGAATCAAACTGGTCGTCATCCGTAACGCAACGTTTTGCACGGAAGAAGCGATCGTCATACTTTTTACCTTGTAACTCTTTTCCCTTTCCAGACTGTTAGCATGCGCTATCACTCCGGCTATCGGGCTTTTGATTGGAATGCTTTTCAAAGTGTGTCGAAGCAATTTCCAGTTTCGAGTACGAGGTCTTGTCTCACTTTGTGATGACAAACTTTCCAGCCGTGAGCTGATGTCGTCCTTCTAGGCATTTTTGTGCCGCGGAGGATTTGATTTGATACGCTGGAAGAATTTCGGAGCGTTCCAAATCTTTGGGTCTCGTTATCCCGCTCTGATCCCTTTTAAACTTTCACGCTGTGCTCGGGACCGACCTTCGTTGGAAGGTTCTTCGAACACTCATAACATTGAGTGCCGTCTTGCGAGAGAGAGACATGCTTGAGGTGGCGATTTTACCCTTTGTCGAGTGATTACTGATTTTGGTGTCAGTATGATATATTTAGATTTCGACTTTCGGATCTTAGCAGGACAAACCCGTCCTGTAAGTTCTACTGAACTGTGATCCTCTAGGGCAACTCTCGATCTGGTTAACTTTGACGGTGAGGTGATTTTCCCCACCATCGTCTAAGGAACGCCTTATTTGGTCGCTCTTCAACTCAACACAGATCAAGTCTTCTTGACTCGATGTCTGACAGAGCCCCCCTTTCCGGGTGCTCCTTTCTCCTAGCTATAATTGAAGCTCTGAAGTTTTGAACTATTTTTCTCTTCAATGGGTTGATCTTGAAGATGGCTTGTTCATGCCGTCATATATGTATATATCTAACTTGATATATACAAGGTCTTAACTTCCTCAGAGCCTGATACTACTCCTGTGGCAGCATGCCCGTAGAGTTCGAGACGTGAGAGTCTAAGAAAGCGACCCATGCTTGGAGCGGTCTAGTGCTTTATCCCTTGTCTTCATGGGGATTTTATTCAGGTTACTAGACGCTTTGTAGCAGCTACTACAATTGAGGTATTACTTCACACCTCCCACCAAGCATAACTATGAATTAATTAAGCTAGTGATTAGACGTTAGCCTCACAAGATTCCGATTAATTCGGATGGCTTTATGCCACGTAGTAGTACTACGATGAAGGTATTGCTTCGTACCTCCCCCAAGCATAACTCGTCTTGGAGCAAGCTGGTGGGTTGGCGTTAGCCTCACCAGATTCCGATTAACTCGGATGGCTTTATGCCACGTAGTAGTACTACGATAGAGGTATTGCTTCGTACCTCCCTCAAGCATGATTCTGCTTGGAGCAAGCTGGTGATATGGCGTTAGCCTCACCAGATTCCGATCAACTCGGATGGCTTTATGCCATGTAGTAGTACTACGATGGAGGTCTTACTTGAAAGACCTCTGACCAAGCTACGACGCTACTTGAAGCGGTTTAGTATAGCGGGATCACAAGGATCCACAGAAGCATAGCTTCTGGCCCAAGTACGGGACTTTGACGACTTCAAGACCGATACTGGCTGTTTGGAAAAACAGCTGGCTCTCCAGTGGAGAACCGATCGGCGAGGGCGCATGAAGTTTTTTTGGGAATGAGATACACTTCTCAGCAGAAACTGCTGTTTGTGTATCGCCACGTGATCTTCGAACACGTGGAAATTTTAAAAAAACTTCAGTAATGGACGCAAAGTGGGACAGCAATGTGATCGTTTCTTCGTATTAATATATAATAAATATTTTTACGTCAACAACTGCGTTGTCTAGCAAAATATAACATTTTTCCCTTTAGTGGTAGATTTGAACTTTGTGGCGTCATAAATCTACCAAGCGGTAAAAGGTGAAATTTTGAGGTCTTATATGGGGATCAGGGTGTCTTAAAGTACCAGTGGGTAAAGTTTCATCAAATAGCTAACTGGAAACCTTTTGCCTTTCTCTTAAAAATGCTAATGTAACTTTTTTAAAATGAGCAGGTTTACTGATCAACTTTCTATTTTTTTATGGATTTTTTTCGTCGTTTTCGAAACTTGAAAAGGGTCATTTTTTTGATCAAGTGAAATTCAATATACTCCCTTTTTTGCATATTCAATTAGTATAAGCGTCACTTCTATAAACCTTATCAAATTTCCAAAAAAAAAAGTAGGCTCTAAAAACTCTTGAAGTATAGAAAAAACGACCCTACTCTTCAAAATGGGCAAAATGCCGCAAAATTTCGTGAAGAATGAGTAAAAATGAGCCCTGTTGACATTTTTATATTTTCATGCTTCCAAGCATTTTGGTATTTTTCTCATTGAGACCAGATCGGGTTTGAAAAAAAAAAACTTTAGGAAAAAAATTTTCATTTCAAACAGGTACTGAAAAATGCCGCTGTTAATCCATAAAAACAGCCCTGATGAGCAGGAATTGTAGACTTCGTTCAATGTGTTCAATACAAAACCACGACAAAAATTGCAAGCATTTATCCCAAAGTTCTCCAATTTTCTCCATTTCTAGTTGAGAGTCATGCAGCAATCTGGCCGTTCGACACTATCTTCCCCTCTGAAAAAGTTTGTTTTGATACTTTTATCAAAAAAGTTTCAATCAATGAACTTAGGAACGCCAGAGTAGTCCCTATAGGGATGTCCTTGAAGGTTCCCCTCTAGGGCTCCCTATATAGAAGAGCTTCTTGTCATCTTTCGAATGATATCAAAAAATTTAACGACCCCTAAATGGACCGCTTTTTTTTACCCCAATAGAGAGCACTTTCCTGTCCCCAGCAGGGCTTGATTTTCTCCATAAACCCTATAGGTACCACTCTGTCGTTCCTAATAAAGATTCCAAAGACTAACTAAAGCTTTGCCTTCGAGTTCTTGCTCTTCGAGTTGCGCGACTTTTCATTCACCTGAAATTAATCGAATATTATTAATCAAAGAATCAAAAAAAAGTACATTAACTCGAGCCGAGACCGTTTTCTTGGCAACTTTTGGCATGCCAACGTACTCGGATTTCTGAAAAAAAGTTGTCTAAATCAAACATATTTTGTAAAAAAACTTCAAAAAGGGGCGGTCCGACAGTTGTTGGCGTCGTCGGGCTCGCGATCTGAGTTTCAACGGTCGCTTCAACGACCGCCTGGCAAATAAAAATATTTTGTTGTTTTTTTCCTACATGAAAAATATACCGTTTGGGTAGGTTTAGTGCTCGAAATCGGCTTCGATTGGCTCAAATGGCCAATCAAATCGGCGACGAAAGAAGTGCCGGCTTCCTGCTGTAAAAATTTACATGTTCTTTCAAGATAAAAAGATTTTTTTATTGATCAACAAAAAAACTTCATTTAAATTTCAAAAAAAGACAAAAAAACAAAAAAATTAATATTCAGTTACGGTAGACTAAACTGGTGTGAGCACAAACATCGCACTCCACGCCAACCGAATTTTTATTATTTTTTTCACGTTTTTATAATTATTTTCACACCTGTCCGCTTCTGAATCTTCAATATTATTTCCATATTTCTCCGAAATTTTCAGAACTCATCAAATTTCTTTATAAGTATCAATTTTTCGAGTGTTGTGCGGTCAAAATTATCGAAAATAAAAATATTTCATTTATTTTTAACGTCATTTGGTAATTTTTTTCTTGACAATGATGGGTAGTCGGTGTAGTAGAATGATCCGTAATAATAGAGATTGTAGACAAAGTAACCAAAAGACTGAAAAAATGAACAATCGGATGGGCCAACATTGCAAGTGCCGTTATTTTTACCATTGTGGATTTTTTTTTGTATTCGTAAAACTTTGAAACTTTGCTTTTAACACACGTTCTCCGAGATTTTCGAATAACCGTTGGTACAAAAATTTCATCTTTGTTCCTGAGAGCTCTCCTTGCTATGATAGATAGTGGACAACCTCTTGAATATTTAGAACCAGGTTTTATCGGGCTCCGCCCACTTTCATGCTTACTGTAGGAAAAACACCGTAGAAACCAAACTTTTTTCCTAGTGGAGCAAATTGGTCCAAACCAATTTTAAAACAAAATATGTTCCCATATGAACATTTGTAGTTATAGAACTGACCCGGAAAAAAATTTTTCTTTCAAAAAGAAAAAAATTAAAGTTTTTGAAAAAATGACGAGTTTCGCAGTCTTTGAGCCATAACTAGTACTAGAACCCCCGAATGCCTGGATTTTTATTTTTTTAATCGACGCATTAGAGTCTTGTGAGTAGAGGAAAAATGTCTAGAAACTCTGAATCCGGGTGATCCAGTTGACCTCCATCTCGGAGAACGCGGCCAACTTGAAAATGACTAAATTTTTAAAATTCAGTTACTTTCTTGGGAGCAGGATTTTCTTTCACTTCTTTTTGCCAATCAGGCACAATCTACTCAACACAGGATTGGAACAAAAAGTTATGACTCTCAAGCACAACGAAAATTTTTTTTTCCAATTTTTCACTTTTTCGGATTCATTCTTTTTTTCTGTCCTTTCCAAGTATTGAGCTCTACTGGGTTAGGATACCCGGAATGCTCAGAGTTTATTCGTTGTACTGATCCGTTACATCTTCCCAAGTTCTTTAAAAATATTCCCAAGCTCTGTTTCCGGGTGATCCAGTTGACCTCCAAGCAACCGAAGCGGTCGACCTCAAATTTGAGCAAAATTTAACAAATTTTCCAAAACGTTTCTTTGCTTCCTAACCAGTGGTTCTCATTATCTGGAGAGGTTTAGTGAAAATTACTTCCTGCTTTTTCAGAATAAAAGGAACATAAAGTTCTATTTTTTGCTTCCACAATTTTTTTCAAAAAAAATTCGACCTCAACCTTGGTAATAGGGAAACTTAAACGTTTTTTTGTTCAGTGCAAAAATCCAAAAAAATAATTTATCCAGAAAAAGCTTAAAGAAAAAAACTCAAACAATTGGCTTCGACAAACATGATTCTTACTTTTCACGAAATATTAGTCACTAATTTTTCGTAAGTAGTGGCTTTACGTAAGTTAGAACTTTTTTTATTAGAAGAAAAAAACCAGGGATTTCCAGATTATTCGGAAAAACAGGGGTATTTCTGATGCTGCGTTTGGTCAAAAAAATTTTTAAAAAAATTTCTGACGACAATAAAAAAATAAGCTTTTTTTGATGACATTTACGCTAGAAATTGCTAGAAACTTCACTAAACCTCTCCAGATAATGAGAACCACTGGTTAGGAAGCAAAAGAAACGTTTTTGGAAAAATTTGTTAAATTTTTGCTCAAATTTGAGGTCGACCGCTTCGGTTGCTTGGAGGTCAACTGGATCACCCGGAAACAGAGCTTGGGAATATTTTTTTAAAGAACTTGGGAAGATGTAACGGATCAGTACAACGAATAAACTCTGAGCATTCCGGGTATCCTAACCCAGTAGAGCTCAATACTTGGAAAGGACAGAAAAAAAGAATGAATCCGAAAAAGTGAAAAAAATTGGAAAAAATTTTTCGTTGTGCTTGAGAGTCATAACTTTTTGTTCCAATCCTGTGTTGAGTAGATTGTGCCTGATTGGCAAAAAAAGAAGTGAAAGAAAATCCTGCTCCCAAGAAAGTAACTGAATTTTTAAAAAAATTTAGTCATTTTCAAGTTGGTCGCGTTCTCCGAGATGGAGGTCAACTGGATCACCCGGATTCAGAGTTTTCTAGACATTTTTTTCCTCTACTCACAAGACTCTAATGCGTCGATTAAAAAAATAAAAAAATCCAGGCATTCGGGGGTTCTAGTACTAGTTATGGCTCAAAGACTGCGAAACTCGTCATTTTTCAAAAAACTTTAATTTTTTTCTTTTGAAAGAAAATTTTTTCCGGGTCAGTTCTATAACTACAAATGTTCATATGGGAACATATTTTTGTTTTAAAAATTGGTTTGGACCAATTTGCTCCACTAGGAAAAAAGTTTGGTTTCTACGGTGTTTTTCCTACAGTAAGCATGAAAGTGGGCGGAGCCCGATAAAACCTGGTTCTAAATATTCAAGAGGTTGTCCACTATCTATCATAGCAAGGAGAGCTCTCAGGAACAAAGATGAAATTTTTGTACCAAAATTTTTGGCATTTGTTCGAATTTCTGGGAGAACGTGTGTTAAGTGCTTTATGAGTACTTTAACTTTATTTGTTAAGTATTTTGGTAATGAATCGATTTTTGAATATCTTTAAAATTGCTTCGTTTCATCATTTCACATCACTAGATTTCGAAAAAAGGAATGATTTTCTTGCTTGCGAGAGACGAAAATGTCTTTATTTTTAAATGTTTTCAGGAAATGCATTGATTGAGATTTTTAATAATGAATAAATGCTAATATTTATACATAATTGCTTCTTTATGTCGTTTTACAATATTAGACATGAAAAAACGGGATAAATTTCCAGGCCCAACCTGCAGGAGCCACCAAATGAGCACGGCGATGGCGCCAACGATGATCGTCAAAACGAGAAGAAAGCCCATCGAGTTGCTGGTTAGGTTAGTCGAGTAATAACTTGAGCTTCCTCCCCTTTTCCACTCTTTGATTTTATCTTCACGTTTTATTTATTCATTTTTTAACTTTTTTGAACTTGAAGGGCTTTTTTGGTAAGTTTATGAGTTGGGAAATAGCGTTGGACTGATTTTCTTAGAACAAACGAGATATATAAGGGACTTATAACCTAGAGAAAATGATCTAAAGTTTGAATTGAGTTTTTTTTTTTGAGATGTTCGGGCCTATTTTTCGGTTTCATCCTCACGTGCTGATCCATTTTTCCTGATTTTTGAATTTTTTCAAGATTTATTTGATAATTTCGAGATTTGAAATCAGCTTTCAACTGTTTTTGGCCCTTATTTTGGAGAAAAATGGAATAAGAGCTCTTTAACCTATTGGAAAATTTTGACCTCTTTTCAACATTTTCGGTCCTTTTTGAGCTGATATTCAGGCTTAATCTGCACGTTTTATTCAATTTTTTTTCTTGTTATTTCCAAGTTTCCGGCCTCGTTTGATAATTTCGTTGCTGATATATATGTTTCATCCTTTTTTGGGCTATTCTGTGCTAGTTTATCGCTTTTTTTCTTCACGTTCTTTTTAATTTTTTTCTGATTTTTGGATTTTTTTCAAAGGCTTATTCGATAATGTTTTCTCTTGATATCGGCTTCAGGCTGTTTTTTTTGTTGATAATAAGAAGAAAGAAAAAATTAGAGATTTTTAAACTTTTCAAGAATCGGTAAGACCTGAAATAGAGCTCTTTTTTCTCTTTTTGGATCTTTAATCGCTAGTTTCCAAGCTTTATCTTTACGTTTTATCCGAATTTTTGTGGTTTTTGGGGTTTTCGGGGCTTTTTGGTCACTTTTTGTAGTAGAAAAGTAGCTTTCAATTGTTTTTTTCTGAAATATTTTGGAGGGAGAAAGAATTTCTGAAGCTCTAAAGATCTCTCGAAGTTTTGGATCCAGGATTAAACTAGTTCAGGTAGTTTCCGAACCTTTTCGTTCATTAAAAAAATAAAGCTCTGAAGTTTTATGTTTTCTAATTTCACTGGAGAATTTAATGCGTCAAAAAAACACTCAGAAAGGTTTATTTCACTATCCAAAAAACTTTTGTACATTTCACACCGATCAATCCTTTTCACAGATCTCCTCGAGTACCTGAAAATCAAGAAAAATGGTTTTTCTGAAGAAATCATTTTTTATTCACGTATGCAAGCTTCTTTAGTGCCGCTCCACGTTCCATTGCTTCGGCATTCGAAAATTTTCAATGGGACATATGTCGAGGCAAAAAGGAAGCTGAAAATTCGGACTTTTGTATGAAATCCTTGAAGGAAAGTTTTTAAAACGGTTAGGAGTAGAAAATTTTTCGAGAAAGTGTCTTCGAAAAATTTCTTTTAAAAGTTTAATAATATAAAGTAAATCGCTGTTTCAGTTAATGAATAAATTCAGAAGATCGGTTTTCTTATCATTAAGCAGTCTGCTTTAGAGAACTTCCTAGGAGAATTTTTCAAGGAGAAAGTTTAATTTTGTGAAATCTTCATCAGTTTTTCTTGGTCCAATACGTTATGTTTCGAGAAAGTTCAAGAATTTGACTTTACAGTTTTTTCCTAGACTCCAAAAGAAAAAAAACTTCGTTCCCGCGTTAAAAGGTTTTAATAAAAGTTGAAAGTACATTAATTTGAATCTCATTTCTCCAAGTTCTTAGTTAACGCTAGTCGGGTCATTTTTACTTAAGTGGCCACTGAATTGACCATGATGCCGCTTAAGGGATCACTTAAGGACTCAGAATCCCTTCACTAGCGTCCGGTGCTCCCGCATTAGGTATTTATTTTTAATGATTTTTGATTATTCCAAGGCTTTTTCTTAACTGCGGGAATTTATAGAATTTTGAAAAAAGGAAAATGTTAGTATTCTTTTAGTTAATGCTAGTTTCATCGAGTTTTCCGAGAGATCCTTGGAAAAATTAGGAAAAGACAAACTTTGGCTGACAAGTCTGAACAATTCTAGTGCCAGCTGGCTGATCTCCTTTAAGTTTTTCATCAGAGGCGTCAGGAAGCAAGGTATTGGTCATGTCAAGCTCGAGTTGGGCGCAAGTTTTTTCTGGAAATTGATTTTTCATCAGGAATCGACCGTGGTCGCATGGCTCAGGACGCTTCTCCGATGCACTTCCGCGAAAACCGTTTTAGGTCGGCCGCTTGAGCCATTCCAAATGCGACCATGAACATCTAACCTCCGCAAACGTAGCCATGATAACCGATCCATTGTGAATCCACACACTGGTAGATTTTCATCGGGGTTCCGTCGTCGAAAACGTAGCCCGACTTGCAGTTTTGCCGGATAGTGGTCCCTTAAGGGATTTCTTCTTATTTTTAAAAAGCGAAATACCGTTTTGATAAGCTTCTGATGAGACATTCGACGTGTCGGCGTTGCTCCAGTCGATTGATTTTGGATCACAAGTGTTGTCTGTAATTTTCGGGGTTTTTTTGGTACTGTACGAGACAGGGGTTACTGTAGGTTTATCCTTTTTTCGGTTATAGATCCTCAGTAGTGTGTAGCCAGTACTCCAAGCTACCGTAACACTACAGTACTTCAAGCTACCGTAATACTACAGTGATAACGGCATTACTGTAGTACTAGTACTACAGTGCTACAAGCTAGAATAATACTGCAGTACTACCCGTATTACTGTAGTTACGGTAGCTCGGAGTACTTTAGTATTACGGTAGCATGGAGTACAGTTCTACTAGCTACAGTAATACCGCAGTACTACCCGTTTTACTGTAGTATCACGCTTGCATGGAGTACTGTAGTATTACAGTAGCATGAAGTACTGTTCTACTAGCTACAGTAATACTGCAGTACTACCCGTTTTACTGTAGTTACGGTAGCTTGGAGTACTTTAGTATTACGGTAGCTTGGAGAACTGTATCTAAAACTACCTTGATTCGTTGTCATTGGCGATGTGTAGACTTCTGTTGAAGATAGCTTATTCTGAAAAAAAAAATCGTATTGCCTAACTTGGAAGCAAGTAGAATGGCTAGACGCGTCCGACCCGAAATGACTTGCGCTTGGATAGTGAAAAAGCGAAATGCGACGCTTTGAGCCATTCCAAGTGCGACCAAGTCCAACTCACACAGCCTTCTGGATCGCTTGTCATTCTAACGAACTCGGTTCCGTTCCCGGCAAACTGTAGTAATTGGTAGAGGGTCGTCGTGCAATCGTCCCCTCTAACCAATCTTTCGCTGATGAGCTGTAATTGGAAGTGAGGCTTTGAAAAGGTTCAAAAATGGTCTATTTTGATGATAATACTCACATACAAGCCGTTACCCAAGTCTTTGGGCTTCTGGGACCGGTCCCAAGTGAACGGCAAGCCTGCAGAGGTCGTTGTGTTGTTCTTGACTGGAAAATTCATCTTTTTCCGCTATGTTTTATTTTGAGATGATTACTTGTGCTGGTTGTAGTGCTTGGTGTCGTGGCTGTAGTTGTGCCGTTCATCTTCTTAGTTATCGTTGAGTTTTTGCCTGCAATTCAGAAAGATTTTTTGAGAAGTGTTAAAAGTCAGGATATTTTGAAAATATTTGAATCGGCCATATAGTTTGTCTGTGACCAATGAAAAGCTCCTTGGTCGCATTTGGATTGGCTCAAAGCATCGCGGTCGTGTTGCGTTCTGCTTGAGATAAAATGCTTGTGGTTAGAAGGAAATTTGCTTCGTTACGCGTCAAGCCATTCCAAATGCGACCATGTACTTCCAACTTTGAGCTCATAATTTGGTTCCACCTTGAGTGGTAGTTGATGTACTGCTTGCTGTCTTCGTTGTTACTGAGCTTTTCGTCGTCAAAACTGTCGTCAAGTTTGTATCTGCAGATTCAGTCCATCTATTTAGAAGTACTCTATTTCAAAATTGACTCGATACTGGAGTTTTTGTACTGGGTGTAGGAGGAACTGTGCCATTTTTCGGGATTGTGGTCGTCGTTGAAGTTGGAGTTGACGTTGTTGTTGAATTTATCTTCTCCTGAAACCGTGACGAATGAAGCCGGGGATCGCTTTTCCTGAGTTTCACTGTCTCTGGTTCGGTTCCCGGTCACGTTTTTGCAAAAAGTAACACGGTATGAAAATTACCTATAGTCTGTTCAGATTTTTAATTTCAAGTGCTGAAGTCATTCAAAAACACTCTGTGGGTGGCTCGCTCTCTGATTGGTTTATCGCGCAATTAGGGGCGGAGCTTGAGCGACGACTTGACATTCAAAATCTGAACAGACTATAGCGGCTGAGATTTTCAAGTTTTTCCCAGATCAGAACTCAAAAAACTCACACAACCATGAGGATCGTCTGTTTGTTTGTAGAATCGGGTCCCGTTTCGAAATTCATACAGTTGGTAGAGAATCGTCGTGCAATTCTCTGTGGTGTTCAAGCTCTCGGCGATGAGCTGCAATTGAGTTTTGTAATGATTATCTCTCATTTTTTCGGAAAATTCTATGGATTTTTGATGAAAAGTCACTCACATACAAGCCATTGCCCATGTCCCTCGTTGTTCCTGTCAGGTCGAATTTGACTGGCCAACCCGTGGTTCCTGTCGAGCCTGTTAATTCAGAATTTTTCGAGTATTTTTTCTTGAAATGACTAGGTTTTGGAGTGGTTGGGGTCGTTGCTGTAGAAGTTGAGTTATTCTTCACCGTCGTGGGGGTACTTGGAGTCGAGGTGGAAGTTGTCGTCGAGTTGAACTTCTCCTGGAAACATTTACTCGGTTTTACTTGACTTTCAGGCTGGCCAGGTGTCTCAACGGATGTACTCGTTTTTGGAGGCTGTATTTGTCTCAGTTTGGTAAAAAAGGGAAACAACGCGTGCAAGAAAAATAGGTGAACCAGTTGTGCCTATTTTGAAAGCCTGAGCCCCTAGCTGGGCTTAAATGGTGTCTCAGCTTTGGTAAAATACCAAAGGTCTACTAGTACTGCTCGTATGGGTTCACTACAAGGACACCCGCCGAGATCCCGAGTTAGCAAGGCTGATCACCCCTCACCAGAAAAAGTTGACTTTTTAAAGTTTGCAAGTAAAGCTTCAAACTCACACAGCCATGAGGATCGGCTGTTTGTTTGTAGAATCGGGTCCCGTTTCGGAATTCATACAGTTGATAGAGAATCGTCGTGCAATTCTCCGTGGTGTTCAAGCTTTCGGAGATGAGCTGTAATTGGAATAATCAGTCCTAATGTGAGGTCACTCTTATTATAACAACTTAAAGTCGTTTTAAGGTCTGTAAAATAATGTGCAGACAAAGCCATTTCTCGGGTTGCTTTACCACCATCTAAGGATTTTGCTAAGATGGTTTCAGGAGAGAAGGTTAAAGTTAACGCAAGTTAGGCTTGGCTGAGGGAGAATTTGGTCACTTGACACAATTTATTGAGCTTTAGAATAAAGTTAGGGAACTTTTACGTCTTTCAAAAAAAAAAATCAATAACTTACATATAAGCCGTTCCCCATGTCCCTCGTCGTTCCTGTCAGATCAAACTTGACTGGCCAACTTGTGGTTCCTGTCGAGTCTGAGGATTTTTTCATAATTTTTTTCAAAGGAAGGTACCAGAGTCTGTCGTGGCTGTAGTTGGCGTCGTTGGGGTAGCAGAATCACCTGGAGTTGATCCATTTGCGTGGTTTTGAGTTGTGGTGGTGGCTGTATATTTATTATATTCTTTAACTTAGAAAAACCAACTTGTCGTGTTTTCACTCTGAAGAGTAGTCACTGGAGCATTCGTGGTCTGAAAATCACGAAGCTTGAAAAAGAAGAGAAAAAGGAACCTCTGGATTTCCTGAAGCGCCTCCAGCTTCTGGCGTTGGAATGGTAGTTGCTGGTTCGGTTGTAGCTCCCTGAAAGTTTTTGTACGTTAGAAGAAAGATTTTCAGATGGTTTGTAGTCAGTTCATGAGACCTTAGTAACATGTAGCAAAAGTGAAAAAAAATTTGGCGGGAAAATGATGTTTCAAAAAAGAAAAAAGCTTACATTTCCTGCGGTCGATTCTGGTGTATTTTTCTGAGGTTCGGAGGTTTCTTCGCTCTTTTTTGTAGTGGTGGTAGGTTCTGATGAGGTTCCCTGGCTGGTTGGAATCGTGGTAGCTGGAGGATTTATCGTTGTGTTGGAAGAAGGAGTCGGTCCAGTAGTTACATCGTTGGCGGGAGTATTGTCAGAGTCTTTTGGAGCTGTCGTAGATGGAGGGTTCGAAGTCGCGTCAAAAGATGGAGTAGATCCAGAATTGGTAACGTTTTCCGGAGGATTCGGAGTTGGTACAGTTGGGCTGCTTGAAGTCGTGTTGGTAGATGAAGTGGGTCCGGAATCATTTGTAGGAGTGCTGTCGGGATTTCCTTGTGGTCCTTTTGGAGCTGTCGTGATTGTCATGGGTGTCGTGGAGGGACTGTTTGAAGTCGTGTTGGTAGATGATGTCGATCCGGAATCGGCGTCTTTTTCTCCAGGAGTGCTACCAGGATTTTCCGGTGGATTTGGAGCTGTCGAAATCGGACTGATTGAAGTCGTGTTTGGAGAGGAAGTCAATCCGAAGTTGGCATCTTTGTCATCGGCAAGAGTGCTGCCTGGATTTTCCGGCGGATTTGGAGCTGTCGAGATTGGACTGATCGAAGTCGTGTTTGGAGAGGAATTCGATCCAGAATCGACGTCTTTATCATTGCCAGGAGTGCTGCCTGGATTTTGCGGTGGATTTGGAGCTGTTGGGATTGGACTGATCGAAGTCGTGTTTGGAGAGGAAGTCGATCCAGAATTGCCGTCTTTCTCATCGGCAGGAGTGCTGCCAGGATTTTCCGCTGGATTTGCAGCCGTCGGGAGTGGACTGATTAAAGTCGTGTTGGGAGAAAAAGGATCGTCGTTTTTCACATCGCCAGGAATTCCTGGTAAACTTTTTGGAGTTGTTGGGTTTGGACTGTTTGAAGTCGTGTTTGGAGATGGTGTCGATCCAGAATCGACGTTTCCAACATTGGCAGGCGTGCTTTCAGGATTCTTTTGTGGCTCTTCCGGAATGGTTGTGTTGGTGGGGAGGATTGATCCAGGAATATCCACACCAGGAGTGCCGTCAGTTTTTCTCGTGCGTGGACCATCTGAATTCTTTTTCGGTTCTCATGATTTTGATGAATTATGTTTTACTTGTGTTTCTTGGGAAGGTTTCAGGAGTTGTCAAGTTCAGCGGTGGAGTGATCTTAATTCAAAGTTTTCATTCCTATCTAAAATATTCATCTCACCGTGAAAGTGGTTAGAGACGGTGTAGTAATGGTTGGTATCGTTAGACCTTCAAATTTATTTTTTAGTTGGGTTTTTCTCGAAGGGTATGGTTTCGGTTAACCAGATACGTATTGATACTCTAAAAAAGTCAATTTAGTGTAGAAAGTGTTTTACAAGAAGACTTTCAATAAACTTATATTGTCAGCTTAGGATGTCAGCTCCAACCTGTTTCATTCCCTTTTATTGGGTCAGCAGGGGTTGTTAAACTCGTTCGGTTGTCATCTTTCTTTGGACCGCCGAAAGGACTACCATCTCCAGGGGAGCCAATCTTAATTTCAAAATCGAGAAACAAAACGAAAATTCATTTTACCGGAAGCCCCCCGTCGTCTTTGTCAGGACGTTTTGAAAAACGCCTTGGTCCTTCTGTTGTGATGTCTGGAAAAAAGATTGATAAGGCTGGTAGTGGTTTTTTTTTTTCACTCATAGTTTTTCTTTGGGGTTAAAAAACGTGTTCAATTGAAATCAGTGGAAGGGGGCGGGAGGGTATTTTGAAGGAAAAAATATCACTTTCAGTTTGCTAGGCTTGAATAAGTTGCACTCCTGAGAATCAGAAGCACACGCTGATAGTTTAAGATAGTTACGAGCAGAAGTCGTTTTGAGTCGGTGTATAGATTCCCCTCGAGCAAACGTGGATTTCCTGCTCACCATTCGGAACACCATTGAGGAGAGTCTCAAGAATGCCGGTGAGAGCCGAAGTATTGATTTTATCGCTTGGTAGAAGGCTCAGAATTTCGCTGATATTTGGCGAAGGCTCAGTCAATATTTTCAATATATCTGCTCCGGAAGAATTGAGTCCTTCAGAAATTTCCTTCCAGTCGGGGTAGTTCTGGTCTAATACTGCCATCAACTCTGGTTTACAGAGATTTCTGAGTAAGAATGGGCACGAATCGTCGCTTGAACTCGTTGGAAGAAATTGGAGAAGAAGTAGGAGTTGGAAGAGCATTCGGAAGTTTGAATGTAAGAGAAGATTTGAAGGAATCTAGGAAACTGCAGCCCCTGGTAACGCTTTGATGGCGGTTTTTCTTGGAAACGGCGGCTTCGAGAAAAGTAATTTATGTAAAGGTTTGAGTGCACCCGACTGTGAGACGACTTGCGCTAAGGAGAGCAAAAAATTGGGTGTTTTCATGTTTTTCAAAAATATTTTTGTTTAGAAATATTGAACAAAAAAAAGTTGATTTAACAATTATTTTTTAAAAGTGCTATAGCTGTTATAGTTAAGTTTTAAATCACAATATAGTTGGCCTAAAAAAATATTTAGGGGGTCAGGGAGCTTTTAAGATAATTTTAATAGGGATACGGAAAGAATGTGATTGATAGAGATTTAGACGTTGATGGGGTTTTTTAATGAGCAAATAAATTCCAGAACAATGGTCCCATGATGAATGGTTTTAGTTGCGTTTTTTTGGGATTGACAACGTGCCAAAAAAAAAATGAGACTAGTATTAAATTCAAAATGCGAATTCGGAAGCTGCGGCTAAACTGCTACGGGCTTGTCGACAATTTCTGGCGTAATACCTGTAGTTTCTGATTGCGAAACTGTAGTTGAACTCGTGATCGTCTCATCGAAATCCCGAATGAAGTTGATGATATCAGTGATGACGTTCTTTTTTTTCGATTCAGAAAAAAAAGAGTTCACTATAGCGTCAGCTGGCTCATTCGAATCAATCTCCTCTTTCAAGTCGTTTATAAAACGAGGAGATATGTAGGTATCAAAACGCCAATCACGGAATTTCTCAGTCAAATGGTTAATCAACGACTGAGTACAGTAATCATCCGGAATGATATGACAATCCAGGGAATTCACAGCGTGGAGAAGCTTGAGAAACAACAAAAAGATGTTCAGAATCATCGACGGAACGTCGAGAAGGGAAAAATGAATTGGAATGGTGGATAGATCTCTATTGGAGACCCATTGAAATCCTTTTCTCCATGGATATGACAAATCTCATGAGGTACTCTCATGAGGTACATGAGGAAAAAGGTTTTTTTGCTTTGCGGTTGTGAGTTTTCTGGGGCGCGCCGTAGCGCAACAGGTTGTGTGCCTGTCTACGGTCCTGGTTCGATCCTCGACCCAATCAAGAGGTTTAAGAAATTTTGGTAGTGGGAAACCACGTCTTCGAAATTCCCAGCCGTTACACACAAGGGCGGATATGTCACTCGAGTCAGTCCACTCATAATCATATATCAGGATAGGACCTCGGCTAATCGACTTGGGCCGCCGACGCCGCTCAAGCGGTACAAAGGCGTAGAAAGAAGAAGAAGAAGTGGTTGTGAATTTTCTGAAAAATGGTCAGAACATGATGTACTAGACGAATATCCTTGATGTTGACACTGGTGAATCGAAAGGTAGATACGAGTATGTACCGGGTAGCAACTCAAGTCTATCGGCGAATGGTAATCGGTGGTCATTTTTACTATCTCTATGGTACCTGGATAGTACCTGATCGGTATCTGGATGCTACCGGGTATGTACCTGAAATTCGCGATTGCCACTGGCTGGCACATCGGTCGTTTTTATACCATCAGTGTTTTTTTACACCTTCCCAAGTCTTCCAGGGTCTTATTGGATAAAGCTGAAACAAAAAATAACGGCCCGGAAAGCAATTCCAGACTTACCGAAAGAAATCGCGAATGTCAGGTAGCTACCCGGTAGCTACTTGCATCGACCTCCGACTCAGGTACCATAGAGATGGTACCCGGTCGCATACAAACGACCACCGATTACCATACGCCGATCGACTTTTTCAAAAGCTGCTACTCGGTAGCTATTTGTATCGACTTCCCGATTCACCTTTGGAGATTTTCAGGGTCACCTTCTGGCACATCAAGAAGTATTCTGGCCGAATTTCAGATTCCCAAAATCACCTACCTTCCTTGTGAGTATCTTTGTCTACTTCAACTTAAAAACCATTCTTCTTACCGTCCAGTTTTGAATAATTGAGCCTGAGAAAAATAATATACCTGTAGTCGTCGGATCAGAATCAATAGCTGAACTTGGAAATGTTGAATTTTCTCCACGGATAATGTTGATGATGTCAGTGAGACGATTTGCAAAAAAAGTTTGGGGGTTTGCATAAACAGAAACAGAGATGTTTTCAGCAGGTTCATCCGAATCTATTCGCTTTTTCACATCATCTACTTGCAATATCGGAGGAGCTCGCCAAGAAAATATTTCTCTGTCAAGTTGATCTATTAGTGTTTGAGTACACAAATCATCTGGAATAATGTAGCAATTCAGTGAATCCACAATAGGAAGAAGCTTGAGAGACAATAGCAAGATGGTGAGGAACATGGTTCTGTGGAAAATGGAGAAATGAAGATGGTCACCAGTGGAGACGATTTTTTGTTCCTCATAAAGCTTGCCATGGAAATGATGGAAGGATTCATGAAGCATCCTAGTGTCTTGATTCAAGTCAAAGCTTATGCTCCGGCGGACCCTGGGAAGGTGTTGCGAAGGTAACCAGCAGGAGGTTGGAAGGTGTATGGAAGCTAGAAGGTCTTGAGAAAGCCTTTGGAAGGTGTTCGGAAGGTCAAAATGGAAAATGCCTGCTGAAAAGCTTCTGGAAGACAGGCTTTTTTTCTGAGTAGAAGGTGTCAGGAAGCTATGTGGGAGGCGTTCGACCACTTGCTGGAAAGCTTCCAAACGCCTCACGAGCCACCCAAAGCAGATCTTCCCAACTTTTACCTGAGTGGGAGATCAGTATTCGTTCTCAGTTCAGTTTTCAAGAGAGGAGATGTGAGCTCTACGGAACTTGGAAGCATTGAGAACAACTTTATTGAATCGGAGTTCGATATGGAGTAGGCTGGTAAGATTTTGGATGTCGATGACATGGATCGAAAGTACTCTGTGGATGGTTCACGCTCCGATTGGTTTATCGCGTCATTAGGGGCGGAGCTTGAGCGGCGACTGGTCATTCAAAATTTTGAACAGACTCTGGCGCTACCGCTGCGTTAATTCATTATAATCACCATGACTAATTGAATTTTAATCAAGGAGCTATACCTGCTGTCGTCGATCCGAAATCAGTTGTTGAACTTTCGATAGTACCATTAGATCCGCGAATAGTGTTGATGATCTCGGTAAGAGTATTTCTTGAAATACCGATAAAGTCAAAGGGAAGAGTAGATGATGCGATTTTCTCGGCAGGTTCATCAGAATCTATTTGTCTTTTGAGTTCGTCGTATGAAGAAGAAGATACTATCGTCCGCCACCTCGAGAAAGGAAAGTCTCTGTTGAGTTGATCAATCAGCGATTGAGTACAGTAGTCATCCGGAATATATTCACAATCCAGGGGTTTATCAGCATAAAGAGTCTTGAAGAGCAACAGCAAGATGTTCAGAAGCATCGGAATGTGGAGAAAGGAAAAAGGATGAATATTGAGGCTATATCGCCCTAGGAGACCATAAATTTCGCTTTGCCATGGAAATAATGGAGAAAAATGGTTTATGAGCCAGGGGGATGTCTGGATCTTTGTCTAGGATTGTTTGTAGACCATTTCAAAATTTGACCTCCTTGGAGATTTTCTAGGATTCCGGATCTTGGATGATTTCATCATTGGTGGCGTTTTTGTAGTTCAGATTGGAATAGAGTCCGTCATTTTTCTCGAATAATTTCTGGGTTTCAGTTTTTTGAATTAGAAGGAAAAGGAAAATTAACATTTTCATCTGGGATGAAGGGAAGGAATTCGGTTCTGGCATTGTTAGGAACACTTCAAAGTATATTATAGTCAATTTTTCCCGGCTTGAAAGGCGAGGGAGGCGGGGCAAGGGGCGGGACGCGTAGCGTGTGCGTACGCGGTTCTTGGCACGTGTTCAATTCAACCGCTAGCGAGCATTCAGAGAGCTTATTTATTGCTCTTTTCACTTGTTTTTTAATTATTTATTGATTATGTTCATGTGTGCATCAAAAAATAGAAGAAAATACAGAAAAAGAGCGGTGGCCGAGCTTTTTAAATAGTCGGCGGCGATTGAATTGAACTGGCGCCAAGAACCGCGTACGCACACGCTGCGCGTCCCGCCCCTTGCCCCGCCTCCCTCGCCTTTCAAGTCGGGAAACATTGACTATAGCAACTAACGGAAACTGGAATTTCGACAAATTTTTGGTGTGCAACTCTCTGAGAGCTTCATTTTTGGCACTAAAGTGGTCACTTGAAAATTTGACTCAGAAAATGACTTCTTGAGAGGTTTGCCTTTGTGAGTGGTCACTCAAGAGGTTGAATAAGTTTTCATTTTGGAGGTGAGCATTAAGAGGAAAATTTGAAAGAAGCTCTAGAAGTGACCACTTGAGAAATTTTATCTTGAAGGTGTCACTTTAGAGTACCCAAGTTTCAATTGAACAAAACCAGATTTCATTGGACAATATTAAAGATAAATTTGAAAAAATCCTTGAGTGGCCACTTGAGAAACTTAGAATAATTTCCCATGACGGAATGGCGCTCAAGGTATCACTTAAGCAGCAATAAATTCAAATTGCCACCTTGGAAGTGAGCATCAAGAAGACAATTTGGAAGAACTCTTAAAGTGGTCCCTTGAGGTATTTTATCTTCAAGGAGTCACTTTAGAGTACCGACTTATTAAATTGGATAAAAAACATAATCCATTGGACGATTTCGGAGATAATTTTGAAAAAGTCCTTAAGTGACCACTTGAGAAACTTCGAATGATCTCTCTGGACGGATTGACGTTCAAGTTATCACTTAAGCAACATCAAATTCATCTCAGAACTTGGTTGGAATTGATGGACTTTAGATTTTTTTTTTTCTGGGAAAGGTTGGAAAATTTGGTCTATGAATACGATGAGCTGCTGGGAAAAGGTTTAGTGGGCCCTTAGGGGGCTCCTTAAGGGCTATTTATAGAGGGAACTCAAGTGGAGACTCTCTCCCTAGAAATTTTTGGAACGAAAATTCTCAAACCGCAACGCTGTTAGCCATTCCAAATGCGACCAGGAATGGACACGTTTAATCGTAGTACTTTTTTTTTTCGTTAAAGAACCTATTCATTCAATACCGACCTCAATCGGATAGATGAGTAACCTTTTTCTATTTGTTGAGTAATTCGCACGTGCGGTAGGGCAGGTGCGCCGCCAACTCATCCATCACCTTTTTGGGCCCCCCTGGGTGGCTTGATTCGACCATCTGATAACATTGCGAATGTTGTCATTAACCTGGAGGTATTGACACCTTTTGATAGTTTGAATGGTTGGAAGGGAATGGGTTTTGGAGTTTTTATCTGGGGTGATATGGTTTATGAAGGCAATGAGCTGCTTCAGTGGCCACTAAGGGGGCTCCTCCAGAGTTACTTGTAGAGGAAGCTCAAGTGGCCACTAATTTGACTACTATAATGGCCACTAAGACGTCAAAACTCTTAAGAGGCCACTGAAAATTTTCCTAGTTCGTCTGAGGAGCATTTTGTGACACTCTGGTTTCACGAAACTGAAAAAAGCCGTGTTTCTTGACTTTCAGTAGAGTTATGACGCCTTGAAATATGAAATATATTTTTAAAAAAATGAGCTTTTAGGGCTTTTTTGGATGTCATAACTCTACTAGACTGCAAGAAACTCAGTTTTTTTTTTGATTTTTTGAAATTCGATGTTTTCAAGTACCTCTCCTTTATAGAAAAACCGAGCCGGACAACTTATTTGTTTTGTTAAAAAAATAAAAAAAGACAGTGTTGAACTTTTTCAGACCGGACACAAAAATGGCCGTAATTTTAATCGAATCGACAGGGAAAGTGCGCTCCATGGACAGTCTATTTCCACTGGGAGCTCTTTTTGAAGGTAAAACTCATTTTTAGCATCTGGAAAAGTTCAAACTATATATTATATTCGCTGTTGGAGGTCTTTCGGATTTTTAAAAAGTAAAATAGAAATTTCACAACCGTTTATTTGAATATTGAGCATTATCAAGACCTAGTCAGCTCTATAATTTTTGGGTTTTGACCAATTGGTTTCCTTTCAGTTTCAAGATTTTTCAGGAATTTCTCGTTTTTCTATAAAATCAAGATATTCTATAGTTTTTGCACCTTTCCCTTCATTAATTAGCGTCACTAAGATCTCGTCTACCCACAAATGAACGCCCATAAATTCGACACCTTAACCAATCCTCTTTCAAAGTGACTAATGTGTCAAATGTCCTTGGCGACACCTTTTCCGCCCCCTTCCACTAAAAAAAAAGAACTATACCTTACACACATCCATTCCCCATACCTCACTTGTCTTCTAAAAACGGCCGGTTTTACCGCAATTTCCACTTTCGCCTCAATTTTCAATCATTTTTCACTTTGACGCCCTTTTTTGAGATGTTTTGAGTGTTTTGCTCAGTCTTAGAAGGGGGGCGGAAGTTGAAAAAAAGGAATTTTTGAGTCTTTGTATTTTTTTAAGAAGAGTATGAAGGAAGTCAATAGGCAATCAGGAAAAAAATGGGATTTTTTTCTTTTACTCTGTTTTGGGGGCCGGAGGGGAAGGGAGTGAAAAAAATGTTTTTCGAGCTTTTTGTCATTTTATCACAAGAGTATAAAGAAAAATGCTTTAAAAAAATAAGATTTTTTTCTTCTTTTGAAGGCCAGAGCTTGCCCTTCTTATTTTTATGGAAAAAAAAATTTACTCGAAGTTGAGATTTTTTTTATCAAGCTTCCTGGATCCCTTATCATCAAGTTATCAGAAAACCAAGTTTCCCTCATTTAAAAAAAAATAAAGGAGCGAGTTTGCTCTATTCTTAACCTTCAGAAAATCCAAAATGGCGTGTTGCTCATGTTAGTCAAAAAAGACAGGTTTTTCCTATAACACGAGGAACACGGAAAATATTTTTCTCGCCAAGATGATAAGGCCTCCGATCAAAGACTGATAAACGGCTGTCTGAAATTCCGTAGAAAATCAAGCTTTTTCCCCGGCGGCAAACATATTTGGGTTAATTGCAACGTTTTACGACCGCTGGGAAATTTGGGGGAAAAGCTTGATTTTTGATGATAGTTTGATAATTGATAATCTTGGAAAAGGTCCAGAGAATAGCTGATGTTTTTTTCTCTTGACTTTAGGCGGCTATTTTTCACAGCTAGTTTTTGGCGAATGTCACATGTTTTCAAATTTCGATTTTATTCTTGAAAAAAGGATATGTAGAGAGTCAAGTCTATGCGATTTGTTCCTGAGTTGTACTTTTAGAGAATGTTTTTTTTTTGAAAACTCATTTCATTCCATTTTTTACAGAAAGTTTAAAAGAAAATGAGTTTGTGTGTTCTGAAAAAAAGATTGAGGCTATTTTTATTCTTTGACTTTTTTTTGGCAGATTTCTTTTTATTTCGACGCCTTTTCGTTCCAGTTGTAGATAGCTGTTTTATGAAATTTATTTGATCTTTATTTTTTTTCAATCAAAAAAATCGATGTAACGTGCGCTCTACTGCAAAAAAATGCTTTTTTTCAGCCGAAATTTGGAGATTTTTTTCCTTATGGCTCTTTAGGAGTGGATATCTTCTCATATTAACGGATAATTTTTTTCTTAAGTAACGGTTAAATTTCTTTAATTTCACTTTTTAGACACTCATTGATGAACCACGAAATAATCCTGAAAGTCTGAGCCTCCACGACTTCCTAGTTCTTGAGAAAGGTTATAGTCAATGTTTCCCGACTTGAAAGGGGCGAGAGGCGGGGCAAGGGGCGGGACGCGTAGCGTGTGCGTACGCGGTTCTTGGCGCCATTGCCGCCGACTACTTAAAAAGCTCGGAAACCGCTCTTTCTCTGTATTTTCTATTAATTTTTGATGCACAAATTAACATGATCAATGTATAATCAAAAAAGAAGTGAAAAGAGAGATATATGAGCTCTTTGAATGCTCGCTGGCGGCTGAATTGAACTCGTGCCAAGAACCGCGTACGCACACGCTACGCTTCCCGCCCCTTGCCCCGCCTCCCTCGCCTTTCAAGTCGGGAAACATATCTCAAAATCGAAGAAAGCCCTTAAAGTCCGTTAAAAAGCTATTTTTGAAGCTTTGAGCCTTTAACTAGGGAGTTTTGTAGATTGAGAACTTCAGAATCTTCTTCTGGGACCTCAAGGAGTGTTCTGGCCGAGTTTCACAGAACTCCCGGCCAGAAAGGGAAAGGACTTTCCGTCTCAGGTAAAAGTTGGGAAGACCTGCTTTCGGTTCCTCAGAAAGCTTTTTTCTAGCTTCCCAACATCTTATACTTGAAAAAAAGCCTGCCGGAAACCTTCCAGAAGCATTCCAGCAGGCCTCTGGAAGGCATTTTCCATTAGAACCTTCAATCTACCTTCCGAACACCTTTCAAAGGCTTTTCCAAGTCCTTCTAGTAGCTTCCATAGCTTCTACACTTTCCAGGATTCGCTTGAGTTCTGATAATTTTCCTTCCACTTTTTCGGGTCCATTGTAACCTTTTGTTAACCAATAGCGACTTTGAAAGAGTACCGTGGCAAGTTTTTTGTTTTTTTCCTCACCTCATCACCATAAATTCTTCCATGCCTTCTCGTCTCACTACCTTTCACTAGTCACCACAGGAAGGGAAAAAATTTTCTCTTTCGCCCGCCGTCAAATATGGAAAGTGATAATCATAATGCGACACTCGGCGCGGAAAAGGCCCGTTTTTATGTTCATTATATTATGCTAGATTCGAATTTCCCCCCTCAAGAGAAACTCGATTTTCTCGGCCAAAAGACGATATCTCCCCCCTTATCATCCGTCCCTTCCCATTTCCGTCCTTATCACACATTCTTTCGCTTCGATTTTCCATAACTGTCCTTTGAAGTCGGAAAAATAGCTGTTTTATCAGTGGAGCACACAAGGTTCAAGCCGCGGCCGTTTTTTCACACAACTTATTTTACTTTTCCTTGGTGTTTTGCGCCATTCTGATTGAAAGATAGGTAAAATGCTTCTAGTTATCAGGGGAGCACAAGAGATTTTTGAGCCGCGGCTGTTTTTTCTCTCAATTTTTTTAGACTTTGTCCTGGTAGTTTGCTCGATTTTTATTGTGAAATAGGGAAAAAGCGCCGTTTTATCAGTGAAGCACACAAGGTTCTCAAGCCGCGGCCGTTTTTTCACACAACTTATTTTACTTTTCCTTGGTGTTTTGCGCCATTCTGATTGAAAGATAGGTAAAATGCTTCTAGTTATCAGGGGAGCACAAGAGATTTTTGAGCCGCGGCTGTTTTTTCTCTCAATTTTTTTAGACTTTGTCCTGGTAGTTTGCTCGATTTTTATTGTGAAATAGGGAAAAAGCGCCGTTTTATCAGTGAAGCACACAAGGTTCTCAAGCCGCGGTTGTTTTTTCTCACAACTTGTTTGGACTTTTCTTGGCAATTTGCTCCGTTCAGATTTAAAGATAGGCAAAGAACTTGTAGTTATCAGTGGAGCCGCGGCTGTTTTTTTTAAATTTTTTTTTTGACTACTTCTTGTAAATTTGCCTGATTTAGACTCAAAAAATAGGGGAACAGCTTCCAGTTATCAGTAGAGCACAAGAGATTCTTGAGCCGCGGCTATTCTTTTAAAACTTTTTTTTAGGCGACTCCTTGTAAACTTTCCTGATTTGGACTGAAAAATAACTGAATTTCTTCTCGTTATCACTGGAGCGCACGAGATTTTCGAGCCGCGGCTGTTTTTTCTCACAACTTCTTCAGACTTTTTCTTGGCAGTTTGCTCCATTCAGATTGAAAGATAGGGAAAGAATTTGTAGTTATCAGTGGAGCACACAAGACTCTTGAGATCCAACTATTTTTATAAACTTTTTTTGTAGACGACTCTTTGAAAATTTGCCTGATTTTGAATGGGAAATAATCGAAGTGCTTCAGGTTATCAGTGGAGCATACAAGCTCCTGCAAGCGCGGCTATTTCTTCAAAGTTTTTTTTTATTTGCTTCTCCGTTGATTTGCTTGATCCTGATTTTAAAAAAATAGTGAAACAGCTTCTTGTTATCAATGGAGCACATTAGTGTTTTAAGCAGCTATTTCCCTCAGACGATTGTTTCTGACCTTCATTTATTTCTTTAGGTTCTTCCTTTTCAATTGGTTGATTCGAATAGACAAGAATGTCAATAAAATGAATTTATCAATAGAGCACAAAATCTTCATGAGCGGCGGCTATTTTTTTGTAAGATTTTGTAGACCGGAAAGAAGGCTCAATTCATTAGTAGTGTAGATAATCTGGTTAGAAACGCCTTTTCAAATCTCCTTTTACCTTTCTTTTTTGTGAAATTGTTCAGTTTGCCTTGAGGGTTTAGAAAAGCTAGTTTTCTCCGTGGAGCGCGTTCAATCTGGTCTTGAATGGCTATTTTTTCATACTTACTTTTTGTAGTTTGTATTTCGTTATCATTCTTTGAAATTGTTCAAAAACTTGTAAAACATGTCTGTTCAGTAATAAAGCGCCTTGTGATGGTTTAGCCTGTTTAAACTTCCGGAAAAGAAACCGAAAATAAAGAAAGCAAGTTCACGAGAAACTTCTCAAGACCTATCAACGCTTTTTTTAGAGCCTTCCCGAAAAAAAACCGTAACCATGGTCATAAAAGGCGGAAAACCGGCCCAGAATTGGTTGTGGAAGTGTATGACGGCAACCCGTACAATAGCGACAAATATGACACTCCTTAGAGGCGGTCGAAAAGGAAAAAAATAGCTGCGATTCGTCATCGGGTATTGAACAGTCAGGAAAGAAAGGCTTTTAGGGTTCAGTGGCTCAGTGGCTTAGGAGTTGGTTGGTTAGTTTGATGGTTGATGAATCGGTTTTTAAGGTTTTTTTGCTATTTTTTGAAGTTTTGACCGCTTTCACTTCATATTTTTGGTCGTTGGATCGGTTCCTGCTCTCGTTTTTGCCGTTTTCAAGCTTTCAAAGCCTGGAAAGCCTGAAAAAAAATTTCTTCGGGCTCAGTGGCTTAGGAGTTGGTTGGTTAGTTTGATGGTTGATGAATCGGTTTTTAAGGTTTTTTTGCTATTTTTTGAAGTTTTGACCGCTTTCACTTCATATTTTTGGTCGTTGGATCGGTTCCTGCTCTCGTTTTTGCCGTTTTCAAGCTTTCAAAGCCTGGAAAGCCTGAAAAAAAATTTCTTCGGGCTCAGTGGCTTAGGAGTTGGTTGGTTAGTTTGATGGGTGATGAATCGGTTTTGAAGGTTTTTATATTTTTTTGAAATTTTGACCGCTTTCACTTCATATTTTTTTGGTCGTTGGATCGGTTCCTGCTCTCGTTTTTTTGCCGTTTTTCAAGCTTTCAAAGCCTGGAAAGCCTGAAAAAAATTTCTTCGGGCTCAGTGGCTTAGGAGTTGGTTGGTTAGTTTGATGGGTGATGAATCGGTTTTGAAGGTTTTTTTTTTATATTTTTGAAATTTTGACCGCTTTCACTTCATATTTTTGGTCGTTGGATCGGTTCCTGCTCTCGTTTTTGCCGTTTTCAAGCTTTCAAAGCCTGGAAAGCCTGAAAAAAAATTTCTTCGGGCTCAGTGGCTTAGGAGTTGGTTGGTTAGTTTGATGGGTGATGAATCGGTTTTTGAAGGTTTTTTTATATTTTTTTGAAATTTTGACCGCTTTCACTTCATATTTTTGGTCGTTGGATCGGTTCCTGCTCTCGTTTTTGCCGTTTTCAAGCTTTCAAAGCCTGGAAAGCCTGAAAAAAAATTTCTTCGGGCTCAGTGGCTTAGGAGTTAGTAGGTTAGTTTGATGGTTGATAGATCGTTTTTTAGGTTTGTTTCTTTTTTTTAAATTTTTGAACGCTTTCACTTCATATTTTTGGTCGTTGGATCGGTTCCTGCTCTCGTTTTTGCCATTTTCAAGCTTTCAAAGCCTGGAAAGCCTGAAAAGATAAGTTCTTAGGGTTCAGTGGCTCAGTGGCTTGAAGATTAGTTGGTTAGTTTGGTGGTTGATGGATCGGGTTTTTTTTAATTTTTGAACGCTTTCACTTCATATTTTTGGTCGTTGGATCGGTTCCTGCTCTCGTTTTTGCCGTTTTCAAGCTTTCAAAGCCTTGAAAGCCTGAAAAGATAAGTTCTTAGGGTTCAGTGGCTCAGTGGCTTGAAGATTAGTCGGGTAGTTTGATGGTTGATGGATCGACCTTAAAGTTTTTTTTTTTTGCTATTTTTGAATTTCTGAACGTCAAAGGTCTTCAGTTCGGTTCCCCTTCTCGTTTTTGCCATTTTCAAGTTCCAATTTATTATTTTTTCTGTCGTTTTCAGTGTAGTTTGTTGATTGAGACCTTCAACTTCAAAGCATTAGTTTTACAGTTTTCAATTTTTGTTAGGGCTAAAACTCTTTCAAAAAAAATTCAACGTGCATTGAAAAGTCTGGAAAGTAATGCTTCTTGGGATCAGTGGCTCAGTGGCTAAAGGGTTAGTCTGGTAGTTTTGAGGTTGATGGATCAGTCTTCAAAAGGTTTTTAGCTTCAATTTTTTTGAAAGCGTTTTCTACTTTTTGCCCTCCCCAGCTGTTAGAGCTTTTGAAAATGTAGATAGGGTTTTTTTTCTGAAAAGAGGTCGCTATATTTCTTTTCCAGTTTTTCTGAATTTTCACTTTGAAACTTGAACGATTAAGTTGTGTGAAGCTTTTCCTTCACACCAGAGGTAGCTGATTCCATTAGAAGGTCAATGGATCAGTTCCTCAACACGTTTTTGCCGATTTCGAGCTTTTTCGACTCGTTTCTTAGTTGTTTGAGGGAATTAG
This sequence comes from Caenorhabditis auriculariae, assembly GCA_904845305.1. Lineage (NCBI taxonomy): Eukaryota > Metazoa > Nematoda > Chromadorea > Rhabditida > Rhabditidae > Caenorhabditis > Caenorhabditis auriculariae. The sequence goes on along the minus strand of CAJGYM010000014.1, from coordinate 456,497 downwards.
TTGCCCTCTGCAGATTTCTTTGGTTCTCATATTTTAAAAATCTCTCATTTAAAAAGTTGTCCAAAACCTTTCAAGCTAATTCAGAGGTCGTTGGTTGATTTTACAGATCCGGTTTTTTTTTCGAAATGTCGCCACATTTTCCTTTTTCTTATTTTTTAATAAAAAGTTAAGAATATGTGATTTGGAATTCAAGATAACACAACGAAATCCTGAAAACTTGCACGAATCTTTCAGCGACTTTCTAATCGTTTTATAGGGATTTTTCATGAGTGATGTTCTTAGCAAAATCGGGATTTACTCCTATTGTTTCCCCAAAAGAAGGGACGGAAGCTTCAAAGAGCGTTCTTGACCGATTTTCCCCGTTCTTCCACAAAGGTCAAGTCATTTTTTCCACTCAACATTATCAGTGAATCGATAAGAAAACCGATAAATCAACAAATGTTGACACGAAAAGGCTGTGGGGGATTCGGCGTCAGAAAAAGATTGCGATCAGTGATTGCCGTGTTGGCCTCGATTGATAGGACAAAAGAAAAGAAGGGGGCCTCCAACTTTTGTGTGTATGTGTCCGCCTTTGATTCTACATCTTTTATCTTGTTTTTCTACAGCAGCTGTCTTTTTTAAGTAATTTTGAAGGTTTTTCTACAATTTTTTTGATCTCAGCAGGGTTTTCTAATTCAAGTTTTGTATGGTTATAACTTGACTCTTGTAATTTTTTTCTCTCTTTTGAATGCTCGAAAACGTGGAAATTTCTTGATTCATGATAATATCGAACCCTTTATGAAGCCTCTATAACGTCACAGGTTCGATTCCCCACTAGAGCGAACTCATTTTTGCTATTTTTCTTTATAGTTTTTCTGGTATACAACTACTTTTCCCTCCTTCTTATAGCTTTAATATATTGGTTTTTGGGAGCTCGGACTTTTTTATGAGGTATTGGAAGTGATCCCGAGATCGCAGGTTTGATCCCTCACCAGAGCGAACTCTTTTTTGCCATTTTTCTTTATAGTTTTTCTGGTATACAACTCCTTTTCCCTTCTTCTTATAGCTCGAATATATTGGTTTTCGGCAGCTCGGACTTTTTTTATGAGGTATTGGAGATGGTTCTGAGATCGCAGGTTCGATCCCCCACTAGGACGAACTCATTTTTGCCATTTTTATGAATAGTATTTCTGGTATAAAACTACTTTTTCCTTCTTATTATTGCTCGGCCCTATTAAATTCCGGGAACTCGGACTTTTTTTTATGAGGTATTGGGGATAATTCTGAGTCGCAGGTTCGAGTCCGCCCTAGAGCAAAACGATTTTTGTCATTTTTCTTTATAGTTTTTCTGGTATACAACTACTTTTCCCTTCTTCTTATAGCTCGAATATATTGGTTTTTGGCAGCTCGGACTTTTTTTTTATGAGGTATTGGAGATGATTCTGAGATCGCAGGTTCGATCCCCCACCAGAGCGAACTGATTTTTGCCATTTTTCTTTATATTTTTGCCATTATTTTGACTTTTCAAATAATAAATTTCTTTTTTTTACGTTCTTTTGTTCTATTTGAATCGAGCTTTGAACACGTTTTATTATATTTTTTTTTGATTCTATAGGTCTCAGGATCGATACCTCATCAGAGCGGAGGGATTTTTGCCATTTTTCAAAAACCGTTTTTTTTATTTTTTAAGAATTTCTACTGAAATTTGAACCTCTTCGAATTCCGTTGTTAATTTTTTTCAAGCATATTCTTTTTTTTCTCTGAAGCGAACTGAAAAAACACGTTCTGGTCTTTTTCTGATCCTACAGGTCGCGGGATCGATTCCTGACCAGAGCGGAGTATTTTTTTGCCATTTTTCAAAGACTTTTTTTTTATTTCGAAGCACGAAACCATAGGAAATCACCAATGAATCTGTTCTGAAATTCGAACCCCTTTAAATTGCGTCGTTTTTTGGCGTCCGAAAAATGAGGGACATTCGAGAATGTTTGCCAAGATGTAATGTATTGGAAACATGTGTAAATGTTGCTCTTTTTTGGCCGTTTTTTTGTTGTTTTTGATTTTTTACGATTTCCTTGATTATATGAGAGAGAAGACCTCGGAAAACCTTTATTTTCGTCCGTGAACCCAAAAAAAAGACTCATAAATTTGTTAGAGTGGAGTCATTCCGCATTGTCAGCTTGGACAACTGTTTAGGCCATTTAGTGGTTTTTAGAGTCCTTTTAGGCTCGTTTTACAACGAAACTCAGCCGTTTTTCAGCTCTAAGAGGTTTTTTTGATGTTTGATGGATTGGAAAAAAAAAGCGGTATCCGGAAAAAAGGTGAAATTTTTTTCTTTTCTCAAGCTATTTTTAAACTTTCAACGCCCACAACCTCTAAATTTCTCGAGAAATTTCAAGCTTTATTTTTCATTTTTTTGTTTTTTTATACATTCTAGTTTTTTTCAGAAATTTCGAGATACTTCTAATTTTCCAGCTTTTGCTTGATGAAAAATTTTGAAAAATTATGTTACAAAATGGCAAAAACTATTCCGCTCTGGAGCGGGTTCGAACTCTTGACCCTTAGAGCAACGCGAAAAGACTTCAATACAAGTTAGAATCAGAACTTTGACATTCCCAAAAAAATTTTTTTATGCAAATTTTAAGTTTTTTTCAACACGTTATGATATCAGGTTGAACTTTAAAATGGCAAAAATATCCCATTTTTCAGTAGTGATTCAGCAAAATTTATATTTTCAGATCTATGAAAAATGATCTAGAGAAAAATTGAGAATGTAAATGATGACTTGAGAAACTTGTAATCATTTTCAGATTACTCATAGAAGTATAGGTTGAAGAGGAGAGAAAATTCAAAAAATTGTAAAACCATTTACTACCGTAAATAAGCCCAACTCTCATCGAAGAGAAAGTTCTATCGAAATTTAAAAGTCACTGGTTTGATGCCGCTCCAGAACGGGATAATTCTTCGATGAGAGTTGGACTTATTTACGGTGGTAAACGGTTTTACAATTTTTTGGATTTTCTCTCCTCTTCAACCTATACTTCTATGAGTAATCTGAAAATGATTACAAGTTTCTCTATTCATCATTTACATTCTCAATTTTTCTCTAGAACATTTTTTCATAGATCTGAAAATATAAATTTTGCTGAATCACTACGGAAAAATGTTCTCAGTTTCAACCAGAACAGATTTTTTTTTTAAGAAATTAGGCGTCAAACTCAAAGAAAACATCGAAATCAGTGACCATAGGTGTTTCGTAGAACCTGACCCCCTAAAAACTAGAAAGTTGTGCAGGTTCGAACTGAAAATGTTGAGCCCATCGCCATTTCTCAAGAAAAAATCTCTTTGCGGTCATTTTGAACCAAGGAAACACATCTCTTTCTCTCTCGAGAAATCCCAATGTAATCTAGCAACAAAACGCCTCGAGGCGCCGAATCCATTCGTTATTTCTGTGGGGGTCTCCAAGGCAGCCGCCATTTGATTCACCTTTCAATCTTCTTCTTTTTTTCTCGTTTTCCTGAGTTTTCCGATGGTTTATAGCTCGAGGATTCTATTACTTTTGTTGCAAAACTCAAAAAAAAACTAAGAAAAATCGGAACAATTGCTTTTTTTCAAGAAATTCTGGTTTCCTTGGGTTTTTTGGTTTGAAAATCAAGAAGTCTTGGCTGAAAGCATCTTAATAACTCTCAAGTGGTCCCTATAGTGGTTAGGGAAAAAAAGAGATCCTACAGGGGCCGAAAAAGTGGTCCCTATGGGGATTAGGGGAAAACAGACCCTATAGAGGCCGAAAAAGTAGTCCCTTTAGGGGTAAAATTTTAGGGGTCCCTATAGAAGATTATGGTCTGACTTATAAGCCCCTAAGTGGTCTTCATAGAGGTCTTTCAAGTTTTTTTTTCATTTTTAAAAAAGAAAAAACAGGATCAATTATTCTGTATTGATATCTTACATGGGGCTATAAACTGAAACCCCTATAGAGATCACTTTCGCAAGCTTTAGTGGCCCTTATAGGGGTTGGTCCAATGGTCCCTAGAGGGCCCCTAATGTTGCCCCTATAGGGGTCACTCTGGAGTTTTTAAGATTGTGGAATAGGATTTTGACTTCGAAAAAAGTTTTTCTTTGTCATTTTTTGGATACGGAAAAGTTTTTTTAACCTTTTCCACGAATTTCCAAAAAGTGTTCGCACTTTCCAAGCCTCCTGAGGGTCCAGTTTCGTCCCCCCCGCTCTCTCGTTCTCGTAGCTGTCAAAAACGAGGGTCAAGCCGTACGTTTTGTTTTCGCCCTCCTTCTCATTTCTTTCCCTTGCAAAGTTTTTTTTAGCTTCTCGTCATCCTTTATCTTAAACTCACATCTTTTACGCTTTCCCACGCGAGTTTTGTACTAGGAAAACATCCATTTTATTTTTTTTTTTTGGAAAGCTGGAAGTTTTGAATGCTTCGGTTTTTACATATACTTCTCAAGATATCGAAAAACAGCTTGAGAGAAATTTTTGAGCTTGTAGAGTGTCCACTAGGTACAGGAAAATGTTCAGACTTAATTTGAAGGCTTTTAAGGGTTTGAAGAAACAGAATTTTCAAAGTGACCGTGTTTTAAAAGAGTCCAAGGCCTGAACTTTTGCCATTTTTAGCTTATTCAGTATGAAACCTTGGTTATTGGAAAAATTCAAAAAAACTGTAAAATTTTTCTTTCCTTGTCAAAAATCCTCTCTCTACCAAACTCGCAGAGATTTGAATTTCCGTCCAGTTTAAAACCAAGATGTTGCCAAGAAAAAAGAGGGGAGGAAAAAAACTGACGCAGGTGCATTGGTGAACAAAGAAAGTCCAAAAAAAGTGAGCGGAAACGGATTTTTTTGGAAATAAGAGCAGATGAGATTTGAATTTATTATTCGAATGGAGATGGATTACTTGGAAAAACGAAGCCCCTTGAGTGATCACTTAATTTGATTCATTATGATTTTTGATTGGAAAAAGGGTATTTTAAGTGAGTTGAGAGCTTCATTTTGTGATTTTGAAAAAGTCTCGTAAAAAAATTTGAAAAATTTTTCAAATGGTTCCTTAAGGGTCTCAAGCTTTTGCGAAAAGAAGCCTAAAAAGTTCAAAAAAATTAAAAAAATTGGAAAAAAAGTTTAAAAAAATTTTTTTAGAATCTGTTTTGAAACGTCTAGGGTAACATTTTCACTTTTATGGACCTTTTGAAAAAATTCCCAAGACTTCATTAACTTCAAGAATGTTTTAAGAATCCATAAAACAAAGTAAAAGATCATTTTCTAACGAATTCCTTAAAAAAATCTCTTAAAATTCGATTTAAAAGGAGCCAGACCAAAAGTCTCGTCTCGTTCCTATTTTTGGAAACAAAAGTTCAACTGGAAAGAATCGGGCAAATTGGAAAATCCATCACTTTTACGCTTGCTCCGGGGAATATGAGCTCCCGCGGAGCTCCCGTATGTATGTGCTCATTGAGCCAGAAGTTTGAATTTTCGGGCCTTTTTTCATATTTCGTTGAAGTGTTTGAAATAGGTTTTTCTGTTATAAAGTTGAACGCGAAAAATTTAAAAAAAAAAGAAGTTCTTTAAATTTTTTGAATTCATTTGAACCCTAACCTTATAAGGACCACTAAAATATGTATTTGAAATAAAAAAATTAGCGAAACGAAATTTTTTTAAAAAAATGCTATTTGTAGTTTATTGCATGACGGTGGGTACAATTTTCAGTTTCTGGAAAAAAATTCTTTTTTTCTTAATTTTCATTTGAGCTCTTCAAATTTGAAATAATTTTGGAGATTTCTCCAGCGGAGTATGTATGTGCTCATTGAGCCAGAATTTTTGAAATTTTGGCCCTTTTTTTCATATTTTGTTGTCTGAAGTAGTTGAAAAAAAGGTTTTCTGTCAGAAACTAATTTACAAAAAAATTTTTTTTTGATTTTTTTCAACCCTATGAAGACCACTTCAACTTACCTTTTCATAAAAATGCATTTTTTTGGAATAAAAAAATTCCAAAAAATAATATATCAAATAAAACCGTATTTTTATTGCATGACGGTGGTTAAGAGTTCCACTTCTTGAAAAATAAAAAAATTCTTTTCTTTTTCTCAATTTTTCATTTGAGCTTTTCGATTAGTTTACTCAGAATTTCATTCAAGTTCATTTTTTTAAATAGCTTTTTGAATGGAATAAAACCTTTCAGAAATATAAAAAGAACACAATTCTTTAGTTTTTTAATGTCAAGTCGACCTTTTTTTAAAAAAATTGTAAAAAAATTTTATCAGTTTTCAAGTTTCTAATCACATTGTTGGCTGTAAGATCCTAGAAATTGATGAAATAGCTTCCAAAAATTTTAGAAATGAAAAAGTTTGGCAAAGCCGTTCATGATACGTTTCTATAACCTTTTTTTGAATATGTGCACTTTTTTCTTTATTTCCAGCCCAGAATGATGTCGAAAAAAAGTTTTTGAAAGCTTCAAATTTTAAGATTCGTTTCAAGATCTTTTGAAAAAAATCGAAAAGAACAGGATATTAAAAAAATTCAAGATATTAAAAAAATTCCCCCTCTATATAATATTTCAAGTGAAAATTCTGATCTCTGCTTTTTCCAATAATGTCTCTCTATTTTTTTATTTTCTGGAACTTTAAAAAAACTGTTGAAATTTTGAGATTCTCGCTCAAAAATGAAAAAAAGGAGTCGAAAAAAATTGCTACATCACTGGACAGACTCAGAAATACAAGAATAATCGCTACAGGACCCTTTTCCGGAAACTTCCGTGGTCTTTTTTTGCGACGTACTATTTTGTAAGTTAGAGGATGAGAATTTGATGAAAAAACTTTCATTTTTTCAATTTTTGCGGCATTTTTTCAATGAAAAATCGAAGTTCAAAGCTGAAATTTATCATTATTTATCATAAAAAATAAGTATCCTTTGGTTTCTTAGAAAAAAAGTTATACCAGAACCCTTTTTATCAAAGCTTCGGAACCTCAGACGTGATTCACATCATACAAGCGTCCAGATACGTTATTTTTTCTTCTCAAAATCCAAAGACAAGACCGACGTGTTGGTTTTCCCACGTTGGTGTGTGTACAGGCGGGTTGGCCGGTTTTCGATCCCCCCTTTTATGGTGAAAAGTGCTCTTTGAGCCGATTAGTCCGTTTTGGCTCATGCTCTTTTCCTGTCTCTGTAGTACACGTCATTCCTCACGGCTTAAAACTGTCTGGATCGTCTGCGCTCTCTTTTCTCTCAACGTTTAGGCTCGAGAGAGTACAGGCAAGCCAGACAGTTTCAAGACGTGGTGAACTTCTTCTTATTGAGTTTTTTTCCCTATTTATGATCAGTTTTCTTTTTTTACACTTTAGAATGAACCATTTTAAATTTCCGTCAAAAGCTCAAAGCGGACACAAGTGGTCACCCCCTTTGCACCCGACTGGAAACGGCTTGCGCGTAAGCGGTCTGTTAGCACATCAGAATGCTGGCTTCCGACCGCGACGCTCTAGCCATTCCAACTGCGAACAAGTCGGAAAAAATATAGAAGTTTTCGTTCTTATAAATCCTATTTTTTTTTGAGCGTCCCGGAAAAAGGTATCACCTTGCGCCCGACAAAAAACGACATACGCTAGAGCCCAAGGGAAAGTCGATTTTCAACCGCGCTTCTTTAAGCCATTCTAATTGCGACCACGTGCAAAAATGTAATTCAGGTAGTTCTGAAGACCTTCAATTTTCGGAGGCTGATCAAGAAAAATTTTCGACTTGCACCCGACTGGAAACGACTTGCGCTAGAGCACTTTTTAGACCAAGAGAAAGTCGATTTTCATCCGCGACGTTTTGAGTCATTCCAATTGCAACCAAGTAAGAATAATACAGAGTTTTCAATCCTGAAGACCAGAAGCTGATCGAAAAAGGCATCGACTTGCACCCGACTGGAAACGACTTGCGCTAGAGCACTTTTTAGCACAGGAGAAAGTCGATTTTGTACCTTAATTCTCTGAGCCCTTCCGATTGCGACCAATTTTCATCTCATTCTAAAAGCTCTGAATTTCGGGAACGACCAGGGAAATGTATCACCTTGCACCGGACTGGAAACGACTTGCGCTGGAGCACTTTTTAGCACAGGAGAAAGTCGATTTTGAACCGCGACGTTCTGAACCATTCCAATAGCGACCAAGTTGGAAAAAAGACATAGGGAACCCTGAAGACCTTTATTTTTCGGAGGCTGACCAAGAAAAATTCTCGACTTGCACCCGACTGGAAACGACTAGCGCTAGAGCACTTTTTAGGCCAAGAGAAAGTCGATTTTGAACCGTGATTCTTTGAACCATTCCAATAGCGACCAAATCTCACTCCATTCTAAAAGCTCTGAGTTTCGGGAACGACCAGGAAAATGTTTCACCTTGCACCCGACTGGAAACGACTTGCGCTAGAGCACTTTTTAGGCCAAGAGAAAGTCGATTTTGAACCGTGATTCTCTGAGCCCTTCCGATTGCGACCAATTTTCGTTTCGTTCTGAAAACCTCTTAATTTCGGTAAAGACTAGAAAAATGCATCGACTTGCACCCGACTGGAAACGGCTTGCGCTAGAGCAATTTTTCGGCTGAGAGAAAGTTGATTTTCAACCGCAACACTTTGTCATTCTAACTGCGACCAAGTCAGAAAAATATAGGAAATGTCCTTCTGAATGTCTCCGAATTTCGGGGATGACCGGAACTCATTCCAATAGGGAAAAAAAAGTTAGGGCTTTTGTCATAATCTTTTCAAACTCCACAATTTTTCAGTATACCGACTCACTTCTTAATTAATTATCTATTTAATGAAGGATTTAACTAATTAATAAAGTTTCAATGATGTCCATCACGGTCCCAGGCTGTAAACTCCTTATCGAGATAGAATTAGCAATAAACGGTTTGACGACCCGCCTCAAACGGCTACCGTACACGTTTACATACATTTTAATGGCCTTTTTATCGTTCATTAACGACTTTCTTTCTGTAAAATGCGGATAGTTTCGATGAGCTCATTTTGAACAGCTTGATTGAGTAGTTTTCTTGAAAATTGCTTTTTTCTGAAATATCGATTTTTCTCTATGTTGTTGTTTCCTTTTTTGAGTCGGATATTTTTAATTTTCAGATTCGGCGTTCGGCTGAGAGATACTCGAATTTCCGGTTTCAGTTCTTCCTCCTTTCTTTGAAAGGTTTTTTTTTAGTGATTCGAAAAAAGAGACCGATTGAATTGTTTAGTAACAAATTTGGATAGAAAATACGTATTCGAAATAAAAATTTCTTGAAATTTCGTACAGAGCAGTATCGCATGTACATTTTGACCCATGTAAAAATGAGTAAAATTAACGTTTTTTTAAAAATTATTTTTTTCAGTTATAAGTAAGAAGAGCCAAGTATGAATTAAGTTTGAAACGAAACTTTAAAAATTCGAAAAGTTGAGGAGAAACCGGGAAAAGCTGACAAGACCTCTTCGACTTACTATTTCCAAAAATGGTTACATATTCTCTTTTGGAAAGGTCTGGAGAGCTTCATTATGACAAAAGTTCTAATTAAATGGAACACAGCATTCAGTTCAGTAGAATCTCTTTGAGCTGAGCCTTCAATAAAATTTTTAATCATATTAAATACTCTGACCTTGGAACATTTCTTCAATCGACTTAAAAAGCGCAACTAAACTCTGACCCATTTTCGTAAAAAAAAATTTGGTGAAGATTGCAGATCTAACCCAAATTTCTGTGCTAAGTGGCCCTAGGTATGATTATTCTAAAAGACAAGCATTTATCGCTAAGCGCCATATTGTCGAAAATGTACACGAAACGCTGAAAAGTTGATTCACTTCAGGTTTTTTCTCGTGTTTCTTATGATACTGGTAAGTACAGCAATCCCTTTAGACGCCAAAAATTGAATGAAAAATACCATTTTCTGTATTTGAATACATTTTCAACGACCTGATTATTTTCCCTTATAGTGCGCGGCCGGAAAAGTTCAAGCAACTTCTTTAAGGCTTCAATAAAAAAGGCTAACCATACTGATTTCCATTCAGAATCGATCCAAAAAAGGCAACAAGGTACATTTTTGTAGTAGTTATTCCCATCTGAAAAATCTCCATCACCTTCTCCAAGACTTCCTCAATCAAAAAGGCGCTAATATGACATTTTCCCACTCAAACCCATGCCAAAAAAGGCAACAAAGTACATTTCTGTGGTAGTTTATCCCGCCTGGAAAAGCTCCATCACCTTCTTCAAGACTTTCTCAATCCGAAAATCACCAACCTAACAGTTCCCCATTCAAAACCGATCCAAAAAAGGCAACAAAGTACATTTCTGTGGTAGTTTATCCCGCCTGGAAAAGCTCCATCACCTCCTCTAAGGCTTCCTCAATTAAATTAAAGGCATAGGGGCAGTAAAAAACGGTGTTTCAGTTCAAAGCAGTACTTTGTAGAGCTTTTCATTGCAAATCGAACGGTGAACTTGGAAACGTACAGAAATTCCTAGTTTTGGAGAAAAAATAATTCAAAGTCGGAGAAAAGAAAGCTTGAGTTCCCGCGAAAAGGGCGCTTTGCAGTAAAGTTGCTCTATGGACAACAGGGTTCGCCATCTTCCGGATTTTCGCTTTTTTTCTTCTTTTTCTTTTTAATTTTTCAATTTTTTTCTGTTGTCACCAGAGTTTTTTTCGTCACCAAAGCCTTCGATTCATGTATAATTTGCAAACTTTGATCGCAAAAAGCTTTTCTGGTGAAAAAAATGATGATTTTACACAGGTTTCGATTGGGATAGCGATTATTTGTGTTTTCTTTATTATCACTGTGTGTTTTCGGCTTTCTTAATCAATTTTTCAGAGAAGAAACCCTTAATTTGAAGCAGATAGCCGGTTATTTCATACAAAATGCGAGTCTAATAAGACGTCCGCAACATCTCGTGCACGGCTACTGTAAACAGTTGTCTGCATATTGATCCAAAGCTTTTTTCAAAATTAAAGGCGGGAAAGTGAAATCGCGTTTTTCTTCTAAAGTTGTCACATCTTTAATTTTTTTGAGTACACCATTCGATTTGCAATAAAAAACTATATAAGATGCTGCTTTCACCTGAAACCCCATTTTTTACTGCCCCTATGCCTTTGAGGCTAAAATATCAATTTTTCATTCAAACTCAATCCAAAAAAGGCAACAAGGTACATTTTTGTAGCAGTTGAGCCGAGGCAAACAATGGCTGTATGTCCCGAGCCGCGTATACATTACGCGAGTCTCACGGCGCCTTGAAAGAAGTCCAAAAGCGTCCCGCGCCAGCTTGCGCAACCCATATATGTACATGAACAAACTCAAGACGGGAAATGCACCGGATTAATTCGCCACAGTCGTTGGACGGGTTGCGTGGCCAAGGATTTGGATCGGATTGGATATTGCGACCGATTTTGGGAGAATTTCTAGTTATGAGGATTTTTTGGAAGTTTATATAGTATCTGAGGAACACCTGACAGTCGGTTTTTTTAGGGCGGCACTCTAGGGACCACTTACGCCTCTCTCGAGATCACTTGAGGAGCATGGACCAACGTTTGTCTTTCTAGACCTTTTGGTAGTACCTGAAAAGTACCTGGCAGTCGGTTTTCTGTAAAGATTCACTCTATGGGGCCACTTACGCCTCTGTCGGGATCACATAAGGGACATAGACCACCGTTTGTCTTCCTAGACATTTTGATAGTACCTGAGAAGTACTTGGCAGTCGGTTTTCCGCGTAGATCCACTCTAGGGACCACTTACGCCTCTCTCGGGATCACTCAAGGAACATAGACCACCGTTTGTATTCCTGGACATTTTGATAGTACCTGAGAAGTACCTGGCAGTCCGTTTTCTGTAAAAATTCACTCTAGGGACCAATTTTCCTCTGGTGATCAAAATCTGTGCGGAAAAATCATGAAGAATGAGAAATTTTAGGTTTTTCATCGAAGGTCAACTTTTTCACGAGTTTATTCAAACTTGAAGCGATCTAAAAAATAAGCTCCAGAAGTTCAGATTCACGAAAAGTCCGCTTTTTCCTCGAATTTTTCATTTTTCGCAGGTTTTTATCAAGAAACTGATCAGTCCCATGACCGATTATATCGATTTAGCACATGAACGTGTCGTTAATCCTTGAAAAAGTGTTAGAGGTAAAGTTAGATAAGAATCGAGGGATTGCCCTGTTCGGTGTTAAGTTGTTGGTGCTAATTTTTGGAGGTTGGACATGCCGTTTTTTGGTCGTTTTTTGCTCATTTTTGCTTTTGTAAATGCTTTTTTTCTTGAGCTTTGTTTTGATTTGAATTTCATTGTGTTTTCTAGAAATTTTTGATGAAGAACATTTTTTTCGCCTTTTTGGAAGTATTCAGATTGTTTTGTGTTGCTTTTCAACTCAAAAATGTACATTTTTTGACATTTTTCGACTTTAGTCAAAATTTGACCGCATTGGGAATGGCTTAACGCGTCGCGGTCGCGCTGCGGATAGGAAATGGTCCATGATTATGAATTTTCAAAAACAAATTTCATTTCTTCTTTTTTTCATCGTATACATTATACCCTAAACTTGCCAAAAAAAATTTTACAAATTGAAATGGACTTTTTGAGACCCTTTTTATGTTGAAATAGTAGCTATTTGGCTAAAAAATGGATTTTGGATTTTTGTCAAGTGAGGAATTTCCACAAAAATAAGCTACAGTAACTTTTCTATTTCCCATAAAATCATGTGGTCAGTGAAAAAATATGGATCTTGACTTTTTTTCTCTAGTTCCGGCAAAAAGTTCTCATTCTCTACGGCTTGAAGTCCTCTGGTCGCATTTAGAATGGCTAAGAGCGTCACGGTTGAAGCTGGCCGCATTTGAAATGGCTCAGAGCGCTGCGGTTGAAGCTGGTCGCATTTAGAATGGCTCAGAGCGTTGCGGTCGTGGTGCGGTTGAAGCTGGCCGCATATAGAATGGCTCAGAGCGTTGCGGTCGTGGTGCGGTTGAAGCTGGCCGCATTTAGAATGGCTCAGAGCGTTGCGGTCACGCTGCGTTTGAAGCTGGTCGCATTTGAAATGGCTCAGAGCGTTGCGGTCGCGCTGCGGTTTCAGCTGTTCGCATTTAGAATGGTTCAGAGCGTTGCGGTCGCGCTGCGGTTGAAGTTATGGGTTTCTAACTGATGATTGACTTCTTGCAGACATTTCTGTAGTTTCGGAACTTGTACATTCTCTTTATGCCTTTTTTTTATTTTAAGAAATCCTTCATTTTTACCCAACCTGTTACGCCTAGAGCCATAATTCGTTACACCTAGAGCCATTCCCCGTGCGGTCAATTTGATCCACAACTTTTCCATTGAACTTGGACATTTTATCAGACCTTTTTGCGCTCTTCAAAACCAACTCGCTACCAACCGTAACGCCTAGAGCCATTCTCCATGCGGTCAATTTGATCCACAACTTTTTATGGAACTTGTAAATTTTATCAGACCTTTTGGGTTCTTTAAAAACAATTCGCAACGCAACCGTAACGCCTAGAGCCATTCCCCGTGCGGTCAATCAGATTCTTAAATTTTTCATTGATTAATTGATAAAACTATCACTCTATCTCTCATTTCAGGCTCCGATGTACTCGCGGCTGAAATCGACACTCCTCGGCCATTTCAAGGGTGGCGAGAAGTCGGTTCGCGACGGGTTGGCAGGCTGCCACCTTGGCTCCGCCCACCCGCCAGAGCCGGCAGAAAGGGGCGGAGCCGGCGCGCTGATCCACGAAGACGACGACTTCGACGAGTTCATTCACCTAGCCACCATGCCTCACTTTGCCTATTCCTGGAATGTTAAGGTATACTTTTTTTCATTGTTTTTTATGATGGTTTCTAGTCTCATGATTATTCTGGTGATTTTTGAACTTTTGGGGGAAATTGGAGGTTTTTTGGTGTCGATTTTGGCTTCATATTGTTGAGTTAAGGTGTTGAAATGATTTTTTGATTTTTCAAAACGGTCAAGCTTGTGATAAGGTACAGTTTAGTGATAACTTTGTCTTATAATTTTTGAATTTTCATGATTTAATGATTCTTGTGGTGAATATTAGGCTTATTCTTGAAATTTTAAAGTTTAACTTTTTTCATCTCCATGCTAGTTTCTGATGTCACGATGGTTCTGGTGATTTTTGAGCTTCTGAGGGATTTTTGAACTCCGAGAATTTTTTTTTGCTAAAAGAGGGCTTTTTCACGATCTAAAAGCGATTTTGAAAAGCTGAGTACATAATAAGGTCCAAGGTGAAGGTAATTCTGACTTCAGAGTAAATTTTTGACATTTTTAGTTTTTAAGAAGATTTTTTTGGAGTTTTTTTGGCGTTTTCTTAGCTTCTCGTGACAATTTTGAATTTTTTAGTGTTTTTTTTCTGACTTCGAATCGTGTTTTGAACACACTTTGGTCACTTTTGAGTTTTTCGAATATTTTAAGGCCAAATACTGGTTTTTTTATTGTCGTTGTTGACGTCATTCGATTTTTTTTTTGCTTTTTTTTCAGCTTCCGTAGGATCTATTTGAAGTATTTAAGTCTCTAATTACCTATAAATTGTGAGTTAAGGTTGAAAAATCATTCTTAAGTTTTTGAATGGAATGAGATGTTCGGAAAGCTTTTTTCGGTCTTGAAACAAGTCAACTTGAAGTTTTTTTAAGAGAAAATTTTAAATTTGAGCTGCTTTTTTTCAGATTTTCCTTTTGATTCGTGTTTTCACGGTTTCAAAATTTCAGAGCCTCAATATTTTTCTCACTGGAATGATTCATTTCCGTACTGCCTTAGAAATTTTGAATAAAAAGATTTTTTTATTTTTTTCAAACTCTTCTCCTAATTTCCCCTCATTTTTTTGTCACATTTTTTTCTCTTTTTATCCCTGGTCATTACGGGAGTCATGTGGTCTTATTGAAAAACAAATTAATCTTACTGAAATTATTCGAATTGCGGCATTTTTTTTCATTTTCGGAACGTATAATAAGTTTTAGAACATTTATTCTACAATTTTTTTTTGTGTTTTTGATCATTTGGATCTTAACGTAAGAGCTAACTTTAAGGTTTTTCCTCAACAAACTCCCCATAAATCAAAGATTCGAAACAGTAGAGTCATTTGAAACCAGCGCGCCGCACCCTCGGCCGTGATTGATGACGACATCTCAGTCCCTTTGATCAGCTGCAAGCCCCTACAGTAACCACTTGAACTCGTCAAAAGGAGGCCAGGTGCCAAGTTCCTTGTTTGGTCAAGGGGCTGTGAGGCGAATATTAACCGATTTCGAATTCCAGAGCTTTCAATTAAGAGAAAAAAAGGCCGAAAAAATTGGATTTAAGTTGCGCTCCACGGAGAAAAATTGATATTTTCATACCAAAATGATTTTTTTTAACAGAAAGTTCAATCATTAGACTCTTAGAACCATGCTCTTTTTGAAAAAGAGCTTTTGACGGAAAATTGTCCGTGGAGCGCAAATGCTCAGAAAAATAATATTCTTTCTATAACTGCATTTTAAGAGCTTTTTCTACAAGTTTATGAATTATTGATTTTTTTAAATTAGTTAACAGGTCTCATTATAGTCATTAAGTGCGCATTTCAGAGCAGGAAATATTTTTTTTATTTGCCCAAAAAGTAACTTCATCAGCCTCCCACTGGGCCACCAAATCAGTTGTCCAAACAACTGCACTTGAAAAAGTCAAGTGAGCCGTTTAGAAGAACCAGAGAGAAACACCCTCGAAGGAGGTTATCTTAATTATAGGGTTCCCCACACGGATGTGTTTGCCAACCCCACGTTTTTGACCTCCTCACTCGTTAAAATGTGCACCTCTCCTTACTTGAGTACGGCTAATTGTCAGATTGAGTACCAAAATAGGCTATGGGAAGCTTCGAAACTGTAGAAAAAAAAAGAAAATCAAACAGATATTTTCACTTTTTTGACCTCGCCACTCGTAAAAAGGCGCACCCTCCTAACTTGGGTACGACTAATTGTTGGATTGAGTACTGGAATAGGCTCTGGGGAGCTTGGAAACTGAAGAAAATGCAGATAATTGAATTGTTTGAAAAAAGTTTCATCGCCATTTTCTTTTTTCGACTTCGCCACTCGTAAAAAGGCGCACCCTCCCTTAGTTGGGTAGGCCTGATTTTTAGATTGAGTACCGAAATGAGCTCTGGAAAGCATCGAAACTATAGGAAAATACAGAAAATCGAGTTTTTCTAGTGAGATTCATCGTCATTTTTTCATTTTTTGGCCTAGCCACTCGTAAAAAGGCGCACCCTCCCTTAGTTGGGTAGGCCTGATTCTTAGTTTGAGTACCGAAATGGGCTCCGGGAAGCTTGGAAACTGAAGAAAATGCAGATAATTGAATTGTTTGAAGAAAGTTTTATCACCATTTTCTATTTTTGAATTTGCCACTCGTAAAAAGGCGCACCCTCCCATACTTGGGTACGCCTAATTGTTAGATTGAGTACTGGAATAGGCTCTAGGAAGCTTTAAAACTGAAGAAAATGTAGATAATTGGCTCGTATATACTAAGTTTCATCATCATTTTTTAATTTTTTGGCCTAGCCACTCGTAAAAAGGCGCACCCTCCCTTTGTTGGGTAGGCCTGATTTTTAGATTGAGGACCGAAATGGGCTCCGGGAAGCTTGGAAAGTGAAGAAAATGCAGAGAATCAAAATTTTCTAGGAAGATTCAACGTCATTTTATAATTTGTTGACCTTGCCACTCGTAAAAAGGCGCACCCTCCCTTAGTTGGGTGCGCCTAATTGTTGGATTGAGTACCGAAATGAGCTCTATAATACTTTGAAACTAAACAAAATGCAGAGAATCAGGTTTTTATACTGAGATTCATCGTCATTTTTTCATTTTTTTGGCCTAGCCACTCCTAAAAAGGCGCACCCTCCCTTAGTTGGGTAGGCCTGATTGTTAGTTTGAGTACCGAAATGGGCTCCGGGAAGCTTGGAAAGTGAAGAAAATGTAGAGAATCAGATTTTTCTAGTGAGATTCATCGTCAATTTTTAATTTTTAACCTCGTTCCTCGTAAAAAGGCGCACCCTCCCAGACTTGAGTACGGCTAAAATTAAGTGTTCATATAGCTAAATGGGCCTGAAAAACAAGTTTAATGATAGATTATTCGAATTTTCCAGATCAACTTGATAAAATTCTCAAAGTTATACCCAAAGAAAGCTCATAAAAGGACTCTAAAGTCAAGTTTCTCCCCATTAAAGGCGAGCTCCGGCAATAAAATGCCGCCTTCCGGAAAATTTGCCATGGTTTTATTGTCTTCTTTTCAAACTCCAACAGTTGGAAAGGCTGAGAAAATGATCAAATTTGAAACAAGTAGACTTTTTTCATGCAGAAGAGGTACAAACAATTGGAAAAGGAGAAATTTTTGAAACTAGAAATGATTGTTTCAAGTTGAAAATTTTTATAAAAAATATTTTCTCGAAATCTCAAAGTTTCAACATTTTTTCAATTCAAAAAGGCATCTACAAAGTGAAAAATATGATGAAGTGTAGAACCAAAACCACAACTGAAACGTATATCTTTTGCGGGTAACTTTTATGAAAATGAGTTTATTTTTTGAGTTCCTTTTTTTCAAGAGAGTGAGGTTTTTAAATGAAAAGTTTTTGCAGCTCTCAGGAATGATTCGTAAAGGGGTTAGGGAACAAAAGTGGTTCTTATAGGGATAACATTTAGGTGGTCACTCTAGGGATTTTGGGTCTGATGCCTTCCAAGTCTAAGTGGTCCCTATAGGGGTCTTTTTTTCAAATTGCTTTTTTTTCTCATAGAGCTCAAAACAATAATAATCTAGTATGCTCCCCTAGAGTGGCTGCTAATTAGAACCCCTTCACGGACCACTGGCATTCGCCCCTTTAGTGGCCACTTTTTCAAGCTTTAGTGGCCCCTATAAGGTAGATAAAGTGACCCCTTAAGGGGGACTTTTGAAATTGACAAGGAGTCAGTTCAAAATTTGAAAAGCTTTTTTTTTCACAGTTCTTTTTGGTAAATTTAAAGCTTTAATTTGAAATCAGCTTAACAAAAATTGAATTTAGCAGGTCCATTCTATTTTAGAAGTCTTTTCCAAGGTTTCAAATTTTTTCTTTCAAGAAAAAGTTACACAAATTGGGTTTCAATAAGCAACTATTATGTAATATTCATCCAAAAATGATCAATTTTTGCAGTATATTGGATCAGTTCCTGTTTCGAGCACCACATCGGACCACGTGGCCCAAAGATTGGAGAAGTTCTCGCCTGGACAGCCGCAGAGCGTCGAAATGTCCGTCTCCTTGTTGGGAGTGAGGATTTCCTGCGAAGAGGTGCGTTTTTTTTTGGTGTCGGATTGAGAAAAATGATTAGGGTACTGTTAAGGTGCAGTTAAGGATCAAGGAAAATGATTAGGTGCAGTTAAGGATACAAAAAAGGCTTTAAAAAAGGTTCACCCTTGATAAAATGATAAGTCAGTTGAATCAGTGATTTTCTAAAGTGTTGGATATGAGTTGAGGACTGAAAAAACGGAGAGAAACTGTCGATTTTGGACGTGTTTCGCCTTTTTTCTAGCTTTTCCTAAGACTTTTGGACCCCGTAGTAGGTTTATGACGTCATCAAGGCTAATTTTGGTCTATAAACAACCTTATTTTTTAAATTTAAGCTTCAATAATATCTAAGAAAGCTTGGAAAAGTTGAAAATTACACTTAATTAATTTTAAAAAAAGAAAAAAAAACCCTTCCGAATGCCTTTTTGATAGATCTGGAAGGGTTATGACGTCATCAAGGCTAATTTTTGGTCTAAAAAAACCTTATTTTTTTAAAAATATAAGCCTTCATAATATCTCAGAAAGCTTGAAAAAAAGTGAAAAATATCACTTGATTCGATTGAAAAAAATCCCTTCCGAATGATTTTTTTTGATAGACCTGAAAGGGTTATGACGTCATTTTTAAGGGTTGTGACGTTATCAAAAAGAGATTTTCCGGGTTTTTTGAAAAAAAAAACAAGGCTCTTTATCTGAAATGGTTGTGACGTCACTTTTTGAAAAAAAAACTTTTATTAGAATTTTCGGAGGTTCAAAACGACATGACTGTCTTCCTGTTTTAAGAAAATATCATCATTTTGAAAAAAAAAAGATAAAAATGACGTCATATTCCATTTCAAATTTGAAAAATTTTCTCAAGTGGAAAAGGTAGTGTATGACGATTTTTTATTGCTCACATTACCGAAGAAGAAGAAGTAATTACCTGGCTGCCACGGTAATTACTCTCGGCTAACATATGTATGCAACAAGAGGGGGGTGCGCGCTCTTTTGCGCGCGCCGCCATCCGCTATTGTTGCGCCAGTCGCCTCCCTCCTCCCCTCCTTCAAGTGATTAACCGCCTCTCCGCATTCTGATCCAATATTGTGCATGATTCATCGTTGGGCAACATGTCAATCCGATCATCGGCGGAAACGCTCGCATTTTATGGAAAAACTGTGTGGATTTTGGTTTTTTCGTCGAAAAATAACATTCTTGGACTACGTAAAATAACCTATATGACGTCATATGACCAGTTTGTCGAAATATTTCTATTCAGGAGAATTTTTGCCCTTTTTATCAACACAAAAAGGATTTTATTCAATATTCAGTCCAATGACTAGCGCAAATCTGTTCTCATTTTACAGAAAATTCCTTAATTTTTGAAAAACGTTTTTTTTTGTAAAGAAGGGTTGTGGAAGCTTTTTTTGAGATTTATGACGTCATTAGTCCATTTCAAGTTTTTCGAAAAATTATGACATCATTTGAGCTTACAGTAACCTCCAATGACGTCATAAGCCGCTTTCGAGACGATTTCTGAACGTTCATGGACTGAAAAATTGGGAATTTTTTTAAAGATTTTCAAGAATTAAAAAAATTACAAAGTTCATTTGACTATAGAATGACGTCATTTGAGCTTACAGTAATCCTTTATGACGTCATAAGCCGCTTTCGAGACGAGATTATGAGCTGAGTAAATGGGAATTTTTGGTGTTTCTGAAGGCTTCAAAAGGTACAAGGCTCTTTTGAAAGGAAAATGACGTCATTTCCAGCCGTGAGTGACACGAAATGACGTCATAAGTTGTTTTTGAACCAGCCAGCTTCTGTGATTTTGATGATAGTGAACCTTGATTGATAATATTTCATGATCGAACATTTTCAAACTTTCTTTTCCTTCTCCTTCCGTTAGAATCAAAGCAATGCGTGACGTCATAATTGAAACAAAAAAGGATTGTGGCGGCGGCGGCGGCGCAATAAACGACCCCCGTTTTTTACTACTCGATGAGCTCATTTCGGAAAGCACATTGCAAAGAAAGGAGCCGATAAGAAGCGAAGGGCTCGTAAAAGATGAGAAAGATCCTTACCGATGAGCAATCCGACCAATTACTTTTATTCGTTTCCGTCTCGACTTTTTTTGAAAAGTTTGAATGTTTTGCAATGGTTTCGGGGCTGGAAAAAAACTTTCAATGACCACTTTAGTGTTTTGATCTTCTAGAGGCCACTATAGGGGTCGAGTTTAATTTTCGAGGCCGATTTTTAGCCGGGTTTTCGACTGGAGTTTACTCGGAAAATATTCAGTGGTCTCTTTAGGGTGCTGATGTTTTAGTGGCCACTATAGGGGTCGAGTTTGATTTTTGGGGCTGATTTTTGGCTGGGTTTTCGACTGGAAGGTGAAAATTCTGGAGTTTACTCGGAAAATATTCAGTGGTCACTTCAGGGTTTTGATCTTCTAGAGGCCACTATAGGGATCAATTTTGATTTTCAGGACTGATTTCTAGCCGGGTTTTCGACTGGAGTTTACTCGGAAAATTTTCAGTGGACGCTTCAGGGTTGTGGCGTTTTAGTGGTCACTATAGTAGTCGAATTAGTGACCCCTCAAGTGGCTTTGATTTAGTGGCCTCTTTAGAAGTTTTACTACTAGACCACTAACAGTTTTAGAGGCGATTTTAGTGGCCACTTTAGTGGCCTTTCCAAGTGGTCATTTGGTAACCTCTTAAGCGGTCATTTAAGGGTTTTCTCAGTGCCATTTATGGCGGTATTTTTAGCTTGATTTCTTATAAAATCCCAAATGAGGCTCAAAAAGGGAGATAGTCTTGAAAATTAAAGTTTAGAGGATTTTTGATCAGTTTTTCAGCTGGAATGTGTATTTAAAATTCAAAAACATGAAAAAAATTGAGCAGAATTACTTTTTCGTGTTCCGGTTTGATTTTTAACCGGTCGTTAGAGTACATAGAAACCTTGAAAATCAGGTTTTTGAAGTTATAATTGACTGGTTTGCATCTTGATTATGAACTGAAATCCTGAATTTAACCAGAAACTGTTTAAAAAACAAAATTTTAAACTTGGAAGACGTTTCAGACCCAAAATCAGCATTTTCGCGGAAATCTGAGCATCTTGAGGAATGGCTATTTTTTTTTTAATATTCGAAATTCTTCTTCACAGACCACCAATGGTAACTCTATCCAAAACGTGTAAAAAAGGGGGTCAACCGTAAGAGGATACGTCCAGAAAGCGGCATAGAGATTAACAAAAGAGCGCGATTGTTACAATGTCCGAAAGACGACTGTAAAGTGCGAACGGATCAGTTTTTGGTCGGGAAAACAGGGTTTTCTGGCCAGAATTGTTCATAAATTGACCCAGAAGTAGATTTTTTGGCTTTTAATATCCCTCTCCTAATTCATGGTTCAAAATTTCCTCAAAAATCCATTCCATAAGATGCTCAGGTGTCAGGTTACTGTAGGAGAACAAGTGCCACTCGTGAAATAGTTGTACTCGTACTTGTACCTTTCAGAAAGTGCGCACACAAGAGGTCAAACAAGTGGTTTGACCTTCTTTTGGAACCGACTGTGATTCCACGGAGTATCAAGCAGAATTGGCTGCGCATCGACTGAAAACTCTTGAGAGAGTTTTGACGGATTTTCAGTATTTGGAGAAGTCATTTGACTCAGTATCTTTCCATATTTGCTGAACAGCAGCTTTGATTTGTTTTTAATGAGTCCACTGAGTATCAAGAAAAATTGGCTGCGCATCAACTGGAATTTTGAGATAAATAAGGGGCAACCGAAAAAAAATTTGAAAATGGCTTCTCGCCGCTTTTTTTTCCTATTTACTGGACAATATCTTTTTTTATAGGCACACTGCGTATCAAGCGAAATTCGCTGCGCATCAACTGGAATTTTGAAAAGTTTGAATAGGGATTTTCCCAACAGCCTTCCAGAACATTGTAAAAAAAATTTTCCTTCGAGAATATTTTCAATTTCACTGAGCAGCAGCTCTCTTATGTGTAGCGTTACTGAGTATCAAGTCAATTTCGCTGAGCATCAACTGCTAGTTTGCACTAGTATCGAAGAAAAGACATTTTCCTCTGGAACATTTTCCAACTTCGCTGAGCATCAACTCATGCCCTTTCCCATTACGTATCCCCTATGAGATTTCCAAAGCCTATGAATAATGATGACCTTGACGCTGAAGGAGGATATTAATGACACTTTTGCTCGGGTGAAACGGGAATGTCATGTTGCGTGACGAGATTTGTTGCGCGCCAACGATATTTTGCATAAATTGAGTGGACACTTTAATGAAGTGCAGCTAGGTAATGAGGTTCTGGGGTTGAAAATTGGGAAAATCTAGGGTTTTCATTGGAAATCATCGAAAATAGTCTTCAAAAGACCATCGAAAACCACAAAAATTTTTTTTCCCATGGGAAAACGATGAGTCAGCCGTTTCTCAGATGTTATTCTTGTATATGTAGCGTTTTTTTCTTTTACTCTTCCCAAAACATAAAAATAATTGAAAATCGTTTTTTAAGGCTCTATACAAGAATTGTGAGAAAGTTGCAAAATGGCAAAAATGAAAGTTCTGAAGAAGACTCGAACCTGTGACCCTTTGAACTGTAGCCGGGCTCAATTACTGGTCCAGAAGGGTTCAAAACTTGTAAAAATAAATTAAAACAAGTAAAATAGAAAATAGCAAAAATGAAAGTTCTCGAGAGGACTCGAACCTGTGACCCTCGGAGTGATAGCTGGGCTCCTAAACCACTGAGCTACATCTTCAAAAGTTGCAAAAAGTTACGGGTTGTCGCAAAAATTCAAATTTCAAGTTCTGGAGAGGATTCGAATCTGCAAACCTTTTCACAATGACTGAAGTCTGATACCACTTGACTAGACTAGAAATTATGATTTTAAGCTGGAAATTTCTAGAACCTTCAATATGATACAAGAAAGTAAAAACTGCAAAAACGCCAGTTCTGAAGTGGAGTCGAACCTGTGACCCTTAGAACCCCAGCCAAGAGCTTATACCACTCGACTAGAAACAACTTTCTTTCAGATGGTGATCCTGTCCCACTCGCTCCGCCGGATCTGCAGCGTCGTCGGCCGACCTCACCACGGACAGATCGCCTATATTGCCACGGAGCCAGCTGGTCGCACCTATCGCCGACTTTGCCACGTTTTCCAAGCTCAGGACGTCTTTCAGGTTGGATTTTGGTGATCTTCGAGGAGGATATGATTGAAATTGGGCTCAAAGTCGGGAGAAACTTGGGACTTTCAGCTTATAATAAAGTTGGGCTCAAAAATAATGAGAAGCTCGCTTCAGAAGAGCAACAAGATCATAATGAAGAGAAGAAAAATCTGATTTTCAAGACCTGAACTGTTAAAAATTTTGTAAAAGTTTTGAAAAAAGCTCCCCGATTAGAGAGGAAATAAAAAATTTCAAGCTCGGGACGTTTTCCAGGTCAAAATTCGATAAGTTCCGAAAAAAATACGGTTAGAAATTCGGGCCAAAATGGGGCGAAACTTGGGACCTTATCATAACGTTGGGCTCAAAAATGGGGCGAAACTTGGGACCTTCAGCTTAGGAACTCGGAACTTGGGACCTTATCATAAAGTTGAGCAAATGGGACCTTCAGCTTAGGAACTTGGGACCTTATCATAAAGTTGGGCTCAAAAATGGGGCAAAACTTGGGACCGTCAGCTTTAGAAGTTATAGAAGATCTGTTTTCCAAAACCTGAGAGCTTGATCTCCATTTTGTTAGAAGTCCCATTTCTTCAAAAACTTTGTCGCCCTCGAGGGGAGTCGAACCAGCGACCTCGTGTACGTCTGACAAGTCTTTTGGCTACTGAGCTGCGCCGTTTTAAGTGTTTTTTATATTATTTCCCTTCACCTAATAAGACGTTTAATATATTTCTTCATTCCAAAAAAAAATTTCTTTTTTGAAATTTTGCAAGCGTTGCGGTCGCGTCGCGGCTCATTAAAATTTTTCGATATTATATATTATTTTTAATAAATAGGTTAACAAAAAAAGATGTTCCTTGTTCATTATTAGCTTCTATTGGAAAATATCGTTTTTTTAAATATCGTCGAACGCGGCGCGGTTGCGTCGCGGCTCTTTTTTCAACCAGAGTATTGAAAATTTTCGATATTTTTCGAGTTTTTCTCCGTTTTTACAGCTGAAAACTGAATTTTACATTAATTTAGTAATATTATTCCATGTTAAACATTCAAAACCATTAGGAAAAGGTTAGAAATTCCTCCGAGGGCACGGCCGCCGCCCCGCTGAGCCAAATTGCGCATTCTCTCGGTCGCCAAACCGTTCAATCCAAATAAATGACTGAATGGGATTGAGGAGGTTCAGCCCACATCCCAACACATTCATTCTGTGTTGCGGAAACGGCCTCGAGATTTTTTTTTCGGCTTTTTTTAAAGTTTTCCATGAGAAGATCATTTTTTGAAGGCTGCCTCAAAATTCTCTGTGAAAAACGGTCAGTACTGCTATCCTTGATGTCTAAATTCCATTTTATTACTCATTTTTTGAAGCCCCTGGACTGATTGAGTTCTTGTTTGCCATGGATTTTTAAATTCCCAAGCTTTTTTTGTTTCGAAAAGTTTTATAATGATGCAGGTGCGCTCTCCAGAAGGCGAAAAGATCCTAATTTTTGCAAACTTTTCAATTTTGGAGTTTGAGTTTTTTTCATAAGTAGTATCACTTCAAATTCACTGTTTCAGCCATTTTAACCTTTTTTTTTCAATTTTTAGCAATATTTTTGAGGGCCCGTTATTGAAGCTTTTTTGAACGCGAACTGAGGAAGTTTTTCGTTTATTTCAGAAAAAAAGCGCAAAAAAATCTCATTTTTTTCAGCAGTTTTTTTGAACGCATTTTTTTCCATTGAAAAAAATAAATTTTTTTTGCCCAATTTTTTTATTGGAAAAATGAATTGATCTCCACCAGAAATGATTCCAATTTTTCCGAGTAGTTATAAAAATGAAACTCGAATCAATAGACCCCTAGAGTGATCACTGGAACAAGGAAAACCGGATATCCGTGTTTATACTGGTCATGACAACGCAACAATGTCTCTTGATTTGTTTGCACACCAAGACCTACCCTCCGTATACCATTTTTGAGGTCATTTATTGGCACTATCCTGCTTTTTTTGGTCATTTTTGTGAGTCGGATTGGTTTTTCAATGGTTCTTCTCCTGGTTTTGAGGCTTAAAATTGGATTTTGAGGTCATTTATTGGCACTATCCTGCTTTTTTGGTCATTTTTTGTGAGTCGGATTGGTTTTTCAATGGTTCTTTTGCTGATTTTGAGGCTTGAAATTGAATTTTGTTAGAACTTCTAGGTTTTGGTCTTGAAAAAGCGTTCTGAAGTGCTATTTTAAGCAGAAAAATCGCAATTTTCGGTGTTTTCCAACTAGAATTGTCAATTTTTGGTTCTTACTGTCTTGAAAATGGTTTTTAAGTTAAAATTTTCAGGTTGTGACCTTGAAAAAGTGTTCTAATGGGCTATTTTAAGCTGAAAAATCGCAATTTTCGGTCTTTTTTCAACTTGAATCGTTTTTTTTTGGTTTTTTTGACTTAAAAATGGATTTTAAGGTAAACTTTTTAGGTTGTGACCTTGAAAAAGTGTTCTAAAGGGCTATTATAAGCTGAAAAATCGCGTTTTTTGATATTTTTCCAACTAGAATTGTCAATTTTTGGTTCTTACTGTCTTGAAAACGAGTTTTAGTGTGTTAAAAAGACTCTTTCAGCATAAAAATCGCAATTTTTGGCCTTTTTTTTCAAATTAAAATGTCTTTTTTGGCTCTTTCTGTCATGAAAATGTGCTTTAGGTTGGAAAATTTAGGTTGTGGCCTTGATGAGGCGTTTTAGAATAGTATTTTAAGCCTAGAAATCGAAATTTTCGGTTTTTTTTTCAACGAGAAATGTCGTTTTTTGACTCTTCTTGAAAGCATATGTTCAATTTTTGTTTCAAAGTTTTTTCTACGTGGTATAGTTGCCCTATTTTCACAATACCTTTCCAAGTTTTTTTAAAAAAAGTTTACTTTTTTTCTCGTTTTTAGTTATTTAATAGTGATTTTGAGCTTCTAGATTACTACCAAAGTCATTTTATAGGATGAAAAAAATCCTCCGACCTTGGAAATGTGCGAGGAGGAACGTAGAAATAAGAAATTTGTTCTTCGAAACGAGGCAAAAGACAGATGTTCTTCCGATGTCGTGTTTTTTTTTTTTATCTCATTCTTCGGTTTTCACGCCAATTTTCAAATTATCTTCACTATGCGTATAGTAGTCGATCAAATGAGAGTCAAGGTTTTCCCGATTGAATCTCGATTCTCGAACTTCCCCCTGTTTTGGCCAGAGATTTTTTTGGTCTGATTTTTGATGTTCCTTGGCGGATTATATCTAATTTTTTTGCTTCGATTTTCAAAAGATTTTCTATATTTTTTTGAATTTTTTTAAGAACGAAAAATATTTTTTTCAATGGCAGGTCCTTCATTACAGGAATTTTAAAGCCACTGAAATTTTTTTAGTTATTCTCGTTTTTTTCAAATTTTTTTGCTTGATTTTTGAAGATATTTTTCGCTTTTTGAGATCGAAAAATGTTTTTTTCTATGGCAGGTCCTTCATTGTAGGAGTTTTAAAAGCCACTTAATTTTTGAATTATTTTAGTTTTTTTCAAATTTTTTTGCTTGATTTTTTTGAAGATATTTTGGCTTTTTTTGAGATTGTAATTTTTTTCCAATGACACCTCTTTCATTACAGGAATTTTGGAGTTCGATTCTCAAAGATTTTCTATATTTTTTTGAGTTTTTTTAAAAAAACGAAAATGTTTTTCCCAATGACAGCTCCTTCATTATAGGAATTTTGGAGACATCAAAATTTTTCAATTTTTTTGCTTTTTACTCAATTTTTTTCTAGATATCGCATTTTCAAGCTTAAAAAAATTATTTCAAGCGTTTTTTTTCAAACTTTTCCTATATTATGTTGTTTTAATAGTTGATCTAAAATATCGTAAAAAGCTTAATAATTTTTTAAATTCTTGAAATAACCCAATAAAACCTCCGAAAAGCTTCTCTAATGCCATTTTTTACAGTCCCGAAGGCACCCTTTTCCATTAAAAATCCATTCCAATCCATCTTTCCAACCTGCCAAACTTGGACAGGTAGAACAAAAAAAAAGTTTGCGACCGTTGGAGAACAAAAAGAGAAAGGAAAAAATGGCGGCACGCCTTTTGACCCCTCGCCAACTTTTTCCCTGGGAACCGTTCCTTTTTCTTTCGATTCGTTTCGATTTCGAGCCTTTGTTCGTTCTTTTTCTTCAAAAATTGCCTTTTTGTTCACTTTTAGTTTTTTTCTACACAGTCACAACTAATTTTGAATTCATGATTCTTTAAGAGATCACTCTGATAAATTGCCCTTAAGTGACCTCTTGTGACGTCTTTTTTCCTTGGCTGCCGACAGGTGGGCGCAATCGCAACATCTGTGTGAATCGACTTGCTTGGTAAAATTTCACGAGGTTACTGTAGATTACTGTACTTTTAGAGAAAGTGGTCAATAGTGATTGATTAAAAATACGCGGTTACTGTAGATTACTGTATTTTTCGAAGGAAATGATCGATAGTTTCTGTAGGGAAATGATCCCGAACTCTGAATCTAGAAAAAAATTGAAAAAAAAATCACTAGGTTACTGTAGATTACTGTATTTTTTTAAAAGGGAATGATCGATAGTAATTGATTAAAAATCACGAGGTTACTGTAGTTTACTGTATTTTTGGAGGAAGTGATCGGAAGTGATTGATTAAAAGTACGAGGTTACTGTAGATTACTGTATTTTTGAAGTAAATGATTAATAATGATTGTATGATCCAATATTCTGAATATAGAAAAAAATTTTGATCACGAGGTCACTGTAGATTACTGTATTTGGAGGAAATGATCTATAGTGATTGTAGGAAAATGATTTCAAAAAAAAATCAAATTTTCATTTTTCTATGCCTACACAGCATGACCCAAGACCATAAGCTTCTCTCAGCTTTTCCTCAAATTTCCGAAAAAAAAAGGAAAACCATAAAATGGACCCTGCGCTAATGGGTCACATCAAATCGCCATCCGACGCCCAATTTTATGCACTTTTCCAGCTGTTTTCTTTATGGATTTTTGATTTTTTCAGTTTTTCCAGGTGGTTCTCACATGGGCTCAAATAGCACTTGAGAATGGTGAAAATTTCATGTGAACTTTTTTTTCGATTATTTTTATTTTCCTATATACTTAGGAATTTCAGCGTGGTCCCTATAGGGTTTAGGGGGAAAAAGCAGCTCTTGTAGGGGCCGAAAAAGTGGCCACTATAGTGGTAAAATCAAGGTGGTCCCTATAGGGGTTTAGGGTCTGACCCTGTAGCCCCTAAAGCTTGAGTGGTCTCTATCTTTCAATTTCATTCAAAAAAACGTTTTTTTTATTAGTTTTTTTTGCCCTATATATTTTCTCAAAAATTTATTTGTGATTTTTTAGCCATTTTTTCATATACAATGACGGCTGAAAATTCAGATTTTTTTTCCAAACCCGTAAGAATTTTCATTCTCTACATCCTCAGATAGAAATCTCAAGTCAAATCGTGGAGTTGAGTCAATCCGAATCCCCATATCAATGTTGAAAATCTCTCCGTCGCCTCAATTATCCCCCTAGGAGGAGAGAAAGACAAGGAATTTTCCTCCATTTCGAAACACTTTCTTGGCGGCTTTCCAGACTCCGAGATAACATCTGTTGCGCGCAGTTGTGGTTTTGGAAGGTGGTCCAAGGGGAACACGAAGAGACAATTGCACTTTTAACGAGTTTTTTGATCCACTTGCTCTATTTTTTGACTTATAATTGAGCTTTGAGGTACCTAGATTTCTTAGAATCTTTTCTCTGATCTTTTGAAGAATCATATCACGAATGCTTCATTTTTTTACCATTTTAACAAGTTTTTTTGATCCACTTGTTCTATTTTTGTTCATTTTTTTGACTTGGAAGTGAGATACCTGGATTTTTTTCAAACTCTTATCAATTAAAGACGACTTTTAACCCTTTCAAGTTATTTTTTTATCCACTTGGTCTATTTTTGTTCATTTTTTTGACTTGGAATGAGCATCAAAGTGCCCAAATTCTATAAATTGTATCACGGTAGCTTCATTTTTTACCATTTTAACGAGTTTTTTTTGATCCGATTTTCCAGTTATTTTCCATTTTCAACGTGAAGTTCAGCTTCGAAGTGCCTGGAATCTTCAAAATTTCTATCAAAAAAGCTCACTTTTTAGCATTATTTTTTTTCCGGATTTTCTGGCACAGTCTACATTTTTGGCATTTGTATGCCGTTTTTATAGATTTCTGACCTTCTGGGACGTTTTTAAAAACGAAAATTTTTCGAAAATTTGCTGCTGGAACTCGATTTTTAAAATCCTCCAACGGAAGCCTTGGTCCTATTTTTTTTTTTTTTCTTGATGGAAATTTGTAAAAATAGGATTTTTTTAGATTTGTTACTGAAGTTCAAGTTTTCATTTTGACGAGTTTTTTTTGATTTTTTTCTCATCGAGTTTGTCAGGCGATTTTTTTCTTTTTTTTAACAAGATTCTTGGCTGGAAATCGGGTCTAATTTGTGTTGAGCTCAATTTCTTTTTTTCTTTCCACACTATTTTTTTGTAAATTCAGAATTTTTTCAGTTGGAAGAAATCGAACGGGTGCTGGACAACGCGTTCCAGGCGGCCGTCCTCACACGCCAGAATTCGCTTCAGAAACCGCCGGCCGTCGTCAAATCCACCTCATCTGTTCGTTTTTCCAAGTTTCACTGTTTCAAAGACTCTTGAAGTTCCTTAAAGTTTAGAGAGAGCTTTCTAATCTTTCTCAAATCACCTTGAGAAGAGATTGGGTGGTTCTGAACTTTTAAAAATACTTAAAATCATCTTTGAACCCCTTTAACATCGATAAAAATAACTATTACTCTTATCACTATCGGTAATCACACGTCTTCCCGTCTCTCCCAGACCGTAAAACCATAAAAAGCGTGGAAAGAGCGGTGGGGCGCAGGTGCCAACCAAAAGCGGCCGTTTTGTTTTTTTTTTTCTCGGAGGGAAAGGCAAAAAAGACACCAGGCGGCCCTAAACAGTCGGGTCGGTCCGTCTCAAAAGAAAGAAGAGAGGCGGCCGGTGGGTGCCAGTTTTACAGCCTCTTGGGCTGGGCCGATTAGGTAATACCACTACCTCAGTCTATATCATTGTTTTCGTTGTTGTTTGTTTGTGGTTTTGGTTGGTTTTTAGAGAACCTTTTTCGAGAAGGTTACTTTATTAGGGTTCCTGTCTAGTTTTACAAAAGGGTACCGTTTTGGTTTTGGTTTTGGTTAGTTCTTAGGGTATCCTTCTCTATAGAGAAAGAGAAAGAACTCTATTAAGGTTCCTGTCCAGGTTTAGAAAGATGATATTGTTTAGAGACGGCTTTGATTAGTTTCTAGGTAACCTTTTTTCGAGTTTTAGACCTTTTAGACCAACCCCACAATACTATAGGGTTTTCAAACAGATGGTACCATATTGACATGGTTTTGGTTGGGTTCTAGGTAACCTTCAGACTGTAGTAAGTAACACTATTGGACTTTCAAAAAGGTGGTACCATATTGACTTTTTGAGACGACTTTGGGTGACTTTTAGGTAACCTTCCTTTGAAAATTTGCTTTTATGGAATTTTGTGGATTTTCAAGAAAGTGATACCGGACATTTTTGGTTGGTTTTTAAATAAAATTGTCTAAGAAAGAGACTTTTTTAGGATTTTGGGAATTTATTGAAAAAAGGTACCGTTTTGAGATTAAAAAGTCTATGGAATCCGAAATTTTCAACTTCCACGGATCTTTTTGAAAAAGTTTCTTGATACTTTTGAATTAAGGAAATCTTGCCGGGTTAGTCTTTAGGCAGTTTTAGGGCTTTTAGGGCTTTTAGGGCTTGGTTAGTTTCAACCGATGTTTCTAGGTTAAGTTTTATGAAACGCTTTTTTTTTACCTCACATAAGTAATGATGAAAATCCGCTCTTCCTTATACAGTATTCAAAAGGGCAGAGACTTGTCTTTACCGTAACCCTACAATAAGCCCATTTTCAGACGATGCACGAGAAGAGAAGCTCATCATCGGCGATCCTCACCAAGTTGCTCGGGAAAAAGGGCAGCCAAACCGTCGACGATCCGAGCTGCAAGAGGTATACTGTAGCTTTCGATTACTGTACGGGTTACTGTAAACAGTTTTGTACTTGAACGCCTTTTTCAGGAAGCGCCGCCCAGTCAGTGCCGTCTTCTCCAGTGCGATCCATCGCTTGTCGAACTCCACGACTTCCATGAGCGCTAAGAGGGTAAATTTTTGAATTTTGGACTTAGAATGGATTAAAAATTGAACAGATTAGGGAAGTTTTCCATATGTCTAATCGTCTACAGTGGAAAATATGGAAATTCGGTTCAGGAGAAAGAAAAAATTTTTCAATTCCTTCGAGAGACTTTTTGAAAAAACGGCCTTAAAATGATAACTTGTGCGCTCCATTGAGAATCAGCAATTTACAGATCTTGGATAAAGTCCGACGCATCTGAAATCCGCAGGAATTTGATTTTAGCGCTTAAAAATGCCGAAAATTGCACCGAGAATTTTTTTCAAATCGAAGCAAAAAAGAGCCTCGAGAGTTGTAACATGTGCGCTCCATTGAGAAAAAGCTAACTTTGTGTGAAAAGCTCAAAGTTTGGATTTTTGAGCTCAAAATAGTTCGAATTGAATACATAGATTCATGAAAAACAGTTATGAGAATAAAAAAAAATATTGAATCAAATTTTTAAGTTTCTAGCTTTTTGTTGAGCAAATTTGCACATTATCAGTTCTAAGTGACCACTCTAGGGGTCGGAAGTTGATCGGAAGGCGTCAAGGTCTTCCCATCGACAATATGATCCATTGAGGGGAGCTGTACCATTCTAAGTGACCACTCTAGGGGTCGAAAGTTGATCGGAAGGCGTCAAGGTCTTCCCATCGACAATATGATCTATTGAGGGGAGTTTTACCATTCTAAGTGACCACTCTAGGGGTCGAAAGTTGATCGAAAGGCGTCAAGGTCTCCCCATCGACAATATGATCCATCGAGGGGAGCTGTACCTATCCACGTGGCGCAACAATAGCGCCAGACGTGTCGAGGACATGAAGTTATGCAGGGGTGCGCTTTTTTTGAGAGGGGGAGGAAGTGACGCAACCGACAGAAGATTAGGAGGTTCGCCACGAGTACAGTGAAACGTGATGACCTGGGAACGACTTTTTTTTTCGGGGATTATGAAAATTAGCCGCGATTTGACAGCAAAAGTGAGAATTGCGTCGCGGCTCATTTTTTGGGAAGATGGTTTGAGAAAGTCTGAGCCGCGGCTTATTTTTTTTTGGGAGAAGAAGTTGAGAAATCTGAGCCGAGCTCATTTTTTAAGAGAGAAAGAAGTTAGGAAATCTGAGCCGCGGCTTATTTTTTTTCGAGAAGAGTTTGAGAAAATCTGAGCAACGGCTGATTTTTTTGGGAGAAGAAGTTGGGAAATCTGAGACGAGCTCATTTTTTGAGAGAAGGGTTTGAGAAAATCTGAGCCGCGGCTTATTTTTTTGGGAGAAGTTTTTAAGAAAATCTGAGCCGCGGCTCATTTTTTGGGAAGAATGGTTTGAGAAAATCTGAACCGCGGCTTATTTTTTGAGAAAAGAAGTTAGGAAAATCTGAGCCGCGACTTATTTTTCAAAAGAAGTTTTTGAGAATATCTGAGCCGCGGCTGAGTTTTTAAGGCATTTCCATTCTTAAAACGTTATCCGCGACTTTAAAAAGGAACAGTTTTCTAGGAGTTAGGGAAAATCTACAGTGTTTCGAGAAAAGAAGACAGTAAAAATGAGCCGCGGCTAAAATTTTTGTCAAACTTTTTTGAAGGAGCGTATGAAAGTCTAGAAAGACAAAATTTTGAGCCGCGTTTAAAGTTCAGAATTTCGAAATTACTTGCCCTTAAGAGGTCACTTCAATTTTTCCCCCTGGAGTAGCTTTTGGCAGCTTTTTCCTGAGCCGCGGCTGAGTTTTTAATAAAAAACCTTGAGCGGCTGTTTTTTTAAAAATTCGAGTTCATCACCTCTTAAGCGGCCACTTCGAATTATTTTCCTCTTGAGTAAGCTTTGGCAGCTTTTTTCTGAGCCACGGCTAAGTTTTTATTAAATTTTTTTAGAAAAAAAATTTTGAGCTGCAATTTTATAGAAACTCAAAAGAAGTGGCTCTTAAGTGGACTCTTTAATTTCCTGAAAACTAAAAAGCTCTAA
Source organism: Caenorhabditis auriculariae (assembly GCA_904845305.1). Classification (NCBI taxonomy): domain Eukaryota; kingdom Metazoa; phylum Nematoda; class Chromadorea; order Rhabditida; family Rhabditidae; genus Caenorhabditis; species Caenorhabditis auriculariae. The sequence goes on along the minus strand of CAJGYM010000014.1, from coordinate 422,972 downwards.
ATATGAGCCCCTCACTCCAAAATTCCACACCTCTTCAATTATGCCGTTTATGACGTCATTCATCATGGGAAACATGAACCCATGACGTCATCACCGAGCTTCGGGAGTACAGTAACAGTAACAAATGGCCAATTACGGTCTCGAGTGTCTGGCGAGGACGAGACTTGGATGACGTCATCCGCCAGCCACCCTCTTTTCAATTTTCGGCCTGAGAGTTGTTAGCCCGTTGTTAGTGGGGATTCTAAGGATGAAAACGGAAGAAAGGGCAGATTTTGAGAATTGTGGACGTTTTGAAAGTGCGGACGGTAGGGGTTATGAACTTGGGTGATTTTTTTTGTGGAGTTAGAGGATTTTAAAGAAGATTTACCCATTTTTTCTGACTTTTATGAGTATTTTCATTATTTTTCAGATGACAACAATTGAAACAACGACAAAACGGCTTGATGAACGTGATGAGGCAGCCTTGCCAGCAAGGATTTCATCGGTTAGTTTGAAAATTTCAGGGGTTATTGGGAAAAATTTTAGTGGCCACTATAGAGGCTCGCCAAGGACTACTCGGAGAGGACACTAAAGTGGCCTCTAAATTCACCTCTATAGTGGCCACTATTTTCGTTTTAGTGGTCACTATGGAGGTTCTCTATTTAGTTGCCACTTCAGTAGGTTTTCATCCAGTATTCCTCCCAGTAATTCTGATGAAAAAACAGATTGGACCAGTTATGTTGATCCATTGACCCCTAAAGTGGCCACTAAAATTTTTAGTAGTCCAGTAGAAGCACTTAGACATCTACAGTGGCCACTGATTTTTCGCCCCTCATGTGGCCGCTAATTTGATTACTATAGTGATCACTAAAACGTCAAAACCCTACAGTGGCCACTAAAGATTTCCTCAGTATGGTAGTTTTTTTTTTTTTTTTGACGTGAGCTATCCAAAAATGAACAGAAAACGTGAAAATTTTGCCGAAAGGTAGTCAAAAATTGAGGTATTTCACTCGATTTGAAGTTTTTTCCCATGTTAAATTGAACTTGGGTAACGCAAACCGGACGCTTCTTGGACTTTTTGAGAATTTCTAGTGATCCCTTTAGCGGCTTCTTAAGTGATTACTTGAAATAATGAGAAGCTTTTTGTCTCTGATGTTTTCAGAAATATTCAGGATTACTTTCTCAGTTTTTCCTATAGAGACTCATAAGTGTCGGGAAAGATTGGTCCAAGTTTTATCAAAAATTTCTAGTTTGATCATGAACTTTTTTCCATTTTTTTTTCATTTTTCATCATTTTCCAGCCTGTACCGGAAGAACCAACCCCGTCTGCAACCAAAGAAGCTGACGAGAAAAAGGAAAGAAACTCCCTGGCGTTGGTTTTCGACGAGAAGCTGAACGAATGGTGCTATCCGGTCGACGAAAGCATGAAGGCCCAGTTGGAGCAGTGCAACTACTTTGTCGGCTTGCCTTCGAGGTAGATTTATTTTTAATAAATATAAAATTGGTACAGCTAGATAGCTTGAAAAAAGGGGATTTGAAAGATATACAACTTGAAAAAGAACTTTTAGAAAGTACTGGGATAACTTTTAGTGGCCACTATAGGGTTTTGACGTTTCAGTGGCCATTATAGTAGTCAAATTAGTGGCCACTATAGAGGTCTGAGTGCTACTACTAGACCACTAATAATTTTAGTGGCCACTTTAGGGGTCTAGAAAGTATGTGGGAAAGGAGGCTGTAGGGGAAGACTTTTTTTTTTCGAAAAGCTTCCCTTTTTTACTCTCATTTTTTTTTCTTATTTATTTTGATTTCCTCGAGTTAATTGCTCAATAAATATATATTTTTGGGATTACTTGGCGCGAAATAATTGGGGCTGTAAAAAAGGCAGGTGCCATCCTTGTCCAAATATGCCGTTGGTAGGTCAAATACGGTCATACGTGGGCGCCGACCACTTTTTTCACTTTCGCACGGTCCCACGCGTGACGTCACATGACGTCATAGCGGCCAAAACTGTAAACAACCCAGCGCGCTCTCGCGGCGTTCGCGCGCGCTGAAACGCTCACAGAGTTTTTAAATATTTTACTTATAAAAGACTTTTATAATAATGCAAACAACTTTTTCCTTTTCTATTTTTCAATCATTAATGTTTTTATAAAAAAGTTCCGTGGAGAAAAAAATCGGAAAAAGGCTAGAAAATGTTTTTTTGTTTGGTTTTTCTTGATATTTTTGAAGAAAACAACCAAACAAATGCGAAAAAGAGAAGTTTTTAAGTCACAAAAATGCTCTTATTTTTTTCTCTAGAAATTTTAAATGCCGCTAAAATTTGCTTCAGTGAGAAACCTCACAAAAAAATCTTAAATAACTACTGAAAAAAAGAACAATACACATGTAAAAAAAGTTTGAAATATAATTTAAATCTTATTATGAAAAACATTTTCGAAGTTCATATAGAAATCTAATTCTAACTATTGAAAAAAATTTAATAATCATTGCATCATGAAGACATTTACAGGAAATGCTTTCATGTTAACAAAGAGCGAAACCTACCTTGGTCTCCTTCAATTTTTACTTCATCAGACTCATCAATGTTCAGAACGAAATTTATTCTGGAATATTAGTATAATAAGAGAGATAGATAAGATACATATATATAAAAACCATGTTTTTAGAGTATTTATGCAGAAAAATTTTTGGCGCGAGCATATTTTTTTAAATAGTTCATAAGTTTGCGCCGTAAGTAAAAAAACTTGTTTCGGTTCTACTTTTTCCTTTCTCACTCATATAAAAAGTTTTTCCTTTAAAAAAATGGGAGTTTGTTAACTCTCCTCGTGGCCTTTTCCCTCCCCTGTAGCATTTCCATATCCTCTCAATATTACGAAAAAAAGTGATTTTATTTGAAGAAAAGAAGGCGAAAACTTCCGAGTTTTCTCAAAGTTTAAAGTTCTGTGAAAAAAATAATAAGCTGAAATTTCTGAAAAGTCGTAACTCCATCAACGATTTGATTCCACTAAATTGGAATCCAATCAAAGTTTTGAAGTCACGTAATCAATTTTTTTGAATAGTTTAACAATTGCTCACTATTTTCATGAAGATTACCAACTCCAAAACTTCCATTTTAGGTTTCTTTTTTGCTTGGTGATACATAATTTCCCCGGACTTCAAAACATAAAAAAATTGATGCAGTTGATGAGAAGCTCTCAATTTGATTTTTTCGAATAGAACGGAGAAAGGGAGGGCGAAAATTTGAGGTTTCTTTCCCAAAAAAAAACTTCTTCTGTAATATTGTTTGAGCGCCTATTAATCTGACACTCTGAAGTTGTTGGCAAAACAAAAAACTGATATTACAATATTAAAATATACTCCTTTTTTCAATAAAACAGCCTAAAAAATGTTTCGCATTGTTTTCCTGAGAAGTTACTAGCATTTAGATGAAATTTTCAACTATTTTCTTCCACTCACCTTTTTGTTTCAAAGCGTAGGCGTTTCGCGCAAAAATTTGTCACTTTTGTCCAGGCTTTGGGCCCCAATTTTTTTAAAAAAAGCCTACGCGGGCTCGGGTCAGGCCGGACTTTGGAAAAATCTTGAATTTCATTTTTTTCGAAATTTCGCCGAAAAAAATAATTTTTACTTGTTAAATCATAGTTTCTTATAACTCTATGAGGATAAATAAGTAAAAAAATCCCACTTTTTCTCGTTAAAAAAAGCGAAAAAGTTGAAAATGAAAAAAATTTTTGAGCTTTTTTTGGGCCGGGCCGGGCTTGGGAAGTGGCCGGAAGGCCGAGAGGTTGACGGGCCGCCCCTCGCACCTGCTTTTGTCATACTGCTTTTCATGACTCATATTAGTCTTCATTGTGCTCTGGTCTACTACTATTCGGGAAATATGGAGAATTGTTTCAAATCGAGATCATATCCGAGCATCCCCAAGTGTACAAGTGCAAAAATGGGGCAAAAAAAACAAAAAGCATAATGAAAATCCCAATTTTTTTTAAATTTTCTAATATCAACGTACCTCAGAAACACAATGAAACCAAAGAAAATTCATAGACGAAAACAGAAATAAAGCGATAAATCGAAAAATCTAGGACCAAATTCCATCTTCAGTTTTGAAATTTTACATTTACAATTACTGGTACACTCGGAGACATGATTCATCAAAAAAATTCAATGAAAAAAATTAGGTCTGCCAATAATAACTTCAAACTCTGAAAAATAATTTTTTTCTTTTTTTCCTTAAGAAAAATTATTTTCAAAACCGAAATTTTTATAGAGATGCCTATTCTAGTTTAAAAAATTGATCGTTCGACCGACCGTTCGAACAATAGTTTTTCAACGTGTCATAATAAATGGTCATTGGTCGAACGGTTGGAGTTTCAACATTTCAACATGTCACTTAAGAGTGACATGTTGGTTTTTGACTGTTCGAAATGTCACTCTTAAAATGGTCGGTTTAGTAGATTTCAGAAACTGGTCGGTCAAACGAACGGTCAGAAAAATGACATGTTAAAACCGTTCGAAAACTGAACAGTGAAATCATTCGAACGGTCTTATTGATCGACGGTCAAATTTTAAAACACTAATGTCCACCAAGTTTTGACGTCTACTTTCTTTTATAGTCTCTTACTGAAAAATTCCAAAAAAAAAGAACAGCCTCTAACTTGAACAGTTTTGTTAACCAAACATGATTCTTGACCAGTTTCTCTTTTAGTAAGTAGATGTGAAGGTTGTTTTATTGACTTCGTTGGTTTGGCATGGTGCGCCAGTTGGACTGGGTAGGGTGCGCCCGGGGCTATAACTCGGCTCAAAATGGTCAAATCAAGTTCCAAACTGACTTTTAGCCTTAAAACAATGACCTCACTCATTTAGGAGAAAACTGGATCAAAAAGTCCGCATTTTCCCAATTTTCAGTTTTTACCGGTCCGTACCGGTGCTCACCGGTTGATGATAAAAATTTGCTCAAAAAAGGCTTCTAGGCATTCAAATCGTCTAGAAAATGGTTTTTCCTGAATAAAAAGTGGAAAAAGTTAACTTTTTGATGGTTTGGCATGGTGCGCCAGTTGGACTGGGTAGGGTGCGCCGGGGGCTATAACTCGGCTCAAAATGGTCAAATCAAGTTCCAAACTGACTTTTAGCCTTAAAACAATGACCTCACTCATTTATGAGAAAACTGGATCAAAAAGTCCGCATTTTCCCAATTTTCAGTTTTTACCGGTCCATACCGGTGCTCACCGGTTCGTTGTCTGAGAGCTCCAAAAAAGGGCCAAACCAATTGAGAAAAAAGATGAATCAAGATTGAAACCTAAAAAAAGTCGTCTGCATTGTTTTTTTTTGATATTAGTCCTCTTAAAATGCAAAAAAGTTAAAATCTATGATCCCATTAAAAAAAAATTATATAGCGGAAAAAACGAAAATGCACAATATGGACGATTGCTTTGCGACAGTGAGCGAAAATGACGTCATGTGACGTCAAAAAACGCTTTTGGTATGGTGCGACGAAAATTGGGTATGGTGCGCTGCCAGTTGGGGAGGGTGCGACATGACGTCACTATTAAATTTAACCGCCGCCCACGTATGAATACGGTCAAATTTTTGAGTTGGGAAAGTGGCGAAATTGATAAGAAAAATGGGATTTTTTTCATCCTAAAATGCTTTTTAAAAAGTTTTTCTGAAAGTATTTTTTTGAAGTTTAAGAAATTTTTCAGTTCAATTTTTTTCATGATTCTTTTTGAAATTTTATCAATATTGAACCTGACAATTATTTTATAACTCATTCAAAAAAACCGCAAACGTCAAAACCCGACACAAGGATAATTAAAAAATGGCCCGAGATGGAATACATAAGACACCTGTCGACATACGGATTGGAATTCCACAGCCCTTTGCCCTCTAATGACCTTTTTTGTGGTGGTATTGCGGTTTTTGGCTGGCTTGTTTGACCAATATGGGGACTACATAATTTTTTTAATGCTTATAGAAGGAAAAAGTCGTGACATTGAATATTTGTGTTGAAATTTTGATTCAGAAAGTTTCTCTAGTACATTTTAAAGCTTTACAGAAAGATTCTTGAAGATTTTCAAATTTTAGTAGGATCACCTTGATTTCAAGCTTTTTTGCAGGCAGTGCCCAAAAGTTCAAAAAAAAAATTGGCTAAAATTGATCTTTCTTCGCTCTTCTTAGGAACTCCAGAGTGGTCCCAAAAGGGGCAGCCTTAGAGCCCTTGGGGGGTCCCTTCTAGAGACCACTTTAAAACCCCTCTAGCGGCCACTAAAGCTTGCAAAAGTGAACCCTATAGGGACATTCCAGTAGGGCCCACTTGAGCTTTAGTGGCTACGGGTTCAGACATTAAACTCCTGTAGGGACCATTTTTCGGCCTTTATAGTAGTTTTTTTTCTTCGCTAACCCCTATAGGGACCACTCTGAAACTCTTGAGTTCTTCAAATTTAGCTGCAAGCAAAAATAAAGCTCGATAAATCATCGCTCTTCTTAGGAACTTCAGAGTGGTCCCATAGGGGCCATTAAAGCTTGCGTGGTCCTTATAGGGGTTTCAGTTAGTGGCCCCTATAGGGGACATGCTAGGAACTCTAAGCGAAGAAGCATTTCCATACGAAAAACTAAAAAAAAACCTTTTGAATGAAATTGGGAGACCCCTATAGGGCCCACTTGAGCTTCAGGGTCTAAGGATTCACACTCTAAACCCCTATAGGGACCACTTTTCGGCCTTAGTGGTTGTTTTCTTCGCTAACCCCTATAGGGACCACTCTGAAACTCTTGAGTTCTTCAAATTTAGCTGCAAGCAAAAATAAAGCTCGATAAATCATCGCTCTTCTTAGGAACTTCAGAGTGGTCCCTAAAGGGGCAGCCTTAGGGCCCGGGGGGTCCCCTCTAGAGACCGCTTTAAAACCCCTATAGGGGCCATTAAAGCTTGCGTGGTCCTTATAGGGGTTTCAGTTAGTGGCCCCTATAGGGGACATGCTAGGAACTCTAAGCGAAGAAGCATTTCCATACGAAAAACTAAAAAAAAACCTTTTGAATGAAATTGGGAGACCCCTATAGGGCCCACTTGAGCTTCAGGGTCTAAGGATTCACACTCTAAACCCCTATAGGGACCACTTTTCGGCCTTAGTGGTTGTTTTCTTCGCTAACCCCTGTAGGGACCACTCTGAAACTCTTGAGTTCTTCAAATTGAGCGGCAAGCAAAAATAAAGCTCGATAAATCATAGCTCTTCTTAGGACTCCAGAGTGGTCCCTAAAGAGGTAGCCTTAGAGGCTCTTGGAGGGTCTGCCCTAGGGACCACTGAAGCTTGCAAAAGTGGTCCCTATAGGGGACATGCTAGGAACTCTAAACGAAGAAAATTTTCCAGGGTTAAAAAAGTTTTTTTTTGGATAAAATTGAAAGATCCCTATAGGGGCTAAGGGATCACACTCAAAACCCCTACAGGGACCACTTCAGTTTCACCCCTATAGGGACCACTTTTTCGGTCCCTGTAGGGGCTTTTTTCTTCTCTAACCCCTAAATGGACCACTCTGGAATTCCTAAGTCCGTCAAATTTAGCTGCAAGCAAAATAAAGATCGATAAAATTGACAGCGCCTAGAATCAAGGCTTCTGACTCAGACTTACCAACGATTGCTCATTTTACTTTTGGCAGAGCTTAAAACCTTCTCAATTTTTCAGAGACGTCCTCATGCGTAACCTGTTGTCGCAGCCGGAAGGAGCCTTCGTCGTCAGATACAGCGAATCGAAACGACGCTGCCTGGCGTTATCGCTCCGAGTTCCGCCAAGTCACAACCCGTCGGGAATTTCCCATTATTTGATCATTCGCAACGAGCATGGATACCGATTCATGAAGGTTGGTTTTCAATTGAGATTCTTCTTAAGAGGGAAAAAATAGCCGCCATAGGTTGGAATATAGATAACACTGTTCACTGGGAAAATCTTCAGTGGCCACTATAGGGTTTTGACGTTTTAGTGGCCACTATAGTTAGGGACCGCAGACGAATTTTCAAAAAATTTTTTTCAGCATTGAGCTTTGTATGGTTCGATAGCTGTTTCGATTCAAAACTCAGAACCGTTTAGTTTTTCAAAAAAGATTGAGGATGAAAAAAGTTATGACGGAAAAGGTGGCGCGCCGCGCACCATTTTTTTAGTACTGAAATTTTGGTATTATCCATTTTTTTGACATTTTTTTCTCGATTTTTTTCTTCTAGAACAAATTTTGATACTGGTCTATTATGATGTAACAAATCATACTAGAGTGCTAAAATGATGCTAATCAGCTAGTTTGTCGAAAAAAAGTCGGTATTTTCCAGAAAAACAAAAAAACTGCCGCTTGCGGGCATCGAACTCGCTACCTCAAAATGTAAAATCGGAGCGCACGCGTTGCGCCAAGCTGTTAGGTCCAACGCGGGGAGCTTCCATCCGCCATACCCTTGAGCCGTTTGAATAGCACAGATTGTCTATTTCAAAAAAAGAAAAAAACTTGAAGTAATTTAGCTATTTTTTTATCAGAATATGTTTGCAAATCTTTACTCAAACGGTTCGTGGAAATTCACTTCGAAAAAAACTGTTTTTTTTAGTGCTTTTTGCCTCGTTTAACGATCGCTGCATTAAAACGGCCCCGTAAATTTTTGGCAAAGACGAATTTTTTATTTTATTCTTTTAATTGAAAGATTTTTTACTAATAAATGTATATAATCGTTTAAAAAACCTGCGTTCGACCGCTTTCTGTGTGATAAACGCCGCTAATTTTATCCTCTAGTTTCAAGAGCATTTTTGCGTATTAAACAACTTTTTCAAGCACATATTCTGTGGAGAAATATTTAAGTAAGCCCGTGATCTAAATTTTGAAAAAAGAAAAACTCGATTATATTCGCATATTAACGATATTTTGAATTACGACTTTCGGCACTCCCTAAAAATTTTTTTGGCAAAGACGAATTTTTTTTATTTTATTGTTTTAAAATTACCGTTACTTGAATCAAAAATCATTATTTAAAAAAAGAAAAAAAGTGCGTTCGACCTGAAAAACACATGAAAAAAAGCAAAAAAACGACAAAAATTTTTTTAGTTCCATTCACGTTTTTTTGTACGACATTCCGCGCGAACGCATCAAAAAAAGCGTGAAATATTTTTTAAACGAAAGAGGAAGCTTTTCTGTACAAGTGTGTCAAATTTTATTTGCCAGTTCCACATATTTTACAACTACATCAAAATGAAAGTTGAAAACCAAAAAAAAGCCACTTTTTCTATCGCGAAAAGGGGCGTGGCTTTGCGGTCCCTAACTATAGTAGTCAAATTAGTGCCCACTTGAGTGGTTTAAAATTAGTGGTCACTAAAGAGTTCTAAGTGCTACTACTAGACCACTAAAAATGTTAGTGGCCACTTTAGGGATCAATGGATCAACATAACTGGTCCAATTTTTTTTTTAATTATCAGAGTTACTGGAAGGAATACTGGATGAAAAACTACTAAAGTGGCCACTAAAACGGAAAATAGTGGTCACTATAGAGGTCGGTTCAGTGGCCACTTTAGTGTCCTCTTCAAGTAGTTCTTGGCGAGCCTCTATAGTGACCACTAATTTTCCCAGCATGTTCCATTTTTCAAAAGTTTTCTGATTTGGGCCTCTAAAGGGGAATGTGCGCTCCATGGTCAAACCGATTTATGAGTTAGCTTGTCCTGAAAAGCCGAGGAATCATTATAATTTTGAGATTTAGCGCAAAAATTTTTGATTTCATAAGAGTCACGCTATTTTCCTGCAATCCTACAAAATATTAACACATTTTTTGTCCCGACGCAACAGCGGATTAGCCCCATAAACACTTGAATAGACTGGAGTTTGATCGAGTATGCACCTGACGCCAAATATGGACATACATTTCAGGGAGCGCAGAAGCTGTTCGCCAGCGTTCAGATGCTCGTCACGCATCATTCCGTGCTCCAGGAGCACCTCCCCGTCCCGCTGCACTTTGTCCAGTGGCACCGGAACGACTGGTCCACCTCTGCCAGCAGCCTGATCACCGAGGAGAAGCTCACCGTCAAACACCGACATTCAACGGCACTGACCAAGGTTTCTATAGGAGTTTGAGCAGAGTTCAGCGTTTCTAGACCTTCGAAAAAATGTCTCTGGGATCTAGAAGCCTTGAAGATGAGCCTCAGAACCTCTTAAGGGATCACTTGAATTTTTCTGGCCTGGCCGTATCAGAAGATAGACTTTTCGCAAGCGAAAAGCCTTTCTGAGAGATCCCTTAAGTGAAATTAGACCCTTCTAGCCCTTTCCAATGACCACAGGACCATTTAGGGATTCGTTAAATGTTATTTGACATTTGTTGTGATCAAAAAACGCTTTGAGTGGTCCCTTAAGTAGTGATAGACATTTTCAGGCGTCCTAGGGTTTTAGGAACAAATGGAGTAATCCCTTAAGTGAAATTAGACCTTTCTAGCGCTTTCTAATGACCACATGACCATTGAGGGATTTTTGAAAGGTTATTTGACACTTTTGTGACCAGAAAAGGCTTTGAGTGGTCCCTCAAGTAGTGATAGACATTATCAGACGTCCTAGATTTCTAAAACGATTTGAGATATCCCTAAAGTGAAATTAGACCCTTCTAGCTCTTCCAAATGCCCTTAGACTCTTAAAAGATTTTTCAAAAGCGATTTGACAATTTTCGACAGCTTTGAAGTCAGAAGACGGTTTGAGTGGTCCCTTAAGTGCTCAATAAAGTAGTAAGATTCCCAGTAACAACTGGAGAAACCCCTGAAGTGATATTGGACCTTTGAAGATATTCTAGGTGACTAGAGACCCCTTTCAAAAACCCCGCTTATCATAAAAAAATTTTAAAAGGGACCCACACCCGAAATTAATCCGAAACCAACAATCAGATCGACGAGAATCGCAACTTCGTGTTTGGAAGTCGTCGCTGCGAGGAATTCCAGACGCCGAAGCGCCGCTCGCGCCTCTACCCCCACGACTTCCACCACCGACGCTCGCGACTTTTCGAAATCGACGCCTAGATATCTACCCAGGGTTTCTTCGAAATTGTGATGATTCTCTCCCCCTCCCCGATGATTCAAGCGAGAAACTAGTCGTTCAAGTGTGTGTGTGCGTTTTTTTTTTTCTGTACAGATCAACCTAATATATGGGTCATTTTAATTGAAATCAATTTCTTGAAAATCGTAGCCCCGGTCCGTCTCGATTGTATAGTTTTATATCTCTTATTCGTGATATTTTGAAAAATCTTTGGCCGCACGTAAAATTCCTCCAGAGCCATTTCAAACGCGAATCTCCTTTTTTTCCGTCTTTTAACCGAAAATATTTATTCGTTTTTGAAAACCAACAAAAAAGAATAAAATCATAAAAATTTGAGGAAAGAAACCACGAAAAGAGAAGAGAGAAAGTGAGAGAAGCAAATATCCCAGAAAAGTCGTTCAGAAACCGTGCACACGACAATTTTCCTCTTTGACGATTCCGACCTGAAAATTATATTTTTTCAACCTTTCAATTTCAAATGAGTAAGCTCACCTTTATCAAAAAGTCTTTGACCTTGTCACGCTGATCACCGGTCAACTGGATAACCTCTCCGAATTCGGGATGCTCGACAATGGTTCCATTGCAACTGTGCTTCTGAAGAAAAGAGTAAAAGAAACAAATCTTTTGAGCTTCATCAAATTTTCCGGCTAAAAAACTCGTTTCAGTTTGCAATTTATTATTATCACATTTAACAGTAACACGTAGAAACGAAAATTCAAGAGGAAGGGCACAAAATAACGATATAATGATCTTCTCTAGATGACGTAAGGATATAAGAATGAAAAGCACGGTGACAGTCAATCCAGCCACGGCGAGTGAACCAATCGGCAACTCTCAAATAGGTCTTCTCATACATCAGAATCCTGTCGTACTGCTGATGTTCATTCTCGAAGACGTCTTCAAGCCACTGCTGATGATTGGCGTAGAAGGTGTCAGCTTCGTCGGGCTTCCCAGCTCGTTTTCCACTGATGTCAGGAGAGCAGTCCAACATGCGAAGTTTGTTGACATCGTGATGGAAATAGGAGTGACCAGGCAATGAGTAGCACGGCATCAGAGCGGCGATGGAGAACGACTTGCCGGATTCAGCAGCTTGTGTGATAACGGCGTGAGAAGCTTGGAACGGTCCGACTTGATGATAGCGCGAGGCGACAAGAGCGATGATGGCGTTGATGAAGAACATCGTGAAGAGCAATGGAAACAGCTTGGCCCGACCGAAGGAAACGCGGATCTTGTCGATGGCGACGCCGGTGTAGAGGCACAAGAAGGGGATGATCGGAAGCAGGAAACGTTGCTCCTTGTGCGGTAGGAACGAGTGGAAAACCACGTAGACAGCAGAGGCGCAAAATGGCAGGTAACTCGGGAGAAGTGGATGCAATCCGATGAGAGCGAAGACGGCCAGGAAGAACTGGACGGACAAGACTGATGGAAGACCTTCGGTGAAGTACCAGTACCAAGGATGGACGCCAAACATGGCGCTTCCGCCTTTGAGCACGTTAAAGGAGAGGAAGTTCCACAGCGGCAGATTCAGCTCGCCGAGAGCCAACGATTCGAAGACGACACAGGTGCCGATTACAGTGATGGTAGTAGGGACGACGAGGGCAAACACCACATAAAGTTTTGACCAGCAGTACGTCAAGTGATGGATGCCGAAGACGATCCAGATCAAGGCGACGGTGGGCCGAATGATGATCGTCACCAAGCCAATTACGATGTAGGGGATCGTGTAAGCGTGTTCGTGGGCGCCTTCAAATGGGAACCAGGTGAGCGCGATGAGCGTGAGCGACGTTTCCAGGGAGTTCGACAGCGTCCTCGGCCCACAGTAGAAGACGAACCAGCAGGTGAGGTAGCTCGCGAAGGAGAAGAGAGCGATTCTGGAGGTTTTCGAGAGCCGATAGCACAGGCGATAGTAGGAAATGTCACCCAGAGAAAACAACAAAGCATGGATGATTCTGGGCAATTGATAAACAAGAAATCGATAATCGAAGTCGAAAAATTGAAGCAATTTGAAGAACACGGCGATTATTGCTGGATGAAGGTAAGAACGAAGCCCATAGGTCCATTCCCAAGAGATATGGCCGACGCCGAAGACGAGCCGATGAGCGACTTCGGTGGATTGGTAGATCTCGTCGGGCACGAACCAGGATACCACCAGGTAGACGGAGAACAAGCGGAAAAGGGCGAGAAGGAGCCAAACTCGGAATGAGGACATCATTGCGATCACTGAAAGCAACACATACGGTTTGGTAATGCGAATCGAAAAAAGGATGGTTTTCGAAGCCGTATGTGTCGCTTTCAGGTGGGAGGATCAGAGAACGAGGAGATCTGGAGAGGAAATAAGAGGCATATAACTATGGAAAGTTTTACAATGCCCTAAAAAGATAAATTTTGGTATTTTCGTTCTTTGGGGACAATTTTTGGCCGTCAAATATTTTTTGATGTTCTCATATATCCTCAAAAACACTTTTTGCATTGTGCCCGGGACCTTTATTACTTAGGTTCCGCCCTTTTAAGCACTCCAGCAATCATTCTAAAATATACTAATTTCTTAAATTATTCAAAAAAAAATAGACCGCACAATTATTAGCACCCAAAAATGTTGTTAGCCACAAAGAGAACAAAAAGCAACACATTCGGCGGTTCAAGAAAACCTCCAAAACTTCAAAATATATACCTTTCTCAAGTACTGAACGATTCTCTTGAGATCGTACTCTGTGCCGATTCCCTGGACGGTGGTGATGGTCTTGCGACCGGTACGCTGCTGGATACGAATGTGGCAAACTCCTTGACGAACGCCGTCCTCTTGCTCAAGCTGCTCGAACGCGTCTAAAAAAATTCATAAATTATAAGTTTTAAAACAACCATTGGCTTGATAGGCTGTTCGAAATATCCTAGGTCAAGTAATTAAAAAAATGATTAAATTAGAAAAAAATTATCAGGCAAAAAAACGGCTTATTATTTTGAGTCAACTACTGATCTTTTGAAAGCAAACTAATGACCTTGAAAAAAATATCCATACAGAACAATTAATACAACCTAAAATAAATCATCAAAATAATATAAAGAGAAAGAAGCATATTGAAGGAAAAATGGAAATGAAACGTGAAATTCGCCACGTTTTTACGCTTTTATAAATTTTGGAACTTTTTTTTTTACATTTTTATCATCAATTCTTCATTTGAAACTCGGCCGTACCTGCTGGTCTGTTGAGATTTGAGATAGACATATATCGGCGAAGCTTATGCGATAGTCCCTGTAAAAAAATAAATTTGAATAGAAACAAAAACTGATTAAAGAGAGATAACTGTGACGTATTTTCTTTGAAAAATAAACGTTCATTGAAAAAAAAAAGTTGTTGAAATTTGAAGAGAAATTGCAAGTCAAAGAAACGGAATGGATTAAAGTTTTTCTTTTTCGAAAAATTTTGCATCGAATGATGTAGAATCCGTAAAAACCCAGTTTCGTCAAAAAGTTCTGAATACGAAGTATTAATGGATATGAAGAAAACAAGAAGAACGCTGCGAAAAGGAGAGAAAGAGCAAGGGAACGCGAAAAATGACCCAAAATTTTCAAATCGATTTCGAATAAAGCGTGCCCCAAGTTTGCATATTCAGTCGCGAGCAATTTGCAAAATTTGCCATTGTTGATTTCAAAAATATTTTTACGAGCCAAATTGTTTTCTTCCACTTTTCTTCCATGTTTCAGTGGTTTCTTGTTTTTAGTACGATATTTTAAGATGTTTTTAACTATAACATATCATCATAAACAAATTTTCAGCATGATGGGTTTGTTCGGAAAGAAAAAAGACCCAAAAGAACAAGTGAGAGAGTTGCAACGAAAGATGCGACAGGAAATGCGAACACTGGATCGTCAAGTTTATGCAATTCAAAGAGAGGAACAAAAGGTAATAATTCAGAAAGTTATGATAGAAAGTATATATTTTAAGGTGACGAAAGAAATCAAAGACGCTGCCAAAAAGGGAGACCGCGATGTGTGCGTCATTCTCGCGAAATCTTTGGTCCAATCCAGAAAAGTTAGATTTATAAAGGTTAAAATTGGTTAAAAGTTGAAATGTTTTTAGGCTCAATCAAAAATCCACGTGAGCAAGGCTCAAATCAACTCCGTAATTATGTGTATGCAGGTTTTTAAAAAATTTTGATTGTTTACTATCTCAAATTTGAATTAAGGAGCAATTAGCGACGATGAGGATGGCAGGGTCTTTACAAAAATCCACTCAGGTCATGCAAAGTATGCAGAATTTAATTAAAGTTTGTTGATTTTCCAGAAGTCTTGACTTTTTTTTTGAATTTAGGTGCCTGAGATTATGAAATCGATGCGAGAAATGTCCCAAGAGATGATGAAGCTGGGAATTATGGAGGAGATGATTGAAGAGACTTTGGAAAGTGTGGAACCGCCAGATTTGGAAGAAAAAGCCGAGGTTTGTAATGGAATAGTTCAAAGATTTCTGATTTTACTATCTTGTTTTGACTCTCTTATTTTTTGGCCTTGAAATTCTCAGCGCGCCTTTTCTTTCTACTGTCACTCATTCTTCCATTTAGTCGTAGTTTTTGCCATTGAACTGTCTTTTTTACTTCGAATGAATACTGAAAATTGAATTTATCATGTTTCCCAGGATATCTTGGCTTCAGTGATGAACAAGCCTTTTTCCAGATTATTTGGTCTTAAAGTTTTTTTTTATTATAAGGCGATGTTCATAACGAACTTTAAGGAGTAATAGAATCCGAAATTTCGATAGTTTTAATGAAAAATCTTTTTAATCGTTTTATTCTAACTTTAAAATAACTTAAGAAAGAATCACTGTAGAAAATATGTCGAAATAAAAAAATATTACACTTTCCCGAAAGTTGGCATTTTTTCAGTGATTTTTTGGTTTATCTTCCTTTTTTCCTTTTATTTCTTTAATTTTCAGGCGTTCTCAAGTGTATTAAATTCATTTTTGACGATTCCAGGAAGAAGTAGAGAGAATCCTCTGGGAAGTTACCGCCGGAGAACTCGGAAAAGCGCCTCAGGCGGTTTCCGACAAACTCGGCGACACTTCTGCAAGAGTCGAGGAACCCGATTTGGACGCCATGACACAGCGATTAGCCCAACTTCGTGATTAATTTTTCCTTCGCTTATTTTTGTAAAATTGAAGCTTTTATTGTCTAAAATTCAACGTTTTTTTTCCATTGGTTTGAGTTTTAACTGCCCCCTTTCCACTTGTCTCGATTTTTCTCTCTCTCTCTTCTGTTTGATATATCTTTTCTTGTCTTGAATTTTTTTTTCGCACCATTTTTCATTTTTCATTCGAAACTAGCTAGTCACAGAAAAAAAAATTATGACCTTTTTGGGAAATTAGCGCTGAATGAGTTTGAAAAATCATGTTTTTCTACGGCTTCCATAAATTTTGTACATTTTTCCCTATTCATAACCCGTTTGTACAGTGCCTTGTCAAAAGCAAGTTTATAAATTTCCTATCTTCAAAATATATTGGTTCGAAAGGTTTTTGAAGAGTGGTGCAGCTCTCTATTATTTTTGTGAATCATGAATGTTTCGAAATTTTGAGTTTTCAAAAGATGAGTAAGTTTTACGGCGTCGCACACGGTTTTGAGCGAGGCGTTTTCACGGATTGGAACGAAGCCAAAAAACAGGTGGGAGTTTTCTTTGAATGCCGTGTTCAAAACGATTTCGTGAAATTGAAAATAGCCGTTAGAGAAAAAGAAAGATATAGCTGATTCACGGCTGGCTTGGGCCATCGAAAAAAGGGTCCTGACACGATAAGAGAAGAGATAGTGCCTGGTTGGTAGAGAGCACAGACAGGACACGCCCTCATAGTGTCTCAAGCTAGCCATGAATCAGCTATAACTATATTTGGGAGAGTTAAAGATAATTTTTTTGCGGAAATAACTTCGAACTTGGCATAATGAAAGAGCCGTGTAAAAAAGTTTTTATTTTTCTTCGACTCGATAAAAAAAATGTTTTTTTGCTTGATTTGAAAACTTGCTTGAGAAATTGGTGTTTTTCCAATATTGTTTAAAGCAAATTTTTATTTTTCTAGTATTTTTCATTTCGATTCAGATCGATGACTTTCCCCAACCGGTGTACAAAAAGTTCGGAACGGAGGAAGAAGCTCAGAAATATGTCGATGAACGGAAAGCTGATAAGGTTGATAGTGAGTTTACAGTTGTTTAGAATCATAAAATCTTTATTTTTTTCCTCTTATTTTTTTATCATTTTTTTCATCACGGATTCGAATTTTATTAGATTGTAAAATTTAAAAAAAGAGTTTTTTTGTTGAATTTTTGGTTTCAAGCTTCCAGTGATTTTTTTCAGTTGGAAAAAGTCTCTTTTAAGAGTGTAAAAAAATATTAAAAAAAGTATGGAAAGATGAAATTTTTTGAGAAAAGTGAGTAGGAGGATGGAAATGGCCTTGAAAATTTCGAAAAGGCTTTTTTTTTTCTTATTTTTGATTTTTGTGAAGAAACACGGAAGAAATCTGATTCGCAAGGTCTTACAGAACGTTTAAAGTTGATTTATTTTTCGAATTTCGTCAGTTTTTCAGCCTCATTCCCTGAATCCGACCTCGCTACTTATTATACAGTGGCTCGAGGAAAAACTGTCGGCGTTTTCACAAATTATGACGATGTGAAGAAAAGCGTATGTTTTCTGGATCAAAAAATACTTTGATGGTAGGAAGGAATTTCGGGTCCACGAATATTCGTGAGCGTTAATTGTGCATACACCAATCTTGGAGGCTCGAATCTTTGAAAATTTGAATCTTTGGAAACGATTCTTGGGAATATTCACCTCTTTTCTGATTTTTTATAATTTTTCCAATTTTATATGTAAATGGAAGTTGATGGAGAATGTACACAGAGTTAATGAAAATGTGGTAGGCGGCTGCAGTGAATCTTTGACTTCGTGTATGCGAGAAAGACGCATTAATTGATAAAAAGTAAGTTGAAAAAAATCATACAGTATTCATTATTGGTATAGCCCCCCGCATATGTTGGATATCACCCCCCGCGACACGTTCGAACAAGCCCCCCACACTTATCCAATATAGCCCCCGGAACTATTCAGTATAACCCCCACACCGAAAAAAAGTCACGCAACGATCACGCAGGACACGTGTCAGAGCTTCCATTTTTTTAAATTTATTTTTCTAATTTTTTTCGTATCATTCGTCGTTCTTGGTTGTTTCAAATGGTTTTTTTGTATTTTTCGCATGTAAATTCGTGTTCTTTTTGTGAATTTAATAATTTTTTTGTGATTTGTTTTTTTAGACCATGGAAGAAATTTGGTCGCTGACCGAGTTTCATGAGAAGTTCAAGCCAGACAAAGAAGTTTACGGGTACGTCTCGCCGAGATACGTACGAATATCATAAAATTATGGGGCGCTGACCACTTAGAAAAATTTAAGAACTTTATTAGTTTTCAATCAAGTAATTGTTCTGAGCAATAGAATTTTTTGCTTTTTCTTTTCATGCACATTAATTAATAAATTACTTAGGAAAATAGGCTTAGTTTTAAGGCTTCACACGGAGGCGGAGCGCGCATAGCGCGAAGCCGACTGTGGCTCGCTTCGAAAAAAACTGAGCCACAGTGAAAAAAATGCGTCAAATAAATAAAAATACTTAACATAGAGGGGGGTCATTCTGAAATAGAGGGGGGCCATTCTGAAATGGGAGGGGGCCTTTCTGAAATGGAGGGGGCCATTCTGAAATGGGAGGGGGCTTGTTCGAATGAGCTCTGGGGGGACTATTTCAAAGCCGTGCGGGCGGCAAATATGAAAGATTGCCTAGGCATTTCAGAATCGCCCCCCGTTTTGTACTGTGGGGGGCCATTCTAGAATACATATTCACCCCCCGCGTTCGATTCTTCCCCCCACATGAAGTCCTCCTATTTTACCCCCCACAGATCGGAACTTGGCTTGGTGGGGGGCTTGTTGGAACGCGGGGGGCAAAAACAGTGTGGGGGGCGATTCTGGAATTTTCCCAGAGGTGAATATTCCCAAGAATCGATTTCAAAGATTCAAATTTTCAAAGATTCGAGCCTCCAAGATTGGTGTATGCACAATTAACGCTCACGAATATTCGGGAACCCAAAATTCCTTCCTACTATCAATACTTTTGATGATAATTTTTCAGATTGCTGATTATCCACAGCCGATGCAGAAAAAGTTCAACAATTTGGAGGAAGCCGTCGCTTATTTCAAAAGATATTATCAGGGCGAAGGTAGTTTTGGTTTTTTTAATTTTAATAAATAATGGCTCTTTGGCTATATTTTTGGTTCGAAAAAAATCAACTTTTTGTTGCATAAAGACATTTTTTTTATGAAGGTTTCAAGCCGGAGAGCGACTTTTTTTCTCTTATTTTATACCATTAAAAAAATTTCTCCGCTATAAAAAAACCTTCAGAAAAAGATTTATGAAGCTGTCTTTTCACTAGTAAAATATTGATAATCTTTTTTTAGATGGTTGAAATTGTGATTTTTTTAACTTTTTGAACCTCTCGTTTTGCATTTTGTTAGCTTGGGGATAGAAATTTCTGCATTTATGGAAAATTTGATTAAAATATTTGAAGAAGCTGTCTCTTTTTGCAAAAAAAAACCACTGTTTCAATTTTTTATCAGATTTTTAACTAAAAAATTTCACTCTAATATTTTTTTTCTTTCTCAAGTTTCAACTTTACTTCAAACACTACTGGCTAGTTTTTCAATCTTTGGATGTTTTAACAAGATAATTTGCCTTATAAGCTCAGTTTTCTCTGTAATCTCATGAAAAAAAGTAGAAAAATTTATGGGAAGAAGTTGATTTTTGACAGAAACTTATGCTTTTCTAGATATTTTCTGTTTTTATTGAAAGTTAAACTTGGGTATTTCAGCCGAGGAAAGCTCGAGGCCAAAAAAAGAACCTCTGCAAAAAGCAAAGAAGGCCCACCGACATTTTATGCCGTTGCTAGAGGCCACAAAACTGGAGTGTTCGTTTAATTTCGACAATTTTTGCCTATTTTCATCAATTTTTTAGATTCTCCACCTGGGACGAATGCAAGGCTCAAACGGCGGACTTCAAAGGCGCCAAATTCAAAAAATTCGAAAGCCAGGAAGAAGCTGAAGAATTTGTGGAGAAATGGGCGAATCCGGCTGGGAAATCGGTGGGTTTTGACATAAAAAAAGAAAAAAGTTCTCTTATTAAAGGCGCATGGAAAAATTAATGAAATTATATTTCAAAGCGAAAGAAATTTCTCATTTTTTTAGGCAGAATCTGAAGGAAAAAGCTCAGAAGCGCAAAAAGTGGCGAAGCCGAGAGCGCCGATTCCAAGAAGAAAAAAATCGAAATAAAAAAATGACTTTGTTGTTTTTTTCAACTAGAAATGTATTTTACCCATGTATTTAGCCTTTTTTAAAGCGTGTCCTTATATTTTTTACTTGCCTTATAATCTCACCTACTACTTAATTTTGCATAATGCTTTATTCTTTTTTGTCATTTTCATTTAACTCGTGTGTGCAAATTTCTAGGTGAAATGAATGTTGCCGTGCCTTTTTAAAGTCATTTTTTTGTTTTACCGTGGAAGTTTTTTGGTTGGAAAGCCTGTGGAAGTATTTTTAATGATTCTTTTTTTTTTCCTTGATCGAGTATTATTTTTTTGGTATAGCTTTTTAAAAAAATGAAGCGAAAATTTTGCGAAATCTAGGGCAAATCAAAATTTTTTTTTAAATATCTTTCTTGTTTAGAGTATTTCTATTCAAGTAAACTTCTAGGAAAAACATTTTCACAAGCCTTTTTTTAAATTTGAAAAGCTCAAGTTCTTCCTAAAAATTTGCAATTTCCGGTTTTTTTAAATGTTGTATCTGGTTGAAAAATGCTCAGATGAAAAAAATAGTGAATCTTCGCTTTCAAAAAAATAAAATTTTTTTTCTCATTTCGAAAATTCTCCGAACAGTTGTCTTTGGCGTGTTCTAGGGAAAGAAATGAAATTTGTTTCAAAACGTAAAAAATTTGCTTCAAAACAAAAATGCATACTGTTTTGGAGCAACTTTGAGGTGCCGATGATGAACAATTTTGCGTTTTGAATCATGTTCCGTTTCTCTGATTCACACGCCATTAAAATTTTTTAGCTTAATATAATTTAACTTTTTTGACACGTTTTCAGCCATAGGCAAAGTCGGAAAGGGTGGAAAAAGGCTCCAGAAATGTTCCTTTTTTGCTGCCTTTTTGCGCCGTTTCATCGGCTCTTATGCTTCATTTTTGCTCCCTCTCCCTTTTTCCACCATTTCTTGAACCTTTAAAGTCCCAGAAAATGTGGAAGGCTCCATAAAGGGACCTTTTTTGCTGCCTTTTTCGAGCCTCTCCCTTTTAGCAGCCATTATCCGTCATTCTGACTATGCCCGAGGCTTTCGCAACGTTTATTCCTTAAAGATTGTAACTTTTTCATTGAGATTGAACGACTCTCCAAGCTTTTGGCTTGCTTTAAATGGCCAAAGGCGGGTATTACGCAGTGGCGCGGGGCCGAAATGTTGGCGTATACCGCACTTGGCCCGAGTGCCAGTCTCAGGTCAATGGCTTTAATAATGCGAGGTTTGTTATCCGTTCTTTTTCATGTGATTATCAATAAAATTGCGCCCTAAGGTTCAAAAAGTTTGACACGGAAGCCGAAGCGCTTCGATTCATTGCCGAAAACGGTGGAACCGGCGCTTCCGGTTGGTGGGAATTTTGATTTTGAAACGAAATTTTGTAGTTTTGAAGCTTTTTTTCTTCATAGCTGTGTTGTTGTATTTGAATAAAAACCTCGTTTTGCTTAATTTATAAAGATGAAATTTCGGCCAATACACGAAAATGTTTAGTTTTCGGATTTCGGTCGGCATAGAGTACGTATACACCGCCTGATGCAGACTTTATTTCTTCCAGAACTTCAGAGTGGTCCTTATAGGGGCAACCTTGGGGGCCTTTGGAGCGTCCTCTCTAGAGGCCACTTTACTAAATCCATATAGGGTTTTTTTTTTCAGTATAGTGGTCCCTATAGGGGTCATGCTAGTCGATGATTGTTATGAACTCAAGCGAAGAAGCCTTTCAACGGTAAAAACTGAATAAATAAACGTTTTTTGAATGAATTTGAGAGACCCCTTGAGGGTCCACTTGAGCTTTAGGGGCTAACGGATATGCCTCTAAACCCCTCTAGGGACCACCTTGATTTTACCCCTATAGGGATCGCTTTTTCGGCCCTTATAGGGGTTTTATTCGATTATCCTAAATCGTAAAGAACTTGCGGTTAATTTGATCAATAAAATTTGAAATTTCAGTGAGTTTCTCCACTAGCTCTCCCTCAGAGTCCCGAGGTCCAAAACCAGGCCAAAAAAGGAAACTCCCAGCCTCTGACCTTGTTCCGCAACCGAAAAAACCGTAACTTGATCCATTTTTTGATAGAAATCATTCTGAACGTTTCCAGAACCCCATCCGTTTGTTTTGAAGACGCCAAGGTTGTCTACACGGACGGAGCCTGTTCGAACAACGGGAAAGGCCATGCCAAAGCCGGATGGGGCATTTATTGGGGCGATAACCATGAGTGGAACGCCTTTGGAGCCGTTCATGGCCCTGCGACGAATAATCGAGGGGAACTTTTGGCGGTTCAGAAGGCCCTTGAGACGGTAGGAATTGTCCGAAAATTCGAGAAAGAAATTCATGTCCTGAAATCACAGAAAGAGATCATAGGAAAAGTCAGAAAGGGTGAAAGAAAAGCTCCGTAGAAATTTTCCTTTTTTGCTGCCTCTCCCTTTTTCTATCATTTCTTGAGCCTCTTTGCTGCCTTTCTGCGGGCTTTTTTGAGCATATCTTTTTTAGCGATGATTTGAAAGCAGAGGAGCATCAATTTGTGAATTTAGTTGGAAATTTTGTCAATAAATGACCTTTTTTTTTCTCAAATTTGATCAGGAAAAAATGATTTTATTCTCACCTTTATTATTAGATTGCTGAATTTCGACCAAAAATTCAATTTTTTTGTTCCTAACGAATCATTTTTTTCTTTGTACCTTTTTCTTTTCTTTTTGCCAATTTTTTTGTCTTTTTCCTAATTTTTGGTCTGATTTATTTTTGTTCATAAGCAGTGTGCTCCTGATTTAAATTTCGGCATTCAAGTAATTTTTATAAATCAAAAAGGAAATCACAAAATCATCAGAGGCACAAACGATGCTCGAACGGTTTTTTTCGAGATTAAAATATGAAAATTTGATTTCTTGTCCTTTAAAATGTTTCTTAATCACTTTTCTATTGATAAATTTTTAAATCAGGTCGAGAAGATTCTAAATTTCACTATTTTGCGGAAATAATCTCCTGCAAAATGAAAAAAATTCGATACTTTTCTTGCAGGGATTTGTGCAAAAAACCGTCTCGAACATATTGAAACCTTGAATTTTGAGGAGTATAAGAAAAAAGGCAAATTTTCTTCGTAATTTTACTTGCCTTTTTTACCAACCGTAGCGTAATATGAAACATAATTCGAATAAGAGGCAGAATTTTTGGAAATTTGAAAGTCAGTTGAAAGTATCCAAAAAGATGCTTCTAGGCGGAAATCAACGAAATGGACAAGTTGGTCATTCGTACTGACTCCAATTTGCTCATCAAATCAATGGAGCAGTTCATGAAAAAATGGAAGAAAAACGGCTGGAAAACGACAAGCGGCGAACCGGTCAAAAATCAGGATCTTCTCACCTCCATCGATGATTTGACGAAGAAAGTGAAGGTAAACTTCAAAAAAAAAAAAATGGAAAAAAATTGAAAAAATTCAATTTTAGGTGAAATTTGAACACGTCCGAGGCCATTCCGGCGTCGAGGGCAATGAAAAAGCTGACGGGTTGGCCAGAGAAGGCGCCAAATTGTACAGAAAATCGGATTAATAATAGTCTTTGCCTTTTTGATTTGAATTATTGAAATGCGGGAATAAACTTATCGTTTTTTTGTTTTTTTGAAAGTTGCTTTTTTTGTAAAAAAAGTCAACCCATTTGAAAGGTTATTTTTTTAAGAAAATAATTATTTGGATTTTTGCTTAATGTATTTCTTTGATGTTTGTTATGAAGTTTGTATATTTATTTGTTTTTTTCTTGGAGAAGGAAATTTTTTTCATTGAGAAAAGGAAATTACTCGGTGACTGGCCGAAATTCACTTGAAATTTAATTTTTTTTAAGATCATTTTTTTGCAAGTTTTACTGAAAAAAAGTCATCTAAAGTTAATAAAATTGGAAAGTAAATTTTGAAAAAAATTGCTTCGAAATTCAGATGTTTTTTTCTCAAAGAGGTTATTATCTTCAGTTGCTTCTGGATCTTCCGATGAAAGGTTACTTTTTCAAAATATTTGATTCAAGATGAATTTTTGAAAAAGCTAATCCTTCAAAAATTTTTATGTCTTTTTTTCAAAGAGGTTTAGTTTTGTAATGCCGCTTTCAAAACGCCTCTGTGAAATTCAAATCAGCCGTCAGAAAGTGAAAAAATATAACTTAATTTTGGAGAGTCAGAAATAATCTTGAATTTCGCGAAAGTTTCTTTGAACACAGAACACATTACATAAAAAGAAAAATGCTAGAAATCAAAAATCCAAATTAAAAACATACGATATTGAATATTTTATGAATATTTTTTTATACCATGATCAGATTACTGTATCAAAAGCCAGTTTTTTATATATATTTTTAGGTTTTCTGGGTGAAAAACGAGAATTTATTGGTTGGGATTCACAAAAACAGTTTTCAGCGTTAAAACCGCGTTGAAATGGCTGGTTGAAGCAGCTAAAAATCGTCCAACTACCAGCAAAGAACTGTCGATTTTGAGGAACCAGAGAAAGTGGGGAAGGTGATTTCCTGGATTTTTTTGGAGAAAAAAATCAATTTTTTTGATAGCGAAATAAGTACCGCTTTCTCCGAACCTTTAAAAAAATTTAAATTCTTGGTTTGGTTTTTCAATGCATGGTTCGTATTTGGAGCCGTTTCGTGATTCGATTCATAAAAATATATTTTTTTTATTTCGGAAATAAATTTTTTTCTCAGCGCTTCTACAGTCCGTGTGGCAGGCCTGGCACCGTTCAAAACTGTTTCCACAGGAAAACCAGCGAAAACGTTCACTCCATTTGTTGTGATTCGATGGCCAGAACATAGTGATAGGTGATTATAGTAGAATTGTTATGGTCGCATTTGGAATGGCTTGAAAACTTGAAAATGAGCTTCGCTTCGATTTTACCGCGCGAAAGTTGTTTTTGGTCGGGTGCTCTTTCAAGCAACATCCTCAAAGTTGAGCTATTCCAAGTGCGGACATAAGCTTTCACAATACAGCAAAATTCTTTCAATTTTTTTCTTTAGAAACATGAATATTATTTTACGAAACTCACCCGAAATGAACCCGTATTGCGCCGAAGTCAAAGCCGTGTACTATGGGATGGTGCAGGTGATTTTTTTGACCCATTTTATTATTATAAAAAAATCGAAAGTTGATTACAGAGCGTCTATTATGGAGTCGATCATTTGAGGATCTTGATGGGGAACAAAATCGTGGTCGATGTTGGGAATGGAAAATACAAGGCAAATAAACAGAAGGAGATTTTTGACGTGATACAGAAGTGGACCGCGACGACGAGTACTAAGTCGAGTTTGAAGGTATAAAAATGATTTATTGGAAAAAGTGCGTGAAAAACTTACTAGGGAACTTTTTCAGTTTCTTCTTGGACTTGTTATGGATCTTCTCTGTGTACTTTAGGGCCTTCTGATTTTATAATGAGAAAAAAATTTCTTGAAACAAATATTTTTTTATAAAGCAACAAAGTTTGTATATAGGTCATTCCGCGCCAGCTTGTCACGATTTCCAGCTTATTTGGAGCTCCAATAGCCTTTTTGGCGCTTCGCTTCGATGCTCTCGGTGTGCCCCCTTGCGTGCGCCTTTAATAAAACTCATTATTTCCGAACTTTGGAATTTTCTTATTCTACAAAAACAGTTGTAACATCAAATTTTATATCAAACTAACCCAAAAAAAAAGCTCAAACAGTCGGTTTCATTGATAATAATTAAAAAGTAGTAATTCAATCTTCTTGATTTTCTTTTTTTTTTACAAATCCAGCCCAGAATCTGAGTAGGTATAGTTGAAGCGAAAAATGGAATCAGCTTATTGAAAACAACCTCGTAAATTAATAAAGAAGATAGAGGAAATTGAAGCAATATCTTAATCAGAAATGACGTTTTATTAAAGGCGCATGCAGGGGGGAACACCGAGAGCATCGAAGCGAAGCGCCGAAAGGGGTTCTCTAGCTTCTCGCATGCTGAGCAGGGTAACCCCGCCGTGCTAACACGGGGTCTCAGCGGGTGCCCCCGTATTAAACCCGTAAAAGCCCAGCTGATAGAACTTTTGGCAATTTTTAGCCCAACTGAGACCCCGCTTTAGCACAGCTGGGTTACATATTCTTCTTACACCCGTTGTTCCCCCGTTTTATCCCAACTGAGACTAAAATAACCTCAGAAACACGGGTTTAATACGGGTACACCCGTTGAGACACCTGATCAGCATGCGAGTTCGAGAAGAATTAAAATCGTGACAAGCTGACGCGGAATGACCTATAATGACAAAAAAGCGACATTTCAAGCTTTTCAAACTTTCAAAGCGTCTTAACTCAAGGAAAAAAATTTTTCTTGGTTTTTTTTTTTCTCGTTTTGGAATCAGGAAGTTGTAGAGCGAAGTTTCATCAAAAGTTCAACCGAGCGCTGAAAAAAATTCCCTAGTAGGAACATTTTTAATTTTAGCTACTGAAAAATTAGGGATTTAGAAAAAAATATCTTAGTTTTTTTCTGGCTATTCTCAATTTTATCCCAGAAGCTTCTATTTTTTTGGTTTTTTTCAAACTTTGGTCGCTATTATGTCGTAAAAAAATGTCTTAAAAAAAGAATATCTTGAGGTCCTAAACAGATTGATTAGAATAAAAAAAGAAAATTGCAAAAATATTGAATACAAAACAGAAATTATAGAGAGATGATGCAATTTGTTCACGTTCACGGTGGATTTTCCACAGCGTTTGGAAATTCGCATCATCAAATCTTTTTTATATCGTTGAATTTTGTGAAAATCTCACTGTTTGTATAGCTGATTCACGGCTGGCTTGAGCCATCGAGAAAAGGGTCCTGCCACGAAAAGAGACGAGACACTGCCTGGTTGGTGGAGAGTGCAGACAGGCCACGCCTTTTTGCGTCCCAAGCTAGCCGTGAATTGTCTATATATGATAAGATAGAATTTTACCGTTTGTATATGTATATGATGAAAAAATAATAAGTTTTTTTAAACTTTTTGAATCTCTAAAATCATTTTTTAAAGCTTTAAGGTTGCGTAAAACCATATTTTCAGGTCAAACTTCAGCACTTTACCGACGCCAAGGACAAGATAATATTTTCCTGTCCGACTGTGATGAATGAAGATCAGTTCATGAAAAAATTCCAACCTCAAGTAGAAATTTTGGGATCTCCGGCTTCTCAATAAAGCTTCTGTATTTTTTTATTTTTGTTAAACTTGTTCAACGCTTTCATAGCGATGAATATTTGCATTTTCTGTGACTTTCTGTCATTGAAATATTGAGATATGTTCTCGAGGATTTTTTGTTCGGCGAGCACCAGCAAAGGCGCTAGTTTTGGGATTTTGAGGACTTTGGCGACGAATGAAAGGTTTTTTTTTCTGAAAAAAGTCGTTTATTTTGAAATTCAGCTCTACCGAAGTGCAAAAAGTGACGACGACGGGATATTCTTTTCGTGACAAGAATGGCAAGACTCGTGCCAAATACGGCGTCTTCTGGGGCAAAGGAGACGCGAGGAATTCGCTGCGGACGTTGGCGCCAGGCGCGACGAATGTCGCAGCGATGCTTGAGGCTCTCATCGATGTCGCGCACACGGTTCGTCTAGTGGAGATACGTCAAAACCGTTTATCTCGAGTTCTAGTGGAGATACGGCGTCGACGTTGTAATATTTTTTGTTCGTTATGATTTCCTGCATCGAATGATCTCTGATTCGTTGATTTATGTCTATTAGAAAAAAAGTTATGCGTCTTTGAATGACTCTGTTTTCTCGAAATTTTCGATTTTTGTCTGGAATCTGCTACCTTCAAATCGCGTTTATCTAGAGTTCTAGTAGAGATCAGGGTTGCACGGAATTCCGTTGCCCGTCTTCCGCATAAATTTCTCTTCCTTAACCCGTGTTCCGTCTTCCTTAAATTAAAGTTTTGTTCCTTAACCCGTGTTCCGTCTTCCTTAAAAACTTTTTGCTCTTCAACTCTTATTTTAAACATTTTTTGATAGAAAAATGCGCGTTTTCGGTGTCGTGTGTGCACCTGTTGATATGGTGAAGGAGCTATTTTTGTCTACATATTATCCGTAGAAGGACAATTATTTTCTCGATTCCAATATCAAAGTATCCCAGCTTCAATTGACGTTCTACGAGTCAGAGAGACTCTTTCTCGGGGCTGATATCCTGGCCCTTGCGAAAGAGGCTTGAAGCTCCTCGATAGTTGAGCTCCACCAAAATTTACTCAGAGGTTACGAAAGTTTGTTATGATTTCAATTGGCTGCGAAAGTCAAATCTCACTGGTTATTTTTTTTTAAAGAAATTTTCACGTTACTATTTTAAAAAATCTTCTTTGGGGAAATTGTTCTGATAGTTTTGGTTCAACTCTCTAGGGTATTTCCCTAATAAATAAATTTTTTAAAAACACTTTCTGCAAACCGCGTACCCCTCCAAAAAAATTTCTCTATTCCTTAACCCGTGTTCCGTCTTCCGCAAAAATTTTTTTTGTTTCGTAACCCGTCTTCCTTCTTCCTTTTTCGAAAATTTCACTTCCGTGCAACCCTGGTAGAGATACGGTGTCGACGTGGCACGGAATGGGCTATAGAGCTTTTGAAACTTCTTCAGATTCGGCAGCACCTAGGTTGAAGCTTTCCGTTGAAGCTCTTGAGATGAAGCCTCTGACACTCCTTTAGTTTTACTTGTTCAGCTCGTTTTTATTTGGCAGCGCCCAAAATCAAGCTTTCCCAATTTCGGCAGAGCCTTAAATGGAAACTTTCCCCATTACTGTTGTGCCCGCAGGTGGCCAGTGAAGACGTTGTAGTAGAAGATTCATTAGTAACAAGAAACTAGACTATACTAGACTATTTAAATCCCGAAGATTATGGAATGTTCCAGAATAAAGGTGGAGTTTAGATAGTATTGAGATTAGAGTAAAAGATGGAACATTCCAGAATTTTAAAGGTCTGTCCCGAAAGCATTAGAACATTCGAGAACAATGTGGAACCTGCTAGAAAGGTAAACAAATGAGAAGATTGTGGAACTTTCTACAAGGGAAACCTTTACACATGATCCCTATGACGTAACGAGACTAGACATGTATGGAATATTATAGAACGTTCTAGAATCAGCTTAATATAAGCGTTATGCTCCAACAGTTCTCTTGAAGCTCTTAAGATGAAGCCTAGCATAAATTTGTTTCCTCAATCTTTCCTTTTTGGCAGCGCCCGAAATCAAACTTTCCCAATTTCGACAGCGCCTCAAATTGAAGCTTATCTCATTTTGTTTCAGATTTATAGGCTCCTCAGCCTTTTTCTAGGCTATTTTTGAAATTGATACCAGAAAAGATGTATCACTTGAAAACTATTCCAGGCTCGAGAAGAAGACGTCCCGCCACCACTTGTTGTTTATACCGACTTGGATCTCAAAGTATATATTTTCGAGAGTTTTTTGAGTATTTTCAATAATTCAGGGTCCAATAATCCCAACTTTATCGAAATGGGCTCGACGCGACTTTTACCGTAGCGAGAGCGTTCAGAAGATGGCGAATGCTGAATTGCTGGAAGAGCTTCACAAAGCTGTACAGGGTCTCGATGTGAGTAGAGAAAATACATTGAAAATACTCATTTTTAGAAACTTGTAAGAAAGGTACTTTTTTCAAAGGTAAACGAGAGTTTAAAGGACATCGGAGTGTATAAAAAAATAACAAGGCTGCTAGAAAAATTGGGAGGAAACAGCTTTCTGATTTTTTTTCTTTATAGCTTTAAACTTTTTTTTGGAAGCTTTGAAAATTGAAAAAAAGCCGTCGGGTTTGATTTATCATTGTTAAATTTTTGGACTTAATTTTTTTATGATTTGACATGCCGCTTATTCCTATCTTGGCGCTAAAAACCAACGTTTTGTCATTTTTTTCTGGGACCTCGTATTCTAGAAATGCTTTAGACGTTTATTCTTTTTTTATTTTTTTCTAATCTCAATTTGAATTTAAATAATTTTGAATTTTTTTCGAGGAGGAGTGTGAAGAAACTAATGTTAATTATGAAGTCTTGACTAAAAACCTCAAAAACCGAAAAAATCGCTGATTTCAAGCAAGAATCGATTTTTCGTTCAGTATGAAAAAAATTATTTCAAGAAAAAGTGTTCATTCAGGCATCATTTTTTTCGTTTAAAAAAAGTTTCATTCGAGTTGAACCACGGAGAAAAAAAGTTAGATTTTTTTTCGTATTTCGGCTACAGTAATCCTCGAAAGGGGCGGAGCCTTACAGAACCTTGGAGAAACTCCATCATTTTGCTTGATAGAAACGAATATAAACAATTCTGTAGTTTTTTCTCCAAAAATAGTTTTGATGACGTCACATTTCCATAATTAAGATAAAAATCGAGCATCGGCCTTCTCGTGCTCCCGGTCAGCCGAATCCAGTGACGTCAGCGATTTTAGCGGGTGAAAAGTTCCGAGGGAAGTTCGACAAGTATGTAGACGCAAACACGGCGGCGGGGACAGGTTTTCCTGTAATATTATGAGCTAACCTGAGCAACAATTATTTACAGAAGTTCCTGAAGGTGAAGAACGAGATGCTGGCGGCCGAATATCGCATTCTGGGAGGAACTGGCCGAGATTCTATACCAGCGCTGTTTGTACTATTAACCAGAAAGGTTTGAAAGCTAGGGGCGGAGCCTAAAAATGATAAGGGTCTTGCAACGATCTTGATTTTTCGCTGCGCCTTTAAAAAATTGTGACAAAAATTTCGAATCCAACTATTTTCTCAGGTTTTACCACTGCTGGATACGCAACTTTTTTCATCGATGGCGAAAAAAAGTCGCGCGTTTCACCGTATCGATTGATACCGTATCCCATCACGTTGTTCAGGTGATTTTCCCAATTTTCTGCCAAATTAAAATAACTCCAGAGCAAACCTAGCCGCCATTGAAGACGCCTTGAAGGAGGTTTGAAAAATCTCCTTTTATTAAAATAAGGAACTTTTAGGCTCTGGAAAAGAAGCTGGACAAGGTCGTGATCGTTACGAGTAGCCCACATTTTTTGAAAATTTGGAAGAAAGGGTTAGTTTTCTAAAAAAAAAAAAGGCATTAGTTCGGCCGAGAGCAGTCATTTTGAAAGTTTTCTTCTAAAAAAATATTTCAGATGGCTCTCAAAATCGGGCGAGCCTGTGGCCAACAAGGAATTCTACCTTCGCATCAAAGATTTGGTTGCCCAGTTTGAAAAGGTGTTTGAATCAAATTAAGAAAAGTTGTAACAAAAATAAGCTTCCTTAAAGTACAAAATATCTTTAGGTTAATTTCCGATACGAGGCGCCGAAACCAACCGAACCAATGTGGAAAGAACTGGCTGAAAAAGCGAGTGAAGGTCTCCATTTGCCGCTGATCGGCAAAGATCGATCCGAGTACGAGCTGACGATTGACGAAATGACGACGGATAAGGCTGATGAAAGGTTGGAAGCTCAAAATCATACGTCGGCTGGATCCCACCCCGGGGTACCCCCCCAAAAAGTGCGGCCTACCCCCTTCAATTGCGGCCTACCCTCCGAAAAGTGCGGCCTACCCCCTCAAACTGCTGCCAACCCCCAAAAAAAGTGCGGCCTACCCCCTTCAATTGCGGCCTACCCTCCGAAAAAGTGCGGCCTATCCCCCCTTCAAACTGCGGCCAACCCCCGAAAAGTGCGGCCTACCCCCTCAAACTGCTGCCAACCCCCAAATAGAGCGGCCTATCCCCCCCCTTCAAACTGCGGCCTACCCCCCAAAAATGTGCAGCCTACCCCCCCGAAAAGTGCGGCCTACCCCCTCAAACTGCTGCCAACCCCCGAAAAGTGCGGCCTACCCCCTCAAACTGCTGCCAACCCCCAAATAGAGCGGCCTATCCCCCCCCTCCCCCAAAAAAATTGCGGCCTACCCCCGAAAATTGCCTACTTTAGTAAAGTTTCAAATAAATTTTTTTGCGCGCAAAAAACTGGGGTGGGATCCAGCCGACGTATGTCAGAAACGTGAAAATAAAAAAGTTTCGGAACAGTAGAGGTGTTGGAAGATAGGAAAATTTTCAGGGAACTTATTTGAAATTTGGCAGCGCCTAAGTTTTTTCCTGTGCTTTTCCATTTCTAAGAAAAGTTTAGGGGAAAAATCTGTGAAAAATCTGGCACCTAACTCAACCCGTATCGGGGCCTCGAAAATTTGGTTTAGGAACTCTATAGGGGTTAAAGGGTCTCCTACAGGTGGGTAGGATCAAATTTTCACTGGGATAGGATCAAATTTTCACTGGCTTCTATTTTACCTCTATCGGGGCCCCGAATGGCCAAGTCCCTATCGGGGCCTCCTAAACTTTTCTTAGTTCAGGAACGCCCAAAAATGATCCTTTCAATAAATTTGGCTGTTCCCAGAGTTAAAGCTTATTTTTTTTTTCAAATTTGGTACCGCCTAAGTTTTATTCAAATTGAAAAAGCTTCGAAGTTGGAGCTACAGTACCTTGCAATAAGATATACAATTTCACTTTTTTCGTCATAACTTTTGCAGGAGTTGTCCAATTTCTGTCAAATTTTCTACAGTTGTTACTTGCATATCCAGTATGTTAACACAGAAAAATCAGCTGGGTAGCTAATTTCTGTAGTAAGTTATAGCTTGAAACCTGGAATCAACGAAATCTCCAGAACAACATAGGAAACAGTTATTAAACACTTTTTTATATTTCACTGAAGCTTTGGGCTCATTGTACCATTGATTGCTTCACTGTAAAACTGTTACCCAGATCAAAAAAAGCTTCAAGTCCAGACGCCCTTGATTTTTTGTGTTTTAATGACTCAATAATTTTTTTCAGCATACCCCTCGTCTGGTTGTTCAAATCGGGAACCAACCTAAACCCAGGCCTTGTTTGGAATTCCACCGGCAAAGTTTCGTCGACAACTGGAATGCCACAAGCGCTCATTGAAATTCTGGAGCAGGTGGAGGGAAGAGAGTGACGTTTTTAAGTGGGAATTCCTCAGGCAAAAGACTCGAAAATGCGCTCGATTCGAATCAGAACAGACTCGGAGAAGTCGGTGAGGACGGTGGAGGCCAATCTGAAAGTCTGGCGCCGGAATGGATGGCGAAACTCCCTTCATAAGCCGATTGCTCGACAAGAACTCTGGAAACGGGCCGCGGACCTGCTTGATGAGATCAAAGTTGGTGATAACGGGTTCGCGGGAGGATCAAGCTTTTTTTCATATAAAGTCGATAATTAAAAATAATCCTAAATATCAACCCGGCGATTTTTTTTTTCTTTTTGATTTGTGGGGTACAGTACTGGCTATAAAGCGATTTCAAAGTGGTTATTCGAGCATAATTTCTCTGAAAGTGGCTCAAATGACTTGAAACTCCGCACAGATTTCAAATAACTATGCAGTAACTTTTTTCCCAAGAGAAGAACTAATTTGCTCGAGACAAACCGGATTTGAGAGCAAAAAACCAAAAATCGTGAAAATGAAAATTTTTCTCTTGAGATTCGAAAAATCATATCTTCGAAGAAACTTCTATTTTCAATCAGAAACTTTTTTGCCCGGTAAAAAAGTCTTCGGCTTTCCAAAAAACCTGATCAGCCCCTTACCAACCCGATAGTAAGAGCGTAGTGACTTTTTCGTCGGAAGGCCTTTTCGTTTAGACTCCTCGTCATTTAAATGAATTATTCGAGGTCATTTATACTTGAGAACACCCTGTTTTATGTTGAAAAACTTTAAAATACCCTCAAGAATAGTTTTACACTGTTTTCTTCAGCTTTGTCACTATATCCTCTCTCCAGAACTCGCTTACTTCACTAGGTCTGATTTTGAAACCTCTGATTCGAAGTGGTTATGCTCGAAATCGAGAATTTTCTGATTTTGAAAAACGAGCATAATCACTTCGAATCAGAGGTTTCAAAATCAGACCTAGTGAAGTAAGGAGTATCATTTTTCAATCTGCTAGATACTGTGAAAAATATGAAAAATGGACCTCGAAATTGCAAAAGGCGGAAGATTCGAATATTTTGGCTCCTCAGTTCCAATTTTTCGCTCTCTAGGAAGAGGACAGCTTTGAAAAATCTCACTTCTTTTCAAATTTTAAAAAAGGTTCTACTACTGTATCTTCTTGAGTCTAGAGAAATTTTTTCAAGCAGAAAAAGTTTTTGAATAAA
Source organism: Caenorhabditis auriculariae (assembly GCA_904845305.1). Lineage (NCBI taxonomy): Eukaryota > Metazoa > Nematoda > Chromadorea > Rhabditida > Rhabditidae > Caenorhabditis > Caenorhabditis auriculariae. The sequence continues at coordinate 388,538 of CAJGYM010000014.1, read as the reverse complement.
GCAGTCGGTGTTTGAAATTCTTTTCCAAAAACCATCCGCACTTTCCAGGTTTCCTGGGAGCTCATGAAGGAGCCCCAAGAAGAGGACATCAAGCGGAATGAGCTTCTGATGCCGTTGGCAAAGCAGAAAAAGTCGGAATCCAGAAAACAGAAGATCTCGCGCGACTTGAGGCCTTCTGGAGAAATTACGAAGAGCAACTGATTTTTCGTTTTCGTTGAAATTGTGAGTTTCCAATTTTTCAAATATTCGAAAAACGAGTTTTAAAAATTATATTATAGTTCGATAAAGCTATTTTTGTTCTTTTTTTTATTCTTTGAAAGTTCATTTTTCCAATTTTTTTTATTTATTCATTTTTTCTCAGTGAAGGCTCGATTTTTCGGGAATTTTCTAGACTTTCGAAACGGGAATACTACGGCAACAATTCAATTTGAATCCCGAATTCTATTTAGGGCCCTAATCCGGACTGAAAAATAGACGAAAAAGGACAAACCAGTCGGCTTTTTGGCTGCGGATTGGCTTTTTTTCAGATTTAATTTACTAGATTAATTTAGCTTGAATGAAAATATAGACTTGGAAGCTTCTGTAAAAAAATTATTTTTGTTTGAAAGATAGGTTTTTTTAAACTTCAAAAGATGTACTCTCAAAGCGGAAATTAAAAAAAGTATCGACGTGAATTTTTAAGAAAAATCTTTTCTATAAAAAGTAACCACCATTTTTGAATCCGTACCACCTCGAATGTACTATGAACCACTTCAAATTGCACCTTTTCCACCTATGGAACTTTACTTTTCCCAAAATTTCTAACACAACTATTTATTAGACTAGCAAAAAGCATCAAATGAACGTTTGGACGTGTGCAATTTGGAAAATGTTTTTGAATTTGTAATTTTCGGGTTTACACAGGGGAAGGGTGTAATCAGCAGCTTAGCCCAGAGTGGACGATGTTCTTGATGAGAGAAAAAAAAACTTGTTTTAGGCGTTTGGAAAAAGGTATCCAATCTCGAATGAAACTAATTTGTGCCCCAACAAAAAGCTATTGGTTTCGCCTCCTCTTCTATTTTTAGATACCTCAAAGAGGATTTGTATTGAATTTTTTCTGGCATGCTCTGAAATTTCGACCTTTTTGAAATTTGGCAGCGCTTTGAATCGAAGTTTTTGGCATTTTTGAAGATTTGGCAGCGAAACAGCTTTTCCTAACTAGGGAACGTTTTTTTAAAGCTCTATTTTATATCTGTCTTTTCCATAGAAATATGTTATTTTTATATTTTAGCATCAGAAGCAGATAATCTAACCAGGGAACGTTTTTCTGCCCCCGGTTGAACTTTTGCTGAAGCTTTGCTGAAGTGTACTTTAGGAGCCCCTGATTCCAGAACAAAAAGAAAATTTCTCGCAATAGATTTCGTTTTCGAGTTAGGACACTTCAAAAGCCCGAAATAGCGCTTTTTTGGCCTAATTTGCGTGTTTTGCACACTTTGAAGCTCCATAACTCGGAAACAAGATCTATTGCGAGAAATTTTTTCCTTTTTCTGTAATCAGGGGGTCCTGAAGTACACTACACTTCAGCAAAGTTTCAGCAAAAGTTCAACCGGGGGTAAAAACGTTCCCTGGTTAGATTATCTGCTTCTGATGCTTCAAATATAAAAATAACATATTTCTATGGAAAAGACAAATATAAAATTGAGCTTTAAGATCAAAATATGCATCCAGGCATCAGGATTACCCTTTCTCTGAAGAAAAGGTTATTTTTGCAAGTTCAAAATTGGAAAAAACGTTCCCTAGTAGGGCTTTCCCAATTTTGGCAGCGTCTTTAGAGTCGGTCAAAGTACACTCGACAATCAAGATTGAGCGAAACTTGAAGTTTATGTTATCTTTTGGACTTTTTTTGTTGGTTCCCAATAATTTGTGCCTCGTTCATTTTTTTTTCCAGCTACTTTAGGTGAAAATATTTCTGGCGGCAGACTTCGTGAGATGTGAAATTTATGGTGAAATGCTTTCTCTTGAAAAAAAAAACCATTATCCTTCTTCTTTTTTCCCTTTTCGGAGCTCTTAGCTTCTGCTAAAAAGCTGAAAATGGGGGCAGAATTGGTGCAAGAATGATCCACTTTGAAGCTATTTTTGTCCGGATATATATACTTTTACGTTTGAATAGAAAGAAATTTTATGTCAAACCTTTTTTGGAAGCGCTTGCTTTGTGTATTTTTCTGCAAAAAAAAAAATGCAAGATTCGACTATTGACCAAAACGTCACACAAGTTCCAACCCACATGAAACATATTCCTAAGTTTTTTTTCGCCCTTCTCATAATTATACTATACATTTTCGATAGCCAGAAATCACACCTCATTGAAATTTTACGAAAAAAAGGGCGCAAATATTTTCGATTCTTTCATATTTCTGAGGACCGAAAACCGCGCGAGCATCTTCTTCTTCCAAAGCCTCAAATTAGGCTCCAAAAGACGCGGCTTTCTCTTGTTTTCATTCGGATTAAGTGATGGTTTTGATGGATGGTGCTGGTTTGGTTTCGCGGTAGTGTAAGTGATGATTGAAACGTTTTTTATTTTCCAAATTATACGCTAAAGATTTGCTGAATTTTTGCGAAGGCGTGGATTCTGACGGCGTTGCAAGTTATCTGAGCCAAATAAGGAGCTTAAATATTTATTTTTTGTTAAAATTTTGTCTTTCTTGAAAATAGGCTAACCCTACTCTAGGAAAACGTGGATTTTCGGGATTAATTTCTAGTTTTTTCACGGCTGCGGTCTTCTTAGTGATTGAAAAAGTCCCGAATTTTTTTTGTAAACTTTCTTGATGACTAAAAAAACATAGAAAAAAACTTTCAAAAAAATCAAGAAAAGTATATTTATTTGACATTGATTTGTAGAAAAAAACTGAAATGTTGAAAAGGTTTTTTTATTTTCTTTGGAAAAAAAGCTGCTCTCAATCTGATTTTGAACTGAAATTGCTTAAGTCTGAAAAAATTTCAGAAATATGGAATTTTTTGAGCCAGTGGCTTTTTCAGCGATTATTTGAAGGCTTACTTGGCTAATTTTCAAATGTAAAAAAAAGGCTTCTGAACCTTTTCACCCAAGAAAAGGCCTTTTCAAGAAGAAGAAAGATGGCTTTCTATCCAACTTTGAACTTGCAAAAATAACTTTTTCTTCAGAGAAAGGGTAATCCTGACGTCTGGATGCGTCTTTTTGTTCTTAAAGCTCAATTTTATATTTGTCTTTTTCCATAGAAATACGTTATTTTTTTATATTTTAAGCATCAGAAGCATCAGAAGCAGATGATCTAACCAGGGAACGTTTTTTTAGCCCCCATCCCGGTTTTTGCTGAAACTTTGCTGAAGTGTACTTTAGGACCCCCTGATTGCAGATCAAGAAGAAAATTTCTCGCAATAGATCTTGTTTCCGAGTTATGGAGCTTCAAAGTGTGCAAAATACGCAAATTCGGCCAAAAAAGCGCTATTTCGGGCCTTTGAAGTGTCCTAACTCGAAAACGAGATCTATTGCGAAAAATTTTCTTTCTGTTCTGGAATCAGGGGCTCTAAAAGTACACTTTACCAAAGTTTCAGCAAAAGGGGGTAAAAAGTTCCCTGGTTAGATTATCTGCTTCTGATGCTAAAATATAAAAAAATAACATATTTCTATGGAAAAGACAAATATTAAATAGAGCTTTAAAAAAACGTTCCCTAGTTAGGAAAAGCTCATTCGCCGCCAATATATAAAGGTATAAAGAGAAGGCGAGACTTTATTCTAAAGTTAGAAGATCAAAAAAACTCTCATAATTTTTCATACCTTTCCCATCCCAGTTCTTTACACCTACAATTTTGTTCTTCTACAAAGGTACAAACAATCCGCAGAGAACAAATTCTCCTATATTTTGGTTTTATGGCGGAAAAAAAGATGAGTACATATCTGGAGATGAAAGGCGCCAGGCACCAATCGGCACGGAATCTTTCTTTTTTGCACGTTTCACATCTGTAATCTCCCACTTAACACTGGCGTACGTCGAAGGTGGGATTTATAAGAGGATTCTGTAGTTGCGCAACTTTTCAAATCTGGAATGTTAAGACGGGCGTTTGGGATCTTTCGGATTTGGTTGCAAGAAAAAACCGAGGCTTATCCTGCTGTTTACCTAGGCATTTGGATGTACAGGGAGAAATTTCGAGAACCACTTTTCTGGAATTAGTGTTCGTTTATTTTAGAATGACCCATTAGACTAGATTAGGTATCTATGATAAAGAACGTTTTGAAATTCAGAAAAGAAAGTCAAACATCGAAAAAAGGGCATTTTTTGAAAGAGAGGTGACTCATAACGGCGGTTAAAGATTTATTTTGGATGAAACAAGAGAAAAATAGTTTGAATTTTCTTTCAGGAATAGTTCATTCACGTTTAACACGCTGTCTCTGTAATTCTCAAAAAAATAAAAAAATATTTTTTTTGAATTTGATGAAACTTCATCCAGTTTGATAGCCAATCATTAGAAATGCGGAACCAACTTTTTGAGCCATTTCCTCTTACTGTAGTCGGGTTACGGTAGGCACGTGGGCACCTGCGTATCTCAGTATTGAAGAGTTTTTATTAGGCAAGTGATATATCAATCGATAGGTAATCCAATTTTAGGAACTTTTACAGTACATACCATCTTGGGATACTGTGGGAAAATTTTGAGTTACGGTACTTTTTGCGTCTTCGGCCACCACGAGCTTGAGCCAGGAGAACCATTCTTCCTAGCTTCTCAAAAGATACCTTTTGAAATGCTCTACAAGCTGATACCAGTTTGAAAAAATCCTAGGTGGACCATCATTTTGCAAAATCGCTCCGAAGGCGCGCAATCGTGGTCTTGCGGCGGCCAAACAGGTGAAGTCCATGATGCCTGACGGCTCATCCTTCACAGATCCATCCTAAACTTTTTTTTCAATTTTTTTTTTTTCATGAACCCTCGAAAAAAGTTCCTCTGGCTCAAGGAAAAAACCAACTTCATCACGTTTCAGTCATAATTGAATCAAAGAGCAAGACGAAAAAAAGTTATTTTAACGTCCAAATCATGTTAAGCTCAAACGTGAAAGAATTAAGTTTAAATTTTTGATATGAATCAAATTTATCTATTAAGGAACTCATTCCGAAAGTTCTCTTGTGATGTTTTTCTCTAGGATAACGAATTCCTGAAAATTTTCGTAGTTCAATCCCATCATAATGTACCCGATTGTCTACTTCCCAAATTTTTCGTCAGAAAAAAAATTTTGGAAAGTAATAAACCCAAAAATGGCCGCCGTAGGAATGTATACGACTACAATTGTTCTGAGAAATCTTGTCAGTATCAAATTATTTTTTAAATTAAATTTATTCGGCCGTACCCACGTTTTTTTTCCCTCGTTTTCATGGGATTCTAAATATATACTTTTTAGTATTAAGTGATTTTTTGGATTTCAGTAGTTGAGCCGGGAAGAAATATCATTTGGAAAAATTTAGCCGCTGCCATTTTTAGAGAAGCTTGATTTTCAGGCGCTGCCAATTTAGGAGAAGCTTGAACTTTAGGCGCTGCCATTTTTGGAGAAGCTTGATTTTCAGGCGCTGCTATTTTTGGAGAAGCTTAAACTTTGTGCGCTGCCAATTTAGGAGAAACTTGAATTTTAGGCGCTGCCATTCTTGGAGAAGCTTGATTTTTAGGCGCTGCCATTTTTGGAGAAGCTTAAATTTTAGACGCTGCCATTTTTAGAGAAGCTTGAACTTTAGGCGCTGCCATTTTTGGAGAAGCTTGATTTTCAGGCGCTGCTATTTTTGGAGAAGCTTAAACTTTGGGCGCTGCTATTTTTGGAGAAGCTTGAATTTTAGCCGCTGCCAATTTAGGAGAAACTTGAATTTTAGGCGCTGCCATTCTTGGAGAAGCTTGATTTTTAGGCGCTGCCATTTTTGGAGAAGCTTAAATTTTAGACGCTGCCATTTTTAGAGAAGCTTGAACTTTAGGCGCTGCCATTTTTGGAGAAGCTTGATTTTTAGGCGCTGCCATTCTTGGAGAGGCTTCAATTTCAGGCGCTGCCAATTTTGTAGAAGCTTGATTTTTAGGCGCTGCCGTTTTTGGAGAAGCTTGATTTTTAGGCGCTGCCATTTTTGGAGAAGCTTAAATTTTAGACGCTGCCATTTTTAGAGAAGCTTGAACTTTAGGCGCTGCCATTTTTGGAGAAGCTTGATTTTTAGGCGCTGCCATTCTTGGAGAGGCTTAAATTTCAGGCGCTGCCAATTTTGTAGAAGCTTGATTTTTAGGCGCTGCCGTTTTTGGAGAAGCTTGATTTTCAGGCGCTGCCAATTTAGGAGAAGCTTGATTTTTAGACGCTGCCATTTTTTGAGAAGCTTAAACTTTAGGCGAGCACTAGGCTTTTCTAGATCAAGATTAACAAATTTCTGAAAAAAATTAAATTTTTCGCACACCATAAATCGCCTCATTTGAATACTCTAAACGGCGAAATTTGCAAAAATAAATCTTGATTTTCAGTCTCCTCGAAACTATTTTTGTACAAGACAGGTGCTTTTCCAGAACTTCTGTTTTTGGAGTTTTAGTTTCCAAGTTCTGAAAAAAATAATTTTCACGTGAACTTGAATTTTTTCAATAGACATCGTAAAGTAGAGATCACTGAGTTCACCAGACGCTCATTTCTCAAATAAGGATTAGTGAAGAAAAAGCGAGGGTCAATGGAGATCAAAGGCTTCCACCCGCAGCGCGGTGGTTTGTCAGCCACTCATTTTTGGTCCACGTTTTGACGCACTTTCTCTGAAATTTTTTCCATGGCTTCATTTTCTTGTTAAAATTCAAACCCGGAAATTATCGAGAAGCCAATGAAAAAGTGCGTCTAAACTTCAAATTGCTAAAATTAGAATATAATTTAAATCTGAAACTTTGACGTGTGATTGATATAATATGCATATTTAGGGCTTCCTTTTTGAAAAAATCAATGAAACTGAAACACTGGGGGAACTCAAATTTTCATCTCGCAAGGCCTAATTTTAACTTCGATGTACCTTTAACTTCAAATAAACTTGAATTCCTTCCTTTTTTTCAAATTTATTTTCGTTCGAAAGGATCGCTTTTAGAAGATAGAAAGCTGTTGAAAAAGTTTGTTTGACAAAATTATAGAGTTATTGAGATTTTTTTGGAATGAATTTCTGAAGTTTTTTTCCTCTACCAGGATTGCAAAAAGTCAAAAGCCAATGGAAAAATTTGAGCTGAAAAATAACTTCAGAATAGTTTAGCTACTGTAAATTTTTGCTTTTATCTAGCCTGAACTACCAAAATTTTGACCACGGTGGTTTCGGTTTTTTCAGTCTACAGTAAAAATACAGTAACCCTTCAAAAGTTTTTTTTTCTTATCATTTTGAACTATCAAGGATGCCAGAGGATCCAAGCTTTCAAATCCAGTTTTCTCAAAATGACGTTCTACCAGTTTTTGAATACCGTAATCCAGACTATACAGTATGATTCTCCAAACTCCACAAAAACAACGTGTAGGAGGAGGTACTGGGCGTGAAGATCAGTGTTGGAAGAAAAAATCATGAGAAACGCCCTGAAAGGGGGCGGAGCTTTGTCGACACGCCTCCGACGGCGTCGCTTCGAGTCATTCTGCTCATTCTCCTTGACCACTAGCTGGTCGTTTCTTCTACCCTTCTCTTTTTTCAAATCGCCGTTTGTCAAATGGCTAGAAGTCTTGAGGACCAATAGAAAGGTCCTTGGTTCAATCCTCCCACCGATTTTTGCTTTTTCGCGTTTTCTGTTATATCAAACCTTCGAAATACGATGTTTTCAGGTATATTTACTGAGAAAATGAACGCCCAGCTCCGTATGATAACTATTTTCTTACTTTCTGCGATAATCTTGGTCTTCGCCGCCCCTTATTCAGGTAATCGGGATGACTTTTTCAGAAGAAGACTATAATTTTTAGAAGAATACGACGAAAATCTGCTGAAAGACTCTCAGCCACATTTATTGCTCAACTTGTTGAAACGGCCAGGTACTTGGGATTATTACAAAATATAGATGGATTAAACTTTCAGCGCGGTTTCACCCAATGGAAAACCACGACCAGCTCATCAAGGCCATTTTGAAGTCACGGCGATATTAATAAATTCATTTCGATCAGAAGACGTTATTATTTTGATGATAAAAGAAAGTTATTCTCACCACTGTTGTAAATATTTCAAGCCTTTGCCCTACCCAAATGTGATACTTTTATCAGTTGTTGTGTCCTTCAATGAATTTTATACGTTTGTATTGGGTTTTTAAGATGAGAGAAAAGGATGGTGCGCGCAAGTCGGTTTAGGTCGGGGGCGTTTCAAAGCAGCCGCTCTGTGTTGAGCCAAGGTGCAGATCCGCTTTTGAAATTTTGCAAAATTCACAATCCGAAGGCCTTTTAAGGAGGCTTGATATGTAAGCCTGAAGTGCCAAGTGATGCCTTAAGTGGTTTGGCTCCATATGTAATCCTGAAGTGCCAAGTGATGCCTTAAGTGGTTTGGCTCCATATGTAATCCTGAAGTGCCAAGTGATGCCTTAAGTGATTTGGCTCGATATGTAATCCTGAAGTACCAAGTGATGCCTTAAGTGGTTTAGCTTGATATTTAAGCCTGAAGTGGTAAGTGATGCCTTAAGTGGTTTGGCTCCATATGTAATCCTGAAGTGCCAAGTGATGCCTTAAGTGGTTTGGCTCCATATGTAATCCTGAAGTGCCAAGTGATGCCTTAAGTGATTTGGCTCGATATGTAATCCTGAAGTACCAAGTGATGCCTTAAGTGGTTTAGCTTGATATTTAAGCCTGAAGTGGTAAGTGATGCCTTAAGTGGTTTGGCTTGATATGTAATTCTGAAGTGCCAAGTGATGCCTTAAGTGGTTTGAGCTTCAACTTATCTCTTGAGGTCCTACTCGCAATTTTTACTGGCTCCTGAAGTGACCACTTGGACTTTTCTGTCTTAAAATCAACGTTATCAGAGGCTCTAGGGTTCCTTAAGGGACTACTTAGCCTTTCTCTTAAGGGACTACTTGAAATTGTCCCAGCAGTGTCTGAAAATCCGGTCAAATCGAATGACTAGCCGTCTTGTTTGCAGTATTCCCTTAAGTGATCACTCCCTTTTGAGGTCTTGAGATCAGATACTCAGATACTGGTTAGAACCCTTAAGTGACCACTTTTCCTTGTCGAGGAAGTTTTGAATTTTCAGCAGAATGGCTAGCATTCTTGCTTTCTGTGCAGGAGGTCATTGGATCGGATCCTGGCAAAAATTTGAAATTTTGCTTTTTTTTTGACTTTCAAAAAATTCATTTTTAGTTCCACAAGGTCATCGAATCCGATTTTTTTTTTCAAAATCAGTTTTCCTAACACTTTTCCTCTCATTCTAGACAACTCAAAATGAAAAGTCGAAAAAAAAATGTCTGCAACAACTTTTAACCATTTTTCTAGCATTTGTAGTTTCCAATTGACCTGGTCTGCCGTGGGAATGAGTTAATGAGAAAGAAAAATGTCAAAAAAAGAATTCTCACGAATTTCATCAATTTTTGAGTATTCATTCGACTTGATTAACCCCTATTTTTATGTCATTTTTCCACGCCTACATCGGAAAAGTCGTAGAAAATGAGCTGGAAAACAAAATTTGGAAAAAGAAAACTTCCTTATTAGATAGAGAAAAGGTCTTCTGAGTGTTTCCTTAGAATTTTTTTTTTCATTTTTTCAAAATTCTCTTGATGAGATTTGTCAATTCTTAAAAGAAGACAAAAATTTTATCGATTGAGCAAGTTTCTTCGTGAGTTTCTGAGTAAATAGCGCTGAACGTGGATTTGAGATTGATCCAAGAGTGACGTCGTAAAATTGACAATGACGTCATTTGAAAAGGGCAGGCGTCGTGGGGAAATCCTCCCGATTGCTGTCATGGAATCGACGTAGGACTTCTTCAGTGAACGCTGAACTCGATCCAGTGACCCACGAGGTTTCGGGCCACTAGACCTTCTCCGAGATTATGATCAGCGTCGAGGTCCATGAACTTTCTGGAGCTCGTCGGATGCTCGGCCAGCTCTCGGAAAAGCAACTTCACGTGGGGCAGTACTAACCGGCAGACAGAGTCGAGACCGTCACAGCCCTGAATGTTAGGAGATATGAGCTTTGGAATGGTTACGTAGATAAATTTAAGATTTATTTATACTTTTAAGGGATGAGCTAGAGCAACTAAAGAAGCTTATTATGAAAGTTAAGGTCTTCAATTACTTGGGAAGCTCTGGGAAGTGATTTATCCAGTACTGAGTGAACACGAAGCGGACGTTTCTGTGCGATTCTAGGGATCACTTAAGAGTTCTGACATCCCTAAAATGGTCACTAGAAATGCCCCGACGCTTCCGGATCGTGTTACCGACTTCTGAGCGATTCTAGGAATCACTTAAGAGGTCTGACACCCCTAAAGTGATCCCTAGGAATGCCCCGACGCGTCCGGATCGTGTTACCGACTTTTGAGCGATTCTAGGGATCACTTAAGAGTTCAGACATCCCTAAAGCGGTCACTAAAAATGCCCCGACAAGTCCGATTCACGTTCCAACTTCTGAGCGTTTCTAGAGATCACTTAAGAGTTCTGACGCCCCTAAAGTGGTCTCTAGAAATGGCCTGACGCGTCCGGATCGTGTTACCGACTTCTGAGCGATTCTAGGGATCACTTAAGAGTTTTGAGACCCCTAAGGTGGTCCCTATAAATGCTAAGACACGTCCAATTTACTGCAATTTTTTCCTGCACGATTCATCACTTAAGTGACCACTTCCACTCCTCAACTAAATGTTCGAGTTAACTTCTCTAGGAACCCCTCAACCAAAGGGAATTTTTCAATTTCAAAAAAAAAGTTGGTTGATGGTGAGAAGCTAAGTTATGAAATCACTTGCATCCCTTAAGTGACCTCTCGAACCCACCAACAGGTAGTTCTTCAATCCGACAGGTAGACTGTCCACCCGGGCAAAGCTGCCCTGCGGCACGGCCTTTGGCGTCGGCGTCATCGGTGACGTCATCGGCGAGACTGACGTCGGAGCCGGCCGTACTACCGCCAGTTCTTTGAGCGTCGGAACTTTAAAGGGGGAAAAAAATGAGTTTTGGAAGTGACGTCAGCTTTAACGTTAACCTAGACGGTAATTACCGGGCCCAACTCTCAAAACCGCCAATTTTGCGACTACCACGAAAAAAATTGCTTTTTTGTTGACGTCCGCCGCGCAATGTGACTCAAGGTTGTAGGGGGAACATTAGAGCTAGTCATCTTTCGGTACGAATGTTTGTGGCTCATCCCACTGCCGTCGAAAGTGTGGAAAAGAGGGAGTGACTGGAAAATGGCCACTAGAAGGGTTCCGTTTCGCGGCCTTTATTGAGCCTTTTTTTTTGGTGCGCTAAAAAAGGTGAAAAAAGGGAGATGCTGCAAAATGGCCGCTGAAAGGGTCCCGTTTTGCGGCTTTTATTGAGCCTTTTTTTCCTGGTGGGCTAAAAAGGGTGAAAAAAGGGAGAGGCTGCAAAATGGCCGCTAAAAGGTTTCCGTTTTGCGGCTTTTATTGAGCCTTTTTTTCTTGGTGGGCTGAAAAGCCTCAAAAAGGGTGAAAAAAGGGAGAGGCTGCAAAATGGCCGCTAAAAGGCCGCAAAATGGCCGCAAAAAGGGTGCTGAAAATCTCGGTCATTGATTATTTCCGATTACATTACTGTAGCACATTTTGGTTCATACACAGTCACTGGTAAAGTCTTATCTCAATTTAAAAAATGTTTCGTTCTCCAAAGGGTCCAAAAAGGGCGGATAAAGGTCGATGAAAGGACGGAAAAAGGCAGTAGAAAGGAAACCGTTGCCACCCGTTTAGGAACAATAACGGACGCTCAAAGGGCCCGTAAAGGGTCCTTCCGATTTTGCTTATCATAGGCCAGGTATTCGAGGGAAAAAGAAAGGGGCTAGGGAATATTTTTTGAAACGAAAAGTTCAAAATTAGTGCTTGAATTTTTTTAAATCGGTTATTGAACTAAAATTCGATCCACTCCGACCAAAAATACACTAATTTCTCTAAAATCCCTCATCAGACCAATTTTTGACAATTTCGTGATCTCTGCTTGAGACTCTAAAGCGTCGTGGTTGGATTGGAAGCTCTTGTCTCATTATCTTTCGATGCCCAAGGGCGCAGACCGTTTTAAGTCGGTTGCAAATGGCAACTTGAGCCATTCTCAGCGCAACCAAGCCCATAACCATAGTCTGGCTCAAATAGATAAGCGAGAGAATTTTTTTGAAATCCCCTCTTTTTTCTTCGAAATAATTGAAGGATTATGGCATTTTTTAACATAAGGGTCCTGGCACGATATACAGTAACCTACAGATTTTTTTGAAAATTGGCTAGCTTCAGCAAAAAGCTTACAGAGACGTCTAAACATCATCTTTTGTGATCTTTCGAACTTTCTTGAAAATGTTCTGCCAGAGATGGATGAACTATAGCTTTTAATCAAGCACATAATCCGAATTTTGGCCTCCCCCGCAGTCTATTATTTTTCCATTTGAAAAGCTAATCCCATTAATATAACTCCTTAACAAAACGTCAGATGGATCCCTAATCCTTCACTAAATCTTGAGTGGTTTTTTTTGAAAATTATTAATTTTTCACAGGATTTTGCTGGGGTTTTTAAAGGAGCATAGGTAAGTTTCTGAAAAAAATTTGAGTGAAAAACTTTTTTTCCTGTTACACTTCATGATACGAGAAGTGCCTTCAAAAAAAAAAATCCCTCAAGTGACCACCTCGAGTGTCGTAGCCAAGCCAGTAATAATCGGCCTTATGCTCCTTGTAAAGTGGTACGTCGTGCGGCGATCCGTCGACAATCAGTGTCAATGACGTCACCGAAATGGCTTCTTCCGGCATTTGATACTGGAACGATTCGATTTTTTCAAAAACGAGGAAATGTGGAATTTTTGAGTTACGGTCGGCAGAGAGTACGTATACACCGCCTGATGCAGACTTTATTTCTTCAGGAGCTTCAGAGTTGTCTCTTTAGGGGCAACCTTAAAAGCACTTGAAGGCTTCCCTCTAGGGACCACTCTACCTATTCCATATAATGGCACCTTGAAAAAAGGGTCACTTAAGGGGTCTTAGTTGGTGGCCTCTGAAGAAAACATAGTAATCACTTCTCGGCTTAGCGGTCCGATCCTAAACCCCTATAGAGCTCACTTTTTGGCCTCTGTAGGGTTTATTTTCTCCCTGACCCCTATAGGGACCCCTTAAATTCAATACACATGTTTTTATACACAATTAATTTTCTCCTCTTTCAGGGTCTAAGCGATTTTCTGAGGGATCACCAGGAGACCAAATATTGCTGAGGGACGCTCATTTTGTACGTTTTTTTGTCTTTTGCCTTAGAGAAAGGTCACTAGACAGAAAAAAAAAAACCAATTGGCAAAGTCAAATAGCGTGCCCTTTCATCCGTGGTAAAAACTAACGTTAACCACGACGATATCGTCCTTTTTGATGACGCCGACGCCGTGGGAACAGATGACGTCATCCCGGCAACGTCTTCTCGTGTGAGCCCGTAGTTTGTACTCGACACGGGGAAATTCTGGAATTCAAAAGGGCTTCTTCCGCTTTTTAGGGTTTACAAATTGGCTTCCGACAAGTTTGCCTCGATAAAAATCTCGAAAAGCGAAAAAGCGTGGTTTTTTTTAGTAAATTTCGGCCGGGGTAATAGAATTGTGATACAAAATACAAAAGAGTATAGGACAAAAGCGCCGATTCCAAGAGCGCCGTTCAAATTTAGCGCCAGTCCGCAATGCGCCGTCGCGTGTATGCGCCGTGTATGCAGACGCCGCTTTCTTTTGCGCCGAGTCCGTTTGCGCCGAATCGTTTTGCGCCGTTATTTCAAACTTTTATTTACTCGCTCTTTTTTTATATTATTTTTTTCAATAATTGTTTACTACACATTCATATACGACTCGAATAATTTTTCGCGCCATCTGTTAATATGGACTTTTCTGCCGCATTTTCGAAAAAAACTCGAACTATTGTTTCAAGAAAAATGAGTTCAACGTTACGAAAAAAACGATTTTCTGCTGTTTCACGTCTGCTAGAATTGAAACTTTGCCTTACCTAACGCAGAAAAATTTGCAATCACAAAAAAATCACTCAATATGTCGTTTAAAGCAATAATTTTTTTATCCATTCTCTTTTTCCTTACGTTTTCTGTATTTTTTTCGAAATCAGAAAAAGCATATTTGCTTTTTTTATTTTTTTACTTTGAAAAAGAAAAAAAGGGGAAAAAAATATTTTACCTGGACCAAAGTGGACCTAAAACTCATCATTAACGGATGGCGCGAAAAATTATTCGAGTCGTATATGAATGTGTAGTAAACAATTATTAAAAAAATAATATAAAAAAAGAGCGAATAAATAAAAAGTTTGAAATAACGGCGCAAAACGATTCGGCGCAAACGGACTCGGCGCAAAAGAAAGCGGCGTCTGCATACACGGCGCATACACGCGACGGCGCATTGCGGACCGGCGCAAAATTTGAACGGCGCTCTTGGAATCGGCGCTTTTGTCCTATACTCATACAAAAAAATGCTTTTGAACTATTTTGACTTTTCCAAGTTTTCGCTGTAAGTTCTACAGACATGTATTACTAATAGCTGAAAAACACGGTTTATAGAGTTTTTTTTGGAGTTTGAAAATGAAATTTTTCGGATTCTGTTAATGAAAAAGGAGCTGATAAGATCTGCCTTTATCCTCGACTAATTCATTTCATCGTGTTTTAAACGATAATTTAAAAATCCATGGCTTAATTCCAGTCGAAATATTGCAAATTTCGTACAAGTACCTAATTCGGACGAGTTCAGAATAATGCTGCCCGTCCAACGACGTGGCTCCTCTTCTGCGTCGGATAAGGGCCAGAGACCCTGGAAATTTTGATGATGGCTTTGATTATTTGAAAGTTTTCCTATTGTAGTGTAGTATAGGTCATTCCGCGCCAGCTTGTCACGATTTTCAGTTTATTTGGAGCTAGAGTAGCCTTTTCGGCGCTTCGCTTCGATGTTCTCGGTGTGCCCTCTTGCGTGCGCCTTTAATAAAACTCATTATTTCCGAACTTTGGAATTTTCTTATTCTACAAAAACAGTTGTAACATCAAATTTTATATCAAACTAACCCAAAAAAAGCTCAAACAGTCGGTTTCATTGATAATAATTAAAAAGTAGTAATTCAATCTTCTTGATTTTCTTTTTTTAAATCCAGCACAGAATCTGAGTGCGTATAGTTAAAGCGAAAAAAATGAAATCAGCCCATTGAAAAACGACCTCGTAAATTAATTAAAAAAAGATAGAGGAAATTGAAGCAATATCTGAATCAGAAATGATGTTTTTATTAAAGGCGCATGCAGGGGGGAACACCGAGAGCATCGAAGCGAAGCGCCGAAAGGGTTTCCGTAGCTCTGAGGAAAGTTAAAAATCGTGACAAGCTGGCGCGGAATGACCTATAGAAAGAAAATATGATCAATTTGACGATTTCAAAAAAAGGGGAAGTTTTGAAATATTTTTCCCGAAATTTTGTGAATTTTATGATTACCTTTTAATAATCTCCAATTTATCGATTTTTTGGATTTTTGTTGACGTTTTTAGTTGGATAAAATACTGTATTTTTCGCTATACTTCCGTTAATTCATTTATTACTCGGGCCTGCGAACCGGCCTGTGTCGGAGCTTTCCTAGTGGCCACTTATGGGTTTCAGAACACTTAAGGGATCCCTAGAAGTGTCCGGAGCGCGTTACCAAGTAGTAGTACCTAGTAAATTTATCAATTTGCTGAAGTTTTGTACAGTGGAACAATTCAAGTTTGAGATTTTGATCATTTTTCAAATCTACCAAATAAGCGTAAACCGTTTCATGGTCGGTCGCAAAAAGTACTCTAAAAAGATGGTTTTTGGACTTTTCTTAATGAAGTTTTCAATGAGAAAAAGACGATAGAAATGAAGGCCTTTTTTTGATTTTTTTTTTTTGAAGATCCAAAAAGGCCACTCAGGAGTTGAACCATTCCAAGTGCGACCATGAAGTTTTTATAGCATTTTTTAAACCTTCAACGATATGAGTAGGCCGCAACGGTCCCGAATAAGAACCCGATCTCCTGGTTTCCTCAGCGACGGCTCTTGTGGTTTTACATTCATTCTGAATTTTTTTTTTTTGGAAAAATTTTTTTGGACTCTAAATTAATAAAAAAGTCTGGAAGATGTAATAATAAACTTTTCATAGACTTTTCGAAGACGCAGTGCTCGAAAATTACATGTTAAGGACTTTTCGCCTTGAAACTTTTATGAGAACTTGCCCATGCGCCTTTAACACGCTGTCTCCGTTATTCTCAAAAACAACGGGTACAATAAAAAAAAATATTTTTTGATTTGGATGAAACTTCATCCAGTGCGATAACCCATCATCAGAAATGCGGACGCAAATTTTTGAGCCATTCCCTCCTACTGTAGCCGGGTTACGGTAGGCAGGTTGGCACCTGCGTATCTCAGTATTGAAGAGTTTTTACTAGGCAAGTTATATATCAATCGATAGGTAATCCAATTTCAAGAACTTTTACAGTACATACCATCTTGGATTACGGTCGAAAAATTTTGAGTTACGGTACTTTTTGTGTCTGCCCAGTCAGTTTTTCGACCACCATGAGCTTGAGCCAGGAGATCCATTCTTCCTAACTTCTCAAAAGATACCTTATGAGAAGCTCTACAAGCTGGTACTAATTTGAAAAAATCCTAGGTGGACCATCATTTCGAAAAATCGCCCCGAAGGCGCGCAATCGTAGTCTTGCGGCGGCCAAGTGGGTGAAGTCCATGATGCCTGACGGCTCATTCTTCAGAGATCCATTCCAATCTTTGTTTCCATTTTACTCATAGATATCTATTATTGACTTTTATTTCAATTTGAGATGTTTTCGGGTTGACCATCATCTCGAAATTTCATTTTGAACCCAAATTTGGCCTGAAAAGGGTCGACACGGCTTCTTTCACGGGATCCCTGACCACGTATGTGACCGTTCTCAACTTTTTTCTTTCTTAAACATGAACAAGAGTGTCTAAACAACAGTTTTATAACAATCAGAAACCCTTTTGAAAGGACCATCATCTCGAAATTTCATTTTGAACCCAAATTTGGCCTGAAAAGGGTCGACACGGCTTCTTTCACGGGATCCCTGACCACGTATGTGACCGTTCTCAACTTTTTTCTTTCTTAAACATGAACAAGAGTGTCTAAACAACAGTTTTATAACAATCAGAAACCCTTTTGAGAAGACCATCATCTCGAAATTTCATTTTGAACCCAAATTTGGCCTGAAAAGGGTCGACACGGCTTTTTTCACGGAATCCCTGACCCCGTATGTGACCGTTCTCAACTTTTTTGACTCATGGACCCACGAGATGTAGAAAAACTGATAGTGAACAGTAGAAAAAGCGACGGATCTCTTTTTTTTTTCCTCCTCACGACCACATCTCGGCAAAACAAATTGCAGGATACTTTTCCAGATTCGCAGACAAAAAGAAAAACTTTCGATCGAGAAGAGCGGTTGAAGAAAAAGGAGAAAATTTTGAAGAGGAAGACTTGTTGTTCAGACACTCTTGTTCATGTTTAAGAAAGAAAAAAGTTGAGAACGGTCACATACGTGGTCAGGGATCCCGTGAAAGAAGCCGTGTCGACCCTTTTCAGGCCAAATTTGGGTTCAAAATGAAATTTCGAGATGATGGTCAACCCGAAAACATCTCAAATTGAAATAAAAGTCAATAATAGATATCTATGAGTAAAATGGAAACAAAGATTGGAATGGATCTCTGAAGAATGAGCCGTCAGGCATCATGGACTTCACCCACTTGGCCGCCGCAAGACTACGATTGCGCGCCTTCGGGGCGATTTTTCGAAATGATGGTCCACCTAGGATTTTTTCAAATTAGTACCAGCTTGTAGAGCTTCTCATAAGGTATCTTTTGAGAAGTTAGGAAGAATGGATCTCCTGGCTCAAGCTCATGGTGGTCGAAAAACTGACTGGGCAGACACAAAAAGTACCGTAACTCAAAATTTTTCGACCGTAATCCAAGATGGTATGTACTGTAAAAGTTCTTGAAATTGGATTACCTATCGATTGATATATAACTTGCCTAGTAAAAAAACTCTTCAATACTGAGATACGCAGGTGCCAACCTGCCTACCGTAACCCGGCTACAGTAGGAGGGAATGGCTCAAAAATTTGCGTCCGCATTTCTGATGATGGGTTATCGCACTGGATGAAGTTTCATCCAAATCAAAAAATATTTTTTTTTATTGTACCCGTTGTTTTTGAGAATAACGGAGACAGCGTGTTAATAAGCTCGACTGGGATTTTTGAACAAGCTTTGTCACAGATTGGCGAGACTACATGATTTTTCAAATTAGGTGATATTTTCAATGGATTTGCTAGAAATTCGGTTGAAATTAACGAGGTTAGACTTTCATTTGGAGAAGCAGAAAAGGCCTTGAATTGAAAAAAAAGGATCTAACAAGGTGGTCCTTTCACTTTACGGTTGGGAATTCCTTGAAATTTGGCCAGAACAGATCATGATGAACCTTATGAATATCCTGAAAGTTGGAACCAGCACAATTTTCCAGTTTTTAAGAAATAAGGGCTCAGAGCCCCAAAAATACATCATCGTTCTGAAAAAGTTTTTAATCGAGAATGTTCTGATTTGAAAAACGAGCATAACCGCTTCAAATCAGAGGTTTCAGAATCAGACCTAGTGAAGTAAGCGAGTTCTGGAGAGAGGATAAAGTGAGAAAGCTGAAGAAATCAGTGTAAAACTATTCTTGAGGGTATTTTAAAGTTTTTCAACATGAAACAGGGTGTTCTCAAACAAAAATGACCTCGTATAGTCCATTTGAATGACGAGGCGTCAATACGAAAAAGGCCTTCCAAAGAAAAAGTCACTACGCTCTTACTATCGGGTTGGTAAGGGCCTGATCCGGTTTTTTGGAAAGCCCAAGACTTGTTTCACCGGGCATGAAAGTTTCTGATTCAAAATCGAAGTTTCTTTGAAGATATGATTTTTCGAATCTCAAGAGAAAAATCTTCATTTTCACGAGTTTTGGTTTTTTGCTTTCAAATCCGGTCTGACTCGAGAAAATGAGTTCGTCTTTTGGGAGAGAGCGTACTGCGTAGCTATTTGAAATCTGTGCGAAGTTCCAAGTCATTTGAGTCACTTTCAGAGAAGTTATGCTCGAATAACCACTTTGAAATACCTTTTATGGCCAGTACTGTAGCTTATTTTAACGGATTTTTCGACTTTGAGGCGTCGTTTCTCAAAAAATAGAAAGTTTTGCAGTTTGAGGCTTTCAGAATCGTGATACGGTATGTTGAGAAGTGTTATGACCGATTTTCAGCAAGTTCCCAACCACAAAAAATAATAATCTTCCTTGTAAACTCAAAAATGAACTATTTTGGAGCGAATCCTAATTTTCCTACATGTCCCGACCCTCATAGAAGTACTTTTTTGAAAATTTGATGAAAGGGGTTTTTTTATGAGCAAAAAGAAACCTCCAGGGAACCGCGAGTCGTTGGATAGCCTTCGAAAGAAATGAAGTTACAGATATTGGTCACTTTTTTTGAATTTATTTGATTGAAAACGTGAAATTTGCGCAATTTCTGTAGATTTTTTGAAACCTTTAGTTCAAGATGAAGTTGAATTTTTTCATTTTTTCATTTTCCAGCTGTTTTTCTGTGGCTTGTTTCTTATTGCAGCCTCTGTTTTGATGACTTGGAATCTAAAAAATATTCCGAAGATATATTTATTTCTAAATGAGAAGATTGACAAGAAAGCTTGACCCATAATTATTAAGAAAAGAAAAAAACCGCACCCGTAAACTGGAAAATTAAAGTATAGAAGAGGAAAATCGAGAGTAGAGGTCCCGTAGAAGGAGAATGACTAGAAAGGATTGACAAGATGGCAAATTACAGGAAAAATGTACAGTAACATGGTTTTCAATCAACAATGTCGTTTCCGACGTATTCAGAATAGTAGGGAAGATTGTAGGTGGTACCGTAGTCGAAGGGGTACGGTAGGCCTCTTTGGGTCGCCTCGTACTCGCAATGGTCACCGTAGTAGGGCTTGTTGCAGTCGCAGGAGAAGTCCTCCACCGATGGGGTACTGTAGAAAATAATTTTTAAAATAGAGCGAGGCAAGTTTGCTCCATGGACAACCATTTTTGAATTAAAAACTGATTGGGCGTTGGTAACGCGAATGTGCCTTAGCATTTCTAGTGACCACTTTAGGGTCGTCAAAACTCTAAAGTGATCCCTAGAATTGCTCTGAAATTTGTAACATGAATCGGGCTGGTCGGGGCATTTTTAGTGACCACTTTAGGGGCGTCAGAACTCTAAAGTGATCCCTAGAATCGCTCAGAAGTTGGTAACGAAAATCGAGCATGGTCAGGGCATTTCTAGTGACCACTTTAGGGGCGTCCGAACTCTAAAGTGATCCCTAGAATTGCTCAGAAATTTGTAACATGAATCGGGCTGGTCGGGGCATTTTTAGTGACCACTTTAGGGGCGTCCGAACTCTTAAGTGATCCCTAGAATCGCTCAGAAATCGCTAACACGATCCGGACGCGTCAGGCCATTTCTAGGGACCACTTTAGGGGCGTCAGAACTCTTAAGTGATCTCTAGAAACGCTCAGAAGTTGGAACGTGAATCGGGCTTGTCGGAGCATTTTTAGTGACCACTTTAGGGGCGTCAGAACTCTTAAGTGATCCCTAGAATCGCTCAGAAATCGCTAACACGATCCGGACGCGTCAGGCCATTTCTAGGGACCACTTTAGGGGCGTCAGAACTCTTAAGTGATCTCTAGAAACGCTCAGAAGTTGGAACGTGAATCGGGCTTGTCGGAGCATTTTTAGTGACCACTTTAGGGGCGTCAGAACTCTTAAGTGATCCCTACGATTGCTTAGAAACTGGCAATGTGAATCGGGCTAGTCGGGGCGTTTCTAGGGACTACTTAAGAGATTTCAGAACTCTTAAGTGATCCCTAAAATTGCTCAGAAGTTGGTAACGTGAACCGAACGTGTCTTAGCATTTCTAGTGACCATTAAAGGGGTGTCAGAACTCTAAAGTGATCCCTGGAATTGCTCAGAAATTTGTAACATGAATCGGGCTGGTCGGGGCATTTCTAGTGACCACTTTAGGGGCGTCCGAACTCTTAAGTGATCCCTAGAATCGCTCAGAAATCGCTAACACGATCCGGACGCGTCAGGCCATTTCTAGGGACCACTTTAGGGGCGTCAGAACTCTTAAGTGATCTCTAGAAACGCTCAGAAGTTGGAACGTGAATCGGGCTTGTCGGAGCATTTTTAGTGACCACTTTAGGGGCGTCAGAACTCTTAAGTGATCCCTAGAATCGCTCAGAAATCGCTAACACGATCCGGACGCGTCAGGCCATTTCTAGGGACCACTTTAGGGGCGTCAGAACTCTTAAGTGATCTCTAGAAACGCTCAGAAGTTGGAACGTGAATCGGGCTTGTCGGAGCATTTTTAGTGACCACTTTAGGGGCGTCAGAACTCTTAAGTGATCCCTAGAATCGCTCAGAAATCGCTAACACGATCCGGACGCGTCAGGCCATTTTTAGTGACCACTTTAGGGGCGTCAGAACTCTTAAGTGATCCCTACGATTGCTTAGAAACTGGCAATGTGAATCGGGCTAGTCGGGGCGTTTCTAGGGACTACTTAAGAGATTTCAGAACTCTTAAGTGATCCCTAAAATTGCTCAGAAGTTGGTAACGTGAACCGAACGTGTCTTAGCATTTCTAGTGACCATTAAAGGGGTGTCAGAACTCTAAAGTGATCCCTGGAATTGCTCAGAAATTTGTAACATGAATCGGGCTGGTCGGGGCATTTTTAGTGACCACTTAAGGGGTGTCTGGACTCTGAAGTGATCCCTAGAATCGCTCAGAAGTTGGTAACGTGAGCCGGAGGTGCCTTTGCCTTTCTAGTGACCACTTTAGGGGCGTCAGAACTCTCAAGTGATCCCTAGAATTGCTCAGAAATTTGTAACATGAATCGGGCTGGTCGGGGCATTTTTAGTGACCACTTAAGGGGTGTCTGGACTCTCAAGTGATCCCTAGAATCGCTCAGAAGTTGGTAACGTGAGCCGGAGGTGCCTTTGCCTTTCTAGTGACCACTTTAGGGGCGTCAGAACTCTCAAGTGATCCCTAGGAGTACTCAGACATGGCCGGTTCTTTTTACCAATGTCCGAGTGTAAAAATAAAGTTTTTTTTTTCAAAATTTGAACAAGAAGTCGGAAATTTTGCGTTCTGTGATCCTTTTTTATCAACATTTTCTCAGTTCAAGGTCCAATTTTCCGATTTTTCAAAGAAAATACCATCGGAATAAATGAAAACTCACGGTCTTGCCTTCTTCAAAAAACAAATTCCACGTCCCGAGCATAAACGAACGCCGCAATTGCTCAGGGCGACGCTGGTTTCAGCGAATTTTCTGGAAAATTGGAATTTTTCGGGTTTTCTGTGACTTTTTTTTAATTGAATGAAGGTTTTTTAGGAGCTTTATTGAGCTTTTTCATAAAAATCGCTCAAAAATCCTAGCCTGTGGTTTTTTTGGATAGTAATTAGACTTTTAGAGGCTTCACTCGGATATTTTGGGGGAGGGGTAGGGGATAAGAAAATAGCTTAGAGGAGTTGAACCTGTACTCTTTCGAGTAGGTTGAACTTCTAGGGATAATTTTGGAGCTTTCCGATGAAAAATAGCAAAAACGTTGAGAGGAGTCGAACCTGTGACCTTTTCAGTAGTAATCTCGGCTTACAGGTCATTAAAAAAAAATTGCAAAAACGCCTATTTTGAAGCTCTTTCGTCTTTGGAAAAATAACAAAAACGCTCAGGGGAGTCGAACCTGGGACCTTTTCAGTAGTAATCTCGACTTCTTGGGTTACAGGCCCTTAAAAAAAAATTTGCAAAAACGCCTAGAGGAATTGAACCTGTAACCTTTCGAGTAGGCTAAAGTTCTAGGGACCATTTTGGAGTTTTCCGATGAAAAATAGCAAAAACGTGGAGAGGAGTCGAACCTGTGACCCTTTTAGTAATAATCTCGGCTTTCAGGTCATTAAAAAAGTTTGCAAAAACGCCGATTTTGAAGCTCTTTTGTCTTTGGAAAATTAACAAGAACGCTCAGGGGAGTCGAACCTGGGACCTTTTCAGTAGTAATCTCGACTTTTTGGGTTACAGGCCCTTAAAAAAAATTTGCAAAACGCCTAGAGGAATTGAACCTGTAACCTTCCGATCTACGGACCATTCCTAAGCTTTTCTTGAAAGGAGAATTAGTGGATATACTGCGAAAACCTCGGCAGGAACCGAACCCCGCACCCTCTCAACTATTCTCAAGTCTCTTAGCCACTTGACTCACGGTCCGAGGTATTTCTCGACGAACTGCGCGACGCCTTCACAGCGTTGCTTCATTTTCTTGGAAGTGCTCCAAAAAATGAGCCCATCCACCGACATTTGCATTGGCGTCGCGATGGAGTTGGCCAGGTCTTCCTGGAAATTTTGATCTTTTCAAGGTCGCATTTGGAATGGGTTAACACGAGGATTGAATAAGATATAATGCTTTCCGATGGCTCAGCGCGCAAGTCGTTTTAAGTCCGGTGCAACTCGTAGAAACGGCTGTGTTGAGTTGTTTCATGTGCGTTTTGGAAAGTTTTTTTCTGGATTTTTCTTTTCGGCTCAGAACTTCTCGTTTCTAAGAAGCTCAGTCTTTGTCCAGGTTCCATGATTTTTAATATGCCTTAACGCGCAAGTCGTTTTGGGTCCGGCGCAACTGTTGTATTGAGTAATTTTTATTGAAATTTTACGAATAAATTTGTTTTTTGTTTATTTCAAAGGAACGAATGGCCCAACTCAAGGATTGGAAAAGATCTAATATTTTTCGATGGCCCAGCGCAAGTAGTTTTGGGTCCGGCGCAACTCGTAGTAACGGCTGTGTTGAGTTGTTTCATGTGCGATTTTTGAAAAGTTTTTTGAAAGAAAAGTTGGATTATTTTGAAAGAAAAGTTGGATTATTCTTTTTGGCTAAGAAATTTGAATCAGGTTATCCTTTGTCCAGGTCTGCTGAGTTTTTTTTGATCTTAACGCGCAAGTCGTTTTGGGTCGGGCGCAACTTGACGTAAGTGCTATATTGAGTCGCTTCCCTTCCAATTTTTCCAATTTATGACTTTTTTTTCAGGTTTACAAAGATTTTTTTTCTCAAAAAAACCCACCGGTGAGTAGAAGCTGGTCCAGTCATCGTAGGGATTATACTCGAATTTTGTGAAAACCAGAACCGACGGCCTTGGGTAGATTGATGAAGCCATACGGTTGGTTTCATCGATCACAGCCTGAAAATCGGTCTTTTTTGGACCTTTTTTGAGCTTTTTTGAATCAAAAACGGTCCAGGTTTCATTCGTAAATGTCGTTTTTTTTGAACTTTGTTCAGGTGATAATCAAAAGTAGATTCATATAGCTTCCAATTATCGATTCCGAAACGAACCGCCGTGTTCCAAAAGTTTTCCGAAGAGTTGGTCTGATTATAGTAGTAGATTGATGGGAATAGGGCGGTTGATTCGCGGTACAGGTAGAGGAGTCTGAAGATGTTTAGTGGAGACTTTAGGGTTTTGACGATTTAGTGGTCATTGTAGGGGTCAAATCAGTGGCCAAGTATAAGTGGTCGTGTTAGATCACTTCATACTACTGTAGTGACCACTCAGACGCATAATATTCGTTTTTATAAAGGTGATTTGAATGGCCACTTTAGTGACCTCTCCAAGTAGACTTTGTGGAACCCCTTGAGTGACCACTAGCTTTTTTCCAAGCGATTTTCGAGGATTTTTGAAAAAAGCGGAAAAAAGAGTTAGAAGAAGGATGGAAGTTCCTTTTTTTCGAAAATCTTGAAGAACATGGTTTTGTTGAACAAATGATCAAGTGGAAAATTAAACAGTTTAAAAAAGTGCTTTTTGCTTTTGAAACAGTATAGTGCAGTTCTGAACCTTTTTTGTAGTTTATCGATGAAAATTATATCGAATACAAAAATTCATGAGATGGATTATAAAGAAATCTATATTTCTGAAAACTTTTTTAACCACTAATATTGTCAAAAAAAAAACCCACTCGTCATTGTATTTTTGAAAAGCTCTGTTGCAAGCGCCGACGCCCGACTTCTGAATGTTGCCATTGCACATCGGGAACAGATAGTAGCCCCATTTCGCCAAGGGTCGTAGCTTTTTTCCCAATCGGAGCGTTTCAAGAAAGAACTCTCTGCAAAAATGGCCGTTTTTTAGTGTTTAGCAATGTTGCTCCATTGATAATTTGGGGTTTTTGAGGTTTGAAAGAACGAAAAAGTTGATAGAAACTGAAAAAGTTGAAAATTTATAAATTCATTGAAACGAATAAGTTGAGAATGTTCCTCATAGAATCTGAAAATTTTGCACTACTGGGAAAATCTTTAGTGACCACTTAAGAGGTTCCTCAAGGATACTAAAGTGTCCACTAAAACGTCAAAACCCTAGAGCGGCCACTGAAAATTGTCCCAGACTGATCTAGGACCTTTTTTTTGGAATATGCTAAGATCCAAGATAGTCTCGAATGATGCGAAAATAATAATTTTTTTCTAGGATCCTTAATTTTTGCACCACTGGGAAAATCTTTAGTGACCACTTAAGAGGCTCCTCAAGGATACCAAAGTGTCCACTAAAACGTCAAAACCCTAAAGTGGCCACTAAACATTTTCCCAGACTGATCTAGGAGCTTTTTTTTTTTTTGGAATATGCTGAAATCCAAGAAAGTATCTAGTTTGATAAGATTAGGCGCGAATTTTCTGATTTTCATCATTTTTTCTCAGGGAAATCTCAATTTTTCCCAAATAAGTATGAAAATCACCTGGCTGCCCTGTCGAACTCCTTCTCGGCTCGCTGTTTGATCAAATTGTCGGGCCAGCCCGGATGCTGCTGTTGCACCAATCGCATCGATTCTTGTTGATAAACCTGAAAATTAAATAGGGAATGAACTAGGGGAGATTTTTTTCTCTCGGAAAAATTTGTATTTTTTGGGGTTTTGTTCTTATCCTACTGTGTAGTTTTTTATTTTACAGTTAGAGAAAGAGCTTCAAATTGAAACATTGCTTATGTTAATGGGCGAAACTTTGCACTGTATTTCTAATATGAGCAATAGGGCGCTCTGAGCTCCATGACGTCATTCAGAAGGAAGTCAACGATGATAAGAATTTCGAAAAAAAAACTTTTTGAAGGTAGCTTTTTTTTGGACTGGAGTTTTAAAAAAGGGAGGGGAAAAGCTCATTGCTCATGTTACTAGGAGGATCTTCACTCTATCATCCTAACATGAGCAATGTGGTCATATGAGGTGTGATCACGTCCTCAGAAAAAATGTAAAAAGTGGATCGAAAATCGAAAATTTCTCTTAAAAATGATCAAAATTGAGATAATCTTTTGTTAGAGCGGGTCTTTAAAAATAAAAAGTAACTTTTCTCTTACTAAAATGAGCAATAAAAGTTCTCACAACGTCATGAGGTTATTTTGGTCCCTTTGAACTTGAACTTTAGCCTTTTCTCGATGAGTAGATTGAAATAATGGCCAAAAGATTTTTTTTTAGTTTTTTTGAAGGTTAAGTATTCTATAATCAAATCATCAAAAAATCTCGATTCTCCCTTAGATTTCCATGCACTTTTCCATGAGTGAGTTGAAAGGAAAACAGAAAATCATTGTTTTCGTTCTCTTCCAGTTTTTTATTGGTTTTCCGCCTCAAAGTTTCTCATTTCTAGGCCCATTAACAGCATAAGAAACTAAAAATCATTGTTTTCAAAACTGGGAAACTTTTCGTTTATGTTTTTTGATGACGTGATTTTTGGAAGGAGAATCAGAATTTACCTTTTTATCACCCCAATTGAGTTTGTAGAGTGGCCGCCACTCTTCAATGTCGATGACGGCGACGCCGGCGTAGTTTTCGTCCGGAATTTTGGCGACAATGTCCTGAGCCGCTAGCCAGAGGTGCAAGTTCAGATCTGCTAGCTGAAAAAAAAATTTTCGAAAAAAAATTTGGGATTTTCGGGCTCTACAGAGCTCTTAATCATAGAAAAATGGGAATCATGGATTTGAAAAAAAAAATTAGAAAAAGGACTTTTTTCAGAGTGGTCCTATAGGAGCAACTTAAGGGGGTCCCCTCTAGGGACGACTTCATCAATACCTATAGGGACCACTACAGCAACTTCATGGTAATTATCGGAAGGTCAAAAAAAATTTTTTTTCAGTTTTTTACTGACGTTTTGAATAAGAACCAATTCTGATAATTTATTTTTATTCAGTACTTTCGAAAAAAAATAATCTCTAAAAAAAGTGCTTAGGAACTCCAGAGTGGTCCCTATAGGGGCAACCTCAGGGCCTTTGGGAGGTCCACTCTAGGGACAACTTTACTCCTATAGGGGCCACTGAAGCTTGAAAAAGTGGCCCCTATAGGGGACATACTAGTCGATAATTTTTGTGAACTCTAGGCGAAGAAGCATTTTCATGCGAAAAACTGAACAAATAACCTTTTTTTAAAGTCCCTTATAGGGGCCACTTAAGGGGCTAAGGGTTCAGGCCCTAAACACCTATAAGGATATACTACTTTTTCGGCCTCTATAGGGACCACTTTTTCGACCACTATAGGGACCACTTTGTCGGCCCCTAACCCCTATAGGGACCATTCTGGAATTCCTAAGATTCTTGAATATTTTGTGAACTTCGAGCTTTTTTATCAATGGAGCGCACATTCACGTGGAATGCCTTGTGAAGATTTCACGGATTCGGATTTTTTACGGACTAGGGAATTTTCTCAGTCCATATTAGGACTTTTCAATAAGACCTAGTGAGAAGAATTGACTCGGCATATTTTTTTCATAGTGACCGAAAAAAAAAAAAAACTGATCTACTGACCCTTGCCGAACATTCCTCTACACCTCATCATTTCTACAAGCCGTTTCTATCCTCTTTTTCTGTTGTCTAGGCTTCTCCCAAATATTTGCACGAACGGGGAAGGGCTCGTTAACGCTTTGGATAACCACTCGGAAGACCAAGTGATACACCACCGTGCCACTTGAAAATGGCAAGAAGAAGGAGAAAAAAAGAAGCGCTGCGTGGGTGCTGGAATCCGCTAATCTTTTCGGAATCGTTCGGAGTGGACTGTTCAGAAAAAAAAACTTCGAATAATTTTGAAACTAAAATAACAACTACGTTTATGTTGTTCTCATGAAGTTCAATGGGGAAATACTTCTAATTTTTTGGTTGTTTAAAAATTACGAAAAGCCAGATTCTCAGGCGCTTTTTGAAAAGCTCTAGCAAGGGAAGGTTTTTTGGCCTCCGGTTGAATTTTTAACAAAAAACGGACTGCAAGGCATTTTATGACCTCCTAATTTCAGAGCAAGAGTGAAGTTTCTCGCAATAAATTATTTTTCGATTAATAGACCTTTAAAATTTGCAGATTACACAATTAATAGAAGAAAGCATTATTAGAGAGGTTTTAAGCTTCCTAACTCGGAAACAAGGTCTATTTCAATAAATATTTTTCTTTTTCTGAAGTCCTGAAGTAAAATACGATAAAGTTTCATCATAAGTTAGACCGGGGGCAAAAAATGTCTCCTTGTAAGTAAAAGCTTAGGTACTACCATATCGGAACATATGCCAAGAGTTTTTAAAAACCGCCAAAAGTTTAACAGTCTTTAATAAATTTACGAGAAGCTTTACTTCTAGCTGTTGTCAAGTCCAAAGGACTGTGAAATGGTTTTTTTTGAAAGATTGTATAATTAAGAGTAAACTTGACTTTAAGGATCTTCCAAAATCGAGAAAACTTCCTAATTTCAGGAAATTTAACGTATGAGACTTTGAACGCTTCATTTGGATTTGAGAGAAGCTCATCTGGAAGTTAATTTTGATTTGCGGCTGGGAATTTTTTTGAAAGTCGGTCATAACGCTCATTGATTAAAGGCATGGGAGCAGTAAAAAACGGTGTTTCAGTTCATGAAAGTACTTTGTAGAGCTTTTCTTTGCGAATCGAACGGTAAACTTGGAAACGTACAGAGGTTCCTAGTTTTGGAAAAAAAATAATTCAAAGTCGGAAAGAGGAAAGCTTGAGTTCCCGCGAAAAGGGCGCTTTGCAGCAAAGTTGCTCTATGGACAACAGGCTTCGCCATCTTCCGGATTTTCGCTTTTTTCTTCGTTTCTTTCAAATCTCAATTTTTTCTATTGTCACTAAAATTCTTTTCGTCCTTAAAAGTTTCTATTTATAAGGAATATAAGATACTGATTTCCCCTGAAACCCCATTTCTTACTGCCTTTATGCCTTTAACCAGAAAAAGATTTCAAAAGTTTCAACTAGTATAACTTTCTAGTTCTAAAGAAAGGTCACCTCAAAATTGAAGAAAAAATTCAAAATCTTTAAAATTAGCTTTGTGGGGAGCTGTGAGCCCTTATTTCTCGGAAACTAGAAGGCTGTGCAGATTGGAACTTTCAGAATCTTCATCAGGTACATCGAGAAGTCTGCTGACCAATTTTTAAGAAATTCCTAACCCCAAAGTGAAAAGTGCTGCCAAAACTTCCATCAACCCGATTTCCTTTTTCTCTTACCTGAGGTAATCCTCCATTCAAAGGCCTCGAAGTGTTATATTTCTGAAAATATGGAACGGCACCAAAAGTGGACTCGTAGAAAATCACAAATTCAGTCCCCCCGACGTAACTTTGATCTGAAAAAGGAGAAATTTTCAGCAAAAAAAGAGGATTTTACCAGAATTTTCTGAAATTCCATATTTGCTGACATTGACGCTGTGATTACCTGTACATGTCCAGGAGGGTACGCCCCAGATTGCCTGAATTTTTTTTTTCATGGCCGCATTTGGAATGGCTAGGATGGATTTTTAAAAGTGCCCGGGAGTTTCGAGCCATTCCAAATGCGACCGCATCATGAATTTACCTTAAAATTAGCGCTGACTTGAAAAATTGTGTTGAGAAGTAGAAATGAAGAGAGCCATGAAAACATTTTATAGATATGAGATCTGAAAATGAACTTTTTGGTTCTGAAAACTGGAAATAGAAGGTTCCTGCGATAATTTGGCCTTTATGAAAGGATAAATTGAAGTTTGGGAGTGGCAAGAAAGGTGGGAAACTTGGAGAAAAATGAAGAATTTGAGATTTTTTTGTGGACAAGACATCAGACGTTTTCCAGATTTTCTAACCAAACTGGTAAGCTTCTCAAGATTTTGATCATATTCTTTTTTTCAAAGATATACAGGCCTTCCGAAGAAAAAGTCACTACGCTCTTACTGTCGGGTTTGTAAGGGGCTGATTAGGTTTTTTGGAAAGTCCAAGACTTGTTTTACCGGGCAAAAAAGTTTCTGATTCAAAATCGAAGTTTCTTCGAAGATATGATTTTTCGAATCTCAAGAGAAAAATGTTCATTTCCACGATTTTTAGTTTTTTGCTTTCAAATCCGGTCTGACTCGAGCAAATGAGCTCTCCTCTTGGTAAAGAGTTACTGCGTAGCTATTTGAAATCTGTGCGAAGTTTCAAGTCATTTGAGCCACTTTCAGAGAAGTTATGCTCGAATAACCACTTTGAAATACCTTTATGGCCAGTACTATATTGTTTAAATTTAAAAAAGAACGCCTCTGAAAAAAAGATGATTTTTTGCCGACCACAGAGGGCCTTAATCCTCACCCCGGCGGGAGAAAAAATCACTCTAATCTTTGGATTACCCTTTCAATAGAACAAAATAGAAAGTTTTCCGGTGGGAATGATTTTTAGCAGCTCCGCCGGGGGTCGAACCAGAGACCTATTGACTAGGAGTTGAGAGCTTTATCCATTGCGCTAGGGCTCCAAGTTTTTTTGGAAGTGCCTCGGATTTTTCAACTTCACAAGGAAGTCAAAATGCTTCCTTTAGGGCCCCTAAGACCTAAGATTTTTTTTTTTTGCTTTCCGTAAAAGGTATTTGCTCAATGAAGTGAGCCGGGGGGCTGACTAACACGGCACGCACCGCGCTCCAAAAAAGGCAAATAGTCCGGACTTTTATTTGACGGCCAGTTTCTCCGGAAGACTACAGTAGCTCACCGGAAACGACGTCATAAGGGGGAAAGAGTCAAAGATCGTAATTGATGGTTTTCAGCGGGTCGTTATTACGGAAATTTGAGTTTTGGAAATGTCTAACATGAGCAATACGAAGAATAGGAGGCCCTAGAATTTCCAAGTTTTTTTTATCGAGCTTTCAGAAGCTCTCCAATGAAGAAATAGCTTCAAATTGACACATTGCTCATGTTAAAGGGCTAAACTCTACCATAGATTTCTAACATGAGCAATAGGGCGCTCTGAGCTCCATGACGTCACTGAGAAAGAAGTCAGCGATGACAATGATTATGAATTTTTTAAAGGTTGTTTCATTTCGGACTGGAGTTTTAAAAGAGAGGAAAAGCTTATTGCTCATGTTACTAGGGGGATCTTCACTCTAGCATCCTAACATGAGCAATGTGGTCATATGAGATGTAATCACGTCATCAGAAAAAATGTAAAAGTTAATCGAAAATTGAAATTTTCTCTTTAAAATGGGAAAAATTGAGAGAATCTGTCGTTAGAGCGGGTATTTAAAAATAAAAAGTGATTTTTCTCTCATTAAAATGAGCAATAAAAAAATTCTCACAACGTCATGAGGTTACAAAAAAGTTGATCTTGAAAAAAAAAAACTGGGAAAGAAAAACATTCCAAGGGTGCAATGATGCTCTTTCCACGTACGTGAACACCCGGGATGTTTGCCAACCGTTTTTTATCTTTTCCAAATGCTCCGCCCCCTTGTTGACCGGAAGCTCCGCCCCCGAAAACTTTCACCTTTTTCCCACGCTGATCGTGGGAGACACGGCACGATGTTTTGCGAAATTTGAGATTGAAGGGAAAAAAGTTAAAGTGTAAGAAATTTGAACCCCAGACAAATATGAGTCATATTCAATGGTTGGAATCTTACTTTGAAGTTTCCGGGTTTTGAAATTTTTGGTTTTAATGGAGAGATTTGAGGTTTAGGAGTAGAAAAATGGTTAGGAAAATTTGAAAAAAATCGCACTAGCACTTTAAGGAACACTTGAAGCTTTTGGGGTCACATTTGGAATGTTTCGAAGCTTATTCGGGTCCTTTCTTGACGCAAGTCGTTTCAAGTCGGATGCACCTTTGAATCATAGGCTCGTCAGTCGCTTCTTATTAAGCCTTTCCACGTGCGATTAGGGGGTTTTGAATTAGGACGAGTAGATTTTTACAAAACGCATGTTTAATAAATCCCAGAAGAATTACTAACCAAGGAATATTTTATTCCGAAAAGTTCCAGAAAAATCTTTTATTCAGAAAAAAATATTCGATAAATCCCAGAAAAAAAAAACCAAGGAATATTTTATTCTGAAAAATTTGAGAAGACTTTTTTTAGATATTTGAAGCTTTACTAATCTTAGAGGTACCATTGGAAATGATTCCATATCTTTTTCTGGTCGTTTTTAAAATTTTTCGCTCATGGATCATCAAGGAATCGGCTATTCTGGACTTTTTAAAAGGAAAACTTTCCCTTAGACAAGTTTTTAATTTTCCCAGGCTTTCTAAGTAAATTGAGGAAAGTTACCAGCAAATCATGAGATCATCCCGAAGCTTATTTGAATTTTTAAAAATTGGCGCCACTTCATCTTCAAAATATTCAACTTTTTTTCTCTCTCAAACTCTACTTTCAACACCTCTGAAGCAACATAATCATTGAAGTTTTATACAGTTCAAAAGATGACGTGGTTTTTTTTGGATAGAGTTCATTTCGAAACCAAAAAAAAACGTGAAAAGAAGAGAAAAATGATAGGAATAAACTGGAAACCACGTTGTTGGTTCATTGAAACACCTGCACCGCCACAAAACACGACAACAAAAACAAAACACAACCAAATTTGGGCTTTTTTCCAGAAAAATAAGGTAGAAGTTGAATCGAATGAACTTTTGATTTTGGAAAGTTCACTTTCAGAGAATTTTCGCCTTGATTTTTTTTTCACTAACTCGCTTTCGAAAGCCTTGAAAAATTTTCAGAAGGACTAAGAAAAATTGAATTCTAAGAGTTCCCTGAATTTTTCGACCTCCTCGGACATTGGTGACGCGAAACCGACGTGTTCTGGATGTTTCTGGGCGATCCTAGGGATCATTTAAGAGTTCTGAAATTCCTAAAATGGTCACTAGAAATGCACAGAAACGTCAGGAGCTCGTTTGTTTTGCGTTACCAATGTCTTAGTCAATGTTTCGATGTTTCGTCGAAAAAAGAAATTTTTAGTCTCAATAATGAAAAGAAGCAGAAAAAAAAGGTTGAATAGGAGTTTTAAATTTGTAGCGACATTTGAAAGACGGGGCTATTTGAAACTTATTTATTTATTAAGAAAGATAAGATAAGGTATGAATAAGAAGAAAGGAAGATTTTTTCAAATTTCAGTTTGGATAAGTCAAGGCCCAAAAACATCTTCTTATTTCGAGACGATTTTTCAGAAGAAGAAAGTTTAAAAGTTGATGATGGTACTAGATAATGAACGGTAAAAGAAATGAAAAGAATGGATATTTTGAAAAATAGAATATCAAGAAGCTTTATCAAGCAAACGAGCTTAATTTAGAAAGAAATTCAGGAATTTTATGATTCTTAGTGTTGAACAGGGACTGTACTGAAAAGCAACATATACAAATGAAAATAGGTAAAAATGCAAGTTTCATAAAAACTGCCCAGGAAATGTACCAGAAAATATGAGCTGATTGAAATGTTACAAAATGTCAGCCTCCACACTTTTTAGTCCAAAGAAAAAAAGGTTCGTAGCTTTAAAAATTCATATTTTAATGATTTTGAAAGTTTTCTTTGACTTTGAGGTTGCCAAGGCATTTGTAAAGATCGAGATTTAGTGGAAAATTGTGAAAAATAATGAAATTTCTGACCATTTTCTATGAAAACCGTAAAGTAACAGGAATAACTTAAGACAGATGAATGAGGTGAAAAAATACAACAAGTATTGTAAACAACCGCACTTTCGAGAAGCCAAATCAGAAAACTAAGCGAAATTCTGGGCGGTAGCGTTTTTGGTGTTTGCGCGGCCCTTGTACGTCCGCCTCAAAGCTTCATCTTAAGCGGAAGTACTCGCCCCTCCTCTTTCACCTGAAAAATGTTTACCGTTTGTTCAAATAATCCAAAAAGTGAGAATAAAGTATTTATTTGTTTATTGCTTGGTTTTTGATGGTTGTCGTAGTAAAGGTGATGTTTTTGCGAAACCTATCGGCAAACGAAAGAAACGGTTTTTCAGGTAGAAACATCGGGAGTAACTAAATATTTTTATTTTTATAAGCTAAATATTGTTTGTGCTGAGTTCTCGAAATTTAAAGATCTGGTTTTTGAAAATACTTGAATTTGAAAAAATATGTTCTGTAGTTGATTTGATTTTAACTAACTGTACAAGTTCTCCGTAAATTGAGAAAAATTTCAAACTATGAGATTTTTTCAAGAAACGCCCCATAAAAGTTGCATTTTTTTGGTGAAAGTTTGCAAAAAAATAAATCTTTTTTTCATAACCTTCAAATCATCATATAACGCACTAAACTTTTATTTCGAACGAAATTAAGTGAGAAAAAAATATTTTTTTCAAATTTTTGGATTACTGTAGCCGGAGAAGACGCACTCACCAGACAGTCTACGACCAACACATTTTACTTTACGCCTAACCTCACATTTTTTGGTTTTTTCTTTTTTCTGATTGTTTTTTCGTTTATATTTTTCGGCATGCTGGAAAGTGCGCGCTGTGCGCACTCTTTTCTCGTGCGCACGTAAGGAAAATGCGCACTCTTTTTTCAAATTTTGTACAGGAAATTGCGCTCTCTTTCTAACATCAGGAAAATGCGCACGGTTATCAAATTGCGCTTTTTTCTAGATTGAAGTCCACATAAACCATCTCACTTTTCTCTTTGTCATGAAGAAATCTTTCAGCTAAAGATGAATTG
Source organism: Caenorhabditis auriculariae (assembly GCA_904845305.1). Classification (NCBI taxonomy): domain Eukaryota; kingdom Metazoa; phylum Nematoda; class Chromadorea; order Rhabditida; family Rhabditidae; genus Caenorhabditis; species Caenorhabditis auriculariae. The sequence goes on along the minus strand of CAJGYM010000014.1, from coordinate 353,469 downwards.
AACATCTTTTGATTATTTGATAATTTATGGAGAATATTTCTTATCAGGAATGGTCTGCGGTCACTTCGGAATGAGACCAGGTGTAGTTATGCAAAAAAAGTGAGATGCTCTCTTTTTGAGACCAAGCTGATTCCAAGCTTGGTCTCAAAAAGCTGCCGCGAAAAATCTGCTAAAAAAAGTGAGATGCTCTCAAAAATATACAGATCTTTTTCCATCTGATAACATTAAACAATACAGAGTGGAGGAATAATTACTGCGACAAAAGTTTTTTTAGCATTTGCTCTCGCCGACCCGAGCTCATTTTTTTGTTCCAGTCATTATTCCTACCTTCATCAAGCCTTCTTCTATAATATGATGATGCCACGCTGACTTTCGGAAAAAGTCGTTTCTGCCTTTTTGGGCGTTTATGGCAAGGCAGGCAGGCTTGGCTATGAAGGCCTAAAGCCCCCTAGGACTTGATTTTTTTTAATTTCGAAAAAAAAGCGCGGGCTCGGGCCAGAGATTCAAGAAACTTTTTTATTTCATTAAAAACATTTTCACCGAAAAAATATTTTTACATGTTGAATCACATTTTTTTAATAACTCAATGAAGAAAAAAATAAGCAAAAAAACCCCGCTTTTTCTCGTTAAAACAGCTAAAAAAATTCGAAATGAAGAAAAATTTGAGCTTTTTGGGCCGGGCCGAACCACCAAAAAAATTTTTTTCAGTGATTTTTTTACAGCCAAGTACAACACTGGAAAAATCTTGACTCAAAGTTACTTCATTACGCATCAAGGCCGTATGAGAGGGAGTTTATTGCGACGTTCAGAAATTATTCGATAAGGTCGCCCTGAAGCTCAATTTGAACGTACTTTTAAGGTTTCGATTCTCGAAATTGATAACGATTCACGTCTATGTAAGCAATTAAAAGAAGTCGCAAAAAATTGAAGGAATTGTTTTCCGAAAAAAATAGAGAAAAAAAGGGTATCGCGAGACCCTCTGAGGCATATCGCAGGGGTCTGAAGCCTATCGATGGTAACCCAAGTATACCTCTGAGGACTTTGAGCAAAAATGAGATAGACTTGAGGGAGACTCTAAAAGTACCTCCGAGATAGCTCAGATATAGCTAGTCTCTGTAAGAGATGAGGTCAACTCAGAGAGCAGTAAACAAGATAATTTGAAAGGTGTGTACCTTTTTTCTCAGTACCTTATGGGGTTTAGCAGATAGTATTGCCTGTTTTTTTAAGTACCCTTACTTACTAGGGAACTACTCGGACTCGGGTACGCGGATCGAGTTCAAACTTTAGTGGTTTATAGACCTAAGTGAAAAACACTTGAAAACAAGTGAGAATATCTGCTAAACCCAATAGAGAACTGAGAAAAAAATTAGTAGAAAAATGTGAAAAATTAGACCTGAAAAATTTTTCAGAATACTGCTTTTTACCTTATTTAATATTTTAATAAAAATCGCCTTGAATGATCCGGCTATGATAAACACTAAAAAAACTTTTTTTCCAGCCAAAAAGAAGGAGGAAAGCAAAAAAATTTGATAGTTTTCAAGCCTAAACTGTTCATTTTTCAAAAAAATAGTTTTTCTCAGAAGTCTATAGGATTTAGCAGATAATCTCTCTTGTTTCCAAGTACTTTTTACCCGGGTCTATAAGCCACCAAAGTTTGAACTCGATCCTTGAATGCGAGTTCGCGTAGTTCCCTAGTCAGCTCAAAACCAATTTTTCGAGTCCTTATCGAAAAAAAGGTCTTATCCGGTTAGAAGAATGGAGTTTTGTGCTTTTTTTCTGTTATCCCATTGACTCCAAAAATTTTTTTGAGAAACTTCAATGTGCCTCTTGTAACAGTACACACCAGTTTGCCTACTGACTTTTGGCCGTTCTGCTCAAAAAAACTGTGACAAAAACTGATTTCGACCATCTGCGTACCGCAGTCAATTGGAGTGCCACTACATTTTCGAGCGGCAGTTCATGTTAATTTTTTTGATTAAATCCCTGTAAAAACTTTATAAAAAAATAATTGTGAGTTTCCGGTCTTTATTGACTATTGACAATTGACATATTGACAGCTCCTTCATTTTGTCGCAGTAATAATTCATCACCCTGTAAATTTTCTTCAGAAATATTTTGAACCTCGAAAGGTCCTTTCGATTTGTATTTCACATATTTCCCTTTATAATATAGTTTGTCCATGTTTTGAGTTTCAAGCAGCAATCTCTGCCCCAAACAAAGCCTGTGAGTGGCTCGTTCTCTGATTGGTTTGATCTACACATAAGAGGCGGAGTTCGACCGATGACTTGACATTCAAATTCTGAACAAACTATAAACGCCGACTGTGGCTTTCTTCGGAAAATAACATTCCAAAATTTAAAAAAAAAACACATTATCACGTGAAAGGTAAATCAGTCTGACCAGTCTAGTGACCGCCTGGTATTATTATTGAAAAAGATGAATTCTGAAAAATCAGTTATATCAACTTCAAATAATCCGAAAGAACAGGATTTGATAACCGTGCGCATTTTCCTGTTGTTAGAAAGAGAGCGCAATTTCCTGTACAAAATTTGAAAAAAGAGTGCGCATTTTCCTTACGTGCGCACGAGAAAAGAGTGCGCACAGCGCGCACTTTCCTGCATGCCATATTTTTCCCATTTGCTTGGTAATACTTTTTTCAGTTGATTCACAATGGTTTTTATGGTTTTCAGGAGCGTGAATTGTTAGTACTTTTTAATCTGTTTTTTTTTCTCCATGCTTTTTCTGAAGTTCCAGAAAACTGTTGTGATTCACTCAGCCGAAGCACGATATTTTCTTAGTTTATTGTAGTTCAAAAGAATCAAACTTTATTGCTATTTCATGAGAATTAACCCAGATCGAGAACATGTCTAGGCTCGACTTTAAACTCAAGTTTCATTGCCGATTTTTCTTTTTTTTTTTCTTCAAAAAACAGCTGCCGATTCATTAAAATAACGGACACATATGTTCTGTCTCATGGATTTATTTCTAGTTTGGGAAGATTTTATGGCTGCATTTTTACGAAAAGCAGTAGTCGGCAATGAAAAGTGAGCTGAGGGCGACTATAAAATAATTTTATTTGTTTTTTATTTTGTTTGGTTTTTGATGTCTTTAGAGATAATCTGAAACTATATAGTTATTATTTTGAACTCAATGCTTTTTTTAAAATCAATTTGTCATTTTTTCAGATATCGATGGCCGAGTTTTGGATTGATATTTCTCCGAAAAGAGAAAAGTATCAAGTTTTTGAGTTTAAAATGTTGTATTGTGTTTTTCTTGATTTTTCTTCGTGTAATGGATGTTTTTTTTTCTTTTGATTTGGTTTCTTTTTTCGATGTATCATAAAATTTCGATTGCCTTTTTTTGACTTGTTAATAATTTCTGAAGATGAAAGTGGTCCGCAGTTTGAGAAATACAGCTCAGATCTGAGATCTCAGCTTTTTCTTCGAGAAATACAGCTCAGATCTGAGATCTCAGCTTTTTCTTCGAACTGGATGCGCTGATAACAGTGAAGTCAATATAGCGTTTAAAGTTCTGTGTATTCATGGATGGAGCTTAACCGAATGAAAACCAATTTCATTTGAAAGCTGACATCAAGACGAATCGACTGATATGATCAGATAAGCTGTAGCTGCTCTGGTAGCCGAGATATAGGCCTCCAAAGTTTGTCTTAAAAAATGAATTTGCGCGTCAGATCAAATAAGTTGTGTGAAGTTGCGCGTTAGGTCAGGTGCCTGTCTGAGGCTCTCATCGGTGTGGTTTCCTCGCGAAAAAGGAAAAGCTCAAAAAAAAGTTGGTATTTTTCGAGTTTTTTCTAGCGTAACGGATAGAGAAGCTTCTATATGGTACTGTTATCGCATGCGTTTCGAGAAAAAAGCTCAAAAATCGGGTGAAAACAGTCGTCCGAAAATTGGCGTATTTCGGACTTTCAAGCCTCATATCTCTGTTCACTTTGAAGTTACAACAGACCAGATTATATCGATCGATTTGTCTCAGCGTCAGCTTTCAAATGATATTAGTTATCAGGAAATCAAGCTTAATCCAGAAGCTTCAGACTTGCCGCAGCTCGCAATTCGACTTCTTGATAAGTTATAAAGAATTGAGATATATCATTGAAACCGTCTCAACAAACTCTATCGAATGATATTAATCTCATCCAGTTTGAAGCAGAAGCTGAGATGTAAGCTGAAAAAGTCCATGACGTCATCCAACTCGATCGAAACTCGTGAAGTTCTAAACCATTGGAAAGCTGATAACTAGACGAATTGATTGATATAATTAGTTCCGCTGTAACTTCAAAATGAAGGGAGTTATGAAGCTTGAAAGCCCAAAACGTGCCATTTTTTCGGACCCATTTTTGACCCGATTTTCGAGTTTTTTCCTCAAAACTGATATGATAACAGTACCATATAGAAGCTTCTCTATCCGCTACGCTAGAAAAAACTTGAAAAAGACCAACTTTTTTTTGAGCTTTTCCTTTTTCGCGAGGAAAACACACCGATGAGACCCTCAGACGAGCACTTGACCCGACGCCCAACTTCACACAACTTATTTGATCTGACGCGCAAATTTATTTTTTAAGGAAAACTTTGAAAGCTCATATCTCTGCTACCAGAGCAGCTACAGCTCATTTAATTATATCAGTCGATTTGTCTCTATGTTAGCTTTCGAATGATATAGGTTATCAGTCGATTGAGCTTCACCCAGAAACTTCAGACTTGACTCAGCTTGTGGCTCAGTGTGCTGATAAGTTTTCAGCGATTGAAATTTACAGAAGCATCTCTAGACGCTTTATTGATTAGTTATAAGGAAAAGCTGAGACAAGCTGTCCTTTTTTCAGAAATTCTCAGCTTCTTTTCCACCAACACCAAATCAATATGTACATTTATCTCGGCAAGGGGTTACAATAAAATATACAATTCGCCGGAAAGGTATTGAAGAGAGTAGAGGGCCCAAGGGGGCGATCTATTTACATCAGTTATTACAAAAATCACACATTCAATAAGTTATGTACATACAAGTGGAAGGGGAGGCCTAAATGTTCAACTCGACGAGCGAGTTTTCGTTGTGGCTCTCAAACAAAAAACAATAAAAGGGACAAAAATTAAGGTGAGTATGGGGGGAGGAAAGAGAATTGGTAGATCTAGACGAATTGGGGGAAATTAATAGCCGCCGTTGCCAAAGGTGACGTGGGAGTGGCCGTGGAGGTGACGTCCCTTGGTGGCCTCGTCGAGCATCTGCTTGCAAGAAGCGGGAGTTGCACGGGATTCAACTGAAAAATTGATAGAGTTAGATCTCGGAAAAGTCTGGTAAGCCTAGTCTTGTCAAAAACTTTCAGGCTTTCGGAAAATAATATTGGAAAAACGAACCCCGAGTCCAGTCACCGCCTCCGATGGTGTTTCCAGTCCTGCTGGCGCCGTCCATCGTCTCCGAAGACGACTCGTTGACGTTGGAGGCAATGTCCTTGGCAGTCTCGACGACGCTCTGGGCGCCCTCCTTGGCCTTCTCCATGCCGGCGGTCGCGGCGTCGATGATCTTCTGTGCGACGGTCGTGGCGCCATCGTAGACCTTGTTGGTAGGCAGGCGGTTCTCCCATGGAGCCGACGGTTCGACAGCCAATTTGGGTCCGGTCGTTTCTTGTCCCTTGACGATCTGCTCGATGGACTTGCCGGTCGGGGCATCGTAGAGCTCAGTTGGGAACGGAGCCGGATGAACTCCGACGGCGGCGAGGTCACGGCGGACAGCTTCAAGTTCGCTGTCGATCTTTTCGATCACCTGAAAATCAAAATAATGATAACTTCTCACTGATTGTTGAAAATTGTAGGCTCAAGAGCACCTAAGTTCTTTCTAAAAACCCATAAAATCCTCTCACATTCTAAACAATTATATCCCGTTTTCAATTAACACACCTGGATTCCCGCATCAGCGGCTCCTTCAAAGACCATGTCGTTGGACGCGGCGGCCTGTTCTATCTTCTCCTCTCGGGTGTTGACGACGTTGGCAGGGCCAGTCGCCGACTCGATGTGAGTAGCAGGTCGAAGCTGGGTCTCGATGATGGTGGCCTCCAAGACGCAACCTCCAGGAAGACGTTCAAAGTCTTCAGCGTTGGTGGCCATCAGATGTTCGCCGTGGATGTCGTGGAGGTGCTCCTGGTAGAGGTTCTCCGAGGTGATTGGAGGCTGATGGGCAGCGATGAGGCCGGTCTCGATGGCCTTGTCGTAGGCTTCGGCGGTGGATTCCTTGACTTCGCGGGTCTTTTCAGCGGCGGCGTTGGCCGTGTTGGCGACCGCGGCATAGGTTCTGTTGGCCGCAGAGCGAGCCGTGTCCGCAGCAACTGCGGCTCCCTCACGGGTCTTCTCCGCTGCTTCTCCGGCAACGTCGACAGCAGCGTCAGCGGCTCTTCTGGTGGTCTCAGCCGCACGGTTGCCAAGGTCGGCAGCTCCTTCGTAAGCCTGGTTGGCCGCAGAACGAGCCGAATCCGCAGCGATGGCGGCGCCTTCGCGGGTCTTGTCGGCGGCAAGGGCAGCCACTCCGATGGCGGTGTCCGCAGCCTGCTTGGTGGTTTCAGCCGCACGGTTGCCGAGTTCAGCTCCTTTTTCGTAGACGACGTTGGCGCCTTCACGAGCCTTGCCGGCAGCTTGGTTGGCGAGTTCAGCGGCAGTTCCGGCAGCTACGGCAGCGGTCTCAGCAGCCTGATGTCCGAGATTGGCAGCGCCTTCGATGGCCGTGTTGGCACCGTCTTTGGCGAGAACGGCAGCAGTTGCGGCGACGTTGGTCGTGCCTGAAACAACAAAAATGATCATCCAAAGCCATGTTTTTTTTTTAATTCGCTTCAAAAGTCTCAGGATTATGTTCAAACTTCCTTTCAAAGATAGAAGCTTCTCGGAGCTCATACATAAGATTTTTTTCAGAACTTTATTCTCACCTTCGATCACAGTGTTAGCTCCATCACGAGCCAGAACTGCAGCAGTTCCAGCGGCGATGCTGGCGTTTTCAGCAGCCTTGTGACCAAGATTGGCAGCGCCTTCGTAGGCAGCGTTAGCTCCGTCCTTGGCCAGAACCGCAGCCGTGGCAGCTACATTAGCGGTACCTTTAATGAATTCAGGTAAATTTGGGCCGATTCTAGAATATCCTAACCATCGATGACGGTGGTGGCGCCTTCCTTGGCGAGCTCGGCAGCAGTCGCGGCAGCGATCGTCGCCTGGTTCGCAGCAGAGCGAGCCGTGTCGGCGGCGATGGCAGCGCCTTCGCGGGTCTTGTCGGCGGCGAGGGCAGCCACTCCGATGGCGGTATCCGCCGCCTGCTTGGTGGTTTCAGCAGCACGGTTTCCGAGATCGGCTCCTTTCTCGTAGACGACGTTGGCGCCTTCACGAGCCTTGCCGGCAGCTTGGTTGGCGAGTTCAGCGGCAGTTCCGGCAGCTACGGCAGCGGTCTCAGCAGCCTGATGTCCGAGATTGGCAGCGCCTTCGATGGCCGTGTTAGCACCGTCCTTGGCGAGAACGGCAGCTGTGGCGGCAACGTTAGTGGTTCCTAAAAATGATCAAATCAAAATTTTAGTCCGCAGAAAGTTCTCAAACCTTCAATGACGGTGTTAGCTCCATCCCGTGCAAGAGCCGCAGCAGTTCCAGCCGCAATTGTGGCAGTTTCGGCAGCCTGATGTCCGAGATTGGCGGCGCCTTCGTAAGCGGCGTTGGCTCCGTCTTTGGCAAGGACCGCAGCCGTGGCAGCTACATTAGCGGTTCCTGGAAAAATTGATTTTAGCGTGACTAATTTGGATTGAAGATCAATATCTGACAGATCGTTGAACTGTTTTTATCAACTTAGATGTTATGAAGCCCGATCTTAAGTGATTTTTGAGCTAAAAGTCTCAAGTTTCTGGTAAATTATCAGCATCCCCACCATCGATGACTGTGTTAGCTCCATCGCGAGCCAGAGCTGCAGCAGTTCCAGCGGCGATGGTGGCAGTTTCGGCAGCCTGGTGACCAAGGTTCGCGGCTCCATCGATCGCCGAGTTGGCACCGTCCTTGGCGAGGACGGCAGCAGTTGCGGCGACGTTGGTAGTGCCTGAAAATGAGAATATAGAGACATTTTGTTGATTTGACAAACCTTCAATGACGGTGTTGGCACCTTCCTTAGCCGCTCCGGCAGCTTGGCTGGCGAGTTCGGCAGCGGTGGCCGCAGCGATAGCCGTGTCTGCAAGATAAGAAAGGTTGTCATTTTTCGAGGTCAAAATGTGAAGCTTCTGGATTCAACTTTTCGACAAAACTTACTATCATAAACGACAGCAGCTCCATCCTTGGCCTTCTCCGCCGCAAGGGCGCCTCCTTCGTAGACCGTATTGGCAGCGGTAGCCGCAGTGACGACGGCGGCATGGCCGACAGATCCAGCGATCTGAGCGGCTTGGGTCCCGACGGCGGCGGTGTTCTCGTAGACGGCATTCGCCGCGTTGTAGGTGGTGTCAACGACGGCGTGGGCAGCGTTGCTGGCCGTGTCGACCGCCTTGTGGGTGACATTGGCGGCTCCCTCGTAGACGGCGTTGGCAGCATTGTAGGTGGTATCAACGACAGCGTGAGCGGCATTGTAAGTCGTGTCAACGACGGCGTGGGCAGCGTTGCTGGCGGTAGTGGTTACGCCATCAACAACGTTGTGAACGGTCTCGACGACGGCGTTTGCCGCGTTCTTGGTCGTGTCCACGACGCCTCCGACGACAGTGTTAACCGCGCTTTTGGCGGTGTCGACGGCTTGATGTCCGACGTTGGCGGCGGCGTCGTAGGCCTGGCCGGCGTAGGACTTGGCAGCCTCAGTCGCGTCGGCGGCGGCTTCCTTGGTCACTTCAACAGCGGCTTCGGTCTTCTCGCTGACGACGTTGGCCGTGTCGCGAGCCATGTTCTTGGCGGCTTCAGTCGCGTCGGCGGCGACTTCCTTGGCAGCCTCGGCCTTCTGGCTGACTGCGTTTGCAGTGTCACGAGCCATGTCCTTGGCGCCCTGCTTGACGTCTTCGATCTTCTCGCCGGCCCTCTGTTTCGTCTCTTCCAGCTTCTCAGAAGTTCTAGCGGCGGCCTGCTTGCCGACGTGTTTCACCTCTTCGACAGTCTCTCTGACGTCTTGCTTGGTGCGTTCGGCAGCGTGGTGAGCTGAAAGGATTTTTTCATCTTTGAACTCGATTATTTTTTAAACAAACCATTGCGATGACGTTGATGACGTCCACCTTGGCGACGGATCTTCTTGTGTCCTTCCAGATGATGTTCCTCATCAGAACCCGATCCGGACGCGATCAAAGTGTCGTGAACTTGTTCGGGGGCGTTTCCGTCAACTGAAAATGATTTTCTTGAACATTAAGCTATGAAAAATTAAAGAAGATAGTGACTGATTATGTAAAATTAATGGAAAAATCATCTGGAAACTGTGAAGGTTCATAAAACCAACCAACGACAGCCGCGTAGCTCTTGACGATGATATCCTCTTCTCCAGGCAGAGGAGCATCTTCTCGTTTGATTTCTGAAAATAAAAACATCAAATCTCAAATTTCCCTCTGAAAATTACCATGTCCATAGGCAACCTTGGCAGTGTTGCCATGGGCGTCGTGAAGAGTCGCCGTCTTGTCTTTTTTCGAGATGATTTCAGCTGAAAATTGATAGTTTAAATATTTCCTTTTCCAATAATTATTACCATCATCATCAGAGATGGACTCGTTTCCACGGGCGGTCATCATCTGACTGACGTTCTGGTAGGCGTTGATCAAGCCGTTGATCATGCCTCTCGGCGCGATGTCGGCTGGAAAAATTGGAAAATTGTTTTCAGAAAATCAACTATGCTTTCAAGTTATTCGAAAAGATCTTTTCTAACTTTATTGAAAGGAAAAATCGCCCCAAATTTCTCAAAAAGCGCAAAAATGTTCCGACAACGTTCTGAAAGGCACATAGTTAAGAAGGGACCTAAAAATGTTCCATTGACTTTTTGTAAAACGTTATTGAACTACCTTTTTAAAGGCGCATAGACATTGAAAATTTTTATCTAACTTTTTCAATCACCTTATTAAAGGCGCATAGGCGAAAACAATTCCTATCTGATATTTTTAAATCACTTTATTGAAAATGCATAAAAGACTTTTTTTTTAACTAATTTTTTTCAAGCCCTTATTAAAGGCGCATAGGCAAAAACGATTCCTATCTAACTTCTTCAAATAACCTTATTAAAAAAACACATAGACCACAAAAACCAATTTTCAATCGATTTTTCATTTTTAATCACCTTCACGACGATCTTGAATAATGACATTGTGCTGCTCAGTGATCGCCTCGACGGTGCTGTCCGCCAATGGAGGGAACACTTGAGAGTCGTGATTGGCAACTGCAAAAGTTGTTCATTTACTCAATGGTTCTTTTTTTTCCAACTCACTAGCGTCAATAGTGGCAGAAGCGTTGAACTCGGCCTCCCCTGGGGCTTGGCGACGCTGCTGCTGAACTGGCTTGGAGACAGATTCTTGAGCTGAAAAAAATCTTTTAAATGACAAAGGTTCTTTACCAATACTTGTAGTAAAACTATTCATTGATCTAAATTTGAAAAACCCTTTGCTAGAAGAAAAAAATGTGAGGTTGATTGAGAAATGAAGTCAAAGAACCCTTAAATAAACCTAAATCTGAATCAAAACCTCAAAGATCTTCCTACAAGCTTCCTATTCCTTACTTTTTTCTTTATTTATGCAAATTCTCTTTTTTCCCTTGAGTAAGAGACCAGTGACCAATATTGTTTACTGCAAATCCCTCACTCTTAAAAAAAACATTTTTTTTTTTGGTGCAAATTCGCTAAGGAACCAATGAGCGGGCGCGTAGAAAACAACAACAGAATAGAGAGAAAAAAATCAGCTGCTTTTTGAGTTTATTTACGAGAGCTGAGTAATATTATTTTTTATTAGCTACGCCAAATTCCTCTCATTCTTAAGACTTCAGAAATCAAAATATTTTTGAAAACTCACCGTTTCTAACGATATCGCTGAACATTTTGTTTGTTGTGGGTTGATTAGATTTGCTTTTTCTGGAAAAAGTCGAGTTTTGAGTAGAAAATTAGGTTATTTTCGAGAAAAAGGTCACGAGTCGAATCATATGAAGTTCAGAGGCTAATATATGCGAAAAAAAATACGTCAAAAACCCTGGCGAGGTGGTTGGAGAAAAAAATAGACTAGTCTTAAAAAAAGTTATCAAGTTTCAAAAAGTCGAAAAAAATTTAAAACTTATAAAAAAAGAAAAAGTGGCCTCAAAATTTATCGTTTTTTTGAAAGTTAAAGTATATTAATAAGAAAAAAATAAAGTATTAGAGAAAAAATGAGCCCAACAAGTTAAATTTAAAAACTACATAGACATTGATTTTTTTGTTTTTATCCTAGGGGTTTATGTATTTTGTACCATTACCCTAGAGATCGTAAAAGTTCCAAGGAAAGAACAAAACGACCATACCGCAAGGAAGCAACGTAGATTGAATGAATCTCCGAAAGTCTTCTCGAATATATAAGGATGGGCGGGGCTTGAATGATGTCACTTGTTTACTCGTAAACAAGTTGACGTCATTTTGAAAATACGCGCGCGCGAACAAAAAACAGTCACCAATGGTCAAAATTCCGAGAAATTCATTCAAACTACATAGTTGCATGTATGAAAAAGTAATGATTGAAAAAAAAGCTAGTGAAAATTAAATAGAAACGGAATAAATATTTTCAAAAAAGATTTGCGCGTGAGGAAGAGTATGTGAGTTAATGTGTATGCAGAAATGAACATTTATGATGTACAGTAATCAAAATTTAAAATTAAAAAAACGGTTTTTGATTTTTTTTTTTCTATTTTTCTCAATACATTTTTTTCTATTTGTTTGAAGTAGGAAAAGGTTCAAGAATTGTTCAGAAGGTGTTCAGATTGAGGAATGTCAAGATCTGAATGTAGAATTGAAGAATTTGAAGAGCGAAGGAACACGATTTCCATCGACCGCAGAGCCGGCTATTTAAAGGAGAGCTGGGAATCCTATAAAGAATGGGCGGAGCTACGACGCGCAAAGGTTCAGTGATCGTTTGCGCGCCGGTAAACAAAAAACTGCAGCGTCGGGGCGAAATTGCAGCAGAAAAAAGCGACGGATGATGTCATGAAATGTTCCGTTTTGACGCGATTCTTCAGCTTTTGTTTGTCAATAATGAATCGATCCTGAAGTTTCCAAGGTCGGAGGTTTGTTGATTTTTTTTTTTGAAGAGAATCGGGTCAGCGAAGGTTTTTACTGGAATTTTATTTGGTCCGATTCGTTTCACGTGAAATTTTTTTGAATATTTCTTGGCATTTTTGAACCCAATGTTTCTTTGAAGCGGTTCTTTGAAGAAAATTTTAATAAGACACATTTCTATTGAATTTTACCTATATTTGAAAAAAAGAATTTACTTGATTTCGGTTCGAATCTTATCACGTCGAATTTTCAATACTTTTCGTATTTCTTTCCAAATTCCGGTCAGAAAAATACTTTTTTTTTTTCAAATTTCAGTCGAGTAGTCTTATTTAATAGCGGATTTCTCAAATATGATTCGTAAAAAAACGATTTTGCTTTGAATAAAATTTGAAAATCGGTTCAGGAGAATTAATTTTTTTCTTGAAATTTTTGTTCTGTATTTCCATAAATTTGAGAAATTTCTAATTTTTTTAGATTTTCTGGTTAATTTATAATAATTTATCAAGGTTTTTTTAATATTTTAATTTTCTTGAAAGCCCATTTGTGCATAAAAAAACGACATAACACAGTTTTAACTCTTTTTGCCCAATGTTGGGATTTCCCTTGAATTTCAATACCTTTTTTGACGTATTTTGTTCATTTTTTCTTAATTTCGATTCCTCATTTTTTTTCAAATTTCATCATAATTTCAATGAAAAATTATCAAAAGTTCAATGTCCCTCCACATCAATATGTATTTTTCGCCTTCTCCTAAGCTTTCAACACTTTTTCGAGAAGAAGAAAAAAAAAGTGATTGCAGGTGCAAAAATAACAGACCAGTCATCTAAAAATAACAAAAAAGGCCGCTCATTGGTCCTTCAAAGTGTTTTGTGATAAGTCGGTCAAAGGACAATGCTCCAAAGGACTTTTTGATAACTGTTATCGCGGTGTTTTGGATTTTGAGCGTACTTTGTTCGTTTTGTGCAATTATGAAATTATGGAAAATTTTAGAAAAGCTGCAAAATTTAATAATTAGTGGGTTATAAAATCATTAAAATTTGAACGAAGAAATGAATTTAAAAAATAACTGATCATAAAATTGACTATAAGCTTAAAAAATTTGAATTCAAAATAATTTTTGAAAAGCTTAAAAAATTTCTGTAGGCTCAATCCGGCTCCTAGCACAGATTTTATCATTTAAAAGAAAACAAACCCCGTGGCTCAGCGCAGAATCTTCCAGTTGTCAATTCAAAGAGCCTGGTTCGACTCCTGTTCGCATTTTTTGCCATTTTTCAGAGAGTTCTCGTTAGAAAACATTAATTTTTGTAAGTTCAGCCAAACCCTTAAAAACTTTTTTTTTCTAAAGAACACTTAGAACTTCTTGACTCGGTACAAAGTCCACTCTAGGGGCCTCTTGAACTTTCTTGAAAAAGGTCAGTTTTATTTTTCAAAACATCTAGTGTTACTACTGAGACTTGCTCTTCTGAAATTACAAAAATTTGAGTTTATTTCGAGGAGCCCTTCAGGGGCCACTTGAACTTTTTTAGAAGTTCTGAGTTATTATTTTTCAAAACCTCTTGACTACAAAAACTTGAAGTTTCAAAGTTCATTCCCTGAGTTTTCCTTGACTGACCACTTGGGCTTTCCTAAGAAGTTTTAAGTTCGAAAAATCTTTTTCATATATACAAAACTCATAGGGAAGACTTGCTCTCCTAAAAATTCGAATATTCGTTTTTTCTGAGTTTATTCCAAGAGCCCTTGAGTGACCACTTAAACTTTCCTGAGAGGTCTCAAAGTTCGAAAAATCAGTTTTTTTTTTCAAAACCCATAAGTGAGTATTGAAACTTGCTCTTATAATATTTCAAAATTTGAGTTTTCTGAGTTTATTCCAAGAAGCCCTTGAGTGACCACTTGAACTTTCCTGAGAGGTTTTAAGTTCGAAAATTCATTTTCATTTTTCAGAACCTCTTGACTACTTGAACTTGCTCTTCTGAAGTTTCAAAAATTCAGTTTCCTTAGTTTTCCTTGAGTGACCACTTGACCTTTCCTGAGAGATCTTGAAATTCGAAAAATCAGTTTTATTTTTCAAAACCCATTGAGTGAGTACTTGCCCTTCTAAAATTTCAAAAATTTAGATTCCTGAGTTTATTTCAAGGAGCCCTTGAGTGACCACTTGAAATTTCTTGAGAAATTCTGAATCCTAAAAGCCGGTTTGATCTCCTGACTACTCAAATTTGCTCTTCCAATATTTCGAAATTCAAATTTTCTGAGCTTATGTCAAGGTTTCCTTAAGTGACCACTTGAACTATCTTGAAAAATCAGTTTCATTTTTCAAAACCTGTTGAATGTGTACTGAAACTTGCCTTTCTAATATTTCAAAATTCAGTTTCCTCAGCTTAGTTCAAGGTCTCCTTGAGTGACCACTTGAACTTTCCGGAGGAGTTTATCGGGATCTTTCTTCGTTGAGTGTTTTCGCCTTCACCGATCGTTGAGACATCGCACGTCAACGTCAACACGCCGTTTTCTTTTTTCGTTCCTACGTGCTCATAAATGTTTATTGTTGATGATAGTGTTTTTCTTAATGGACTTTGTACAATGTAAAAGGTTTGCAAGCTTTGAAAACGATGGCAAAAATTTATGAGACAGCAAAAACGCGGAGAGGAGTCGAACCAGGCTATCGAAGAAAATACTCATTTTGTTCTCAAGTGGTCACTTGGACGTTTTTCAACTTTTTTCATTTTACTGCAGTGAGACAGTTGACATTGGATTTTATGAATTTTGGAAACCTTAAAAATTTTTTTTTTCAAAATAAGTAGTCACTTAAGTTTTTTTCAACTTTACTTTTTTCATTTTATTGTAGTGAGAAAGTGGACATTGAATTTCATGAATTTTGGATACCTTACAATTTTTTCAAAATCAAGTGGTCACTTGAGTGTTTTTTTAAAATTAAGGTGAGACAGTTGACATTGGATTTTATGAATTTTGGATACCTTACAATTTTTTCAAAATCAAGTGGTCACTTGAGTGTTTTTTTAAAATTTTCTTCTTTTATTTTATTGTGTGAGACAGTTGACATTGGATTTTATGAATTTTGGATAGCTCACAATTTTTTCAAAATCAAGTGGGCACTTGAGTGTTTTTTTAAAATTATAGTGAGACAGTTGTCATTGGATTTTATGAATTTTTGATATTTTTCCTAACAATTTTTTCAAAATGAAGTGGTCACTTGAGTGTTTTTTTTTAACTTTTACTTTTTTAATTGTATTATAATGAGACAGTTGACATTGGATTTTATGGATTTTGGATAGCTTACAATTTTTTTTACAAAATCGAGTAGTCACTTAAGTGTTTTTCAAACTGCTTTTTTTATTTTGTTGTAGTGAGACATTTGTCATTGGATTTCATGAATTTTTAGATATTTTTCCCTACAATTTTTTTCGAAAAATCAAGGGGTCACTTGAGTGTTTTTTTAAAGTTTCACTTTTTTTAAATTTTATCATAGTGAGACTTTTTGACATTGGACTTCATGAATTTTTAGATATTTTTCCCTACAATTTTTTTTCGAAAATCAAGTGGTCACTTGAGTGTTTTTTCAAATTTTTACTTTTTTTAAATTTTTATCATAGTGAGACTTTTTGACATTGGACTTCATGAATTTTAGATATTTTCCCTACAATTTTTTTTCGAAAAATCAAGTGGTCACTTGAGTGTTTTTTTTTCAAAAAGTTTTACTTTTTAAATTTTATCATAGTGAGACTTTTTGTCATTGGATTTTTATGAAATTAGATATTTTTTTCCCTACAATTTTGTTTAAATCAATAAGTCAAAATTTTTAAAGAGATTTTTTCCAAAAATTCCGAAGTTTGCCATTGAAATTTGAAAACAAAAGGTTTGAAAAGTCCAATTTTTCTCGATTTCTCATAGAAAACCTTTCGAAACGAAAATATTGTTCATTCTTCCCAATTTCTAGAACAATCACAGATCAATTTAACCGATGACGAAGCGATTGAACTAATTTTTTGATCGTTGAGACCTCAGAAAACCAACTTTTTTCCCTCACTTGTTTGTGTTCCGCGTTTTTGTTTTTGGCCGGAAAAAAGGCAGACAGATGTTCTCGCTTTTTCTAGAAAAGGAGCAGGGAAACGAAAATAGAGAAAAAAGAGAGAGAGAGAGGTTCAATGAGCTTCTCTCACTATTTTGGATGCAAAAACATTTTTACCTTTCAAACATCGTAAATTTCGAATCTTTTTTAAGATGTTATTTGGCTCAGTGCGAAATCTCTCGACCACTAATCTCAAGATCCAAGTTCGATTCCCCAATAGAATTTTTACAGCAGAATGCTTCAGAAACCAGCGGACAATTTGAAGTATTCACTTAAGGAGCAAGAACCAGTGCCTTTTGAGAGGCCACTCAAGGGATAATGAAAAGATGATTCTGTCCTTGGATTTTTGGTGAAGAAAAATAGTTATTCAAGTATTTTCTTGATTCAGGTCCCTTAAGAGACCACTTGGATCGCAATCCCTTAAGTAGCATCTTCAGACTTCCGCAGTATTGATTTTGTACCTGATTTTCTAGTCAAAATGGTTTTTAAGAACAAAATGTTCTTTTTGCCCACAGATACTGCCTGACTCCGTGCTAAATTTCTCGTTTACCAATCTCCAGAGGGATCCCTAAAGGGGCAACAATCGAGATCGCTTTACTTACCCCTATCATGACTCAGTGCGAAACTTCTTGTCTACCAATCTCTAGAACGATCCCCTCTATTAACCCCTGTAGGGGCCACTAGAGCTTGCCAAAGTGGCCGCTAAAGGGGCTTCATTTAGTGGCCGCTATAGGGGATTCAGTTAGTGATCCCTAAAGGCCAGAAAATTGAAAAAAGTGACTTTTTTCGAATGAAAACGTCAACACAGAGGAATTGTTCACAATTTTATTTTTAGATTTCAAATCTGAAGACCCTATAGGGACCACTTGAAAGCTAAGAGATCTTGAACCACTATAAAGACCAACCAAATTTCAACCCTACAAGGGCTGCTTTTTCTCTAACCACTTCAGGGATCACTTGGTCGAAGCATCCCAAAAAAAAACCCCAATGATGTAATGAGAATCCTGCAACCACACTACAATCAAAACTTGAAAATTCCAACAAAACGAACAGAAAAAAAAGAAGAAGAAACGAGAAGAAGAGCTCCTTGAGAAGAGAAGCCGTCGGAAAGCCGCCAGACGCCTCAATGGACCGCCGCTCAAGTGTCGCAAAAAGTCTCAAGTCTCAACGGCGATCCGTTTCATTAAAAAGCAAAGGCGTGCCCCGATTCTGATTCGGAATCCCTTGGCACAGTCGCCAACGACTTCTGGACCATGCTGCGGTTCATCTCGATTTTTCTCAGTGCCATCGTCTTTTCTGAAGCTTTAAAGTACCCGAATGAGGTCGTCGACACGCCGAACGTCATCTGCGAGACCGACTCGATGATTATCAGGGTTTGGAGTTTGATATTTTTTTTTAAATGTAAAACTTGGCTTTTTGTATTGCTTGAGGTTGCAAAAAACAGCCAAAAGTTGATAGAACCTATATGAATCATTGATATTTTTTTTCAAAATTTTAAAAGGCCTTTCTGAAAACAGCTGAAAAATGGTGAGCTTATGCGCTCCATCGATAATTTTTTTGTTATAATTTAAATCGGGCTAAAAATCGTAAGCTAATGTGCTCCATTGATAATTTTTTTTTTCACAATTCAAAACGGGCTAAAAATCGTAAGCTAATGCGCTCCATTGATAATTTTGCTCCGTGAAGTTTCGAGGGTTTTTTGTTTCATAAAAAAAATCCAAGAAAAAACAGCCGTTTAAAGCCAAAGCATTTGCGCTCCAATGATAAAAACGATTTTTTCAAGCTTGAGCTTCTCGGTTTGATCTTTTTCTATTTTCGATCGAACAGCCAAAAAAAAAAATGGAACTTTTAAGCTCTACTGATAATCTAAAATTTTGCTTTTTGAGCCGTTTCTTCAAGTTTCAAACTGTAGATAAAATAGCCGAAAGACTCTCGAGCATGTTTGCTCCAATGATAAAGCAGTTTTTTTTTCTCAAATTTGACAAGATCAGTCTCTTCAATGAAAAAGAAACTTCTCAAATTGCAAGCTTCTTAAGGCATTTATACTCAAGAAAAAACAGCCATAATTTTCCGATCATATTCGCTCCACTGACAACCACCTTCCAGATCAAAACGACCTCCTCGAACCCGTCGAAAATCTACGCCGACGACTACGAGAACGACAAGGAATGCTACACACGGAACAGCAACCGGCTGACGGTGCCGCATGGGAAATGCGGCATGAAAGTGGAGACTACGGTAGGGAGACGCGTCGCGACCGCAACGCACGGCTTTTTTCTAGCAAAATCCGTCGGGCTCTGTCCAAAGGGTCTGCATAACCGTCCAGCTTCATCCGCTTTTCGTGACCGAAGCTGACAGGAGCTACTGCGCCCAGTGTATTTACGTCGAGTCGAGGATTCTCGACGACATTCACTCGAGTTTGGAGATCAGGTCAGCTCGAAAATAGAAGCTTCTTCGCTCCACCGACAAATTATTTCAGCGACGCTCCGCCCACCGAGATCGCGGCTCAGTTCGACGAGAGCCAAATGCCCAAGTGTAGCTATTCCTTGAGGAAAGAGTCCGAATCAGGCGCCGAGGTACGGTACGCCTCGGTTGGGGATACTGTATTCCACGTCTGGGCTTGTGATGGCGGTAAGGAGCACTGTAGCTTTAATCCCACGGTGATTTTTTCAGAGCACAATGGAATTCTAGTGCAGAACTGCCATGTCGAGGACGGCCAGGGCAATAAGATCATGATCATTGATCAGAACGGGTGAGCCGCAGTTAGAATGTCTATTGACTTGTAGCCGTGAAAAGCACAAGTCGTTTCGAAGTCGGTTGCAAATATCACTACCCAAATCCGTCCAGACCCATGTATCTATGTGAACAATGGTCGCATTTGGAAAGACCAAATCTTTGTTTATCTTGTATTTGAAGTGTAGCCCTAAGAAACGCGCGCAAGTCGTTTCAAAGTCGGGTGCAAAGATCAATCCTTAATTCCATCAAAATTAATGAATCCATGTGAAAAATGGTCGCATTTGGAATGACCAAATCGTTGTTTGTCTTGTGTAGCCGATCCTAGTAGCACTAAGGGAAGCGCGCAAGTCGTTTCAAAGTCGGGCGCACTTTTGAACGAGCGATTCACTCAACAAGACCCACTTACAGATGCGGAATCGACCACTACGTGATGCCGACGCCGATGTACAGCGCCGACCAATCAAAGGCGTTCCAGGAGACGCACGTCTTCAAGTTCGCCCAGAGGACCATCACTAGATTCATTTGCCAGATTCGGATCTGTCTCAAGGGCGACGACTGTAAGGTCATGTCGGTGAGGTATTCCCGAATTATTGCAGTTTATTCTGGAAGTTTCAGCCACCAAAATCGTGTCCATCTTTGGAAGAACGATTGGAAGAGGTGCAGAAGAAAGAGACGGAAGAGAGGTTTTTTTGAAACTGACTGTTTTTCCAAACTCCATTCACCACTAGCTTAGGAAAAAAGTCATTAAATCTCTTCTTTTTGCACACTATCTCGCTAGAAGCATCTCATTCTGAAACCAGCAAGCCTGTTGACCTTCTAGAAAATAGAGACGCCAAGTTTTCGCATACTTCTTTCACTAGCTCCTCTTCTCTGAAGCAAACTGAATATTTCTTTTTCCTAGCGCCGACGCCGTCTTCGCCTCAAACGACCAGCTATTCCGGGAGGCTCAAATGCCAAGTAGCCGCCCCACAAATCGCGCCGCCGACGATCCAGTCAGTGCAGAGATCACTCCAGCTAAAGGGAGCATCTACTACGGAGTCGGGTTAGTTTTAGGGCTCATCAGGAGATGGTCTAAGCTCACTTAGTTCTTTAGACGTACCAAATCCGGTCTCAAAAACTGCCTTCGAGGCCTGTGAAAAAAGTTAGGGGCTCTCAAAAGTCACGAAAACTTGTGTGGTTCAGATTAATCTGATTCTTGATGGGTATATAGAAAAAAGCATGTAGCACAACAGGGTCAACTCAAAAAACTAGGTTTGAACCAAAAAAACTTGAGATTTTGAAGTCTTGTTTGAAAAAACCTTTAGCTTCTACATGGAACATTTTTGGGATTCTCCTGAAAGTTGGTCAGAATACTCCTTGAGGTACCAAAAAAAGATCCTGAAAGCCTCAATCTGCAAAACTTTTCGAGGAAATACACTTCAAGGTCAAGAAAAACCAAAGTCCATTAAAATGAACTATTTTGGGGTTTCCTGGAAAACTAGGAATTTTTGCAAGTTTAGACTTTCATAATCTTCTTCTGGTACATCAAGGAGTTCTAACCAATTTTCAGGAAATTCCCAAACATAACGACCTTGTTAAAGACTTCTGAATGAGATCACTAGATGTAGTTTTTCCCGCTGATTCCAAATCCGGTCTCAAGATGTCTGCTCAGACCTTGGTAACGCGAACGGGACGCGAATCGGACGTGTCGGGACATTTCTAGTGACCACTTTAGTAGCCTCAGAACTCTTAAGGGATCTCTAGAATCGCGCAGAAACGTCCGGAGCACGTCCGTTTCGCGTTACCAATGTCCGAGTGTGAAGAAATTTGGGGACTCTAAAAAGTCTTTTTCTCAGATAAAGCTCATTTTGGTCAACTAGAAAAAACTAGATGTGAACCAAAAATGTCTAGCTCCTACATGACACAAATCACAGCTGTTCCCTTATTTTCTCATTTTTCAGGTTCAACCCAAAGCGACAACGACGCGAAGTCCTGATCGACAATAAGACCTCCGAGAGACGAGACCGGATCAAGATGCGAAACGGGCATCCAGAAATGCAGATGATCGGCGAACTGCGCGTCTTCGAGAGCCCGCAGGACGTCGAGTACTTTGGTGATTATTTCCCGACGTCTTCTGGGAAGCCCATTTCAAGGATTCAGAATCGCGAACGGCGCCGTCAAGCTGCGACACGTCGCATCTGGCCTTCACTTTGCTGGTCACAGCCCTGATAGTCGCTTCGATTCTTCTGATCACCATGATCCTTCTTATCACTTCTCGAATCAACTCAAGGAAGAATAACGCCCTTCATTTGGCGCGTTAATATTCTATTATAGTCTGTTTGGCTTGATTTTGAAACGGTCTGATTTCTCTGCGCTCTCTCTCTCCTTCTCCTTAAAGAGAGGTCAGATTTCTTTCAAGTCATGGCGAATAGACTATCTATTTAAAAGTGTATAAAACTAAATAAATACATTTCATAAGGCTCGACAACGAAACATGGTACAAACTATGACCACCACGTTTGGAATGGCTCAAAGCTTCTGAGCTGCACCCGACTCGAAGCTACTTCGCTTTCCGATATGCTACGAGAAGCCAGAAAAGCCTTGAGCCATTCCAAATGCGACAGGGATGATTAAGGCTTCGAAACCCGTAGGGAAAACTAGAAAAGCTGAAGAATTGACAAAGAGATTCTACAGAGAAGTCCTCTACCTTAAAAGTTTCGGGATCGTGCACTTCAAATCGAGGAGACGACGGCCGAGGCGACTTCCCGGGTCTCGGCACGATTGCGGGCTTTCTTCTTCTCCTCTGCGTCTTTCCGCTGCTCGAACTGGATCCGAAGGGCTTCCTCCTTGACGTCGACGTATTCCAGCTGCGCCTTTAATAGCGCCGTCGACAGGCCTTTCTTCTCAGCCTAGAAATTTTGATTCTTACTTTATTTGAGTTTTATTTTCTGGTTATTAGCTTGCTTAGGTGTCGAAAAAGTCATAGGCGAAGTTTTAGAAGGTCTCCGGGAAGGTCTCAGCTCTTTTTTCAACAAAATCCACAACTTCTAGGCCTTGAATGGATTATTTTGAATTGACTTTTTTAGAAAATGATTTTCACCCGTTCTTCAATGATAGTTATGCCACATAAAAATTCAAAACTTCCAAAAAATTGAAGTTCAGAAAAGAAATACAAGTTGAGACAACTATTTCCAAAACTAGCCCAGCCTACAATAACCTATGTAATTTTTCGTGTCGAACACCTTGAAGTTTTTTTTCCGAGTTTCCCGCTTAAATTCCACGATTTTCCAACTTTTATCGTTAAACTATCTAACAAGAAAAAGAAACCATAGGAATCGTAAAAAAAAAAAGCATAGAAAATTACAAAATGGGTCATCCTAGGACCCTATTTCTTAAAAAATGAAGTTTTGCAGGCTGACACTTTTAAGCCATTTATCTGCTACATCAAATCAAACTTTAATAAGTAACCTTTCTTGAAAATGAAGCTCAGAGACTGAAAGAAATGAAAGAAAAAAAAATAATTAGAAAAAAAGTGTAACGGAATTCGAATCCGGATGCTCAGTGGAAGCATATTTTCTGAGCAAGTTATCTTCTAATATTTTTTTATTTAATTCTCACGATAAATAAAAACAGAAATTAATCCAAAATGCAAAAATCGAACCTCCTTAATTTGCTCTCTGAGCATCCGTCGCTCTAAATTCGCGGTGAGAATATGCGGCGGTGTGCTCCAAATCTCATCCAAAATCTGAAGGTTCTCTGAATCAAAAATTCTCAAAGCTAATGTCATCTTCAAAGTAAAAATTGAAGATTTCAAAATTGACTTTTTCACTTTTTTTGAATTATTTCGTTAAAAAAATTAAAAACACTAGAGCCGTTAAAAACTTGAGACCTACAACAAGACTTTCACGCGCGAAATCCTAAATTTTGTTCGGGCATTTTGAATGGAAATTTTAAATTAGCGCGTGAAAGTCACCAATCGTTGTAGGAACACATTTTTTAAAGATTCTAAATTTCCCTGTTTCGCCAAATCATTCAAAGCAAATAACGCGTCAATTTCAAAATCGCCGAAACTAATTCAAGCACAGAATAACCAAAAAAAAAAACGAACCTCAACCACCCAAAATACACAATTAACGCAAGTAAACTGCCAAGGGCCGAGAAAATTTTCTTGTTATTATAGGAATCGGTGGATTCGTAGCCAATTTCCGTGTTTGGCAAACCAAATTGTCGACCTTTGCCCTGAAAAATAATAACTTAATCCTTTTTTTGTTTGAATTTTTCGTAGCCGAACTTCAATCCTATCAAAAAACACTTGAAAAAAATTTTTTTATTTTTCCGAAAAGTTCAATTGAAAAATAGTTTCTAGTAGCTTCGAAACATCTTTTTTTAAACGAAATTTGCAAAAATTTACTGATAAATTGATTACAAACTTGAAAAGCAGCACTTTGGGTGAACTTCGGCTCAGGTCTCTTGGCCTTGGTCGCTAAAAAACGAATAACTGATCCATTCTTTAAGATTCCTCGATTTAAAAGTATCCGTAACATCTGAAAACGTGGGAATTTAACATGAAAATGATTTAAAAGCGAAGAAAATTTACAAACACGGCTTTAAAATCCAAATAACCTTCCATGTTCAACTGTATATATCAAAAAATTTATTCGATTTCAAAAATGTGAATCAATTGGTTACACGCCAAATTATTTCATATTTCTCTAGAATTAAACGCGAATCAAATTGTTGAGAAATTAAGATTTCCGACTTCATTTTTTTCTGAATATTACTCATTAAAACTAATGAATTTCTTCCTTCCGAAGTAAAAATCAAAGAATTTTCTGCCTGTTAGAGAAAAATAGTCTTATTTCAACACACCATTTTATTATAGAGGAAAAATTTGCTTCGAAACTGAAAAAAAAACCGCTTTAAAGAAACTTCTTGGTCTTGCTTTTTAACTTATGAATAAAGTTTTAAAAAAATTTTTCTAACTATTTTTTTATTTAAATAATTGCTCGAAAATAGGCATAATTTTCTGATTCTTTCTCCTGCTCACCTTCAGAAAAAGCAACTTTGAATTTAAAAAAATAAAAAAGGCTAGACAAGCGAAATTCAAAAAAATACCAAGGAAAGCCTCTTCGGCAAAATGAACCATTAAGAAAACGATAAGAAACAAAATGAGACGTCATTTTTATTCAACAATAAACTGTAAATGTGGCGGAACGCGGGGGAAAAGAAAGGATCAACAACGGAGAAAAAAGGTGTAATAACAATGGAGAGGAACAAGTTTCAAGGTAACCAAAACAACAACAAGAAATTACAGAACAGAACAATGAAAATTACGCCGTAGTGTCGAGCTCCGAGAAGCCTTTTTTGCTCTCCCAGTGGCCTTTGAAAATCAGCTTGAACTGCGACATTTTGATGTCGAGGAGCTTCAAAATCTGCAAAGAAATTATTTTTTTTTGTTAACTTGAAGCGAAAGTTTCTGTCTGAAATCGGCAAATTTTTGAAAATCATTCAAATAACTTTAGCGCATCAATGAAATCAAGAAAACCAAAAAAAAAAATCATACAACTTCTCAGGAAAATCTAAAATGAAAACGTTATGGTTAATTTGCACCCTCAGATTGTAAAATTGACATGATAGCTATCCAAAAATCGAAAAAATGATGGAAAACTAAATTACCTTCGCTTGATCTGCCGTGAGAGGCTCTCCTTCCTTACAAACTTCGAAATCCTGGTACAAGGCCACAATACCTGGAATTCTTAATCGATAAAAGGTACATGAAGGGTTCAGAAATATTCCATAAAACTTGTAGAAAAAAATTAATGGAGTTTCTGGAGAAGGTCTCAAGAAGAAGAGCCATTTTCAGTGTTGCTTTAACTCAAGTGAGATTTTTGCGTCTTCAGACCCCGGCAAGGTTTTTTTTATACATATCATGAACATTTTAAAAAGACAATCTTAATGTCCAGACGGAATAGAATTTATTTAATTTCAATTATTAAAAGTTACCTGTGTTGAAAAAGTCTAATTTCATAAAAACATTTCAAAACACGTGAAAAATGCTAGAGGAGATTCTAAACTATCCATTGATTTTTGAAGAAAATACCAAAATAGTTCGATAAAAATAGAAAACAGAAAGAAATGCTCAGAAAAATCATAGTGAGCGGACCTTAACGTTTAAAAATGAACCTTTCAAAATAGCTCAAAATGACTAAACTATTTAGAAAAAAATCTCACAAAAATGATTGACGCAAATATATTGAAGAGCTTTTTCAAATTTTTATTTTTCCAACTCAAAATATTAATCACAAACCTTTATCAAGCTTCGTGGGCATGCCAAGTTTCCTCAATTGAGGCTCCATCGAAAAACTGAACTGTTCCAAGTGTCCCTCTGGCAAAACAATCGTTTCCTTGGCCGTATCTCCAACTCGCGCAAAATCTTCTTCTGAGGCTTTTGCGACTTCTCTGAAGTTTTCACATGATTTTCCATGGATAAAGATGAAAAACTTGAGAACTGTCGCCTTGGTCAAATTGGTGAACATCAGTCCACATTGTCCTTTTAAACTTGAGCTCACCTGAATTAATTTGTCATTAAAAAACATCTCTATTTTCTACCCTGTGCAAATCGTTAGCGTACTCATCGGATTTATGCTTCCCCAAGGCGACTGCCAAAACGTTGTTTTTGCCAAAGAAAAATCGCGAAGTTTCCTTGTACTTTTGTCGGACCTTCAAAATTAATGATATATTATAAAATTGGTTTTAAAATCCGTTTCTTAATGCCTGAAAAAATCTTCGCCTCGATACTTTTTCCATTCTAAAGATTTTCACACTTTTTCAGACACTTAAGCAAGGATTTTTGAATAATTCCACTCACATCAATGAATCGATTACTGCGCATGTTAGCAATTGTGAAAATAAACAGATTTTTGTAGTGATCCACACATTTCCTGACCTGAATTTTGTAAAGTCATTGAAAGCAACAAAAATAATTCACAAAACCTCTGCAACCATCTGAACTTTTCCTTCCTTAGTCTTCTTTTTGACCTTGGTCAGAGAAACTGTAAAGAATTAACATTTCTGGTGAAAAAAGGTAAAAAACATACCATCCTTATCTCGCTTTGACTTTACCATTTTTACAGCGTTGAACTACCTTCAAATGAACAATTATACCACTTGCAAAACTTTAACGACAACTTTTGAACACAACGAATAGAGTAAAAATGATAAAGAAACAAAAGTCACTGAAAATTTAAGATGCACTGTGAACTAAGCCTAAAGTTTTTTTTTTGCAAAGTCTGCTTCAGAGTAATTTTTTTCACATTTTACAGAACTTTACGAACCAAATCCAAACGCAAGAAAACAAGTTTAAAATAATAAAAAAATAAAAATTTGGGAGAATGCCAATTTTTTTAATTTTCGTCATGTGACTTGCGGAGAGAGTGTATTCAGATCCATGCGCTACCGTACATCCAAATTTTAGAAAAATGCTGGCTTGCGGAAATTGGTTTATTTTTGAGGTTTCAATATACACAGAATACACATATGCACAGTTTATTTGCCTCCGATGATTCCACCATCATCGCATCGCTCACAGACGCAAGTGTCACCATCGCAATGACCATCAGCACAGTTCCAAAATATTTTACTTTGAATAAAAGTTTGTTGAAATAAAATAATACCTTCACTAAGAATAACTGCCGAGATAAACGCGAGACACTGGCGGTACATTGACGAGCTCGCAAACATCTCGCTTTTTTTCTCGCGCCGGTCTCGCATTTTTCTGGGCGCGAGCTCGCATTTTTCTAGGCGCGAGCTCGCATTTCTCTCACAATTTGAAAATTTCCGAAATGCAAGATAAATGCGAGATGGCGCCGTGAAAAATGCGAGGTCGCGCCGAGAGAAATGCGGGATCGCGCCTAGAAAAAAGCGACATTTTTGCGAGTTAGTCAATGTACCGCCACCGAGCTCGCATTTATCTCGTCAGTTATTCTTAGTGTTCACTTCGCACTGACCGACACACAAAACTTTGGCAGTTCCATCGAAAAATGGGTTTCCGTGAAGTTTGCATGGTAGGTCTTCGGCAGACGTCGGAATGGCGATAAAAACGACGACAAGAAGAAGCGCAAGGTTAAGAGGTTTCATATCTTACAGTTTTAAAAGTAGTTCTGATGTTTAAAGAATTTGGAACAGTCGATAAATATCGAGGGTAAAGCCTTTATATAGGCCGCGATTGAGCGCTATTGATGTTTTGAAACGGTTTTTTTGAAGCTTGAAACAGGATCTATTTCAATACATAGCTTGTTTTTCAAGTTTCTAAATATAAAAAAACTGGTTGAAAAATAACTTTGTAATATTTACAGAATGACAAGTTTAGGAGAGGTCGGTTGAAAAAATCTGTCGTTCACCGAAAAGGGCTCTTTCCTTTTGAAAAAAATGGTCGTTGAAAACTCTTGAAAGCTCAATTTTCCTTACTAGGGAACGTTTTTTTACCCCCTGTTTTTTTGAGTTATGGAGCTTCAAAAGCCCGAAGCCCGAAATAGCCCTTTTTTTGGCCTAATTTGCGTAAAAAAAAAACGTTCCCTGGTTAAAGCTCTCCCAGAACGCTCGAATAAAATCCAATAAAAAAATTCCATCAGAGCAATAAATAAAACTGTACATTCCAATTATTTAAATAAAAAGGCAAAAGTGTATACACATAGTAAATACAACCGGTACAAGGGGAAGTAAGAAAGAGCATACCGAGATAAGAGGGACCAGTAGAACAGGGAAGAAAATCCGTCAACAAAAACCCCAAAAAAATGAAAGTAATGCACATAAGAACTGAAGCAAGTCAACTAAACGAAAAACGTGTCATAATCATAAAGGAAACAATAAATGTACACTAAAAAGATAAACTAATGCCGTGTTCAAATTAATTTCGCGAAATGCGAGATAGCCGTCAGAGAAAGGAAAATATAACTAAATTTTGGAGAGCCAGAGATCATTTTGCATTTCGCGAAATTACTTTGAACACGGCATAACTGTAGACTGAAAAATGAGTCAAAGAATGAGTCGGAAAAAGTGGTCAGTGTGGCGATAGAGGACGACAATTTGGTGGTTCAACGAGGTTTGGTGCTGGATTGCGTGGACCAACTGAGATCCCACGGCTTCAAGGTCCTGCTTCGACTTGCCGTGCTGTCGGGCCAGTTGTCCTATCAGCATCTCCGTCTGGAAAGAAACTTCTTTTTTCCTCTTACACACGGGAAGTGCAAAAGGTCGAGGTATTGGAATATAATGAGACTTGGTAAATAGGTACTTTCGGACACCCTGAATTCAAAGAAATTGAAAAAAAGTGCGCCTTTTTGGTTCTAGTCGAGTTATGGCGTCTCAAAGCTTGCACGCGAAAAATGCGTTGGATGGAAGGAGGGAATGTCTTGCGGCGCCTAACTCGAGCTGCCAGCAGGTGGCGTGGTGTAGTGGTTAGCGGTCTAGCGCTATGGAACCTATGACGCAGGTTCGAGTCCTTTTTGGTGAAGTTTATTTTTGCCAATATTTTTTCTTCAAAAAAACGATGAAGTTTTAAAGTAGTATGATAAAGGATTTTAATTGAAGCTTTCAAAATGTCTGTCAGCATCGGCGCTGCCATTTCGTGCCAAGCCAAGTTCGAAAAAAAAATTAAGAGGCGCTGCCATTTTGTGCCAAGAAAAGTTAAAGAAAGTTGAGAGGCGCTGCCAATTCCAAGACATAAAAATGTATAATCATTCCATAAAAAAAGACGGCCCTTTAGTTTATTTCCAAACATTAAAAAGGTCGCTAGATCCTATAATAAGTTTCTCAAAGCATAATCGAAGTTCTTCAAATGGTACAGTGAAAATAGCTCTAGCGAAAATTCGAGAAGTTACTGGAGCGAAAGAACAATCTTTTTTTTTATTTTTCAGCGTTTTTAAAAAATAAATAGGCCTTAAGGTAAGTATCAAAATCATCGTCTTGTATGCCAAAAACCAAAATATTTCAAATTTTCTGTTTTACCACTCATCAATAGGCTATTTGCTCTTATTCACTCACTTTCTGCTTCGTGAAGTTGTTCGACAGTTCGAAGACGATGCTCTTGAACAGCTCATCAATCAACTCGCAGACAATGACTTCGACCCTGGTCCTCGGTCCGAAAACCGCCAGTTGGTCAGCAATATGAGTTTTCACAGATGCCTAAATGAACACCTTGACCTTGGAATCTTAATTTTTCTGTACTTCAATTCGTTTCTTAATATTGAAGCCGAGTCTCTCCGTCAAAGCAAAAGAAATATTCAAATTGGCAATGGTTGCAGAGGCACAAGACGGCATCAGAGAGGAGCTGCTCCTAAAATTTCCCATTTTTCTTGTTTATTTATATATTTTTTGGATAAAACCTTGACGATGTGAGGGGCGTCGAAAGGATGTTAGAATGATCCTCATCTCGGTCACCTCTCTGAGGTCCTGGCGTCGTGGCGATTGCGGCAGAGGCGGTGACATGTTGAACAGCTCGTTCCATGTCGATCTGATAGGAATGCAAGATGTTATAAAGAAGCTTCCTTATTTTTGCAAAAGCTTCTGAAAAAAATTTGACAGCCCCTCAAAAGTTTGACGTTTCAGTGACCACTATAGTAGTCAAATTAGTGGCCACTATAGGGTTTTGTTGTTTAGTGGCCACTATAGTAGTCAAATTAGTGGCCACTTGAGGGGTTAAAAATTAGTGGCCACTATAGAGTTTTGATTTTTTAGTGACCGCCATAGTAGTCAAATTAGTGGCCACTTGAGGGGTTAAAAATTAGTGACCACTATAGAGGTCTGAGTGCTACTACCAGATCACTAAAAATTTTAGTGGCCACTATAGGGTTTTGAAGTTTTAGTGACCACTATAGTAGTCAAATTAGTGGCCATTTAAGGGGTTAAAAATCAGTGGCCACTATAGAGTGCTACTACTAGACTACTAAAAATTTTTGTGGCCACTTTAGGGGTCAATGGATCAACATAACTGGTCCAATCTGTTTGTTTTCAAATTATCAGAGTTACTGGATGAAAAACTACTGAAGTGGCCCCTAAAACGAAAAATAGTGGCCAGAGGTGGGTTTAGTGGCCACTCTAGTGTCCTCTTCAAGTATCCTTGGCAAGCCTCTATAGTGGCCACTTAAGGGGTTAAAAAATTAGTGGCCACTATAGAGGTATGAGTGCTATTACTAGACTACTACAAATTTTTGTGGCCACTTTAGGGATCAATGGATCAACATAACTGGTCCAATCTGCTTGTTTTAAAATTATCAAAATTACTGGAAGGAATACTGGATGAAAAACTACTGAAGTGGCCACTAAAGAGGTGGGTTTAGTGGCCACTTTAGTGTCCTCTCCAAGTAGTCCTTGACGAGCCTCTATAGTGGCCACGTAAAATTTTCCCAATGTCTCCGGATTTGGCAGCGCCTAGGCTTGCCGAAAATTTTAAGTTCACCACTTTTAGTCCGTTTTGAACGAAATAGGAATTAAAAAAAGTAGATTAAACTAACTTTGCCCAAATCGGTGCCATTGTGACGTAAAAAGATCTCATGGGCGCTGAACACTACGAGAAGATCTGAGATTGATTTTCGGTCGCAATGTTCCTCAAATCATACATTTTCCTTCATAATCAAACTTTTCGACCAACAATCAGTTCGGCGAGAGAATCGACGGGCTCATGAAGAACATCAGTAGCAACATTTCTCGACCATAGCATATTGGCCAAGCGGAATTTCTCTCGGAGGAGTGAATCTCGGAATGAGCAGACCAGTGCCGAGCAGGACGATGTCTTCTTGTCTGATGTAAATTAACTATATTTTTTTGTTATTTCGAAGCCGTCTGGACGCGGTGCTAGGACAAGAGCGAGTTTTCCATTTGCGAGGAGTACTGTATGCGGATATGCGCATTGCGTGCATACACTTTCGTTGCATGACGTCACCGGGTAGGACATCTCACATCTGCTCAGCCCGTCCGGTTTGGCACACTGTAGGTTCAAATTGTGCATACACCAATCGCGTTTTTTGAGCGATATCTTCGTTAATAACGAGTTTTTTTGTACGAAAAAATGAACAAATTTGAAGAAAAACGCAAGTAGAATTTGAGTTTCAAACATTAAGTTTTTCCAAACGCTAGCAAGTCTTAAAAAATGGCCTAATTTGGGGATTTAGTAAGTAAAAAGATTTTTTTTTGCACTTTTTTTTATCTATTATTGTCGGAAACAGCTTTGTTCATTTTAATAAATAGAAAAAAATGATTGAAAATGGTCTAGTATGGCCAGCGGAGACGGCGCAGTGCAAACCGGACGGGTCCCAGTAGGTTTGAACTGCTGTGATCTCCGGGTTTTTTTTTCGAATATTTTTTTGCTTTTTTCAAGATTTGCATTTTTCTCGATGATATTTGCACGATAAAAAAACAGTATCAAAAAAAATTGAATAATATCTAAGAAAAAAAGCCCGGAGACGTCCGACCCGGTGACGTCACGCAACGAAAGTGTATGCACTATATCCGCATACAGTACTCCCCGCAAATGGAAAACTCGCTTTTTTCGTAGCACCCTGGACGCATGTAGAATGGCTCAAGGCGTCTGAGCCATTACCCATACGACCAACCAGCAATTAACCGTACCGATATGGATAATCTTCCGAATTTGAGCCATCACGTCCAAGGAAACAGCAAATCCGGCCATGAATCTAGGAAGCGCCGGTACAATATCTCTTGGATGGCGTTCCCGGAGGAGCAGAGAATCGTATCGCCCTATATTTTCATCGTTTGACCAGAAACTGTCAAGTTCTGAACCTCCAGCCAGGACGCAGACCTGTCTCGAGCTTCCCGCCTTTTTGCGTGGAACTTCGACGAAAAGCTGAAAAACTAAGCCATCTCCGAAGGTCGTCGGTCGGTAGCACGTCGTCGAGTCGTAGATGATTTCGACACAAGAGCGGGTGGATTCGTCCATGCCTAAACATTCAAAATTTGAAGATCAGTTGAAAAGGAAATAAGAACCGATAGCCAAAATCTCTGACGCCATTTCCAGTTCTTCCAGTACTCTGCGAATGGTCGTGCTGACATTTTCGTCGCGGGACTTGGAGAGGTATTTGCAGGCCTCCTGAAGATTTTCATTCCTTTATAACAGGAAGCTTTTAGTCGCAATGGGAATGGCTCAGCGCGCTGCGGCTCAAGTTTAATTTTAAGGACGATCGAAAAATTTTCAATTCTAGGTAGATGGACTCTACTTAACGGCATAGGGACAGTAAAAAACGGTGTTTCAGTTCAAAGCAGCACTTTGTAGAGATTTTCACTGCGAATCGAACGGTAAACTTGAAAACGTACCGAACTTCCTAGTTTTGGAGAAACAATATTTTAAAGTCGGAGAAAGGAAAGTTTGAGTTCGCGCGAAAAGGGCACTTTGCAGTAAAGTTGCTCCATGGACAACAGGGTTCGCCATTTTTCGGATTTTCGCTTTTTTCTTCGTTTCTTTCAAATTCCTATTTTTTTTGATGTCACCAAAGTTCTTTTCGTCACAAAAACTTTTTATTCATGTATGATTTGCAAACTTTGATCGCAAAAAAGCTTTTCTGGTGAAAAATGATGATTTTACACAGGTTTCGATTGGGATAGCGATTATTTGTGTTTTCTTTATTATCAATGTGTGTTTTCTGTTTTCTTGATCGATTTTTCAGGAAAGAAACCCTTAATTTGAAGCAGATATCCGGTTATTTCTCACAAAATGCGAGTCTAATGAAACGTCCGCAACATCGCGTGCACAGTAAACAGTTGTCCGTACACCGATCCAAAGCATTTTTCAAAATTAAAGACGGGAAAGTAAAACCGCGTTTTTCTTCAAAATTAGTCAAATCTGTAATTTTTTGATAGCACAGTTCGATTCGCAAAGAAAAACTATATGAGATTTCACCTGAAACCTCGTTTTTTACTGCCCCTATGCCTTTAAGTCTAGGTGAATTAACTCTACTTAACACTACCATTTTTTTTTTGTGATATCCTAAAAATTGAAACCACTCCCCTTGAACTTGGCCAAGCTAGACTCCACAGGTAGCATTCCAAAAAGCGGTGCCGCATTTCTCATGCCGACGACTTCAGCCAACTGTGCGACTTTCTCCGTGTGAGATAAGACTTCTGAAAAAGAATATGACGTTCAGAAGACGTCGGGAAGGCCAACTATCTCCAGTGGACATGCAGTGAAGGGAGGTGAGGATGGAGGACCGGGCATCGTCAGGAATGGAAAGATGACGCATCGCCGCTTCGATAATGTTGATGTGGCCGATTCTATAGAAGATATGACGTGAATAAAGTCATTTCTTCTCACTTCAAAGTAGCCTTGACGTTTTTCAAGGTCGCCGCGACGATCTGGCAGGCCGTGAGCAGGAGCTCGGCCTCCAACGTCGTGGATGACGTTTGAGGTCCGATGCTG
Source organism: Caenorhabditis auriculariae (assembly GCA_904845305.1). NCBI lineage: Eukaryota > Metazoa > Nematoda > Chromadorea > Rhabditida > Rhabditidae > Caenorhabditis > Caenorhabditis auriculariae. Next base: position 320,053 of record CAJGYM010000014.1, on the reverse strand, counting down.
TCGACGCTGCACTCCCATCGTTCGTAAGGGTGGGTGTTGTTGAGTACTCAAATTATGATTTTTAAAAACCGATATTGTTGTTCCTATTTTCTAACAGAACTTATGAATGAAATATTATTCTCGAATAATTTTTCCCATATCAAGGTTGTTCATTCAGGTCTGAGAATTCCTTTTTTTGCAAGAAATCCCATTTCTATCCCAAATAGACAGTCAGAGGCGCTGCTAACCATAACGAAGGTTCAAATTTTTTCGATTTCAGGCGCTGCCATTTTTTAATTTAAAGAAATCTTGGGCGCTGCCAATTTTGAACATAAACTTTGTTTTTCAGGCGCTGCCAATATTTCAGAATTAATTTTGTCTTTCAGGCGCTGCCAATTTTTGACGTGAACTTTGTATTCCCCTTCAAGTACCACCTCTACGCGGGGATGGGGAGGCAACGCCAGTTATGACGGCTAACGGTACACCGGTCACACAGTTCGGCTTGCTTCTGCTAACAGAATGGGCGGTCTTTTTTAGCCCTGGCAAGGCAAAAAGGATAATCAGACCATAATTATGCTATAACACGTGCAACACCGTGGATGGGACTTTTTTTCGCAAGAATACCAGTCAACCAGGACGATAACACTGGATGAATGATTGCATAAGACCTCCTGGAAAACGTGTGGTCCACACTTCGATCAATAGAAGGCAATAAAAGGCGAAAAAATTCTAACTTATTAAAAAACAAAAAACTAACTTAAATATCAAAACTCAAATTTTTCGAAGCTCAAAATTCACAATAGGTCAAAGTTCGAGTCCTTGTTCATAGTCAGAAGACTCACTTCTAGTCTCGTCAGTCGAGTAGACCCGTCCAAAGTTGTAGCGCTTAAAGCGATTAACCGCATTTCTAGCACAGTATCGGACAAAGTTCTGACGGAGGTCCATGGGAAGGGCCAGAGGTAGGCCTGAGGGGTCGAGAAGCTCCACTGGTTTGAGTCGGACAGGGGCCGCGGCCCTAGCAGTGGGAGCTGGAACCAGCGTGTGCATGTGGAGAAGTTCATAGGCGTGAGCTCGAAGAACGGTGGAGATTTCCGAACGGATTTCTTCTATGACGCTGTCACGACCCAATTGGAAGCGCTCCTAAAAGTTTCGTATCAGCTATCTGACGAAAAATATTGTATAGTCTGTTCAGATTTTGAAAGTCCCTCCCTCAAGCTCCGCCCCTCATGGCGAAACCAAAGTTTTCGAATGACGTCATTTTACTTGACATTCAAAATCTGAACGGAGTTAAAAGCCGAAGATTGAGAATCCCCGTTTTAAAAATATACCACGGTAAACTATTGATTTAAAATTTGACCAATTTTCGGATGTTTTTTTTCTGTTTATATTAGGGTGTTCCATAAGTCTTTGTGCACTTTTGATTTTTGAAAATATCCGTTTTTTTCATATTAACGGAAAATCATGGGTCAGTGAGCTTCTGTCCCTTGATGTCCACAGTAGTGATCTAGCGATTGGACACACTACTTATTCATCTCTCCCTAATGCCCGCCAGTTTCGCTTTGAACAATGTGACCAACCCGTGTTCAATATGGTTCTGCGAGATGAATTTTTTTTCCATTACAGATAAGTTCAACTACTCTGGGATAGTTATAGTTATATATAGGGATGCCACCACTACATGTTGAAAAAATAACCTGGCTGAATACGCTCAGCCCAAGGGCAGGAAAAAGTTTAGAAATTTTTCATGAGTGACTTTTTCCTCACATGATACCGAAGATTGTGTTCCAAAAAGTCAGCAGATAAGCTTCGATTTCGAGAACCTGTAGTTGTGTAGCCCTAAGGCTTGTTGATTCACCTGACTTCAAACAGTAACTACTCGCAATGAACTAGGCCAGCTGAGACATACCAAAATGATAGTTTTTCCAAATTTTCCTCTCTCGGTGTGTATGGGGCTCAGGCAATTCATGGACATGTCATGTTTTCTGTTTTGAGGTAGTTGAGGGTCTCATGTCTTTTTTTGTAAAAAAATTGATTTCAAAAGCTTGCTTAGGTGGAAGGGGTAGAGGTTCAAAGAAGACGTATTTGAGCGTGCAAGGCCGAATAAAGGAAAATAAGTCTATGGAATTTTTTCATTGCACTGGGATGTTGACGTGATTGAAATTGTTCACTGAAATGATACCCTAGTACACTGCTTTCACCTCCAAGAAATGTTTTGACAAAGATTTATGGAACACCCTAATGGTTTGGTTTACCACTAGAAAAATTTTCCGGACAACCTTTTTGCTTGCTTTTTTGGTCTAATCGACGTTAAGAACCCTTAGTTTTCCAGATTATTTCACCAACCTGACAAACATCCCGATCGAAGTAATAATTGGTAACAGAGAAGACCTCCTCGCTGAACATCGTGTCCATGGCCCAGCTGAAAAGTCGCCCATTCCTTCGCTTGAAAACCTTCGCAAACTGCTTCTAGAACAAATATTCATTTTCCCTCACTTCTTTTGATGTTTCACCTTGAAATTCTCATCCTCAGTCTCATTACTCGGCAAGCTGTCATCGTTAAGAAGGTTACTGACTGTGGGCCTTTTTTCGGGATCCTTATCAAGCATGGATTCAATCAATCTCCGTGCCACTTCTGTCTGAAACTCCGGAATTTCCATAAGCAGAAAATTTCGATCCAAACATGATGATTGCTGAAATTCCGGCCAAAATCCTCGGGAATCCTCAAATCTTTTTTCAAGGTGTTTAGGGTCGACATTCGCTCCATTCCAGGTAACAATGGACGGTAGAACATTTCGAAAAGGACAACTCCAGCACTGAAAAAATAAATTTTATTAGGCTCAAGGAATTTTTAAGTCACAAAATCCTACTCATACATGGAATGAGTGAGCCTGGCGTCAGCCAAGTCTTTCTATAAGGCTAATTTTCCGTGGCTATTTTTCTCGGCTCATTTTCAAGAAACCAAAAACCAACCTGAAAACATCGATTTTAGCAGTGTACGGTGTTTTTGCGGAGCAATCGAAGAGCTCAGGAGCCATATAAAGCTCCGTTCCGATGTCTCGAGTTTGAGCTAGAATAATTTAATTTTTCGGTGCTTCAGAATGTCGTGAAATTAATATCTCAGAACATTTTTCTATTCAACTTTGTGCCTTCTAATATTCACCTCAAAATCTCTTTCACTGGCTCAGAGGCTCGTGAGGGCCTCAATCGCCTTTTATAGCTGATTCACGGTTGGCTTGAGCCATCAAAAATGGGTTCTGACACGATAAAAGAAGAGATAGTGCTTGGTTGGTGGAGAGCGCAGACAGGTCACGCCCCAAGTCAGCCGTGAATCGGCTATATTTATTTATTTCCGGCTTCATTGTCAAATTTTTTTCTTTTCTTTCAAAAATCATTTTTGTACATTTTATTTTTCTCTGCCTGTGAATAAATATTATTATTATTATTATTAACACCTTTCTTGGTTTCGAAATGAATTTATGAAAAAAATTAAATTTTTTTCATATCTCAAAAACACGTTCCATCTATCCGAAAATTCCAACCCGATCCATTATTTTTCTTCGCCGTGTCGCCCTCCATGCTCATGCTCACGTCAGCCACTCGTTTGCGATTGAGTAAAAATTCTCTGGTCGCTAATCCGAAATCTCCAATTTTTTTACACTTTGATGACCATCCAAGAATATATTCATCTGAAAAATTTGGAAAAAAATATTATTTTTCTTTTTTGAAGTTCTTACCGGCTTGATGTCGCGATGAATCATGCTGAGCTGATGGATGTACTGCAAGCCGGAGAGGATCTCCGAGAAGATCCTGAGAAAAATAAAAATCAAAAAAAACTTTTTCGTTGTAAACGCTCTACATTTGAAAAGTTGGTGGTATGAAAAAACCACCAGCGAAAGTTCGAACGGCGACTTTTCCGATTTTTTCATATCGCTAGGGAACTTTCCGACGGCCACTTTTCCGACGGATTCCTTTCCGACTTTTCTCCCTTAAGTTTTTCGGTTTATAAAACATCTATAAACATTGTTTTTTTTTCTACTTCTTTGTGTTTTAATCATTAACCAACTGCCTAAATTATATAGGGAGATTTAAAACGAAAAGTTTATCGAGAAAAAAAGTCGGAAAAAGATTCGTCGGAAAGGTGGCCGTCGGAAAGTTCCCCAGCGATATTAAAAAATCGGAAAAGTCGCCGTTTGAATTTTCGCTGGTGTTTTTTTCATACCACCGAAAAGTTACAAAGTTCGGAAAAATTTTGGAAGCTCGAAAATCGAATAATGATTCAACCATGCTAGAATTTGGTACTGTAACGATCAAGTTTGGCACTGAAATTCATTAAAGGCATATGGGCTGTAAAAAACGGTGTTTCAGTTCAAAGCAATAATTTATAGAGCTTTTCATTGCGAATCGAACGGTGAACTTGAAAACGTAACGAACTTCCTAGTTTTGCAGAAAAAAATTCAAAGTCGGAGAGAGGAAAGTTTGAGTTCCCGCGAAAAGGGCGCTTTGCAGCAAAGTTGCTCTATGGACAACAGGCTTCGCCATTTTTCGCATTTTCGCTTTTTTCTTCGTTTCTTTCAATTTTTAATTTTTTCTGTTGTCACCAAAGTTCTTTTCGTCACAAAAACTTTCTATTCATGTATAGATAGCAAACTTTGATCGCAAAAATGCTTCTTTGGGGAAAAATGATAATTTCACACAGGTTTCGATTGGGATAGCGATTATTTGTGTTTCCTTAGTTATCAATGTGTGTTTTCTGTTTTCTTAATCGACTTTTCAGAGAAGAAATCCTTGATTTTAAGCAGATATCCGGTTATTTCTCACAAAATGCGAGTCTAATGAGACGTCCGCAACATCGCGTTCTCGGCTACTGTAAACAGTTGTCTGCATACCGATCCAAAGCTTTTTTCAAAATTAAAGGCGGGAAAGTAAAATCGCGTTTTTCTTCAAAATTAGTCACATCTTTAATTTTTTTGAGTACACCGTTCGATTCGCAAAGAAAAACTATATAAGATGCTTTCACGTGAAACCCCATTTTTTTACTGCCCCTATGCCTTTAAAAAGTAACGGTGTTCGGAAGCTCGAAAATGGAAAGATGAATCAACTATGCTAGAATTTGGTACTGAAATTCATCAAAGACACATTTTTAATCGGTCAGAAGATCACCTCCAAATGTTCATCGGCTGTCCAACGAAGAAATTCGTATCGATTAGCTGCCTTAATGTGCCCCGCTCACAATACTCCATTTGGATGAAGAGCAAATAAATGTGCTCCGGGCCCTGTTTGTTGGCGACGTCGCCCTCGCTCTCCTCCAGAATCTTCGACATGACGTCATTCTGCGGCACTTTAGAATCCCCGAAGACGATCTCGACGCTGTCCGTGTGCTCACTGCGGGACTTCAAAACCGATGAGGCGCCAAAGTCGACGTCTTCTTCATCTTCTTCGAACTCCTCCGTGCTCAGCTCCTTCTCAGATTCCCACATGATGTCCTGAACTTCAAGAAGTTGTTCTGAATTGTTCGAGAGCTCGCACCAGTTCATCGTCACTGGACGTAGTGGCACCAATCGGCGAGAAAAGTGTCTCAACACGTCTTCCATTCACTTTTCCCGGAGCGTCGTCCTCGTCTTCTGATGACGATGAAGAGTCGCTACCGCGGTCACAAACTACAAAAATCAATATTTTTTGGAAATCCCTAGAGTACCGCCCAAAAGGTTGTGAACGTTTTTTGGGCTACTTTTCCAAGGTCATTTTTGCGTAGGGTTTGGAATTTTCTATAAATTTGCTAAAAAAATCTTTGATGGACTGGGAATCGATCCCGCATAGTCGCTATCTGCGCAAACTTTTCGTTTTGGAGATATGATTTTTTAAAGTTTTCTTTCTTAAACACGTGACACTGTTCGGAAGGAATATGTCCGAAGCACAAGTCATTGCATAGCAGCTGGGGGCGTGGTGCAGTGGCTAGCGCAGTAGGCGGCGAAACTTATTATGAAGGTTCGAATCTTTTTGTCGCTAGCGTTTTTTGCCATTATTTTTTTGACGAATTATGATAAAAATAATGAAATTTCATGATTGAAACCGTTCCAAAACCGTTCAATGGCCATTTTCTTCCAATAAGAGATACCAATCTGAGAATTTTCGCAGGGCATTTTGTGAGGTTAAAATACATACCCACAAAATTTCACAAAAAAATTATGTGTCATTTTTTCGAAATTTTGTAAAATAAGGATTTTCCGGTAACTTATAAAATATCATAAAACAGTGTTTCGAATCTCCAGAAAAAATTTCATGAGGATCGGTTGATTTTTCAGGGCGCTAGGCCTGAAAAACCAAAAGTTCACAACCTTTTGGGCGGTACTGTATAACTGATTCCTATTAATAATATATGCCCAGAAGTCTAGATTTTTCTCTATTTTTTACGACGAGAAATCAAGCTTACAAAAATTTGGCAGTTCCCAAAATTTCTTCAAGAAGTATATTTTCAAGAATCAATATGCTGAAAAGGCTGAAAAATCTGAAAAGCCGCCTCTTGTATCTAGTCTTTTTTGAAATCTACTTTTTCCCACTATACCTCGATAACTAGTCGACCATTCGCTGGCTTCTCCCACAGCTCTGAAGCTCCTATTCAACGCGGCCGCCGTTTCGCGCTCCAAGTTTCGAAGATGAGCTGGCAGGAGAGAATCTGAAGCCTCGCACTTTTTTTCAATCTCTAAAAGATATCGATGAACCTGTAGCTTCATTGATACTCGAAAGTTGGGCTTTTTTCAGCGCCTTTCTATTCCCTGCGGCCGTCATTGTTTCTGTTGATGAAGATGATAATTTGGGTTTCTTTGGTTTTCCAGGAATCGGCACGGCTCCAGAAGAAGACGCTTCTGAAGACGTGACGGTAGTAGAAGTCGAATTCCGCTCCACCGGGACGATTTCTTCAATCCAGGCGCTGGAAAGGAATTTTAGAATTTTCCAAAAAGCTTTAAAAAATTGCAGCGTCTTAACCTACGTTCTCTGATATGCGATTCACAGTGGGCACAAAAAATTCATGTTGCTTTTTTTGAGCTCATATTTCTATCTCACCAATTAAAAATGTATACAAACTTTTAAACAAGGTTTTGTCAAGCTCCGCCCCTTTTGAGGATTACTATAGCCGAAATACGAAAAAAATCTAACTTTTTTTCTCCGTGCTCCAAATCGAATGAAACTTTTTTTTGAGCGAAAACTAGTGACAAAATGAAAGTTTTTTGTATACTGACTTTTTTTTTCGAAAATATTTTTTTACCCTGAAAAAATTAGATTTTCATTGGAAATCGTGAATTTTTTTAGTTTTTGAGGTTTTTAGGGATTTGGACGGCGGAGAAAAAATTCACGATTTCCAATGAAAATCAATTTTTTTTCAGGGTAAAAAACATTTTTTCAAAAACAAGTCAGTTTACAAAAGACGTTTACTTTGTCACTAGTTTTCGTTCATAAAAAGTTTCATTCGATTTGGACGACGGAGAAAAAAATTTGATTTTTTTTTTTGTATTTTCGCTACAGTAATCCTCAAAATGGGCGGAGCTTGACAAAAACTTGTTCAAAAGTTTTGTACACATTTGTAGTTGCTGTGATAAAAATATGAGCTCAAAAAAAGCGACATGAATTTTTTTGTGCCCACTGTTTTTGCAGATTCTCTCGGAGAACGTGTGTTAAATCGAAACTTCAAAACTTGTACCTGACGCATTCGCAAGCCGTTCTGAGTCTGGCGCACTTCCAGACCATTTTCAGACAGACATTCCTGTTTTTCTACCTTTTTCTCACTCTTTGATAATTCTTGTGAAGTTTCAGGTAACTTTGAGCTAATTTTCTGGAAATTTTAAAACCAAAATTTTTCAAAAACTATTTTAGAACAAGACAAAGATCATGTTTAACACGCTGTCTCTGTATTCTCAAAAATTTCTAAAAGCAATGGGTACAATAAAAAAAATTTTTTTGATTTTGATGAAACTTCATCCAGTGTGATAGCCAATCATCAGAAATGCGGACCCAACTTTTTGAGCCATTTCCTCTTACTGTAGTCCGGTTACGGTAGGCAGGTGGGCACCTGCGTATCTAAGTATCGAAGAGTTTTTATTAGTCAAGTGATATATCAATCGATAGGTAACCCAATTTTAGAAACTTTTACAGTACATACCATCTCGGGTTACTGTGGGAAAATTTTGAGTTACGGTACTTTTTGCGTCTGCCGAGTCAGTTTTTCGGCCATCACGAGCTTGAGCCCGGAGATCCATTCTTCCTAACTTCTCAAAAGATACCTTTTGAAATGCTCTACAAGCTGATACCAGTTTGAAAAAAATCCTAGGTCGACCATCATTTTGCAAAATCGCTCCGAGCTTCTAGAGCAATTCAAAAGGTATCTTTTGAGAAGTTAGGAAGAATGGATCTCCGGGCTCAAGCTCGTGGTGGCCGAAAAACTGACTCGGCAGACGCAAAAAGTACCGTAACTCAAAATTTTCCCACAGTAACCCGAGATGGTATGTACTGTAAAAGTTTAAAGAATTGGGTTACCTATCGATTCTTTTATATCACTTGACTAATAAAAACTCTTCGATACTTAGATACGCAGGTGCCCACCTGCCTACCGTAATCGGACTACAGTAAGAGGAAATGGCTCAAAAAGTTGGGTCCGCATTTCTGATGATTGGCTATCACACTGGATGAAGTTTCATCAAAATCAAAAAATATTTTTTTTATTGTATCCGTTGTCTTTGAGAATTACAGAGACAGCGTGTTAAGTTTTTCCAATCCGACAAATGGAAAAAATCGCACCTATAATATCGAACGACGTGTGGATGATTGAGTTTGGCGAAGAGCTTGGCTTCACGTTTAATCCGTCGATTCAGCCGCTCGTTCCCAGAATTCAGTGGGATCCTCTTGACTGCGTAGTCAGAACTATCCAGTTTATTTCTGGAAAACACCTTTGAAAAAGGAGGAGAAGCTGAAGAACCTGGCAAGAAGGACGTCGCCAAAACCGCCTTTTCCGAGCATTCGAATAACGAAAAACTCTTTCATAAGCCTACAATGGGAATCCATTCCGCCGCCGATCAGGGAAGATTGTTCGTTTGATCCGGATAATGGGAGATCTGAACTGGAGAATGTTCAAAGTTACTTTTTTGATGAAATTTTGGTGGTATGAAAAAAAGACCAGCAAAAATTCAAACGGCGACTTTTCCGATTTTTTCATATCGCTAGGGAACTTTCCGCCGAACTTTTTTTCGACTTTTTTTTCTCGATAAACTCTTTGTTTTTAATCTTCCTATATAAAGTAGGCAAGTTATTCATGATTAAAACACAACGAAATAGCAAAAAAGTTGATAGATGTTTCATAAACCGATAAATATAAGGGAAAAAAAGTCGGGAAGGGATTTGGCGGAAAGGTGGTTGTCGGAAAGTTCCCTAGCGATACGAAAAAATCGGAAAAGTCGCTCTTTGAAATTTCGCTGGCTTTTTTTTCATACCATCGAAATTTTTAGAACCATCTTGAAGGAATGAAATTGATAGCAAGAATTCAAAACCGATTTTTTTATTGCGCTTTCAAACTTTTTCACCTTACTTTTGCAAAAGAAAAGAAGACAAAATCTCAAATCAATAAAAAATTTATTCACATGAAAGTTTTTTTGAACTGAGTCGCGAATCAAACTTATTCCAGGCGCTGCCAAATTTAAATAACTGCCCTAAAAATTAGAAAAACTATCATTAAAAATCCGGTCGAAAAAAACTATTTCGAGCCTTCATTCCTTAAAAAAGAAAAAATCTTGCGGGTTGAGGCTTCCGGGTCTGCCTCTGGCGCATTGAAAAAATATTCTGGCTGATTTTCCGAGGATCAAATTTTTTTTCAAATTGAAGCGCTGCCAATTTTATAAAAAGCTTGACTCCTAGAGACTGCCAAATCTTGATGAAAGTCAAAAAAAAATTTAGGAGCTGCCAAATTCATGGAACGCTTTTCTTTGAGGCACTACAAAAAATGGAAATCACTTCTTGATTTAAAAAAATATTTTGGCGCTGCAAATTAATTTTTTTTTTCTTTGTTTCAAACCTAATGCACCTAAAGACACCTCTCTAAACGAGTGAAAAAAATAACTCGATTTCTTTTTTTAAATTCTTTCTGTTAAAGTTATAATATAACTATTCTGGAGCATATCAAATGTCAAATAATGTCAAAATTTCAACTCCTTGAAAAAAATCCTGTAAAAAAAGGAAATTGCGGTTTCTCTTTCCAAAAAAATCGAAATTTGATAAAAAAATGGAAAAAAATTCCTTTTCAGCCCAAAAAAATGTTCTTATAGTGAAAGTTCTGAAATTCTTAAAAATTAAATTTTTTTAAAAAATAATTCCCAATTTTTCCTCGTTCCGAAATAGCTTAGACAACCCTAAATTTTTTTTTATGGCACTATAAAAACAGATAATAGTTATAAATATTCACTAAGATCGTGAAAAAATGTTTGAATTTAAAATCCCCCTCACCTTGAATCAAGTAAGGATCCTCGACCAGTTGGTCAATATTCTTGGCCTCCTGGCATTTGGTCACGAAACTGGCCAATTGAGTCGCAGCATCCGTATTTCCAATGGAAGGGGTGGGTGCGCGGGAAAAATGCGATTCTTGTCCCTGGAAAATTTGAGTTTTTAGGAGTAAATATGAGTTTTACAAGCCTCAATAGATAGTCCATCGAGTAGAATTCCCAATTGGAAGAGGTCTTTTTTTCTCGGGGTCGATTTTTTCTCTTTTTCTTCGGTTTCCGGATGAGCTTGTTGTTTTCCAGAGACTATTGTGGAGAAGAATTCACAGAGAGAGGTTAGTTTTTTTCTCTGAAAAATTTGAAATATTTTAGCTTTTTCTAAAGGATCTTTTTTTCATCGTTAAGGCGAAGAAAAGGTGAAAAAAAAGACAGCGAATTTTCCGACATTTTTCCCTTATATTTTTCGGTTTATGAAACATCTATTAACATTTTTTTCCTATTTCTTTGTGTTTAAAAACATGAATAACTTGTCCACTTTATATAAGAAGATTTAAAATAAAGAGTTAATCGAGAAAAAAAGTCGGAAAAAATTTTGTCGGAAAGTTCTCTAGCGATATGAAAAAATCGGAAAAGTCTTCGTTCGAATTTTCGCTGGTCTTTTTTTCACACCACCGAAGAAAAAATCGCAAAAAGTTAAGAGGAGCATATAAATTCTATATCAGTTTGAAAAAAAAGCTAACAAAGTTCCAAAATCGGAGAATCGGAAGAGATTGTCGCGGAGCCAGACTGCGTGAGGAAGAACCGCCGAATGAGATAATTGCTGCTCGTGAAGCCAACGAAGGGCACAGACGGCCTGGGCGGCCAGTCTCCGCATCAAACTTCCCTTGAAAAAATTTATTCAAAATCAAATTCATACTTGAGCAGGCATTTTCTCCCAAGATATCACAAGTTAAAATCATGACTACCTCCCTGGAGTTGAGACTTCTTTTTTTTTTGTCAAGAATGCCCCCTGAGCTTATTAATCATTTTTACTCGGTATTTTGGTCAATTTTTGAAAGCCAGCCTGTCCGTCTGTCCGTCTGGACGAATTGAGTTCTGTACTTGCCCAAGTATGATCTAATTCGTGGTGGTATGAAAAAAAGACCAGTGAAAATTCAAACGGCGATTTTTTCATATCGGTAGGAAACTTTCCGACGGCCACCTTTCCGACTTTTTTTTCTAAATAAACTCTTTGTTTTGAAACATCCATATAAAGTAGACTAGTTATTCATGATTAAAAAACAAAGAAATAGGAAAAAAGAAGGTAATAGATGTTTTATAAACCGAAAAAGAAAAGGGATCCGTCGGAAAGTTCCCTAGCGATATGGAAAAATCGGAAAAGTCGCCGTTTGAATTTTCGCTGGTCTTTTTTTCATACCACCTAAAACTTACCTTTTGAAAAAAATAAACAGGTATAGTTGGAAAAAAATCTTACTGAAAGGCGAAAAAAACAAGAAAATTTCATGAAACTCAAGCTTCAACAATAGTTCTATTTTTTCTATTCCTAAGGTCAAACCTTAAGAAAGAAATTATCAAAGAATTGGCAACATCCATCAGTCAGAAATAATCAAAATTCAACTTTTGTTAATCGAAATAAACATTCTAGAAGCAGGAAGCCTATGGAATGAGAAAAAAGTAAAAATATAAAAATTAGTTAAAGAAAATTGATTTTTGTTGCGAAAAGAAGGGTATATTAGGTGAGAAAAAGGTTGGTTATCGATGAAAAATATTTTCCAGTTTGGATGGAATTTTTTAGAGCTTCTCCCACGGGCAAAATCCAAAAGGACTTCTGGAAAAAATGGACCTTTTAAGGAGATTGAAGAAAAAAGGTGAGAAAAGGTGACAAAAAAGGAGATTCAGAGAAAATTTTGACACCTTTTTAGGAACCCAAAAGGAGCTTTCGGCTCTTTTTTAAAGGTCTTTTTGACTTTGCCTGTGTCTACTGGTTTCCAAAAAATTCCGAGCTCAAAATGAAATAAACCAAGTTTTCTTCGTTTCAAAGAATCCAGTTGACTTTCCAGTTCCTTTCAAAAAGGCTATTTTTCCATTTAAAATGGATTTTTTTTTTTCTGAATCGATGAAATCTCACATTTGTAGCAACGACATGATAGACACTCGTCAGATTTTCCTCGTCAGGGAACAGTCTTTGGGCGACAAAAACCTAAAATATTCAAAAAAATTTTTCAAATGAAAATCTTCCAAATGTCCACCTGAACATTAAAATTCGAATCGGAAGTAGAAATCTTCTGGGAATGGATAAATGCGTATCCAACGAGGTTCGGATCGACACTTGGGAGTTCACACAAGGCGTTCAGTTCGTCCAAGGCAGCGTCAAGGCGTCGGAAAATAGGAAAATTTGAAAATACGGAGGGAAAAATTAAGATATTCAAGATAAGAGCTAAACTGAAAGAATAACGAAACAAAAAAAGCCTAAAAGATCAAAAAAAAATTATTATCTACCTTTAAACCTTTAATCAGATCAACCTCAACGTTTAAAAATTGGCAAATAATCGGATTTCGAAACGGTAACGTCATTTAAAAAATCGATTTAAATCTTCACTTAAAAACTTCAAAAATACCTCAAAAATCCAGCAAAACACCGTTTTTCAGCCTCCGCCAGGTTCCTGTTGGCTGTGTATCGGAATGTCCATTCGGAAATTAATAATTGTTCGTTCTGAAAAAAAGGCAAAAAAAGCTACCTTCAAGACAGAAAAATCTACAAAAAAACATGAACTTTAAAGATATTTTTAAAAAAATGGATAGCTTTTCTTCTTTCGAGAAATATTTCAGGAAAAAAACGAAAAAAATTATTTTAAAAAGCTAAAAAAACCGAAAGCAAGAGAAATTATCAATTTTCATCACATTAATTTCTTTAAAAGAAACGTGGATAGAATCAATAATGACTTTTTTTCTTGATTTTTTTGCACTAGTTCTGAATTTAAAAAAATCAAATCACAGGAAATTTTTTTAGGCTTTTTATGCCAAGAACTGTATTGAAACTAAAAACTTATGGTTTTTAAAGAACAACTTTGATTTTTATCTTCAAAAAAATCCTTCAAAGCATTTTTTTCTAAGTTCGTTAAAAGAAAAAGAATAGAAAAAAATTTATGATTAAGCTACACATTTCATGTAAATTTATGGTAAAGGGGGCTTCTAAACCTTGTAAAAAAATCTTTTTTTAAAAGAATTAAAAAAATAAAAATACCACCAAACGAACTTTATTAAGAAAAATGATGACTTTCAACTCTTCGACAAGAATTTTTTTGAGAGAGATTTTTCAAACAAAAAAATAATCGAAAAAAAGACTCTATTTGGCCAAATGATCGGCTTTCAGTGAAAAAAATTCAATATTCAAAAGAAGTTTTCAAAACGAACATCACAGAAACCCATCCACTCGCGACAGAATCGGTGAAGCTTCTTCCTTTTTACCGGAATATTGGCCAGAACAACGACCCTTCGTCCAGCAATCATTCGAAATTCGCCTTCCTAAATTACCATTCTTAGAACTTTTATTCTTAACCCAAAAAAATTTCTAAAATGTTTCAAAAAGGTTCCTAAAATATTTCGAAAATTGCTTCAAAAGGGTTCATGAAATGCTTCAAAAGGGTTCCTAAAATATTTCGAAAATTGCTTCAAAAGGGTTCATGAAATGCTTCAAAAGGGTTCCTAAAATATTTCGAAAATTGCTTCAAATAGGTTCCTAAAATGCTTCAAAAGGGTTCCTAAAATGTTTCAAAAAGGTTCATAAAATGTTTCAAAAATATTCCTGAAATGCTTCAAAAGGGTTCCTAAAATGCTTAAAAAGGGTTCCCAAAATTTTTCAAAAAGGTTCCTACGATGCTTCGAAAGGGTTCCTAAAATGCTTTAAAAAAGTTCCTGAAATGTTTCAAAAAGGTTCCTAAAATGTTTCAAAAAGGTTCCTGAAATGTTTTTTGAGTGTTTATAGTATTTTTCTTTTGAAATCTGATTCTAATAAAATTTTTTAACATGATGCCTCCATAGGAAAAGACGAAAAAGGTTCCTTTTTGCTGCCTTTTTGCACCAATTCATCTGCTGTTATGCACCATTTTTGCTGCCTTTCTCCACCATTTCTTGAGCCTTTAAAATCACAGAAAAATGGCTCGGGCTCTTTTTGCTGCCTTTCTGCGGCCATTATCCACCAATCATCCAATTTTTCCGAGTCATAATGGGGCTTTCAAGAGCCACTTTTTCTCCAAAAATAGCTTGTAAAACAATTTTCCAATCATTTTTCTTCAAAAAACTAACAATTCTAGCCGTTTGCTGTCTTCCAAGCTCAACTTCTCGTTGTAGTTGATTTTCTATCTTTATCCTTTCCCGTTCTTCGGCCCATTCGACTTCTTTCCGTTCACTATCGGCTCGTTTTCTCTGAAATATAACGGTTTAAAAAAACCGAAAAATCCTTTTTTTCAAATCTTAAGGAAAATTAATGTTTTTAGGGAAGCGTAAACTTTAAATAATCAGTTTAATTCATTGAAAACCAACTTTTCAGCAAGGAAATTCTGAAATAAAGGTAGGAAACGCTGTTTAAAAAAATACCTAGAACTTCAAAAATGAACTTTGGAATTTTAAATTTTGAAAAAAATTGTTCTAAAAATTTTTTTAAAAGCTATATAAACTTGAATTAATAAGGAACAAATTCAGAAAAAAAGCCAAATTTTAAAGAAAAAAACACGAAAAAAATACATTCTCAAGTACCAAAATATTATTTCAGATTCAAAATACATCCTCAAGTACCAGAATATTATTTCAGATTCAAAACCATGATCTCATTCTCGTTCTTCTCAATCTCCTTCATCATTTTGTCGTGGAAAGATCCGGCCGGGACGATTTTCTGCTCGGCCAAGTATTCGCGGACCAACTGGCAGAGTTCATGGACCATTTCCTGAATATTTATTTCAATTCTTTTCAAATTTTCCTCATTCCTACCGTTCCTTTTAAATTTTTAGCCTTTTCCGTCAGTTTATCTCGCAATTTCTTCAAACAATCTTGAGAAACGGCGCTTATGTTGGAGAATTCGAAGCGGGGAATGCTGAAAAAATCTATTTTTTTGAAATCTCAGGTAGTTTCACCTGTAAGGATAATCATTGTCACAAATGACCCGCAAATCCAGGCCAACCGGCTTTTTATTTTCATTCTCCGACTCTTGGCCTGTGGACAGCGCTTCCAGCCGGATTTTCACGTCCAAGGGGTTCCAGACCTGCAAAAATTTTTCAATTAATTAAATAATCAATAAATAACCTTCCAAGCTTTTTCGGGAAAGGTTGCATCTTCCCCGTAGATAGATTCAATAACCAAGCGTTCGTTGTTCTGGATCTCTATCAGGTCTTCTTGTTTGGGCCTATCCATGAACACTGGAAATATTATTTATTCGAGAAGTTTACGATTTTGGAACTGAAGAACTGGTTTTAGGACAAAATCAAGTGATGCGAGTGACGAAGTAATAAAAAATTAGAGAAATCGCTTTTAAATTCGTTAATAATTAGGATGGTTTGTAATCACAGAGAAAAAACAGTTCACTGTAAAAAGTGCACGTTATATCCCTAGTACCTAAAAAAAGTTAATGTTTTTAAAAAAAATTTAGACCTCCTTGAAAATCTGCTAAATACCCTTCTCCATGGCAAGTTTGAAATCCCGTCAAAAAAAGTTTTTTTTTCACAAAAAACAAGGAACTATGTTTGAATTTGCAAAATGAAAGTATCTCTTCATAAAAGAAAAAGTAAGACTTTACTCAAGTTTTATTTTCGTTGCTCATTAAAACACGAATAAAGAATGCGAATAAAAAGTAGAAAAAGCCTTGAGTTCGAAATTTTTCAGCGAGGCTTTGTAGTTTTGCACCCCAGGCGCAGTTACAACGCAATGGGTGCAGAAAACTCAGCTTCACGCCTTGCTGACGAAAACTGATGTAATATTCAAATGAAAAGGTGGAAAATGAACAAAGATGGGTGAAATAGAACGAAAAAAAGTTTCGTGAGTCAGAAAACACGGGAAATGTTTTTTTAGACTTGAAATGCAAAGAGCCGTTCGATCTTTCTTTTTTCAAGTTTTTTGTTTATCATTTTTATCATGTTTATCATTTTTATCATCATTTTTATCATTTTAATCATTTTTAATCTTTTTTGAAATCTGAACGAAAAAATGAACTGAGAAGATCAAAGCAGTGTTAAAAAAAGAATCAAACGTGACGAGAAAAAGAAAAAGATAACGGAGCCCCGCATTTATTTCTCTAGTCGCCGTACCGCCGCGACAGCAACTAGAAGCAGTCAACCGGCTGAATTTCGCCGACGCTTCGATTTCCGGTGGTCAAAAAATAACGCACAATGTGTGTGACAAAGAAGTAATTTTAATCGAATGGTGATCAGAAAATTAAATAAAATTTCACAGAAACAAGAGCAGGAACGATGACAGCGAGGTTGGTAGCTGCGCTGAGAAGCTTCCGAAAACTGGTGATTTTTAGGATTATTTATCAGAAATTCAAAGCAAAAAAACGCTTCGGTTTAATGAGAAACAAGTAAAAATAATATGTAGATTCAGTGAATTGATTTAAGTTCAGCCATCAATATTTTTTTAGGAGTACGGCGCTCCAAATTGTATTTTCTCAGATATTCATGATTTTAGCTTTCAAATTTCCACAGATAAAGAGACATACCAATCGAACAAGGAAAATGAGGCCTCTACTCCAAGAGGAACGACACCGGTGATCGGGGATAGTATGAAAGTTGCGAAAAGCTCTGAAAAGTCTAAAGAAAAGGTCTCCTTCATTATTTTTCTGAGAGAAAGAAAAAAAAAATTAAGGTTCTGAAATGGATTCATCGAACTCTTGAAATGGGTGTGGATGGCTTGGTGGCCGAGTTTCAGAAAATCCCCAAAGTTGATCCTAAGAGCTTCTCGACCAAGGCATTTAGTGAAAACAAGGAAAAAAATCGGTGAGGAAGAAACCAACGACGTTTCTCAGTGGAAAATGCTATGATTTTTTTCTCATTAATATTTTTCCACTTCAGTTTTTTTGAGTCATCAAGATTGATTTTATATCAACAAGCTTTTTCATTGAAAAGAAAAAAACGAAAGAAGGAAGAGTAAAAAAATATGAACGGGGATAATCAACTACTGTGTCTCGATCAAGTGCAAGTTAACTCTCTGCACACAAAACTCTCTTCACGACATCAAGATTTTTTTTCCAGCTCCACTATTTTTTTCGATTTTTTTTATTTCCCCACCTTTTCCCTCGTTTTTTTTTTGTTTTATTTTACAAAATCAATGTTTTGTGTTATCGTTCTAAATTTTCGAATGAAGATTTTTCTTGAAGTTTGCTCTAATTATTCAGATACCAAGACGTTCCCTGCCAGGACAACGATCGGGTTGTTCTCACTTTTCCAGGCGTTTCCACAGACTACATCCACGCCAACTATGTGGGAACGGCCATTGACAAGCGTCGGTTCATTTGCACACAGGTTTTTCTTGGAGATTCAATTTTCATGAGGCTAATGTATATAATATTCAGGGTCCTCTTGAAAAAACGCTCTTCGACTTTTGGGCGATGGTTATCCAGGAAAAGTGCGAAACCATTATCATGTTGTGCAACTTTTGTGAGCAGGTCTTGTCTATCCTCAGCTCAAACCTTTTAATTTTTGATTTTTTTCAGGATAAAATAAAGTGCGAGCCGTATTGGCCGTCGGAGAAGAACGAGGAGCCTAAAAAGCAAGTGATGAAGTTTGGCACCGCGCCAAATGAGATCACCGTTTCGAGTCCGGATGTAAATATTCCGTATTAGTTGCAGAGCTATTTCAATATTTAAAAAAAAAATCAAAATTTCTTAGTTTTTTGGATTGGTTGGAAATATTGTAGTTTCTTGGCTTATTCTGTGATTTTTTCAAATTGAATTGATGGAGCGTTTGAAATGTTTCTGGCTACTCAGGAATTCCAAAGTGGTCCCTATAATGGTTAGGGAGGAAAAAAATCTCTATAGGGGACGAAAAAGTGTTACCTGTAGGGCTACATATGGGTCTTTCGATTTCGTTCAAAAAAACTTGTTTTTCATTTTTTCTCTTGAAAACGCTTAGACTTCCTCTTCATCTAGAGTTCATAACGATTATCGACTAGCATGTCCCCTATAGAGGCAACTAACGGAAACCTCTATAGGGACCATTTTTGCAGGCTTTAGTGGCCCCCCTATGGGTTGGTAAAAGGGTTCGTAGATAGGGACCGCTCTGGAGTTCCTAAGTAATCAGTAGATTTCTTTCAAAGACTTTGAAAAAAATTTTTTTTTGGACCTTTCTCTATTTTTCTTCAAAAATTCTTTTTTTGGAACTTGTTTGAAAAATTTCGGATGGAATTTCAATACTGTGATGGCTTTTTATGGTCATTTGAAGTTTTTTTGAGAAAAAGAAATTCGGGTTGATTCTTGTTTAGTGGAAAAAAACAACCTTTTGAATTGTTAAGAAAATTCCTAAGAAATGGCAAATTGTTGGCCAGAGGCTTTAAAAGTCTTTAAAATGAGCAAAATTACCTGTTTACTTTTCAAGAAACCGTATCGGATGAAAGAGGACGCCGGCATCAACATAACGGTCCTAAAAGTGGAGTGGGTGGAGGGCGGAGATCTGAAATCGCGCCAAGTTCGGCACTATCAATGGGAAAGCTGGCCGGATCGTGGGGTTCCTCAGAACAAACTCACGCCAACCGTAAAAAGGACACCTTTGTTGCGTTTCGAAACATTTTGAGGCGTTTAGGAACTGTTGTCGTACGTTCGGGGCAACCCGAATCCGATCGTCGTCCACTGCTCGGCCGGCATCGGAAGAACCGGAACGATTGTCGCGATCGCCTACGTTCAGGAGAGAATGCAGGCTGGGGTCAGTAGAAGGAAAAGATTAGAAAATGAACTAGATTTTGTTTTAAAAAAATGATTTCAAATTTTTTTCAATTAACAGGGTTGCCTATAGGGGGCTTGAGTTTAGGCGCTGCCAAAACAGAACCCCCCCCCCCCCTTCAGGCGCGAGTTGTATGCATAGATTATTACAAGGAGGTCACTTTGTGGTTTAAATTGCCTGATATTTGGCCAGAGCGACGCTCCTTGATGCACCAGCTCATTTTTAACGAAACCACAAACCCCAAAACAGTTCATTAGAACGGGTTTTCTTTGTCTTTGAGGTGACCTTGTTCAAAAAAAAGATGTTTTGCAGCTTCTGAAGTTTTATGAACAATTTTACCGGCCACAAGGTGAAACTACCTCCCAGGATCTATGCCTAGATTTCGTGCCATGATACTTCTTCTGAAAAAAAAGCTTCCTTGTACTAGGGGTACCATTTAGAACTCTTGAGTGGCCACTAATTTCCGTTCTAGTGGACAATATAGAGATTCTCTATTTAGTGGCCCTTCAGTAGTTTTCCATCCAGTATTTCTCCCAGAAACTCTGATAATTTTAAAACAAACATGTTGGATTAGTTATGTTGATCCACTGACCCCTTAAGTGGCACTTAGATCTCTATTGTGGCCACTAATTTTTAACCCCTCAAGTGGCCACTAATTTGACGATTATAGTGGTCACTAAAACGTCAAATCCCTATAGTGGCCACTGAAAATTTTCCCAGTAGGATCTATATTTTGGCAGCGCCTAACATTGCATCCCTCCGCGCTCAAGTCGTCTTGGGTCGGGCGCTCACAAATTCGTTCCCTGTGCGAACATGATCCTATAAGCTAGAGCGAATGGTGTTGATTCTGTTTGATATGATTATCTAATTTTTCCAATGGAAAAAGGTTTTTCTACAGAAAGACTGCATGGAGATGGTTGAATTGGTGCTGGAACTTCGCCGCCATCGACCCTATTCGATTCAAAACGATATGGTGCTTGAAAAATTGGGAAAAGTCGGAGTAATCTACGGTTTTGAGCAATATCTCTACCTCCACCGCGTACTTCTCGCCTACTTTTTGGAGAAACACCAGGACAAGTTGAAATTGCCGGCTGAAAGCAGGGCGAAATTCGACGAGTGGGTCGCCCGCTACGACACCCTTACCAAAGGATAATAAATGGATGAAGAACTGTTGGAGTTTCTGGAGGGATTTTATTTGGATTTTCCTCAGAAAAATATAAAGAGCAGTTGGAAGAAGGGAGTTGGACCTAAGCTGGATTTTGGAGCGGATATTTTTTTGGGGATAAAAATGAGTCGATAAATGGGTGAAGAATTGGAGTTTCTGTAGTGATTTCATTAGGAAATTCACCTGGATTCAGAAAAAAATATAAAGAGCAGTTGGAAGAAGGGAGTTAGACCTAAGCTGGATTTTGAGGCGAATTTTCTTTCTTTTTAAAAAAAATGAGTCGATAAATGGGTGAAGAATTGGAGTTCCTGTAGTGGTTTCATTAAGAAATTTGGAAAAAATGGCCTTTTCTCATAAGATCTGTAGGAACTTTCTAGAATAATATAATAAGCTAGAACTGGGCTCAAATGACTGGTTTTTGAAGCGATTTTGCTTTTTTGCTGTTGTAAATGAGTCTATAAATCGACGGAGAACTGTCGAAGCTTGTGGAAAAAATTATTTGGCAGTAGGAGGAAAAATAACTTTTAGAAGAAACTTTTAAGGCTCAGAAAAATAATTGGTAGTTTAAAAGAGAAGACCTAGGCTCAAAGAGAAAAATTTTGGAGAAAAATGGCGGACATAGGAACTTCAGAGTGGTCCCTATAGTGGTTAAGGGTAAACAGCCCCTTTAGGGGCAAAAGACTGTTCCCTATGGGGGGTTTAGGGTCTGAAGCTGTTAGGGGGGGGTCTGAACCTGTGGGAGTTTAGGGTCTGAACCACCAAAAAGATCGAAAAAAATAATAATTTTAGAGTAAATTTTAATTTTTTTGATGGAACACTGTGGCCGCATTTGGAAGGGCTCGAAAAAGTTTTTTTGAAATTTCTAAAAAAACTTTTTGAGAATGACGAGAAGCTGGTGTAACAATTCTTAGGGAACATGAAACAAAACGGAAAAAAATAAAAATGATTCATTATTTCGAATAACAACAACAATTATGATAGTTTTTGATAATTTAGGCAGAACGTAGAAAAAAAAACTTGAGTCACTTGTAACTCCTGTTCCACATCTCGTTGAGGCTTTTCATTCGGCCTTCCTGGGTTTCCTTGGTGTTTTGGACGACTTTTATAGCTCGACGTCTGCCTTTTCCAGTGATTTTGACACAAACGATGATAAGAGTTGGTAATGAGAGGCAGGCGTACGGAACTGCCTGAAATTTCGATGAAATAAGATCCATAATTAGCTAGAAGTCTGCTGATTTTTGAGCCATAATTTGAAGACAATCTTGTCATCTTTCTAGGAAAAGATCAGCTTCAAACGCTAAATTTTTTTATCTTTATAGGATTTGCTAGGAAACGTTTTTAAGCCCCCTGGTATAGTTTTTGATGAAACACTTCGCTGAAGTGTACTTTTAGATTTTGAGAACTAGAAAATAAGATCTATTGCGTAATGCGAGAAGGTCTGCAACCAAAAGGTTCTAAAGTACACTTCAGTGTTTCATCAAAAAAATCTACGGAGGGGGGTAAAAAGGTTCCCTAGTTAGAAATGCATTTCGAGAATTTAGGAAAAAAATATGGGTTTTTTTCATTTAAAATTCCATTCAAACTAACATAATTCCAAGCGACGATCACATAGTAAGCGAAAAGGCTGAAATTCTCCCGATGGGTTCTCATAAATAAAAGTCCGCCGGAATAGTAAGCCAAGGCTAGGAATTGAGCCGTCGTGATGGTACAAACGGCCAAAGTTGATACTAGAGTCTCGTGAGCCTGGTACCGGAGATTGATGTTGAAGCGGATCCTGAATTTGTGCTTTTGGGCTGTTTTTCAGCGTTTAAATTTGTCAGATTCCTAGGAACGCCAGAGCGGTCCCTAGTTGAGTTCACCAAACCGATCATTCAACCATTTCAATTGATCAAACTATTGACATGTCACTGTTCAACCAAATTTTAACATGTCATTTTTTGAAAGATCGTTTATTAGATCAGTTTTTGATCTCTTACATTAATGATCAATCATTGGATTTTAACGTTTTGATATATCGATATTTCGACCAATATATTCAACACAACATTTCGATCGATCATTTTTTCGACCAATATTTTCAAAACAAAATTTTGATCAATCGAAAACTGAACGATCGATTCAAAATGATCTCTCATTTAAATGAAATTTTGACATGTCGGAAAAACGAGAGATCATAATCATGAGGCATGTTAATCGTTCGGTAGCAAGAAATGTTAATCATTCATATTTTTGGTAACATGTCATGAAAAATATTGGTTGAACGTTTGGTCGAACGATCGGTTTTATTTATTTATTTTATTTATTTCACTCAAACACAAAAAAATACAGATACAGAATAGAAAGTATTTGAGTGAAGCGAAACCCGATATACAAACGCCCCAACGAGCGATTTACCGGGATGGGATACACGTATTGAAGATTGAGAACAGAAGTTTCGGATTTTATTTTTTTTTAGAGCAGTCTGTTGGGCACACTTGCGAGTAGTTCATTGTTGTCGAGAGAGTCGAGAAAAATTCCTGAAGCGGGAGGCTGAAGTGTTCATGTCGAATCTTGAGCACAGTCTGTTCCAAATAGGAAGACTGTACTGAAGAAACTGTTAAAAACGAGGACCTGTCTGTATGAGTCTCATTGGAAAAACGAGGTGAATCAGTTCTTCTGAAGAAATTTTCTGCACTTGGAAAGTGGTAGGAGCCCAGGACTAATTTTTTTGGAGAGTTAGTAGAGAAATGATTATTCTCCTTCGGAAAGCATGGACAGAGCCGAGTACACTTAGACGGTCAGAATATGAATTAAAAACGAACATTTCTTCTAATAAACACCTCTCTGGTGAAGAAACGGAGAGGTTTTTCAAGTTGGGAGGAGAGGGCACTGGTTAGGGGTGGGTTAAAGACTTCACAGGCGTATTCGAGGTAAGGACGTACATAAAGATTGAAGAGAAGCTTATATTGCGGTAAGCCGACATGTGAAAAAGCCTTAAGAAGTTGACGAGATTTCAACATAGCAATGTTGACAACATGATTAATATGAGAATCGAAGGTGAGTCCTTTATCAATCAAAAGACCAAGGTCTCTAACCACACTTTCAGATCTTATAGGATTTCCATTTACTAGATAAATGTTCTCAGGATTGTTTCTACCTAGGTGAAGGACGGTTGTTTTGTTGCCAGCCAAGGCAGACCCCATGTTTTGGACCATTCCAATAACTTGTTGATATTTTCTTGAAGTTCGATAGAGTTATTCGAAGAGATTTTGAGATCATCCGCAAAAAGGTAGGAAGTCACAGAGCTGTCAAAAATACTAGGAAGATCATTGATGAAAATTAAGAAAAGGAGGGGCCCCGTGACAGTTCCTTGAAGTACTCCAGAAACGACGTTAAATTTTCTTTCGGAAATAACTCCATCTATGAGGACACTGGAAGTGCGGTCAGATAGGAAATTTTGGAACCATTTTATCATTGTTTCACTCAGACCGAATGCTTTGAGTTTAGCCAATAAGAGGTTGTGCGGAACAAAATCGAAGGCTTTCATGAAATCAAAGTAAATAACGTCAATAAAGTTGCCTCTGCTGATAGAAGATTTCCAATTTGTAATGCTGTCTAGAAGGGCCAACATGCAAGATCTATTATTTAGAAAACCAAATTGTCGTGAGGAAAAGGAGAATCTGAAATGTTTTTTAATGTGTGAAGCAATCATACGCTCCATAAGCCTCGCAAGTGGATGTGTGAGGCTTATGGGCCTGTAATTTTGAGGATCTGATTTTTTTCCTTTTTTGTGTATAGGAACGATGTATGATTGCTTCCACGCTTGTGGGACATAACCAGAGAAGAATGAATCAGAAAAATATGATCGACAAGGGAACACATAAGGAATCGGCGCATTTTTTTGAGAAGAAAGAAGTTGATATGATCTGAAGAAAAACCCTATCTTCGGAGACAATTTGGAAATAAACTTATGAACATTCATAGGTGTAAAAATCGGGATGAACGGCAGAGCTTCTAATGCATGGAAAAATGGAAGGAATGTCATAGTTCTCAAAGTTGCGGTTGGAAGAGAAGACATTGAGAAAAGCGGTGGATTTTTCGGCTGTGGAGCTATAGATTACGTCATTAACCAGTAGAGGAGGCAGAGAGGGAACTTGTTTCATTTTTCGGGAAACATATCTTACAATTTTGTTCGAATTATTAGATTTAATTACATTGAGTTCTTGGCGTTTGAGGAGGCGTGAGACTTTCTTTCTTAATAAAGAAAGTGAACTGTTAGCATTTGAGAGGTGACGCTCTCGCCTTCTCAAATTAGCTCTTTTTCGAATAAGTCGTCTAATACTCCAACGATTTGAATTAGAATGATAAGGGATTTTAAGAGGGCAAAATTGTACAATAAGTTCGTTGACAACTTTTGTTAAATGTTGGTACTTGTTTTCTACAGAAGAAAAATATGACAACTGTCGATCCCAGTTCCGAGTGAGGAGAAAATTGTTGATGGCTACGTAGTTACCTTTCCGATAATCAATTTTTGGGGAATGAGGAGGAGACGGATGCATGGAAGCCATTTTCAAGTTAAAAGAAACTCCTGTATGATCTGTAACAATTGGTGGATGAACTGGGGATATGGACGGTATAAAGTTTGAGCAATCAGTGAGAACTACATCAAGTATAGACCTGCTACCAGAAGAAGCAATGCGTGTTGGAAAGTCAACAACTTGACTGAGACCGTTGTTACTAGAGAATTGAAAAAATGTGTTATTGAAGCTAGCAGAGTCACCGCTCCAGCAGATATTAGGTAAGTTTAGATCACCTAATATTATGTTGTTATAAGGGCTCAAAAGTAGAGAGAGGTTATTGATGAGATAATTAGTGAACTCGGCTCTAGCATCTGGTGCTCTATAAAATAGAGTGAAACGGTATTTAAGTCCTGGGCAAATTAAGTCAAAAGATACAAGCTCGCAGTAATGCTTCAGATAAAACTGATCCAACCTGTTATCCAACTCGACAACTTTCAGGTGTTTTTTGTAGAACATGAGCACTCCGCCTCCAGACTTTTTGAAATGTTCCGGACGCCGATCGCAACGTATATGTAAAAAAAACTCGTTAGCAAGTAAAGCATCAACAAACGCGGAATTCAAAAACGATTCAGTAATGAAACAAAGGTCATAATTTTCCGAATCGAGATAGTTAAGTAAGATATTGAGTTTAGAGAGAGACAAAATTGATCTAGTATTAATGAGTAAACATTTGAGGTCAAAAGATTCGACTTTTTTCACATTAGAGTTATTATTCACATTAGAATTTATAGAATTTACATTAGAGTTAGAGTTTAAAAAAATATTATTCACATCAGACGAAATATCATATACATGAGTAGAAAAAAGATCGGGCCGCGAAACTGATGGAGCCGCTATGAAGGGCTCAACCACGTCCAAACCATCCGTTCGGGGGGTAGAAAGTAAATCAGGAGGATGAGAATCAAATTGACCACGGATGGCGGGAAGGAGTGGGGGGAGAGTGGACGAAATGACCGAGGTGTATTCGGCAAGCGCTGAAGAAGTTTTGACCTATGCCTCCATGGCACAGGACTCGGGCGCGGGAGTCTTGTTTACGGCGGGCGCGTCACTTTTGGTTGGCGCCGCGTCATCTTCACGAGACCAAACTGTAAACGGTCTGGGAGTGTCCGACTCAACGATTTCCAAATCGCGCACGTAAAACTTGAAAATTCCCGCTTTAACGTTATCTTCATAGGCTTTTTTCCTCAAGCTGCGTAATAAGGACAATTCAGTAAGCGTCATATCTCTACGGCAGCGAGGAGCAATTTTTTGTGAAAACGGCATGTTTTCAAGTGTATGCCGGAAACGACGGATAAATAGATCACGAACCCGTGTGGATTCAAACTTGATTTTTAGAGGTCGACGTTTGGAGTCACATTCATGTCGGAACACTTCAATCGGACAGGGCAGTTCGGCTTCGATGCACACGTCGTTGATGAAAGATTTGTCGGAGTCGTCTTGTTTTTTGTCTTTGGAGTCGTCGAGGCGTTCGACAACGGCCAGGTAACTTTTCTGGTTCATAGAAGCGACTTCTCTGGAGAGTTTGACACGTGAAGACAATTTAACAATTTCGGGAACCGAAGACGGCTGGTCTTGAGGAGTGGCTGTAGATGGCATAGAGGTTGAACTTATCGGAAAGGACAGCTTGAGAGTCTTGTTTTCCGCTAGGAGCACTTGGTTCTCTGCATTCAGGAGCGTACATTGGGCGATAAGTGTGGCATTTTGCTTGATGAGGTCGGCAAAACGAAGTTCAAGCTCAGCATGAGCTTGTTTGATGGCTTTGTTGTCGGACAAAACACGTCTAAGAAGAGTTTTTTTTTTTTTTGGTGAACTCTAGTCCCTAGAGGGGTCAGGGGAAAAAAGAGCCTAAAAGGAATAAAAAAAAAGGCTTCCTATTAGTTTTTGACGTCTAGGGTATAATGCAGAGGATATATAGGGACGAAATTTAGGTGGTCCCAGTAGGGGTTTGAGGCTTATGGTGGTCCCTAGAGGGGAACTTTAGAGTGTCCCTTCAGGGACTACTCTGGCGTACCTGAGTTGATGAATTATCCGATTTCTAGGTTTTTAGGAGAGCTCCGTTCTAATTTTTCAAATTTTAAGCTTTACAAATAGAAAAGTTGATAAATTTTTGTTCCTATGGCTTCCAGAATAAAAATTGAAGTTATAGAATTGATAATATTTTTGAGTAATGTCTCATTTTTCAAATCCAAAGGTTTTAGGGGATTTATGACCGTGTTTTTGACCTTCGAACCTTAAATTTGATAACTTTTGGGCTCTCCAGTTTTTCGAAAGCTTTCAAGTTGTTTTAAAGTTCAATGGGCTTTAAATTTAATTTTTGATTTTTTTTAAACACTTCCTATTCTTTTAGCTCCAAATTTTGAGAGTAAAATTTTCTCAACTTTCCTCCATAATTATATACGTTTTTTAAGCTTCCGAAAAGAAAATTACAGTGTCCAAAAGAGAAGTGACCTTTTCATCTTGCTCAAAAACCTCTTATTAGTCCCATTGTTTCACCAAAACTACTGATTATCCGCCTTCTCAGGTGAGAATTTCATGAATTGATTATACAGGTAACTTACCCCCGATCCTGCCGCTTATTGATGTAGATAATAACCGAGTTTAGGAATATGTTGAAAACGTTGAGAATTAATAGGCAACATAGTAAAGTATTGGCTCGGTCCTTGCTCTGAGCCGGCATATACATGCAATTTTGGACGTATCCTGTGTAAGGGTCCCCGTAAAAGGTGACATAAGGTACTAGAATACTGCCGAAGATCTGAAAAATTGATCCAAGTCGATAAAGCTTGATAATTGTTACCGCAACGAAGGATAGGACGATCCCGGGAGTTGTAGACATCGAGGACGAGTTTTTGAGAAAATAAGTGGCGATTATTCTGAAATGAAATGCGCTAAAATGGTCTCTACAGGGTCTTTGAACTTTTCGTTCAGGTTTGGAAAATAAAAAGTTTCAAAAAGTACTAATTTATAGCTAACTTCTTCTCAAAGGTTTTTAAAAAGGAATAACCGGCATGTTCCCCTATAGGGACCACTTTTGCAAGCTTTAGTGATCCCTGTAGGGGAAGGTGAAGGGGTAAACCTAGAGGGCCCCTATAGGGACCACTCTGACGTTGCTTTAGGTAGTTTTGAAGAAAAATGAACCTGTCTATCGTTAGAGCGCATTCGACGAGAACCATGCCTGATATGGAGGAAACTAGAAGGTTATTTTGGGCTCGACAGCTTTCTTGAGGGACCAAGATTTCACAAGGAGAATCGGCGTAGATAACGCTCCGGATAACGCCGGAGATCTGGAGAATGTTGAAAATAATCGTTTGGAAAATCAGAAAAAGGAGGAAGGATTTTTTGCTTTACTGAGTTATTAAAGGAGCAGCATAGAAGATTTTTATGAAGTTTTGAGGCGAAAATCGATTTTTTTTTAGGAATTTCGGAGCTGAAAGCTATAGTCTGTTCAGATTTTTAAATGTCAAGTGCAATGAGGTCATTCAAAAACACTCTGTGGATGGCTCGCTCACTGATTGGTTTATCGCTCTGATAGGGGCGGAGCTTGAACGACAACTTGACATTCAAAATCTGAACAGACTATAGGTGTAAGATAGGTCAAAAAATCAACTGTGTTATTTTTTTTTTAATTTTCAGTCTTACCTCATAATAAACTTGCAAGACCTCATGGAGATTGGCATAAAGAAGGCCGACGACGAAGAGGATTCTGGTAGAATCATGGAATATGGAACGATACAGAAGCATTCGAAAAGCTATACAAGATGAAATGATGGTAGCTAGGCAGATGAAGACGTGTAGGATGTAGGGGAGATGCGCACAAAATGACGTCATCATTTCCATCGCCTCCGGCGATGCGCATTCCGACATTGTAGGTTCAATCGTGCTCTAAAATGTCAAAACTTGGAAAATTCTGGTTTCTCTGCGCCCTTTTCTCTCTACTGTTCATTTACCTCACAGATGAGGGAAGAGAGAGCGCAGACAAGTCAGAATTTTTCAAGTCACGGCAAAATGAGCACATGAGATAGTAAAGCAGGAGTCAACAAAGGAAGAGTATGGTCCTTTTACCACGAATTGATATTTTTGGTCGCATTAGGAATGGCTCAGAAGCGTTGCGGACTGAGCTCCCAGGTAATTTTCGAATAAAGTTGGGTCTCCTGGTTTTTTTCCTAGTGATTTTGAAGCTGTGTTTTGAAGTTACCGGAAAGGTTCTCAGCTTGTGATAACCTTATCTTGGCTCAACTAATTTTTTAAAAAAGTCGATCTACTAGCCTCATCCACCTCACAAAAGTGACGTCAAAAAGACGGGTTTTTTTCAAGTGTTCATAACTTTTTCCTTATAGGTTTTTGGCTGTTTTCGAGCTCAGAAATGGATTCAGCGGTAAAAACTGCATCTAGCGAACTTAGTCGTTCTCAGAAGTCCAACTATGAGCTCAGAAGGTCCTAGCGAGCGCAAGTCGTTTTAAGGTCGGACGCGCGTCGAGCCATTCCTCATGCGACCCATTTCTTCAAATTGGAAGCGAGATAAACTTAATCAAAAACACATTAAAAGAGGAACTTGAATGAAGAAATCGAAGTAGGAGGAATGAGTATTAAGCACATATCCAGGAGGGATGAGTACGTGGAATTGAACTTTTTTTCCGAAAAGGGTGCTCTTTTTTCGGCTTAACTTGTTTGGGGAACTTTGTCCTTTTATTTTCTCTCATTTAAGGATTTTTTCTCAAAAGTTCGAACTATTATCGTTCAATAAAAAAATACGTATAAGCTTGCTTTTTCAATATGTAGGGGCAGGAAATTCAGAAAAAATTCAACTTTGTCTTTTTTTCTATCTGAGAGCTTTTTTTTCAAACAGACGATCAGGGGAAAAAAAGTTCAAAAACCAGGAAAATTTCGTGGTAATTCTAGGTTCCCGGTTACAAGTTTTTAAGAAAACATGTGACAAAAAGGGAAATTTTGAAATATATTCATGGAAATTTAAGAAAAAAGTTGTTAAATTTGATCTTCTGGAGGAATTTTGAAGTAAGTTGATCAAATATAAAGCAATTTTCTAAAGAAGTCTTATTTTCCTGATTCACCTAATTCCAAAAATTTAGGTTTCGAGCTCGGTTGGTTAAGCATTGATCGGGTGTAGGATGGGTGGCTCAGTGACAAAAGGACTGTATATCGTTTGAGAGGTCATGAGTTCGAATCCACGCTAGGTTCGTCTTTTTTGCTATTTTTTGAGCGGGAGAAATTAACATTCTACACACTGAAAAATGTTTTTCGAACAAAGGAAAGTTGAAAAAAATCAAATAAAAAGGAAAAATCAGTTTTGCGAAAATTCATATTTAAGCTTTTTGTGAAAAAATTTTCGGGATAAATATTTAAAAACAAACGTAAAGCTTTTTTTACTCAGCGGGCGCACATTTCCGATCAAAAAAACTTCTAAAAAAATGCCGTTTGGAGGTTGAATTGAGTTAGAAAGAGGGAGAAAGGTTGATTCAATTGGACCCAGAACTTGCAGAAAAAACAACGGGACAAAAAATTGACAACAAAAATCAAGTTAAAATTCAATTTTTTGAATAAAGCATGAGTTAAAAAGTGGACGCGACATGGAATTTTTTCCACGTTTGATATGAAACTCCCTATAATTTTTCCTGATAATGGGATGTGAGAAAGAAAAATAATGAGAGGTTTAAGAACTTCTTTTTTTAAGAGGTTTCTCTTACGTATACTTCAGAGTTAGTCAATTTTTTTCTCAGCGAAATAGTGGATAAAATAGAGAGAGCGGAGAGAAAGGCTGTGTATATCTTGCTCATTCGGACAAATTTGGCAAAGGCTCTCGGCCAAAAATGCCATTTTCGGCCTTTAATTTCGTTCCGGCCGTGAATTGGCTTGTTTTCACGAGCTCAAGAATCAAGGAATCAAACATTTATTTATAAAAATGGTAGGAATAACAAAAAAGGGTATAAATACCTATCAAATTTCAAAAAAATGAAAAGACCCGTCGTTGTCTTGGGTAAGGGAATCGAAAATCGAATTTTTATGTTTTCCTTCAATTCTTCAATACCTAATTTGAATCAAGTCGAATCGGGCTAGTCGCACTTGGAATGGCTCAGCGGCTTACTGTATAATGTCAAAAAGCGCAAGTAGTTTCGAGTCGGGCGTGACTTGAATCAATGGTTTGAGCCATTCCAAGTGCGACCAAATCGGAATGAATCGATTAATGAGCCCTATTCCACATTGCATTAAGACTTTTCATCCGGTTTTCTTGAGAGTCTCTCAGATTTTTCACGTTTTCGATGGCCTGACGTCGATTTTTCTCATTGATGTTGATACAGAGGATTATTAAGAGTGGTAGGGAGATGGCGGCGTATGGAACTGCCTGAAAAGTCGGGTTATTTAGGAATTGAAGTTAGAAAGAAGTGCTTCTGGACTGGGACTCGAGTCAGGAGATTTTTCGTCTTGAGTAAGAACTCACACATCCATTCCGTTCATAGCTGATTCAAGACTGGCTTGAGCCATAAAAAAAAGGTCCTGACACGAAAAAAAGAGACAGCACCTGGTTAGTGGAGAGCTCAGACAGTGCACGCCCTTTAGCGTCCCAAGCTAGCCATTGGCTATTTTTTAAACACCATTCGCCATGACTTTGATCAATCTGGTTTCTCTACGTCCTCTCGTTATTACACACGCTTTCCATGTATCTACGATCTTGCCGGAGTAAGAAAAGAGACACAGAAAAGTCAGACTGATGTATAACTTACATAAATCCAAACGACGATCACATAGTATTGTAGTTGAGTGAACAATTCGCGATGGGTTCTCATGAACAACATTCCGCCAGAATACACTCCCAAGGCGATAAATTGAGCCGTTGTGATGGTACAAACGGCCAATGTCGAGACGAGCGTTTCGCGAGCTTGGTACCGTAACATGATGTTGAATCGGGTCCTGAATAAGTTTTTGATGTTAAGTTGAAGTTACAAGCTGAAATTTTTTCGTATTTTAAGCCTGTTCTCAAAAACGGCTAACGGGTTTTAAAACTGAGTAATATATTCTAAACTTCCAATGGTGCAGACATTTTTTCCCTTCTCTTTTTATAAAAAATGACAGCTTCCGAACAATTAATAAGCTTTCACTGTGCGTCAGGATATGCCCTCATTTTTGAGAACTTGAGCCATACTTCAAAAAAATTTGAATATCGGAAATTTTTTTTTCACTTTTTCAATCATAGTTTCTGTTGACCTAGAAGTCAAAAAAAAACCAAAAACTTGATTTTTTGTTGTATAAAAGCTTTATATTTGACAGGAAGGAAATTTCAGTTTTTTGGACTGCGCCGGCTTTTTTTTTTGCTAGAGACCGGCGGGCATAGAAAATGGTCAGGGTCTATAGGCTGGCGGGCCGATTTTTGCACACTTTGAGTGGCTGCGGCTTTTCTCAAAGACGTCTGGAAGTTTTGAGCACAGATTCATTAAAAGCTTGTAAAAACATCATGATTTGGAATATCTGGTCTCTTTTCAGAAGTTTCACTTTAGCTGTGACAAGTTCCTGGTAAAAATGGTAGCTATACGACTATACTACCCGAACAATCTTGTTTGAACACTCTATATTCTAAGATAGATCAAAAATTTTGTTTCTTCATAGGATGTCTCTGAATCAAGTGTAACGAAAATAAAAATTCGTGAGAAAATTTTCTAGAAAAAAGAAGCGAGAAACCAACCTGCGTTGCTGTCTTTTGTTGATAATGATAAGAATCGAGTTCAAAACAATGTTCACGATATTTATGATAGCATAAATTAACAGTAAAGTATTGGCTCGCGCCTTACTTTGAGCCGGCATCGAAATGCAAGTTTGGGCGGTCCCTGTGTAAGGATCCCCATAGAAGGTGACGAAAGGTACCAGGATACTGCCGATAATCTGAAAATCTTCAGTTCAATTAATGTAGTTGGTTTTTTCCTACCGCAGCCAATGATAGGACGGCTCCTGAGCTGCTAGTCATCGAAATGGATCTTTTGAGAGAATAAGTAGCGACTATTCTGAAAAATCATCATTTTCATAGGTTATCCGATTATAAAGAACCTGTCAATCGTGAGAGCGCATTCGATGAAAACCATGCCTGCTATGGAGGAAACTATCAGATTATTCTCGATTTTACAGCTTTCTTGAGAAACTAGAAATTCACAGGGAGAGTCAGCGTACTTTATGGCTCGGTAGAAGGTGTTCAGCTTGAAAATTAAAGAAATGATCGTTTTTTAATAACGTCCAGGGACCTACATCGGTGTAAACTTGCATGACCTCGTGTAGATTGGCGTAGAAAAGGCTGACGAAAAAGAGAATTCTCGTAGATTCGTGGAATATGGAACGGTATAGTAAGATACGGACGGCTAGAATAGATAAAATGAAGGTGGCTAGACAGACGATGACGTGGAACAGGCAGGGTAGAGTCGCGTATAATGATCTCATCAGTTGTAACGTCTCCGGAGTGGCACAATCCGTCATCTTTTCTGAAATTCTCATAGCCATTCCAAATGCGGCCAAGAAGTTTCGATTCATAGTTGATGTCGCATAATCTTTGCAATTTCTTACATACTCAGATAAATCTTTGGAAGGTATGGGAGGTTGGAAGCTAGAAGGTCTTGGGAAGGTGTTTGGAAGGTTTTCAGAAGGCAGTTGAAAGGTGAAAATGAAAAATGCCTGCAAGTAGCCTTCCAGAAGCTTGTTGAGAGGCTTCCAGCCGTTTTTTCTAAGTAGCAGGTGTCAGGAAGGGATCCAGCAGGAGGTTGGAAGGAAAATGAAAGATAGAAGGTTTTGGGAAGGTCTTTGGATGGTAAAAATGAAAAATGCCTGCCAGTAGCCTGCTGGAAGGCTTCCGGTAGGCTTTTTCTAATTAGAAGGTGTTGGGAAGGAAACCAGCAGAAGGTTGAAAGTTAAATGGGTGCTAGAAGGTCTTGAGAAGATTTTTGGAAGTTCGAAAGGTAGTTGGAAGGTAAAAATGATGGAAGTGCCTGCCAGAAGCCCTCCAAAGGCCTGCTGGAAGGCTTCCGGTAGGCTTTTTCTAGGTAGAAGGTATTGGGAAGTTACGTTGAGGCGTTTTATCATTTTCTGGAATGCTTCCAAATGTCTTCCGAAAAGCAGAAACTTTCCAACTTTTACCTGAGATACATAGTCCATTCACCGCGACTTGAAACAGTCTGAACCCGTCTGCGCTCTATTTTCTCTCATTGAAGCGAAAATAACATGCGAAGATGAGAGAAGACAAGAAAGCAGACGGTTTCAAGTTGTGGCGAATTCAGTAGATTTTTCAACGCGAAGAAAAAGGGGATTTTGAATTTGAGGTGAAAGATAAGATATGGAATATATCGGGCACAAAAAAGCTTACCAACAAGTTCGGAACGGCTTAGGAACTTTTCGAGAAAGTCTCGAAGCGAAGAGCTGTTTTTAGAGGACATAATGCTTTTTTAAACATTTCAGCAAGGGTTTATGAACTTCAATGAGGTCTAAAAACAAAAATGAACAAATTTCAACATCAGACAATGAAAATTCATAATCAGAAAGTTGGTTCATTTCAACACCAATTCATCCAGAAAAGTTTTTTTTGCTCTCTTTATAAAGTTTCCTGAAAAGTGAATAAGCCAATTAGACATATTGGCATCAGAGACCTTTTTTGGTTTTAGAAGTTTCGAAATCAGGAAAAAGGTTCTTTGAAAATTTATTAAGGAAGTAGCTTCAACGGACACGTTTTTAAGTCAAATTTGAAAAAAAAAAGCCTCAATTATTGATTGAAAAATATAGATACTGAAACAGAATCTAGTTTAATTTTGAGCTCTTGTATTTTACCTTTCTTTAAAGTTCAGTTTTTCAGAATCAAATAATTTTTTTAAATGCCTGAAAAAGGGAGTTTTTCGAGAGACCTTTAACATCGAAAGTTATCTATAAAAATCAAGAAAGTCCATTTCGAAATCCATTAAGTTGCAAATGATTTTAAAAGTCATCCCACATTTTAATATAATCCTCACGTGAGATCTAATTTGCTTTATAAAACATCTAGAAAATTTAATCAGTTTATTTCAACATCCAATCAAAAATAATCATGATTTCCGATTAAAAATAGGTTTGATTAACGTGTTTGAACATTAAATCAACATGGAGAACTTGATTTTCGTATTAAATTGAGCAAGAACGCAAAAAGTGCATTTAAAACATCACAAAGCTTATTTAAGAATCAAATCGTCAAGAGAGAGAAAGACCATTACGAAAACAATTGAATTACAAGTTTCCTGGGAAAATGCCCCTCAGACAATTCAATTTAGGCGACGTTATAAAAAGAATATTGTGACCGAAAAAATTAATGATTTTCTCTTTGAGGCTCGAAATTGAAAAATCGACGAAAAAATCAGCCAAACTTATTCGAAAATATCGAAAAATTAGGCTAAATGTGGTTATTTACCCCATTTGTCTGGAAAATTAATCTTTCGTTTTTTAAAACCGACGAAACTAAAAAATTTCACCTGTTTTCAGAAAAAAAAAATTCAATTCGTCGTAAGTTTTTGGAACGGATTGGAGACCATTTTTTTGAAAGAAAAATAATTATCAAAAAGCTCTAGAAAAGAAGAAAAAGAAAAAAATAAAAAAATATGATTAAATTTTGCCCGGAAATTGGAAGGGATAAGCGAATTTACGACGCCAAGAGAAATTTTACTTTTTTTTTCGAATTTTGGTTGTGGCAGAATGGAAGTCTGATTGCAGAATTTAAAATGGCTCAATTTTTCGATGCGCCCGACTAGAAGCTACTTGCGCATTGCTATATCTTGTAGCACAGGTGCAATTTCGAAGAGAATATCCAACATTGAACTGAATCTTGACGATAAAAAGGGATTTAAGGACGAATTTTCTAGTCATCATATGCATTCTTTCTTTTCAAATCATACGTTTTGAAAAAAAAAACGTATTTATCCATCAAAAAAGCAAGTATAACTGAAGCTGTACTCTTCTAAACCACGGTGTTCCCAAACGGGGTAGCGAGACGTCAAAAAAAAATTTGGCGCGAAATTTGAAATCTACAGTACACAGCCGAAGGCGATCGAACAAACAAGTTAATAACGTATGATACTCAGTGCATTTTATCCGTAGCGCGCACTAAATTTTTTTTATAAATTCAGAAAATTTGACGCCTCGCTCACCTTCCCTCACACCATTAGGAATGCCGTGTAAACTTTGAATTTTTGTTTTTTTCAAAATGAGTAGTTCAAAAATGATAGTATTTAATGAAAACGCAGTGAAAAATCTTCAAATTTGAATTCCGTTATTTGAAATGAAACTGGTTCCATTGGTATTTGAACGACTTGGACCATTATTTTCAAGAATGGCTAATTAATTAATCACAGCGCTTCAAGAATTAATTTAATCTTGGGAATGAGTCGCATTGATGTCTGAGAAAGCTTTTTGAAACAATCAGAAGATGAAAAATGTAAATTCTATAGTCAAGCTTCTTTGTAGAAATCAGCAAAAAGTGATATTTAAAAATATTTTTTTGAAAGTTTTTCGAGTGAATTTTTTTGGGCCAGGGAAATTGGAAAAATTCCATTTTGAAGCTGAGTCCAGAAAAAATTAAAAGACTGGTCAATTTCAAAAATTTTTTTAGGGTCGGAAAAAAAAATCTAGACTATCTTAACGACTAAAGTATTGAGAAAATTCCCGAAATTGAACTTTTTTCAACTCTTTTTGATGAGAAATTGAATTATGTCGAAAAATTTTTCTTCGCCAAAAAAGGTATTTCTCAGCCATTTTTTGATTTTTCTAGAGCAGCAACGAGTATTGAATCTTGATAAATGAAAATGACAAGTTTTTCAAAAACTTCATTAATGATCACCCAATGAGAAACTGAAAGGCCAGACGTTTCATCTTAATTGATTAGCGCTGAAAATGAGGTTTTGTCATCAAGTGACGCTAGATTTTCGATGGAAAACCTGGAAAAAGGCTCGAAAACGATGCAAAGATCATCATTAGTGCATTCATCCAGGAATAGTTTATGAGAAGTACTTTTTAAAGGTCGTTTAACAAGGCTCTGCGGGTTTTTTGTAGATTTGAGTGATTATTTTGCAGAAAGACTAGGCAAAGGTTCAATATTTGTTCATTCCACCAGAAATAATTAATGAAAAAAATATGGTTTTTGAAGGTCATTTTAGCAATTTATTATCTGGTTTTTGCAGGTTTAATTAATTATTTTGCAAAAGGCTGGGCGAAGGTTCAATATTTGTTCATTCAACCAGATATAATTAATGAAAAAAATAGGTTTTTGAAGGTCATTTTAGCAATTTATTGTCTAATTTTGGCAGATTCGAGAGATTATTTTGCAGAAAGACTAGGCAAAGGTTCAAGATTTGTTCATTCCACCAGAAATAATTAATGAAAAATAGGTTTTGAAGGTCATTTTAGCAACTTCCTACGTGATTTTAGCGAATTAGAATTTTTCCTGTTGTGCAAAAGAACGTGAAGTTTGATATTTCTTCATCAAACCAGGAAAAATTCAAGTTTTTGTGGGATTTGTGCTGAAATAAGACATTCTAGATGTTCTGCTTGAGAAAATAGAACTTGGAAAACTTCAAGATTGAACTCAGAATAAAGCAAAAAAGCAGTATGAAGATGAAAAAAAAAATATAAAAATTGAGAAAACTTCAAAAAAATACAATGACTTTGTGCGCCCGACCAAAAACGATTTCCGCGCGATGACATTGGAAAACATTATTACTGTTCCAAATGCGACTTTTCTTGTGAAGTATTAAATTTACCAGAATGAATGGTTAGAATAAAAACTCCGATACTATAAGTTCAAAAGGAAAAGAAAAAAGTCACTCGGAAGACAAAATTGAATTTCTGCATAATTCCCCGCCTAATATATTACGCAAATTGTTTTACGCCCTTCAATGTGGAACGTAAGAAGTCGTTAAGGAAGTTTTAGTTGAGCTAAATTGGAATGGTTCGTCATTCTGATTATAAATGTTCGCATTTGGAATGGCTCGAGGCGTTGCGGTCGCGTTGCGGTCCTGAAAATTTATAACAAAAATGACAAGAAGCCTTTTAATCGGATAAAAGAAGACTCGAAAAGTTGGGATTGTTCTTGACCTATGAAGTAGAGTTCACCAAACCGATCGTTCGACCAAACGTTCAACCAATATTTTCATGACATGTTACCAAAAATATGATTGATTAACATTTCTTGCTACCGAACGATTAACATGCCTCATGATTATGATCTCTCGTTTTTCCGACATGTCAAAATTTCATTTAAATGAGAGATCATTTTGAATCGATCGTTCAGTTTTCGATTGATCGAAATGTTGTATTGAAAATATTGGTCGAAATAATGATTGATCAAAAATTTTATGACTAAAAATATTGGTCGAAAAAAATGATAGATCAAAAATTTTTGTATTGAAAATTTTGTCAAAAAAATGATTGATCGAAATTTTTTTATTGGAAATTTGGTCGAAAAAAATGATTGATCGAAATGAATTTTTTTGTTAAAAAGTATGTTCAAAAACTACTGTTTAAAAAAACCGCTTCTCTTTCAAATGTTCATCATAATTTCCGTAACGAAATATCATCATCGTTTTTCTGCAAAAATTTCTACAATGCCATATAGACTATAACAAATAAGTTCAAGAAAAATGCAAAACTTTAATTTGTCGGAAAAAATGAAATATTTTCACCTTTTTACTATTACTCCGAAAACCTGTCCCGTGTGAGCGATCTGTTTTGAAAATCGATCGCTCGGAATTTCGATCGATCAAAATTTTATGCTCAAAAATATTGGTCAAAAATAATGATTGATCGAAATGTTGTATTGAAAAATATTGGTCGAAAAAAATGATTGATCGAAATGTTGTATTGAAAAATATTGGTCAAAAAAATGATTGATCGAAATGTTGTATTGAAAAATATTGGTCAAAAAAATGATTGATCGAAATGTTGTATTGAAAAATATTGGTCAAAAAAATGATTGATCGAAATGTTGTATTGAAAATATTGGTCGAAAAAAATGATCGATCGAAAGTGTTGTATTGAAAAATATTGGTCAAAAAATGATTGATCGAAATGTTGTATTGAAAAATATTGGTCAAAAAAATGATTGATCGAAATGTTGTATTGAAAAATATTGGTCAAAAAAATGATTGATCGAAATGTTGTATTGAAATATATTGGTCGAAAAAAATGATCGATCGAAATGTTGTATTGAAAATATTGGTCAAAAAAATGATTGATCGAAATGTTGTATTGAAAATATTGGTCAAAAAATGATTGATCGAAATGTTGTATTGAATATATTGGTCGAAATATCGATATATCAAAAAGTTAAAATCCAATGACTGATCAATAATGTAAGAGATCAAAAACTGATCTAATAAACGATCTCTCAAAAAATGACATGTTAAAATTTGGTTGAACAGTGACATGTCAATAGTTTGATCAATTGAAATGGTTGAATGATCGGTTTGGTGAACTCTACTATGAAGGGGAACTTAGAATTCAGTTTTTACGGGCTTTCTATTGGTTTAGGAACCCGAGAAAGGTTCCTATACTGCCAACCTTAGGAGCCTTTTGATGGTCCCCTCAAGGGGCCACTTTACCAACCCCTATAGTGACCACTAAACCTTGTAAAGGTGGTTCCTATAGAAGACATGCTACTCGATTTTTCATCTTTCCTAAACCCCTATAGGGACCAACTTGATTTTACCCCTATAGGAACCGCTTTTCGATCCCTAGAGGGCCTGTTATCCCCGCAGACCCCTATAGGGACCACTCTGAAATTCCTAAGAATAAGATAGAAAAGGATTCGGTTCAAATTCAATTCTCAATGCTCTAACCCCCTTTTTGTTGAGGTTTTCCTTTTTTCATTAGTTTTTCCAAAACGTGCAACTCAATCACACTGCAAAAAGCAATATAACGTTTAAGCGATCAAAAATGTATTTTTCTCAATAAAAAACAACAACAAAGAAATGTAATAAATTTGCAACGATATTTACATTTGCAAGTCATCAAATGACACCCGTAAATAATTTTGAAGGAATGATCAATAAGAGTTGTTCCACATCTCGTTGAGGCTTTTCATTCGGCCTTCTTGGGTTTCCTTGGTGTTTTGGACGACTTCGATAGCTCGACGTCGGTCTTTCCCGGTGATACTGACGCAAACGATTATTAAGGTTGGCAGGGAGATGGCCGCGTAGGGAACCGCCTGAAAAATTGGGAAAAATGAAGAGAAAATTGGTGGGAAAGGCTAAGATGTGGTTCATTTTTAATTGGAAGCTAAAGATCCTTATGGTCAAGGCTTGAGCCGTCGAAAAAGGGTCTTGGCACGATTAAAACGGAGAGATAGCGTCTAGTTGGTGGAGAGCGCAGACAGTGTCTCGCCTCTCAGCGTCCCAAGTTCAGATTGAACCAACTAGCTTGGGACTTACAAAAAAATGAACATGGGAAACTCTTTGCAAAATAAAAATGAAAATTTATACAAATGATGAGGATTTCAATAAGGTTTTAGTAGCGCAGGTTCGGATCCACCCGGCGGAAATTTTTTTTTGCCATTTTTCAGTAAACTGGTCCATCTGAGATGTTAGGTCTTCAATATGCGAGAGAAAAAAATCCTACAACATATTTTTAATTTCAAGATGAACAATTAACATTATTGTTTTAAGGGTGAAACTTGTCTAGCCCCCAGTAAATAACTTTTTTCTCAATTTTTTTTTTCTAATCTCAAATCTCTGATTTTTCAAGTGAGGCTTGAGCTATATCGAAAGCGATTTTCAAAGCAGAATATGAAAAATACTCACATAAACCCAAGGAATGATTGCGAAATAGGCGAATAACGTGAAATGATCCTGATTAGTTCTCATGAGCAAAATCCCGCCGGAATAAATAGCCAATGCTATAAATTGAGCCGTCGTGATGGTACAAACGGCCAAAGTTGAGATAAGGGTTTCTCGAGCCTGGTATCGTAGTTTTAACTTGAAGCGAGTCCTGAAATTTTTCTCGATTATTTTCTCATTCTTGGGCTTTTTTTGAAAGTACAACTGGATGAAATCAACTATTAAACCATATAGATTTTGAGGTACAAATTTAGATTGATTAAATTTTTAAAAACGGCTTGGAATGGCTCGACGCGTTGCGGTTGCGCTGCGGTTCGGCTGTTGAAAAAAGAGAGGCTTTTTTTTTTCAATCTTCGGCCTGTTTCAAGCTTGTTTCTATGCTGGAGGATACCACAGCGCGAAAGTAGTTTTTGGTCGGGTGCTTAAAAACTCTGATTTTGCGAAAACTTCCTCAAAGCGTTGCGGTTGCGAAACGGTCAAATGAAGTATTTATTAGTTGCTTCACCCGACTAGAAACTACTTTCGGGTTGTGGTATTAGGATAACAGATTATTCGATGTAACCGCTTCGCGACCGCGACGCCTGGGGGCAGTTTTCAAACTAGGGCCTTGCGGAAAAGAGTAGCATACTCAGTTTCCTTTGGTCGCAAGGTGAATAGCTAATATTAAAGTGCACCCGACCTGAAACGACTTGCGCGTTTGTTACCTAATGTCAGCCGCAACGCTTTTGATTATACTAAAATGAAGGCTTCAAGTCATGAGAAATACTCAGTTTCCTTTGGTCGCAAGGTGAATGGCTAATACATCCGACTTAAAACGACTTGCGTTTCAGTTACCTAATGTCAGCCGCAACGCGACCGCGACGCTTACGATCATTGTTAATGCGTTCAATTTTATTTTTTAGAGCCTTGTACTTTTTCTTTCGCAGCTACATACTAGAAAGAAAATCGGAAATTTTCTTTTTCCAAGAAGCCTCAAACCCCCTATCAGTTGCTTTGACTCACAAATAGCTATAATTTCGAAAGTGCCCTTTGGAAAAAAGGGACTAACCCTCGATCTTGTCGCTTGTTGATATAAATAATAACGGAGTTTAGGGCGATATTCACAATGTTTATGATAGTGTAACAGAAAAGTAGAGTATTGGCGCGGTTTTTGCTCTGAGCCGGCATTAACATGCAATTTTGTACGTATCCAGTGTAGGGGTCACCGTAGAAGGTGATAAATGGGACGAGAATACTGCCGATTATCTGAAAAAGTTTTGATTTTCGTTGATGAAAAGGATTATTCTAGTAGATTATGCCGCCTCCCCTCCTTGGCATGCTACCCTACAGTAACCCAAGCTACAGTAAGACTATAGTACCTCAAGCTAGCGTAATACTACAGTAATACTACGCTACTACACACCAAACCCCCTGAAATGTCATCCTACACTAACTCAAACTACAGTAAGACTACAGTACCCCAAGCTACAGTAATACTACAGTAATACTACGCTACTACACACCACACCCCTGGCATGCCATCCTGCAGTAATCCTAACTACAGTAAGACTACAGTACCCCAAGCTACAGTAATACTACGCTACTACACACCACACCCCCTGGCATGCCATCCTGCAGTAACCCAAATTACAGTAAGACTATAGTAACACTACAG
The DNA here is from genome assembly GCA_904845305.1 of Caenorhabditis auriculariae. Taxonomy (NCBI): domain Eukaryota; kingdom Metazoa; phylum Nematoda; class Chromadorea; order Rhabditida; family Rhabditidae; genus Caenorhabditis; species Caenorhabditis auriculariae. The sequence goes on along the minus strand of CAJGYM010000014.1, from coordinate 277,464 downwards.
TAATACCACAGTAGACCAGGCCACCGTAATACTACAGTAATAAAAACGACATTATGGATTACTGAAGATTGGCATGCCAAGGGGGGGCAATTTATTTATTCTCACCGCAGCTAATGCTAGAACGAATCCTGAAGATGATGACATTGTGACGGATTTCTTGAGGGAGTAGGTGGCGATTATTCTGAATAATCTTGAAATTTGAAAGCAAAAATGAATAAAATGAACCTGTCCATCGTTAGAGCGCATTCGACGAAAACCATGCCCGCTATGGAGGAAACTATCAGATTATTCTCCAATCGACAACTTTCTTGAGTAACCAGAATTTTGCATGGAGCATCGGCATAGATCATGCTTCGGTAGAACGCGGTTACCTGGAAAAAACTGGAAAATGTCAAAAATAATAAGAGACCTTCCTATACTGATCAGAAAACCATAGAAAAAAAATTATTTTTATTTCAAAAGAATAATAAAAATTCAAAAAACGCCCGTACTTTATAAATTTGCGATGGAGCACAAAAAAAGCGATCGTGTTTTATAGGCGTACGCACCGATCGCACTTTTTAAACGTCCGTACTTTATAGCATGCCGAGATAATTCAAAATTTTTCATCTAGTAGTTATTTTTTGCTTTCTAACTTTGTACTTGAATCTGAAAAAAATTTTGGAAAAATCAAAAAAATCACGATTTTTTTGTGAAGGCTTATGAACAAAAAAAGCTGTTAGAATTCCGTTTGAAAGCCAATTTTTTTACAAAGTTCTTAAAGATTAGAAATTGATGGCATTATTTTTAAGAATATTTTTTTAACTTTTTTTCAAAGATTATTTTTTTATGGGAAGGTACAGAAACCCTTAAGGGGTACCTTAGACGTTGTAGGAACATTGTAAGGTCTTTATTATGAATTTTTTTCTAAGGTGCTAAGAGTTTTTTTGTGCCTTCCCATAGTATTCCATGTTAGAAAAAAAGTCAAAAAAATAGACTTAAAAAAATACCAAATATTGATTTTTTTGACTTTTTTTCTAAATTTTCGGCTTTTTCAACGATCTAATATTATGGGAAGGTACAGAATCCCTTAAGGGGTACCTTAGAAGTTTTAGGAACACTACAGGGTCTTTATTTATTGATTTTTGTTGCTATTTTTTAGATGATCTTCTGATTTTCAGAGTAAGACAAATTTCTCAAAATCCTATGCAAAAAATCAATATTTTAAGATTCGAAAAATACCAAAATCAATAAACTTGAGTCAAGCTCATCATTGAAACTAAAAAAGGAGCTTGAAAAGTTGAACGAAAATTGAAAACAAAAAAATTGAGAAAGAAAAAAAAATTCGCCGTCTTTCCCTAACTAGAAAAAGCGCACTTTGAGACTTTCATTATCAAGAGAATCTTCATTTTTTTAGATGAAACAGCTCAAAAAAAATTCATAAAGTGAGAAAAACCCCTCACCTCGTTATAAATTTGCATGAGCTCGTGAAGATTGGCGTAGAAAAGGCTGACAAAAAAGAGGATTCTCGTAGAATCATGAAAAATGGAACGGTATAGAAGCATCCGGACAGCGATAATTGATAGGACAACTGTTGCCAAGCAGACGATGACGTGGACGGCGTAGGGGAGGTTGGTGGCGAATGACGTCATTATTTGCATCGTTTCGGGGGTGGCGCATTCTGCCATTTTTCTGGAAAAGAAGTAATGGAATTTCGTGTTTTTCATTGTGTAGATCAACGGGAACATGGTAGTCTAGTCGAGGAAATTATAGGCAGGTGGAAATTTCATAGGTTAAAGTTTATAAAAAGGTAAAAACTTGCCAATTCATCGAAAAACTTTTTTGGTTGGATCAACGGGAACATGATGGTCTAGTCGAAAAAAATAGGCGTATGAGAATTTCAAAGAAAAAAAAAATGAAAACTTTATCGAAAAACTCAAAATTTGAATGGATAGATCAACGGAACATGGTTTTTCAGTTGAGAAAAGAAAAGCAGGTGCAAATTTTCATAGTAAAAGAGGGTGAAACTGGCAGTTTCAATGGAAAAAAGGAGCTTGAAGAGCAAGAAATCGAAATTTATATAGAAGAAAGGTTCAAACGGAGTTTTAATGGAAAAAAAGGAGCTTGAAGGCCAAGAAATCCAATATTCCATGAAGAAAGGTTCAAACTTTCCGTTTCATTGTAAAAAAATAATCTTAAAGAGCAAAAATTCAAAATTTCCACAGAAATAAAGGATAAAACTTGCAGTTTCAACACAAAAAAAGCTTTGGGAGTCATAAAACGAGCAGGAAATTCTCAAGAGCTGTCTCAAAATAATCAAAAACCGCGGAAATTTTTCTCAGAACAAGACCGAAAGCTCAAAAAAACGTGTGAGTGGAAAATTTGTAGTGGCTTGAACAGATGCTTGAAGTGGTCCCTAGAGTGGTCTGTGAAAGTTATTGATCGAAGAAATTGAGGTAGAAACCGAGTTTTTAAGACAGAAAAGCAAAATAAAATCACTTGAGGGCTCACTTGAACTTAGCTGAGTGGAATCGAAACATCAGAGATTTTTTTGCAAAAGCTAGGGTCGAAAAATAGTTAGCGGAAGGTAGTTGAAGCTCGATTTGGACCCCTATAGTGATCACTAAATGAACTTTAGTTGAAAAATCACTTTAGAGGTCACTTGAACTTCAGTAAGAAAGACAGGAGCTTCAAAATGAATAAAATATATAAAATATTTTAAAACGGTCAAGCTTGGGACAATTAAGTCCACCTGGACAACTTAAGTTGCCACTTTAAAAAAAAGATGGGGTCGAAAAATAGTTACCTGAAAGTGTCTGAAGCTCGATTTGGACCCTCTAGGGATCACTAAATGAACTGTAGTGGAAAAATCACTTTAGAGGTCACTTGAACTTCATTAAGAAAGACAGGAGCTTCAACATATATAAAATATTTCAAAAAAATCAAGCTTTGGTCAAATAACTCCATTTTAACCACTTAAGTTGTAACTGTCTCCTGACTAAAATTGAGAACCCTTTAGTGGCCACTAGAATCTTATTTGAGAAGTCTGAAAAATTTATAGATGCTGAAAAATAACGCAAAAATGAGCTGCAAACAAATAACCGCCCAAAAATCTTTTGCAATCAAATTCGACCAAAAAAAAAAATTATTATTTTCCGCTCCAAACCTAAAAACAAAGAAAGCATCAATTGGATTGATTCCTAAAGTTTTGAATTTCAAAAAGACTTTTTGGCTTGAAAAATTGGAGTAAAATGATTGAAAGAGACTGGGAGTTACCCATAATTTGAAAGTAATTGTTAGAAAAATTGCAGGTTTTTTTGTTTTCCGATATGTCTCGGAGAGGAGGAAACTATTTTTTTCCATACAATTTATCACTAGAAAACGGAAAAAAATAGCCTATTTTGGGTATTAAAAAAATAGGAGGCGAACCCGAAAAAAATGATGAGAAATACGCATATTTTTAATTGAAAAACAAGTTTCTGTGAAAGGAATCATTGATTATGCGGTGACGTGTGCAATATTTGTGGAAACGACGAAAAAAATTAATCCTTTGAAAGTTTTTTTAGATCTCAGTGTTTGAAGAAGGGAAAAAAAGCTAACTTTCAAAAATCGTTTTGGAACTTTTCCAAGTCTTTTTCAGAATTTTAAAATTAAAAAAAATCATATTTTGCAGTCATAATAAATTTCAAAGCTCAAGTGTGTGTTATAGAGCATTAAAATCGACTGAAAACCTTGTGGTCGCATTGAGAATGGTTCTACGCGACGCGGCTGCGTCGCGGTTGCTTCAGAAGCGCACCCGACCCGAAACGGCTTTCGCTTGACAGAATAGAAAGGCTTTAGGTCGGTGCTACATTGTACATGAATATTTGAAAATCTTCTATCAACCGCGACGCGACCGCAGCGCTTAGGACATTCTAAATGCGACCAAAAAGCTTTTTTTATGATGAGTCTGAGTCTAGAATGGTTGATATAAGCAAAAAAGTGTGAAATAAAAGTTTAGTAACAAAGAGAGAATCAAATACCACGAGAAAAAAAAAAAACGAAAAGGAGGGAAATGGAGCAGCTGGAGTGAGCTGAGCTATCATTTTAGCGTCGCAAGTTCGACCCCACCCCGTGGAAATTTTTTTTTTTGCCATTTCAGAAATAGCAATTCAGGCAAAACTGAGAAAAAAAAAAACTCACACGTGATAAAACCAAAAAAACTGAAATGGAGCAGCTGGAAAGTGGTCAGCTATCATTTTAGCATCGCAAGTTCGACCCCACCCGGTGGAAATTTCTTTTTTTGCCATTTTTTTAAATAGAAAAATATTGCAAAATATAATGATTTTGTTCAAATTTTTGAAGTAAGTTTTGATAAAATGAGGCTTATCAGGAGTCAGATCGCAAAAATAATTTAAGAGAAAGAGTTTTGTTCAGAAGAAAATTTTGTTTATCACGATTCTAACCTTTTTCATCGAGAAGAGTCCCAAAATCCTAGAACTATTAGTGATGAGAAGATTTGCCTCCGAACAAAAACAAAACAAAAAGGACACCCCCGCGAATAATCTCTCATACAAATGTTAGTCACCTCGAAAATGTCTATTTTTCTCGATGAACATTGAAAAATGAATGTTCCACGGGGGGAAATGGACAACAAAGCTTGGGCTGATTTCTTATAAGATTTATATCCAGGTAATAACACGGCGCCATGAACTTTATGTGGACTACAACGACTATAATCTGAATAATACTGCAAATAAGCTGAGTTGGAAGTATTATTAGCGGGGTCGTTCGGGCGGGATTTTATTATGTTTTCGATGGAGTCATATAGGGAAATGTAACGGGAATTTTTTTTTTGAGAAAAATTTTCTGACGTCTCTCCGCTGTCTTGTCATTCTTGTATGACCTCATCGGTGAGAGAGGAGTGACGCAGAGAAGTCAGACGGGATGATTTATTTTCATATAGTCATACCGGCGAGGAAGAAGGGACGCAGATAAGTCAGAATTTTTCAGTTTTTTGTCACCTCATCGGTGAAGGAAAGGAGACGCAGAGAAGATGAACTTATCAGTGAGGCAAAAAAGACGTAGGGAGTTAGAATATATGAATCATTCTGATATGACCTTAGAGGTGAGGCAGAAGAGACACATAGAGGCCAGACTGGATTATCTATTTTGATATTATCTTACCGGGAAGACGAAGGAGACGCAGAGAAGTCATATTGGATACTTAATGTTTTTATGATCTTACTGATCAGGGAGAAGAGACGCAAAGAAGGCAGACTGTATGATTCATTTTCATATAAACTTACTGGTGAGGAAGGAGAGATGCACAGAAGTCCGACTAGATTATTCATTCTCATATGATCTCACAGGGGAGGCAGAAGAGACACTGAGAAGTCAGACTGGATGATTCATTTCCATATAACCTTATCGGTGAGGGAAAAGAGATGCAGAGAAGACAGACAGGATGATTCATTTTCATATGATCTTACTGGTGAGGAAGGAGAGACGCAGAGAAGTCAGACATGATGATTTATTCCCACATGATTTTGATCGTGAGGGAGAAGAGACGCAGGGAAGACAGAGGGTTTTGAGCCATTTTCAATTAATTACATGTAGAAAAATATAATTTTTTCAATGAAAACTTCAAATATTTTCATAGTTATTTCATATTCAATTCATAGATAACTCAGTCAAGTGGCACTAGCTTGACTAGAATTGCCATTCTTTTTTGAAATCTTTACTTAAAATACGTATCGATCATGAGTTCCTTTTTCCGGTATGCTAGAGAATACCTTCTCGCGGACGTAGTTTCTCGTCGGACGCGTTGAAAAAAAGTTGTTCCGCAAAGCCCTGAGCCATTCTAAACGCGACCAGGACGTTTGAGAAGCGAGATCAAAGTAACACAAGTTGCGAAATAGAATAAAGAAGTAGGTACAAATTGTTTCCGTATTTACAAATAATTAAAAGGTCCAAGCAGAAATGTGTACTTTTGGTGCAATTTTTGAAGATCTATGAAGTTTCATTCAAGTTTGGATAGTTAATTAAAAATTCGAGAGTCCAGTGAGAGCAGGAATCGGCTATAAATACCCATTTTTAATTAATTTTTCCCTTTTCTAATTTTTTTATGTGGAGGAATGACGATTTTGATAATCATATTAGTTCTACTGCCTGATTAATACTATATGAGTCATCTAAAAAGTAAAATTCTATTTTTGCTGATTTGCTGAAGATGATTAGACTCTCAAATGTGGGGAACTATGACCAGGGTTCGAGTCCGGTCGAGGGAAATTTTTTTGCCATTTTTATTTTTGTTCCTTTACCCTTTTTAAAAAGATATTGGGGTTATGCCCAAGCACATAAAATGCAAAGTAGATTTATTTTTTTTCTTGATCAAATTGAAAAAAATTAAGAAAAAAATCATGGAACCCCATAAGGGCCGTATGAACAGGGAATGATGATTTTAATAATCATACTGGTTCTTCCGCTTGATTAATATTATAAGACCCATCGAAAAAGGTTTAATTAGTAAAATTCCTAGTTTAGGTGATTTTCTGTAGAAGATTAGACTCTCGACCGTGAAAAACCATGACCAGGGTTCGAGTCCGGTCGAGGGAAAATTTTTTTTGCCGTTTTTATTTTTGGTCTTTGACCCTTTTAATAGATCTCATGGTGATGCCCGAGCTTATAAAATTCAAAATAGATTCATTTTTATTTAAAAATTAAAAAAAACAATCATGGAACTCCATATGGACCGTATGAAGTTGTAGGCCGATCCCACATATCTTTCAAAGTTTTCATCCTTCCGTCCTGGGTTTCCAGAGTCTGAGTGATGATATTTATCGCTTTCCGACGTCCTTTTCCAGTAATTCGCATGGTTAAAAGGATTAATAATGGTAAAGACACGGCCGCGTAGGGAATGGCCTGAAAATTTGCTTTGTAAAGCTGAAAATGAAAAAAAAAAAACTCACATAAACCCAAAAAATCGTATTTGCATAGGAATAAAAGGTGAATTTGTCACGATTGATTCTCATCAGCAAAACGGCCACCGCGTAGAACGTTAGGGCGAAAAATTGAGCCGTTGTGATCCTACAGACGGCCTCGGTCGAAATCAAAGACTCTCTCGCTTGGTACCGCAAAGCGATACTGAATCGACTTTTGAGCCTGCAATCGGAGTTGGATTAGATCTCTTATAAAAAGTTTCAATGGAAAAATTATTTTTGATTATTGGCTTGAAGAAATTAGAACCGATAAAAAAGTTTTTCTTGAAAAAAGGTTTTTTTGCTGCGGCTGAGGACTTAAAAATGTTCACTTAGAGTATCAAAGTGCGTAAGCCGTTTTGGGTCGGGCGCACACTGATAAATCCGTTTTTGCTTTTTTTCGTGCGATTCCGGAGCAAAACAATGGATTTGAGAACTTGAAGAAATTAGGACCGATGAAAAAAATTTCGTTTTTGAAATAATATTTTTTTCCCGGAACTTTTATCATGTTTTAGAACTAAAAAGCCGTTCTAGTTGACTTTAAACAACTTTGGTTGCACGAAAAAATTCCCAAAACGGTTTTTTCAGGGTGCGCCCGACGCAAAACGACTTACGTATTTTGACATTCTAAGTGAAATTTTTTTTTAAATCCTAAGCTGCAGCGCGACCGCGACGCATTGAGACTTAGAAAAGAACGGATAACTTATCATTAGACGATTCAAAGATGTTTGTGCGCTCCATGGAAAAAAATTTTTTTGAAATTTTTGGCGGTAATCTCAGTTTTTTTCGAGTCCTACTGTGCGATTTGAAAGATGTAAAAATCAAGTAGAATAATGAGATTCAGAAAAATCTTTGGATTATCAATGGAGCGCACTGGTTCGGTTCTTTGAGCCGAATATTTTTTTTGGAATTTTAAAATTTTAGAATATTAAAATTCCCAACTCTTTTATTGTTTTTTTCCCCGACATGAATACTAGATTCCTAGTTCCAAAAATTTCAAAAACCAAGAAAAAAATCTTCAGTTATCCATAGAGCGAACTTGCGAAAAAAATAACGCTCACCTCGCTTCCTGCTTCCGGTTGATGTACATGATAGAAAAAAATTGACAAAAAAATATTAAATAAGGATACACAAATATAGAAAACTAGGAGGAGATTTATACGCCTGCTGCTGGCCAGAGGGGCATGAATACAAGATTGAACTGAGCCCGAAAATGGGTCCCCGTAAAGGGTAATCACTGGCACCATAATGCTTCCGGTAGTCTGGAAAATTCAAAAAATTATAAGAAAAGTTCAAAAACTTCTTACCGCTAGCATAGCCAAGCAGATCCCGATCCCACTGGACATTTTTGAGTAACGAGTCGGGGAGATCGTGGCAATCATTCTGAAGTGGTCATTTAGGGGTTTAATCAGAGGTGGTCAATGGAAAAAAAGCGTGAAAAAGGATCATTTGGTCTATTTTCAGTGCATTTTTGTCGTTGGAGGAGAGGGTGAAGTTTGGCTCAGTGGTAAAGATTTTTCCTTTAAAGCGGAGGGTCGCTGGATCGAGTCCTCTAGTGGTTTTTGCCATTTTTTTTAAATTGGTAGCTTTTGGGAGCTTGTTAAATCTGTCTTAAAGGAATCATTTGAGGGGTATAACCAGTGTTAGTGAACGGAGAAAATCGTGAACAAAAGGGATCATTTTCAACTTTTTTGGACTAATTTTAATGCATTTTTGTTGTTGGAAGAGAGGGGGAGGTTTGGCTCAGTGGTAAAGGTCCTTCCTTTAAAGCGGGGGGTCGCTGGATCGAGTCCTCTAGCGGTTTTTGCCATTTTTTTAAATTAATAGCTTTTGGGAGCTTGTTAAATCTGTCTTAAAAGGATCGTTTAGGAGGACAGGAAGTTGAAAATCAGAAAATTACTGGGAAAATTTTTAGTGGCCACCTTAGGGTTTTGACGTTTTAGTGGCCACTATAGTAATCAAATTAGTGGCCACTTAAGGGGTTAAACATTAGGGGCCACTATAGAGGTCTGAGTGCTACTACCCGACCGGTAAAAATGTTAGTGGCCACTTTAGGGGTCAATGGATCAACATAACTGGTCGAATCTGTTTTTTTTTTTTAATTTATCAGAGTTACTGGAAGGAATACTGGATGAAAAACTACTGGAGGGACCACTAAACGGAAAATAAGGGCCGCTATAGAGGTGGGTTTAGTGGCCACTTTAGTGTCCTCTCCAAGTAGTCCTTGGCGAGCCTCTATAGTGGCCACTAAGAATTTTCTCAGTAAGTGCTGGAAGAATGGATTTTTCTACTGTTACGCAGTATCATAGCTTAGTGAATTTTGGCACATTGGCTCAGGGGTAAAACGTTTAAATGTTAATCAATGGGTCGCTGGATCGACTCCTTCCCTGGTTTTTGCCATTTTTGATCGAGAAAGTTTCTCTCAAAAAGAATAATCGAAATAAACCTGTCAATAGATAAAGCACATTCCATGAAGACCATACCAGCTATCGAAGTCATGAAAAGATAATTTTGAAATTGGCAACTTTTCGAAGTTTTTAAAAGTTTGCACGGCTCATTCACGTAAATTATAGTCCGATACAACAAAAACGCCTGAAACCTTCGATTTTTCAACATTTGGCCGCATTTGGAATGGCTAAGTCGGGCGAAATAAGCTTTACCTGATCCTGAATGTGTACGAATTCGTGAAGGTTGGCGAAAAATAAACTGAAGAAAAATATGACACGGGTAGAATTATGGAAAATCGACCGTAGAATAAGCTCTTTCACGGCGAAAACGGTGAGGATTACGGTGGATGTAAAGATTGTGAAGTTTATAACGTTGTAAAATTTTGGGAATATTGAAGTCGCCTGGGCGATCATTTCTTGTGAGGCGCAGTCGGCCATCTGGAACGAGAAAAGAAAAAAATTGGATAGTTAATTGACCGATGGCTTCTTTTTTGTTTAAAGGAGCATCGGGATTGTTCAAAAATGGTCTTGAAAGGAAAATGTGCAGTAAGGAGATAGTTTGGAGTAGCTAGAACATTTTTTTAAATTAAAGAAAGCTAAGGATGGAAATAACTGGAAAAGTCAATAATAGTTGATTCAGCGCTATCTTGAGCTCTAATTAAAGGAGCATAGGTAGTTTTCGATAGGGGTCTTGACGAGATTGGCAGAAGAGTATGCAAAAATGAGATGGATTAGAGAAGTTATCAGATTTTTTGACGAATTTGAAAAAAAAAAAGTCTGAAAAAACTGGAGGCAATGATAGTTGATTCACCGTTATCTTGAGCTCTTATTAAAGGAGCATAGGAAGTTTTTTATAGTGGTCTTGTCGAGATTGGAAAAACAGTATGCAAAAATGAGATAGATTAGAGAAGTCTTCAGATTTTCCGAAAATATTTAAAATACGGACTGCAAGAATTGGAAAGCCAATAGTTTAATCACCGCTCTCTTGAGCTCTAATTAAAGGAGCATAGGAAGTTTTTAAAAAATGGTTTCAGCGAAATGAAGTAGTAACTGGATTTTAAATAGGCTATAATCAATTCTTATAGAGTTGTGAGCGTATTAGAACTGAAATTTATGCAGAAACAAAGGTGAATTTGAGAAAAATAGCGCTTTGAAGCCTTTAAACAAAGAAAAAGCTCAAAGTTCCTTATAGTTCTCCTAAATCACCTTCTGATTCACTTCCTACCAGTTTCGGGACTTTAGAGTATCTCAAAGAACAGAAATTATAGTGCAAAATATCCCGATCTCCCACGGTAGAAATTGCTGAACAGGAAAAGTGACAAATGTCTCATTTGTCTGGGAAAATTCGGAGGAAAAGTGTGATTTTCAACTTACTGAGCACTTCCGTATAATTTCAATTTTAGTTCCTATTAAAATATTTTTTTACTGCTGAGAAATACTGTATTTAGAATTATTGAAATGTTCCCAATTTATTTAAAAATTAAAAAAATATAAGTTTATTAAGTGCAAAAATATTATATTGAGAACCCGTAAACTTCGATAAAAAAATAAAAAAACTTTTTTTCTCAAATAAAAAGTAGAAAAATCAACAAATATTTCAAAATGGGTCTTGGAACGATTAACGAGAGAGTGTGCAGAGATGAGAGGGTTTAGAGAAAATAACACGAAAATGGATCCATAACAATAATATAACAACAAAAAAATCTCAAAAATCAAGATTGAACCGACTTGGTCGCATTTGGAATGGCTCAATAATTCAAAAAATCTTAAAAGGGTCGGTGAAGTTTAAAAAAGGGTCTTGAGAAGATCAGCGAGAGAGTGTTTAAAAATGAGAATGTTTAGAGAATAAAGTACATAGATGGGATTATTAAAATAAATAACAGAAAGTTCTCAACATAAAAAAATAAATGGGGAAAAACAATATTTAGGAAAAATCAAGCTTATGGAACTACGTGGAGTAGTGAGGTCGCATTTGGAATGGCTCGAAGATCGTTCGAATGCTTCCCGATGTAAAAAAGCTCAAGTCGTTTTGGGTCTGAAGCATCGAACCATTCCAAATGCGGTCATATGATTAGAAGGATCTTTATATTAAAACGAAACAATTGATATAAAATTATTTGATCGCATTCGGGATGGTTCTAAGCTTGTTCCATTGCTTTCTGATACAAAAAAGCGCAAGCCGTTTTGGTTCTGATGCAGCGAGCCATTCCAAATGCGGCGGATTTGGAAGATCTTTACATATTAAAATGAAACATTCAAAGTCGAATCGATCGACCGCACTTGGAATGGCTCAAAGCTTGCTCCAGTGTTTTCTGACGCAAAAAATCTCAAGCCGTTTTGGGTCTGATGCCGTGAGCCATTCCAAACGCGGTCATATGATTGGAAAGATTTTTAAATGTCAAAATGAAACTCTCGATGTTGAATGTTTCGGCCGCACTTTGAATGCTCCACTGCTTTCTAATACAAAAAAGCTCTAGTCGTTTTGGGTTTGGCGCATCGAACCATTCCAAATGCGGTCACGAGAATTCAAATCATCGCCACATGTCGTTGAGTTGCTTCATTCGGTCGTCTTGCGACTCTTTCTGAGCGGTGATATTCCGAATGAGGCAACGTCTTCGTTTTGCAACTCTCGAAGCACCCACAACAATAAGAATCGGAAGAAGTAGAGCGCCATACGTCACGGCCTGAAAATGGGGATAACATCATGTTTTTTTTTTCAGCTGAGTAATATGTCAAAATGAAGCTTTTCTTCATGCCCAGCTTAATGCATGGATAGACGTGAGAAAAAGCGGGTATATTATCCCAAAACAACAGAGATTATCGACTGAGGTCTTGCGAAAAGTGGAGAACTTGAAAAATAAAGGATTTTATAGAGAAATATTCAACAAATCTTTTTTGAGATTTGTTATTTTAAATCACAGAATGTCTGCGTCGATAAAAAGAGACTTAAAGTTTTGGCAAAAAAGCTTTCGCCCTGAGAAGGACTCGAACCTGAGCAAAAGTAAAAGTGGGACCAAGGAAAAAAAAACTTCTTGGAACTGATTTTTCTTGATTTTTATGCACTGTCAACGTTAAAAAAACAACGGGCATTGAAAAAAAAATTCCCTAATTTTTTGCAAAAAAAAAGCTCGCCGCTGGCGGGAGTCGAACTTGAGCAAAACAAATATTGTGTTTCTGGAGCTCTACTAGTTGCGCTACAAAGCTTTAAGTCATTATGACAGAAAAAAAGTAACCACTAAAGTTTTCAAATTGACCACGACCGCATTTGGAATGGCTCGGTCCAAGCTAGGTCCGACCCGAAACGACTTGAGCTTGGCGGCATCCCGAAGATACTTATTTCAAGTTTTTTTTAAAACAAGGAACGCTCAGTCATTCCAAACGCGATCTAGTTCTTATCGATTATGTGTGGCTTGAAAAAGCTCAAAAACAAACATAAAGCCATGGGAACATGGTGAGCCGAAGAACTTGAGGGATCCAAGCCGACAAAGTTGTTAGGAAAAGCATGGCCGAGGTGTAGATTCCGAGGGCGATGAATTGAACGATTGCGATTATACTGACGGCCTTTGTGGTTGTTAACACTTCATAGTTGTGGTAGCGTTGCTGGAGATCGTACTGGATTCTGAAAAAGTACTGGGTTGGGTCAAAAATTGATTTTTAAGAGAAAAAATCGGCCTTGATAGTACTAAGTTTCAACGGAAAAGTCTCAATTTACGACGAAAAAATATGGAATTTTTAACTTGTTTTAACTTGGAAACCCTATGGGAAGATATAGAAACTCTTAAGGTGCAACTTAGGAAGCCGGTTGGGCACTAAAGGGGTCCCTTCAGAGAATGATAAAACGAAAAAGTCATTTTTATCAGTTTTATTGGACTCAGACACGTCATAGTGGTCCCTATAGGGGTTAGGAAAAAAAACAGGTACAATTGACAACGAAAAAGTGCTCCCTATAGAGTTGAATGTTAGGTGGACTATAGAGGCTTAAGATCTGTCTCTGTTGATTTTAAACGAATAACATGTACCCTTGTAGGGGCCACTTTTGCAAGCTTCAATGACCCCTAAAAGGGGAGGTGAAGATAACCTACACGGGCCCCTACAGCGACCACTCCGGCGCCCCTAATTAATTTATGGTGATAAGATGCTTTTCGATTTTATGGTATACTTCAACCACGGTGATTTTTTCTGACCTATCTGCGCTCTCCTTCCATTTCTCAAGGTCACATTGAGAAAGAGGAGAGGGCGCAGACGAGTCAGACGGTTTGAAGAGAACTCAAAACCAACCCTGCCGATGCCCGACGATTCAGCCACAGGACCAACAAGTTCAAGGCGATATTGACGAAATTGACGACCGTGTAGAACTTCAACAGTCGCCGGATATTCAGCCCGCTTTTCTCAGGAGGGTATATACAATGGGTCACGTAACCGTGGTAGTCCTCCTCGCCAAAGGTGACCAGGGTGATGATGACGCTGAGGGCTATCTGTAAGATGTTCGAAGGATGAATTTTCGAATATGACTTGAAACTGTATTTGTGGGCGCATATCTAGTAGCCTTTTTAGTAGCGTGAGAACCCTTAAGTGATCCCTAGGATTTCTCAGAAGTTGATAACGCAAACCGGATGTGTCGGGGCATTTCTAGTGAATTTTTTGTAGCTTCAGTACTCTTAAGGGATCCCAAAAATTGCTCAGAAATTGGTAACGCGCTCCAGTCCTGTGGGAACATGTCTAGTGACCTTACTAGTAGCGTCAGTACCCTTTAGGAATCCCTAGAAATGCTCAGAAACTGGTAACGCGACTCGGACCTGTGGGAGCAAGTCTAGTGACCATTTTAGTAGCGTCAGAACCCTTAAGGGGTACCTAGATCCGCTCAGAAATCGGTGAAGCGAATCCGGCTTGTCGGGGCATTTCTAGTGGCCTTTTTAGTAGCGTCAGTACCCTTAAAGGGCCCCTAGAAGTGCTTAGTTTGATAACGTGACTTGAAAGTGAATCGGACGTGTGGGACCAAGTCTAATGAGCATTCTAGTAGCGTGAGAACCCTTGAGTGGTCCCTAGAATCGCTCAGAACATGGCAACGCAGCTTGGACGCGAATTGGACGTGTAAAGACATTTCTAGTGACCGCTTTAGTAGTTTGAGTACCCTTAAGTGATCCCTAAAAGTGCTCATAAAGTCCAGTATTCATTATCGAGGTCCGATCGTGGTCGAGTATCTGCGTCTCTCTGTTCCCTCGCCGACAATATTAGAGAAATATGGAAATAGCGCAGAAAAATGAGAGGGTGGGCGAGAGACGAGGAGGGCGCAGAGAAGGGGGCAAGACTCTTCCTTTCAAAGAACTGTGGGCTTGAACTAACACTTTATCCAGTGAAGAACTATAAAAAAGCTTGGTCGCATCAGGAATGGCTCAAGCACCGACCTTGAAACGGTTTTCGCGCGACGGTAAGGCAACAGCGCAAGCTTCACAGCTTCTAAAATCGCCGCAGCCCGGAACTTCATAGAAGACACTTTTTTTGAAGAATGGAGCCCTAAAATGATCACTAGATCACGCTTCTTAAAGTTTCACTTATTGACCTTTCACGGCTGCTATGAAAAGATCAAACCCTTAAAGGGAACACTGGAGACCATTTTCTGAATTACTCACCACGACCAGAGAGAACAGGATACCGGGTAAAATCGAATTGGCCGAATATTTTGTCGGGAAAAGTGTTGCCAACAATCTGGAATATATTTGAATATAATTGGTACAGCCTGACTTCTCAGCACTCTCTCGTTTTTACGTGCTTTTTTTATGCTTCTATGACCTAGAGATGAGAGAGAAGAGAGCGCAGACAGGTCAGATTGTTTCAAGTTAGAGGAAGGATCTCAAAAAAAATTTTTCCAGAAATTTTTAGATAAATATTGCTCGAAAGGTCAATAAAGATGTGAACTTCATTTTTCCAATTTCAGAAGCAAACCGATCGAAAGTCAAGGCGGTGTCCGTGAACACCATGCCGGCCATACACATCCAGATCAAATTCAACGGCATTCGACATTCCAAAGCCGTCATCACCAGACGACAGGTATCGCCGTCAAACGTCCAGGAGTTGAGCAGCGCTTTACCCTGCAAAATGTGCGCTCCATTGATAATTTTTCGAAATTGGGCTCTGGACGTTTCTGAGATTTCCAAGGGATCACTTAAGAGTTCTGAAGACGCTAAAGTGACCCCTAGAGGTGATCCTGCTCGGAAACTTGTTCAGAAAAGTAGTTCTGGACTTTTTTGAGCATTTTAAGTGATCCCTTAGGAGTTCTAACGTCGCTTTAGTGGCCCCTAGAGGTGATCCTGCTCAGGGAACGGGCTCTATTGATAATTTTCCCAAATAGAACTTCACTCGGACTTCCGTAATACAAACCACATGCGCTCTGGAGCATTTTAAGTGATCCCTTAAGAGTTCTGAAGACGCTAAAGTGACCCCTAGAGGTGATCCTGCTCGGAAACTTGTTCAGAAAAGTCGCTCTGGGTTTTTTTGAGCTTTCCAAGTGATCACTTAAGAGTTCTAACGTCACTTTAATGGCCTCTAGGGTTGATCCTGCTCGGAAACTTGTTCAGAAAAGTCGCTCTGGGTTTTTTTGAGCTTTCCAAGTGATCACTTAAGAGTTCTTAAATCGCTTAAATTGTCCCTAGAGGTGATCCTGCTCCGAAACTTGTTCAGAAAAGTCGCTCTGGGTTTTTTTGAGCTTTCCAAGTGATCACTTAAAAGTTCTTAAGTCGCTTAAATTGCCCCTAGAGGTGATCCTGCTCCGAAACTTGTTCAGAAAAGTCGCTCTGGGTTTTTTTGAGCTTTCCAAGTGATCACTTAAGATTTCTTAAGTCGCTTAAATTGCCCCTAGAGGTGATCCTGCTCGGAAACTTGTTCTGATAAGTCGCTCTGGACGTTTTCAAGTAATCACTTAAGAGTTCTAACGTCGCTTTAGCGACCACTTGAGTTGTCCTGATCAGAAACTTGTTCAGAAGCGTCCGCGTTCTATTGATAATTTTTTAAAAGAATGCCCCACTCGGTAACCCAAACCGGACGCGCCCCGGACGTTTCTGAGCTCTTCAAGTGATCACTTAAGAGTTCTGAAGACGCTAAAGTGACCCCTTGAGTTGATCCTGTTCAGAAACGTCCGGGGTGGGTGCGGTTTGCGTTACCGAGTCCGAAGTAGCGTAGACCATACTTTTTTGAGCTTTAAAGTGATCCCTTTAGCGACGTTAGCACTCTTAAGTGATCACTACAAGTTTTGAGCGAAATTGCTGGTTTTTGAGCTTGAAAAAGGTCATTTTTTGATTTTCTAGCCATTCCAAATGCGATTTTTGTTCCGAAAATGGGTGTGGCTACTATTTTGAAGTTAAAAGAACTTTTTTCCTTCTCAATAAGAAATATGCTCCCTATTGGAATTGGCTTGAGCCATTCCAAACGCGGCCAAAATCCGGAAAGTTTGCAAAAATTTCATCTTAGAGATACTCATTGAACTTGAGAAAATAAACTTTTCCGAATCTTTGTTATGTCTTCTCTATAATTCCTCCTGAGCCATTCCAAATGCGGCATTTCAAAATCAAAATTTCCGTACCCTGATGTAGAACTTGACGATCTCGTGAAGATTCGCATAGGCCAATCCGACGGCAAAAATAATTCGGGTAGTTTTTGGGAAAATCTGACACTCGATCAAGGCTTTCGCAGCGAAAAACGAGACGATTACGGTAGCGATAGCGATGAGTAAGAAGAGAATCGCGTTGGTTTGTTGATAAACCGAAGTTAGAACTTCGACTAGGGCTGGTGAAGCGCATTCCATGCTGAAAAAAAACTTGATTTTTGACGGGAAATCTAGAAAAAAAAAGAGAAAAATGCGAGGAGAACGCAGAGTTGTCAATGATAATTTGGTTTGAAAACTTTCGAAGTTTTATAGTTAATCCAACGCGACTTTAAAGGCGAGGGAGGCGGGACGCGTAGCGTGTGCGTACGCGGTTCTTGGCACGAGTTCAATTCGAGCGCCACTGACCATTTGGAAAGCTCGGTCACCGCTCTTTTAGTATAGTCCGACCGCCGCGACTTGACAGTTTTGTCTGCGTCTCTCTGTTCCCTCACCAGCGAGATCACAGCTGCGCGAAAATAGCGCCCCAATAAGAGAGGGTGCAGAGAAGTCCCGCCCTTTCAAGCCGCGAAAAACGGACTACATCTGTTCCACTATTTTTTTTGATACAGAAATGAAAAAAATTTGAAAAAAATTAAAAAAATTAATGAAAAGAGCGATAAACAGCGTTCCAAATAGTCGCTGGCGGTTGAAATGAACTCGGGCCAAGAACCGCGAACGCACACGCTACACGTCCCGCCCCCTGCCCCGCCTCCATCGCTTTTCAAGTCGGGAAACATTGACTATAAATGAGATTTTTGATTCAATATGGTAGTTCTGTGAAGGAGAAAAAATTTGAAATAAAAAAAAGAAGTAGATTTTTTCAAAGAATTATCGGTTTTTGATGGGAAGTGAATATATTCAAGTGTAAATTAAATTTTTCGCTTCAATATGAAATCCTTTTTGAACGAATTAGTGGCGCGAAGGATAAAAAATCCGATTACCATTGAAAAATTTAGATGAAACAAAAATATCTACCACTTGATACACAAAAAGTTGATGCCGTGTTCGAAATCCAAAATTGCGCCAGAGAAAGAAAAATTATAACTAAATTTTTGAAGAGTCAGAGATCATTTTTGCATTTCGCGGAAATTACTTTGAATTCATGAACATAGCATGAAAAAAGGATGAAAAATTTCAAAAAAAGCAGAGGAAAAAGCTTGTGCGCTCCATGGAACATTCTAAGGGGCCACTAGAGAGGAATTATTTATTTATTTTTTTTCTTGGCATTTTTCATTGTTTTTTCTTGATTTTTCGTTTTTTCTTCGGTTTTTTTTCAAGAGAATTTATGGGAATATAAAAAAACTTGACGCAATTTCGGCGGAATTTTATGTTCTTCAAAAAGTAAATTTTTTTGAAAAAAATTTTTTTCATTTTTGAAAAATTAATCGGTAACGGGCTCGAAAAACGAAGCTAGCAATATTATGAAAAATATTTCAATTTTTCCAAAAAAAGTTTAATTTTGAAAAAGTAATGGGAATAATGTACTGTTCTCTTAGTAAGAAATACAAAAAAATAAGCAGCCCAGACAGTTTGAGCCATTCTCAATGCGACCACAAAAAAATAAAGATATTTTCGAAGCTCTAATGAAAAAAAAAAGAAGAAGAATGGTTGAAAATAAAGGAAATGAAGGTCAAATGGAATATTAATTATTTTCAAGACCCCCGGTTTTTGAAAAAAATAAAGAAGTCTCATGAGATTTTTTGTCTGCCTTCTTTATTTTTGACTCAGAGATCGTAGGAATCAAGCTTCATAGAACATAATTAATCCTCGAACTATAATTAATTTAAAATTGGCGGATTCGAAGAAGAAAAGGTGTATTTTGAGTCAAATTTTAATTGATTGAGACAAATGGCAACATAAATTAATTGAATGTAATCACTGGGGTTTCTGATGAAACAGAAATCAGAATTATCGGATCAAAAATCGAGGAATCATTAATTTGAAAGTGAAGGAGAAGTTTGGAAAATGAAATCAGTTTTGAATAGCATTTTTATGAGAAAAACCAAAGGAAAATAATATTATCTGATTTTTTTGAACCTGTTTTTCGAAAATAAGACCCGAAATATGTTTTTTTGTCACTTCTGAAGCTTGGAAAATAGATAAAATGGAGTTTAAAAAATTATTTTATGACCTTTTTCAAGCTTTTTGATGGCTTAAAAAGCTTTAAAAAAACGTCCATAATTTGAAAAATTTGCTTTCTTAGAAGCCGTAATTTCAAAAAAAGTTACCGAAAAAAATGACTGTAGAAAAGAAGATTTTCATTAGAAATCTTAAATTTTCTTAGTAAAAGCTATTGAAATCCCGCTTTTTTTTTACTTTTCTGATTTTTCGTCATTTTTAGATGTTTTTTTATAGCTTTGACAGATTCTAAGTACAAAAATCTTGCAGCGAAGAAATCGAAAAGGGAGAAATAAGAGACCTTTTTTGGCCAGGGATATGAAAATGAGGAAAAATTTGCATTTTTATGAAGATAAAAGTTTTCTCGGAGTATAATTGGAGGCTGTGAGGAGTTGTAGGAAAATCGCCGAACTTTAAAACCGTCCGGATTTTCTAGAAAATAGTTCTAAATATCGAAAAATGTGGAAGGAATTTAAATTGGCCCGAAAATTTGACTATTTTGAGAAAGTTTCGTGCTAAATTTCGGGTTTTGTAGTTTCAAACTGGTAGTCAAAGTTTAAATTAACAAAAAAAGTTCAATTTGAAATTTTCTGGTCGCATTTGGAATGGCTCTGCGGCTCAAAAAACAAAGAAATGCCTTTTTCAAGCAATCATAGTAGAAAAAAGTTGAAAAACCAAAAAATGACTGAATTTTGAAGCTTCAAAGTACAAAAAAATGAGATTTCGAAGCTTTTAGAAAGATTATAAAATCATATATTTTTTTATTCGAAAAAGATTGGAAAAAAAAAAAGGCTATAATTTTGAGCCTTCGTGGCGTTTTTTCGAAAGTAATGTTCCTCACGCCTAGCCTATATTTAAACGTGACAAACATATCTAAAACCAAAAAGAAGGTCCAATTTTTTGACCCTTCTTGCGTGGAAAGCCCCATTCATTTCCGCGTCTCGAGAAACATGAAACATTACCGATTAATCCAATTTTTTTCATTTTTGGCGGGCCGAATTTAATTGTTTTTCGAGTATTTCCGCGTGTTGGAAGTTTTGATTTTGTCTGAGGAAATTTGAGGGAAGTCTAAGGAAAGAAAGGTTCAAAATGGAGATATAAAGAGGAGGAGAATGAAAAGAAGTTTTTTTTGAAGTTGAAAAACGCTTTTTCAAGAATGCGTGGCTAGTGAGGCTTTTTGAACCAGATAATCCTCAATTTTGTGAAAAATAAATCCGAAAATAGCCGTTTTTTCAAGCATTGTGCGCTCCGTGGCTAATTTCGAAGACTTTCCACAATATTTACTGTAATTAATGCGATTAGATACACACTTGGAATGGCTCGTATCCTTGAAAACTCGAAGTTTGAGTAGTAGTTTTAGTGATTTTCGATACCTAAGAGCGCAAGTCGTTTTGGGTCGGTTGCAATTTTTGAGCCATTCCAAGGGCGACTAAGACCTAGAAAATTGACTGTAATTATTCTCAGAGTCATTTGCTATAGGTTGGTCGCATAGGGAATGGCTCAAAGTGTTGGAAAGATGCATCCGATCAAAAACGACTTGCGCTTGTCCTTATAAGTCATTTATCTGGTCAGAAACAATTGAAGTCTGTTATTTCAGAGTTCCACTCTAGCCGCAGCGCAACCGCGAAGCGCTGAGCCATTCCAAATGCGACCAGCAGTTTTAAAGCCTTGATGGGTATAGAAAAATTCAAAGGCTGCTATGATTTTTGAGGGATAATGAGACCTAAAAATCATGAATCAAGGTCGGAGACCCAAAAAAAAGCAGAAAAAAGTTTTTGAGCCGCAGCGCGACCGTGACGCGTCTAGCGATTCCAAACGCGACCAGTAGGCTTGGTGAATGATTTTCTCTTAGTCATTGAATGCGCCTAGAATATTTTTATTCAAACCAAACCTATGGAAAAGCTGAAAAAAGGTCTCGAGGGCAGCGCGACCGCAACGCGTTCAGCCATTCCAAATGCGATCAGTAGGGCTGCTGAATATGCTTTTTTTGAGCAAAAAGTGTAACTAGGTCTTGTCTAACTACCAAAACCTACAGAGAAGCTGAAAAAAGACAGAAAAAGCGGATGTAAAAATTTTGAGCCGCAGCGCAGCCGCGACGCGCTGAGCCATTCCAAATGCGACCAGCCGGTTCAACGTTTTGGTTGGGAGAGTATAGAACTATTTAGAAGCTGCTATGGTTTCAGAGGGACAATAAACTTAAAAGTCATGAATCAAGGTCGGAGACCCAAAAAAAAGCAGAAAAAAGTTTTTGAGCCGCAGCGCGACCGTGACGCGTCTAGCGATTCCAAACGCGACCAGTAGGCTTGGTGAATGATTTTCTCGATGCGCCTAGAATATTTTTATTCAAACCAAACCTATGGAAAAGCTGAAAAAAGGTCTCGAGCGCATGGGCAAGTGGCGGACCTGGTCAGCGGAGGGGGTAGTTCCGGAAGGTTTCACTTAACGCAAAGGAGGGGGTTCCAGGAGAAATATAAAAAAATTTTTTTAATGAGATTTCCTGTAACTTTATACAACAAAAAAATATAAATTTGTTTTCTCGTCCGGGAAAAAAAGTTCGGAGAAGGGGGGGGTCCAGGAGCTTGGCCAGATAAAGAAGGGGGTAGGTCCTGGGGGCGTTTTTAAGGGGTTGCCCACGTAGCGCGACCGCAACGCGTTTAGACATTCCAAATGCGATCAGTAGGGCTGCTGAGTACGTTTTTTTTAAGCAAAGAGAGTAGCTAGTTCTTGTCTAACTACCAAAACCTACAGAAAAGCTGCGTAAATTCGAAAATTCGAAAAAAGTGAGCTCATTAGGATTTCATTCATTATCATTGAAATTCACCTTGAGAAAAAACAAGGTGAAATCTTTTTTTGACGCAAAAATATGAGGTCAAGATGACACGACTTTTTTTAAAAAAAAGCTCGAAAAAAGTGTCCCTCCACCGAGCCGAAACTCATATATAAGTATTATTATATTTCCGCCTTTGGAATCAGATTAATGTCACGACATTTCTTTCTTCTCTGGGGGCGTATGGGCAGAATTTTTCGAAATCGCAGTCCGAGTGGAAAATATTGGGACATGGAAAACATATTTTCTTTTGAAATTGGAAGATTTGGATAATCTTTCTTCCTGGTTGGGTCGGGTGCACTTATTTTGGCATTTAGTTTAGCTAGTAAGGAAATTTGGACTTTAGAAAGTCCAATATTCAAAAGATACCTTGGAAGAAGACGATTAAAACGAAAGGCTTGAAAAAGAGAGGTCTCTGGTCGCATTTGGAATGGCTCAACGCGTAGCGACTAAAAGTTCGTTTTTCGAGAAGCATCGGACCTAAAACGACTTGCGCGCGGGGATATCGCTGCACAGATGATTTATATTAGAAAAGTGGAAAAGGAGGCGAAAAGCTATCAATAAAGAAGGTTCGAACTAGATTCAGCCAATTTAAAAGCCTCTGGTCGCGTTTGGAATGGCTCGACTGCTTTTTTTTAGAAGCAACGGACCTAAAATGACTTGCGCGCGGGAATCGCTGCACAGAAAGTTTTTACTAGAAAAGTGGAAAGGAGGCGAAAAGCTATCGATAATCAAGGTTTGGACCAGCGAATTCAAAAGCCTCTGGTCGCATTTGAAATGGCTCATCGCATAGCGGCTGCAAATCTGTTTTTCGAGGAGCACCGGACTTCGAACGAGTTGCGCGCATGAGCATCGGGAAGGATTAGACGGATAAAACCTGCGTGACTTTGAACAATTCCAAGTGCGACCAAGATTTTTTTGAATAAGAACAAATTCAGTATCAAAGAATACACACCAGGAGTTCCATAAAACTAGAAGTATTGAAAAAAATTATTTAACTTTTAAAGATTACGCTCGAGTTTGGAATGGTTGCGACCGACCTAAAACGGCTTGCGGCGTGAGTATTATAAAAAAACCTGGGGCTAGGTGTTGAAATTTGATTTTCGAAGCTTTTTTACTCTTTTCAACCGCTGAACACCAACCTATATGTCCTATTCACTACCAATTTGAATATTTTTGCCGCATTGGAAGGACTCTTGAGCGTTGCGGTCGCGCTGCGGCTCGAGTTAGACGTCCAAAGCATTTCAGTGTCTTGAGACTTAAGTTAACGAAAAACACAAGTCGTTTTGGGTCGGGTGCATTTTCAAATCAAGCGAAGCTAGGGTCACGACGCTTTGAGCCATTCAAATGAGACGACAGATTTTTGAGTTCAAAAAATGAAATTTTCTGGATTTTAGTGAAGACGGGCGAATAATAAGTGAATAAACTTGGTAGTCCGGATCCAAAAAAGTCCAAAAGCTGATTTTGAAGTGTAGTTTAAAACATCAGATATATAAATAAAACACCATTTCTGCACGAAAAAGCCATCATTTTTGTTGTCTTGCTTTTTTTTTTCAACACAGAACATGCAATTATCCGCTCCCACACAAAAATAAATATTTATAGTCATTTGGACCCTGTAGTCGCATTTGGAATGGCTTCAAGCTTGTTACAATGCTTTGAGATGATTCCAAGCGGAAGACGGTTTTGGTCGGGTGAACCTTGAAATTGCGTGGGAGGAATGATTAGAACATGCAATTATCCGCTCCCACACGAAAATAAATATTTATAGTTATACATCATTTGGAAGCTTTGGTCGCATTTGGAATGGCTTTGGGCTTGTTTTAATGCTTTGAGATGGCCCCAAGCGGAAGTCGGTTTTGGTCGGGTAAACCTTGGATTTGAGCTTTGCGCGTAAGAAATGATTGAGTATGAATTTTGGCGAGAAATTTACAAAAATCTGACTTTTTTTTTAGTAGCGATTGCTTTGCACCTTGTTACAGTGCTTTGAAATGATTCCAAGCGGAAGTCGGTTTTGGTCGGATGAATCTTGAAATTGAGCTTTGGGTGGGAGAAATGATTGGAACATGCAATTATCCGCTCTCACACGAAAATAAACATTTATAGTCATTTGGACCCTGTGGTCGCATTTGAAATGGCTTCAAGCTTGTTAAAATGCTTCGAGATGACCCCAAGCGAAAGTCGGTTTTGGTCGGGTGAAAATTGAATTTGAGCCTTACAATGAAGTTTTCAGGTCTCCAAGTGAGGAATGATTAAGTTTAAATCAAAAAAATATGGATTGTATCATATATATCGTTTCCATAAGACCATCAACATATTGTCAACTTTATTTTCTCAAAAAAAAGGATGAAAAGAATTTTTCAAATCCGTGTCTCTCAGTGATGTCCGATCGCATTTTCAAATTTTAATCATCGGGTTGAAGTAAATGTCTAGCGGAACAAATATGACATTTACCACCTTTGGAAGTATGACTAATGAGGAAGAATCAAGCAGGAAAACAAACTTCCTATCGAGGTTGATTAGAAAAATTTTAATTAATTTTGCCAAGATGATTAATGGGAAATAATGCTTTATGGACCCGAAAAATTGGTCGCAAAACATGTTTTCGAAAATATTTGCGGTATGACTAATGTTGATTCTGAAAATAACGCTATGATTTAAGAAAATGAGTCGAGAAAAAATAGCCGCCATGTAGAGTTGAAAATGCGCTCCATGGCTAAAATGTGCGGTTTTGCTGATTTTTGAACTAGGAGCTATAAGAGCATATCAACTTAGTTTCAGAAGGAATAATGAGCTTCCTAACTGAAAAAAAAAATTTTTGGTCGCATTTGGAATGGCTCAAAGAATTTATTTAAATTTTTTTTGTGTTTTTTAGCGCAAGCCGTTTCAGGTCGGGCGCGTTTTTTTAGCAAAAGAGGTGCAGGGAAGTTGTTTAAATAAAGTTCTCAAATTTGAAAAATGCAATAGTTCCGTGGAGCGCACTTTCACTTTCCCCCACAAGGAAGGTCATTTAAAAACTTTGCGGTCGGGATTTGCTTGAAAATTGGCCAGGATACTCTTTGAAGTACCAAAAGAAGATATTGAAAGTTTCAACTTTCACAAAGTCCTAGTTTTTGAGAAAGAACACCTCGAAGTCGAAGAAAACGCTTGAAATTTGTTAAAATGGGGCTTTGGGGTCTCCTTTCTCGAAAACCCGGGAGTTGTGCGGGCTGAAACTTCCAGGATAGTTTCCTGGTACATCAAAGAGTGTTTTGGCAGAGTTTCGAGAAATTCCCAATGACCTTCCTTCTGGGGCTATTTTTTGAAGCACCCCATCTCGCTAAACTTTGAGAATTCCAAAAAGTGAAACTTTATTTTTTGATAAAAACCATGAAGAACCTGTTCTTTTTCACGTCGTTTGCAACGTCTGATAGGGTAGAGAAGGGAAAAAAAACAAGAAGTCGATGATTTTTCGACGTTTGACCGCACCACATTCTGGACTTTCGACGTAGTCAAAATAGGCCTTTTTTTTGACATTTTTCCAGTTTTCTCCACCATTTCTAGGTTTTCTGACAAGTTGACCACTTAAGGGATCCCTAGGGGTTTTTTGAAGTAAATTTTAATGATGAGAAGGCTCAAAATAATCGTTTATTTCTCAATTTTAGTGGAATTTTTAGCTTTTTTTTTTTTGATTTGTTTAATAAATTGAGGTTTTCTTTGAAATTTGGTAAGCCTAGACACTACTAAAGAGGTTTTAAAACACTTTTTTTGCCTCAAATTTGAACTATCCTTGAGAAAACTCTCCCTTTTTCAAGCCAAAGAACAGAAATCAGGCCTGAAAAGTGTAATTTTCGTTGTTGTGGCGTCCAAAGATGACCCAACAAGGTCACCAGATCAAAAGAAGGAAGAATGGGTGCCGCTTGGGCGGCGAATCGATCGATTTACTTAGGCCCAACTTTTGCTTTTTTCATTTTTGTAGATTTTTAATGAATCGATATGCATTCTGAGCCATAAATTCCTCATATTTTTCAGTATTCGGGAGCATTTTTTTTATATTTTCCCCCCTTTTGGTTCTAGCTTTATTATTTTAGTTCTGGGACCGTTTTTTAAATTTTTTCGATTTTCCAATGAAGTTTATAACGTTGAGAGCCCATTTTTTCAGTATTTAATAATTTTTCAGGCTTTTTTTAGAAAGAATTTGAGAACTTTGTACTCAATTGTTGGCTTTTAGATTTTTCTAAAAGAATGCTTTTAGTGTTGAAAGCCTCGATTTTTGAAGATAAATGGTTTTTGAACCTCTAATACGAATATTTTTTTCATGATTCTCGATATTTGGAACAAGAAAAAAATTGATAAATAAGGTCTCAATTTTTTTCGGCTTTTATCACAATTCTTGAGCAGTTTTTAAACGAAAAAAATTAAAGAAACTGCGAATTTTTTTGAGAAATTCTTTGAATTTTGAGGTTTTTTTCAAGGTTTCTTGAGAAGTCGGATCGTTTTTTTAGATTTTTTTCTTTTTTTTGGCTATTTCTTTGAAAAATTAATTTTAGAGCCTTTTGAATTAATAAACTTAAAGGGGAAGTAACTGGAACTTTCTAAGAAGTTTTTTGAATTTAAAGGGCTTATCGATCCTTTTTTTGTTCGAGGTTTCTCGGAAAAAAATGGGCTCTTCTTTTTGATTTTTCGATATTTGAAAAAAATTGATAAATAAGGTCTCAATTTTTTGGCTTGTACCAGAAATTTTTTTGAGCAGTTTCAAAAATCTATGCAAAAAAATGAAAAAAAGCTGGGAATTTTTTTCAAAATTTGCCAGAATTTGAAGTTCCTCCGATCTTTTATTTGTTCAAGGTTTCTCGAAAAAAATTGGCCGTTTTTTTGATTTTCGAGAGTTTCGATCAACTTTTGGTCAGCTCAAAAAAAATTTATCTTTTTTTTAGAAAGAATTCTGATTCTTGATATCGAAAAAAAAAACGTTTTCTTTTCTCTTTTTTTTCGACTCTAACAGACGTCGGGAATGTTTTTCAACCGATCTGTTCGGCCTTTTTTTTTTCTCCCATTTTACCAAAGATCCACAGTTGAGATAAGGGTCTTCCCTTCCTTTTCTCTCATTTTTCTTCAATTTTTTTTTCTCGGGTTTGAAATTTGATAGACTGTAGGAACGAATATTGATGGGTTGGCATGATTTTTGAGAAAATTTCCAAAAAAAAAATGAAAAAAGTTCAGATTCTGAAAGAATTATCTATGATTGTTTGCTCCCTGGGGAATCTCAGATCAGTTTTTTTACCTAGATATTTTTTAAAAACTTGATTCAGCCTGTAAAAGATATTTTTTTGAACTTGATTCAATTGAAAGATGAAAGTTTTGAATCCCCCTCCCCCAAAGTTTCAACCCCCTGGCCAGATTTTTTTCAGAACATTTTGAGCCATTTTTCAACCTTTTTTTCTCAATTTTTCTCAAAGGAAAAATTTTTATGAAAGATTCCCATTTGAATAGTTATCAGCTTCTTTCTCGAGGTTTCCAATTAAATTTTTTTATCGACGAAATTTTCCAGGTATGCACCTGAACGGGGCCCTTCTCAAGTACTTTTCCTGCCTGTTCCCGTATTTTTTCCGGGAAAAGACGGCGAAAGTCGGCGACGAGCCGGCCAAGCTGCCCACCTGCTGCCGGACCCTCGATGATCCCAACACGGATGCGGTATTTTTTAAATTTTCTTGAGAAAAATATCGTTTAACGAAGCCTTATTCTGGCCTTCTGAATCCATGAAGTGACGTCACAGATCAAAAACTCCCAAAAAAATTCCATTATCTCAGCTTTTTTTTAAGGATTTTCCGAGAATTTTCCTTAAGTTATGACTTTTCAAACTTTCGACATCAAATTTTCAGATTTTAAGCTTCATTTCTGTTAAGAGCATACTCTAGGAATCTAAAAAAGGAAGTTTTGGGACGGTAGCCACTTAAGGGATCTTCAAATAGACCTTCAGTGAACACTTGAGCAAATTTTCAAAATGTCCAAACTTCACACTGAATGCTTTCCCTTGACAGTAGTGTATTTTAGATCAACAGATTTTACGAGGTTTTAATTGAAAATTGGAGATTCGAAAGGTCTTGTGCGCTCCAATGAGAAAAGAAGTGAAAAGTTCATTTTTATTAAAAATGTGGACCGTTTCGTTCTTAGGAGTTTTAGAGTGGTCCCTATAGGGGTTAGAGGGGAAAAGCAGCTCCTGAAGGGACCAAAAAAGAGGGCCCTTTAGGGGTTTAGGGTCTGAAACCAGCGGCTCTAAAGCTTAAGTGGTCCCCATAGGGGTTAGGGGAAAAACAGCTCCTATAGAGACCGAAAAAGTGGTCCCTTTAGGGGTAAAGTCAAAGTGGTCCCTATAGGGGTTTAGAGTCTGAATCCTTAGACCCTGAAGCTCAAGTGGGCCCTATAGGAGTTAGGGGGAAAAACAGCTCCTATAGAGACCGAAAAAGTGGTCCCTATAGGGGTTTAGGACCTGGCACTAGGTCCTAAAACTTAAGTGGTCCCTATAGGGTTTAGGATCTGGCACTAGGCCCTAAAACTCAAGTGGTCACTATAGGGGTTCGGGGGAAAGTCAGTCCCTATAGGGGCCGATAAGTGGTCCCTTCAGGGGTAAAATCAAAGTGATCCCTATAGGGGTTTAGGGTTTGTCCCCAGAGCTACTAAAGGTTAAGTGGTCCCTACAGGGGTCGATAAATTTCATTCAAAAAAACATTTTTTTTTTAAATTTTTCCACATAGAAGTTCTTCTTCGTCGCTAGTTTAAAAAATCCTATAGGGACCACTTTTGCAAGCTTCAGTGGTCCCTACAGGAGTTGGTAAAGCGGTCCATGGAGAGAACCCTCCAAGGGCTTATAAGGTCGCCCCTATAGGGACCACTCTGGAGTTGCTTAGTTTGTCCAAAGAATTTATTTTGATTCGAAGATTATAGTTCTTGGAACACCTTGATTTTTCTCAGAAGACCATTTTCATGTGCGAAAATTGTACCAAATTGCTTCGAAATTTAAAAAAAATGACATAAAGTTTCTTTTTTCAGCGCCTGAAATGCGTGGAGCAGCTCTACAAGCGAAGCAACTCGGAGATTTTTGTGTATTAACTGTTCGTATTTTATTAATCGTTTTTTGTACAACTTTTTCCAGTTCAAAACCCACTCATAATTTAGCTTTAAGCATCAATTCTTCAGTAATAAAATGGAATAAATTAATTATCGATCGATAAATCGTTCAAAAAAAAGAAGGAAGAAAAGGAAAACAAGGAATTTCGTATCTAGGCAGTTTTTCCAGAATAAAATTTAAAAATCTATGAAAAGGTACAAAGCAATTCGCAGAGGCAGCATTTTCCTGATTATCCCTTAAATGACCACTCGTATCCGGGCCCTTTAGTGAACACTTAAGAGATTCTAGTGAAAAATCGTTCAAGAAATAACTTGAAGGTTTGCTCTCCTTGCTGGGAAAATTTTTAGTGGCCACTCTAAGGGTTAAAAATAAGTGGCCACTATAGAGGTCTAAGTGCTAGACCATTAAAATTTTTAGTGGCCACTTTAGGGGTCAATGGATCAACATAACTTGTCCAATCTGTTTGTTTTAAAATTATCAGAGTTACTGGAAGGAATACTGAATGAAAAACTACTGAAGTGGCCACTAAAACGGAAAAAAGTGGCCACTATAGAGTCGAGTTTAGTGGCCCCTTCAGTGTCCTCTCCAAGTAGTCCTTGGCGAGCCTCTATAGTGGCCTCTAAAAATTTACCCAGTGGATATATCATTATTCTCTTAGGGTCGTTGCTGAAGTAGTACTCTAAGTGGTCACTTGAGGGAAGCGTCCTGATGATTTTTGAGCGCTACTTCTACCCTTGTGGCCACTGAAAAAGCTCTAAAAAAATCAAGTGACTTCTTAAGAGATTTTTGAGTTTACAAATTCAAGTGTTCACTTAAGGAGAGACCAACTTTCTCAGAAAAGGCCACAAGAAGCTTTGAAATGCTCAACATCATGGAGGTCTCTGAAAAGGACGTTTTCGTCGAAAAAGTCCATTCGAAACGGCTGTTGGAGGCTGAGTTTCCATAGCAAATTTCAAAAGTTTTCTGTAATGAAGCTATAAAAATTGACAAAGAGAAGTTGGAATCGTTGAAATGAACCTCAAAAATTGAAAATCACGTCAAGAAATGAAAAAAATGAGTGAAAGTGATACGAAGAGCTGGAAATGACGTCTTGAAGAATTGACGTTAAGTGAGGTCATCAAGAAAGAAGCTTCTATCTTCAAAAATTATCACGAACAAGCACGGCTGCATAATATATATATATTATTTAAACAGATCTATATCTTATCAACCAGGAGAACAGAGGATCTTATCATATCAGTTTCGAGAGAAAATCTCAAAAAAAGGTCCAAAAAAATGACAGTTTTGGAAATTGAAAGCTTCATAACTCTTTTCAATTCGAAGTTACAGCGGAACTGATTATATCAATCGATTTGTCTTGTTATCAGCTTTCTAATGAGGTGCAATTTGAATAGTTTCCTCCAACATGGACGACGTCATCAACTTTTCCAGCTTACATCTCAGCTTTTGCCTCAATTCGAGAATGGTCATTATCAAACGATAGACCGCTTGAGACGGATCTAATGATAAATCTCAGTCTTTGATAACTTATCGAGAATAGAGCTACAAGCTGAAACAGGTCAGAAGCTTTTAGAAGAAGCTCAATCAACTGACAACCTATATCATTCGAAAGCTGACATCGAGACAAACCGACTGATATGATTAGATATGCTGTAGCTGCTCACAGAGCCGAGATATAAGCCTTCAAAGTTCGTCTTACAAAATCAAATTGCGCGTCAGATCAAATAAGTTGTGTGAAGTTGCGCGTCGGGTCAAGCGTCAGTCTGAGGGTCTCATCGGTGTGATTTCCTCGCGAAAAAGGAAAAGCTCAAAAAAAAAATTGGTCTTTTTCAAGTTTTTTCTAGCGTAACTGATAAAAAAGCTTCCACATGGTACGTTATCATATCAGTTTCAAGGGAAAAGCTCAAAATTTGCGGAAAACAGAGGTTTGAAAAAAAGGCATTTCTTGGGCTCTCAAGTCTCATAACTTGGCTCTCAGACCAGCTACAGCTTATCAAGTCATATCAGTCCATTCGTCTCGATATCAGCTTTCAAATGAAATAGGTTGTCATTCAATTAAGCTTCATCCAGAAGCAGCAGACTTGCCTCAGTTTGTAGTTCTATATTTTGGTAAGTTATCAAGGATCAAGAAAAACTAGGGCTTTAAGTTCCTAACTTTCTAGAAGTCAAGTTTGCAAAAAAGTCAAGAAAGTTAGAAAAATCATAACTCTGTTTCTAGGCGTGTAAGAACGGTTAGACCTGGATTTTTAAGCTTCCGACGTTATTCCCTATTGATTGATATAAAAATCTCGAAAACTTTGGATTTCGGGAAAATCGAAAAAAGTACAGTCTAACCCCTTCAGTTTTTTTCGAGCTTCTGAGGTCATGGAAGCCGATCTGGACGAAACCTATACCAATCGATAGATCTCGACGAAAAAATAACCTGAGATCAGGTTTGACCTCGGTAGATCAACTGGGAACTGAATTCTGGGCGATCAAACTTAGAAGTCTAAAAATGGAATGTAGGTCGAAATTAGTATCAATCGATAGAGGAGATCATAGGGATCAAGAAAAACTAGGTATCTAAGTTCCTAACTTCCTGAGAATTGAGATATGACTTTTTGAAAGCTTTGAAAAATTATAACTTTATTCCTAGGCGTCTAAGAACGGTTTGACCTGGAATTTCCGGCGTCTGACGTCATTTCCTATCGATTCATTTAAAAATCTCGGAAACTTTGGATTTCGGGAAAATCGAAAAAAGTACACCCCTTCAGTTTTTTTAGAGCTTCTGAGGTCATGGAAGCCGATCCGGACGAAACCTATATCAATCGATAGATCTCGACGAAAAAATAACCTGAGACCAGGTTTGACCTCCGTAGGTCAACTAGGAACTAAGTTAGAAGCGATCAAACTTGGAGATCGGAAAATATGAAATTGCTCGAATTTGGTATCAGTCGATAGAGGAGATCAAGGAGGTCAGGAAAAACGCAGTCTCGAAGTTCCTAACCACCTATGACAGAAGTTATGATTTTTCGAAGATAAAAAAGAGACCAATTTCAAGAGGCTTATATTCTACTATCATGTATTTTTGAATTATTTCATTCGCTTATTAGAACTCAGGACGTCGTTCTGCGTCGATAGATATCCCATTACCCGAGGCTATGCTCAGAGAAGTCTGAAGCTTTTAGATGAAGCTCGATCGACTGATAGCCTGTATCATTAAAAAGCTGACATCGAGACACATCGACTGATACGATCAGATAAGCTATAGCTGCTCTGAGAGCCGAGATATAAACCTTCAAAGTTCGTCTTGAAAAATAAAATTGCTCGTCAGGTCAAATATATCGTCCGAAGTTGCGCGTCGGGTCAGGCGCCTGTCTGAGGCTCTCATCGGTGTGGTTTCCTCGCGAGAAAGGAAAAGCTCAAAAAAAAGTTGGGTTTTTTCAGGTTTTTTCTAGCGTAACGGGTAGATTAGCTTCTATATGTAACAGTTATCATACCAGTTTGGAGGGAAAAGCTCAAAAATCGGGTGAAAAATGGATCCTCGAAAAAGGCATTTTTAGAACTTTCAAGCTTCCTATCTCGGCTCGCAGAGAAGCTACAGCTTATCTAATAATATCAATCGATTCGTCTCAATGTCAGCTTTTTAATGATTTAGGTTTTCATTTGATTGAGCTTAATCCAGAAGCTTCAGACTTGCCTCGGCTTGCAACTCGACTTCTTGATAAGTCATCAGGTATTGAGATATATCAATAAAATCGCCTTAAGACGGCCTATCGTTTGACGATGATCATTTTCGAATTGAGGCAAAAGCTGAGATGTAAGCTGAAAAAGTTGATAACGTCATCCATGTTGGTCGAAACTTTTGAAGTCCCATATCATTGAAAAGCTGATAACAAGACAAATCGATTGATATAATCCGTTTTTCTGTATCTTCAAAATGAACCGAGTTATGAAGCTTGAAACTCACAAAAAATGCCATTTTTTCGGACCCATTTCTGACCTGATTTTTGTGCTTTTTTTTCAATCTGATATATTAACAGTACCATATAGAAGCTTCTCTATCGATCACAAAAGAAAGTACTTTAAAAACATCAACTTTTTTTGAGTTTTTCCTTTTTCGCGAGAAAACCACACCGATGAGACCCTCAGACAGGCATTTGACCAGACGCGCAACTTCACACAACTTATTTGATCTGACGCGCAATTTTATTTTTTATGACGATTTTTGAAGGATCATATCTCGGCTCGCAGAGCAGCTACAGCTTAACTGATTATATCAGTCGAATCGTTTCGATGTCAGCTTTCGAATGATATCAGTTATGAGTCGATTGAGCTTCATCCAGAAGCTCCAGATTTGCCTCAGCTTGTAACTCCATTTTCTGATAAGTTATCAAGAATTGAGATACATCCTTGAAACCGTTTCAACGCACTCTATCGACTTATAATGATCTCATACGATTCGGGGCAGAAGCTGAGATTCAAGCTAGAA
Source organism: Caenorhabditis auriculariae (assembly GCA_904845305.1). NCBI lineage: Eukaryota > Metazoa > Nematoda > Chromadorea > Rhabditida > Rhabditidae > Caenorhabditis > Caenorhabditis auriculariae. The sequence goes on along the minus strand of CAJGYM010000014.1, from coordinate 243,916 downwards.
AAATGATCGCAGCTCTATTTTTTTATACGCTGTCAAAAAGTTAGACATAAATTGGGTTGGATGCGTTTCACTTGTCATAACTTAACTTCAAACTGTTCTATCGGTATAAATCAAAGAAATTTATTAGTAATAACCCGTTCAAAAAGGGAAGAAGAAGCGAAGCAAGTAAATTCAGTGGCAATGATTTTCTTGTCAAGGCAACTTTTCAATGAGCTTTGAAAGCAATGAAAGAAAAAAAAACAATTAATGTGAAGGGCCGATATGACGCAGTTCGTAGAGGCCGCACTCGTCCTGATTATAATCGATCAGGGCCAGGGAGTTCATTTTCGTCTTGGCCAACGGATCCCAGGACTTTTCGGCCCACGAGGCTGAGCGGCCTGAAAGAAGTCCGATTTTTTTAGGGGTAGAATTTCAAAAAATTGGTTCAACAATGATTGTCTCAAACGAAAATCCCTTAAATTGCCACTTCAGAAAGTTACAATTTTTGATTCGGACTCCAAAATTTCTTCATAGGATCATTTAAATTAAAATTCTTCAGTTACCACTAGGCTGTGGAAACTCTAACTACTTAAGAGATCACTTGAAGATCTCCTAAATTCTAGTTTGTTCAAAAAAATAAATGAGAGTAGTTCAAGAGGCCACTTAAGGCGACATGTTTCAGGGATCGCTTGGAAGTGTTCTTCTTGATGAAATTTAGCTCTTTAGTGACCACTTGAAGGCTTTTGTAACCGAACTTCTTAAGTGACCACTTTAGGTATCACTCAGTTTGTCATTGGTTGCAAAGGGGCTACAGCTCTTTTTGAAGGACTACTGGACTTATATGAAGGGATCACACTCTTTAGAGATCATGCAAAGTTAAAAAATTAATCTTTGAACCTCTAAAGTGACCACTTTTTTGAGTGCCTTAAGTGGACCTCTCAAGTGACCACTAAAGGCATCTCCCAGCTTTTCATTAGTGAAAAAATACGCTAGAGCTCATCCTTGAACGACTACTTGCCGTTTCGCTTTTTAGTGATCCCTCGAAGTTGAAAAACCCTCAAGTGACCACTTGAGGAATCTCACAGAATGTCATTGATTAAAAAAAGCGCTGCAGCTCCTCCTTGAACGACTACTTGAATTCAGGCGCTTAAGTGATCACTAAAAGTTGAAAAACCCTCAAGTTACTACTTTAGGCATCTCTCAGCTTTTTAGTGGTGAAAAAAGGGCTACAGCTTTTTTTTTTTGAAAAACACTCGATTTCAGGCCCTTAAGTGATTACTCGAAGTGTAAAAAAAAATTCTCAAGTGACCACTTCGAGCATCTTTCAGCATATTCATTTGTAGTAAAAAAAAAAGAAAGCTTCTCCTTGAAGCTTTACTTGAAATATGGCCCTTTAGTGATCACTCGGAAATTTTCGAACGCAAATCCCTCAAGTTGTCACTTGAGTCATCCTTAGATCCAACGAAAAACAACCGATTCAAAGTTGTGAAGATGAAATGAGTTGCTATGAGAAATATATAGTGATCACTTAAGGCATTTCAGAGTTCAGTAAAGTGATCACTTAAGGCAATTCAGAGCTCAGTAAAGTGACCACTTAAGGGATTTCAGATCTCAGTAGAGTGATCACTTAAGGCATTTCAAAGCTCAGTAGAGTGATCACTTAAGGCATTTCAGAGCTCAGTAGAGTGATCACTTAAGGCCTTTCAGAGTTCTTGACTAACTAAAATGAGCTTTTCCGGACAAATTTGGTTAAAGGTACCGATTTTACTTCAATTTCAGTTTGGACGGATAATTTATGGTGAATTCTCTTGAGGTTAGATTAGTACCTCGTCCGAAGATGGCGAACTCGACGGCCGCCACGAGAAGAATCGCGACGACGAAAAAGTAGACGCGGGTCCATTCGGCACGGCTGCTGAAATTTCAAGATTTGCTTTTGACACACGTTCTCCGAGATTTTCGATTAACCCTTGGTACAAAAATTTCATCTTTGTTCCTGAGAGCTCTCCTTGCTATGATAGATAGTGGACAACCTCTTGAATATTTAGCCCAGGTTTTATTAGGCTCCGCCCACTTTCAGGCTTACTGTAGAAAAAACACCGTAAAAACCAAACTTTTTTCCTAGTGGAGCAAATTGGTCCAAACCAATTTTGAAACAAAATATGTTCCCTTTTGACCATTTAAAGTTATAGAACTGACCCGGAAAAAATTTTCTTTCAGAAGAAAAAAATTAAAGTTTTTTGAAAAATGACGATTTTCGCAGTCTTCAAGTCATAACTAGTACTAGAACCCCCGAATGCCTGGATTTTTTTATTTTTTTCAATCGACGCGTTAGGGTCTTGTGAGTAGAGGAAAAAAATGTCTAGAAGCTCTGAATCCGGGTGATCCAGTTGACCTTCATCTCGGAGAACGCGACCAACTTGAAAAATCGCAGAACCTTTGAAAAATTTCTATTTTTTTGTGAAAGCCGGATTCTGTCTTGTTTCTTATTTTTTTGTTCAACATACGACAGCTTGCTGCAAAATTACAGCTCAAAAAGTAGCGAGCTGGAACCCTTTAAAAAAATTTCTGACGTTTTTTTCCAATTTTTTTCGTTTTTTTCGGCATTTTCAATCTTTTTTTGCTCTAACTAGTAATAGAACCCCCGAATGCCTGGATTTTTTTATTTTTTTTCAATCGACGCTTTAGGGTCTTGTGAGTAGAGGAAAAAAATGTCTAGAAACTCTGAATCCGGGTGATCCAGTTGACCTCCATCTCGGAGAACGCGACCAACTTGAAAAATGAATAAATTTTTAAAAAAATCAGTTACTTTCTTAGGAGCAGGATTTTTCCCTCACTTCTTTTTTTGCCAATCAGACACAATCCACTCAACAAAAAATTGGAACAAAAAGTTATGGCTCTCAAGCATGACGAAATTTTTTTTTTCCAATTTTTCACTTTTTCGGATTCATTGTTTTTTTCTTTCCTTTCCAAGCATTGAGCTCTACTGGATTAGGATACCAGGAATGCTTGGAGTTTTTTCGTTGTACTGATCCGTTACATCTTCCCAAGTTCTTTAAAAATATTCCCAAGCTCTGTTTCCGGGTGATCCAGTTGACCTCCAAGCAGCCGAAGCGGTCGACCTCGAAGTCGAGCGAAATTAAAAAAATTTTCCAAACCGTTTTTTTGCTTCCTAACCAGTAGTTCTCATCATCTGGAGGGTTTTCAGTGTAGTTTCCACCAATTGCTGGCGTCAATTTTTATTTTTAGCTCATTTTTATTTTTTTGAGAATTTTTTAAAATTTTCGACGGGACGCAGCCCCAGCAATACCCCTGTCTGTCGAATAATCTGGAATTCCCTGGTATTATGCCTAAAAGAAAGTTCCAACTTACGTAAAGACACTACTTACGAAAAATAGTGACTACTATTTTGTGAAAAGTAAGAATCTTGTTTATCGATACCAACTGTTTGACTTTTTTTTGAGAAAAAAATTATTCTGGACAAAAAAATCATACAGAAAATAAAGAAAAATTTATTTCAAGCAAAAATAATCAAAAAAATTTTAAAACACTTTTTGTCCAAAATAATTTGATCAGCGTTTCAGTCCAGTTGATTATTGAAAAGGAAACTTCTGTTAAAACTTTGCTGAAAGGTACTATAAGACCTCCTCTTTCCAAAACACGAATAAAATTACTCGCAATAGATCTCGTTTTCGAGTTATGAAGCTTCAAAGCTTGCACGCTGAATAAGAGCTGCAACGCAAGAGGGAATGTGGCTCGCGTATAGCCCGTTCACGGCTGGCTTGGGACAGCGAACGGGCGGTTTAACTTGCGCGGCGATTGTAGATCATTGCGGTCATACATGCGCCTTTAATAAGAGCCTCATTTGGTGAATTATTTCTGTTTCTATTGAATTTATATTATGCCGTGTTCAAAGTAATTTCCGCGAAATGCAAAATACCCGTTAGAGAAAGGAAAAGATCACTAAATTTTGGAGAGTCAGAGATCATTTTGCATTTCGCGGAAATTACTTTGAACACGACATTATGTTTACATTCATTTCATTGGTTTTCAGATTAAACGAATAATAAGAGAAAAATAAATAAGTCATAAAATGGGGCTTTTATGGAAGGCGCATAGAAAGTCGCCATGATCTACCTTCCGCGCGAAAATTAAACCGCCCGTTCACTGTCCCAAGCCAGCCGTGAACGGACTATACGAGCCCTGCACCACAGTTGGCAGCGTGGTGCAGTGGCTAGCGTCTTTGCACTGTGGTGTCTATGTTCGGGGTTCAAAACTTTTTGAAGAAATTCGTTTTTGCCAGTTTTTCTATGAGGAATTCATCGACATTGGGGAAATGGACAAAACTTTTTTTCAAAAATAGCTTAGCTTCTCAGTTCACTCGAAAACGAAGACTTTCGACAAAAATTTTCTCTCGGCCCATAGGCATGATCAATAGATCGCTTTCTGTATTTTTTTTTTTTGCAAGAATCTAGAGGAGACTTGCTATTCTTTCTGTGGCGTAAATTTTTTTATTTCATTTCTTTTGAATTATCAACTGGACTGAAACGCTGATCAAATTATTTTGGACAAAAAAAGTGTTTTAAAAATTTTTTTTGATTATTTTTTTGCTTGAAATAAATTTTTTTCTTTATTTTTCTGTATGATTTTTTTGTCCAGAATAATTTTTTTCTCAAAAAAAGTCAAACAGTTGGTATCGATAAACAAGATTCTTACTTTTTCACAAAAATAGTAGTCACTATTTTTCGTAAGTAGTGTCTTTACGTAAGTTGGAACTTTCTTTTAGGCATAATACCAGGGAATTCCAGATTATTCGACAGACAGGGGTATTGCTGGGGCTGCGTCCCGTCGAAAATTTTAAAAAATTCTCAAAAAAATAAAAAAATGAGCTAAAAATAAAAATTGACGCCAGCAATTGGTGGAAACTACACTGAAAACCCTCCAGATGATGAGAACTACTGGTTAGGGGAGCAAAAAAACGGTTTGGAAAAATTTTTTTAATTTCGCTCGACTTCGAGGTCGACCGCTTCGGCTGCTTGGAGGTCAACTGGATCACCCGGAAACAGAGCTTGGGAATATTTTTTTAAAGAACTTGGGAAGATGTAACGGATCAGTACAACGAAAAAAACTCCAAGCATTCCTGGTATCCTAATCCAGTAGAGCTCAATGCTTGGAAAAGGAAAGAAAAAAACAATGAATCCGAAAAAGTGAAAAAAATTGGAAAAATTTCGTCATGCTTGAGAGCCATAACTTTTTTTGTTCCAATTTTTTTGTTGAGTGGATTGTGTCTGATTGGCAAAAAGAAGTGAGGGAAAATCCTGCTCCTAAGAAAGTAACTGATTTTTAAAAATTTATTCATTTTCAAGTTGGTCGCGTTCTCCGAGATGGAGGTCAACTGGATCACCCGGATTCAGAGTTTCTAGACATTTTTTTCCTCTACTCACAAGACCCTAACGCGTCGATTGAAAAAAATAAAAAAATCCAGGCATTCGGGGGTTCTATTACTAGTTAGAGCAAAAAAAGATTGAAAAATGCCGAAAAAAACGAAAAAAATTGGAAAAAAACGTCAGAAATTTTTTTAAAAGGGTTCCAGCTCGCTACTTTTGAGCTGTAATTTTGCAGCAAGCTGTCGTATGTTGAACAAAAATAAGAAACAAGACAGAATCCGGCTTTCACAAAAAATAGAAATTTTCAAAGGTTCTGCGATTTTCAAGTTGGTCGCGTTCTCCGAGATGAAGGTCAACTGGATCACCCGGATTCAGAGCTTCTAGACATTTTTCCTCTACTCACAAGACCCTAACGCGTCGATTGAAAAAATAAAAATCCAGGCATTCGGGGGTTCTAGTACTAGTTATGACTTGAAGACTGCGAAAATCGTCATTTTTCAAAAAACTTTAATTTTTTTCTTCTGAAAGAAAATTTTTTCCGGGTCAGTTCTATAACTTTAAATGGTCAAAAGGGAACATATTTTTGTTTCAAAAATTGGTTTTGGACCAATTTGCTCCACTAGGAAAAAAAGTTTGGTTTTTTTACGGTGTTTTTTCTACAGTAAGCCTGAAAGTGGGCGGAGCCTAATAAAACCTGGTCTAAATATTCAAGAGGTTGTCCACTATCTATCATAGCAAGGAGAGCTCTCAGGAACAAAGATGAAATTTTTGTACCAAACTTTTTCGCATTTGTTCGATTTTCTGGGAGAATGCGTGTTGAAAACTAGCAATTCGCCTGGATCCGGCTTTAAAAGAACGGACAAGAGAATTTTTTCGGCTACTGAAAGTTGCCGTTTTGCACTGAAGCTCTTAATTTCAAAAATGGTCAAGGATGATATAGCTGATTCACGGCTGGCTTGAGCCATCGAAAAAAGGGTCCTGACACGATAATGCACGAGATAGCGCCTCGTTCGTGGAGAGCGCAGACAGGAAACGCCCCCTTAGCGTCCCAAGCTGGCCGTGAATCAGCTATAAATGGACTTTAAGTATTCAGACTACTTTTTCGGAATGGAAACGGACTTCTTACTTCTGAAGGTTCGAAACAGCCGATAAAAAAATGAAAACAAACTTAGCCGCGACGAGGAAAGTCGTGACGAAGGGCAGGACTGAAAAGGCGACGCCGAAAGAGACGCCCATGTAGGCGACGATGTGTTGGGCGTAGAATCGGCCGACCAAGGTCAGGCTTCGAAGAAATCCGGCGACGATCAGCCCGAATGGGGCCAAGGTCAGCGGCATCACGTAGAGGGGCCTGGAAGGACTCGGTTCAGTTCCAGGGATTCATCTACCCATCTCGCATTTCAAATCGGGAGCAATTGATTATACCTCGGTGAGTCGAACCGGATAACCCCCGGACGACTCTGAGCATTTCTAGTGATCTCTTAAGGGTTCTCACGCCACTGGAAAGATCACTGATAACTAGAAAAGCTCAAAAACCTCAGTTTGCTCTACCGCTCGGACCTCGGAAACAGACGCGCTCCGGACCTTTCTGAGCAACTCTAGGGATCACTTAAAGGAGATAACGCTACTAAAGCGGTCACTAGAAATTCCTGGACACGTCCGATTCGCGTTACCAATCTTTGAGCAACTCTAGGGATCATTTAAGGGTGCTGACGCTACTAAAGCGGTCACTAGTAATGCCTGGACACTTCCGATTCGCGTAACCGGTTTCTGAGCAGTTCTAGGGATCACTTAAGGGTGCTGAAGCCATTAAAGTGGTCACTAGAAACGCCCCGATAAGCCTGATCCCGTTCACGTTACCAAAGGCCCGAGAAAGTAGAATAAAAGTCAAATTAGCCGTGGGGCGCACTTGGCTGGTTTTTTTGCGCTTTTTTAATAGCAGCTCTGTTTATCTAATGCTGTTTGGTGTTATATCCGATTCCTATCTATTTTTATTGATGTATATCCCCGATTTTCATCGAATTTCATTGAGATCTCACCAATTTCCGCCATGAGTGTAGACAATAACCGGCAGAAGGATAATGAAAAGGGCTGATAGTAGGAATCCGACAGTGTTGAAAACTCGGACGTGAGCCGTTGATGAAGAACATCGGCATAAATTGACGATTCCGCCGATCAGGAATGCGATGGGCTAAAAAATTGAGCTTGAGTCACAGGTGTTTCTCAAACTTGCATTTTTTCTACAGCATGCTATGGATAATTTCTATCTTTTCAAGCTGGAAAAGAACTAAAATCAGTTCAAAAAACACTGTTCAAAGATTTTTCAAGCTTGAAGTATTTTTTTGATCCAACTTTTCGGTCTCAAAACGACTAGAAGCAGTCCAAAAAACCCCCACCAAGAAAAGGAAAGGAAGCGCCGCGTAGGCCCCGATGTAGTCGACGTAGAAGACGTCCTGGGAGCTCAGAAACGACGGAATGTAGAGGGCGAAAAGGGCGACGGCGAAGAAAAAAGCCGTCGCCGAGAGCCAAATCGACCAAGCCGACAGTGATCGGAGCAACGTTGAGAAGGGTGCCGAAACGGCTCGGTTCTTTTGGAGCTCCTAGAATGATACGTTGCAAGTGATGGGTTTTATGGGTGCATCCTTGATTTCTACCAATTATCTCACCTGAACCTTTCCGGCGACGATTCGGTTCAATTCCAGGCCATTGACCCAGGGATGGTACTGGGGTCGGTCACGGTAAAAGATGTAGAAACTGGAATATCAATTTTTTAAAAATTTGATAAGAAAACCAACATCAATGCGAAGAATGCAAGGCCGCCGGCGTGGATGCAATAAATAACTAGAAGAGACGTTTCAGTGGAATAGAGGTACGTCGTGAGGGGCCAGGAGAACGAAGGGCCGAACTGGAAAAATTCAAACTTGAAAAGGCCGCACGTAGAATGGCTCAAAGCGTCACGTGTTCTCGCGCTTCAGAGCGGAAGTCGGTTCAAGGTGGGCGCAATTTTTCTAGCATTATTAGAAGTGTTCTAAACGCGGCAATACGATAGAGAATTTTTTTGAACTCCAATTAATAAAACCTTATCCTACCTTTCTCGGAAAAAATGCTCATGACAAAAAAAGAGCGAAAAAAAAAAATGAAGTGGTCACTTAAGCAAAAGAACCAAAAAATTTTCTTAAGGGGTTACTTCATTATTTTTTCAGAAGGCTTTTGCGAAACTATGTAATTCACTCAAGTGACTTCTCAAATAGCTTCAATATTCCTTAAGTGGTCACTATATGGACCTGTTTGAAACTAGGCAGCTTATCATAACCAAACTTAAATCATAACCAAATTTAAATCAAATGGTCACTTAAGTAAAAAAAAAACCAAAAAACTTTCTTAAGTGACTACTTTTTCATGATTCCAGAGAGCTTTTGCAAAACCATGTAGTTCACTCAAGTGACCTCTCAAAAAAGCTCCAAAATTTCTTAAGTGATCACTATATGGATCTATTTCAAACCAGGTAATTTATCATAGAAAAAAATTGAAGTTAATTGAAGTGGTCACTTGAGTGGAAGAACTAAAAAAATGTTCTTAAGTGACAACTTCGTCATATTTCCAGAGAGCTTTTGCGAAAATAAGTATTTCCCTCAAGTGACCTCTCAAAAAAGCTCCAAAACTTCTTAAGGGATCCCTATATGAATCGCTTTAAAACTAGACTACGTATAATAGCCAAACGTGAGGGTAATTCAAGGGGTCACTTAAGTTAAGTTTATAAAGATTATTTCTTAAGGGACTACATCTGAAAGGCTTGTTTAAAACGGTGTGACCAATCCAAGTGAGCACTTAAGAGCTCAGTCTTGCCTTGAGTGATCACTTAAGGGGTCAACTAACTTTATCAACTTTAAAGACAGCTGATGATCATTATATGGCTTTTTGAAGCTTTCTCACGTTCCTACAAGAATCATCCCTTAAGTGACCACTTAGACTTCTCTAGCTTGAAGTCCTAACTATCGTGTTTATGGATCAATTTTTTAAAAGTCACAGAATTATCTACAGTTCGCTGGAGCGCACTTTCAAAGACTTTTTTCTCACCGAGACGAACAAAAAGAGAGTGGAAATGAACTGGAGCTGTTCCCGAAGGGTCGCCCAATTTGCGGTGAAAGATCCGATGACCGGAAAAACCGTGGCGAAGAAGATTCCCTGAAGAAGACGGACGGAGAGAAGGGCGGCAAATCCTGGAAAAAATCTTTAAAATGCGAACAGATGGATGAAAAATCACCGAAAGGGATGACGAAAGCGTGGGAAGCTGTCAGGAAAGCCGAAGCCAGTAAAGTCATACTGAAAAGCTTCCGGGGGCCCAATCTGCTGGTCAAAACGGCTGCGGGGACGATTCCGATGAGGACTCCTGGAAAGAGGTTTTTTCGAAAATTTTCCTCCAAAATTTTGCAAAAATAGCCCCTCATTTCAATGGAAGGGCTTCTGCGCCCACAGTAGGTTATTTTTTTAATTCGATTTTCCTTCCGAATTGAGATCTTTATAGTTTTCTATATTTTTTTCATTTCTTTCTGCAAAAAAATTCCAAACCTCTAAAAAAATTTTTTTTTGATGAACCCAATGAATTTTAACAGTCTCAAGCTGCATATTTCCCTAATTTTCGAGTAAAATCTGAACTTAGTTTTTTTTAGGCTCCTGATGATTTTTTTCTAGCCTCTAGGCAAAAATTAAAATTTCTTTGAAGTTTGAGCCTCTTTAAACTAAGCGATTCAATCAAGTTATCTCTTAAGAGCTCGAACTCGAGTGAAAGACTAACTTTCTTAAGTGGCCACTTCCTTACATTCCCATAAGCTTCTACGAAACTACTTGACTCTCCTGAAACACTTAAGTGATCACTAAATGGATCCCTTTGGAACCAGGTCATAGCAAAGCTGAATCCGAGTGGTCACTTAAGTGAAGAAAATCACAAATTTCGTCGTAGTTTTATCTTGAAAGACTTCAATGAAACTATTTGACTTATTTAAGTGATCACTTGAGAGCTCAAACTGGTCTCGAGTAATCACTTAAGGGGACAACTGACCCTACTCAAAAACCATCCCTTAAGTGACCACTAAGACTACTTTTATTTCAAGTCCTAATACTCATGTGTATGGATCAGAATTTTCTTCAGAATGACTGTAAATTCAAGAGTTCGCTGGAGCGCACTTGCCAACCACTCATTTTTTCTATTACACTTACACTCTGGGGTTCATTTCTTCGAGTTTTCTCAAAAATCATCCCCTAAGTGACCACTTTCACTTTTTATTCCGAATATTCCACTGGGGCATGGAAGAGTTTCCTAGCCGATTTCGGAAAATCATATGATTTTTTTTTTGCGGGCGGGGGGATGAATTTATTTTAACTTCAAAGCTTATCATCGATTGGAAAAATGGTCAAAGAGTTACGGCAAGTTTCGAAGCCCGACCCAAAACGACTTTCGCTCTTAGGTATCCATAAGCTGAGCCGCAGACCCTTCGAGCCATTCTACATGCGACCAACTCACCGATTCCAGGAGCCGCATAAAGAAGAGCCCTGACGACGTCTTCAACCAGACTATTCGACGGGATGACGTTGATAGAACTTCTGAAAAAAAATTCAGAAGACGTCACAAGAAATTCCTGGAAATTCTCACTTCTCAGCCACTTTTTCTGGTTCATCCTCCTTGGCGACTTTGCCGTCCAACTCATCTCTGTCGCCGTTTTCGCCTTCTTTGAGCTTCTTCAGCGTTTTTTTCGACTTCTGAATGATACGGTTTTTGTCATAAAAAAATTCTCAAATTTCTCTTTTTTGATTTTTCCAAAAAAACTTCAAATCAGTTTCTACCGATTTTTTTCTCGAACAAAACCTCCAAGTGGCCACTTGAAAGCCTACCACTAACATTTTGATCTGCAAAAGCCTGGGGAAACCCTTAAGTGATTGCTCCAAACCTTCTCAAGTTTAAGCTTTGAAAAGTAAATTAGAACCCTCAAGTGGCCTCTTCAAGATTTACGACATGTTTGTGCTCCAATGATAAATCAAAACCCTAAAGTGATCACTTTAAAAGGCATCATAATACAGCTTGAGCGTCAAAATTAAAAAAAAAGATTTATCAAGTGATTCCTCTAGAAAAAGGAATAAAAAGCCGGAAAAAATCTTGATTTTTGCGTTGAAAACCCCTTAAGTGGTCTCTTTCCGAAGTTTTTAATTTTCTAACTATTCTCCCACCCAGCTCTTAAGTGATCACTTCAGGAAATTTGAAAATTCAGTCTAAAAAGTCAGTTGAGGGCTCCAAAGGTATAACATCCTATAGTTCAAAGCTATTCTCAAACCCGAGCTCTCAAGGGATCACTTCATAAAATCCAAGCTCTCAAGGGGTCACTTCAGATTTTCCCACCAAAAAGTCAAATTCAACTGTAGCTGATTCACGGCTGGCTTGAGCCTTCGAAAATAGGGTCCTGACACGAAAAAAAAGAGATCGTGTCTGCTTGAGGGAGAGCGCAGACAGGCCACGCCCCTTACGTCTTAAGCTAGCCTGAATGCCTCTTCCCACCTTGCATGACGACGTTATCCGCCTCATAGGTGGCCCGTCTTCTGATTGTAGTCGTCCTGGGCGGCGACGTCGTCGTCGAGGCCGTCGGCGAGTTGGTGATGAAGATCGTCTTCGGCTTCTCGGTCTTCTTTTTGGTTGGAATCGGTGTTGAAATCGTGGTCAGGACAACTTTCGAGCTGGGTAGAATCGGATGGCCTTCGTCGTCGTCTGGAAATTCAGAACATTGATCAGATTCATGTGGATTCAGAACCATATTCAGAATCGATTATTTCGGTGACGCTGTCCCGTAAAACCGAAAGATCTGGTTGCGAGCCATTGATGTCTCGTTTTGTCCGACCTGAAATGAAATTTTGGATTTTTTAAAAATTTTTCTTTTCATATAGAACACAAGACCGATTTCTTTGATTTTAAAATGAAAACTTTTTTTTGAGACCCAAAAAATCCAATTTATCGGTTCTTTAAGGTTTTCTTTGACTTAGAAATTATGGATTTGCCATGAATAATCCATTAAACCTGAAGTCTAGAAAATCAGTGAACTCATGGGTCTCTATTGGAACTGTCTATGCACCTTTAAACTTTCTAGAAAGGCTTTTTCGAGCATTCTAGACTCTACAAAAAGGTAATTTTCCCTAAGGATTCAGAATTTCCTATAAATTGGCCATAACACTCCGTGTTTTACCGATAAATCGGCCATAACACTCCTTGTCGTACCAAAATAATATTCTGAAAGTCTTAGCCTGCAAAACTCCCCAGTTTTCTAGAAAAAAGGGATAAAAGTTCCAAAAATAGCCTATTTTGAGAGATTTTTAAGGTTCACAAGGACAAGAAAGTTTTGCAGGTTGGGTGTTTTTTGGCATCTCAAAGATGCTCATAAGTGATCACTTCAGCGAAACTCCGAATATCCGTCTAAAAATTCAGAGTAATGGGCTTCAAAAGTATAACTTCCTAAATATAATAGTTCAAAGCTATTCTCAAGTTCGAGCTCTTAAGTGGTCACTTCAGAAATTTTCGGGAAGTCAGTTCAAAAAACAAGATTATGAGTCCCAAAGCTATGCCTAAATGCGAGCTCTCAAGGGATCACTTCATAAAATCCAAGCTCTCAAGTGGTCACTTCAGTGAAATTCCAAATCACGGACTCCAAAAAAACTGTAATATTTCATTCTCAAGTGATCACTTAAGGAAATTTTTTTATTTGAATATTTATTTATTTCACTCCAATACATAAAATAACATGAGCTACAAAGAAAGAGGCAAAGTTGGGCAAGAATTGTATGGGAGTGAAATGAGCACCGGTTTTAATACGCCCTCACGAGCGAATTTACCGGTATAGGGAATAGAACACGTAGAAGGATTTTTGATCACAGTAGACGTAAGGGAATGTTGGAAAAAAAGTTCTTCGTTGCTTAGCGAGTCGAGAAACTTTCTGAAACGGGTGGTAGACGTGTTAGGGTTGAATCTTGAGCAGAGTCTATTCCAAAGAGGAATGACAGTGCTAAAAAAACTATTAAATCGGGAACCAGTCTGAATCAAACGAAAAAGGATACCGAGGTGAACGACTTCTACTGAAAAAAACTTTTTCTGCGCTAGGAAAGTGGTAAATGCCCAGGACGATTTTTTTGAAGCGTTACTAGAGCAATAGAAGTTCTCCTACGGAAAAACATGAGTAGAACCGAGTACATCGAGGCGATGGGAGTATGTGTCAAAGGATTTATTACGTCTCATGAAAACTTGCCTAGTATAATGACGGTAAGGTTTTTCAAGTAGGACGGAAAGTTCTGAATTTATAGGCGGTGAGAAGATTTCAGAGCAATAGTCAAGATAGGGTCTAGCGTACATGTTGAATAGTAAATTATACTGCTGGATGTTCAAGTGAGCAAAAGCTTTGAGCAGCTGTTTAGATTTGAGAGTGGCAATGTTGACTACATGATTAATGTGAGGGCTGAAACACAAATTTTTATCGATAAGGAGACCGAGGTCTCTGACAACAGTTTCAGATCGAATAGGTGAGCCATTAACATTGTAAACATGTTCAGGATTGTTTCTGCCTAGATGAAGAACAACAGTTTTATTGGCCGCAACTGGGAGGCCCCAAGTTTTGGACCAATCGAGCAATCTATTTATACTGTCTTGGATAGCATCAGGGTTATCTGAAGAGATTTTCAAGTCATCGGCGAACAAATATGAAGTAACGGAAGATTGGAAAGGAAGGAAATTCCAAAACTCCGTTCAAAAATTCAGTTGAGGGAAGGTATAACTTCCTGAATATAATAGTTCAAAGCTACTCTCAAACCCGAGCTCTTAAGTGGTCACTTCAGAAATTTTCGGGAAGTCAGTTCAAAAAACAAGATTATGAGTCCCAAAGCTATGCCTAAATGCGAGCTCTCAAGGGATCACTTCATAAAATCCAAGCTCTCAAGTGGTCACTTCAGTGAAATTCCAAATCACGGACTCCAAAAAAACTGTAATATTTCATTCTCAAGTGATCACTTAAGGAAATTCCAAAACTCCGTTCAAAAATTCAGTTGAGGGAAGGTATAACTTCCTGAATATAATAGTTCAAAGCTACTCTCAAACCCGAGCTCTCAAGTGGTCACTTCAGAAATTCAAATTATGAGCTCCAAAGCTATGCCTAAATGCGAGCTCTCAAGTGATCACTTCATAAAATCCGAGCTCTCAAGTGACCACTTCATTTTTCTCCGCCAGAAAATCAGAAATCCTCGTTTTTATCTGCAGCTGACACGACTGGCTTGAGCCATCGAAAAAAGGGTCCTGACACGAAAAGAGAGAGTGCCTGATTGGTGGAGGCCGCAGACAGGCCATGGCCTCAGCGTCCCAAGTTACAACGACTCAAAGATCCCAAAAGAGCCGAATTTATCAGATTTCTAGGGTTTTTGATTTTGAGGGGTCCTTTTCAAAAAATAGGAGATTCTCAGGAACTTGTACATTATGGAGTATTCTGGTCGAACTTTAGAAATTTCCCTTGTCAAGACTTTGAGGCTGAAACTGACTATGCCAAGTAGAATATTCATGGAGCGAGACGAGGCCTCCGACGGGCTTGTGTTGGTGTGGCAGGTCTTCATGAAGCACGGCGGTGAAGTTGAACAGGACCAGGTTGGCGAACAGGGCGGAGACGGCGGCCGTCGTCAAGATCAACACCAGGTTCCGGACGTTGTTCGTGAAGCAGCAGCAGCAGCAGCCCGGCCCGCGAGCCATCTCATTACTCTGCAAACTATCGGGTTATTTTATCAGTTTTGAAGTCTTTTTTGTCACTTTTGTCGCAAAAAACGAATGGAAAAGTTGAAAATTGAGGTTTCCATGATTATAAAACGGTTTTGGAACTTCTAATTTATGAAAAAAATCATTTTTTTGTCGCAAAAAAACGATGAAAAAAAGTGGAAAAATTAAGGTTTCTAGGAAAAATAAAAAAAGGCGCCTGGACTCTTATTTTTAGAACTTATTTGAACTGAAAACCTAGATTTTCGATTTCTGAGCCTTTTTAGCCGATTCTGATGAAATTTATAGAATTATTCAACCAATTTTTGAGCCGATTCTAGTCACTTTTTGTCGCGGAAAAACGATGAAAAAAGATGAAATTTAAGTTTCCAAGGTTATAAAATGGCTTCTGGACTCTTATTTTTGAACCTATTTGAACTGAAAATCTAGATTCTGTTATTTTTTGACTTTTTTAACCGATCCCGATGAAATTATTGAATTATTCAACCTTTTTTCAACTTCTTATAGGTATTTTTGTACCGAAAAACGATGGAAAAGTTGAAAATTGAAGTTTCCAAGATTATAAAACGGCTTCAATATTTTTTTAATTTGTGAAAAAAACCTCCATTCTGTTATTTTTTTGAGCTTTTTTTCAGCCAGAAATTATCGATTTATTCCTTTTTTTCTTAAATAATTTTTTTGCCCCTTTTGTCGTGAAAAAAACAATAGAAAAGTGGGAAATTATTGTTTTAAAAAGATATATAAAGGTCTTTGGACTGTAATTTTAGTAATCTTTCGAAGAAAAAAATCAATGAAAAACATGTACTAAAAATCCAAAAAAATGAGAAAAAGCTACCATTTTCTATCAGCTTCATCTTAAAAAAATTACTCTTAAAACGTTGATTTTTGTTTCATTCTCAAAGTTTTTAAATAACGTAAAACGAAAAACGAATTCAACAGAACAGAGAAAAAAATAAACCGCAAGCCAAACAATCGAAAAGGGCCAAGAGTGCAACAAAATTCCCACCAAAGACCGGCTTTTTTGAGGAGAATTGGATCAAGAAGCTTTTCGTTTACTTTTGAAGGAAATATTATTGAAAGGAAGCTTTTTCCCTATTTTTGGCCCGATTTCTTCTCACCAACAAAGTGCATTTTTAATGAGCTTTTTCCAAGGAAAACGGGATTTTTTGACTCGGTTGAGTGATTTCGAAACATGTACTTCACACCAATATCGCTTCAAAACAAATTTCTGGAATCTAACGTAGGAAAAACAAGGATCTCACTACAAAAATAAACATAAAAACGATCAAAAAAGTAGAAAATTTGAAAAATAAATCAAAATTCGAAGCTGAAAAAATTGAATTCCATTATAAAATTTGACAGGAAAAGCTCTAAAATCAACAAAAAGGGCCTTTTTCCAGAACTAATGATCAAAAAAGGCAAAACGTAAGAATTTTCTTTGACCAAAGCTTGGTGGCTAGGCAAACATAATTTCGTGTAAACAAAACGAATTCTGGGGGCGTGGTTTGCTCTATAACCTGAGCAATAAGACCTTAGGGTTTTTCTATTATTTCGTTGTTCGAAGGACGATACTTTCGACTGCAATTTTGTATAATTTCGGGGAATTTTCAAAACTTCAAGTTCAAACTTGAGTGACAACTATAGTGAACACTTGAAGAACATGGTAAAATCTTCATTTTATGAGGATTTTTTTCTAATATATTAATGAATTTTTCAAAGCCTCTAATTCAAACTGAACCTAAAAAAGACCCCAAAATTCAACTTCATGAGGAATTTCCTACTTTTTTTGGATTTTAAAAACTTCAAGTTCAAACTTAAGTGACAACTATAGCGGCCACTTGAAGAACACGCAAAAAAAAACTTCATTCTATAAGGATTTTCCTACTATTTTATCATATTTTCAAAACCTCAAATTAAAACTGAACCTAAAAAGACCCAAAACTCCAATTTTACAAGCGATTTCCTATTTTCTTTGAATTTTCGAAACCTCAAATTCAAACTGAGCCCGGAAAAATGGGGTTAAACAAACGGGACGAATCAATTGAGCGGGAAATTTGAAGAGAAAAATCGTAAAAAAGCGATGAGCCGGGGGGAAATCGCAACATTTTCCGCCTCTCGTAAAATGTCTGTTGGAATCAAAAAACAACAAGTTTACACACACACAAAGACGTACACGTTTTGACAGTTTTGAAATCGCTTCAATCAATTTCTGAGCGGCCCCCGCCGGCGGATGTTTTTTTTTTGATTTTTTTTTTGTTGGTTGAGACGAAAAGATGGATTAGACAAGGTTGAGAAAACAGAGGGGATCTGGTGGCTTTTGATCGGAGACTCTGAAGATCTGGTATTGACCAGAAACTTGAGATTAGGAGAAAAAAGTTCGAAAAAAATGAAGCTAGAAAAACTTGAAAAAAATCTGATCTTGAAAAAAACACTAAAAGTCTAAAAATTAATTAATTTAACCCCAGAAAAAAAGCTGGAGAAAAATGAATTTTTTTGGCTAAATTTTCGTTTAGAAGTCTAGAATCCAGTATTATTGGACCGAAAAAGGCTTTTTATAAAAAAATATTATTATTTTGATTGGAAACTCCGGATTGAACAGAAACAAGACTGACAGAAAAAATGTCTTAAAATGGCTTCTGAGAAACTTAAAAAATGAGCTACAAAAGCTGGAAAAGGGCTCAATTTTCGTTTAGAAGCCTAGAATGCAATAATTTAAGCTTACTTTCAGTCTAGAAGTCTAAAATTAGATAATCCAACCCCAAAAATGGCTTTTTCGATTTTAAAAACCTTTTGCTTTTGATTAGAGACTTTAGAGCTCTGATATTGACTGGAAAACAAAGTTCAGATTTTTAAAAAATGCTAGAAAACCTCGAAAACGCAGTAAAAAAAAGCCCAAAAAATAAATGTAATAATAAATTTAAGCTTTATTTTAGTTTAGAAGTCTAGATTCCAATAATATCTGCTTACTTTCAGTCTAGAAGTCTAAAATTAGATAATCTAACCCCCAAAAAGGCGTTTTCCGATTGAATATCCGACCAATGTTTTCAGAAAAAATGAAAAAAGTGTAATTCAATGATTTTGAAAATCTTCAAAAATGCAAAAAACGGATCGAGAAGCCAGTTGACAGCTCTAATATCGCAAAAATCCATGAAAGTGCATTTGCGGGTGGAAAATTTGGTAGAAATTGCTAAAAACGTGAAAATAACCTATTTAGAACCATTAGAAGGATTTTCGAGCTTCAAAATGCTTCCGAAAATGACTTTTAATGACAAAAATCTGTATCATCCTCTGATAAAAAACCGAAAAACGGCCGAAAAAGTGGGATTCAGGCCTTTCGGGGATCTTAAAATTGCAGAAACTACAAGTATCATCCCAAAAGCCGATTCAAAAACCTAAAACTATGAAAAATTCAAGAAAAGGGCATTTTTACGTTAGATTCTGTGGTGGGAATCACCGAAAAATACGAAAAATAAAAAATTGAAAGCCTTAAAAAATTCAAAACTAACCCTCTCGCTCCATCTAGTCTCTCTCCTCCGCTATCTATCGGTTCTCCCGCGCCAAAAAACAATTGCAATATTTTTGATCTCAAAATTATTCTTTCTAATATACGTTCGTTGCGTTCTCCTAGTAAAATTCAACTCTTATTTGACCATCTTTCATTTTCTTCCATTGATTTATGTTTTTATTTGTGAAACTTTCCTCACTGCTGACTATCCTGACTCTTTGTTTAATAATCCAACTTACAGCTTCTTTCGTCGGGATCGTTCAATTTCTTCTGGTAGAGCTTCTGGAGGTGGCGTAATAGTTTTTTATCGAAAGACATTGCCCTTGGTCGAAGTGGATTGCCTTCTGGACAGGTTTTTATCCTTCTCATTTTTTTGCGATCTTATTTGTTTTGACATTATATTTCCTAATACTTTTAATATTTCTAAAGCCCGTTTTTTTCTGGTTTACCGTCCACCAAACACTTCTAATGATTCATCTTCTAATTTATTTCAGCATATTTCTCGTTTCGTTACCTCTCAGAATTGTACTATCCTTGGAGACTTTAATTATCCAGGAATCAATTGGCTTAACTTATCTTGTACTAATCTATGTTCTCAAAAAATGTTAGATTTTTGCCTTAGCTCTAATTTAACACAGCTTGTTCCCTCTCCCACTCGTATAACGGATCATTCTTCCAACATTCTCGATCTTATTCTATCCAACTCGTCCAATTCAATCATAGACGTTAATGTCTCTGAACCTCTCCTCAATTCTGATCATAATACGGTCCTTTTCAAATATAAATGTCCTTTGATTCCCTCGTCTCCTACCACTATTCGTCGATTGAATTTTTCCAAATGCAACTTCGATTCGATCAATCTTTCTCTTTCTTCGCTTAACTGGGATCGTCAATTCAGTTTTTTCTACAGTTGAATCTAAATTTCAGCATTTTTCTTCGTATATTTAATGAATTGATTCGCGACAATTGTCCTTTCACCTCACTTTCTCACCGTTCCTCTTTTAATTTCAAATCTGACCGTCTAATTCGTCGCTTACTTCAAAAAAAAGCCTCTCTTATCAATAACGGTCATCATTCCACTCACCTCCGGCAAAAGTTCAATCTCACTGTCAAACTTATTCGTAAAAGAACTGCTTTTTTATTAAGGAAATTCCATACCAAAGTTGCTCTATCCTACAACTCCTCTAAACTTTCCAAATTTATTTCAAGACAGCTTAAGATCGATTCTGGGATCCCCAATCTGCTTTTCAATGATAATTATATAATTGATGATGAATCAAAGGCCGATGTCTTCTCATCTGTGTTCTATTCCAATTTCTCTAACACTAACCCTCAACCTTTCCCAGCTCTTCCCTCACCTGAACCTATTAACTGTAGTATATTTTTCTCCCCCGATGTTGTTTATAAATTTCTTGCCTCTCTACCTCCGAAATGTGGATTTTCCACTGATAATATTAACTTTCTTGTTCTTAAAAGATGTGCTAGATCTTTAAGCCTTCCCCTGTCTCTCCTATTTAATGAATCCTATTTAACTGGTGTTATCCCCTCTTCTCTAAAAACACACTACGGTCATACCTGTACATAAAAAAAGGCAGTTTGTCTGACCCTTCCAATTTCCGTCCGATCTCTCTCACTCATCCTATATCACGTGTATTGGAACGTATTATCGCCCATATGGTTAGAAATCGATTCGCTCATAAATTCTCTCGATTTCAATATGGATTTTTTTAAACCGTAGATCTTGCAAACTCTCTCTCATCTCTTCTATATCCGACATAAAAAAGTCCTTGGCCTCCAATCTAAATGTCGATGTTATTTACTTTGATTTCAGCAAAGCTTTTGATAGAGTAGATCACAATTTGCTACGTCTTAAAAATGCTAAACTTTGGTTTTGATAATACTCTGAGCCGTTGGTTCTCTAATTTTTTTATCTCACAGAAGTTCAATTGTTAAGGTCAACAAGTCTTTTTGCCAACAATTGCTTTCCCAACCCTTCCGGTGTCCTCCAAGGCACTGTCAGCGGCCCTCTCCTCTTCCTCATTTTTCATCAACGATATCGAAAAATTACATTGATTCCTCTACTTCTATCTCAATTTTTTTGCGGATGATATTAAAAATCTATAGCTCCTGTCCCAGATCTCTCCAATCAAGCATTAACGGTATCCTTGAATGGTCTCATATTTGGTCTCTCCCACTCGCCTCAAACAAAAACGTTCTCTGTTCACTTTGGCCCAAATAATCCTCGCACCCTTTACTATGTTGACCTCCTTGAAGTTCCTCAAAGCTCCATAGTACGTGACCTTGGTTTATTTATCGATGACAAGCTTTCCTTTAAACAACACATCAGCCGTATTGCTGCTTTTGCCACCTTACGTTCTAATCAAATACTGAATACCTTCAAGTTCTCTTCACCTTTTAACTACTTCCGTATGTTTCAAACCTACGTTAATCCAGTCCTTGAATATTGCTCTGAGCTTTTCTCACCCGCCATTTCCTCTGAGGAATCTCACAAACTTGAATCTTCACTGCGTCTTTTTAGTCGGAAAGTTTTCATTCGTTGTAATGTTAGTTTCACTTCTTACTCAGATCGCCTTAGTCAATTTAACATCAAACCGTTATTCATTCGTCGTGAAATTTGTGACATTATCACCTTGCATAAAATCATCTGTGGCTCTGATCATTTTCTCGATCGCAATAAGTATTTCACTCAATCCCTGTTACAGAGAAATCCACTTCGACTACGGACTACTGGTCAGTTTTTCTAATGACTTTTTTTCTAGAACTATTCCTCTTTGGAATAAACTAACTTCTTATTTAGATTTTAACGTTACCCCCAGAATCTCTGCGTAAAAAAAGTTGAATGCTCTTCCGTTTGAAGCCTTTCATGAAAATATCCCCTCTCGTCTCCTGTGAATTTGCCATATTTCCGGGTACCCGTCAACTCGTTAGGGGTTGACTCTTTCCCGTGTATTGTTATTTCTCTGCCTATTCCTTCACTTGATCATCTATTCTTCAATTATAATGTTAAATAATGGCAGTGAATAAACTATCTATTATTAAAAACACATCAAAATCCACAAGAAAAAAAGCTTTTTTTTATAACAAGAATCCATGTGAAAAAAATTGAAAAGTACCAAAAAATGACGAAAAAAAGTGGATTTCAAGCCTTTCGGGAATCTCAAAAATGCAGATTTATCAGATAAAAAAGTTTAACGACTCCAAAAAAAACTGCAAAAATTTCAAAATCCACCAAAATGATTCCAACTATTGATATCGGGTCCAAGAGAAATTTCAAAAACCTAAAACTCTGAAAAACTCAAGAAAAGGGCATTTTTAAGTTAGATTTTGTGGTGGGAAATACCGAAAAATGCGAAAAATAAAAAACTGAAAGCCTTAAAAGTTCCAAAGTACAAGAAAACCCTTCCGAAAATGACTTTTAATGATAAGAATCCACGTGTAAAATTTGAAAAATATCGAAAAATGACGAAAAAAGTGGGATTCAGACCTTATGAAACCTTCAAAAAATGCAGATTTATCAGATAAAAAAAGTTAAATAACTTTTAAAAAAACTTTGAAATCCACCAAATGATCCCAAAAAAGGGCCGTTCACTCGACTAAAGAGGCCGCTTTTTTGGGGGGGGGAAGCGCAATTTCCATGCCAATTAGCCGCAGCTGGCTGACCCGAGTCTCTCTATCTCATCACACTAAAAAAGTCATGAAACGACCCGAAATGCATGGAAAAGAGGAGGGGCACGCAATAGAAGAGGACTGGAAGAAAATCTAAGGAAACATGTGGAAATGGCAGGGAAATGAGGAGCAGCTGACCGCAATTTGTCTAGAACGGGTGGACAGGCCAAGAGGTGATTTTTCATTTTGGGCAACATTGAGATTCTGAGAAAGTCTGAAGCTTCAAGTCTTTGGAAAATAGCGGAAAAAACGGATATTTTGTTCGTGAAACAGCTTCAAATTTCATTTTATTCTGTCTGCTTTCTCTAGACCCTCTTTTCCCTCTCCAAGATCTTTCCGATAAGAGAGGAGAGAGCGCAGACAAGCCAGAGGGTTCAAATGTTTCAAAGCATGAAAACATGTCAATTTCAAAGTGTCTGACTTCTCTGCACCCTCTCATGTTCACGTGCTATCTCCGCGTTCTTAGGGCTCCATGAAAGAAAAGAGAGCTAAGACAAGTCAGACTGTCCGGATTTTTTGGAAAAATGAAAAAAACAATCTTAGACACTCCGAAAAAGACCATGAAATCTTTAAAAATCGCTAAAAATGACCGAAGGAAGCAAAAATAAACCGCAAGCCAAACAATCGAAAAGGACCAAGAGTGCAACAAAATTCCCACCAAAGACCGGCTTTTTTGTGGAAAATTGGATCAAGAAGCTTTTCGTTTACTTTTGAAGGAAATATTATTGAAAGGAAGCTTTTTCCCTATTTTTGGCCCGATTTCTTCTCACCAACAAAGTGCATTTTTAATGAGCTTTTTCCAAGGAAAACGGGATTTTTTGACTCGGTTGAGTGATTTCGAAACATGTACTTCACACCAATATCGCTTCAAAAACAAATTTTTCGAAGCCTAACGTAGGAAAAACAAGAGTTTCACTACAAAAATCGACATAAAAACGATCAAGAAGTAGAAAATTTGAAAAAAATCAGAATTCGAAGCTGAAAAAACGTGAATTTCCGTATGAGATTCGACAGAAAAACGTCCGGAGAAGCTGAAAATGTCAAGAAAAAACTTCTTTTTACTCAGTACCTTTTAAAAAAAAGTTAAAACCTACTAGAAAAGGAAAAAAAAAGGATTTCAGTACAAAAAATGATCGAAAAAGGCTAAAACTGAATGAAAACTCTTCATTTTTCAATTTTTCATTTCGAAAACTTTTGAAATATTGGAAAAGCTCAAAAATGACAGAAAAACGATAAAAAAACTCAATTTGAATAAAATTTTCTTTTTTTTTAATTTTCAAAGTGTAAATCTGTAGAAACTTACGCTTTCTAGAAAAAAAAACTTTTTTCTCCTTCTCAACTATTTTTAGAAAGCCTATTCAAACTCTAGAAAAAGCCGCAAAGAAGCTCAAAAACGACAAAACGAACACAAGACGATTAGGAAAAGGGAGAAAATCTTCTCTTCCAAAAAAAAAAGAGAAGAGAAGACCAAATTAACTCAGTTTCTCAGTTCCTTTCATTTTCTTGGCGGAAAATTGATTTTTTCGATCGATAAATTGAACAGAAACACAATAGAGCCTTATCACGTGCTCGAGAAGAAAAAAATTGATAAGAAATTGGAAAAACGGGGGCTGAAAAGACAATTCTCGAGTGACTCACTGGGAAGGTTTCCATTGTGTTTTGAAATTTCAGAGGCGTCTCGAAAGGATTTTTTAAGCTTCTCATTGGAAAATTGAAGAAAACAAGATTCTACATGATCCAAAGTGACTGAAAAATTGAAAAAAACATATTTTTTGCTGAAAAAATTGGAGGAAACAAGGTTTTACACGGTCTGAAGTGATTAAAAAAACTTGAAAAAAACCCGATTTTTAAGATTTTAACTAAAAAAATTGAAGGAAAGAAGGTTTTACATGGTCCAAAGTGACTAGAAACTAGAAAAAAACCCGATTTCCGAAATTTCTTACTGGAAAAAAATTGAAGAAAAATGAGGTTTTTACACGGTCTGAAGTGATTAAAAACTTGAAAAAACCAAATTTTGAAGGTTTTTACTGGGAAAAAATTGAAGGAAAGAAGGTTTTACATTGTCGAAGGCTAAAAACTAGAGAAAAACATAATTTTGAAGAATTTTACAAGGAAAAATTGAAGAAAACGAGGTTTTACATGGTCTAAAGTGACTAAAAACGTGAAAAAACCCAATTTTCAAATATTCTTACTAGAAAAATTGAAGAAAATGAGGTTTTACACGGTCTGAAGTGATTAAAAACTTGAAAAACCCGATTTTTAAGATTTTAACTAAAAAAAATTGAAGGAAACAAGGTTTTACATGGTCCAAAAATGACTACAAACATCAAAAAAAGTACAAAAAAACTTTTGGAAAACTTAAAAATTTCGTCATAAACTTGAGATAAACAACATTGTTCGGCTTTTTAAATGCATCATTAACGTCTTAAAATGAAGAAAAAAACAAGAAAAAAAGCGACTTTTCCAGAGGAAAAATTAGAAAAAAACCACTACTCCTCTAGAAAGATTCGAAAAAAAATCGAATTTCGAAAAAAATTAGTTTTTCACATGAAGAATGAGCCAATTTTGGTCATACTTCTCAAAAAAAGACTCTCAAAATTGACAATTTGCAGCTTATTAACACGAATAAATTCAAATTTCGATTCAAAAAAATGAGCTCTTAAAACAAAAAAATAGCGGTTTCACAGACGAAAAATTCAATAAATTATTGAAAAAAACTCTGAAAAATTCGAAAAAAATTCTATCGTAAATTTCGAAAATTTCGTTAAAATCTGTCTTTTTCTTCGATTTTCTTATTGAAAAAAAGGCTCAAAAAAACCCGAAATAAATAATTTTTTCGCATGAAAAATCCAAAAAAACCTTTGTGAAACTTGAAAATCCTAACATAAACTCAAAAAAGATCTCCCAGACGTGTTTTTCATCGTCTCACCATCATCAGAAGAGCACAGAAAAAAGCAAAAATAAGTCTTTTTCGCCAAAAAAATCAATAAAATGACAAAAAAACAGTTCCAAATTTTAAAAAACCGGCTCAAAAACGTGATTTTTTGCGAATAAATTCAAATTTCCATCAATAAATATTCTATAATACTACCTTAGACAGTGAAAAAAATGAAAAAAAGTATACAAAAAAACAGTTCCGAGAAAGGAAAGACGGCGTACCGGCAAGGTGTGTTGTGGGCGACGGAAAACGTGTGGAGAGAGAGCGAATTCCGAGAGAGGGCACTAGAGAAACAGAGTCACGGCGAGAGAGTGAGAGGGCGCCAGACGACATACGCTTTCCGGCCGGTTTCTCTGACCGTCTGGACCTCTTCGTAATCACTATCTTTTTTTTGTCTTTTCTTGTATTTTTGAATATTTGATCTCGATTTTTCAATGCCTTATGTATTGGAGAGTCTATTTTCAACGGAAAACGTTCAAAAAACGTCAGAGTGGTCCCTCTAGGGGTTAGGGGAAAAACAGTCCCTTAAGGGGACATAAAAGTGGTCCCTATAGGGATTTAGAGCCTGACTCCAAGGCCCCTGAAGCTCAAGTGGTCCCTATAGGGTTTTGTGTTTTTCGTATGGAAATGGTTCCTCAATAATCGAGTAATATGCCCCCTATAGGGGCCACTTTTCCAAGCTTCAGTGGCCCCTATAGGGAACGATAAAGTGGTCCCTAGAGTGTAACCTCCAATAGTCCTTAAGGGACCACTCTGCAGTTTCAAAAAAATGGCATTTAAAGTTGTCAAGAAAAACCGTCAAGTGGAGCGTCGCTCGAAATAATTTATGGCGTAAGTTGAAGCGTCGTTTGAAATAATTTTCTAGCGTAAGTTGGAACGTCGTTTGAAATAATTTTCTAGCGTAAGTTGGAGCGTCGTTTGAAATAATTTTCGCGCAAGTTGGAGCGTCGTTTGAAACAATTTTGGCGTACGTTGGAAAAAATTTTGGCGTAAGTTGGAACGTCGTTTGAAATAATTTTCTAGCGTAAGTTGGAGCGTCGTTCGAAATAATTTTCTAGCGTAAGTTGGAGCGTCGTTTGAAATAATTTTCGGCGTAAGTTGGAGCAACGTTTAAATTAATCAAAACGCTCAAAATTAACCTCAAAAAGTCTTTCGAAAAAAAAATTGCGTAAGCTGGAGCTTCGTATAATTTGTTCATAAATACTCACTTCAAGCATTTAAAAAAGGCTAAAAACCTCAAATTTTTTTCAAAATCAACTTTTTTTCATCAAAATTCAAATCTTTATTACATGGACATAGAAACTTTGAGTGAAATTCACGAAAAACATCATCTAATTGGCAGGAAAAATGAATGGGGAATATAAATTTGTGCGGAAAAAAGGCGGATATTGGCAATATTAGACCGGTATGTGGTTTTGGGAGGGGAGGCCGTTATTACTTCGCATTTTCTTTTTCAAACGGCTTTTTTGGGGGGATTTGTGGATTTTTTTTCTCTCAATGAAATTGACAAGAGACAACGTATTTTCGAGAGGGAATGAGAAGGAGAGAGAGAAAAATGACGTCACCGTTTGATATAAATCTTTGAAAATTGGCCGTAAACTGGAGCATCGTTCAATTCAATGAAATCTGCTCAAAATGGCTCCAAAGCTGCCTTTTTTTTTTGAGAAAAAACGACTGCCGTAAACTGGAGCGACGTTAATTTTTATGGAAACTGCTCAAACCGAATCCAAAAAAGCATTTTCCGACAAAAACGACTGCCGTAAACTGGAGCATCGTTCAATTAATTGAAAACCCCTCAAAATAACTCCAAAAAGGGTATTTCCCAAGAAAAAATACTGCTGTAAACTGGAGCATCGTAAAAATAAATCAAAAATGTTCGAAAATGGCCGCAAAAATCATTTTTCACGTCGCAAACTGGAGCCTCGTTGTTTTTTTTTCTATTGTTATATCAAACGGTGAAGATCGAAAAAAAAATCGGCGACTAGTAAATCGGGACAAAAATCGAGGTAAAGGGACTATATGGGACAAAAAACAAAATTTGCACTTTTCTCAAAGAGGACATAAACTATACATGCACTGAGTTTGGATATTTTTTTTTTTGAAGATTTTTCAAATTTTCTACGCTTTCCACGCGGTCAGGTCGACTTCCGGCAGTTGTTTGCAAGACGACATTTGGGATCCCGTTTGCAAGAATGCGTCCTGAAAAATTTATATAATTTTGTTGATTCATGACAATTTAAGAAGCCGTGGTGGTCGCACTGGGAATGGCTCAAAGGTTTGCTGATCAAAAAAAAAAATGAGTAAAGGCGTAAGAATGGGGGAAAGCCGCTCAAGGTCGGGCGCAGTTATAAAGTCCATTTACTTCTGTTAATCAAACCGCAGGGCAACCACAAGGCATAGAGCCATTCTACATGCGACCAGAACATTTAAAAATCTCGAGGAGTTTAAAAATGTTTTCACTGAAATTGATGTTTCATTCCGTAACTTCAGTGCGATGTGAAGAACTCTTCAAAACACGGAAAAAGGAGTGAATTGGCTCTCGAGCGCAAGTCGTTTTAGGTCGGGTGCGGGGAAAAAAAAATCGCTCTAAGCGTTCCCACAATCGACCTTGAAAGGTATCAAACATAGCAAATTATATTTTCTTTTTTTTTTCAGAACACTTTTCCTATCATATTCTGTCCTACATGTGGAATTATTAAAACTGTATAGTTTAATTTTTTTTTTCAAACTTAAAGGTTTTCTTGAAACTTTTTTTTCTCTCACCTGAGAAATAAGTTCGAAATGATCTCCATTGTCGCAGATCACCCTCGACAACGAAGCCTTCTTCAGCTGATCGACTTGTTCCGGCGTGAAAATGCCGGGGTTCTCAAAGTAGAATCTGGAAAAATTCCAAAAATGATGAAGAAGAAGGCAAGTGCGCCCCACCGATCGCCGTCGCGCAATCGCTTGAACTGCTCGCCAATGACGCAGCTCAACGTCGTTCCTACCAAACCGCCAACAACTGGATCTTCCAGCATGGCTCCGACGTAGAAGTCGACGTCGTCTGGAATTCGGGTGATCAACTACAGTTTCTAGAACTTCTAGAAGACATTTGTGGACAAGAGCAAAATCTAATTATTTTGAGAGCCCTTCAGTGACCACTTGAACACTTGAAAAGATTCGCGTCCCTTTAAGGACACCTTGAAAATTCAGCAAAAAATTTGGAACTTCCAGAAGGTCCTAGGCATCATGAGCAGAAACTCTCAACCCTTCAGGGGTCACTTCAGAGGTCGTAGTACTCTCAACACTTCAGGGGTCACTTCAGAGGTTGTAGTGGCCCTCTGATGTCCCCTTGAAATTCCCAGAAAAATCTTATGACTTCCAGAAGGTCTAGGCACCATGCGCAGAAACTCTTAATCCTTCAGGGATCACTTCAGAAGTTGTAATGGCTCTATAATGACCCCTTGAAAACCCGTAAAAGAATTTGGAATTTCCAGAAGGTCCTAGGCATTATGAGCAGAAACTCTCAACTCTTCAGGGGTCACTTCAGTGGTTTTAGTGGCCCTCTAATAGCCCCTTGAAAATTCTTAAAAAAGGTTTGGGACTTCCAGAAGGTTCTAGGCATCCTGAGCTGAAGCTCTCAACCCTTCAGGGGTCACTTCAGTGGTTGTAGTGGCGCTTCAACCACCCATTGAGAACTCAGGAGCAATCTGGAACATTCCGAAGGTCCTAAGCATCATGAGAAGAATATATATTTTTTTAAAGCCCTTCAGTGACCACTTGAAAAGTTTCGCGTCCCTTCCTCAAAAAATTTTAGAACTTTCAGAAGGTCCTTGGCATCCTGAGAAGAAACTCTCAACTCTTCAGGAGCCACTGGTTGTAGTAACACTTTAAGTGACCACTTCAGAAATTTTAGCGGCCCTTCAATGATCCCTTGAAAATTTTGAAGCAATCTGAAACTCGCAGAAAACTCTAAGCGGCATCCTGATCAGAATACAATCATTTCAAAAGTTCTCAACCCTTCAGTGACCACTTAAGAAGTTTCAGCGGCTCTTTAATGATTCCTTAAAAAATCCCGAAAAGGATTCGGAACATCCAGGAAGTTCTAGGCATTATGAGGAGAGTATAATCATTCTCAACCCTTCAGTGACCACTTTTCCCGAAAAAACCTGTCGTGTTGTAGTTCTTGGAGAGTCCGATCCTGAGGTTCTTGTCGAGGATCATGTCGCCGAAGTCTTCAAAGTCCTCGGCCCGTTTCAGGCCGCAGAACGTTCGCATCTTGTTGTAGGGCGGGATACCGTGGTCGCGGCCTCTCTGGATGTTCAGGGATCCGAGGTCAGTGCTGGAAAGGTATCCATTAATGGAGTAATTATCGATTTCTTCAATTTTAACATGGAAAAGCGCATGAAGTATGAGCGAGCAAAGGTATCCAAAGGTATCACGATGGTACCACAGGTATACCTACGCGAAATTCGTTGCCCTTGAGGTATACCTTTACCCTCTGGTTTGGTTTGAAATGTATACCGGAAGTTTATTAGTGACCACTTTAGGGATTTGACGTTCAAGCGGCCTCTATAGTGGTCGAATAAGTGACCACTAGAATGGCCCTGTTTAGAAGTCTAAACGGGCCACTAAAAACTACAGTATTGACCACTAAGACGTAAAATAGTGGCTTCTATAAGGCTGGTTTCAGTGGCCACTTTAGTGTCCTCTTTAAGAACTTCTTATGTGACCATTAAAGTTTTGCACAGTATTATTAGATACCCTCGATCCATTTTGAGATGCATAATCTGGTTTTCTGATTTGCAAGCCTTATCCACGTAGCAGGTACGTAAGACAGTTCAGGGCCCTTTTTTTTTTGAAAATCAAGAAATAGAATGTTGATGATTACCTTCCGAACATTTTCTCGGTGATCGCCGGCGTCATCCGGTGTGGACGTTTAACGGCTGTGGCCATGAATCCACGAAGAATCGGGTCGATTCCACCTGGTCAGAAGGAAATTTAGGCAACAATACACGGGAGTATAGTGATAATTTGCTCGTCAAGCACCTTTTTCATATTCTTTTCTGGAAATTTGCGAATTTTTTATCGTTATCAGTATGGAATCAAGAGAAAAAAATCAGCCGGGCCTATGAAAGTTCTTCATTCACTAAAAACAAAGAGAAATTCTAAAATCTGTTTTTCGCATTAAATTAGCCGTGGAGCGCACAAAACTAAGCGGATAAGGCTATTCATTCTCAAGCGATCTTCAAAATAATTTTTGATTCGGACCTTCTGATGTTTCGGAACACTTCTAGTGACCACTTTAGTAGAGTCAGCACTCTTAAGTGATCCCTAGAATTGCTCAAAAACGTCCGGGCGCGTCGGTTTTTCGTTACCAAGGTCCTAGAAGCTGTGACGAGAAGTATCATTTCCAAAGAAAAAATCTAAAAACCAGTCTTGATAGTGATTTAGCCATGGAGCGCATAAGCCTCAACTCAAACTAGGCTCTTTTTTCTCATTCGTTTTTTACAATCCCCTTATGCTTATTAGACCTCAATTTCATCAAGGGATTTCGAAAAATCTTCCATAAATTGAATTGTTATTGTTCATAACTTATCGATAGAGCGCATAAACTCCACTATCATTGCAAAATTCCTTGAAAACTACCTTCAAAGAGGATTTTTCCAGATTTGAAGACTCCATCTCCGAAGGAGAACCCGCCGTCCGTGATGTTGCCACCGGAGAAGTCGACTCGTTTGTAGAACTCCTTGAAAAAATTGATGGAATTCTTGAGTTTCTACACTTCTTTTAAATGATCCTAAACTTGAAAACTAATCATGTTTTTTTTTCTATAAATCTATTTCAGAGCAATCAGCTTCTAACAAGAAAGTTAATCTTACTTTACGTTTTGAATTTTACTGGCTAAATGCCAAAAAACTTCTTGATAAGTTTCTGAGAGCCTTAACGACTACATAGCCTACATAACTTAAACGCTTTCAGAATCTTTATCTGGTTTATCAGGAAGTTGTCTTGGTAATTTTAATTAAGTTCCCAACTGCAAAGTTGAATGACCTTCTTTGTGAGTTGTACGTTTTTTCTGCGAAATAACTTTTTTCTAATTTTTTCTTCTTACCTCAATCATTCCATGACCGAAACGGAAGGCCGAGGTCGTGAATTCATTGGCAATCGTCGCATCCACCTGAATTTCATCTTTTCAGAAAGATTCAAAGAGCGGGTGGCGCAACAGGTTGTGTTCCTGCCTACGGTTCAAAGGGTCACAAGTTCGATCCCCGTCACGACATAATCAAGGGGTTACTCTTGCAATGATTTTTCATTAACACTATTTTTATTTGGAACGAACTCTCTTCCGAATTTCAGTTCAGCTCCCACTCCAAGCTCCTAAAAAATGTATTGGTCAATCTAACATTTGGGGCGTGCTGTAGCGCAACGGGTTGTGTGCCTTTCTACGGTCCATAGGGTCACAAGATCGATCCCCCGCCTCGACCCAACCAAGGGGTTTAAGAAATGTTGGTAGTGGGAAACCACGACTTCAAAGTCTCCAGGATATGTCAATAGAGCCTGGTTATCACTGACATCAGGTTAGGACCTCGACTAATCGGCTTGGGCCGTCTCAAGGGGTACAAAGTAGAGTTCTCAAAACCAAACGTTCGAACGAACGTTCGACCAAACATTTTCGAACAAATGTTGAAACCAAACTTTTGGTTCAAGTTTGCTTTTGAACGTTCAACCAAAATGAACGTTCATTTTCCGTTCGTAAAAAAGTTCGTTCAAAAAATGAACGTTCATTTTTCATTTTCAAAAAGTTCGTTCAAAAAATGAACGTTCATTTTTCATTTTCAAAAAGTTCGTTCAAAAAATGAACGTTCATTTTTCATTTCCAAAAAGTTCGTTCAAAAAATGAACGTTCATTTTTCATTTTCAAAAAGTTCGTTCAAAAAATGAACGTTCATTTTTCCATTTTCAAAAAGTTCGTTCAAAAAAATGAACGTTCATTTTTTTCATTTTCAAAAAGTTCGTTTCAAAAAAATGAACGTTCATTTTTCCATTTTCAAAAAGTTCGTTCAAAAAAATGAACGTTCATTTTTTTCATTTCCAAAAAGTTCGTTTAAAAAAATGAACGTTCATTTTTCCATTTTCAAAAAGTTCGTTCAAAAAAATGAACGTTCATTTTTCATTTCAAAAAAGTTCGTTCAAAAAACGAACGTCCGTTTTTTTATGTGAAAAGCAAACGTTCATTATTATAAGAAAAACGATTTTCGAACTTTTTGGTTGAACGTTTGAAAATGATATATCCTAAACTATCGAAAAATGAAAAAGTTCATTTTTTTCAAACGGTCATTTTTTGAACGTTCGGTTTTGAGAACTCTAGTACAAAGGGGCAAAGAAGAATCCTATCTTTTTCGAACAAAAATATATGGTTTTTTTCTTTTTCTCCACGGGTCAAGGTTGATGACCTCCCAATGATTGCTATGTAATAATCAATTCCTTCCCGATCGCTCAAATTCTCGTCCAACTTTGGGCCAGAGTATATGGTGGATTAATTACTGGTTATTCTACTATCTTAAGGGGTGAATAAATCTATGATCATGAATACGATTATTATACTTGATATCAAAGATTAGAGATCCGGAAAATTTTGGAGTATTCCAGGAAAAAGGTAGTGTCTAGAGAGTATATGAGGTTGGGAATATGATGGACTCTGGAAACAAAAAATGGTGTTCAGGGGCTTTCAAAAATGATAGAACCCTCTGGAGCAATTTGGAACCTTCTAGAAAGGTATGAGATTTTTCAGAAGAGAGGTTGTAACGATTGGAACTTATGAATAAAATGGTTAAAGTCTAGAAAAGGATAGGATATTCGAGGTATTCACCCGGCTTGTTCTTTTTATCCTCTTCTTTCGAAACTCACATTTTTATCGTATCCCTTGTAAGACCCAACGATCTTCTCCAAAGAGACGCCGAGCAATTTGGGGAGGTACTCCTGAAAAATACCTTTATTTTTCATTTCTTCAACTTCTCAGAGAAAATTTCTTCAATTTTTTCAGCCGAGCAGAATGGCGAATTTTATCATATCGAATGATCTCAATCTACGAAAATTCTTTAAAAACCCTTCAAGTTCCAAAAAAAAAAAACAAGAAAATCTCGGACCTCGGTAACAACTGAATACCTTCCTGATCAATCCTAGGGACCACTCAAGGATGCTGACCCCGCTAAAGTGGTCCCTAGAAATGCTCAGAAACCTCCGGTTTGCGTTAACAAAGGTCAGAGGCCTTACTTCACAAAAGTTAAGAAGTATCGAAGGTTAAAGTTTTCAGGACCTTTACCTGTTTAAGAGAACTGAAAAGTCATGGGATTTCAAAAAATTTCAGACTAATTTCAAAGTTTCACAGAGGTACTTCATACCTTGTAGAGGATGTTCTGAACGACTGCGCCGACGATTTTTCGGGTTTCTTGGAAAACTCGGTCACCGCTCCATGCCGAGTTCATGTCCATCATCTTCTGGGCAATTCTGGAAAAGAAAAACTTTTCAAACCACTTGAATTAAGAGTTTTCCAACATTTTCAATCTTTAATATTGATAAAAAAAAAAGTTATAAGCTCTATATTAGGCTTCGGGAATTTTAATTTTCAGCTTCTTCTGTTTTTACATCTTCAAAATCTTATCAGTTCACTAGTTGGTTTCGTTTTTTGACCTTATCTTTATTCATTATCTCGAGCTTGCTTTGGTAAGCTTACGAATTCTGTATGGGGCTTCAAAGATTTCGATTCTTAGGCTATTTTTCTTCAGATCTTTCTTTAGTCTTTGCTATCAAAGTTTGAGGAAAAAGGTTGATGGGAATCATGAAAAATCTTAAATTCGTTCCCGAACAAATCCTTAGAGACATAAATGGACAGACCTTTTTCGAACATCGCCTTCTCCTAAGTTTTCCTAAACTAAAGTCAGAGCTACCTCCTGATGCTTAAACCTGCTTTTTTTTTAATGTCAAAACTACCTTCCTAGGGTCGGAGCTCAGTTTTCTACCTTATTTCCACAAATTTTTATAAATTTACCCGCTTGTAAGAAGCCTTACACTTGCCTTATCAGAAGGTCATTTTTTTTTTGGTTAGTTTTAGTTACCGGCCAGAACACTCCTTGATGTACCAGATGAGGATTCTGAAAATCCCAACCTGCCCAACTTCCCAATTTTCGAGAAATAAGGGCTCCAAGCTCCCAAATTTTGAGGTTTCCTTTTCGAAAACTGGGAAAGTGTGTAGGTTGAGACTTTCAGGATCTTCATCTGGTACATCAAGAAGTGTTCTGGCCAAGTTTCAGAAAATCCCCAACCACAAAGTAAAATGACCTTGGACAGCTCATTTCTCTGCTTTTTCTCTCGACTTTCTGGTCATTTTTCTCAGGTATTTCTTACCTATTATGTTCCCTGGCGAAGAGAATATGAAGGGAAGAGAGGCCGATGAAGAGATTTGCTCGGATGTCGCCGGCCGTGAAGGAAGCCGTGCACTTTTCCTTGTTCACACACTTGGCCTGGTCGAATGGCAGGACGATCTTCAAGATTCAATAATAATATTTATAAATATTAAATCTGAAAAATCATAGTTTTAGTCCAAGAGTTTGAAAAAAATCATTACTGGAGTACTTGAATGAGCAAAATCGTCCAAAAAAGCCCCCCTTTCGCCTCAAAATATTTCTGAACTCAATATGCGACTTTTTAAGGGTTCACCTAGGGCAGTTTTCGGGCACAGAGAGGGCTTTAACGTAAATAAATGGTTGAGCTAAACCTAAGCGGTTTTAAAGGCACGAAATGAGCCAAAAATGACGCTCTACGCCTCCAAACTCTCAGGAAACGATCTCAACTCAATGTGGGAGTTTTCAAGGTTTACCCAGGGCAGTTTTCGGGCACAGAGAGGGCTTCAGCGTGAAAAAATGCCTGAGCTGAATTTAGGAGGTTTTAAAGGTGCGAAATGACCCAAAAATTACGCCCTTTGCCTCAGAACTTCTGGGAAGCAACTCAAAATGGGACTTCTTAAGGGCTCACCCAGGGCAGTTTTTGGGCACAGAGAGGGCTTTAGCGTAAATAAATGCTCGAGATGAATCTAGGCGGTTTCAAAAGCGTAAGATGCCCAAAAATAACGTCGATTGCAAAATAACAAAACTTCCAGGAAGCAACTCAAAATTGATCATCTTCAAGGTTCACCCAAATAATTCAGAGTAGAGAAAGTTCAAATCTCCGCCAGAAGCGCAGCATTCTGCAGTAAAGTTGCTCTATGGACAATTTTCAGTTTTTCCACGTTTTTTACAATTTTAAGTTGTTCCTAGCCCTATAAAGCTCTTGAAAGTGGTACTTTCTCGTTTATTACTTCATATATGCCTTTAATGGAGATCTTCAGGGATCCTAATCTAGTTGATTTTCTAGACGAACCAAGAATATCTTGAGGCTGACTAGGGACCCGCGGTTCAAAAAAACTTTCACTTTATCTGGGATCAGGAGGTATTGAAGTACACTCCAGAGAAGTCCCATCAAAATTTCAACCGGGGACCAAAAAAAAATTCCTTAATGAGTTAATATATCCCAGTACCTGATCATTGAACCGGGTCAGTTTCAGGAGTCCAGTTCGTCCTTCCCGGAACTTGTGCAGATCTTTCGGCGAACTTCCGTAGATCATCGAGGCGTCGATGTAGGCCGTGTTTTCGTTGAGCTGTTCCCGGGGCTCGACTTGGCAGATCGGGGCCGACCGGGACACTTTCAGGCATTGTTTCGACTTGAATCTGAACAACGCTTTTCAAGAAAGTAATATATCCTTAAAAAACCAAAATTCGGTGAATTTTTCACTTTTTCTAAAATCAAGGGACCTGGAAGTTCATCTGAGCTAGGTCTCATCTAATTCTCAGGCTATGTCTTTTTGTACTTCCCTTCTTAGGAACACCGGAGTGGAGAGGCAAACATAAGGGCACTTGAAGGTTCCCCTCTAGGGACCACTTCACCTCCTCCTATAGGGACCTTGAAGCTTGCAAGAAGTGGCCACTAAAGGGGACATGCTAGTTATTTATTGTTATGAACTCTATGAGAAGAAGCATTTCCACCCGAAAAAATTTAATGAACTAGCATTTTAAGCTTCAGGGGCTTACAAGTCAGACCTTAAACCCCTATAGGGGCTTCTTAAGCTTCAGAGGCTCATAAGCTATACCCTAAGCCCCTATAGGAACCACTTAAGCTTCAGGGGCTTACAAATAAGACCTTAAACGCCTATAGGAACCACTTAAGCTTCAGGAGCTTACAAATAAGACCCTAAACGACTATAGGAACCACTTAAGCTTCAGAAGCTTACAAATCCGATCATAAATCCCTATGTGGACCAATTGAGATTCAAGGGCTCACAAGCCAGAACATAAACCCCTATAGGGACCACTTGAGTTCCAGGGACTTATAAATCAGATCTTCAATCCTTATAGGGACTACTTAAGCTTCAGGGGCTTATAAATCAGACTTTAAACCCCTATAGGGACCACTTAAGCTTCAGGGGCATTCAAGTAAGACCCTAAACCCTATAGGGGCCTCTTAAGCTTCTGAGGTTCACAAGTCAGACCTTAGACCCCTATAAGGGCCATCCAAGCTTCAGGGGCTTACAAATCCGATCATAAATCCCTATAGGAACCACTTAAGCTTCAGGGGCTTATAAATCAGACCTTAAACCCCTATAAGGACCACTTAAGCTTCAGGGGCTTACAAATAAGACCTTAAACGCCTATAAGGACCACTTAAGCTTCAGGGGCTTACAAATAAGACCTTAAACGCCTATAGGAACCACTTAAGCTTCAGGAGCTTACAAATAAGACCCTAAACGACTATAGGAACCACTTAAGCTTCAGGGGCTTACAAATCCGATCATAAATCCCTATGTGGACCAATTGAGATTCAAGGGCTCACAAGCCAGAACATAAACCCCTATAGGGACCACTTGAGTTCCAGGGGCTTATAAGTCAGACCTGAAACCCCTAAAAAGACCACTTAAGCTTCTGAGGCTCACAAGTCAGACCTTAAACCCCTATAGGGACCACTTAAGCTTCCGGGGCTTATAAGTCAGACTAAAGCTCCAGGAGCTTACAAATCCGATCACAAATCTCTATAGGAACCACTAAAGCTTCTGGGGCTTACAATTCGAACCCTAAACCCCTATACTACTTAAGCTGCAGACCCTAAATCCCTCTAGAGACTACGTTAGCTCCAACCCTCTAGGGAGCACTAGGGGCTGTTTTTTTTTTCCCTAACCCCTCTAGAGACCACTCTGATGTTCCCAAGTTAAATTGACCGGTTAGAAATGAGCATTTCCTATCGATACCTGTTCTAGAGAAGAGAGAATTCAAATTTTCTTCCCAAAAAAAAACGAACTGAGCATTGGGATCCTTGTCGTTGATTGGGATGGCCATGCACTTGGACGGGATCGGATCGCAAGTCTTGCACTGAGCCGACGGCTGGAGGGTCGTTTTGGCCATGTCGTGGGACATGAACTGTCCCCACTGCATCATCATGTTGTTGAACTGCAAGGATTTTCGTGTTTAACTTGAATAAATACAAAGTTGAAGCATTTTTGATAGAGTTATTAACAATTTTTTTTTCCCAGAGCTACAGAACCTTTCCCTACGATGCGCACGGAATGTCTTTTCACATGAGCCTTTAATATGACGGATATTTCAGACTAATCTGCCGGGAAGCTTAATTTTGATGTTTGCGGCCTGTCTCTATGTATGCGCCTTTAAAATGACTGAAATCTTAGAATATCCTTCCGGGAAACCTCCCTTTCGATGCGCGAGACCTGTTGCTGTGTATGCGCCTTTAATATGACGGATGTTTCAGAATATTTTGCCGGGAAGCTTCATTTTGATGCTCAAGACCAGTCTCTATGCATGCGCCTTTGATACGACGGAAATATTGAAAAAACTTCAATCTCATTTTCCATCAGAAAAATGAATGACAATAGAATTAGGAGCACTTGGGAAGTTAAACACATGATATACTAAAAAGATAAATAGCGGAAACCTTTTTTGAATTAGGCTGCGATCTTTTAGAAAAAAAAAATGCAAGACGAGCCCTTCGTTTTATTGTACCCATAACTGTTCTCGGATTTTCTCATGTATTATTATAGCCTCTAAAGTTATGAGTTTTAAGGTTTTTTTTTTCTTTTTTGAGTTACGGTATCGTAATGATTACAGTATAAGCTCCGATTTGATCTTTTAAAAACCAAAAAAATACAGTAACTTTCGTTGCGAGACCATTCAATGACCTCTTACTATGAGAAATAGCTTTGAAATTTTTTTAAATTTTTAAAGACATTTTCTCAGGCTTCTCGCTCTAAACTGCCGCCTTTATTTCTCAAAATTGCTCAGGTTAACCTAATTTATCACACCTTATCATGAACGACGGACTGTGCGGAGGAGAGCATCACGCGGTTGGCCTCACGAGCTGGCGGCCTCGTTTCTTTGAGAGAAGCTAAAGAAAGAGAAAATCCAAAATGAAAAAAACACAGGGAAAAGAACAAATGAACAAATTCACCAAAAAATACACTCTAAACTTCGATAAGCAGAAAAAAAAACTCACAAATCGGCTCTCCCTTTCCGTCATCGTATTCCGATGGGAAGTGTCTGAAAATTTGGACAAATCATATAATTTTTCAATATCAAAGAATTAATTTTAAAAAAATGCGAGTGATCCCTA
The DNA here is from genome assembly GCA_904845305.1 of Caenorhabditis auriculariae. NCBI lineage: Eukaryota > Metazoa > Nematoda > Chromadorea > Rhabditida > Rhabditidae > Caenorhabditis > Caenorhabditis auriculariae. The sequence goes on along the minus strand of CAJGYM010000014.1, from coordinate 204,956 downwards.
GAGAGGTTAGGAAGCCCCCCATATACGGGGCAAAATAGTGCTCCCTATAGGGCTAAATTTAGACGGCCCCTATAGTGGTCTAGGATCTTATCACTAAGCTACTAAAGCCTACAAGGAAGGTAAATCCCTAAAAATTGCCCAGAGCACTCATTGATGTACTACTCATTGATGTACTAGAATTCCCCCTCAGGCCCTTTTAAGGCTTTGGGTCCTTACTTCTCGAAAACTGGGAAGTTATGCAGGTTCAGAGTTCTAGGACCTTTTGGTACATCAAGACGTGGTCTAGCCAATTTTCTAGATCCCTTGTTAGTTGGTCCCTATTTCGGTCTTTTGATATGATTCGGAGCATTAAAAAAAAGGTATAGGGTCGGCTTGCAAGCCCCCTTTAGAGACTCTTCAAGAGCCCATAAGGTTGCCCCTCTAGGGACCACTCTGGCGTCCCTAAGTGTACTTCCAAACCAACCTGATAAACTGTCGGAACGCGGCGCCCTGCATCGGTTTCTCCAGATTATTACAAGTCCCGTCGAACGATCGGTACATCAAATGGTAACAGAGGTTCTTGTTGCAATCGACGCCGTCTTGGGATAACTGAAAAAATATTGTTATTCATAGCCTCCTTTTTTCTGGCCGTTTTGAAATCACCTGAATAACGCATCCGGAGCTGACGCTTCTCGTGACGTCATCAAGGGACAAGGTGTTTCGGCCAAAGTTGTCCTCCACTGGGTTGACCAACTTCGAGACGGCCATCACCTCAAAAATCCTTGCTTGAAGAAGGAAAAATCCCCGAAAGTTTATGAAAAAAATATTTTATCCATGACGCGCGTTTGATTCATTTTATCGCGGCTCAAACTTCCCTGTGCAATTTTTCAGAATGAAGCTTGAGAGCGTAAAAACTTGGTTGGAAAGTCTAATAATTGGAGCTCAAACTTTGCAATCAAGAAAAAAAATAATGATTTCTTGAAATTCAGCCTTGGAGCGCAACAGCTAAATATTTGCGGCTTAAACTTCGCAGTAAAAAAAGAATGAATCTCGAGTTCTTAAAATTTAGCCCTGGAGTGCAAAAGCTTTTGATTCTAAAGCCTAATATTTGCGGCTCAAACACTTGATCGATGAAAAATACCCTAACTTCTTAAAATTTATCCTTGGAGCGCAAGTGCTCAATATTCGCGGCTTATACATCGCATTGGAAAAAAATGACCATAACTTCTCAAAATTTAGCCTTGGAGCGCAAAAGCTTGATTCTAAAGTCTGACTTCTGTGGCTCAATTTTTGTAGTTTCCCTCATTTTTGAGCTACGTAACTCTGAAAGTGAAATTGAAAATTTAGCCATGGAGCGCAAAAGCTCTTGTTCGTTCCTAACTTTGTTCTTGGTCTAATTCTGACTTGCAACTCTTTCCAGCTTCTCCGATAACTCAAAAAGCAGAGAAAAATCAAAATTTAATTTGAACACTTTAGCCATGGAGCGCCTTAACACTTTCTCATTATGTAATTATCGCGGCTCAATTTTCTCAAATTTTTTTTTCCACACCTCAGCAGCCTGGTTGATGAAGGGGACGACTTGCTCGCATGACGTCACCGGCTTGATGTCGGCTCGGGCTCGCGGAGCAAGAGTCGAGGCCGGAGCCGTGACTGGAGCCGCCGTCGATCCAGGCAAAGTCGTAGCTTGCGTCGACGTTGCTGTTGTAATATGAGCAATGGTTGGAGTGGGCGGAGTCGCTGAAAGATTACTATTTCAATTATTTGTTCTCGTTCTCTCGTTTAAGCTGTTTGGTCATGTTGAGAGGGCGACTTTTCTTGAAGAGACGTCAGAGAAAGAGAGAATATATCTTCACTGGCGTCTCTTCAAGCCGACCGTGATCTCTCTGACTAGTTTCATGAAAATTTTCTCGAGCTATATCCAATTTTTCTGGCCTGTCTGTGCCCTCTTCTCTCTCACCAGAAAAACCATAGAAATTTTTAGAAAGCATGTAAACACGAGAGAGCACAGAGAAGTCAGACTTTTCAAGTTATGAGCTAAATATTTCTCATAACAATCCTACATGTGAAACAGCATACTCACATAAGAGACACCAGAGAAAGAGAAACTCTAGCTTTTCTGGCGTCTCTTCAAGCCGACCGTGACCTCTCTGACTCGGTTCATGAAAATTTTCTCAAGCTATATCCAATTTTCTGGCATGTCTGTGCCCTCTTTTCTCTCATCGGTAGGTCATATAAGTTTTGAGAAAGCACATAAACACGAGAGAGAACAGAGAAGCCAGAATTTTCAAGTTGTGAGCTCAATACTTCGGTCCTGCGTGTGAAATAGCACACTTCACAGGAGAGACGTCAGAGAAAAAGAAACTCTAGCTTCTCTGGCGTCTCTTCAAGTCGACCGTGATCTCTCTGACTTGCTCCTTGACAAAATTAAACTGCCTTTCAAGTTATATCCCATTCTTTGCTTGGAAAGAGTCTGACCTGTCTGTTCCCTCTTTTCCCTCACCGGTAGGTCAGAGAGTTTTTGAGAAAGCACATAAACACTGGTGAGCACAGAGAAGTCAGACTTTTCAGGTTATGAGCTAAATATTTCTGATAACAATCCTACATGAGAAACAGCATGCTCACATAAGAGACGCCAGAGAAAGAGAAACTCTAGCTTCTCTGGTGTCTCTTCAAGCCGACCGTGATCTCTCTTGGAGAAGCCTGGCCTGTCTGCGCTTTCTTTCCCACTCCCGAAAAGTCATAGAAACTTGAAAACACTACGTAGAAAAGAGAGAGCACAGAGAAGTCAGAATGTTTTGCGCTTTGAGCTATATAATAGAGTTCTCAAAACCAAACGTTCGAACGAACGTTCGACCAAACATTTTCGAACAAATGTTGAAACCAAACTTTTTGGTTCAAGTTTGCTTTTGAACGTTCAACCAAAATGAACGTTCATTTTTCCGTTCGTAAAAAAAGTTCGTTCAAAAAAATGAACGTTCATTTTTTTCATTTTTCAAAAAGTTCGTTCAAAAAAATGAACGTTCATTTTTTTCATTTTCCAAAAAGTTCGTTCAAAAAAATGAACGTTCATTTTTTTCATTTTCAAAAAGTTCGTTTAAAAAAATGAACGTTCATTTTTTTCATTTTCAAAAAGTTCGTTCAAAAAAATGAACGTTCATTTTTTTCATTTTCAAAAAGTTCGTTCAAAAAAATGAACGTTCATTTTTCATTTTTCAAAAAGTTCGTTCAAAAAAATGAACGTTCATTTTTTTCATTTTCAAAAAGTTCGTTCAAAAAAATGAACGTTCATTTTTTTCATTTCCAAAAAGTTCGTTCAAAAAAATGAACGTTCATTTTTTTCATTTCCAAAAAGTTCGTTTAAAAAAATGAACGTTCATTTTTTTCATTTCCAAAAAAGTTCGTTTAAAAAAATGAACGTTCATTTTTTTCATTTTCAAAAAGTTCGTTCAAAAAAATGAACGTTCATTTTTTTCATTTTCAAAAAGTTCGTTCAAAAAAATGAACGTTCATTTTTCATTTTTCAAAAAGTTCGTTCAAAAAAATGAACGTTCATTTTTTTCATTTTCAAAAAGTTCGTTCAAAAAAATGAACGTTCATTTTTCATTTTCCAAAAAGTTCGTTCAAAAAAATGAACGTTCATTTTTTTCATTTCAAAAAGTTCGTTTAAAAAAATGAACGTTCATTTTTTTCGCTCGTGAAAAGTTCGTTCAAAAAGTGAACGTTCATTTTTCCATTTCAAAACAGTTCGTTCAAAAAAACGAACGTCCGTTTTTTTATGTGAAAAAGCAAACGTTCATTATTATAAGAAAAACGATTTTTCGAACTTTTTGGTTGAACGTTTGAAAAATGATATATCCTAAACTATCGAAAAATGAAAAAGTTCATTTTTTTCAAACGGTCATTTTTTGAACGTTCGGTTTTGAGAACTCTACTATATAAGGAAAATGATTGAGGTAGCAGAATTCATAGTAGAGACGCCAGAGAAAGAGAAACTCTAGCTTCTCTGGCGTCTCTTCAAGTAAACCTGATCTCTCGCACAGACGAGAAAATTATGAGAAGGAGCGGTCATTTTTTCGATCCCTTCTCCAACCAAAAAAACAAATTGCAACATTTCTTCGAAAGAAGCTTGTAAGAGGGGAAAGTGGATTTTTGCAATTTCGGCTTCCGTTCGTTCCGAGACAAAACATGATACACGTTTACGCATGGTTGTTGTGGGAAAACGACGGCATGCCTCATAAAATCGCCTTTTCTGCAGTTCCAAGAGGCCACTTTCCAGTTTATTTAGGCGTTTTCAAACGCCTTTTTGAATTGAACCCGAGTTCAATTAATCGAATTTTTTGGGAATCAACGAAAAAATCTTAAAATCTTCAGCTGACTGATCGAATTTTTCCAGTTCTCAGAAAGTCCGATATCTACTGAACTTTATAAAGTCTCAAATTTCAAGGGCTAATTTTTCCTTCCTGTTTAAGATCAGAGTGTAGCAAAGATCGAGAAATATTATAATGTGTAGTAAAGATCGAGAAATAATTTTTCAATTTCAAAATAATATGGTTTGAAACCCTGTGGTCGCATTTGGAATGGCTAAAACCGTCGCTACAGTCGATTTTAAACACAACAAAAATTCCAGCGCGCGCAAGTCGTTTCAGGTCGGCTGCACCTCGAAAATGCGGCTCTAGATACTACCACGGCAAGCCTTCTGAGTGAAAAAAATTAAGATTCTAGTCTAAATTCAGTGAAGTCCAATTTTTTTAATTAATTTTTTTTAGAGTCTCAAATTTCAATGCCTTATTTTTCTCCTGATTAGTATCAGAGTGTAGTAAAGATCGAGAAAAATATTATAAATTCTCCACTTTCAAAATAATATGGTTTAAAACCCTGTGGTCGCATTTGGAATGTCTAAAAGGTCGCGGTCGAAACGGATTTGACAATCAAACAAATGCCTTAGCGCGCAAGTCGTTTCGAGTCGGTTGCACCTCAAAAAAGCCTTTTGAGGGAAAAAGTTGAGATTCTAGCCAAAATTCGGTACAGCCTACTGGGAAAATCTCCAGTGGTTACTTAAGAGGCTCCTCAAGGACTACTTGGAGAGGACACTAAAGGGGCCACTAAGAAAACCTTAATGGAAGCATTAGTGACCACCATAGTAGTTTTCAATGGTCCAGTAGAACCACTTGACTTCTAAGGAGACCAATAACATTTAGCCACTAATTGCACCACTATAGTGGCCACTAAAATGTCGAAAAACCCTAAAGAGGTCACTATAAATTTTCCTAGCTCGTCTCAGAAATTTGAACGCTGGTCGAAAAAATTGCAGAAAAAAATTAAAGTTTTCCCATTTTGTTCAAATTTTTCCATATGAAGACGTTGCCGTAGTTTCAAGTTTCATTCTCAAAAAAAAAGTCCCTCAAAAGTTCGAAAAATCGTTTCCTTGAACCATTTTTCCCATTCAACCTTCCACAAGGAACCCTCAAAAAAAGGCGTCGAACTTGAACTTTCATATAAAGATACTTGTAACATTTCGAAAGCCCCCGAGGAGAAGCTTCAAAGAAACCTCTTGAAAGAACGGGAAACAGTCCAAAGGTCACACAAGGGCTTTTTTCAAGGTTGAAAGGAGGAAAATTTCCCTTTTTTTTTCTCTTTATTGTCCTAAGAATCTTCTAGGAATACAATTCTCCTGTCATTTCCGCCAATAAATCCCAACAAATCCCAACAAATCGGATCGTAGAAACCAGTTTTTCTTCTTCTTCTTGTGTTGGTTTCACAACCATCACACAATAATTCGCTCGTCAAACTTGGTAATATTTCTTTTTCTTGGATTCATTCGTGAAGTTAGTGTAGGAAAAAAAATTTTTCACCCAAAAAAGAACTTCAGGAAGCTTGGAAACCTCTTAAAAAGCGTGGAAAAGTTGAAAAAAAAAAAATCAAGATACAAAAAAAATTGAAAAGCTCAGCCATGAAAGTATTGAAAAACTTCAAAAATTCGAAAAAAGCCCCAAAAACTCTAAAATAGCTTAGAAACCCTCATAAAAAAACTGGAAAAATTTCTAATTTTATCAAAAAAATCTCAACCGAATTTCAACTTTTTTTATTTTCCTAGTAGCTCTGAAGACTAAAAAAAGGGAAGAAAATGAGCTTAAACACCAAAAAAATTCCACTTTTTATTCAAAAAAATCAACAAATTTTCATCAAACAAAAAAAGCTTATAGCCATTCAAAAAACCTATTTTTAGTCTATTAAACTTTCATTTTTCCCATTTTCTTGGCATTTATGAAAAAAAAACTGTTAAAAACTGGGTGAAAAAAAGAGCTTCAACACTGAAAAAAAGCCCATTGGATCCAGAAATTCACACATTTTGCCACAAAAAAGCTGATAACTTTTCAAAATAATATTCTAGACAGTATAAATTTTCATTTTCTTTCATTTCTATTCAATTTAATGCAACAAATCGTATTGGAAAGTTAAAAAATTGAGCTTCACATAATAAAAAAGTCAATTTATTTCAAAAATCTTTGAATTTTCATCAAAGAAAAAGCTGATAACCATTCAAAATTCTATTCTAGCCTCAATAAACCGGGTGAATGAGCTTCAAGGTCCAAAAAACCTCAATTTTTTTTTCAAAAATTCACACATTTTATCCCACAAAAAAGCTGGAAACCTTTCAAAATCCAATTCTAGACAGCTTTCTTTCATTTATTTTCAAGTCAATTTCACAAATTGTGTTGGAAAATCAAAAAATTGGGCTTTATTTCCAGAGAAAACTTCTTTTTAAATCGGAAAACCGCTCTAAACCACATTAAGTCTTCAAAAAAGCCTTAGAAAAAGTTGAGCCTCAACTCCAAAAAATATATTTTTCTGACCGGAAAGTTCTGACCTTCGACAAAACCCTAAAAAAATATAATTTCAAAAAACCTACTTTTCTCCCTCTTCAAATCACTATTAGTCTTCAAAAAAAAACCCTTGAAAAAATTCAAAAAATCCCAATTTCCTCACCGGAAACCCCTCTCGATCATTAATATTCTTCTCCATAACAACAAACCGAGAAAACTTATTATTTACGACGATTCGACTGACAACAAAACTTGAAAGAAACCTCTGCCTACACTTGAGAACACACGGGGCGGTTTCTCTGTTCCATCTTCATAGGAAAGAAGAAAAATAGAGTTTTTTGGTTGTTTTTGCCCCCAAATAATCACTTCAAATGCATCACAAAAGGTGGAGCAATCAACATTGTTTTAATTTTTTTGTCGGGACGCATTTGGAATGGTTCAAGACGCGTCGCGGTTGCGTTGCGCGAAGGAGAACGGAAATTTCTGGCTTGCTTTTTAGCATATTTCTGCGTAAGTCGTTTTGAAGTCGGATGCAGATTTTCGATTTGATCCATTCCAAATGCGGCTTTCATCAGTTGGAAAAAAATTCAAAAAAAATTTAAAAATTGTCGTCCTTTACTACTAACAAATTTGAAGATCATTTCGCCAAAAATTGACCGCATTTGGAATGGCTTGACGCGTCGCGGTCGCGTTGCGGCTTGGCGGGAAACCAGAAAATTTAAATTCATCCCTCTTAGTGGCCTAAATGACCATTCAAGTCACTAAAAAATCTATCAAGCTTGAAAAAAAAATAATAAAGTTTCATTTCGAAAAAAGCAACTAAGAAGCCTCAAAAATCCATTTTTATATCAATTTTTCTCAAATTTATGTTGAAAATCATTTCATCGTCCCTTTATTTCCATAAAGATTCGAAATGACTTCGGAAGAAAGAAAAAACGACAGAAGGAAAACTCGAAAATTTCCGAAAAGGGGCCAAAAAAGAGCGGCGGCCACTTGATCGCACACTCCATATATTTTTTCCTGTCGATCGCTGCTTTTTTGAACTTGAAGATGTCTTTTTGATTCGGAATTGGAGGAATATTATGAAGTCTTGAGATTCTTTTTTTTTTTTGGGATTTTGAGACCTTTTTGAAGCTTTCTAGGTTATTTTAGGCTATGCAAGAGGTTATAGGGATTTCAAACTTTTTTGGGACTTTCTAGTCTTTTTCGGGGCAATTTTTTGACCTCTAGAACTCGCTGGAGACATTTTCTGGCCCTTTTTGAAGCTTTTGGGTATTTCTGACCAATTTTCTAGTTTTTGAAGTATCCTTGAGCTTCCTAGGCTATTTAGGACCTTCAGAGCATTTTTTTGAAAATTTGAGGCTTTTCAGGACACGATTTTGAAACATTTTAGGCGTTTTCCTCGGGAATTTTCGTTTTTGACCTCCTTCAGAAGGTTTCTAAGCTTTTCTAGCCCGTCTGAGATTTTTTTTGGCCTTTCGCAAAATTTTCTTAGCTTGTAAATCGTTCAAAGCCCTTTTTTGAGCTTCCCAGGCTTTTCAGGACTTCCAAAGCTTTTTTTTTTAGATCTTCCAAGACCCTTACAAGGCTTTCTTGGCTTCTAGGTATCATTTTTGGAATTTTCAGCACTTTTGAAATTTTTTCGGATAACTTTCAAAGTCCTTACAAGGCTTTCTTGGCTTTCATTGTTCATTTTTTGAAACTTTTTAGCATTTTTGAGATTTTTTCGATCTTACTGAGAAATTTTTGAAGAGTCTTCTAGCTTGTTAAGCTTTCAAAGTCTTATTTGAGCTTCCTAAGATTTTCAAGACCTTCAATATTTTTTTTTGGAGCTCTCTAGGCCTTAACAAGATTTTCTAGCTTTCAGGGTTCATTTTTGAAGTTTTCTAGGCCTTTTCCAAATTTTCGAGTTTTTTCAAAGTTTCTACGACAATATGTAGCTCAAAAAAGAGCAGAATCCAAAAAAATTCGTGAGTAAAAGCAAACGGTCTTTTCATAGACCACATTTACGCTCCAATGCCAAAATCAACTTCTTTCCTTCCAAATTTCCTTATTTTATGTACCCCCCTAAGAAAAACCCCTAAATCTCCAAGAAAAAACTATCCCAATTAAACCAACAGAAAAGTGTCTGTGTCAATTGGAAGAAAATAACCTTCCAGCCGTAAAAACTCCAATTTAAGCCGGGTGAAAAGCGGGTTTATCTGTGGAACCGTGCCCTTTTCTTTTTCCTGTCAGTTTAACAATTTTCAACAGTTCTCATTGACGTTTCACACTGGAAACGGAAGTAAATTGCTTTCAGTTTGCGAAAATGATCAACTTCCTTGAACCGCATCAATTTGAAGTTAATTGGTCGCGTTTGGAATGGTTCTCGGCGCGAAAAATTGAAGTTCAATTGTTATAATTTATAAAAAAATATTTTTTTAAGGTGTGTCTAGTCCTCTATGAATTTGCTCTCGTATGCCTTTTTCTTGGCGCAAGTCGTTTCAAGGTCGGATGCGCACCTTTCCACACTTTGAGCCATTCCAAATGCGACAATAATTTTTGGGAAAAATTGAAAAATCTTTCTAAACGACTTTCGAAGCGTCGCGGTAGCTATGAGACAGTGAAAAAAAAAATTAAACTTTGAAGTTTTTTCATTTTTTGCACCATAATCCATCAAAAACCATATATTTTAACATTTTGAAGCTTTAAAAAAATTAATTATTCGGTTCAAAAATCAAGATAAGAATTGCTCAAACTCAAATTTCAAGGTTGAAACTGCAAACTAAGAAATATTTGATGGCCTAAAAAACTGAAAAATCTATTAGAATGGCTTTTGAAGCGTTGCGGTAGCACTACGGATCCAAAAATTAATATTTTAACTTCCCTTTTAGCACCATAACTTATCATTAGGAACATTTTTTCAATTTGAGAACTGTAAAAATCATAAAAAATAACTTTAAGCTCCCCGTGTCCCTCAGAAAATTTGAAACTTCAAACCCAAAAAAAAAATATTCTAGCCAGTCCATTTTCGGCCATCCCAACACATGTTCTCGGGTACCTTCAAACCAGTTTTCCCTCAACTTTTTAATCCCTCTGAAAAAAGAGACTCTCTGACCAATTAGAACTCGAAGAAACGTTTTTTTTCTGATGGTCAAAATTGGTTGGTCTTTGATTTTTGAGGCTATAACTAGGACCGAAAAAAGTGGATTTTTAAAGTGCGAACAGTCCGAAATTGCTTGAAAATGGATAATTTTAGCAAAAATCGGACTGAGATACAGAAAATCCGTGTTTTTAAGAATTCCTACACTAGAAAACTCAAAAATCTGCTGAAAACACGGAAAAAAAAAATTAGGAAAAACCTTGTTTTTTTGAGATTAAAGCTATACCTTTTTCTGAAAAAAATTAATGAAACCTCAAAAAATCCATTCCTACCCAAAAATTATTTATTTTGGGACCTAAAACCTCATTTATCCAAGTACCCCCCAAAAAAAAGTTCAAAAAAAGTCCCCCCGCCAAAAAATTTTTTAAGAAAGAGAATATTCGCTAATCAAAAACTTGTTCAAAACCCCTAAAACTTCCATAAATCAAGAAAGTACCTTGTGTCGGGAGTGGAGAAGCAGGCGGCGCCGTACAACTTCCACAAGCCAATTGACAATTTTTCCGTCATCCAGTCGTGGTTGGCCTGGAAAAATTACTTTGTAGACCATTATTTTATCCAAAAAGAACATGTAGAAAAAAAAAATAATAAAGAAAAACTTCGAAAAATGCCCAAAACTTCAGAAAATCCGATTTTTCCAAGCGATCCCAATTTTTAAACATGCAAAAACCCTTCTGAATGGCTTTTATTTCCTCCTTAAAAAAACTCCGAAAAAAACATTTTTTTTCTACGGAGAGATACAGGTTAAATCAATGAAAAGATCATAAACTTCAAAAAGCAAAAATTGAAAAAAAGCCTTAGGAAAAATCTTTTTTTTTGAACAAATAATTTCTTAAAATGGAGCTTTTTCTATTGAACTTGGCTTTGAAAAATCAATCTTTCACGAAAATTGACTTAATACTGATGGATTTGAACGCAAAAAACCTTCAAATTATGAAATTTGTGATGCGAAACGATCAAAATTCATCTTTCAGGTCAAAAATCACAACTATCAATCAAACTTTAACATTCTCACTATATAAATTTCGAAAAACGCACCTTTCACCAGCCATTTATATTGTAAAAAAACTTTAAAAATTAATCAGTTTTGAAACAAAAAAATTAGAGTTTTCAAAGTTTACTAACTAGAAATACTAACCTAATGAGAAAAAAACCAAAAAAACCTTGATTTTTTTCATTATTTTCCTATTGAATTCAACACAAAAAGGCCATCTCAACGTACAAAAATTAACATTTTTTTAAAAAAATGTGAAAAAAATTTGGAGTTCCACTGCCCAAAAATGGATGAAAAATGAGCGGAATCGAAAAAAATTGAAAACTTCCTCATTTTTCACTCAATTTTTGTATTAATCTTGCGACAAACTTGCCTTTTTCGTAGGAAAACCTTACAAAAATAACAAAATATCAACAATTTCCTTGATTTTTTTAGCCAAAAAAACTATCATTGAATCATCCGATCAAGCTTAAAAATCGATGAAAAATCTAAAATCCCTGACTTTCCGTTATATTTTCGTATAAAACCTGCAGCAAACTAACCATTTTTCTTAAGGAAACCTTACAAAACATCCTAAATCATATATTTTCCTCAAATATTAATGAAAAACGAACATTGCATTCTCCGATCGAGGCCCAAAATCGGCACCATTCGTGTTGGTCGCAACAACCGTTGGTCAAACATTTAAACCGGTCCGTAATTGGCGGTGATAGCGTCTGGGCCAAGATTCCTGTAACAAAAAATTTTAAAATTGGATAAAACTATTCAAAAATTGAAGTACAACACATGAAAAGAAGAAAAAATGTGAAAAACCGATGGAAATTCAACAAAAAAATGAATATTTCAGGCTTTTAGGATTTTATGAATTTTCTTTTATCCATTCGGAAAAATAATGATAAGCATCAATATCTCGAATTGGAACATAGAATATATATCAAAAAGAAAGAAGAAAAAGCATTTTTCGAAAGATTTCGAAAAGCTCACTCCGACGCCAGATTGCACAACTTCGCCGTGAAAAAAATAATTTTTCAAGATTTTCAGAATATTTTCTATGCATAGGAGTCTTTTTGAAATATTTCTTTTATAAAAAAATATTATAAGACCCTCAAATTGGTCAGAAATATCGACTACTTCCGAAATTTTTCTACAATAGAAATTTTTTTAAAAAAATGCGATTTTTTTCTTTTGAAGGATATTCATCTGAATATATACTTTTATTTTCTTAATTTCTCCAAAAAATCAAAAAATGATTCCAACAGACGATTTAATGCAATCACGTGATATGACGGGCATTACACATCATTGGCCGAAAAAAAGGGAAAAGCCAATTTTTCCCACAGCATTTTACGTCACAGGACAATAGAAAAATTGAAGGAAAACAGTAAGTAAATTTAAAATTCGAAGAAAAAATCCATTAAACAAAAATCGGAACGCTCTTAGTTCGCAAAAATTAGCAATCTTTGAATGAATAAGGTTCAAAGTTTCCAAATCTTGATGTTTGTGATTTCCGGTAACTTTGAAAAAAAAAACTGGGCTTTTTTTTACAGGTTGATTTTTTCATTATCATGACTAGGTACACCAGAAAAGCTTCAAGTTGAATTTTGATTAAATAAATGACCCCCTGATAGCTCATTTTTGTATGGAAAATTACGAAAAAGGTTTGAAAAAAGCTTTAAAAATTGATAATTCCTCAAAAGTCATCGTGAAACTGATTATAAAAAAAGGTTTGTAAGGAGAAAAATAAACGTCTTTTTTTCGAAAATCAAGCTTGAAATCATTTTTGAAGCAAGTATATAGACTATATAGCGTACAAAAAACCAAAGCTGATCGAAAAAATCATTTCTGAATTTTATTCAAAGCTTTTCTTTAGACTAAACTTGAGTCTGAAAAGGCACGAAAACCTAATTTTAAAAAACCCGTAAAGGAAAAGTTTGAAGAAATCCATTTTTCAGTATCCAGATATTCACGGCTGTTTTTAATCTTCATTATGTTCCCAACGAAATTTTTTTAAAAATTCGAAAAAAATCACAATAATTAAAATAGATCAAATTAGCCCCCCGCGCGCAGAAGCTGACGTTAATTGTGATAACATAACACCTCTTATCGGCCTCTTCTGGACATAATCAATAAAATCGGGCGGCAACAAAAACAAGCGTTCAATGATTAACACGTCGTTTTGGCGATGGCTTTTATCTTCCGAATCCGAGGAATTTTTTGGATTTTCGCAAAGATTCTAGCTTCAAAAATATGTTTTTTTTTGAGATTGATCAAAATTTTAGCTAGAAAAAAAGTAGACGGATTTTTGACGTTAAACTTGAAATATTCAGCTTGAAAACGATGAAAAGTGTCAAAAAAATTGGGCAAAAAAACTACTTTTTTTCAAGCTTTTTCTTAGAAAAATTCAATAAGAGAAATGAAATTTTAGAGAATAAAAAGGAAAAAAGTGGAAAAATATTCAGCCTTGAGCATGAAGAAAAAAACAAAAACGAGTATTTTTTTCCGAGCTTTTTTTGTTTTATCAAAATTGATAGTTTGAAAAAAACAGGGTAAAACATGATTTTTTTCCTTGAGATTGATCAAAGTTTCAGTAGGTGAATCACAAAAAAACACGAATTTTTTTGCTTTTTAACCCTGAAAAAAATTCGAAAAATTCGAGTAAAAACGAAAGAAAAATAAGGAAATTTTTGGCTAAAAACTTACAAAAAAACACGAATTTTTTTGCTGTTAACCTTACATAAATTTACAAATTTGAGCTTAAAAAACGATAAAAAAATCGGAAAAAAATGAGGCAAGAACTACGATTTTTTTCAAGCTCTACATGTTCTTTTTCTTAAAGAAATTTGAAAAAAATGTCCAAAAAAACTTTCCATCGCTTTATTTGTAGGTTTACGCTTGAAAAAAAGCAATAAAGCCAAAAATATTTCCTCTAAATTCTGCATTTTTTGAATAATTTTTGAGCTTTTATATCAATTTTTTCTTTCTTCTTAAAACTTTCAGCTTGGAAACGGCGGAAAAATGTGGCCCAAGGTCGGAAAAGCAGAGAATTTGGTGATAAAGTGATACTCGACTCAAGGTTAAATACCGGGGGGAAAAAGTTCTTCTTCTTCTTCTTCGATACTTTCTAGTCTCAAAAGGCAAATTAATGACAAGAAACTTGAATTTTCCACCCGAGGAATAACTCAATTTCGATGGAAGCCTCAAGAAAAGGAGGAAAAAGTTGAGGAGAACGAGATTTTCATGGGAAAATGGTCAGGTTTCTCGTTGGGTTCGAAAAAAAGTTATTCAAAATAAATGGAGTAAACGAAATTTAGATAAAGATCCAAATAAGCTTGGAATACAAAAAAATAATACTTTCTGATTTCCGTTACGATAAGTTTTTCCCATTGAAAAAAAAAAATCAAAAAATCGAGGTCCATTATTGAAATTAAAACTTTAATCAACAGAAATAGAGACTCAAATTGTTGAAAAAAAATACTTAAGGATTCGTAAAATCGACATTACAGTTATATTATCAATAGGGCGCATAAACACATGTCAAAAAAGCCATATAAACGAATTTTTGAGCTGAAAAACTAGCCTTTTCTCAATTTCAAAATCAGTTGGTCTTTTTTAAAAGATCATGTTACCGTCTAGAAAAAAGATGAAAAAGAGCTGACTTGAAGAAATATTATCAATAGAGCGCACAAGTTGAACTCAAAAAAGCCTACTATCCTCGTTTTTTGAGCTAAAAGTCAGGTTTTCACCGACTATTCTTCAATATTGATCATTATATTTCTTAGAAATCATACGAACCTCCCAAAAAAGAGCCGTTCCAATAATATTATCGATAGAGCACATAAACAAAGTTCAAAAAAGCCTCACATCAACAATTTTTGAGCTCAAAACTCAGCTTTTTCCCGATCCTTTTTCGAATTTAATCAATCTCTCATTGAAAAATCATACAAACCTTCTAAAAAAAGAGCCGATTCAAAAGGTTATTATCAATAGAGCACATAAACGAAGCCCAAAAGAGCCTACCGACGATTTTTTGAGCTCAAGACTAAGAATTTTGCCATTTTTTTTTTCAATTTCAGTTCATTCCTACTTTGAAAAATCACGCTAGCCTCTCAAAAAAAGCAAAAAAAGAGTTAATTTTGAGATTATTATCAATGGAGCACAAATGTGTTGCTCAAAAAAAGCCAATTATCATCGATTTATGAGCTCAAAACCAGGAATTTTGTCAATTTTTTTGATTTTCAGTTCATTCTTTCTTGAAGAATCACGCTAGCCTTTCAAAAAAAGCAAAAAAAGAACCAATACGAAAAAAATATTATCAATAGAGCATATAAATGAAGTTTAAAAAAAGCCTTATCAAGAATTTTGTTATTTCTTTCTCTTTTTTTCAGTGTATCAATTCTTAGAAAAATCATTCGAACCTCCAAAAAAAGAATAAAATTGAAGGAATATTATCAATAGAGCACACAATCAAAGTCCAAAAAAGCCTCATATCAACCATTTTTGAGCCAAAAACCCAGCTTTTGCCCCATTATCTCCCCAATTAAAATCGATCCCTTTTTTGAAAAATTGTTGCGTCGCGCCTCAAAATCACGGCAATTGATCGGAAAAGCGCATCGGCGTCCCTCTCAACACACGCAAAACGCGAAGAAAAAAGACGCTGGCGTTGCGCGTCGGCGGAAGAAAAAAACGCCTAAATAGCCGTTTTATAGAGTTTTCCCGTCGACAAGCCATCGAACGATTTCTAGGCCCAATTTTTCGCCGTCTTACCATGTAAATAAGTACAAGAAAAAGTAGTAAAAAAATATCGTAAAGTTAAAAAAATTATTTTGGGGGATTGACCGACTGTTCGCCTCCTTACCATGTAAATGAGTACAAGGAAAGTAGTGAAAATAAACTAAAAAGTTGAAAAAAAGTTATTTTTGAGAGATTGAACGATTTTTTTCATCTCCTAGCCATGTTAATAGATACCAGGAAAAATGAAAAAAATGCAAAAAAATGAAATTTTTTTGAGGCTAATTTTTTTTCGGCCTAAAAATGTGAATTAAGACAAGAAAAAAATGAGAAAAATGTACTAAAAAAATTTGGAAAAAGGGATCCTTTTGTCAATATTTTTCGGCCTTACTATATAGAAAAATCAAGCGAAAAAAAGTTAAAAAAATTATTGATTTCGGTTATTTTCTACTATTATAGCTCTTACCATAAACATAAATAAGAAAGAAATCAAAAAAACCGATTTAAAAAAAGCTAAAAAAACCAAAAAAATTAGGGATTTTTAAAGGCGCATGGGTAAATTTCAAAAAAAGGTCTCGAGACGAAAAATTTTTTTTAGAGCTTTTTCCAGGCTTCTGAGTCTCTGAAAAAAAGGTAATAAAATCATGAAAAAAAGCCTCTCTCTTAAAAAAGGTACTAAATATTTTATTTATTCAATTTTTTTAAAGGGTGATTATCTCATTAGTTCATCAATTTTCTCTGTGAAAAAAAATTTTAAAAATCGTGAAAAAAATGATTTTTTTCATAATCACTACTTATAAATGTCAAAAAAACTTTCCAAAAAAAGTCCCCATTGTCAAAAACTCATCAAAACAATCACGAAAGAACAAGGTCGTCAACATTTCTACCGAAGAAGGAAAAGCGAGGGAAAGAAAAAAACTTGTCAAAAAAATTTAATCCAATCAAAACGGAGGGCCTTTTTGGTCGGAAAAAAACGAAAGGAAAAAGCTTGGTTTTCATGTTTTTTTGTAAAAAATGACATCAAACTGTAAAAAAACTCTTTTTTTGACCACTATTTTTTTGATTTTTTTAAATTGATTAATGGTTCCGAAACTTCAAATTAGCGTTGAAGAACTTCAAGGGCAGTGAAAAATGCCTAAAAATAGACGAGGAATATTTTTAATTTGATTAAAAACAGACAAAAGTTCTCGAAAAAAGTGAATTTTGCAGAAAAATCCTCATTTTTCAGCGTAAAAATTGGACTCAAAGGATAAGATTACATGAAAAAAAGTCCAAAAAAATTGATAAAAAAATGAAAAATTTTTACACACTTCTTTAAAAAGAGTACCTTTTTAAAAAAATCGCTAGAATTCCCTTAAGTGATCACTTAACAGTTATATTCGAGGTCCAAAAAAACCGATAGAGTCCCCTTAAGTGATCCCTTAACAATTAAGATCAAGGTCCAAAAATTCGCTAGAATTCCCTTAAGGGACCCCTTAACAGATAAATTCGAAATCCCTTTGAAAAAATTCCAAATTATACAATTTTCCGTCAAATTTTGGGTGAGAATTGTCAAATACAGTCAATTTTTCTGCTAATTTTTTCTCAGTAAGCCATTCCAAATGCGTCCAGGATGTCCAAAACAACTTTTATCAGTTTTAGATATTGAATTTCAACTATTTTTAGGCAGAAATTCATTTTTCTTTATTTTTCTCATTTTTCGTGTCGTTGTGAGCCCCTCTGAGCCATTCCAAATGCGTCCAAAATTTTCTAAAAACTCTTCCGTCACTTTTAAAGTTCATAATTAATCTGTTTGGGACTAAAAATCGGTTTAAAAAACCCATTTTTCCTCATTTTTCGCATCATTTTCAGTCAAAACACGACCCTCTCAGCCATTCCAAGTGCGACCACGGAAATTAAAAAAAACAGGTTATTTTTCTAGCTTTCGAAATGGACATGATAAACGCAAAAAATGACCAAAACGTTATTTTTCAAAAATAGATGCAAGAGAAGCCATTTTCAAGTTTAAAAGCTTCAAATTAATGATTTTTCCTTCACAATTTCAAAAGAAAGTTCACATTTCTATAATTTTCCTTTTCCAAACAATTCCAATCGATATATACATATATATATATATTCAAGGCGCCCCCTGATAAGGGCAATGATAAATGAGGGGGGATGTCCGAAAAAGAAAAAAGACGGATGATGATGAAGACATGCTTTTCCCCCCTGATTGCGTAATCGTCGGTTAATGATGAGATAATGGCGGTTAAAAGGTTCCTGGACTTCCGAAGGCGTGGGAAGTTGGGGATTTTGTTCATTTTTGATCCGCTAAACATTGATTTTTCACTTTTTGTTGGCTCGAAAAATCGTAAAACTTGACCAGGCAATCTTATGTTCATTGGAACGAACTTTGAAAACTAAAATAGCTGAGAAAAAAAAAAATTTTTTTCACCAAATTTCAGTTTAATTTCGTTTCAAAACGATGAAAATTCTCAAATTCCGAAAAATTATAAAGATCCTACTGTCTTTCAAAAACAAATTAAAAAAATCTTTGAAAGGTCTAAATTATACTTAAATTCGAGAATAAAAACAAGAAGAACAAGAAAAAAATTTTAAAAAAACCCATTTTGAAAAAAATTCAAAGGCGCAGGGAAGAGCTTGGCAAAAAGTTCTCGACACGAAAAGAAAAAAAGCTTTCCATGATGGAGCCCTAGTCATTCTTGTCCAGAAAAAAAGTGTTTTCAAGGAAGTTTCTGTCGATTTTATGTGCACAAAAATTTCTTTCTAATTTCGAGTCGTTTAAAGGCGCATAGAGACGCCTAAAAAAATGGTCTTGGCCCGAAAAACTACAAAGCACCGTTTTATGAGTGAACTACGACTATTTTTTTTCAATAAAGAAAGGTACAAAAATCCAAGCTTTTCCCTCGGAAAATATCCTTTTTCTAGTATTTTTCCTCTTTTTTTGGCTTTTTTTTTTCTAGACCGATCTTTCGATTCTCGAAAAACCCATTTCCTTATCAAAATACCGAGAAGAAGACGAAACCACTTGATAGTGTAAGAAAAAACCTTAAAAAAGTGTAGTTCTCAAGTTTTTGGGTGTACATTTGTTGGTGTTGTAACAACTGATGACAAGGGGTCAGCGTGATGAGGAAAAAAAAAAGAAGAAATGGGAGAAAAGACAAAAGAAAGTGGTAACAATGGGGAAGGATTATTTACGATCGTAGCGAAACAAGAGAACTTTGAGAAATGGAAAACGCTCATGGAAAGTTTCAGAGAAATCCGCCCAAAATTTGACAAAAAAACGACAAAAAAAACATCTGAGAATCGAAAATCATAAGAATATTGGGTCTCGGAAAGATCCAATTCCAAACTACGATCTGCGCCTTTAAATTTTTTGAAAGTTCAATGAAAATCATTGATAGACCTTCTAGTAAAACGAGTCAAATAACGGTCAAGAAAAGATAATTTTTGGCACGGCCTAGATCAGAAAAATATCGGGTCTCGAAAGGATCTAATTCTAAGCTTCGCCCTGCGCCTTTAAAATTTTCTCAAAATCCCTAATTTGAAAATTTCCCAAAATTTTTCGAGGACGGATATCAATATTATGTCTTAAGAAAATCCAATCTGTAGCAAATACTGAAAATATCGGGTCTCGAAAAGATCTAAATCTAAGCTCCGCCCTGCGCCTTTAAAACGAATGAAACAGTCCAAAAAAAATCTGGCAAACTCTTGATTAAATGACGAATAGAAAATTGAAATATTCATCCAATTGAGAGGAAAAATGGTCTCGAAACGATTATATCCTTGGCTCCGCCCTGCGCCTTTAAAATTGGTAAAAATAAATTGATCGAAATATCTTTTTTTAACCGTTTTCTATTCAACTTCAACATATAAAAGTCATTCCAAAAACCTCCCAATATACTCCTTTTTTTATATTTTCCCTACCGAACCTTAAAAAACTCTTCTCACACTTAATAAATAAATAAATCAATAAATAAATCAAGACGAGGATCCTCAAATAAAGACAAGGTATGAACTGGAAAAAGTCGAGAGTTCAGTTTTTTTTTCCAAGAAAAAACTTAATTATATAGGTTCAAGAAAAGTTGAGAGTGAAGATGAACTAGTTGGGTTGGAATATTGGGTCTTGAAACGATTTATAAATGGTTCCATCCTGTGTCTTCAAAATTATCACAAAAGCAAAAAAAAAAAGTAAAGAATAGTACTCAAAGGCTTCAGAGGAAATAGAAAGAACAAGAGCATATAAATTCCAACATTGGGTCTCAGAACGAATTTTCTTGGCTCCGCTCTGCGCCTTTAAAAAGTTACCAAAAAGGTCAAATTTTCTACAGAAAAATGGTTGAAAAATGAGCTCAAAAATCAGAGTTTTCATTCAATTTTCCATATTTAAAACAACATTCCGAGTATTTTTTTCATTGAACTTCGTGTAAAAATTCAAAAAATCATTTTTTCTGCCTTTATTTCTAAAATACTGTAAGAGAGTTTCTTATAGATGAGCCGATAGGCTAGCCAAGCATCAAAAAAAAAAATAATTCATAGCAAAATTCCATCAAAAAAGAAAGATAAGTACTGAAAAACTGTAATTTTGCTTGCTTCTAAGCCTTTTTTTCAATATTTCAGTCATAAAAATCAGATTTCTAACCCCATTTTTGGCAGAAATCACAAAAAAGGTTGACCTTTCTCACTTTGAAGCTGGATCAACTCAAAAAAAAAAGAAAACAATCAGGAAACGTGGGGGAAAACAATGCAAAAAGTGAACAAGAAACGGATGAATGTAGTAAAAAAAAAGAGAAAAGAAAACGAACAGCGTACCTGGTATGAAAAGTAAAAGCGGCGGAGGTAGCAGCAGCTTCATAATACACAGTGGCAGGCGGAAGGGCTATATAGCAGTCGGGGATTAAAAAGACGAAGACGTCGGGGGCTTTTTCCAAGCTTCAGAAGCTCAAAAATAACGTCTTCTGGATGTAGAAGAGGTAGTTGGAGGTCGTGCCAAAAGGTTCCGAATCAAAAATTGACGTCAAGAAACTTCAGAATCGGATGTCGACGTTGAGAATCCAAAAATTGACGTCAAGACCTCTCAGAATCCAAGTATGACGTCACTGAGCTTTCTAGCAGCTTCAGAATCAGAATATGACGTCACTAAGCCTTCCAGATGCTTCAGAATCCAAAAAATGACGTCAATGAGCCTTTCAGATGCCTAATAATCAGAATCTGACGTCACTGAGCTTTCTAGCAGCTTCAGAATACAAATACGACGTCACTGAGCCTTCCAGATGCTTCAGAATCCAAATATGACGTCACTAAGCCTTTTAGTAGCTTCAGAATCAAAATATGACGTCGCCAAGCTTTCTAGTAGCTTCAGAATGAGGTCTCCTTCAGAATCCGACGTCAAAAAAGCTTCAGAATATGAAGAAGTCCTCGTCGTCGTCGCCGCGGTCGAAACTTCCGAAAACTGACTGGTAAAACAGTGCCGAGGGGCCAGGTAAAAAACCGTTCACTGGCAGTGCAGTCAAATTGAATTAGTGGGCGTGGCCGGCGAAATTCCGGTGGGCGGAGCCTGGCTTCTGGTGAAACTTTATGGCGCTGGTGAAACAGAAAAAATATACAGAGAAAGAAAGAAGAGGAGAAGAAGAAGAAGACGTCAATGCCACGGTCGTTGTTGGGAGGAAAGGAGCGCGACGGCGGCAAAAAAATAATTTTTCGAAGGGGGCGGAGCCTTGGCGCGCGCTTCTCTCTTGTCTCTGTTTTTGTTGGACATGCCCCGCTTCGAAGTGACATTTTTGTGAGAAATTAGAAAAAAAAAACAAGATTTTTTTCCACCAAAGTATATTCTAGCCGCTAAACAGTCTGATTTCTCGGCGAGTCTCTCATGTTTACATGCTATTTTCATGTTTCTATGTCTTTGTCGGTGAGAGGAAAGAGAGCGCAGACAGATCAGAATACATTTTGAAAAATTCTGTCTTTGCGGTTTTATTTTGGGCTTCATCTCAAGTATTACCATAAGTGAACTTCAAATAATTTAATGATTTTTTTTCCTTCCTAAGAACCGTAATAAAAAGTGACACCTTTAGTGAGATTTTTGCAAAAAATTCAGAGTAAAGGAAGCTTTTAAGAGTATTTTTCCCGGTAGAAAGTTTTTTAGAAGCTTCAAAGTGAGTTTTTGATCTTGAAACGCTCTTTCAAAGATTCTGAAAGAGTTCTCTACTTTTCAGAGTCTTTCAGGGAAGCTTCAGACCTTTCAATAACCA
Organism: Caenorhabditis auriculariae; assembly: GCA_904845305.1. Lineage (NCBI taxonomy): Eukaryota > Metazoa > Nematoda > Chromadorea > Rhabditida > Rhabditidae > Caenorhabditis > Caenorhabditis auriculariae. The sequence goes on along the minus strand of CAJGYM010000014.1, from coordinate 183,044 downwards.
TCAAAATCAGGTTCGACGTCAGAACGTCTTCAGAAGCTTCAGAATCAAATTTCGACGATCCAGAATACACTCAAAGGACCAAAAATCAAAGATTTTCAGAACCTCCAAAATGAACTTGACGTTGTGAAGCTCTTTAGAAGTGTCAGGATCAGAAATTGACATTCTAGAGCTTTCTAGGGTCTCGAAATGCAGGACTTGACGTTTAAAAGATCTTCAGAAGCTACAGACGTTGGAAAGCTCTCAAAAACATCGAAAATCATTTCCAGAGACAATCTTGAACCTTCCACAGACCCCTAGAACATTCAGAAGCAATTTCTGACGCTATAAGTCTTCTCAAACCTTCAAACTATAAAATCTGAATCTTGAGAACTTTCTAGGATTCTCAAAATCCAACTATAACGTCTTTTTGAAAGCTCCCGACTTGAACCGACAAATTTTTCAAAATTTAGAACAAGAATCGAAGTTTGAAAAATCTTCAGGAAGCTTTAAAAGCAGATATAATGGCTCAAAAAAGGGTGCGCCGTAGCGCAACAGGTTGTGTGCCTGTCTACGGTCCACAGGGTCACAAGTTCGATCCCCGCCCCGACCCAACCAAGGGGTTTAAGAAATGTGGGTAGTGGGAAACCACGACTTCAAAATCCCCAGCCGTCACACACAAGGACGGATATGTCACTGGAGCCAGTCCACTGATTATCATCAGGATAGGACCTCGGCTACTTGGGGCGCCGACGCCGCTCAAGCGGTACAAAGGCGTAAGAAGAAGAAGAAGATAAGGGTTCAAAAAAACCTTTAGAAGCTTCAGAATCGAACAAAAAAATGAAATATGCAAAAAAGGGGCAAAACGAGGCATTTTTTAGGTTTTATTCACTTTAGAAAGTGTTTCGAAAGCTTCAGAATCAAAAATATTGTTCCAAGAGCTCCTAAAAGTTTCTGAAACTGCCAAATTTTGATTTTGCTAGCTTGGAGCTCTTTTTAAAAGCTTCCGACTTGAACCAAAAAAGTTTGAAAGATTTAGAACAAAAATAAAAGTTGAAAAGGTCTTCCAAAGCTTATATTATGGTTCAAAAAAAACCTTTAGAAGCTTCAGAATCGAACAAAAAAAATGAAATATGCAAAAAAGGGGCAAAACGAGGCATTTTTGAGGTATTTAGAAAGTGTTTTGAAAGCTTCAGAATCAAAAATATTGTTGCGAGAGCTCCTAAAAGTTTCTTACAATTTTAAAGACCTTGAAGATTGAAAAAAAGCTCCAATTTCCGTTTTCAAAGAGAGACAAGGCGTTTTTTGTGACTTCAAATTGCACAGCAACTGTTTAAAAATTTTTTTTTGAGACAAGAAAAATTTTAGTTTTCATCCAGACAATTCATTTTACTTTCAAGTTTATTCAAACCCATATAATTAAGTTTCATCTTTCCGGAAAAAAACTGAACTCTCGACTTTTTCCAGTTCATACCTAGTTATTATTTGAGAATCCAAGGCTTGATTTATTCATTTCCTTATTTATTCTGCGCTAGAAAAAAATAAGACTTAAGAAGGAAGTAGGAATATAATTTTATCTTTTTTTGAATTTATTTAAGAGCCATTTTTTTCAACTGTTTCCAATCTGTAAATTTTTTTAGAAATTGTCGAAAAAAAGTTCGAATTATAGAAAAAAAGATATGATTTCTTCTAAAAAAACCCATCAAAAAAAGCCTTGAAGATGATAAAAAAATGTTAGGCTAGATATATTTTAAAGGATTGGCAATTTTTTTTTTTTGAAGAAAATAATCGATCAATTATTCCTTGAATTTTGTATAAAAATGGTTTTCCTAGCTTCAAATGCCGTATTTAACCTTAAAGGCATAGGGGCAGTGAAAAACGGTGTTTCAGTTTAAGGCAGTATTTTGTAGAGCTTTTCATTGCGAATCGAACGGTGAACTTGGGAACGTACAGAAGTTCCTAGTTTTGAAGAAAAAATTATTCAAAGTCGGAGAGAAGAGAGTTCTCGCGAAAAGGGCGTTTTGCAGTAAAGTCGCTCTATGGACAACAGGCTTCGCCATTTTTCGGATTTTCGTTTTTTTCTTCGTTTCTTTCAATTTTCAATTTTTCCGTTGTCACCAAAGTTCTTTTCGTCACAAAAGCTTTCTATTCATGTATAATTTGCGAACTTTGATCGCAAAAAAGCGTTTCTGGTGTTAAATGATGATTTTACAAAGGTGTCGATTGGGATAGCGATTATTTGTGTTTTCTTTATTATCAATATGTGTTTTTCTGTTTTCTTAATCGATTTTTCAGAGAAGAAACCCTTAATTTGAAGCAGATATTCGATTATTTCTCACAAAATGCGAGTCTAACGAGACGTCCGCAACATCGCGTGCACGGCTACTGTAAACAGTTGTCTGCATACCGATCCAAAGCTTTTTTCAAAATCAAAGGCGGGAAAGTGAAATCGCGTTTTTCTTCTAGAGTTGTCACAGCTGTAATTTTTTTGAGTACACCGCTGGATTCGCAAAGAAAAACTATACAAGATACTGCTTTCACCTGAAACCCCAGTTTTTACTGCCCATGTGCCTTTAAGATTTCGGAAAACCTTCTCAAAATCTCCTGAAAATCCTGGAAAAATCAATAAAAATGCCTTCAAAAGATGATACGTTGTCCTACTTGGATGGATAGATAATAAATTATCCCCAAAACCAAAAAATCAACAAAAAGTTGAAAGATTATCCATTGTGAACATAATTTGACAAGCGTAACGTTCTCTTTGTTTTTGTTCCATTTTTTTTTCATAAACTGCAAACTAAACACTCATAAATTGCATTGAAACAAACCGCAAAACGTTTCAAACCATTCCCAAAGAAAAACAAAAAAAAAGAGGCAAATCAATCAAAAACTCAATGGACAATTAACTCTCGGGGGGGCGCGAGAATGACACATTTGTCAGAAAAAAAGAGGGAAACGTTTTTTCGACCTTTTGACAGTTAAAAGGATCTATTGTCGAATTATGTTCACAATGGCTAATCCTTCAACTTTTTGTTGATTTCCTTTGTTTGTTGGGATATTCCTTTCATCTAAAGCTTTTCACAAAAATAGACAATGGATCATTTTTTGAAGACCTTTTATTGGCTTTTCTATGACATTTGGAGGATTTTCAAAAGCTTTTCCAATTTTTTCATTCAAAAACAGGCTTAGAAAACTTTGTAGATCCTTTTTGCCCTATAGTTTTTTGATTATGTGAAAATATCTGCTTGAAACCGTTTAAAAATCGATTTATAATGATCATAGGCCATTTCGTTAGCTTTCCTATGACTTTTTGATGATTTTCAGAATTTTCTATTTTTTCAAAAGGTTACATCAGGCTCAGAGAGCTTTTTAGACTCTTTGGGCTCAAAGTTTATTAAATTCTTTCAGAAGATATTTTTAAAACCCTCGAAAAATCGACTCAAAATGACCATAGATCATTTTTCTTGGCTTTCCTATGACTTTTCGATGATTTTCAAAACCTTTTCCGATTTTTACATTCAAATACAGGCTTAGAAATTTTTTTGGATCCATTTCCCCAAAATTTTGTGATTATTCTTAAAGACTTCCAAAAATCGACTCAAAATGACCATAGACCATTTTATTTTTGTGATTTTCAAGAACCTTTCCTAATTTTTCGAGGTTGGAGCGAGCTAGAAAAATTTGGTATGTCCTTTTTAATAGGAATTTCTAAAATTCTGTCAGAAAATCTTCCTAAAACCCCTAAAAATTGACTCAAAATGACCATTTTTTTTGGCTTCTTTTTTGGCGCCAGATCGATGATTTTCAGAATCTTTTTTTCTCATTTTTTTCAAGGTAAAATTAGGCATAGACCATTTTTCAGACCCTTTTTGCTCAAAATCCCTTTGATTTTATCAGTTCCCAAAAATCCTCCAAAAATCGACTCGAAAAGTCATTTTTGATCTTCTTTTGTCTGATTGAAAGAAATCCATTCGTTATGGAACCCAATTTTTCCTTTCTTCCGCAGATAAATCCAAAATTTTGTTAGTTTTTGATTTTCTGACTACTTGGATTTGTGAAGAAAACTATAATCAGTTCAATTTTAGAGCTTCTCAAACTTTTTTTTCTCCAGAGCTTCCCTACCATTATTTCATAATTTTGAAACTTCAGCCGCTTGCTCTAGAAACCTCTCCTTTTCCCGCACTATTTTTTCAATCGTTTCAAGACCTCAAAGGCTCAAAAATCAACCTCGTCCAGCCCCGAATTTCCTTTTCAAAGATCAGAAAAACCGGCCAAATCCCATTAGAAAAATGCCCCCGTCGTTTCTCAAGACAATAGCTTGACTCATACTTTCATATATTTTTGTATTACTAACTCTATTGTTCTGTTCTCTTTTTCTATTGTTTCTGTTTTCGGGAAAAAGGTCTAGACTGTCTCTAATAGACTATTTGATGGGGGACGACCGAAGGACATAATTAAAAGCTGTAACATCGTTTTGGCCAAGCTTCTCACTGCCCAATAGTTTATTTGGTCCAGTTCTTTTGTTATTTGCCCTTTATTTATTGAATTTATTCGTTTTTTCGTTTGTGAAAGATGCTCTGGAGAGCTCTGAAACTTTGGAACCAAAATCGTTCTTCAAGAGCCAGAAATTTCCCAAGGATCGTAGTGAAACTTCTGAAGCTTTTAACTTACTTGTAGAGAAAATTTCTTGAAAAGATTCAATGAACGAGAAAAAAACTGTTATGATGGCTAAATACTCGAAAAAGAGAGCTGACACTTTTTATGTTTCTCAAATCCGTTTCCTTCACCTCGAAACTTTTTGGAAGCGAATTCCTATGCTCCTTTCAAGACCAAGATGTTCTGACTATCATTCAACCTGATCACCTATCCCAAACTGCAATTTTGCCCTCTGAAAACACAAAAATTGACATTTTTGACTGAAAAAATATCACCACAGGATTAATCGATCAAGTTTCATAAAATAAGTACTATCAATTTAAAGACCCCTCTAGGGACCACTCAAATTTAGGGGCTAACAATGACTTTCATTTCATTTTGCGGTTGGGAATTTCCTGAAGTTTCGCCGGAACAATACTTAAAAGTCTAAGAACGCACTCAAAAACCTTTAAAATAGGTTTTTTTTTCAGGTTGAGACTCCCATAATCTTCATCTGGCACACCAAGGAGCGTTCTAACAAATTTTCAAGAAATTCCCAACCGCAAAGTAAAATGACCTTTCTTGTTAGGGGTCAAAGCCTAAACCCTTATAAAGATCGCTAAAAGTTTACTCTTATAGGGAGCACTATTATGTCGCCTTTAGGGGATACTCTGACGTTGCTTTAATCCTTCACAGACCAACACGATGTGACCATCATTCAACCTAATAACCGACCCGAAAAGGCCTACTCATTAAAAAAAAATTCAAAAGCTTCTTGAAGAGATTGAATGATCCAAAAACCTCCCGAAAGGGCAGTTTCTATTTCTGGAAATTGTATAGCTTGTTCAAAAGAAATTTTTGAAAACTCCTTCTTCCTTCGAAGACCCACACGCTCTGACCCCGATCCAAGCCAATAAACCACCCAAAAAGGGCGCGCGGTAGCGCAACAGGTTGTGTGCCTGTCTACGGTCCACAGGGTCACAAGTTCGATCCCCGCCCCGACCCAACCAAGGGGTTTAAGAAATGTGGGTAGTGGGAAACCACGACTTCAAAATCCCCAGCCGTCACACACAAGGAGGGATATGTCACTGGAGCCAGTCCACTGATTATCATCAGGATAGGACATCGGCTACTCGACTTGGGGCGCCGACGCCGCTCAAGCGGTACAAAGGCGTAAGAAGAAGAAGAGCCCACCCGAAAAGGCGTACTTCTTTTTCTGCAAACTCGGACAAAAGGTAATATTTCGAGAAACTCGTGTAGCCCGACCAAAAACAACAAGTCGCAAGGTGAGAAGCGTCAAAAGACAGGGGCGAAAAAAGATGGAAAATCACCTAATTCGGCTCTTCATCTCTATATCAATTCCGAAAACGTCTCATGCTCCTTTAAACATCCAAAAAGCATAGGCGAATCGAGAAAGGGTACCGCGATACTCTCTGAGGTATATCGCAGGGACTAACGATGATACCCCGAATATACCTCTGAAAATTTTTAGCAAAAAGAGGGACCCTCAAGGACCTCCAATAGAGCTCAGATTGAACTAAAAAGTATGCGGGAGGTCTCACTATGGACATTCAAGTAACATAATAAAAAAAAATTTTTTTTTCCGGGTACCTGTCAACTCGTTGGGGTTGACTCCTTCCCGCGTATTGTTATTCTTCTGCCCGTCATATGTTGATCACTTATACTTTTTTTATATACTACCTAATGTTTATCTTATGGCAGTGAATAAACTATTATTATTATAATAAGTCGCAAGAGGGGAGAAGCGTCAAAAGACAAGGGCGAAAAAGAAGAAAAATCACTTGAGTTCGGCTCTTCATCTCAATATTAATTCTAAAATGATCTCATGCTTCTTTAAACACCTAACAAGGATCGTTTCCTTTTTCACTTACTTGTAGGGACAATTTTTTGAACTGATGCCAGGACTCATTTACAGTTTGATAACCTAACCCAAAAGGCGGTTTCAATGCCTCAGCGATAAAAGGTATCATAGTCCCGTATTTGACTGAATATGATACCTTTGCTACGAGGCCTATGAAGCTTCTTTCTTCCGCCCAAGACCCACACGCTCTGACCACCATCCAAACCAATACCCCACCCAAAAGGCGGTTTAAAAGCCTCACCAAGAAAAGGTATCATAGTCCTGTATTTTATTTAAAATGTTCTCTTTGCTACGAGACCTATGAAGCATCATCCTTCCTTTAAAGACCCACACGCTCTGACCAGCATCCAACCCGGTAACCCACCCAAAAGGCGTTTTCTATGCGTCACCAATAAAAGGTATAAAAGTCCCATGTTTGACTGAAAACGCTACCTTCGCTCCCAGACCTATAAAAATTTCTTCTTCCTCCAAAGACCCACACGCTCTGACCAGCATCCAACCCAATAACCAACCCAAAAGGCGGTTTAAAAGCCTCACCAAGAAAAGGTATCATAGTCCTGTATTTTATTTAAAATGTTCTCTTTGCTACGAGGCCTATGAAGCTTCTTTCTTCCTCCGAAGATCCACACGCTCTAACCATCATCCAGCCCAATAACCCACCAAAAAGGCGGTTTTAACGCCTCACCAAGAAAAGGTATCATAGTCCTGTATTTTATTTAAAATGTTCTCTTTGCTACGAGGCCTATGAGGCGGTTTAAAAGGCGGTTTAAAACCCTCACCAAGAAAAGGTACCATAGTCCTGTATTTTATTGAGAATGTTTCCTACGCTACGAGACCAATGAAACTTCATTCTTCCTTCAAAGACCATCACGCTCTGACCAGCATCCAACCCGATAACCCACCCAAAAGGCGGTTTCAATGCCTCATTAATAAAAGGTATCAACGTCCTGTATTTGACTTAAAATGCTACCTTCGCTACGAGACCTATGAAACTTCATTCTTCCTCCAAAGACCATCACGCTCTGACCATCTTCCAACCCAATAACCAACCCAAAAAGGCGTCTTCCAAACTCGAACAAAAGGTAATCTTTCGAGAAACTCGTGTACCCCGGCCCAAAAACAACAAGTATCATAACAAGTCGCAAGGGGGGAGAAGCGTCAAAAGACAAGAAAAAAAGGGGGGAAGAACAATCAGTGTTCGGCAAACGGACAATGGGCATCGGTGCACATTGTAATGAAGCCGCTGCCTAATGAAGAAGAGGCGATTTGTCTGCCGAAATTGTAACAAACTGTCGGGCATTGTCTTTTTGTTGTTTCTACCCCTCTTGTTTCTTGTACTTTCAGTTTTTTTCTCGTCTCTTGTCGATTTTGTGACAAGTCACCATGTTTCATGTGTTACTTGACAAGGGATCGTCGAGCGTCTCGAGAAGGTTTTTGGACTGTTTCGGAATTTTTTTTCGGGGCGGTGTTTTAGAACTACGATGATGACGTGTGACTTGGCGTAAAATTTCAGTATTTGAAAAAAAAAAAACGCCTTTTTTTGAGTACCTTGCCATGCTGATTGTATGATTATAAGAATGAATTCAGAAATCAGGTGATTTTTGGACTATTCTGGAAATTTTCGGGGCGATTTTTTGAAAAATGAGGTGTGACTTGGCGTAAAATTTCAGTATTTGAAGAAAAATAAAACGCCTTTTTAAGTACATTATCACGCTGATTGATTGGTTTTAGAGTGAATTCAGAAATCAGATGATTTTTGGGTTATTCTGGAATTTTTCGAGGCGATCTTTTGGGACTAAAATGATGGTGTGTGACTTTGGCGTGAAATTTACTTATCTGAAGAAAAAAAACGCCTTTTTTTGAGTACCTTTCCATGCTGATTGTATGATTTAAGAGTGAATTCAGAAATCAGATGATTTTCGGACTATTCTGGAAATTTTCGGGGTGATTTTTTGAAAAATGAGGTGTGACTTGACGTAAAATTTCCCGTATTTAAAGAAAAAAAACGCCTTTTTTTGAGTACCTTGCCATGCTGATTGTATGATTTTTGGGGTAAAAACATAAATAAGTTGATTTTTTTGGTTTTTTTCTTCTAAAAATCAAAGTGAAAAAAATGGTTTTTTTGGTAACTTTTTTTAATTTTGAAACTTCTCGGGCTTGTTTCGAAACTGTAGGAAAAAAATTATTGTGAATTTTTTTGTCAAAAAAATTTCTTTGAGTAAACTACAAAGTTTATTGTGTACTTACACATCAAGAACCGAAAAAAATGTTGTTTTTTTAAAATCATTAAAATTTTTTTCAAGGTCGAAAAAAATCTTTCAAAAACTACGACGTGGAATGAAGGTCTTGAAATGAAGATCTCAGAAAATTCCTTCAAAATTTGATTTTTGGTTAGAACAAGATGATTTTCGAATTATTCATGGATTCCAATAAAGATCAGGGATTTTGGGAAGTTTCTGAACCTTCAAAAAATGTGTCCCATCGAAAAAATTACTCGAAAAATGACCAAAAAAGGTGGTTTTTGGACTATTTGGGAATTTTTCGGGCCATTTTTCAACACTACGATGACATCGTGTGACTAGGCGTAAAATTTCTGAGTAGGAAGGGAAAAAAAACCGCTTTTTTGAGTACATTACCACCCTGATTGTTTGATTTCGTTTCGGACTGAGTAAAAAAACTTTCTCAACAGATTTTTTTGAGCTTTTCAAGTCTTGAAAAAGATTTTATTCAAAAATTTACCTTTGAAATTTACGATTATCATTGAACTTTCAAATTTGCAGGAGAATTGCAAAAACAAGAGAAATTTTTGTCCGTACAAAAAAATAGAAATCGCCTTTTTGAGTACGTAATTAGTTTGATTGAAGGTCAAAACATGAAGTTTGAAAAAAAGTTCGTCAAGGGGACTTTTTGGAGTGTTTTTTTGATGTCTAAACTTCGTGAAAATCACCAAATTTGGGAACTTGAAGAACTTTTCGAAAAATGTTTTTTTTTTTGAATTGAACGTTTTTAAAATAGAAAAAATTCGTTCAAACCGTTTCGAAGCTTTCTGCAAACTATTTATAAAATAATTCACTAACTATTCATTAACTTTTTAAGAGGGATTTTGCAAAAAGAATCGATTTTAAGCAATTTCGGAGTAGAATTTCATCAAAACTTCTTCGAAAACTCGACTTTTTCTAGCCAAAATCTTCAAAATTATGATTTCAGGGATGTTTCAAGGGTTCTCAGGGAACTGGATTTGAAAAAAAAAATGAACTTCTGGGGCAAATTCGGTGAATAATGGCCGCTAAAAGGGAGAGGCTCCAAAAAGGCCGCAGAAAGGCTGCAAAAGGCAGCAAAAAGGCAGCAAAAAGGCCGCAAAAAAGGCAGAAAAAAAGCAGCAAAAGGCAGCAAAAAGGCCACAGAAAGGCTGCAAAAGGCAGCAAAAAGGCAGCAAAAGGCCGCAAAAAGGCCCCATAAAGGCAGCAAAAAGGGTCCCATTATCAAGCCTCCCATTTTTTGTAGGATTTTAAAGGCTCGAGAAATGGTGGGAAAAGAAAAAGGCAGCAAAAAAGGTGAATAGAAGCCGGGGGAATGGCACAAAAAGGTAGCAAAAAGAGAGCCTTTTTTTCAACTTTTCCGAATTCGCCTGTTTTAGGTTTGACTGTCTTTTCAACCATAGGCAAAGTCGGAAAACCCTCTGAGGGCCATAAAGGTCCATAGAAATGTTCTTTTTAGGGTGATGAAGGCTCCCTTTTTGCTCCATTTTCTCAGCCCTTATGCACCATTTTTGCTGCCTCTCCCTTTTTCCACCATTTCTCGAGCCTTTAAAATCCCAGAAAAATGGAAGGCTCGATGAAGGGAGTCTCTTTGCTGCCTTTTTGTGGCCTTTTTGTGGCCTTTTTGCTGCCTTTTTGCGGCCTTTTTGGTGCCTTTTTGCTGCCTTTTTGCTCCCTTTTTGCGGCCTTTTTTGCTGCCTTTCTGCGGCCTTTCTGCGGCCTTTTTGCTGTCTTTTTGCTGCCTGTCTGCGGCCTTTTTGCTGCCTTTTTGTTGCCGTTATGCTCCCTTTTTTCTGCCTTTTTGCGGCCTTTTTGCGGCTTTTTTGCTGCCTTTCTGCGGCCTTTCTGCGATCTCTTTGCTGCCTTTCTGCGGCCTTTTTTGAGCCTCTCCCTTTCAGCGGCCATTATCCACCATTCCGACTTGGCCCGAGACGTTTTGAGATGCTTGCATATCCAAAAATTTTAACAACAACTACCCCTGGAAGGTCAGGAAAAATGGGTTAAATTTCCAAATCTCCAATGCTTTTTCTTCAAATTCAGAATGGGATAATCATTCTAAACTCGAAAAAGTGTCCTCGACATCACTTCCTCTGTGGTTTGTACCTTCATCAACTTGTGTTATAGCCCACCGATTGTCTGAAGGAAATTTGACCTTTCTCATTTGATTCGGTAGCTGTGTTAAGGTGTGTCTGGCACGAATGATAAAGACAAATTCTTTCTTCGATTTTGATACCGGTTTGGAGGGGGCAAAATGATCTTTGCCTTATCTTTTTTTCTCACACCTTTTCATTGAAAAAAAGCATAAATTTTTCAAACATTGAGGAATTTTTTTTGCTCTGCAAGTATTCAAGGGCCTAAAAATTGCTCTGAAAACGGAGATCGTTACGAAATCTGACCATGCGCCTTTGAAACTCAAGAAAAAGTTTCGGCAATGACTAAATTCTTCATGAAAAAGTGCTCACTGATCAGAAAATAAAACTTCCCGAAAACACTCCAAACATCATGAAACTCTTAAAACTTGACCGAAGATTCTTGATTCCTGGCAAAACCTACAAACAGTCCAAAAAAGCATATTGTTCGACGAATTTCTACCATGGATTGGTCAAAAGTCAGACTTCGGAATGAGAATAAAAACATTTTTTCAAGCCGAATCCAAATATGAGCTGAAAAACTGGCAGGTAAAAATTCGGGAAATAAAATAAAAATTTGAACTGAAATGAGTTATTTCATGATAGTTCCCTCAACAACTGCTGACTGAACCGATCTTAACTGAAATTGGCAGCGCCTCAATAAAAAACTTCTGAACCTTGATAAACTCCTATCTCAAGAGATCATACTCTGAAATATATCAATAATATGTATTTTGCCGTTCTAGCGCACCTTTTCGACCACCTTCAATTTTTACACAATTTAAGCCATTTTAAGGCGTATTATCATTGTTTTTGTGTCTTATCTCTTCAAAAATGTGTCATTTTCAACAATTTTCAAAAATGGGCAAATGGTCAAAAAGTGAGTTATAAAAAAAATATGGTCGAAATGGTCGAAATATTGCGCTAGAACGGTAAATAAAAAAAAAATGCTAAATAAATGATCTTTACAGAAAATCTTAAACCTCACGGCGTTCTTTTGACGACGCCCCTCCCACAATTTCCGTAATATTTGACGTCTTTGGTGCATACACAGAACGACGCTAACTCGCATACTTATTAAATTCGAAAATAATTTTTTTCCTCGGAAAATAGCGTTTTTTCAAAACTATAGACGTGAAAAAAATCGATCTTTTCACAATTCCTTTTCTAGTTGACAAAAAAACATTTGGGTGAAAGTTTTTCTTATTTTCTGAACACTTTTATTCCTTTTCACCCTCAAAATTAGTTAAAGCCCTTTTTTCAGTAAAAAACGTGGAATTTTGTGCCAAAAATGACTTATTGTGGTTCTATGTGTCTTTCCCCACTTATTGAAAATAAAAAAAAATTTTCTTTACAGATTTAGTTTAATTCATCCACCTAGTGGTATTTTTTCTCCTCTGCAACATCGCCATACCATTCTGATGTTGCGAAAATGAAGAGATTGATTGATTCGAATGAAAAATTAATTTGACACTGAAAATGTTGCTGAAAGGCTTTTTTTTGCTTTAAAGGAGAAATTTTGTCAATCCCAGCAGTTAATATTGGAAATTGAAAAAAAATTCCTTCGCATTTTGCTGTCGCAATAAAAAATAATTACCGTAAATCAGAACAAAACAGATAAAGATACAACTTAAATAAACATGAAAAATCACCTGAAGCACTTGAGCAACAAAAAATTCAAATGTTCGCGCGCAAGCTGTCTACCGTAAATCTAGGTGGAGCAACTTTTCGAAGCCACTCCGCATTTTCAAAATTTTTACATTTTCTTCCACTACGCAGAACGCCGTGATCTCTGACAAATTATGATCTTGAAGAACTTGTAAAATTATTAAAGATAAGAAACTTTAGAGGAATAAGGAATTAAAGAAACAGAAGTAGGTATTGTAAACTTAGATTCTTCTAGTGGTAAAGGTACTCATTGGGTTTGTTATTCTAAAAATAAAGGAAAGATTTATTACTTTGATTCCTTCGAACTTGATCCTCCTTTACAACTTCAAGAATATATCAAGAGTAGAAATAAAAAAGATAAAATAGAGCTTTCAACATTCAAAGTTCAAGATTTTGGAACACATCATTGTGGTTATTATTGTTTACTACTTTTAAAATTATTAGAAAAATATGGTTTTCAAAGTAGTGTTTTATCTCAATTTTTATAACCATATGCCAGAGTCTCAAAAGAATCTGGAAAAGAAAGCAAGAAGGCCGGCTTGGAAATCAACTTCGCGAAAACGTTCATAATGGCTAATCGAGCCAAGAGAAATGTCGAGATCGATGGAAAAAGAATCGCCTACACGGATGGGTTCATCTACCTCGGTACCCATCTCCACTTCGCTGATGGCTCGAAAACCGAAATCCAACGCCGAATTCGTTCTGCATGGAGCGTCTTCCACAAGTTCAAAACATACTTAAAGGCATAGGGGCAATAAAAAACGGGGTTTCAGGTGAAAGCAGTATCTTATATAGTTTTTCTTTGCGAATCGAATGGTGTACTCAAAAAATTACAGATATGACCACTTTTGAAGAAAAACGCGATTTTACTTTCCCGCCTTTAATTTTGAAAAATGCTTTGGATCGGTATGCAGACAACTGTTTACAGTAGCCGTGCACGCGATGTTGCGGACGTCTCATTAGACTCGCATTTTGTGAGGAATAACCGGATATCTGCTTCAAATTAAGGGTTTCTTCACTGAAAAATTGATTAAGAAAACAGAAAACACACCTCGATAATAAAGAAAACACAAAAAATCGCAATTCCAATCGAAACCTGTGTAAAATCATCATTATTCCCCAGAGAAGCATTTTGCGAACATAGTTTGCAAATTTCTTATAAATAGAAACTTTTAAAGACGAGAAGAACTTTGGTGACAGCAGAAAAAATTGAAAATTGAAAGAAACGAAGAAAAAAGCGAAAATCCGGAAGATGGCGAAGCCTGTTGTCCATAGAGCAACTTTACTGCAAAGCGCCCTTTCTGCGGAAACTCAAACTTTCCTCTCTCCGACTTTGAATTATTTTTTATCTAAAACTAGGAAGTTCTGTGCATTTCCAAGTTCACCGTTCGATTCGCAATGAAAAGCTCTACAAAGTACTGCTTCGAACTGAAACACCGTTTTTACTGCCCCTATGCCTTCAAATGTTAAATGTTACTTCGAATACAACATTGTTTCTTTCTAACAATACTCTTATTGAAAAGACTTTCTCGAAAATCTTCAACTTTTAACTTCTTGACAACATTTTTCTTTATTCCTTCACTCTTTTTAAATTCATCTCCAGGTTTTGGAACTTTTGGAAGTGTGACCTTCTTTTCTCTTCCTCGCTGTGACCGAGCTCAATCACACATTTGCCCCAAATGAACTAGACACACGCGACGCAACACGCAAACGCGTTGGGCTAGAGTGGAAGGCAGAGACGCGTGACCAGAGACGCAGAGGAAAGCGAGAGACAGCCAGCATCGCATTCTTCCATATAGCTGATTCACGGCAAGCTTGGGACGCTAAGGGGGCGTGGTCTGTCTGCGCTCTCCACGAGCCAGGCACTATCTCGTGCATTATCGTGTCAGGGCCCTTTTTTGGATAGCTCAAGCCAGTCGTGAATCAGCTATAAACCTTTGTGAATAGAAAAGAGACTTGCTTTTCTTCCGTTGTTTGCATTGATTTTGTGATTTCGGGTATATGTCAAAAGAGCTGCGAAAATCGAGCCTCCTCACTGTTTGAGATAAAACTGCCAGCGAAAAATGGGCTGCCGAAGAAATTGCTAAGGAAAAAACAGCTGAGAGAAACGAGCTGCGAAAATTTTGCCCCTCGTTGGCAGGTTAACACGCTGTCTCTGTAATTTTCGAAATTTTTTCAAAAACAGCGGGTACAGAAATAAAAAATATATTTTTTGATTCCAATGAAATTTCAACCAGTGTTATCATATGACGTCAGGATTGCGGACACGATTTTTTGAGCCATTTCCTCTTACTGTAGCCGGGTTACGGTAGCCAGGTTGCCAAGTTGTGCGCGTACAAGACATTCCATGGAAGTAATTACGATGCGTTTCTATGCCCAGGGTGACCAAAAAATCGACTTTCCAAGAACAAAAAGTATCGTATCTCAAGAATTTCTACACTAACCCAAGATGGTATGTACTGAAAAAGTTCCTAAAATTGCATTAATTATCGATTGATATACAACTTTCCTAGAGAAAACTCGTCAATTCTTAGATACGCAGGTGACCACCCTTCTACCGTAACCCGGTTACGGTTGGAGGAAATGGCTCAAAAAAATCGTGTCCACAATCCTGACGTCATATGATAACACTGGTTAAAAATTTCATTGGAATCAAAAAATATTTTTTTTTGTACCCGTTGATTTTGAGAATTACAGAGACTGCGTGTTAATCGCGCGACTGTGCGCTCCACCGACAGCAGTAACAAAAGTTTTTTAAAAAGTCGTTCATTTCGACGCTTTATTATCTTGAAATCAAGTTTTTTTTTCTTGTTTCATGTGTAATGGTTTCAAATAACATTGTGTAATCAATAAGAGTATTCTAAAACGTCAGAAAAAAAAAACAAGACAAACATGCAGAAGTTAGAAAAATGATAGCGAAGATACATAATATTTCCCAGATTTTTGCGTTGAATGATCAATTAAAAAAATTTTTAATTGCGCGTTGCATATTAAAAAAATGATGAACATAACAAAATATCAATTTAATAAAAACATAAAAAAAGAACAAAATGTGAGCATGACAGGGGTTTTTCCGATGAAAGTTGTCTTTATCTCTCGTGAAGTTGCGGAACCAATACTCGAACTTCTCCCCATCGCAAGAATTCAATCCACCCTGATTGCACGGCATTCCTAATGGGGTGAGGGAAGGTGAGCGAGGCGTCAAAGTTTCTGAATTTACGAAAAATTTAGTGCGCGCTACGGATAAAATGCACTGAGTATCAAACGTTAATAACTTGTTTGTTCGATCGCCTTCGGCTGAAGTACTGTAGATTTCAAATTTCGCGCCAAATTTTTTTTGACGTCTCCCCACCCCGTTTGGGAACACCGTTGATTGCTTTTAAGCGCCCTGAAAATTATTTTTTTTCATTTTTTAAAATGTTTTCCAGACTATCATAGACTGACTTCGCCCGATTTCATTCAAAGCGGAAATTAAATAAAACTTTTCTGCACGAGATCACAACAAGAAAAAAATAGATGAAAACAAAAAGAAATAACAAAAATAATAATAAAAAATTTTCCGAAAATTCAAAATCTGTCATCGGCGCGTCGTCGGTGGAGCGCAATATGTAGTCAACTATTTTGCCAACGGTGGGCAAAATTTTCGCAGCTCGCTTTTCACGGCATTCCTATTGGGGTGAGGGAAGGTGAGCAAGGCGTCAAAGTTTCTGAATTTACATAAAAAATTTAGTGCGCGCTACGGATAATATTACGTCACAATTACACTGAATATTCAACGTTAATAACTTGTTTGTTTGATCGCTTTCGGCTGAAGTACTGTAGATTTCAAATTTCGCGCCAAAATTTTTTTGACGTCTTGCCACCCCGTTTGGGAACGCCGTGCTTTTCGCTGGCAATTTTTTCATCAGCTCACTTTTCTTAGCTCGATTTTCACAGCTCTTTTGACATATACCCGTGATTTCACATGACGTTACTTTTCCCATTAATTCTTTGATTTCAGACATGACGGCGATCACAATTCGATTGGTTGGAGAACAAGAAGATCGTTTATTCAAAGGAATTGACGTAGATAATCAGGTTTTACTTTGATTATTTATTCTGATTGACTTATTTTTATATTTTCAGATTCCGTATGTTGACCTAAAGAAGCGTATTGAGACTATTACGAATATTCCTCCCGACTTCCAAGAAGTCCGATTCCGTGGTGAAAAAAACTATCCGTTGTGGAGTATCCTATTCGAGACATCAAGTTTGGCGAAGAGCTTGTACTGGTAAAGAATTTTTACATTTTAAACTTTACTATTTATTATTAGGATGTATAATTTTCGGAATTTAAGGTCACCTATTCCCTATCAGTAAATTTTTAAAAATGTATTTCAGAAACATTCTCTTCTGGAATCCTGGCGTGCGTATTTATTGCTTTGTGACAGCGCCAAAGATATCGAAAAAGGAAAACCTGAACGAACAAAGTGTGCGCAAAGAGCTATAGCCAATTCACAAAAACTCGAGGATTCCGGATTTTTCGAAGCCTACGTCAACTTTGTGACAGTTTGGATCGACACCATCGGTCAAATGATGAGGTTTGCAAATTTGTTCAATTCCTTTTAAAAATATTGACAAAATAATGATATAGTCAATGTTTCCCGACTTGAAAGGCGAGGGAGGCGGGGCAAGGGGCGGGACGCGTAGCGTGTGCGTTTGCGGTTCTTGTCACGTGTTCAATTCAACCGCCATCGACTCTTTGAGAAGCCCGTTTTTCGCTTTTTTTTTTATTCCTTTTTCAATTATTTAAAGATTATGTTCATGTGTGCATCAAAAAATGGTAAAAAATTGAAAAAGAGCGGTTGCCGAGCTTTTTAAATAGTCGGCGGCAATTGAATTGAACTCGCGCCAAGAACCGCAAACGCACACGCTACGCGTCCCGCCCCTTGCCCCGCCTCCTTCGCCTTTCAAGTCGGGAAACATTGACTATATTCGCATTTCAGGTTTGTCGACCGAACGCGAAACGCTTTTGAACAAAGCGCTACAAAATTCTTCACCAAGATGTTTCCCAATTCAACAATAAGCTTTAAGCCTAAGCAAGGCGGTAGTCGAGCGGGGATTGTGGGGACTGTCACTTGCAATGGAGAAGAGACACTTTAATATATGAAGACTTATCATCACGCCGGTTCTTCAATTTCCCTGCAAAATGCATCAAAGCGACACCTGCCGGATCTTCGCGAAATGTTCGCATATCCACTTCTCGAAAATATTGGAGTTGGACCTGTTGTATTCTTTCCATTCTATGATGGATCGACATACATTCCATACATTGCAACTAAGGAAGTCAAAGAATTCAAAGAGCTGGACAAACTTGAGGATGTTGTTCTGCAAAATAAAGTAGTTGTTGAGGTGATACATTTTAAATAATTTTTTTAATTAAAAAAATAATTTAAATACTTATTTAAATAAAATCCATTTCAGGCTTACCTGCTCTCACTTATCCTTGGCATACGCGACTTGAATGAGGGGAACATTGGTTCAACCAAGGAGAAAGCCCTGTCTATCATTGATTTTTACGTTCCGGATACTGACAACTTTCTACGACGGAGAATACTCGATGATTTGAAGAATAAGAGCAACTTTGGTGGACCAGGAAAAGCCAGTGAAATTCTCACTGAAATAGGCCATGAAGAGAGGATGAAAATTGTCAAGGATGCCCTGCCCCATTGGAGTCGAATCAAAAGCATAACAAGCGATATCATTGGTATTGAGAAAAGCGAATTACGGGAACATGGAATAAAGCTCGGGACTGCTACAAATGACGTAGAAAATTATCTTCAAGACATCAAATTGAATTATGACTCGATATGTTTAGCTTTTCAGTAGTTTCGTTTATCATGTTATTAATAAAAAGACAGACATACAACCACAAGGCTTACCTATAACTAAGTTGGGCTCTTAAGTTTTGGATCTATTCCCAGCAGACTCCGTTTGACCAGGTACCCGTGCTTCAGCCCTACTCTAATCCATCTTAAGCGTGTCTATATCATTACAACCAATTAAATTCCCCATTCACCTGTGCTACACTGTGTCATAACTTATAATGCCTTCTTTTCTATTTACTTTTTTTAACCTCTGTGCAATCTTCACCTCTCATTCTTTCATTACTGGCTCAGAGGCTCGTGAGGGCCTCAAGTGCCTTTTATTTATTTATTTCAGGCTTAATGCCAATGTTCTCTCTCTTTTTTCTGTACAT
The DNA here is from genome assembly GCA_904845305.1 of Caenorhabditis auriculariae. Taxonomy (NCBI): domain Eukaryota; kingdom Metazoa; phylum Nematoda; class Chromadorea; order Rhabditida; family Rhabditidae; genus Caenorhabditis; species Caenorhabditis auriculariae. Next base: position 164,258 of record CAJGYM010000014.1, on the reverse strand, counting down.
GTTATTTTGTTCTGCCTGTAAATAAATAATATTATTAAAGTGAAAGGACCTTTACTTTTACAAACTCTTCGAGGTTAATGTTGGTCAATGGTTTCAGATTTTTCAATGACCTCTAGCTCCGCCATTTATTTAGCATTTTTTTATTCACCGTTCTAGCGCAATATTTCGACCATTTCGACCATATTTTTTTTATAACGCACTTTTCGACCATTTGCCCATTTTTGAAAATTGTTGAAAATGACACATTTTTAAAGAGATAAGACACAAAAACAATGATAATACGCCTTAAAATGGCTTAAATTGTGTAAAAATTGAAGGTGCGCTAGAACGGCAAAATACATATTATTTATATCAAATTGGCAGCGCCTTAAGGAAAAGCTTATTTCAAAGCAAAAAAACTTCAATGAGGAAGTTAATTTCACCAAATACTTATCTCTCACTGACTCCCGAACCGGTGTTTGAAAAATGCCGAAGAGGTCCGTGAAAAAGTTCATAGCCACAAAGCGCACAAAAAACATTCTAAAAAGTCATATTCACACCATTTTTCATAAAACCTGTTGATATTTTTCTTTCAAATTGAGTCAAGTTACGTTTCTCAGAACTATAAACTATTTCACGCTCGGTAGCTTTTCCGTATTGATTTGCGTGAAAATCTACATCTGATAAACCCAATCTCAATCAAAAGTCGTTCAGGCCTTTTCTTCGATTACAAGAAAATTAAATACGCCTCCCTAGGATTTTGAAACTCAAATCCCTTTATTTGCTTTTTTTTTTCTCGCCACTTCTAGTATTTTGTACAAAAAAAAAATTTCTGAAAAGATCTTGAACCTTTTTTGAAAAGTCAAAGATTTTCCAAGGGGGCGGCATAGCTCACCTGGTAAAGACTCATTTCTAACGTCCGCAAGGTCGTAGGTTCGAGTCCCCCCGAGGTCGACCAAGCCTTTCATCCCTCCGGGGTAGATAAAATTGGGAACTGCATGCAGCGAAAAGGCTCAATCTCTGCCATCGGCCTTTGGAAAGCCGGCACCGTACTTCTTCCTACGACCTCTCTTGTACCTGATGTTCTACGAGCGACATTCACAACTTCTCTGCCTAAGGCACAGCTCCTGCTGCCGTTTAAACACAGTTAAAATCAATGAAAGTCGATTGCACATGTATTCATTGAAGATGCAATAAAAATCACTTTTTTAAAAAGATCTTTCAACTGAATTTTAGAACAGCCAACTTCTAATTTTGAGAACTCGAACTTTATCTGTTTTTTTTGCGCATTTTCAGATTTTCGAGTCTTCAAGTCTTTCAAAGCTAAACTCAGGGCCTCAAACTCTGAAAACGAAACCTTGATTTCTGTTGCGAAACTGTGAGTAACGCCATCTATGGCAACAAACGACAGCCGTTTTTTGGGCCCTAATACGCTTATCGAGAGAAACAATCTCCAGGAAATTACGGGAGAAGGTTCCAGGAGAAATTCTTGGGAAAGAAAAAAAGGAAGGAGACGAGATTCTTGATGGACGGTTCTTGTCGGTCTTTGTAAACGCCTTTACTGGGTAAAAATGGAGACAAAAAGTGTATAGTCTGAACTTTTTGGAGGGTTCTCGGGAAATTGTCGTGAAAAATGACCAAAAGTATGAAAAGACTAAAAAAAAGATCTTAATAAATTTGATAATCAAAAAAATGTCAGAAAAAAATCTGAAAAATCTGGAATTCACACCATTTTCCTTCAGAAAGCTCTACAGGAAACGCTTTTCCAGCTGATAATTTGTTAAATAATCTTTTAAAATAATTTCTGAAATTTAAAAAAAGTCAACGTTTTGATATTTCCCGACAAAAACTAGACAAAAATTATGACCATGTTTTTTTCTTTTTTTGAAATCATAATTTTCTCTAAACCCTCCATTTTCCACACACTGTCTCGTCACTGATTTTCCTAAAGATCACGTAAATTTTTTTCAAAATTTGCATAAATTGACTCTCTCATAATCCAGATTTTTCTAAGCTTCTACTCAAGTCGTAATTTTCTCTGAACCTTCTCCTCTCCGCACACTATCTCGCTACTGATTGTCCTAAAACGAAATTTTTTTTCTGAAGATTCATGACTGAACTTCCAACTGGTTAAGCTAAGCTCCTCGTATACTTTTTTCTGAACCCTCCATTTTCCGCACACTATCTCGCTACTCATTTTGCTGAAAATCACGAATTTTTTTTTCAAAAGTTACTTCATTGACTCTCTCCTGATTAACCTTTTTGTATACTGCTTTGATATTTATAATTTTCTCTAAACCCTCCATTTTCTGCACACTGTTTAACTTCTGATTCTCTTAAAAATCATGAAAATCTTTCTCTTTTTAAAATTCCATAGCTCCCTCTGGTTAAGCTCCTTTTAAGCCTTTCTCAAACTCATGAGTTACTCTAAACCCTCTCCTCTCGGCACACTATCTCGCCAGTGACCCTCCTAAAAATCATGAAAATCTCTTTTTAAAACTCCATAACTTAACTCCCATCTGGTTAAGCTCCTTTTAAGCTTTTCTCAGACTCATGAGTTACTCTAAACCCTCTCCTTTCGGCACACTATCTCGCCAGTGACCCTCCAAAAAATCATGAAAATCTCTTTTTAAAACTCCATAACTTAACTCCCATCTGGTTAAGCTCCTTTTAAGCTTTTCTCAGACTCATGAGTTACTCTAAACCCTCTCCTTTTCGGCACACTATCTCGCCAATGACCCTCCAAAAAATCAGGAAAATATGTTTTCTCTGAAGTTCCATAACTATACTCTTGCCTGATCAAGCGCCTTCCACCCTTTCTCAAAATCATAATTTTCTCTAGACCCTCTTGCTCCCGAATACTATCTCGCCAATCTTCTCAAGACCTATTTTTTCAAACAAAACCGTCTTTTCAAGAAATTTTTCATTTTTATTCCGATTCAAAAAATATATTTTCTTCCATTACGCAGCTTTCTATACAACAATAAAATGACTCCATTCCCTACGTACTAAAAGAACCAAAAATTTCAAACAAAACCGATGACGCAAAAATTAAAACAAATGGTTTCAATACAAAAAATGAAGCGATTGGTGTATAAAAAGGCCGAAAAAGGGGAGAAAATCAAAGAAAAATGCTCCTGAAAGTTTTTGCCGTCGCCCTTCTCCTTGCCGTTGTCTACGCCGCCCCAACGGTTGGATTAGAGATTTTTTTGATTGTTAATTAGCAAATTAGCTCGATTTCAGGGAAAAAACAATGCCGTGAAGAGAGAGGAGCAAGAAAACGAATCTCAAAACCCTCTGGTAAGGTCTTTTTTTTCGGAGTGTTGAGGAGTTATTCTGGTTAATTTTCAAGCTCATTAACTTTGTAAAATTTCTTCGCCCCACCCTGCGCCTTTAAGCCATTGCATCATCTGTAAAAAAACTAGTAATGGATGGACCAGTTTTCGAAAATTCTAAAAAGTGGCTAATTTTCAAAAAATTCTTGGCCTCCATTCAAAAAATAATCATGTTTACTGCTAGCAAAAGGGAGTTGAAAAATCAAATTTAAGTAATTTTGAATTTTTCGGATCACTTTTTGGTCTTCAAAGTTTCAAAATCAACACCCATAGAGCGCAGTTGTTCAAGTTAATTTTTTTTTTTTCGAGCTCGAAAATCTCTTCAACTTGTCACAAAGTTCACTTAGCCTTCTCACAGTACCTCAGAAGCTTAAAAAAAAACAGTAGAGGTCAAAACAACCTTCAAAAAGCCCTTCTTCTCAAGACCATTTATTCAACTCCACTCATGCTCCTTTAAAACTTATTATGAACAAGCTATATTTTTTCAAACTTTTTTTTTTGTAAATCTTTCCGATCTATTCCCCATGAAAAGAAAAGAAGACAGGCGATATTATTTGTGCACCTGACCTCGAAACGACATTCTCAAAAGCTTCAAACTCTTGCCAAGTTTTGAGCCATTCCAAATGCGGCCACAAGAGTTTTTAGTTCCCTATGCTTCTCCAAACAATATATGAATGAATTATAAGATTCTCTTCGAGTTGAAGTTTTTTTGTTGGCCGCATAGGGAATGGCTTATGCGCCCGACCTTGAAACGACTTTCACACAAACTTCAAACTCGTAAAAATATTGAGCCATTCCAAATGCGACCATAGAAGTTATTAATTTCGTATGTTTTTTCACAATCTTAATGAATGGACTGTACGATTCTCTGCAGTTTCAAGCTTGTTGGTCGCATGGAGAATGGCTCATGCGCCCGACCTTGAAACGACTTTCCTACAAGCTTCGAGTTCATGAAAACATTGAGCCATTCCAAATGCGACCATAGAACTTCTTGATTACCTATGCTCTTTCAAATTATTTATGAATGAACTCTGCATACTCCTGGGGTAGAAGTTTGTTGGTCGCATTGAGAATGGCTCTTGCGCCCGACCTTGAAACTACTCAATAACAAGCTTCAAACTCGTGCAAATATTGAGCCGTTCCAAATGCGACCAGATGAATTTTCAAGTTTGATGCGCTTGTTTACAATATTCATGAATGAACTGTACGATTCTCTGCAGTTGTTGGTCGCATGGAGAATGGCTCTTGCGCCCGACCTTGAAACGACTTTCGCACAAGCTTCAAACTCCTTAAAGAGCTTTCAAGACCAGAAAACATGTACATTTCCTATGCACCTTTAAAACTTTTCTGAATGGAATATATGATTTTCCTCGGTTTTTTGGTCGCATGGAGAATGGCTTTTGCGCCTCTCTGCTCGCAAACCAATTTGAACAGGAGATTCTTGAACCACTCATCTTAGGTCCTCCCAACGAGTTCGGAAAGCCATTCCGACGAAGATCAGGAGCATCCGGTCGAAAAGAGAAGCTTGAGCAAGACGGCCGCCATGAGAAGGGCCGACAGTTCGCCGAGTTCTGAACCGATAGAATGCGACGAGGACGAAGAAAGCGAGTGCGAAGCGGAGGAGGACGACAACAGCAACGCCAGCAACAACAGCAACGACAGCAACGACAGCAACGCCACCAATGCCAGCGACGACAGCGATTAGACAATTCCGAAAAACTTATGTATTTTTCGATATTTTCTCTGATAAACGTGTTCAAAAATGGGTTGAAATCTTTCAGAGCTTGGGAAAATTAACCTGATAATCTTCATAACATGTTTAAAATGCAGGAAAGCGTTGAGAAATTTTACATAACCCTGATAGTTTTTTTTCGCCTTGAGACCTTTTTAAGAAATGTCTATGCTTCTTTAATTATTTCTGGAACCCTTCAAAAATGAGCCGAAATCATTCAGAGCTCACCAAATCAGTCTGAAGGGTTTCAAGACGTCAAGCTGACCAAAAGTATTCTTATTTGACCTTAAAAAAAGCCTCCTCGTCTTGAAAATGGAGAAAAAAACAGTATTAGGCGACTTTAATGAAAAAACTGTGCCTCCCGAGTAGTCCCCCCCTGGTCTGGAGCCACTAGTTGTAGACAAGCCGTACTGCTCCCCCATGCTGAAGCAGCTGATCATCGCAAAGCTGAAAACTCGTCAAGTAATATCACAAGAAGGGCGAGATGACCTTCTCGCCGTACTTGATCAACGACAACTTCACGAACCGACAAAAATCTATTTGATTATCATAGAATTAGCAGGGATTCTTGTCTGAGGACGGATGGGAACTTCTTTAAAATGAGCCGAAATAATCAGAGCTCAAGAAAGTTAGCCTGAAAAACTTTGGAGTCCGGTCAAACTGCCCAGAAGTATAGCCAAACCTTGAAGAACTCTGAAAACGTCTTTTCGCCACGAGACCTTTGTAAAATTCGTCACTGCTCCTTTAAACACCAGCAAGCCAAAAAAAAAATGTCCAAAATCGTAGTACCCATTTAAAGACAAAGAAATATAAATTTTGCAACAGAAAGTTCGTGTTTGACCCCGCCCTGCGCCTTTAATTCTAAGTACTAAAGAGTGAACGTCTCCGAAAAAGAGCCCAAGCCAATCCGTTCTTAAGAAAAACAGCTTGAAAATCTTCGAGAAGTTTTGGGAAACCTTAACAAACTTTGAAAACGTGAAATGAGCAGGAAAACTGGCACGATTAGTTATTTAAATCTCAACCTATCTCTAAAAGTCCAGTCAAACAAGACAAAAAATAAAAGTCCAAAAAAGCCCGAAGCGATCGATTGAGAATCCAGACAAGAAAAAAAAGTCCAGAATGCCAATTCCATAGATTTACAAATCGAGTGAGAAATTCAAAAAAAGAACTTACAAATTTTTTTCCTATCGAAAAAAATGAGTGAATTTCGGTGTTCCAGAATCAAATTGACCAGGAAATTGAATCTGAAAAAAACTTGAAAAAAGTTATGATGAAAAAAATTTTTCTAACCCGAAAAATTTTGAGCCATTCCAAGTGCGACCACAGCATGTAGAGACGAATTAACTTGAAATAAACTCATTTCAACGTCTTTTTGCTTTCCTGAACGTGGTTTTTGATGAGTACTCATTTTAAAAGGATCATGATAATTTCAAGAAAAGGGTCCTGGCACGAATGGGAAAAATAGTGTGCGAAAAGGGGAGAGTTCTACAGTATTTTAGGCTTATTTTTTGAGAAATCTAGCTTTGAATTAGGTTCATATCTTTCATGTAACATTTTTCTAGGCTGAAATATTAAAATTCGAAATTTATAATCTTTCCAATCGATTTTCCATCCAATTTTGAACGCAATTTTCAACTTTTGGGTCAATTTTTTGTTGTTTTTGGCCTAAAAATCGATCTTTACTCTTTTTCATAACATCCTGGAAGTTTCCTTGACAAAAAAATCTTTTTATTTCGACCAAAAATTTCGAAAAATTTAACTTCGAAAAACTTTTTTTAAATGATTTTTTTCTATCCATTTCTAACGGAATTTTCAACTTTTTTTGGCACAAATTTTTTTGTTGTCTTTGGCCCAAAAAAATCGATCTTTACTTTTTATTGCATCCTAAAAGTTTTATTCTTAAAAAAATCTTCAAATTTGAACAAAATTTCAAAAAATTCAACTTCGAAATCTTTTTTTAAAAATCGATTTTTTTCATCCAATTTTGAACGAAATTTTTTTGAATTTTTGGAGCAAATTTTTGTTGTCTTTGGCCTGAAAAATCGATCTTTAGTCTTTTTTTATCATCCTATAAGATTTCTTCTCAAAAAAATATTGTATTTTGACAAAAATTTTTCAAAAAAATTTAATCGACTTTCCATGCATTTTTTTCAAGGAAATTTTTTTGAATTTCGGGGCAAACTTTTGTAGTTTCTACCGTAAAATTCGATCTTTACTAATTTTTTTATAACAGCCTGGAAGTTTTTCTCCTCAAAAAAATTTTTTTCATTTCGACCAAAATTTCGAAAAATTTAACTTCGAAATCTTTTTTTTAAATCGTTGTTTTTCATCCAATTTTTGAACGAAATTTTCAAATTTCGGGTCAATTTTTTTGTTTTCTTTGGCCTAAAAATCGATTTTTTTGCTCTTTTTATAACATCCTAGAAGTTTTTTTATTCAAAAAAATATATTTTATTTCGACCAAAAATTTCAAAAATAATGAAAAACTTTCCGATCGTTTTTTTCCGTTCATTTTTCTAACGAAATTTTCAACTTTTGGAACAAAAATCGATCATTAATCTTTTTTTAATCATCCTATCAGATTCTCCTCACAAAGATCTTTTTATTTTTGACTAAAAAATTCAAAAAAATTCATATCAATACCTTTTCAATCAATTTTTCATCGCTTTTTCATCATTTTTGAACGAAATTTTCAACTTTTGGGACAAATTTTTGTTGTCTTCAGCCTTAAATTCGATTATTACCCTTTTTTTTTATCATCCTATAAGTTTTTCTTCTCAAAATTTTTGACTGGAATTTCAAAAATTTTTGAAACCTTTTTAAATCGATTTTTTTGTTGTCTTTGGCCTGAAAAATCGACTTAATTTTTTTCATAACAGCCTGGAAGTTTTCTTCTCAAAAAAATATTGTATTTTGAGAAAAATTTCAAAAAAATTTATTTTCAAAACCTTTTTTTAAATCGACTTTTTTTCATCCAATTTCGAACGAATTTTTCAACTTTTCGGGCAAAATTTTTCTTGCTTCTGGCCAAAAAAATCGATATTTACTCTTTTTTTATAACAGCCTAGACGTTTTCAAAAAAATCAAAAAAATCTATGATTTTGACCAAAACTTCAAAGTTCTGAAATTCTGAAATTCTGAAAACCTTCCAATCGATTTTTCCATAATGTTTCAAACCTACGTGACGCCTATTCTCGAATATTGTAGTGAAATCTTTTTCTCCCTCTATCTCGTCTGAGGAATGCTTCAAACTCGAGTCTTCTCTACGCCAATTCAGTAGAAAAAGTTTTTTTATAAGATGCAATGTTCGCTTCAGTTCTTATTCTGATCGTCTCAGCCAATTTGGCTTTAAACCTCTCTTTGTACGTCGTTGTATTAACGACGTTATTTCTCTTCATAAAAATAATTTGCGGCTCTGACCATTTTCTCAATCGCAATGACTTCTTCACTATTTCTCCTTTACAGAGGAATCCACTTCGACTTCGCACTTCCGGTCAGTTCTCTAACGATTTTTTTCCAAAAACTATTCCATTATGGAATAAACTTACCTCTAGAATAAATTTTTAACGTCTCTACGGATGCGCTACGGGTTAAACTTAATGATCTCCCTAACTCTGCCTTTTTTTCGAATCCATTCCTTCCCGTTTGCTCTGACTTCCTTTTCTATCCCCGGGTCATAGTCTACTCGTTAGGGTAGACTAATTCCCGTTTTGGTTATTCTGCTGCTTTCGTATTCTGAACTATTTTATTTATTATTTTCTAACAGTATGCAGTGAATAAACCTATTATTATTATTATTATTATTATTATTATCCATTTTCAAACGAATTTTTTTCAACCTTCGTGTCAAATTTTTTTGTTGTCTTTGGCCTAAAAAATCCATCTTTACTCTTTTTTTATAACAGCATAAAAAGTTTTCTTCTTAAAAAAATATTGTACTTTTGAGAAAAATTTTTCAAAAAAATTTAATCGATTTTCTATCCATTTTGAACGAAATTTTTTTGAAATTTGGAACGAAATTTTTTTGTTTTCTTTGGCCTAAAAATTCGAACTTTACTCTTTTTTTATCATCCTATGAGTTTTTCTTTTGCAAAAAAATCTTTTTATTTTGACCAAAAAGTTTGAAAAATTTTTTTTCGAAACCTTTTTTTAAAAATCGATTTTCCATCCAATTTGAACGAAAGTTTCAACTTTTGGGATAATTTTTTTCTTTTTTTCATTTCGACTAAAAATTCGATCTTTACTCTTTTTTATCATCCTATAAGTTTTCTTCACATAAATATATTATTTTGACCGAAAAATTCCCATTTTTTTATTTCTTTCCTACACAAATTGTTGACGCTTCTTAACAACTTTTTATGTTCCACTGACTCGTCCAAAAATTTTCGAATCTTAAAAAAATACTTTCCTTTCAATGATATCATGAAACTTTAGATTTTTACTTTTCTCTCGGCGAAACTTTCTTTTTTTTTTCAATTGATAAGATAATCGGTTCTTCGGGGACGGAATTTCGCAAAAAAAGGAACGGAAGTCTCGATAAACTCGTTTCTAACTTTTTTTTTTTCAATTCTCCTTTTTCAAACAAGGTAAAGTCACATGCAAAAAAACAAGAAAAATCACAAAAATGACTGGAAAAAAACTATTAGAAAAATTCTTTATTCCAATGAAAACCACATATAGAAGCTCGGAAAGTAGAAGGCAACAGCGGGAAAAAAATCTTTGATAATTTTTTTTGTGACTAGATTGGCAATAATCAAAAATTCCCCGAGAGCTGATAAAAAAATACAAAAAAGGGAAAAATGCACATCTTTCAACTGTACCCATAAGAAAAAATATTCGATTACAAAATGACAAGGAAGAAGAATAGAAAGACGGACGTCTTTGAAGTGCGCACAGTTGTCATGTCAATCTGAAACCAAATAAACTGAAAAAAGGTAAAATTTTATAAAATACAGTGGTCGCACTTGAAATGGCTTGTTCGCGTTGCTTGCTACTATAGATCTTCCAATGACGCTGCGCGCAAGTCGTTTCAAGTCGGGTGCTTCTCAAAGCGACTTCAGCTTTCCTATTAACGACGCAAAGACTTTCAAGTTAACATTTTTCCCGGAAAACTACTGATAATCTTACAAAATTCATCCTCAACTAAAATTTGCTTTATTAGTGGGACAATTTTTAGTGGCCACTATAGGGTTTTGACGTTCTAGTGGGCACTATAGTAGTCAAATTAGTGGCCACTATAGAGGTCTACGTGCTACTACACCACTACAAATTTTAGTGGCCACTTTAGGGGTCTATGGGTCAACGTAACTGGTCCAATCTGTTTGTTTTTAAATTATCAGTTACTGGAAGGAATACTGGATGGAAAACTACCGAAGTGGCCACTAAATCGAGAACCTCTATAGTGGCCACTAAAAAAAAATAGTGCCCACTGTAGAGGTGGGTTTAGTGGTCACTTTAGAGTCCTCTCCAAGTAGTCCTTGGCCAGCCTCTATAGTGGCCACTTAAAATTTTCCCAGTACAAGTGAAATTTTTCGTTTTCTCAAAATCAATATGGAAACGAATACTTTACATGAACTAATAAGTTCGCCTGGTGAAATTTGAAAAAACAGTAAAATTTCAACGCCTTCGGTTAAAAATAGGATGAGATATCAGTGGAAGGCTTGAACAGAAAAAAAAAATTTTTTTGAGAACTTTTTTTAAAAAATGCTGTAAAAAGTTCACTCAATTTTTTATGAAGATTTAGCTTAAAAGCATTAAGAATATTGATGATTTGACCTCGAGAGATTTTGGAAATGAACGGACCCAATCAGGAACACGTAAAATTATCTTCTCATTCCGATTTTCAATGAAAAAGTCCTGAGTTTCAAATATCTGATCAAAAAATACTCATTACCTTCCATTTTTTCCTACCTTATCACTATCTTAAAATGTCTCCCATCCTTTCAAAAGGCCACGAGAAAATGCCTAAAACTGGCAAAACCTCCCAAAAAAAGGTGACAATTTATTGAGTCAGCGCCGATGATGAAGCGACTTGAACTTAATCACTTTAGGACACGGTAACTCGCCTTTTTTAAGGTTAAGGGGGACACTTTTGGCATTTTCTCGTTGTGATAAAGTTAAAAGAAACGAACCAAATTCTTTATAGTCCTTCTCCTCCTTGTTGGCCACCTCGTTGACGTAGTCATCTGGAATATTTTCCATTGTAATTATATGAAACAATGAAAAATAGGGAGCATTTTCAGAGCTTTCACGGAAAAAAAGGGAATTTTAAAAACTCAATTTATGAGACTATAGAGATGGTCGAAGCTTATTTAAAATCATTTTTTCTGAAATTTTTCGAGGGCGCCCCCAAATTTGACCTTCCGGAGACTTCTAAGTTTCCACTCATGAAAAATATCTATTCAGAAAAAGACATTTTGTTATGCGACGCGCCATGGCGCAACAGGTTGTGTGCCTGTCTACGCTCCTCACGGTCACGAGTTCAATCCCCACTGCGAAGCAACTTTTAGTTTAAAGGCATAGGGCCAGTAAAAAACGGTGTTTCAGTTCAAAGCAGTACTTTGTAGAGTTTTTCATTGCGAATCGAACGGTGAACTTGGGAACGTACAGAAGTTCCTAGTTTTGGAGAAGAAATTATTCAAAGTCGGAGAGAGGGAAGTTTGAGTTTCCGCAAAAAGGGCACTTTGAAGTAAAGTAGCTCTATGGACAACAGGCTTCGCCATTTTTCGGATTTTCGCTTTTTTCTTCGTTTCTTTCAATTTTCAATTGTTTCTGTCGTCACCAAAGTTCTTTTCGTCACAAAAGCTTTCTATTCATGTATAATTTGCAAACTGTGTTCTCAAAATGCTTTTCTGATGAAAAATGATGATTTTACACAGGTTTCGATTGGGATAGCGATATTTTGTGTTTTCTTTGTTATCAATGTGTGTTTTCTGTTTTCTTAATCGATTTTTCAGAGTAGAAACCCTTAATTTGAAGCAGATAGCCGGTTATTTCTCCCAAAATGCGAGTCTAATGAGATGTCCGCAACATCGCGTGCACGGCTACTGTAAACCGTTGTCTGCATACCGATCCAAAGCTTTTTTCAAAATTAAAGGCGCGAAAGTAAAATCGCGTTTTTCTTCTAAAGTTGTCACATCTGTAATTTTTTTGAGTACACCATTCGATTGAGTACACCCCCTTCAAGTACCACCTCTACGCGGTGATGGGGAGGCAACGTCATTTATGGCGGCTAACGGTACACCGGTCACGCAATTCGGCTTGCTTCTGCTAACAGAATGGGCGGTCTTTTTTAGCCCTGGCAAGGCAAAAAGGATAATAAGACCACAATTATGCTATAACACGTTCAACACCACGGATGGATTTTTTTCGCAAGAATACCAGTCAACCAGGACGACAACACTGGATGACCGATTGCATAAGATCTCCTGGAAAACGTGTGGTCCACGCTTCGATCAATAAAAGGCACTAAAAGGCAATAAAAGGTCGAAAGCGAAGATGGACCATCTAAGTATCTAAGTAAGTATCATTCGATTCGCAAAGAAAAACTATATAAGATACTGCTTTCACCTGAAACCCCATTTTTTACTGCCCCTAGGCCTTTAAGAAATTTTGGTACTGGCGAATCACGGAAAACACACACAAGGACGGAAAAGTCACTAGAGCCAGCCCAATGATTATCAATAATATTCGGATAGGACCTGACACCGCTCAAACGGCCAACTAATAAGGTAAGTGCGTGAGGTGAGCATCGCAGATATGATTCAAACTTCGGTGGTAGGTAGTCCCAGGTAAGAGTATTCGAGAAAAAGGAAAATTATCTGCCAAGCGCCATGGGGTACTGAGAAATAGCTTGTCGAAAATGTACAGGAAAAGCTCAAAAACGAATTCTCTTTGGGTTTTTCGTGTTTCTCGTGATATGTAGAATAATAGTGAACGTTTTAAAAATCAAAAAACTAAAGAAAATCAGGTTTTGCGCTTTTTCCGTAAATTTTCGACAGGCTATTTCTCAGTACCTTATGGCGCTTAGCAGTTATATATTTTTATTTTCGATTACACGTACTTAGAACAATCTACCACAGAAGTTTGGACCACATCTGCGATGTTCCCCTCACACACTTTCCTTGTAAGGCCTAAAAATAAGAATATAGATCTATTTATACGATTTTTTTCATTTGAAAACCCGTGGTCAATTTCATTCCGTTGAAATTTTCGAGCTATTTGTCACTAATCTATTCCATGAACTACCAATTTTTTGCAATTTTTACGGTCCTTAAGAAACTTTACAAGAGGTTAACATTTTTGATCCCGATTTTCATAAAATTTAAAAACAAAGTTCTCATAGAAATTCAGATTTTTCACGGGAAGGTGGAAGAAAAAAACGCTTCTAAATCTACCAAAATAAGCTTTTTCTTCCAAAATATTCATTTTTGGGCGTAAATCTCACGCAGAGTTAAAAAAAAACAAATTTTCAACTTAAAATCCATCAAGTTACACATCAATTTTCAAAAAGAACTCCGTGATAACTCGACCATTTCGATCCCGTTTCTGATGATGAACCTTTTATAAAACTTCAAGTCCTGACAGAAAGTCATAGCTTTCACGGGAAGGCCTAGAAGAAACGCTACTAAATCTACCAAACCACGGAATTTTCTCCAAGCTGTTCATTCTCAGCCCTTTTTTGGATTGATCTAACTTATTCTGTGTTAAAAACACTAATTTTCACACCACAAATTGATCACCGTTCGGTAAAATTTTCAAAAAACTCTTAGGAACCTTCTTGATCTCGTTCCTGGGAATGAATCTTCTTAGAAGATTCCAAGAAAAATATTCGGGAAAAAGGGGAAGAAGCTCCGAGAAGCTCTGCTAAACCTATCAAAATACGAATTTTTCCAATATAAACACGATTTTTCAACCCATAATATATCAAACTTCATCCGATTCCCTTTCCTAAAAAACTCCAGGAAAACTCGACCTTTCTGATCTCGTTCCTGCGGATGAACCTCCAGCTGCTCCTTCTCCTCGGCCTTTTTCCGTCGTTCCTCTTCTTCTTCCTTCAGTTTTGCGACCAGTTCCTGACCGGAAAGAATCCGACTCGGAGCTTGAAGCTGGATATTCCCGCGATCGAAGGAAAGAGGATCATGAGCCTGAAAAAAATATATATTTATTATAAGGACGTCTAGAAAGATTTTTTTCGAACTTTTTCAAAAAATGACAAAAAAATGAACCAAATTAATCCTTGACGATCTAATTTGACACCTCAACTTCCAGAAAAAATTTTCAAAAAAATTTTTAAAAAAATTCCGTTCCGCTCCCGACTCATTTTTTTCAACATAGAAAAAAATGGACTCGGAGTTTTTTTCAATTGATTTTCCATTCACCTTATGTTTCCTCTGGAAGGACGCCGTCTCATTCTGCGTGTACTTGGGCACACCGACAGCCTGGAAAAAAATTTACTAAAGTCATTATAGTTTTTTTTTTTTTTCATTTTCATTTTTTCGATCAACACATTTAACGCTTCATCAACCAGTAAGAAAGCAAGCGATTTTCAAAATAAGCACTTCGGAGATGTGACCACAAAAGCAGAGGAAGCGCCAAGTTAAGGTCTAGAAACAGAGAAAAGTTACAAAACGGCAAACAGAAAATTATACTGTTAATAAAATTTTCAGAGTTCCTAGTCCCTAACGGACCTCGAAAATGAAAAAAACAGACCATTACAAGATTTGATTTACAACCAGCTTCAAGAAGGTCATTATATCACTAAAGGAAAACTAAATCCCTACAGTAACCACCAGCAAGAGGTCAAAAAACTATGGAGAGCAAAGAAACCATTTATCAGCAGCTCCCAGGAACCCCGCACCTTATCATGATAAGCCATCAAAGCTATCACTAAAGAAAAGCTTTATGAGTCGAAAAACCTCGAGTCCGAAAAATAGCCATAAGATCTTTTAAACAGTACTTCTGAGAAGTTGAGTACAAAAAAAAAAGCCGACAGAACATCTCATGAAAGACCTACAGTAACTGAGAAATGCCGGAAAACCATGAGGAAAACAATTACAGATCTATAGCTTTGAAACTTCGGAATGCCGTTCCATCACAAAAGGAAGACCTAATCAGTAAAGTAACCCCCAGGAAAGGGCAAACACTAGAGAGAGTGAAGAAAAACCAACTTATCACTTTATCATGACAAGAAACAGCAGAGAGAGAAATCGAGAAGTTCTTCCAGAAGATCAGCGAGAGCCAAGTTTGAGGTTTGCTATTGAAACCTAACTCTATAACCAAAGGGATACTTAATCAGTTAGATAACGATCAGCATAAAACTTAAAAGATACAAGAAAAATTCATCGCTTCCACCAGTAGATCATCTTATGTTTACGAACCATCAAAGCTTAAAGACGGGAAGAAAATTTGAGAATTCCATTCAGATTATCATACCTATAGTAACTTTATAAGGAGATAAATGAGAAGAGCCAAGTTTGAAGCCTACTTTTCGAGTACTTGGCCAGTTCTTTTTCTTCTACCTAGCCCTAGACCATGTTCTAGTCATTCTATCTCCAAATGAATGCCTAATCAGTACAGTAACCACCAATATAGGCCAAAGAGAGCGAAGAAAACATTTATCCGGCGCTCCCACCAACCCATCACCTTATCGTCACGAGCCATCAAAGCTGAATCATCGGAACGGGACGACGAAAAATGCCGTCGTCGTCGGAGCACTCCCGCTACCGCCTCACGGTAGAGAAGCAGAGCCAACCAAAAAAAAAAAGAAGAAGAAAGGGGAATCGTCGCCTCCATCGAGTCGCCATTTTCCCTCAGATTTTTGTCTTAACCATGACCCGTCATCACCATCAAGCCGCTCTTCACTTTGCCGTTGTGTGAGTTTTATTGTTTCTTCTTTATTTTCTTCTCTCCCAAATGGATGAGGGCCGAATCCAAATATAATACCGAGTTTTATTGTTTCTTCTTTATTTTCTATTTTCCAAATGGATGTGGGCCCAATCCAAATGTAATAACAACAAAATCGTGGCGCAACTTTGTTTGAACAACACTCGGACCAAAATATACAATATAAGCCGGCAGGTTTTTTTATTTTATAAAAACTTCTACGCTTCTTCATTTTATTGACTCTCCAGATGTTCTTGCTCTTTTTTTATAAAATGATACCCAGAAAATATTCAATCCTTTATCACTTCGAACTGCAGAACAGTACCGTACCCTCGAATCATTCTGGATCCATTTTTTTCAATCAGCTTCATCAAAAACTTGTTTAAAAAAATATCGGAATTATAACACCTTCTTTTTTTAATGTTGCAACGGAACCCGAGATCCACTTCGACTATAAATTCAGAAGTTAAAAAAAGAAAAAAAGCCCAAAGCCCAAAAAAAGCCCAGTCCTAAAAAAAGCCCATGCAAGCCTTAAAACTTTAAATATTATTCGACTAATAAGAATCCTTAACCTTTCATTTATTAAACGACCTTTCTAAATCCCGTGTAAAAATATAAATGAAAAACATTTTTTTCAGAGAAGAAGGAAATGTGGCCGAAAAGCCGCCGTACAGTTATGTCGCACTTATCGCGATGGCAATTGAAGCGGCTCCAGAAAAAAACGGCTCACTCTCAACCAAATTTACAAGGTAAGTTATTTTTAATTAAATCGAAGTAATCAAAAAAGAGCTGTACTCAACTCAATTTAACGGCTATAACCCTGTAACCCTAGCAAGCATAAAAAGGCTCAAAAGTCCCTCAGTTCCTTCATCTTTATTCAGTGAAAATCCTAAGGTCCTGTCAATTTTGGGCTTGTAAAAAAGAGACAAGTTGACCATAGCCCCATTAACAAAGTAGTGTGGGGAATGATGAGGTAAATGATCTACGATAAAAAAAAACAAAAAAAAAGTTAAATTTTCAAGTGATTCCTTAAAAAAAAGCTAGCGGGCTCAAAAATCATAGGTGTGGTTATTAAAGGAGCATAGGCCACCATTATAAAGTTTTTCGAAGCGAACAGATCTTTTCAGTGCTATTTTTGGTCATGCTGCGCCTAAAAAAGACTCTCTTCTCAACTACCGTACCCATCTTACAGTAGCTCCTTGATCGCTCAGAACAGACTAAGGGTAGTGATTTATAAAATGGATCAAGTTATCAAAAAAACTGTGACCTTTCTCATCAGCTACCGTAACCCTCTTCCTATCCCTCAAATGCTCAAAAAGGCGCCTATGACTTCTCAAAACATTCCTCTTCAATTTCAAAACATTTTCCTTTTCAATCTAATTTTAGTTCATCGACGCCAAATTCCCGTATTATCGAGACGCGGACCCGAAAAGACGGCAGGGATGGCAGAATAGCATACGGCACAACTTGTCGCTCAATGATTGTTTTGTTAAGAAGGTTTCCCATTCCTTACTGATATTTATAACAAGGAAGGTCATTCAACTTTGCCGGTTGGGATGCTCTTGGAAATTGATCAGGATACTCCTTGAGGTACCAAAAGGAGATCCTGGAAGTCTCAACATGCACAATTTTCTAGTTTTTGAGAAAGCGCAACCCTCAGAAGCTGCCTTTAAAAGTTTTCAAGCCCTTATTTCTCGAAAACTGGGAAATTTTACAGGTTGAGACTTTCAGAATATTCATCTGGTACACCAAGAAGTGTCCTGGTCAATTTTCAAAAAATTCCTAGCCGTAAATTAAAAAATAACCTACCTTCTAGCTACCAGTTATTAGTATTGTTTCTACTTTCAATTTTTCGATTTTTTTTTTTCTGACTCCAGGCCCGAGACGGTCAAAGTCACGCCAACGACCGCAAAGGCAACTACTGGATGATGGTTCCAGAGTGTCAGCCAATGTTCGACAATGGGAATTACAAGAGAAGGTCAGTTTTTCAACCAAAAGCCATGG
Source organism: Caenorhabditis auriculariae (assembly GCA_904845305.1). Taxonomy (NCBI): domain Eukaryota; kingdom Metazoa; phylum Nematoda; class Chromadorea; order Rhabditida; family Rhabditidae; genus Caenorhabditis; species Caenorhabditis auriculariae. Next base: position 146,324 of record CAJGYM010000014.1, on the reverse strand, counting down.
AAAACTGTAAAAATTACTCCCCACGCATCCGATTAATATCATCAATCTACCGCTTTTCAAGAACTTGAACAAGGGCAGGTAACTTCAGTCTCGCCAAAAGAGGACCATCAACCTTATCATAATTTCCAGAAATACACTGAAGTATGAACAGTAGAAGGCTTCACAGAAATTACAGGCGGATAAAGCGTCTTCCAACCTATCACCACAGTCAACCAGCAGCTCAGACCGTAGAGCCGACAGTTCCTCTAGCCTGCCTGAGAAGCTTCCATTGGCCTCCAATGGATCCGATGAGCTTCTTAAGGGTATGTTCATATCTTATTTAGCTCAGAGGTTAAAAGAATTTTTAAAAAATTCATAAGAGCCATTTTACGCATTTTTTTTAATATTATATCCTACGCTTCGAAAAACCACAAAAAAAATTCTAGGTAGGCCATTCCACTCTGTGGTTGGTAATGTTCTGAAAAATTGGCATAACATCCTTTGTAGTACCAAATTAAGGTCCAGATAGTCTCAACAAGCCCAGCTTTTGATAGACAAGTGCTCAAAGCCCTAATAAGGCCTATTCCACCGCAAGGTTCAACCTTTCTTGTCAGAGTCCAGTTATCACACTTCCGATTACCGTTAAAATCCAACCCAAAGTTCCCTCAACAACCAAAACATTTTCAATCTGACATATCATCCTTTCAGTTCCCCTATCATCTACCGCAAGCCACCGATCTCCAACAAGGGACCATGTTCGACACGACAACTCCCCAAATGGCGCCAAGTTTGACCTACAGCGGATTCTTTCCATCTGTAGCCACCTCGAGCACTATTAAGAGCGTCATCAGTGAGCCCGAGGTCAGTAATTTACAGGGAAAACTTACAGAATAGACTATCTAGAAAGTTCAGTTCTAAGAGACCAGTGAAACAATATCGACTATTAAGATCCGTAATACAAAACGAAGTTGATTATAAGACCTATCAGGAAATTTTAGTTCTTACAACTCCGTTAAAAAATGGGAACACTAATTGAACTTGAGCATAAGCTCTCCAGTTTGAATTTTTCTCGCTCAACGACTATGAATAAGATCTTCAAAGTTCGCAGACGTCTTTACCTAAGCTGAATTGTCAGTTCTCATCTAAAAATAGGCTACCTAGGTCCGAAAATGACTAGAACAAATGAACCAGAAAAAACTGGAAAACCAGCAGAACATGAAGACGACTCTTCAGTGAACTCAGCGGACGTTTCTGAGGCTTTGTAGTGATCCCTTTAGGCGTTCAGCACTTAAGTGTCCACTTGAAGAGCTCAGAAACGTCCAGGGCTCGTCGGGTTCGCGTTGACTTTTTCTCGCCCAACCATTATGAATCTTATATTAAAAACTCCAGACGTAGTACCATAGCCTTCCTGAAGCTTTTTTCTCATACTACCGGCAAAAAAAGACAGATAGAAAAACTGAATAATTTTCAGCCGGAACCAAAAGAGCTTGTGACTGAAATGAAGCCAGTTCAAATCAATGCAAGATTGCCCGACGATGGACCTTCGTACATTACGGCGGTTTCACCGAAGAACGAAGTGGTGAGTGATTAGGAAAAACGCTATTCCCAAAGGAAGTGTCAGTCTTTCTCCCTTCAAAAAAGACTCTTTCTTGCCCCTTTTCCTCTGTTTTTTCTACAAAATCGAGTATTTTCAAGACGGAAGAGCAACCAATCAGTCACCAACTACCTCTCTACCCCAACAGTTTGATGCCTTCCTACAGTTGGCACGGGTTACCGCCGTTCAGCTTCACCGACGAGCCCGTCTACTATACCGGTGTTTGAATATTTCCTTTTCAAGTTGTTGTTCTTCAATTAAACCTATTCTCCATTGAAAGTTAATATTCATTCGAATGGAAAAGAATAAATAATTGAAGATTCTCGATTGAATCAACCTCTTTTAATGAAGTGTTGGCGTCTATTTGAGTGAAAAAAAAATGATAAATTATTGAAAGATTATCCAAACGTTTTTTCCATCAAATTTCAAGCCTAATACTTACATAGATGGTTCATCTTCGCTTCCGACCTTTTATTGATCAAAGCGTGGACCACAGTTTATTTTTGGTCCGTTTTTATGCAATCGGTCATCCAGTGTTATCCTGGTTGACTGGTATTTTTGCGAAAAAGTTCCATCTATAGTGTTGAACGTGTATAGCATAATTGTGGTCTGATTGTCTTTTTTGCCTTGCCCGGGCTAAAAAAAACCGCCCATTCTGTTAGCGGAAGGAGGCCGAGCTGGGTGACCGGTGTAGCCGCCATAAATGAGGTTGCCCCCCTTATTACCAGAGGTTGTACTTGAAGAGGAAGCCTTATTCGAGTAAAAATAATAGGTTACCAAAGAAACGAAAAAATTATATTTTCCTTTAAATTTCAATCTATTTTGACAACTACACTAAGCCTATTGGTATACGTTTCGATTTAATGATATATTCAGAGAAATTATTCGGGAAATTAGTTCTTTCATCTCGTTATTCCATACTGTAAAGTCTCCTTTCTTCTACACAGACGCTAGAAACTGCATAAGTTCAATTTAACGTAAAATTCGGCAGACAAAATCGAAAAAAATCCTTTTTCTTCGCGGGTTACTGTATAGACTCCTTTCTTCTACACAGAAGCTAGAAACTGCATACTTTACAATTAAATTTAACGTAAAATTCGGCAGAGAAGATTGAAAAAATCCTTTTTCTCATGGGTTACTGTATAACCTACTCAACACCTCACGGATGCACAAAAATGCATACCAATAAATATTTCCCTTTTTTGGAATCTCGTCATTTTTTCAACAAAAAACCAGAACTGCTGGGAAAACCTAAGTGGCTACTTACGAGATTCCTCAAGGACTACTTGAGGAAGGTACCAACTTTCCGTCCTTAAGTGGCCCCTAGAACGTCAAATCCCTCAAGTGGCCACAAAAATTATGGGTTACTGTATCCTTCAAAGTGCATACACGGACACTCAAAACTGCATACTTTACAATTAAATTCAACGTAAAATTCATCAGAAACTATTCGAAAAAATTATTTTTTTTATGGGTACTGTACAACCTACTCAACACCACACGGATGCACAAAAATGCATACCAATAAATATTTTCCATTTTTTTTTTTGAGGGAAAGATCGTCCTCTAAACGACGAAAAACCCAAGCTGCTGGGAAAACCTAAGTGGCTACTTACGAGATTCCTTAAGGACTACTTAAGACAGGTACAAACTTTCCGCCCTTAAGTGGTCACTAGAACGTTAAATCCCTCAAGTGGCCACAAAAACTGATTATTTTCTTAATGGGTTACGGTATGCCTGAAAGTGCATACACGGACGCTCAAAACTGCATACTTTACAGTTGAATTTAACGTGAAATTCAGCAGAGAAAATCGAAAAAAACCCTTTTCTTCATGGGTACAGCCTACTTAACACCCCACAATGCATACCGATAAATATTTTTCCTTTCTTTCGAAGAAACTCGTTAATCTCATCATTTATACAACGGAAAACCAGAACTGCTGGGAAATAACTTTAGTGGCTACTAAGGGGGTCCCTAAAAACTAATTAGGAAGGTTGCTAATTTTAGCCCCTCAGGTGACCACTGAAACGTCAAATCGCTCAAGTGGCCACAAAAATTATGGGTTACTGTATCCCTCAAAGTGCATACACGGACACTCAAAACTGCACACTTCCGAAAATTCGCGCCTATTCAACTTTTGAAAAAAATTTTCAAGATTTTTTAATTTTCTCTTCCTTCTAAATTTTCGAACTTTCAAATTTTGAATTTTCCCCTTACCCCAGCAAAAGCCTTGAGCTTGTCCTGACAGGTCACCAATTCGGCTTTCTTAAAGACTACTTGAAAAGGTTACTAAATTTTAGCCACTTGGGTCGCCACCGCCCAATCCCTGAAGGGGTCACTAATCTTATCATTTTCATTCTGGGTTACTGTATCCTTCAAAGTGCATACACGGACACTCAAAACCGCATACTTCCGAAAATTCGCGCCTATTGAACTTTTGAAAAAAAAAATTTCAAGATTTTTTAATTTTCTCTTCCTTCTAAATTTTCGAACTTTCAATTCTAATTTTTTTCCCTTACCCCAGCAAAAAGCCTTGAGCTTGTCCTGACAGGTCCCCAAGACGGCTTTCTTAAAGACTACTTGGGAAGGTTACTAATATTTAGCCTCTTGGGCCGCCACTAGAACGTCAAATCCCTCAAGTCGCCACAATAATTATGGGTTACGGTATGCCTCAAAGTGCATACACGGACACTCAAAACTGCATACTGCCGAAAATTGGCGCCTACTTGAATCAAAAAAACATAAATTCAATCAATTATTGTATTTTTCTCCCGTTTCCATCCCTTTTAAAATTTTCATTTTTTCTCCTTACCCCAGCGAAAGCCTTGAGCTTGTCCTGACAGGTCACCAATTCGGCCTGAAATTCGAAAAATTTTACTTTTTTTATTAAGAATAAAAAAACCTCAAAAAAAATTTTTGGCTTGTTCCTTCTGTTTATCCAACTCAGCCGTCGTTTCGTTGAGCGATTTCTGGGAAAAAAATCCAAAAAAATTGCGAAATTTTCTACGAATTACCTTCAAATCGTCCATTTCCTTTTTTTCAGCTTCATCAGTTCCTCTGAAATTCTGATTTATTTGAAAAATTTTAGAAAAAAATGGAAAAAACCTCTAATAGAAGCATCGTTTTCCACGTGTTCTTTCGGTACAGCTGGACGAATTTGGCATTCATTCAGGGATTTCTGAAAAAAATTTCATTTTTTTCTGAGATAGAGATGATTTAATCACTTGCTCACGGCTTCATTATCAGGATTTTTGAGCATTTTTCTAAAAAAATCCCTTGAAAGTCATTTTTTTTGTTTTCTTCAATTGGACGATTCCACCTGAAGACAGTAAATTCGAAAAAACTGCCAACCTTTGAAAAAGTCTCAAAAAATAAAAAAATACAGATAATTTCGTAGTAAATTCACCTTTTATTTGAGGCCTAGAGCTAGGAAAGTTCAAAAAAATTGTGTATTATCCCAAATTTTTTTAACACATTTCTCCGCGAAAGTTTTTTTATTTTAATCTAGATTAAGGACATTGAAAGAAAAAAAATATCTGATATCTTTTTCTCTTTGTCTCCAAGAAGAACATTGAAAAATTGGTACTCAGCATAACTAAAGTGGTCCCTATAGGGGTCAGGGGGAGAAAAATCCCTGAAGAGGAACAAAAGTGCTATCTATAGGAATAAATATAAGGCTTTTTCCTAGTGGAATTTCGGGGTCTGAATCCCGAGCCCCTAAAGCTCAAGTCGTCCCTATCGGGGTCTTCAAATTCTTTATAATGATTTAAAAGTTTAAATGACAAAAAATGTTTGTTTTCATAGAGTTCATAACAACCAACGACTAGACCCTTAGGGCCAATTTTCTAAGCTTCCGACCTTGTGGCCCCTAGAGGGAAACCTTCAAGGGCCTTCAAAATTTCCCCAGTAGGGACCACTCTGAAGCTCAGTAGGTTGCCGTTTTAATGTCAGTTCCTGAACTAGTTTTTGAAGAAGGGATAATTCGAAATCTAAGAAAATTTTTAGTGGCCACTATAGAGGCTCGCCAAGGACTACTTGGAGAGGACACTGTAGTGGCCACTAAACCAACCTCTACAGTGGTCATTTTTCCGTTTTAGTGGCCCCTTCAGTAGTTTTTCATCCAATATTCCTTACAGTAACTCTGATAATTTCAAAACAAACAGATTGGACCATTTATGTTGATCCATTAGCCCCTAAAGTGGCCACTAAAAATTTCAGTGATCTAGTAGTAGCACTTAGACCTCTGTAGTGGCCACTAATTTTAAACCCCTTAAGTGGCCCCTAATTTGACTACTATAGTGGCCACTAAAAATTTTCCCAGTTCCTTTTTTTCTCAAAGCTTTTCCAAGAGCTTCGCCAAAACCTTCCACAAACAAAAATTTTAAAAAAAACCCCATTTTTTACAGTCAGAAGAAACTTTTTGGAGAAAAAAACCTGGCAATCGTCCAATTTAACCCCGCAATTTGTGGCCGCCGTTCTCAGGTTCGGAACGATTTCTATAAAAAAAATATTTATTCAAAATCTCAAGAAAATCACACAAAATCTGCTAAAAATAATGAACCTTCTCGAAGTTTCCTGCTCGTTTCTTCGTCCCTCAGCGACTTTTGCTCCATTTTCTCCAGCTTTTTCTCGACCATCTGCTTGTGGTCCCATATTACTGAAAAAATATCGGAATTCATAAAAATTTATCGAGAAAGATGAACATTTTAATCGAGCCTTCAATCCAGCCGACTGTTGTTCGCACGATTCCAAAACGTTTTCTGAAAGAATTCAATTGAAAATGAGGCATTCCGTGACATTTTTACTGATTTTATTCAATCACCATAAGGCTTACAAATCCTCGGAGAACGCCGTTTTCCATAATTAGTGCAGTTTGAAGATTCAAAAAGATCTTAGGTCGAAGTAAAATGTATTTCTAGGAATTTCCGCTATGTTCTGAGTGGAGCAGGAGCACTTCAGCAAAGTTCAATCAAAAAAATTCAACCGGCGGGGGCTAAAAAAATGTTATCTTATCAGATTTTGTTAGATTTGATTTGCTTCAACTCCACCCTGACTAGAAATAATCGCAACATTCAAAACCACCCCCCAAATTTTACGGCAACCTGGAGCAAATCCAACTTAATCAAAGGTCTTGAGGCGAAAACACTTTTTCAACCTTACTTCAGGTCGTTCGAGCCTTTCCAAAAAAACATCTTTTGAGTAAGATACTAATACAACTTGAGAAAATGTCTCCGTTTTTCCTTTACAAGTGAAGATTTTTCCGGGCCAGAAAAATACTCAACAAACTGAAGAGTGCTAGAGTGACTTCTTTAGAAGTGAGGAGGAGGGAACCCTAAACGGTCATCGGGACAAAAAAGTGTCCCCTATAGATGTGAAACTCAGGTGGCCACTACAGGGGTCTTCAAAGGCATAACTAAAACCACTATAGGGGCAACTTAGCGCAACAGGTTGTGTGCCTGTCTACGGTCCACAGGGTCACAAGTTCGATCCCCGCCCCGACCCAACCAAGGGGTTTAAGAAATGTTGGTAGTGGGAAACCACGACTTCAAAATCCCCAGCCGTCACACACAAGGACGGATATGTCACTGGAGCCAGTCCACTGATTATCATCAAATTAGGACCTCGGCTAATCGACTTGAGGCGCCGACGCCGCTCAAGCGGTACAAAGGCGTAGGAAGAAGAAGAAGAAGACTATAGGGGCAACTTGTGCAAGCTTCAGTGCCCCTCAGGATGGTATAGTAGCTAGAAATGATATTTCAAGTGTCCCTAAAGGGATCACTCTAGCCTTCCAAGTAGCTATTTCATTTTTATTTTAGGATTCACATTTTCCCCAACCCTCACCCTGACTAGAGATAATCGCCGAGTAGGTGATCTGCTGACTATGGTAGGCATAAAGGAAGAAGATCAGGACGAAAACGACGAAAATCCGATTGCGAAGCGTCGAGGCGGACTGGCCGCCGGCCAAAAATCGCATCCAACCTTTGGATCGCCAAACCCAAAAAGATCGTCAGAAGGCCGTCTACATCACCCGATATGTTCCGTGGAGCGAATCTGCAGAAATATGTGCTAATAATAAATTTTTTGAATCTTATTCTTGACGAAAAACGGATGAGGAAATTCTATGCTGCCCTTAAAAAATTGTGAATGGAACTACAGCGAATGAGAAACGTTCTTTAACAAGAAAATACTTTAAAAAAAATCAATCAATTATTTTTATTTCGTAAATCGAGATGATATGTGTCTACAATTTGATAAAACTAGGCTGGATGGTACTTTAGGAAACTATGGTTAGATATCAGTCGGAAAAAGGCGTCATATTAGAGTTTTCAATTAAAAAAAAGTCCTATTTTTTCAGGCTTGAAGTTGCGGACCAGACCATTAACACGTTGTCTCTGTAACTGCCAAAAACAACGGGTACAAAAAAAATTTCATTTTTGTGATGACCCATCATCAGAAATGCAGAACAAACTTTTTGAGCCATTCCCTCTTACTGTAGCCGGGTTACGGTAGGCAGGTTGGCACCTGCGTATCTAAGTATTAAAGAGTTTTTACTAGGCAAGTGATATATCAATCGATAGATAATCCAATTTCCGGAACTTTTACAGCACATATCATTCTGGATTACTGTAGGAATTTTCGAGTTACGGTAATTTTTGTTCTTTAAAAGTCGATTTTTTGGTCACTCTGGCCGTCGGCATAGAATCGCATCGTAATTAATTCCATGGAATATGTCTTGTACGCGCGCAACTCGGCAACCTGCCTACCGTAACCCGGCTACAGTAAGAGGGAATGGCTCAAAAAGTTGGGTCCGCATTCCTGATGATGGGTTATCACACTGGATGAAGTTTCATCAAAATCAAAAAATTAAATTTTTTTTGTACCCGTTGCTTTTGAAACTTTTTGAAATATACAGAGACAGCGTGTTAAATTATGAAAATGTAGAGTCTTATAGTTTTACAACTTCACTAAAAGGCCAAAAGCGGAGTTTTTCAAGACCGAACAAGATTGATTTTTGAAATCTGAGCGTTCCAATTTTTTTCGGTACCCTCAACCAAACCTTATCAAAAAAATTAGCAATCTTTTTCAATCAACTGATGAAAAACATAAATGGAATGAGTAAGCCTGGCGTCAGCCAAGTCCCTCCCCCTCCCCCTCGGAGCCAAAGCCAAGTCCCCCCTTTTTTTACACGTTTCTAGACTAAATCAACCACGCTGAATCCGAAAAATCAAAAAAATCACAATGATTTTTTTGGATTTGAAAAAAACTTTTTTTAATAGTGCATTTAATGAAATATCTCAGTTCGCACACCTAAAAAAATTTTTAAAAAAATTTGTCAAGTCCTCCCCCTCCCCCTTTGCGGTCGAGACCGAGGTTATTCTAAGTATGGATGTAAACCACGAAATCGGAAATAAAAATTACTCCCTTTGAAGGAGCTAATTAATTTTTTGGCAATGATAATTACTCTCTTAAAGGAGCTAATTCATTTAGAACTTTTAAACTTCGGGCAAAAAGAAAAATCTCCTTCCAAGCTTCAAAAAAGATCATCTAGGGGTCCTCAACAGACCTATTCCACCTACTTTAATAACAATATGCTTAAAAAGTAGTCGAAAAAAATCAAGAAGATTCAAAAATGATCCTCTTAGGCTATGAAAAAAATTGATCAAAAGCTTTTTTCCCACCATTTTGGGAGCTTTGAAACATTTTCAACTTTTCTAAAAAAATCCCTAAAGGTTTTTTTATTTTTCAGTTCTACCTATGATAAAACTCTTCGACGCACCAAATAAAGATCTTGAAAGCCTAAACTTAAGAAATTCACTAGTTTTCGAAAGCTCAAAGTCTCAGAATGGCCCATTCAGCCGACGTTTTATGGTTTTCTTAAACTTTGAGAACTTCTTTCTGAATTAATAGGGAAATTCAGCCTATCTTCTTCTAGTTCAGAAAAAATAGCCGATTAAAAAAATCCAAAGTTATAATCAAAATAAACAAAAAAATTAAAAATTTTCATAAACTTGAGCATAATTTATTTGACCTCATTTGCACTGGAAAAATGATAGAAACAATTTTCGAGCCGTTGAAAAAATAGAGGGGCACTTCAAAGGTTCAAATGTTCTTATTAAAGTAATTTAAGTTTCTAGAAGTTCAAGAAAGCTCCTGAAAATGTCCATTTCAAGAAAATAATCATAAACGTCTATTTTATCGGTATTTTTCCGCACATTATTCTAGAGATCCTTCAATAAATCTTCAAGAAAATGCTTCAAAAGCCCAAAAAATGACGAATGAAAAAAAAGGCTAGAAAAGAAAAATAGTCACGCGAATGTGAATATTCGCCAAGCTGTCAGGGGTGCCTAATCCAACTTTTCCTAACATAGAAGGAAAAAAGAGAAACGCAATTATAGTCAGAACCGATCAAATAGCCCTGCCAAAAAGCTTCAAAATAAGAAATTGTCACGAAAAATAGGGTTCTAGCAACAAAAAAGAGCTCATTTTCGAGCAAGTGATTTTTTTTCTAGCGTCTAGTTGAAATTGAAGTATTAATTTAACATTTAAGAAAGGGAAAATTCGAATTTTGAAGAATATATCGACCAAAAAACTTGATTTCATTCAAAATTACTCAGTTTAAAGGTGCATATTTCATAAAATCTGCCTTGAACTATACAAATTCCATAATTTTTGTACAAATTAGGAAAATTCCACTCAACTTTTACCATATAAAAAGTTTTTAACAACTTTTGAGATGCCAAAAAGCTTCAAAATAAGGAGTTGCCATGAAAAATAGGGTTCTAGCAACAAAAAAGAGCTCATTTTCGAGCAAGTGATTTTTTTTCTAGCGTCTAGTTGAAATTGAAGTATTAATTTAACATTTAAGAAAGGGAAAATTCGAATTTTGAAGAATATATCGACCAAAAAACTTGATTTCATTCAAAATTACTCAGTTTAAAGGTGCATATTTCATAAAAATCTGCCTTGAACTATACAAATTCCATAATTTTTTTGTACAAATTAGGAAAAATTCCACTCAACTTTTTACCATATAAAAAAAGTTTTTTTAACAACTTTTGAGCTGAAAAAAATTGGAATTTTGACCCTTCAATCAACACATAACCATTGATTTTATGAACCTAAAGCTATTTTTCTTCGAAAAATAGAAATTTGAATAGACAAAAATAATTCAAATGCGCTCTTTTGACCTTTATACTGAGAAAAACAAGCCATAGTACCCAGAAAGGTCGAAATTTCATCGAAGTTAAGTCAAAATATTTTCAAATCAAGGCTAAAAATTCTAAAACTTGGAATCCAAAAATTTCCAATGCGAAAAAACTCAACTACACCTCAAAACCTTATGAAAAACCCTCAAAAAGCTTAAAATCGAACGAAAAAGCTAGGAAAGTCTCGGAATCTTCAACAAAGACGACATAAGTTACAAGAAAAATCAGATTTTTTCCTGCTGGTTTCAAAAATTCTGTTGAACAGAATCGATTGAATCCGCCAAGTACAGCCTAAGCGTGGGAAAATGGTCCAGAAAGCTCAAATTAACTGTAAAAAACCTAAAAAGGTCTCTGTGTGTGAGAAATAAAACATTTTGATTTAAAAAAAAAAAAAAATCCGGACATAAATGATTTATTAAATCGTTGAAAAAAAGCTATAATGGTCGATTAAACTTTCTCAAATAACTCTAAATCATTGAAAAATTGCCCAAAAAGCTCAAATTTCTTCATAAAAATCTAAAGAGGTCTCAAAATCCAGGCATAAAGGATCGATTAATTCTCTCAAAGACCCCTTAACCATTGGAAAATCGCCCAATAAGCACACATTAATTGTGAAAATCCAAAAAGGTCTTGAAATCCGGGCATAAATTATCGATTAAATCGCCCAAATACAGCTCAAGAATGGGAAAATCGTCTAACAGGCTCAAATTTATTATAACAAGCCCAAGAAGGTCTCAAAATTCCAACTCAAATGCTTAATTAATCGTCCGAAAAACTCCAGTGGTTGACTAAGTTTTCTCAAATACAGCCAAAGTATAGGAAGAATCACAAAAAAATGTAAAAATTATTGCAAAAAGCTCAAAAAGATCTGAAAATCCGGGCAAAATGACCGGTTAATATTCTCAATCACCCCTTAACCATTGAAAAATCGCCCAAAAAGCTCAATTTTTTTAATAAAAGCTCAAAATAGATCTCAAATTATTGACAAAAGTAACTGATTAAATCGTCCAAGAAGCTCAAACGGTTGTTTAAGTTTTTCAAATACCCCTAAACCATTAAAAAAATCGCCCAATAAACTTAAAAATTAATGTAAAAAAATCCAAAGAGATCTCGAAATCTCTGAATAAATGGTTTATTAGCTTCCTAAACAAGGCCAAAGTATAGGAAAAGTGGGACGAGAATCTAAAATTTATTGTAAAAAGCCAAAAAAGGTGTCGAAATCTCGTCATTATTGACCAATTGAATTACCCAAATACAGCCTAATTATAAGAAAATCGTACAGAAAGCTTCAAAAGTCCTCAAAATCTCTTAATAAACAATCGATTAAATCGCCCAAATACAGCCTAAGTATAGGGAAAATCGCTCGAAAATCTAAAAATTATTGTAAAAAGTCTAAAAAGGTCTCAAAATGCGGGCATAAATGATTGATTTAATCGTCCAAATCAGCTTAACCATAGAAAAATCGTACAGAAAGCTCAAAAAGGCCTCAAAATCTCTGCCGAAATGAATACTAGAATTCGTAAAACTCGGAAACAGCGAACAAAACTTGAAAGCCAAGCCCCGCCGCCGCGTCCTCTCGTTCGTTCATTTCGATTCATCGGGCCACCGAATAAATTGAATTACACCAAACATTGGACCCTCTTCAACGATAGGAAAGACTCGAGTTTCCTTCGTTTTTGAACTTTTTCGAAGTTAAAAATTTTTGGATTTTCCAGATTAAAAATTTTTCATTGAGCCAGTCATTTTTGAGAAAAAAATCTGTATTTTGATCAAAAATAAAAAAATTTTAAAGTCAATTTAATCGCTACGAAAAAAATAGAAAAAAAGTACAGGAAAAAAATTTTTGAGAAGGAATTTCGACATAAAAAGAACGAAAAAAATGGAATCTCTATGGTGATAGTTGCAATAAAAAAAGCCATTTCTTGTGAATTTATCTTTCGCAAATCGCTAATTTTTTTCTTTTCCTATAAGAAATCTAGAGAAAAATGGTTCATTTATGACAAAACTGTGAAAAAATTGCACAAAACCAGCGGAAAAGTCTCAAAAATTGAACAGTTTCTAGCTCAAGAAAAAAAAATAGTAGAAAATGCCTGAACCTCTTCTTTTCGCACACTATTTCGTTAACCTTGTAACGACTCTTTCATAATATTTTCTTAAGATAGCAATAAATGAGCTAAAAATGGGAAAAGCTGAAAAAAATCTCTGAAATCTCTAATTTTGCCCACTATCTCGTTAACCGTGTAACGACTTTTGATATTGAATTATGATCCTGGTAAAATGACTAAAAGATGAAAAATCGGAAAAAAAACTTCTAAAATCTCTCATTTTGTTAAATCGAGCAAAAATCTTACCAAATCGTGCAAGTATAACCGTGAATGAACTACAAATCGAAAATCCACAGAAGAACGCTCAAAATTAGTAGTAAACTCAAATCGTACAAAAATAGCGGTGAATGAACTATGAGTCCAAAAGCCCGAAGAGCAACTAATAAAAACCAAAAGCGCGTCACCTCTGCGCCAAGTCCGCAGACACCGCAACAGAAGTCCGCAAACGCCATTCCGACCGGCTGGGGAGTTAGATTCGCAGGGTCCAGCCGGGGGGTTACGGTAGAGCAGCGCGTGTTGACGTCGGACAGAAATGAAGAGAGAGCGGGTGAAACGGGGAGGTTATAGAGAGGGCTCGCGGCGAGACAGTGTTCGGGATGCAGAGAGGCAGGATTTACTCAAAATGCGGTGGGGGTGCAGTTGGCGGAAAGTTGTTCTTGGCTTCTTATTCCTCGGAAATTAAGCTCCTTTTTTGGATTTTTCCTTTTTCAGTTCATTCATCGATGGTTTTAGATTATATTTATCGATTTTCTCTACATTAGCAGCGGAATATTGTTCAGAAAAATGAGGTTTCGAAGTCTTTTTTTAAAAAGTAAACAGAAATTTAGTGAAGTCCCATTGATTTTAGTAAGATTCCCAGCTGATTTTATTTCTAGAAAATCTCAATTATTTTCAAATTCTGTCTTTTTCTGATCCAATACATCGATTGGAAAGCTCAATTGATTTTCGAAAAATAGCTTTTTTTCGAATTTTTCAAAACATCTTGAATTTTCAAACAGATTAAATTGGAGTTTTAGTGAATTCCAATGGAAATAAAGCTTAATTTTCGAATTTCCCTTTATTTTTTTACTTGAGCTGGGAAAGTCATGATTTTTTTCTGAATAAGAAAAAAATATTTGAATCCGTCAAGGTTAGAAAAATTATAATCTTTATTGAATTTTACAAATCTTCTTTTGATTCAAATCAATTTGATTAAAAATTATCTCCAAAAAAATGTTTTTTTATTTTTTTCTTTTTTTCATTTTTTTCCTATGCTAATTCGATAGCTTCGATGAATCCGACCTTTTAAATTAAACAATTGATTGGCAAATTTTAAAGAAATCAGTCATAAAACGTCAATTTCGATCCATTTTTTTACCTTAATTATGCACTTTTGCATTGAAAATGACCATTTCTGGCTCAAAAAAATTAAAAAAATCGATATTTTTAATATTGATCTATAAGCTGGAAAAATAAGCGTTTTTTTCTATTTTAAACTCCAAAAAAAGCTTCAGTTTTTTTCTCACGCCCTTTTTAACACTGTGAGGAACGTAGAAACTTTGAAAAAGTTTCAATTTTCCCATTTTTTTTTATTTAGAAGGTCTCAAAAATCAAGAAGATTCGATATAATTTATCATTTTTAGTATTAAAAGAGCTGTGTCCTAATTTCAAACCGACAAAAAATTCACATTTTAATCTTCTCTAATGCTTCTCAAGGTATAAAAAAACTTGAAAAATATACATTTCGAGCCAAAAAAATAACGCTTTGTCCGCTAGAAATGGATTTTTTTAAAAATTCAAATAAAAATTTCTAAAAAAACTTTCCCACACTTTTTTTTACACCGTGCGACCATAAATAAAGCGTCCAAATTCATAAAAACTATGATTTCTCCAATTTTTCTTCAGAAAAAGGGAATTTTCGTTGTGCTTCTTTATTAGGAGGACCCGAAAGACAGAAAAATCGATCGGGCCGGCGTTCTTAATGGTTATTTAGTTTCGAAACGGCCGAAATTTCTATTTCAGAACAAAAAACGAAACTTTGATTTTTTGGACACTTCTCCCAGTACAGAAACCGTTATTAATTTTTTTATCAAGCCGAAATTTTGTCTTTCCTTGTTGAATCCCTGATTTTTATTCGAAATTCGGAGCTTCGAGCTTTTTGGAAGCTTCTGACAGTACATAAGTTCTTGAGAAAAGGTAAATTTTTAATTTATATGTTTTAAATGATCACTTTTCGACTTCAAACCCAGAAAATGGAGGTTTCTAAAGGTTTTTAAAATGTTTCCCGTACAATTTTTCAAACCATCCGACTATAAATAAAGGATCAAACTACATAGAAGCCTCTGAATTCTCAATTTTTCCCATAAAAAGGTGGATTTTTCGCTTCAATTTTTCATAGGTTATAATATTATTTATTTACAGGCAGAACAAAAATAACATGTACAGAAAAAAAGAGAAAAAAATTTGGCATTCAGCCTGAAATAAATAAATAAAAGGCACTTGAGGCCCTCACGAGCCTCTGAGCCAGTAATGAAAGAATAAGAGGTGAGGATTGCGCAAAGGTAAAAATAAGTGAATGGTAAAAGAAAGCATTATAAGTTATGACACAGTGTAGCACAGGTGAATGGGGAATTTAATTGTTTGTAATGATATAGACGCGCATAAGATGGATTAGAGTAGGGCTGAAGCACGGGTACCTGGTTCAACGGAGTCTGCTGGGAATAGATCCAAAAAGGAAATTGTTATCGAGGGATAGTAACAAAGACCTGAAACGATCTGGAGAAACATTGAGGTTTCCCAATGTAGCCAGTTTATTCCAAAGAGGGATGAACGTCTCAAAGAAATTTTCGAAACGAATCCCTACTCTGATAAGACGTGATGGAGCACGTACTGAATTTGATCTCCTGAAAAACACTGTGAGAAACTGGCAAATGACTCTCCTTAATATAGATTTTTATGTAGTGTTCTTAGACAAAAATTCGACTCGTCTTCTAAAAAAAGAGTTTGTGTTAATCTGAGCTAACCTGTCTTCATAACTAGAAAAACCTAATGTTTGATCTCATGAATGTTTGGCGAGTAAATTGACGGAAGATGTTTTCGAGGGTGTAAGATAGTTCTGAAGCTAGGGGGGACTGAACAACTCACAACAGTAGTCCATATAGGGAGCAACGTAAGTAAGAAAAATCCGGCTCATTAGAGCGGGAGACAGGGCGCGGAACGCTCTGATGATTTGTTTACTTTTTTTAGTTTGCATAAGGCTATAACTTTACGAAGGTGAGGCTCAAATGTTAGTTTGTTATCAATAAGAATGCCTAGATCGCGAACAGCTTCCGCGGAAGAGATATTTA
The DNA here is from genome assembly GCA_904845305.1 of Caenorhabditis auriculariae. Classification (NCBI taxonomy): domain Eukaryota; kingdom Metazoa; phylum Nematoda; class Chromadorea; order Rhabditida; family Rhabditidae; genus Caenorhabditis; species Caenorhabditis auriculariae. The sequence goes on along the minus strand of CAJGYM010000014.1, from coordinate 130,113 downwards.
TATTATTTATAGTATACTGAACATGAGGGTTGCTACGGCCTAGATGGAGAAGGGTGGTTTTGTGTTCGGCCAGGGGAAGACCCCATTGACTAGACCATTGGATAACGTCGTTGAGACCTTGCTGAAGCGCTATAGGATCGTCAGAAAAAAATTTTTAAGATCATCAGCAAAAAGATAAGCCTTTTACATTATCAGATAAGTTGCTGATAATGTCATTAATGAATATTATAAATAGGAGTGGGCCGCAGACTGTTCCTTGCAAAACTCCAGATGTAATGTTAAAAGCCGAGCTAGATATGATACCTTCACTAATGACAAATGATTTTCTGTTGGATATGAAGGATGCGAACCAGCTAATAAGTTTTTGGTCGAAACTGAAATCTTGGAGCTTGGCGAGCAGAAGGTTATGGGGGAGCATGTCGAAGGCTTTGAGAAAATCGATATATACTACGTCTACGTTATTACCAAGAGCTAGGGATCTCTTCCAGTGAGTGATGCAATCGAGAAGAGCTAGTTTACAAGAACGATGATTTAAAAAGGAACAATTGATTTTGAAGAAAATGGCTAAATGGTCAGTGTAGATAGGAGGATTTTTGGAACAAAGATCAAAAAATAAGTCGGGGCGGTCAGTGAAGATTAAGTCGAGTAATGATGGGTTGCCGTTGGAAGATAACCTGGTTGGGAAGTTGATGATTTGATTGAGCGAATTTTGCGTGCAGAAGTTGATTAAAGGATGAGTTGAAGTGGATATGTCAAGATCCCAGTTAATATGAGGAGCATTAATGTCGCCTAGTACGACATTGTTAGAAAAAGCTAAGTTTCTACTCAAAGTGTCAACAAGGTTTTGGGTCTCTGCAATATTGCAGTCGGGTGGTCTGTAGGTTAATAAAAATCTGATTTTAGTAGAGGCGGAGGAACTATTGACGTTAGTAAGGAGGTCAAAAGCCAGTATCTCACAAAAGTGTCTGCAGTGACCAACCTCGGTGCCGCAGTCCACCTCGCTAACCAGCATGGATTTCCGGTACATCAGGAGAACCCCGCCGCCGCCAGTTCGTCGGTGGTCATTGCGACGGTCCGCTCGAAAGAAATTGTAGGAGTTGTTAGTTAGAAATGAGTCTAGGTGAACTTCGTTGAAAAAGGTTTCCGTGCAAAAACAGAGGTCGATTTGATTGGCTGTGATATAATCTAATAAATTGAGAAACTTAGTATTGGAAACCAGTGACCTACAGTTAATTAGAATACATTTAATAAAGTTTGAGGACTCACACGCGGAGATGGAAGAGGAAGTAGAATTGGGAGGCAATTGGCGAGGGCAAACGACCTAGGCGGAAACGGAGTTATCAACGACGACAGCAACGGCAGGAAGGACGGGAACTGGCTGTCGACCAGCGGCTGGCTGTTGACCAGCTTGAGATGGCTGTTGGCCACGAATGCCATTGGGCTGTTGACCCGCAGCTGACACTGGCTGTTGACCAGACTGAGCTGTCGCTGGCTGTCGACCAGACTGTACTGAAGCTGGCTGTTGACCAGACGGGGCTCGCGCTGGCTGTCGACCAGACTGTACTGCGGCTGGCTGTTGACCAGATTGAGTAGTTCGGCGTGGGCGGCTGGTGCTTGACGGCTGTGGAACAGATTGGATGTTCGGCTGTTGACCGATTCTGTTTGGACGAAGAACAGACGAGAAGAGACGAGGACCACGTGGGCGACCACGACCACGACCACGACCACGACCGCGACCACGAACGCGACCGCGAGGTGCGGCCGGAGCTGAGACATTCGAGTTGAGTGTATCGGCAGAGATATTGCTATCGATCTGCATATGTGTCGGCGCTGGACAGAGGTTGATATTGGTGTGTCGAGGCCTCTTTGCCAAGGGCGAGGTCACAGGTGTTTGTGTTTGTTTAGGGTGACCTTGGAAAGGCTTGGGATTCTTCAACTCGATGATAGTGAGATCCCTGACGACGTATTTATGAAGACCGATTGCCGCGTTATTTTCGTAGGCTGTACGACGGAGAGAGTATAAAAGATTCAGCTCCATTTGTGTCATGTCTCTTCTAATTCTGGGATTAGGTTGACCCGAAAAGAGCGGAGAAGATGGGTGTGAGGAGGCAAAAAATGCACTGTAGAAGCCCTCAATGAAACGATCTCTGTCTTTGGAGGTAGGAAAGGAGACTTTCAAGGGACGGCAGTGATTTTGACAGTCGTGACGGAAGACCGAGATCGCGTCGGGTAGGTTGAGTGTTCGAGTTATATCGTTTACGAACTGCCTGTCGAAATCGTCCTGGTTATGATTGTGAGAATCCGGCACGCGCTCGATGACAGAGTAGCAGCTTTTTGCAGCCATCTGAGAAGCAGTTCTGGCGATGAGGATGTCGCGAGAGGCTTCGTGATACCCAGGGACAGTATCGAGGATGTTTCGAACTGAGTCGTCAAATCGAGATGAGGCGCCGGAACGGTTGTACTGACGATTTGCGTGAGGATGGGCCATCGAGGATGAGTTGGAGAGCCAAGAAATTGAGCAAGAAGAGCTTCAATGGAAGAAAGACGATCACTGAGTGACGCGACTGATTGATAAATGTCGTTGGAAGGCTCGGGCGGTTGACCAGGCGAATTCGAGTTATAATGATTGCCACTGGATGAATAAAATTGATGAGAATCAGCATCACGTGGACGTTTGGCCATAGCGCCAGATAACCGACCGCTCGCCGTGAGGAAAGGGCGCGGAGTGAGGAAAGGGCGCGGAGTGAGGAAAGGGCGCGGAGTGAGGAAAGGGCGCGGAGTGAGGAAAGGGCGCGGAGTGAGGAAAGGGCGCGGAGTGAGGAAAGGGCGCGGAATGAGGAAAGGGCGCGGAGTGAGGAAAGGGCGCGGAGTGAGGAAAGGGCGCGGAGTGAGGAAAGGGCGCGGAGTGAGGAAAGGGCGCGGAGTTCATTAAAAGAACCCGAAAGCCAGCCTTAGTATTCTGAAACAATTATTTTTTTCAATTTCAAAAAAATTAAAAAAATAATTTTTTTGAGCTTTTCAGAAGCTTTTCACAGTGCAATAGTTGATGAAAAACCCGAAATTCGAGCCAAAGATTGATTTTTTTAAAAGTTCGAATAAGATCTTTAAAAACTCTCCAACATCTTTTTCGAGACCATTAAGGGGATCAAACTTAATAGAAGCCTCTAAATTCTCAATTTTTTTTTTTCGAAACAAAGAGGATTTCAGTCTTGATTCTTCACCGGAAGAACCCGAAAGTCAGCTTTAGCGTTCTAAAATAATTATTTCTTGATTTCAAACTTGAAAACAAACATTCTGAGCATTTTTAGCGTCTCTAACATTGCCATAATAGATGTCAAAATACAAACTTTCAGCTAAAAAAATTAATTTTTTTAAAAATTCGAATGAGATTTTCTAAAAAAATCTAGCACACCTTTTTTTAATCTCATGAAAGAGTCCAAACTTAATAGAAGCCTCTAAATTCTCAACTTTCTTCAGAACAAAGAGGATTTTTGCCTCGATGCTTCAACGGGGAGGACCCGAAAGTCAGTAGAATCGATCGGTCAATAATCTTTTTTGTTTCAAATTCATTTTTTTGTTTGCTTATTTTAAGCTCAAAAAAATTATTTATTTGTGATATTCGGAAGCTTCTCGCCCTTTCAATAAGAAATATTTGAAGTCGAAAAATGACTATTTATCTGTTGGTTAAAATTAATTTTAAAAAAACTCTCCCACCCTTTTTTTAACATCATGAAGAGGATCAAACTTAATAGAAGCTTTTAAATTCTCAATTTTCTTCAGAACAACGAGGATTTTTCGCCTTGATTTTTCCACCGTGCCCCAAAGTCAGTAGAATCGATCGGTTCGGCGTTCATAATCGCTTTTTGATGTTGTTATTCTGCACGCGCGCTGTTGCCAACGCACACGTGATATAAAGAATAGTAATAGCTTGGCGTGGCGCCATTTCGGCTCGTTTTTTTGATGGGCCGAAAAAAAGAAAAAGAAACGTTCCTTTCTTTATTTACTTTTTGAAATTGAACACATTTGCGTGTTGAAACTATGCACGCGAGACATTTTTTTGACAGTTTTTACGATTTGTTTTCAAATTATATATATTTTTTTGAGGAGCTAATTTCTTGGAAGAACTGGCAAAAAAATGCTCTTTGATGAGCCAAAAAAATTTTTTTTTCCTTTTTTTGTGTGTTTTGAAACTACTTACACGATCTGCATTTTTATGATTTTATTTTTTTGAGAATTATCTACTTTTCTGAGAAGCTAGTTTCTCGGAGGAACTGGCAAAAAAATGCTCTTTGTAATTTTTTTGAAGAGCGTAAAAAAATGATTTTTTTCGTTTTTTTGTGGTGCGTTTTGAAAGTACTACAAAAAAATTTTTCACATTTTTTTCCATGATTTTTTTATTTCCAAACAAAACCATCTTTTCAATATCCCATTATGAAGAAAAATTCGTCAAAAAAATGGCCTTTTTTTCTAAATTTTAACAAGTTCTAAAAAAATTTCGCCTCAAGACCTTTCAAAAAAATCTTTCCATGCTCCAACCTCCGTCTCATTAGATTTATGAACAGCCTCCTTAAAAAAATAATCCAATTTCCCTTTTCTTCTCAAATTAGTTCATTTAATTAGCCTTTTTCTTCTCAAAAAAAAAAATGGAAAAAGTTCCTTCTACTCATCCGATACATAAAAATAGACGATGTTTACAGAAAAAAAAGATTCTCAGAAATCGCTGCTAATTCCTCTCTTTGTCGAGAAGAGAATGATCATATAAACTAGTAAAATCTTGTCGCGAGGAAAATAAAATAATCCCGAGGAAACCTGCTCATTTTTCTCATCCCCTCTAGTTCAAATTTCTTCCGAATATTAACTAGAATCCGCAGTTTGAACTAGGAAAAAAACAATATTTTTTTATTCAATATTATTTTTTTAAATGATGGGGACAATGAAATTAAAGCACAGTCCAGGTTCTTATTAAACCCAAAAATTTTATGCGAATGAACTTTTTTTGACTAAAATTATTCATTGTCTTTCTATAACCAATGCAAAACCTACAATAAGAAAGTATAGTTCTTCAGAAATACCCACATTCAAAGGAACTATAATTCAAAAAAATTGGGAAACTTCATCTTTCACTTCAAAATGGTTATAGGAAAAAAATTTTTGGATTCAAATTTTCTACAGAAAGCTCAACCATTCCAACCCGTATCCTTCAGAAAACCTCAAAAAAGTGTATTTAAATGAACTATACTTCAAAATTTGCTAATTACCTTTCTCAAATCTCCACCCACTGTGGAAACGAAACCATTAAGCTCATAAAGATGGCCTATTTTCCAAATTTAACCTGAAATTCTCTACTCAAAACTTAAGCAGAGCATTCTAGATCCTTTAAAAAATCTCCCAAAGGTTTATTTGAATAAACTATATTCCGAAATTTGCTAATTTCCTTCTCAAACCTCTAACCAACGTGAACACGAACCCATTAAGCTCAGGTGGTTGATTATTTTTTTAAATTTAACCTAGTTAATTTTTTTATTTTTTTCCCCAATCCCTAACCAACATAGAAACCATCCCATGAAGCTCATGAAGATGGGCTATTTTGCGAATTTAACCTAGGTCACTTCGATTATCACCCCAATCTCTAACCAACCCTAAAAAATGACCCATGAAGCTCATTCAAATGGACTATTTTTCAAATTTAACCCGAATTATTTTTTAAATTCGCTTAAATCTCCACCAAACGTGAACACGAACCCATGAAGCTCATGTGGACGGCCGATTTTATAAAACTGACCATAGGTCTTTTTTATTTTTCCCCAATCCCTAACCAACATGGAAACTAACCCATGAAGTGTGTACGGCCTATTTTTAAAATTTGCTCTGGATTATTTTTTATTTTTGCCCCAATCTCTAACCGAAACGAACCCATGAAACTCATTTTAATGGACTATTTTCCAAGTTCAACCTAGATTATTTTTTTATTTTTCCCCAATTTCTAACCAACATAGAAACTAACCAATGAAGCACCTTAAGTTGGACTATTTTTTGAATTACTTAGAAAAACCCATGAAGCTCGTGTGAACAAACTAACTTTTTTAAATTTAAGCCCAATATTTTTTTTTCGCCCTGTTCTCCAACCAACATGGAAACTAACCCATGAAGCTCAGGCGGTTCGACTATTTTTAAAATTTACTCTAGATTATTTTTTATTTTTGCCCCAATCTCTAACCGAAACGAGCCCATGAGACTCATTTAAATGGACTATTTTCTAAATTCAACCTAGATCATTTTTTCTTATTTTTCCCTAATTTCTAACCAACATAGAAACTAACCCATGAAGCTCATGTGGACGTACTATTTTTTTAATATATCATTTTTTTGCCCCAACCATGAATTCAAGCTCAAACAGTGCTTTCCTGTCTGTCCCAATTTAGTTCCTCCCCCATCATCAAAAATCGAATCGAATCGAACCCCCTAGTGAGCGCTTTTTCGTGAGCGTCGGTTTTTTCTTTTTCCGGCCGGTGAGCGGGTGTCGCCAGTATCGATTTTTATGGCCCTCGCCGCCGCAACGTACACACACACACGAACGCTCACACACATCCACACAGGGGGGACGCACAGAAGAAGGAAAAAAAAAAACCGAAGACGAAAAAAAAAGTCCTCTCCTCGGGCCGCGTTCCTTTTTTTTCCCGTTCACTTCTTCAACTTCTTTCCTTCATTTCTGCTCACCTATCCGTCTTAAATGACTGGATTCTGCTTAAAAATTAAGCTTAATCATCGAGTTAGCAGCTTTTTTTCAAAGCACAGTTCGGATAATAAATCTGAAGTCTTGTTTTCTTCCTCTTCTTCCTTACAATTCTGCTCACTTCTCTGCTTCAAATGGCCAAAATTTAATCGATATGAAGCTTAATTATGGGCTCAGAAGATTATTCAAAACCAAGCTAGCGCGAAATTTCAATACTTCACTTCATTTCTGCTCACCTATCCGTCTTAAATGACCGGATTCTGATTAAAATTTAAGCTTAATCATCAAGTTAGCAGCTTCTTTTTGTGAAAAGATCTGATGAGAAATCTAAAGTCTCGCTTTCTTCCACTTTTTCCCTTTATTTCTGCTCGCCTCCCTTTTTTAAATGGCCATTTTTCAACTAATATGAATCTTTAGTTCCGCCTTGGAACCTCAAGCTCACAAAAGTGCCTCATTTTCTCTACTTATTCAACTTTTTCTGTTCGTTCCTGTCCACCTATCGACTTGAAAAATCATTATTTAACCAATTTGAAGCTAACTTTAGACCAAGCTTACAACAAATTTTAATTTCCTTCTTCGGATCCACTTTTTCAGCTTCTTGCTTGCAATGACTTGATTCTGACAAAAATGAAGCTTGAGAAATGGCTGGTAAGCTCAATAATCCGAGCAAAGCTTCTGGAACAACCAAAATGTTTCCTTTTTCGTACCATTTCGCAGCCTCTTTCCACCTTTCCTGCTTTAATTAACTTAAGTTTAAGCATTCTAAACCTTAAAAACTGTCTCAGAACGTCTAGCAACAATTAATAATTAAAAGATCCATGTATAATCCTTCACAAGCTCAAAATTCCAAGACCAAACTTATTCCTTTTTCGTACCATTTCGCAGCCTCTTTCCACCTTTCCTGCTTTAATTAACTTAAGTTTAAGCATTCTAAACCTTAAAAACTGTCTCAGAACGTCTAGCAACAATTAATAATTAAAAGATCCATGTATAATCCTTCACAAGCTCAAAATTCCAAGACCAAACTTATTCCTTTTTCGTACCATTTTGCAGCCTTTTTCCACCTTTCCTGCTCTAAATAACCTGATTTAGACCAACATAAAGCTCAAAAACGTCCAGATCTCATTGTATAACCCTTCACAAGCTTAAAAGTCGAACCAGAAAAACTTTTTCTGAAACTTAAAGGCACAGAGCCTTGATTATGGGACCTAAATTTAACTAATAAAAAAGCTCGTACACTTCTCTCAAATTACGCTCATAAAGGAAGTAAAAAGGTCCGTTTTTTTTTTTGGTCCATTCCTCCAACTTCCTTCTTTCTTTTCTACCCATTTATCTGCCTCTCACTTAATTTATTATGGAGATTGAAATGATTGTTATAAAAGCCACTAAAAACTCCAAAAAAGCTCACTTTAAAAGCTTAAAAGTCGGAATTTCGGAAAATTCAAAGGCTCAAGAAAAATTGAAAAAAGTTCAACTTTATCCAAGCTTAAAAGTCGAACCAGAAAAACTTTTTCTGAAACTTAAAGGCACAGAGCCTTGATTATGGGACCTAAATTTAACTAATAAAAAAACTCGTACACTTCTCTCAAATTACGCTCATAAAGGAAGTAAAAATGCCCCTTTTTTTTTGGTCCATTTCTCCAACTTCCTTCTTTCGTTTCTACCCATTTATCTGCCTCTAATATTCCTATTTAATTTATTATGGAGATTGAAATGATCGTTATGAGAGCCACTAAAAACTCCAAAAAAGCTCATTTTACAAGCTTAAAAGTCGGAATTTTGGAAAATTCAATGGCTCAAGAAAAAATTGAAAAAAGTTCAACTTCATCCTGTTTTTTTCAGCTTATGGAAGCTGTAGGAAAATTTCTAATCGACATTTTGAAAATTATAAAATTTTGCAACCACATGGCTTTGTAAATCTTCCATCATTTTTTAAATAAATCTCCAAAAAAATCCCTTTTTTTCCATTTTTCTTTTTACTTTTCACCATCGATTTTCATTGTATAAATCGCAATATTCCAAAATCGTTCTTTCTAAAAAAAATTTTTTTTTCAGAATCGTATATGTTTCAAAGGTAGTTTCCCCATCTACAACAGCTTTTATGAGTTCTGGTGAGTTTTTTCTCCATTTTTGGGTCGATTGTTCGAAAATTGCCTTATCTTTCCTAATGGACACCTGCCAGAATCATCACGTTATCAGTTACGACGTGACTAATAAGATAACGGGGCTTTTTGAGTGAAGCTTGTTTAGGTTTTTTGGTACGAAAAAGGCTGAAATAGCATTTTTATAACTCAAAAAGGTCAAAGATTACAGAAAATTTCGAAAGTCATCTTACTTTTTGAGCAAAAAAACGTCAATTTAGTGAACTTTATGGAAAAAAATTTGCTTATAAAAACAATTAACTCTGCTCTCCAAGAGTCAAACCAGGAGAAAAAAATTTAAAATTTTCAGTTTCTTGATTTGAAAAATTGACAAAAAAATCATTAAAATACTTCATTAAAAATTTCTGGATTTGAAAGAAAAAGCGTTAATTTTATCAAGAGAATATTGAAAAACCCTTTCCTTTGAAAAATTCAGCAGTGAAACTGGAAACAGGCATATTTAAAAAGAAAAAAATTTCAATTTTAACTTTAACTTTCAAAAAAACCCCTAATTTGTCAATAAAAAAACCAGTTTTTTTTGTTCAATTTTCAGCTAAAAAAATCCATTTTTTTCTTCTAATCTCATCATTTTTTTCAGTCGGTGGAGTAGCTACCGACACCAGATTTACGAGCCAACATTTCACTTCGCCCCTCAAAACCACCATTATCAACGAATCGGAATTCCCATCGCTGGGCGCGCGAAGTGAGTTTCTTTTTTTTCAAAAATTTAAAAAATATTTCTCAGCTATCAAAAAAAATTTTCTCGGTGTTCCAGGCTTTTTCTAGAACCTGTAAATCATTAGAATTTTGCTCAGAAAGCCCTATAGGGGCCACTAAACAATTAACCCCTATAGGGACCGTTTAATTTTCTCTCAAGAGGTCACTAAAACAACAAAACCCTATAGGGACCCCTCCCAATTTCTTCAGTACAGTCGTAAAAAGCTTCTAGAAGTTTTTGAAGGCGCAAGGAGTAACTTGCCTGAGTATTCAACGTTAATTATTGATCTTGTACGCAGGTAACTTGATTCAACTTTATCAAAGAAAAAGAACCTTTTTTGAAGCCAAAATAGGCAGATCTGTGGCAAAATCGATTTTCATTCAGTGACTTGTATGCATCATGATAAATAGAAAAAGTCCTTCATAAGAATAAAAATAAAATTAAGAGGAAAATAATGACTAAGCAGTTTTTTTTCTTTCATTTATAAATTTCTTAGTGATCCATGATACCTTTTGGCTTCAGTTAAAGTTTGAATTCTAAGAATTTCTGATCCAATTTACTCTATCCTATCAGTTTAAGAAAGTCGAAAACTACTCAGTTGAGCAAAAAAAGTCAGATCTTTTTCTACGAGTTTATAAATTTTAACCCCTCTCAGAACCTCTACAACTTGTTATATCGCTTCTAGAACCTCTACAGCGTGTCTTACCGCTTTCAGAACTTCTAAAACTTGTCTTACCCCTTCTAGAACTTCTACAACTTACTTACCCATTCTAGAACTTCTACAACTTGTCTTACCCCTTTCAGAAGCTCTACAACTTGTTTTACCCCTCCTAGAACTTCTAAAACTTGTCTTACCCCTTTTAGAACTTCTACAACTTGTCTCACCCCTTTCAGAACCTCTACAACTCGATTTACCCCTTTCAGAATCTCTAAAACTCAATTTACTTCTCCTAGAACTTCTACAACTTGTCTTAACTCTTCTAGTACTTCTTCAACTTTTTTTGGGACGTCCACAACTTGTCCTTAACAGCTTTCAGAACCTCTACAACTCGATTTACCCCTCCTAGAACTTCTACAACTTTTCTTAACTCTTCTAGAACTTCCACAACTTTTTTTTACCCCTTCGAGAACTTCTACAACTTTTCTTACCTCTTTCAGAACCTCTACAACTTGTCTTGCCCCTTTTAGAATTTCTACAATTTGTCCTATACTTTCTTGTCCTTAAAAACTTTCAGGACTTCTCAAACGCCACATACAAACTTCTGTAATCAATTATCAACCTAATTGTTTGCAGGCACTCCACTGGGCGGCGGATACTCGCCGTTACCGACGACCAGTGGAGCGGCATTCACGGCAGCCCAGTCGTCCTCGCCCTTCAAAGATGCCTTCCTGCCCAACCATCGGAACTACGGTTAGCTCATCTTCTATTTATTTTATTTATTAAAACTTCATTTTAAAATGCCTGATCAAATTTATTATAATGTGTGTTTGAAGAATTTTAAAAACTTAAAATTAGCTCCTGCGTTATCAAAAACCTGATAAAATTCTCCTAAATCAACGAAATTGATAAAAATTCTTTTTTAAAAGGTCCTTGGCATTTTTAACTAAGGCCTTAGACATTTTAACAACCCCGCAATACGTTTTGAACAAGTTATCAACGATAAAAACTTCAAAATATGACCACCATCAGGAAAAGAATAAAAAACTGACCCTCGAGAAATTTCGAAAAAACCGCTCCGAAGTGCAATGAGAAGCTTCAATAGGCGTATATCTTTAAGCTGAAAACGTACTTGAAAATGAAACTTGATCCTGATAACGATAAAAAAACTATAAACGTAAAAAAATTAAGTTCAATAATAAGAAAAAAAGGCTGTGAAAATTGACAAAAAAATCTATTAGATCCCTTGAAAATCCCTGAAAACTTACTTATAAACGCTTCGAACAATGTAAAAACGGGAGAAAACTTTTTGAAATACAAAAGAAAAAAACGATAAATGTGAATTTTCTAAAAAAATTTTCCGAGAGGGACCACTTCAATTTCGCCGCAGGGCGCAGAATCTGCTTCTCAACATTTTTTTCTTTTCCATTTTCAAAAAAAGTTTTTCCTTTCTATTTTTTTCTTTTTATTTTTTTAAGTAGATATAAAGCATTTAGTATGCTCAGAAGTAGTTTGCTCGAATTTCTTCACGTTAAATCGTTTTTCTTGGCGCGCATAATTTCTTTGGAATATCTTATTAAGGTTCTGTGCGTGATTTATTGTTCATTTTGCTCGTATTTTTTCGCAATTTTCCGGCGAATTCAAATTTGAAGCCAAGAACCTTATTGCCACAATGGCAAACCTGACAAACGATTACCGTGGCGGCGGCATAGCCGATGCCATGAATGCTCATCGGAGTTCGTTTCTCGTTGGCGCTTGGGCGGCTAATAATGGAGGTTTTGAAGTTTCTCGAGTGGTTCTGTATATTTTGGTTGTTTTATTTTCTAGATGAACTTATAGTTGATTTTTTATTCAATTTTTGAATTGAAGAAAGAAGGGGTTATGTTATAAATTGATGTTCATGACTTGGCGGACGAGTTTTATGTTAATAATTTGGTTGGGGAGTAAGCTTCGAATGGAGAAAACTAGTTCAGCCTCAGCGACAACATCAAAAAGCCGAACAAAGATTGGAACTAGTCCCTCGGATGAAATTACTGTGATGAATCCAATGATTGACTTTTGCAGCGACGTTGATGAGATCCGACCCGTCGCTGACCAACCCCGAGTTTCAAATCCAGAACGAGGACTTTCCGGCGCTGCCGGGAGCCGGCGCCCCTGGCAGCGGTTCGGCCGCCGGCATCGACCTTGGCTCTCATCCAACGCAGTCTTTAGTGAGTACTGAGCATCTTTAAGGCTAGGAAAATCTATTTTTGAGAATCGAAATGTTCGTAACATAATTTTAATAATTCTTGATGAGTTTCTGTGACAAGTATGTGTAGAAAAAGGCCTAGAATCGGGATTTTTCCGTCTTTAGGGAGTAATGAGCATCTTTGAGGCTAGGAAAATCTATTTGAACGTTTAAAAAAGGTAACTTGAACTTTTATAATGTAATTTGAAAAGCGCTCGATGATTTTTCATGAAAAATATGTGTAGAAAAAGCATAATTTGGCTTTTTTTTGTTTTCGGTGAGTTTGGAGCTTCTTTGAGGCTCTGACAATCTATTTGAACCTTTCTAAAAAGATGACTTGAATTTTCAGAACATGATTTTAATAGTTCTTGACGAGTTTCTATGACAAATACGTGTAGAAAAAGGCCTAGAATCGGGCTTTTTCCGTCTTTAGTGGGTTTTGGGCATCTTTGAGGCTAGAAAAATCAATTTGAACGTTTAGGGAGGCAATAAATTATTTTTGATTTCCAAATGTTTATTATATATTTTTGTTGAAGATTTGATCAGTTCCCATGTCAATTTTGTTTAGAAAAGGCACTTATTCTGTTGTTTTTCTAGTCTTTAGTGAATTTTAAACACCTGTTAGGCGTCTAGAAAAATAAATTGAACGTAAAAAAAAAAATTAAAATGTTCCCTTTGAGGATAGGAAAAATCATTTGAACGCTTTTAAAAAAAATAACTCGAATTTTTAAAACATGATTTTAATAATTCTTGATGAGTTTCTGTGACAAATATGTGTAGAGAAGACCTAGAATCGGGATTTTTTCAGTCTTTAGTGAGTTTTGGGCACTTTTGAGGCTAGGAAAATCAATTTTAAGTATGAAAATTGAATCTAAACGATTATTATAAGTTTTAAAAAGTCATTGACGAGTTTCTGTAATAAATATAAGTAGAAAAAGCATATAATCGGGCTTTTTTTTTAGTCTTTAGCGAGTTTTAAGCTCCTTTAAGGCTATGAGAATCTATGTGAACGTTTAAAAAAACTTGAACTTTTATAATATAATTTGAAAAGTGCTGGATGATTTTTTTATGACAAATATGCGTAGGAAAAAGCATAAAAATTAGTCTTTTTTTGAGTTCTTAGCAAGTTTGGAGCGTTTTTTTGAGGCTAGAAACATCAATTTGAAGTGTAAAAAAATAAAAATCTAGACGTTTATTATGTGTTTTTAAGAGTGATTGACGAGTTTCTGTGACAGATATGTGTAGGAAAAGTATAGAATCGGTTTCATTTCACCTAGTCTTCAGTGAGATTTGAGCTTTTTCAGGCTAGAAAGTTAATTTTTTTTCAAAGCATAGGTAAAATTCAAATGGGTCTCGAGGCGACGTGTAGATTCAACTCTTCTGTGCCTTTAAAAAGCCTTTTTTGAACAGAATTATGAGTTTTAAAGCCTGTCATTGCTGATCATTAGATGACATTTGACGCGATTTCGCAATATGCCGCGTTGTTTGAAGATCGTGTAGCGAAATTGCATCTTGCTTTTTTTTTCTTAAACGTGTACTTTTAGTTCAATAAGGGTTATTCTATATTCATTCAGGTCTTTTAAAATTTATCCATACTGAAATTAAATTCTAGAAAAAAAAAATTAAGGGTTCCTCTTCAATTTTAATGAAAGGAGGTCGAAGAAAATCTCGAAAACATACGTCGGCTGGATCCCACCCCGGGGCGCGGCCTTCCCCCTGCGGCCTATTTTAGTACATTTTCAAATTTTTTTTTGCGCGCAAAGCTGGAGTGGGATCCGGCCGGGTTATGCTCGAAAATATCCAAAAAAAATCATTTTTAAACGCCGAAATTCTTTCAGTTGACATCCGCTGCTGACTCGTTCGCGTCGGCGACGTCGATGGATCCCTACGCGGTTCGAGCCGCGGGAAATGAGCCCGTCCGCGGCATCATTACCCATCCTGACGGTGGGTTTTTGTTGCTTTCCGACAGAAAAATTTTTTTTTTTGAGGTTTTTGTAGCTTTTTTTCAGCTCTCATGGCTCTTGGAGTTTGACAAAAATCAGATTTATGTTTTTGGGTTTCTTCATATTTTAAGGTCATTTTTTTCAAATAGATTAATAGGAATTTTTGTTTTCTCTAGAAATATTTCCATTTCAGAACCTTTTTCAAAAAAATACACGCTTTCAATAATTTATCCTCCATTTTCTATAAGTTTTGTTCTTTAAAAAAATAGTTCTAATCGGCTTTTTTTCTCTGAACTATGAGCTTGATTTTTGCGAAAAAAATCGGAGGCTATGGAATTTTTGGGCTGAAATTCTAGTGCAATCGTTTCCACCAAATATAGGATTTATTTGTTTTCGTTTCAAAAAGGATAATTTTTTTATGCAATCTGGTGTGAATTTCAGGATCTTCTACAAAATTGCCCAGTTTTTTTGAAAGCCCAGGAAAAATTTTTTTCTTGTGGACTGTAGACTGGATTTTTTTATCTATTTGAAAGAGAAAAAAACAAATTTCATACTAGGGACCTCCAGAGTGGCCACTATAGGTGCTGTTTTCCATCCTAAACCCTTTAGGGGCTTCTCTGGCGTTCCTAGACCTTTTTGTCGAGGATTTCCGAAAAATTTCTTAAGGACCGAGATTTTCACAATGTTTTGTTAATTGGATTGAATCTTATAGCGACTTTTCATTCTCCCTAACCCCTTTAGGGGCCACTCTGGTTTTCCTAAACTCTGATTTCAAGACCTTTTTTGGACGATTTTGGAAAATTTTTTGAGAAATCGTCATTTTTATTATGCTACTTCAATTTTGGGAGTGCCAAGACCTTAATTTTTCAATTTTTTTGAATTTTCAATGTAAGAAATTGAGCATTATGGCTTTTTTACCGAAAAATTCCTAGGAAACTTGAATTTTTACCGTTTCGGGAGTTTCAAGAAGGTTGTTATAGCCGATTCCTAGGGACTTAAGAAGGCGTGGCCTGTCTGCGCTCTCCACTAACTAGGCACTGTCTCGTTTATTTTCGTGTCAGGACCATTTTCTTGAAGCTCAAGCCAACCAGCTATAATATCGTTAGAAAAAATACGAAAACGCGACTTTTGTCATAAGGAATTTCATCTTTCTGAAAGTTTCTAAAGCTGGGATTTTTTCTGTAATCTGAAACTTGATCAAAATATTAAAAATAACAGTCTCCAGAAAGTTTCAGAAAGATTGAATTCCTTACAAGGAAGTTATCATCAAAAACCATTTTTTTCTTGTATATTTTTTTGAAGGTACTTTATATTCTCCTAGATAAGAATAAGAAAATTATTGTTCTAGGCGAGGTATCGAACATTCCGGCTTCAATGTTGGCCGATCAGTTCGGGATGGCGGGCCTCGTGACCTACCTGAGGACGGTCGACAACCCCTCGATCGTCTCCCTGGCCCTCGGCTACGATTTGACGACCCTCGGCCTCAACCTCAACATCTCGGAGTTGGTTTTTGAACTTTTCAAGTCTTGGAAATGAAGTTTTTATGAGGTCATATCCAAAAAAAAATCTTTTAAATTGCCTTTTTTAGGCTAGGATTTTTTTTAAATCTAGTTTTAAGCGCTTTTTTCCGTCCTAGGAGTGGTTTAGATGGGGCGAAATGAATTTTTTCTAGGTTTCTAGCACTTTTTTTTGAGAGACCTTGATTTATTCACTGAACACCTTATAGAAACCTTCTTTTGAAATTTAGGCCACTTAAGGGGTCACTAGAAGAGTTTTGATCACCACTTGAGGGGTCACTAGGAGAGTTTTGAGATTCTAGGCCTCTGAAGGGGTCACTAGGAGAGTTTTGATATTTTAAGCCGCTTGAGGACCCCCTGGGAGAGTTTTGAGCTTTAGGCCACTTAAGTGGTCACTGGGAGAGTTTTGACATTTTAAGTTACTTGAGGGGTCGCTAGAAGAGTTTTGAGCTTTTAGACAACTTAAGGGGTCACTAGAAGAGTCAAAGTGAAGATCTTGATCTATAAGGTTTTCAGAACTGTAGTTGGTCAATCTAGAGTCAAATTGAAGCGTTAGAACTCTAAGTGGCTACTTTAGGGGTGAAATGGAGATTCTAAGTTTTCTGATCTATAAGTGGTCACTTTAGAGTGAAATCAAAGCGAAAGAACTCTAAGTGACCACTTTAGGAGTGAAAGGGGATTTTTGTGTTTTCTGATCTATAAACGGTCACTCTAGAGGTCAAATTAAAGCATTAGAACTCTGAGTGGCCACTTTCGGAATAAAAGAGGGCTTCAAGGCCTTCAGAGCTGTAAGTGCTCGGTACAGAAGTAAAAGTTAAGCTTTGAAACTTTGAGTGACCACTTTAGGAGTTAACTGGAAGTTTCTGATGTGTAAGTTGTCACTCTGGAGGTAAAAGGGAAGCTTTTTAACTGTAAGTGACCACTTTAGGAGTGCAAATGGAGCTTTTCGACGTTCAGGCCTGTAATTTCTCACTCTAGGAGGGGAATTAAAGGTTTAAAACTTGAAGTGGCTACTTTGAAAGTGAAAGTGGCCCTTCAAGCCCTTCTGAACTACAAGTGGTCACTCTAGAGGTGAAAGTAAAATGTTGGAACTTTAAACGAACACTTTAGGAGCGTAATGGAGTGACTACTTAAGTGAGGTTACTTAAGTGACTTTAAGTGACCATTTTAGAAGGGAGAGGGCCTTTAGAGCTGTGAGTGGTCAATCTAGAAGTAAAAATAAAGCTTTGAAACCTCAAGGGACCACTTTAGAAGGGAAAGTGCGGCTTCCAGAGCTACATATCTACAAGTGGTCATTCCAGAGGGGAGTGTTGGAGCTTTAAGTGATCACTTGAGAAGGCTGCAAAACTTCAAGGGATCACTCTAGTAGTCTTAGGCTGCACGAAAGCTTTCTTTGGGTTTTCTCAAAGATTTTTTGTTGTATAGTTGAAGAAAATCACTGATTATAATCCATTCCACCGGTTGTTCAGCGAATTCGTTTGTTAAAGTTGCAGACGGCAGCTTTACGCGACTTTCGGCGGCCCCTGGGCGGACAACCCCATCAGGCCCCACGAATTGGATGTTAAAGTTGGTTTTTATTGATAATTCTCACCTTGAAAATCGAAAAAACCATCCATTTTTCTGAATGATTTTCATTTTTATCACTTCCCCATAGCTCAGCTTTTCACAGTTCTTTTCATTTTTCACCTCAAAAAATGGACATTTTAAGGTACCCGATGAATATTTAACAAATGCGTTGATTCGGGACAAATTACCGCCGGTTAAACTGAATAAGGTTGGTTTTTTTTTCGACATTAGGCTTGAAAAATAAATTTTTAGCCTTTTTGAAGCACTTTTTAAGGTTTTCATAAGGTAAAACGTGATTTTTGAGGTACGCATGCCATTTTGAGCACTTTTTGTCTCATTTTTGAACGTTTATACTTAAAAATTGTGCAGGAGATTACGGTAAGCAGGTTTCTGTACACCAAAACTCTTGGCGCGAATTTAAAACTTTTTGTCGGAAAATTTTGGTTTTTAGGCGTTTTTCAGTGTACAGTAGGGCATTACTAACTTAAAAAACAATTTCCTAGCTTTATATGTTCGAAAAAGATACGGTAAGCAGCTTTCTGTACACCAAAACTTTTGGCGCGACTTTGAAACTTTTTGTCAAAAAATTTTGATTTTTCGGCAGTTCTAAGTGTACTATAGAGCACTACTAACGGAAAAAACAGTTTTTCTCACTTTAAAAATTAGAAAAAAACAGAAGATTACGGTAAGCAGCTTTCTGTACACCAATTCTTTTGGCGCGGGTTTAAAAATTTTGGAAAATAGGGCTTTTTGGCGGTTTTAAGTTTAGTCGATTCGAAAAGGCGTGGCCTGTCTGCGCTCTCCACCAGCCATGCACTATCTCTCATTTTATCGTGTCGGGACCCATTTTTCGCTGGCTCAAGCCAGCTGTAAAGAATCATATCCAGAATGGCATTACAAGCTGAAAAATCAATTTCCCCTTGTCAGAATTAATGAAAAGGATCATTTTTTCAGTTATCGGAGGATGTATTGTTCTATCTTTTCTACAATTGCCCAAACGAGGTTTACCAAATTGCAGCTGCTTGTGAATTGTTCGTTTCGATTTTTAAGAGACTAAAGAAAGCTCCCGTTTCTGTTCAGATATCAAAGAGATTGGCGGTATCATAAGACGGAGGGCGTCTGGCTGACCCGGTCCCAATACGGCGGCGTCAAGGAGCAAACCGGGACTTATGAGAAGGGCCAGTACAACGTTTTCGACCAGATGCAGTGGAGGAAGGTATGGGAAATGTCTGGGGAGCTGAAAAAATGGGCTAATCTCTGTCAGAGGCCTAGGAACGCCAGAGGGGTCCCTATAGGGCTCAGGGATGAAAATGGGACGAAAAAGTGCCCTCTTATAAAACGCAGGTGGTCCCTAGAGGGGTGATGGTCCTGACCCCTAGGCCTCTAAAAGTTAAGTGGTTCTTAAAGGAGTCCCTTTAGGGTTCAGGGATAAAAAGAGCGCTTTTACGGGGCCAGGAAGTGCCTCCTAGAGGGATTAAGGATCTCAGCTTAAAGGTTAAGTGACCCCTAAAGGGGTCTCAGTTCAAAAAGACAAACTTGATCTATTCATCCCCTGTTGACATTTTTTTATTCAAAAACTCTAATTTTCAAAAAGCCCCCTATAGGGATCACTCTGGCGTTTAAAATAATGTATAGGCAATTTTTTTGTACCACTAGGACGTTATTCAGGTGTATAGGGGTTAGGGGAAAAAACAGCTCTATAGCGACCGAAAAAGTGATCCCTATAGGGGTCTGTCGGAGGCCTAGGAACACCAGAGTGGCCCCTATAGGGGTTAGGGAAAAAAACGGGACGAAAAAGTGCCGTCTTATAAAACGCAGGTGGTCCCTAGAGGAGTGATCGTCCTGATCCCTAGGCCTCTAAAGGTTGAGTGGTCCCTGAAGGGATCTTCGTTCAAAAAGACGAACTTGATCTATTCATCCCCTGCTGACACCTTTTCATTCAAAAACTCTAATTTTCGGCAAGGACCCTCAAAGTTGCCCCTGTAGGGATCACTCTGGCGTTTACAGGACGTTATTCAGGTTTATAAGGGTTAGGGGAAGAAAAAACCCCTATAGAGACCGAAAAAGTGTTCCCTATAGGGGTTTAGGGTGTGAGCCCCCAAAGCTTAAGTGGAATTTTTATTCAAAAAAGGCTTTTTTCAGTTTTTTACATGGAGATGCTTCTTCATAGAGTTCATAGAAATCGACTAGAATGTCCCCTATAAGGGCCACTTTTGCAAGCTTTAGTGGCCCGTGGAGGGGAAGGTATAGTGGTTCCTAAGATTGACCCTAGAGGGACCACTCTGAAATTCCTAGGAAGCTGTAATATAAGGAAAAATTTTAGAAAAAGAGTTCATGAGTTTCAGATCCCGAAAGAGCTGAAATTGGAGTACAAGGAGCTGGAGGAGCGGCCAAAGCTTCCGCAAATGTTCGCCAGTGCGGGTCTTGGCACGACGACGGCGACGGCAGCAGCAGCGGCGGCCGCGGCGGCGACGTCGCACCAGGCGCCGGGCTCGGGTCTCGCGCCCGGCAGCGTCCCGACCGCGACAACAGCCCCCTCGACCTCATCGACCATCATGAGCAGCATCGGAAGCCTTCTGAGCGGCGCTGCGACGCCCGTCACCGCGACGACCGCCTCCAACTCGGCGGCCAGCGTTCTCAGCGGGCTAGCGGCGGCCGCCGCCGCTGCCACCACGGCCGCGGCACACCGAGCCACTCCCTCGGCGCAATAGTAATATCAATGTGAGTCTTGGGTCAGGAAAGGTCTGGGAAAAGATAGTGTAGGACAATTTTCATATAACGTGACCGAAAAGTCAATAGGGGTGCTAGGGAATGGAAAAAACGCATTGAAAAGGGGAAACGCTAGGAAAAGTCGAAGGAACCCTTTAAAAAGATTTTTGAGATTATAGTAGACAATTTTCCAAGTTGTAGTAATGTCAATAGAACCTTTATTGTATAGGAAAAGGGAAAAGCTTCTAGGAAGAGCTTTTAAAAAAAAGTTCTAGGAAAAGGAAAAGATCTAGAAAAACTTGAAGGTGAAATTAGAAAACCTTAAGAATTGCCCCCCCAATTCTAGAAGAAGTCCAAAAAAATCGAAAAAAGGTTCTTGAAAGTTCTAGGAGAAGATCTAGAAAAAAACTTGAAGGGGAAGTTAGAGAACCCCAGGAAAAGAAGCAGAAAAAAATTCCCCCATTCTAGAAGAACCCACAAAAAAATCAAAAAAAGGAGGTTTTTTTAAAAAGTTACGTTGAAGCTTAGCTCGAAGCAGCGAGTTTGGTGAGCCCTTCAAGAGCTTTTTTGAGGATAAACTATTAAAAAAATAGCTAGGAAGTTGATAAAAATGATGAGAACTTGAGAATTTGTTGTTGCCAGATTTTTCTATAGGTCTTTATAGGTTTTTTTGGAGATTTCAAGGTTTTTCGATAATTTTCAAGTTCTAGAGGGATATGAGCAGAGGAATTGTACACTAAAAAAAGCAGAATTTTAAAATTAGGCCTTCTAGATAACGATTTTAAGAAGGGGTTTGACAAATTTTGTGAAAAAGCCGTGGCCGCACTTGGAATGGCTCAGTCTGCGTAGCGGTTTTTCAAGGCAGTGCACTTCGTTAGCCATTCCACGTGCGGCCATGACTTTTCTAAAAATAAAAATAACGCATTTTTCCTGTACTTCGTGTAGTATAAAGATAAGTAGTTCGAATAAATACAAGACAAAAATACTGTAGAATAACCAGTTACAGCAGTAAGGCAACTTTGACCAAAATTACTGGAAAAAAGAATATTAAAAATAATAAGATTGATTTTTTTGCAGCGTGTACGAATGTGTGAGAAGCAAGTGAGAGAAGCGAAAAAAAAAAAAAACAAAAAACGAGTTGAAGAAGACGTCCACGTTTGCTGCCCCAGTGCTCGGTGAAGAGAAAAGTCAGAAGAATCCCGCGGAAAAGCCGCTCGGAGCCCAAAAGAACACAAAAATCAGATCCACTTTTTCTCAATCCTCCCAAAAAAAAAAAGAAAAAAAACGAACCGCACCGCCCATTTTATTCCACCTCGTTCCCGCCCGGTAAAGTCGATCTCCAAAAGCTGCACCCTTCTTTTCCGTTTCTCACTGTCCTTTTTTCTATTATCATTCTTTTTCCTTACCCTACAACCGTTCTACGCCTCGTTCCCCGTTGTTTTTCAATTTTTCTCATTGTTTTCTATTGTATTTCTTTTGGGAGAAGAGGCTTTTTAAAGGGGCTTTTAGGAGTAGTTTGAGCATTTTTGAGGAGCCTTAAAAAGGTCGAAAAATCAAGATTTCAGCTTTTTAAGGCGATTTTAGGCTTTCAAATGAATCTAGCGAACTTCTGTTTAGATTTTCCATTTTGAAGCGCTTGAAACGAAAATTCAAAATGACAAAAATGTTGGAAATTAAGCTTGAATTCCAATTTTTTCCGAAATTTCGCCCTTTCCAGGTGCAAAATTCAAGATTCTTTAGGCTTTCAGAAGAATTCCGTTCAAATTTTCTATTTTGAAGCGCTTGAAATTGAAATTCAAGATGTTGAAAATGTTGGAAATTAAGCTTAAAATCCACTTTTTCCGAAAATAAGATCGATAATTTTCTCTAGCCATTCCCAGCCATTGAAAAAACCTCTTCTCTTCCCAAAATTTTCTTATTTTTTCTTCCCCGATCAATCGATTGCCATCAATCAAGATTGTTGCTAGGTTTTTTTTGTCCTTTCCTTTTTTCTCGCTTATTTTTTGGCCTTTCTTGGTGTCGGTATAGTCTAGGGGCTAGGAAAGAAGCGATTTTTGATTGATTTCAATCGGTTGATTTTCACTTTTCGTAGTCGTGTTTTTTGAGGTTTAGGTGATGCGTAGATCAACTAGGTGTGCAGCTTTTTTGTTTTTTTCTCTCCTCGAGCTGATCAAAAGGGAATATAACCAGTGCATTTCTTGTAAAAAAGCCCATGTACATTTCGGGTTACGGTAGCTGAGAAAACAATGTGTAAATAACCTGGCAGCGACGCGCGTGATGCGCCTTTAATCGCCCCTCGGAAAAAAAGGATTGAATCGGGTGTTCGTTGGGGCGAACTTGAAGCCGCATACTACCGTATATCAAATTTTTTTTTCCTGTCGGGAAAAAAAAGCAAACAATCCATTCTGATCTTCTTTACATTAACATCGGGTGTGTGTGTGTTATGAGTGCGTGTGTGTTGGTTTCGCGGACCTTCTTTCCCTTGCGACGACTCGAAAAAGCTCTGGCCGCATTTGGAATGGCTCGAGCCATTCCAAACCCCGAGATTTTCAAGCCGTCCCACCGCCGGTTTCCCTTCTCACGTTCAGTTTGTTAGCTTCTACTTTTTCACTTTCTATTTTCCAAGGCAACAGAAAAAAATCTCATCGAATTGTGCGGTGTATTTTGTGTTTGTGTGGTGTGAAACTCTAGTTATTTTGGTTTTTTTTTCTCGTTTAATTTCACTTCCTGCGGGTTTCCTCCATTTTGTATGTATGTGGCGATATTTCGTCCCAAAACAATTCTTTATGTGGTGCATTTTTCTGTATTTCTCATCCACTGGGTTCCTTTCTCTGCGAATGTCGACGTCTCATTTTGTTTGTTTCTTGTTGTTTCTTCCCTTTTTGTTCAAATTGTAATTTTTTCTCTTGTTCCTCACACATTCGTACTTGATATTGCGCCAATTTCCAACCGTTTTCCCGTCCATCTTGCGCCGTAAATAAATCGCAAATTTAATTCTCTGTTTCATGGCACTGAAATTCGGGAAAAGCCAATAATTTGAAGCTTGAAAAATGACAAAAGACAGCTCAAAAAAAGCTGAAAAGGCCCAAAAAGTCTTGAATGACTCAGGAACCTCAGAGTGGTCCCTCTAGGGGTCGTGGGAGGAAAAACAGTCTCTATAGGGGACTAAAAGTGATCTCTATAAGGGTAAAATTCAGGTGGTCCCTATAGGGATTTAGAGTCTGATATCCATGCCTCTGAAGCTTAAGAGGTCCCTATAGGGGTTAGCAGGAAAAACGGTCACTATATGGGGCTAAAAGTGTTCCCTCTAGGGGTAAAATTCAGGTGGTCCCTATAGGGTTTTAGAGCCTGATATCCGAGCTTCTGAAGCTTAAGAGGTCCCTATAGGGGTTAGGGGGGAAAAATGGCCTACATAGGGCTAAAATTGAGGTGATCCCTATAGGGGTGAAACTTAGGTGGTCCCTATAGGGTTTTCGAGTCTGATATCCAAGCCTCTGAAGCTCAAGTGGTCCCTATAGGGGTTAGCGGGAAAACCAGTAGCTATGGGGCAAAAAAAAGTGATCCCTATAGGTAGGGACCGCAGACGAATTTTCAAAAAAAATTTTTCAGCATTGAGCTTTGTATGGTTTGATAGCTGTTTCGATTTAAAACTCAGAACCGTTTAGTTTTTCGAAAAAGATTGAGGATGAAAAAAGTTATGACGAGAAATGTGGCGCGCCGCGCACCATTTTTTTAGTACTGAAATTTTGGTATTATCCATTTTTGACATTTTTCTCGATTTTTCTTCTAGAACAAGTTTTGATACTGGTCTATTATGATGTAACAAATCATAATAGAGTGCTTAAAGGATGCTAATCAGCTAGTTTGCCGTAAAAGTCGGTATTTTCCAGAAAACAAAAAACTGGCGCTTGCGGGCATCGAACTCGCGACCTCAAAATGAACAATCGCAGCGCACGCGCTGCGCCAAGCTGTTAAGTCTAGCGAGGGGAGCTTCCATCCCCCATACCCTTGAGCCGTTTGAATAGCACAGATTGCCTATTTCAAAAAGAAAAGTTTGAAGTAATTTAGCTATTTTTATCAGAATATGTTCGCAAATCTTTACTCAAACTTTTTCGTGGAAATTCACTTCGAAAAAAAGCTGTTATTTTAGTGCTTTTTTTTGCCTCGTTTAACGATCGCTGCATTAAAAAGGCCCCGTAAATTTTTTTGGCAAAGACGAATTTTTTTATTTTATTTTTTTTTAATTGAAAGATTTTTTTACTAATAAATGCATATAATCGTTTAAAAAACCTGCGTTCGACCGCTTTCTGTATGATAAACGCCGCTAATTTTATTCTCTAGTTTCAAGAGCGTTTTTGCGTATTAAACAACTTTTTCAAGCACATATTCTGTGGAGAAATATTTAAGTAAGCCCGTGATCTAAATTTTTGAAAAAAAGAAAAAAACTCGATTATATTCGCATATTAACGATATTTTTGAATTACGACTTTCGGCACTCCCTAAAATTTTTGGCAAAGACGAATTTTTTATTTTATTGTTTTAAAATTACCGTTACTTGAATCAAAACCATTATTTAAAAAAAGAAAAAGTGCGTTTGACCTGAAAACACATGAAAAAGCAAAAAACGACAAAATTTTTTAGTTGCATTCACGTTTTTGTACGACATTCCGCGCGAACGCATCAAAAAAGCGTGAAACATTTTTTAAACGAAAGAGGAAGCTTTTCTGTACATGTGTGTCAAAATTTATTATCCAGTTCCATATATTTTGCAACTACAGCAAAATGAAAGTTGAAAACCAAAAAAAAGCCACTTTTTCTATCGCGAAAAGGGGCGTGGCTTTGCGGTCCCTACCTAAAGCCCCAAAATAGACGATTTTTGGGTTTTCTTCGACTTGGTCTTACTCAAAAGCTAGGAAATTTTGAAGGTTGAAACTTTCAGAATCGTATTCTGGTACATCAAGGAACGTTTTGGCCAGTCTTCGGGAAAATACCAACCGTAAAGGAAAATAAACTCCATTGTAAGACCTTTGAATGATCAGTGAGATCCAATTCAAACGTAAAAATTTGAAAAACGCCAAAGGATACTAAAAACTGCCTAAATGTTGTTTTTATATCCTTATGAAGGCTAAAGTGGTTCCTATAGGGACCTTTAAAGGCTTCCTTCTAGTGACCACTTGGCCTCCCCCTATAGGGGTCATTAAAAATCGCGAAAATTGACGCATTTTGAACGAAAAAATATCAACAAAGATTTCGATTGAATTTTAATAAACACGTATTTTTTATTTTCCAAATCTTAACAAAAAATTCAATTGTCCCAATAGGGACCACTTGAGATTTAGGGGCTTCGGGGTCAGACTCTAAACCCCTCTAGGGACCACCTCGATTTCAGCCCTATGTAGGCCATTTTTCCCCCCTAACCCCTATAGGGACCACTCTGGGATTCCTTATTCATCCAAGATTTTTTGAGCTTTCTTGATTATTTCTGTTTGAAATTTAAAAAACCCTATAGCAACCTCTTAAGCTTCAGAGGCTTGGATATCAGACTCTAAAACCCTATAGGGACCACCTAAGTCTCACCCCTATAGGTAGGGACCGCAAAGCCACGCCCCTTTTCGCGATAGAAAAAGTGGCTTTTTTTTGGTTTTCAACTTTCATTTTGCTGTAGTTGCAAAATATATGGAACTGGATAATAAATTTTGACACACATGTACAGAAAAAGCTTCCTCTTTCGTTTAAAAAAATGTTTCACGCTTTTTTTGATGCGTTCGCGCGGAATGTCGTACAAAAAAACGTGAATGCAACTAAAAAAATTTTTGTCGTTTTTTTGCTTTTTTTCATGTGTTTTCAGGTCAAACGCACTTTTTTTCTTTTTTTAAATAATGGTTTTGATTCAAGTAACGGTAATTTTAAAACAATAAAAATAAAAAAATTCGTCTTTGCCAAAAAAATTTTTAGGGAGTGCCGAAAGTCGTAATTCAAAAATATCGTTAATATGCGAATATAATCGAGTTTTTTTGTTTTTTTCAAAATTTAGACCATGGGCTTACTTAAATATTTCTCCACAGAATATGTGCTTGAAAAAGTTGTTTAATACGCAAAAACGCTCTTGAAACTAGAGAATAAAATTAGCGGCGTTTATCATACAGAAAGCGGTCGAACGCAGGTTTTTTAAACGATTATATGCATTTATTAGTAAAAAATCTTTCAATTAAAAAAATAAAATAAAAAATTCGTCTTTGCCAAAAATTTACGGGGCCTTTTTAATGCAGCGATCGTTAAACGAGGCAAAAAGCACTAAAATAACAGCTTTTTCGAAGTGAATTTCCACGAAAAGTTTGAGTAAAGATTTGCGAACATATTCTGATAAAAATAGCTAAATTACTTCAAACTTTTCTTTTTGAAATAGGCAATCTGTGCTATTCAAACCGCTCAAGGGTATGGGGGATGGAAGCTCCCCTCGCTAGACTTAACAGCTTGGCGCAGCGCGTGCGCTGCGATTGTTCATTTTGAGGTCGCGAGTTCGATGCCCGCAAGCGCCAGTTTTTTTGTTTTCTGGAAAAATACCGACTTTTTACGGCAAACTAGCTGATTAGCATCCTTTAAGCACTCTATTATGATTTGTTACATCATAATAGACCAGTATCAAAAACTTGTTCTAGAAGAAAAAAATCGAGAAAAAAATGTCAAAAAAATGGATAATACCAAAAATTTCAGTACTAAAAATGGTGCGCGGCGCGCCACATTTCTCGTCATAACTTTTTTCATCCTCAATCTTTTTCGAAAAACTAAACGGTTCTGAGTTTTAAATCGAAACAGCTATCAAACCATACAAAGCTCAATGCTGAAAAATTTTTTTTGAAAATTCGTCTGCGGTCCCTAGCTTTAGGCCGTATTTTTCGTAGAGTAGGAAGTTGTGCAGGTTGAGATTTTTAGGATCTTCATCTGGTACATCAAGGAGTGTTCTGGCCAATATTCAGGAAATTGTCAACTGCAAAGTAAAATAACATTAAAGGCATAGGGGCAGTAAAAACGGTGATTCAGTTCAAAACAGTATTTTGTAGAGATTTTCATTGCGAATCGAACGGTGAACTTGGAAAAAAAAAAGAAAAGAAAAAACCATTTCAAAGACGGAGAGAGGAAAGTTTGAGTTCCCGCAAAAAGGGCGCATTGCAGTAAAGTTGCTCTATGGACAACTGGCTTCGCCATTTTTGGATTTTCGCTTTTTTCTTCGTTTCTTCCAATTTTCAATTTTTTTTTTCTGTTGCCACTAAAGTTCTTCTCGTCTTTAAAAGTTTCTATTCATGTATAATTTGCAAACTATGTTCGCAAAATGCTTCTCTGGGGAAAAATGATGATTTTACACAGGTTTCGATTGGAATTGCGATTTTTTGTGTTTTCTTTATTATCGGTGTGTGTTTTTTGTTTCACTAAATGTTTTTTTTCAGAAAAGAAACTCTTAATTTGAAGCAGATAGCCGGTTATTTTTCACAAAATGCGTAAACACTGTAAACAGTTGTCTGTATACCGATCCAAAGTTTTTTTTCAAAATAAAAGGCGGGAAATTAAAATCGCGTTTTTCTTCAAAATTAGTCACATCTGTAATTTTTTTGAGTACACCGTTGGATTCGCAAAGAAAAACTATATAAAATACTGCTTCAACCTGAAACCCCGTTTTTTACTGCCCCTATGCCTTTAAGGTCAGGTCAGGCTTTTCTCGATGATCATTCAAAGGCCAAATCTCCTGGCCTGAGCTTTTTTTAGTAGGAAAATTACAAAATGTTGGGAAATATCGAAGAAATGATTCATCTATTTGATTGGGTTGGCGGACGGCAGTATATTTGACAGCCACCGAAAAAGAAAGCAAAAAAAAAAGAAGGGGAAGGTTCTTTTCTATTTGCTGAGTAACTGGGGTGTTTATATAAACGGCCACGGATAGGTTGAACCCATCTCGGCTTCTCCTTGGCGGAAACAATGAACGTTTTCGAGCAAATCGTCGACACCGTTAAAGATGGCGTCGAGACGCTCACTCTCACCGAAGTCATCCAGGTTCGTTTTTGATATTTTCTTCATTAATTATCTTTGGAGCTTATGTTACTGACAAGGGTGGTCATTTTGCATTGCGCTTAGTAATCTTCTGAAAATTGGCCATAACACTCCTTAATGTACCTCACGTCAAAGTTTCTGAATTTACACAAAAAGCAAGTGCGCGTTTCGGACAAAAATACGTCATTCTACGTCACAAATTAAACTGAGTATTCAACGTTAATAACTTGTTCGTTCGAACACCATTGGCTGCGTACTTCCGATTTGACTTTTTGCGCCAAAATTTTTTTACCGTGGTACCTGAAAGGTGCCCAACTTTCTAACTTTTCAGGAATAGGGCCTCAAAATCAAGTGAAAACCCTTAAAATATGTGGGAATAGGCTATTTTTGGGCTTTGAGTCCCCGTTCCTCGAAAATCAGAAAACTGTGCAGGTTGAAACTTCTAGGATGTTTTTCTGGTACACCAGGCTCGGGCGTCAGGCTCTGGGCCTACAATTTAAAAGAAAGCCTGCGTGGGCTCTTGAGTTTTTTGGGCCGGGCATTTTGCTTAGGGCCTCCCTAGGGCCGGGCCGGGGGACCGAGAGGTTGACGGGCCGGCCCTCGCACAAGCCTGGGGTACACCAAAGAATTTTCTGGCCAATTTTCTGGAAATTCCTCACAGTAAAATGATCTCAAAAAAGTATCTAGTTTTGAAATTAATTGTCTGAAGCAATCTAGGACACCTTGATATCATATGAGTCAAGAAACTTGCGCCTTCCATTCTGATTTGCTTGATGAAAAAGACCAAGAAAAATCTTTTATCAAAAACTAGGGACCACCGCAGGTTTTCAGAAGCTTCCAGTGTCCAGAATGAATGGAAAACCTCCTTTCAAATGGATGGTATTTTTTTAGTCCCATGATAGACTAACAATTAGTGAAGCCTTTTTTGTTAATATCTCTTCAAAAAGCTATTTCCAGGTTCCTGCTGGTCAAGGCGGCAACATCATCAACAATATGATGCACCAGCTTCCATTCCAACCGAACCAAGGTCCGAACCAGAACTGCCCGGCTCCACAGAACCCGCAGTTCGACCCGAGAAATCAGCAGAACCCGAACTGTCCTCCTCAAAATCAGCAGAATCCGAACTGTCCCCAGCCTGTCGTTGGCGGCATCGGCCTGCAGAATCCACAATACAATCCTCAGAATCCGAATTGTCCCCCTCAAAACCCACAGAATCCGAATTGTCCTCCTCCAAATCAACAAAATCCAAATTGTCCCCAGCCTATCGTAGGCGGCATCGGCCTGCAAAATCCACAATATAATCCTCAGAATCCGAATTGTCCCCCTCAAAATCAGCAACCTTTCCAGAATCCTCAGTACAATCCTCAGAATCCCAACTGCCCTCCAGCTCAACAGAACCCAAATTGTCTTCCTCCAGCTCAACAGAATCCTCAATATAACCCTCAAAATCCGAATTGCCCTCCTATAAATCAGCAGCCTGGTCAAAATCCTCAGAATCCGAATTGTCCACCTCTAGCCCAACAGAACCCAAATTGCCCTCCTATGAACCAGCAGCCTGGTCAAAATCCTCAATATAATCCTCAGAATCCGAATTGCCCTCCTCCAGCTCAACAAAATCCTCAGAACCCAAATCGCCCTCCTCCAGCTCAACAAAATCCTCAGTACAATCCCCAAAATCCAAATTGTCCTCCTATAAACCAGCAACCTGTTCAAAATCCTCAATTCAATCCCCAGAACCCAAATTGCCCTCCTCCTGCTCAACAAAATCCTCAGAACCCCAATTGTCCTCCTCAGAATCAGCAGCCCTTCCAAAATCCTCAATATAACCCTCAGAATCCAAACTGTCCGCCTTCAATCCAACAGCCTCAACTTCCGATTCACATCACCTTTGTACCTGATCAGCCGGCCCAGAACCCAAACTGTCCTCCAGCTCCAAACTCAGGTCTCGATATCCAAATCACATTGTTGAATGATCAAGGTAACACCCAAAATCCGAATTGTCCTCCTCAGAACCAACCAAATCCGAATTGTCCCCCAGGTCAGCAGAATCCTCAATACAACCCTCAGAATCCGAATTGTCCTCCTCAAAATCAGCAACCTTTCCAGAATCCTCAGTACAATCCCAACTGTCCTCCAGCTCAACAGAACCCGAATTGTCCTCCTCCAGCTCAACAAAATTGTCCCCCCATCCAAAGCTGCAACGTTCCAGCAACCTACAATCCGTATAATTGATCATTTTCCGATACCTTTTGTAAATAAACTCTTTAGTTTTCAAAGCAAAGAAAGGAACAAATCAATCAGGTTAGGTAGCCGTGAACCTCGTAAGGATCATATTAGATATTGGCGAAATAGAATCCAGATTTCCGACGCTTGACCAAATACAGACCGTGGCCGTAGATGTTCTTCGACGGTTCAGCCATCAATTTGTCAAAGTTCCTCGTGTCTTGGTCCCAACTTTGAGAATATTTTGTTGAAGTTTGAAAATTGACACATAAGGTTTATATAGTCAATTTTTCCCGAAAGGCGAGGGAGGCGGGGCAGAGGGCGGGATGCGTAGCGTATGCGTACGCGGTTCTTGGCACGAGTTCAATTCAACCGCCAGCGACTGTTTGGAGAGCTCGTTTTTTGCTATTTTCATTTATTTTTCGATTATTTATTGATTATGTTCATTTGTGCATCAAAAATAGAAGAAAATACAGAAAAAGAGCGGTTGCCGAACTTTTTAAAAAGTTGGTTTCGATTGAATTGAACTCGTGCCAATAACCGCGTACGGACGAGCTACGCGTCCCGAAGCTACGCGTCCCGCCCCTTGCCTTTCAAGTCGGGAAACATTGACTATAGTATTAATGATGTCTCGAAGGAACGATTGTGAGACTATTAAGACATTCAAATTCTATTTTTTTTTAAATCAAGTTTATATATTCTTGTGTTCCATTTTATAGAAAAGTCAACAACCGTGTTTACGTATTTCATTCTTTATTATTCCCTCTATGTACATTTCTATTGGCATCGGTTAATTTGGGAAGACCGGCGACGACGTCAGCCTCGATTCCGCATTCGTTGACGGATCTGATGATTCGGAAGAATCCATTCTCTCCCCAGTCGGTGCCCCAGGAGTTGGCGACGATCCAATAAGGAGTCCCGTTTTCGATTCCCCATCCGAGAATCTTGACCGAGTGTACACCGAGTTGATTTCCAGCGGTGTGCTGAAAAAGACCATATCTTTCGAAGTCTTATTACAGGCCAGAATGACTTGGATTCTTGAAGGTTTTCAGATTTTTAATGTCATGTGAAAAACACTCTGTGGATGGCTCCCTCTCTGGTCGGTTTATCGCATCATTAGGGGCGGAGCTTAAGCGACGACTTGACATTCAAAATCTGTACAGAC
This sequence comes from Caenorhabditis auriculariae, assembly GCA_904845305.1. Classification (NCBI taxonomy): domain Eukaryota; kingdom Metazoa; phylum Nematoda; class Chromadorea; order Rhabditida; family Rhabditidae; genus Caenorhabditis; species Caenorhabditis auriculariae. Next base: position 98,470 of record CAJGYM010000014.1, on the reverse strand, counting down.
TATACGTGAAACTTCTGTTTGAATTTTCAATCTCTGCGGTTTTACTGACGCTTATCCCGTAAAAAGTGGCCAACTCACGACGTAGATTCCGCTTTTGTACTGGTAGAAATCTTCGTAGGTGTTGAAAGTAGCCTCGACGGGTCCATTGGTCATGATCTCCTTCTGGATGCCGCTGACGGTCTTGGCGACAAAGTAGGCAGAAAGGCCAAAGAGCTTGTCTTGCGCGTATGGGATCGAGTAGCCGGACTGGCAAGAAGTACGGCAAAACGGGGTATCCGGGTCCTCGCAGTTCTTTTTGCATGGCGCAAATGGGTACGGTTTGCATCCCGGGCCTCCGTAGTCACCTCCAGTGCAGGCTCCATTGGCGACCCAGTAATTCCAGGCTTCGATCGGCCAACCTCCTAAAAATCTACAAAACGTTCCAATGTTATAGTCTGTGCCACGACTTGAAATTTCACGGAACGACATTCCGCTGTTCTGCTGCGTGTGTTCGCGAAGCTTTTTTTCGAATCTAGGTCATGCTTTCAATTAATTTTCATCACTGTGGGAGCACATGAAAGTAGAGTACCTTAATAAAAAAAAAATTATTGGTGCGACAAAAGTTCGCAAAGGCTCGCAGCGGCACAGCGGAATGTCGTTCCGTGAAATTTCAAGTCGTGGCACACAGACTTTATTGGCCATGGCGTTTCTGTACACAACCGCCTTCTTTCGAGATTAGGCAAATCCGATAAATGGCTACCTCGGACCTCGGAACGCGCCGTGGACTATTTTAAGCAGATCAAGTAACCACTCAAGTGGACTGACGCTGCTAAAGGGATAGCTAAAAAAAGATCAGAAACGTCCGGGACGCGTCCGACTTGCGCTACCAGAGTGTGTCAGAAGTTGGACAAGACGCATTCGTTTAGCCTAAGCTTTCCCCTTTTTCTAACCCAAGTACCGTATGCCTCAGATCAAAGGTCTCAAAGCGAAGGCCGATAAAGGCGCATGGGAAGCACGCAAACTTCGGTATATTGTCCTTTTTTTCAAGGTTCACGAAACTCATTTTGAAATTTAACTAACCCCGTCGCAGTGAAAATCAGACGTGTTCGGAATTCGCTATAAAAAGTGACGAACCTCCCTCACAGCCTTTGCTGCAGGTGTGTCCACAGCAGGCAAGGATGTCTTCAGCGGAAATAATTGGCTGTTGAGTTCCGTTACTGGCAACGCAAATGCGATCGGAAATCGCCTCGACGGCCCCAAAAGCCCAGGAACACCCGCAGGTCGACTGATCCCGAATTTGCTGGATCGAGGCACATTGGCTCCAGCGAGTACGAGCGTCGAAGCTGGCCGGAATGAGGTCGTCGATGATAAGTTCTGGAGCTCGGTCTTCATCTTTGGGCACAACGAGGAACTCCTCCCGCATCAGCTTCTTCTTCATCTCTTTGACCGTTTTGCCGGTGTGGACAGCAAGGAAACTGCTTTGCGCCTTGTTGACGAAAGACGCCAGCTCTTCTCCGGTGAGTTCATCGACGTTAGGGACAACGAAAGCTAGCGAACACGTGACAATAGCGAATAAGGTGAAGGTTTTCTGAAAAAAAAAATACGTGAAACCTCAACTCTCAAAGGAGTTTTATCAGCCTCGCTTCAACTTTTCGACCCTGGAAAGTAGTAAGTTCAAAGATTTTTTACAATAACTTCTGTTTAGCCCGTTAGCCACGACTTTTTAATGTCTGCGTCTTTATGTTCCCTCATCGACAAGCAAAAAATAGCATGTCAACATGAGAGGATCGCGAGACGAGGAGGGCGCAGAGAAAAAAAGCGGAAAACGGGGTATAGTATGCAAAATTGGAACAGTAAAAACTAAAATACAAGATTAAATACCGAAATTTTTCTCTTTTATTAAAGTTAGAAGGTACATTAACAATGAATTTGATTTTAAAAAGTTATGTAGCACTTTAAAATTAGCAAATTCTCATTTTTGCAAATATTATCCATGGAGCACATTTTCACAAGACTTGTCATCAGGTCTGTGTTTTTTTTGTGAGCATAGATTTATTGAGTGCAAAGCTTTAACAGCCAAAAAAATAGAAATTTTATTTCAAAAATCAAAAAAAGCAAAACGAACCATTATGGAAGGCTCGACAAAGGGGCAGCTAATAAGTTTTTCGCAACGTCTTCAATTTTTGCTCCGTCTTTAGGGGCGTGTCCTTCTTATCAGTTTGAAAAGTTGGTGCAATCGGAAGACCCGATGGTCTCGGCTCTTATCAATTACCGCTGTTTTTTTTTCTTGAGCTTCTTGAGAGGATTGCGGGGAACTTTAAAGAACGATAAATAAAGATATATTTTTACTGCACTTTTTTTATTCTTCTTACGGATCCTTTCTATATTTTTTTATAAAATATAAATGAACTTAATAGTTAACTGTTTGAAATTTCACAGAATTTCGTTCATCAAAAAAACTCAGACGTTCATACCTTTTTAATTCGATTATTCATTAAACTTTTTACTTTTTGAACCGCAGCTTTTTTTGAATTTTTTTAGATTTTGGAAAAGGCTTCCAGTCTAAAAAAATACAATTAGCTCATAAATTAGATTAAAACTTGATTCTCTCGGGAAAATATTTACGATTTTAAGAATCCGGGTTCCAACGACGGTGTGGAAAAGGCTATAAGCTTCTTGGCACGGGAAAATTCAAAGGTTCAACGTTTATTATTTCATCATTCTCGTGTAATCGACGGTGGAGTCTTTCGAGCACAAAGACGTCCTTAAATATTTTATCGATCGGTTTTTTAGTTTCGCGGGGTCTAGGAAAGGTCAAAAGTTGCCTTTAAGCTTGAAATGCATAGGGGCAGTAAAAAACGGGGTTTCAGGTGAAAGCATCTTATATAGTTTTTCTTTGCGAATCTAACTGCGTACTCAAAAAAGTTAAAGATGTGACCACTTTTGAAAAAAGGCAATTTTACTTCCGCGCCTTTAATTTTGGATCGGTGTACGGACAACTGTTTACAGTAGCTGTGCACGCGATGTTGCGGACGTCTCATTAGACTCGCATTTTGTGAGGAATAACCGGATATCTGCTTCAAATTTGTAAGGGTTTCTTTTCTGAAAAAAAAAATTAGATCAAACAAAAAACACACACCGATAATAAAGGAACACAAAATATCGCTATCCCAATCGAAACCTGTGTAAAATCATCATTTTTCACCAGAAAAGCATTTTCGCGACTAAAGTTTGCAAATTATACATGAATAGAAAGGTTTTGTGACGAAAAGAACTTTGGTGACATGAAAAAAATAATAGGAATTTGAAAGAAAGCGAAGATCCAAAAATGGCGATACGTGTTGCCGATAGAGCGACTTTACTGCGCCCTTTTAGGCGGGAACTCAAACTTTCCTTCTCCGACTTTGAATTATTTTTTATCCAAAAAATAAAAAAAATTTAGTTACATGGTTGGTGATTCCTTCCAGAAGGGGTCACGTGTTCAAGGACGAGAACTTAAAAAAAAATCATATCTCCAAAACGAAAAGTTTTCGCAGATAGCGACTTTGGAGGATTGATTCCCAGTCCATCAAGGATTTTTCGAGCACATTTATGAAAAATTCTGAGCCCTCCGTACCTTCCATGTGTGGTGACCCCTTGGTGCTAATTTTTAAAAAAGAAAAAAGGGCATTGAAGGCAAGAGCGAAGCTTTTCCCGTCAAGAAAAAATAATAATGGATTGCCCCGGTATCTTTATTGTACTTGGCCAAAAAAAAAATACATGGACAAAATCAAAAGCGATTGTGGCGGGAAAGGAAAAAAAAGGAGAAGATTTAGGTGAGGTAGCCCGTGACCTCGTAGGGGTCGTAGTACATGTTGACGAAAGAAAAGCCAGATTTCTGACGCTTGACCAAGTAGAGACCGTGGTCGTAGATGCTCTTCGATGGGTCCGCCATCAAGGCTTCCAAGTCCCTCGTGTTCTGGTCCCACCTTCAAAGCTTTTCGATCAGATCAAAAGGAAAACTTTGATTTCAATAGCTTTCACATCTATATTGCTGCATGCTTGATTGATATAACTTATTTTTCATGAAGCGGAAAAGTTATAGTCAATGTTTCCCGACTTGGAAGGCGAGGTAGGCGGGCCAAGAGGCGGGACGCGTAGCGTGTGCGTACGCGGTTCTTGGCACGTGTTCATCAATTCAACCGCCAGCGAGCATTCAGAGAGCTTATTTATCGTTCTTTCAACTCCTTTTTTAATTATTTATTGATTATGTTCAAGTTTGTATCAAAAAATAGTAGAAAACACAGAAAAAAAGCGGTTGCCGAGCTTTTCAATTTTTCGGCGGCGATTAAAATGAACTGGCGCCAAGAACCGCGTACGCACACGCTACGCGTCCCGCCCCCTTGTCCCGCCTCCCCCGCCTTTCAAGTCTGGAAACATTGAATATACTTTTTCTAGGTTAAGGGACAAATAAGGGTTCCCTATAGTAGAAAAAAATGACTGCGGCACTTGCAGTGAAAACGAGAAAACAGAGAAAACGTTCGGCACGCATTTGATACCAATTTTCTCGTAGAACTCACGTGAAAATCTTGCCCATGCCCTCGACCCTGATCTTCACAGGGGAATACAACGGTTTGCCATCGCGCAGACCATATTTTTCCGTCATGTATTTAACGTGGACAGCGGGATTGAATCCGTAGTATATTGGATGCGACTCGGCCCTATTTTCCATTTATCAGATGAGAATCGACAGTTGTAGTTGGTTCAAGTTTCGCGTCATGCACAACCCTCGATTTGAAGAGAAAGCCTGTGCGAGAGCCGGCCGCTTAAAGAGGGAAAAAGCGAAAATCTTCTTCAAGTATGACATCACACCTTTTCACGACAAAAATGTTTCGGTTGTTTTCACAATTGGATTTTAAACGCATAGGGGCAGTAAAAAACGGGGTTTCAGGTGAAAGCAGTATCTGATAGAGTTTTTCTTTGCGAATCGAATGGTGTACTCAAAAAAATTACAGATGTGACTAATTTTGAAGAAAACGCGATTTTACTCTCCCGCCTTTAATTTTGAAAGATGCTTCGGATCGGCGCTCAGACAACTGTTTACAGTAGCCGTGCACGCGAAGTTGCGGACATCTCATTAGACTCGCATTTTGTGAGAAATAACCGGATATCTGCTTCAAATTAAGGGTTTCTTTTGTGAAAAAAAAAGTTTAGTCAAACAAAAAACACACCGATAAAATAGAAAACACAAAATAACGCCATCTCAATCGAAACCTGTGTAAAATCATCGTTTTTCACCAAGGAAGCATTTTTGCGATCAAAGTTCATAAATAGAAAGCTTTTGTGACGAAAAGAACTTTGGGGAGAACAGAAAAATTGAAAACTAAAAGAAACGAAAAAAAAAGCGGAATTCCGAAAAATGGCTGTTGTCCATGGAGCGACTTTACTGCAAAGCGCCCTTCTTGCGGGAACTCAAACTTTCCTCTCTCCGACTTTGAATAATTTCTTCTCCAAAAATAGGAAGTTCTGTACGTTTCCAAGTCCATCATTCGACAAGAAAAATCTCTACAAAGTGGAATATTTGTCTTCAGCCCCATTTTTTACTACCGCTATGCCTTTAAAAGCAAGCATCGAAAAACTTTGAAATTTCAAGTTTTTCATTTTTCTTCGCACTTCCCGCCAAAAAGCTGCGTCGCGTACGCAACTCTCCACCTCTGTCGATCTACCTATCTCGCCTACCAAATGGGGAAGGAATGAAGATATCAAGTTACCAGCTATTCTTCATTTCGTGATTCTTCGAGAAGATCAACAGAACGTGAACGTCATCGGTCATTTCCTTGAAAGTTTGAACGGAATTAGGGAAAGCAATGAAAGAAAAAACTCACCCCATCGAAAGAACATTTACGTGTCGAATACATCTTCGCCACATCATCGATACCGCTATCTTCCCATGTCATGTATCTTTCAAAATATGTTTATTAGATTGGGAATCATTTGCAAGTTTATAATTTGAAATGAAATAGTTATCGCAAGAAAAACTTCGTAGAAAAACGAAACGATGTTTGGCCTGTTTCAGGTTTTGGAACATGGTCTGTTCAGATTTTCAACGTCAAGTCGCCGCCCAAGCTCCGCCCCTAATGGTGCGATTAACCAATTAAAGAGCGAACCATCTACAGAGCTTTTTCGAACGACGTCCTTTAACTTGACATGCAAAATCTGAAAAGCATGTAAGGACTGTATTTAAACTGAGAAACAAAGAAATCTGTTAAAAGGTCATACGAGCATAGAGCAGAGCCGACGATTGCATCGCGATTTTGAGAATCCTTCTTCGTTGCGATGATACGCGCGGTAAATAGGTAGCCGTATAAATCAGAATAATCTTCTTCATTTGGGAAAAACTCGAAAGAGAGCTGAAATTTTATGTTTCTCCATTTTCCTTAGATCGTAAATATCACCTCTAAGTTTCCATCGGCATTTGTGAAGACGACGCAGATCGACACCACGAGCAGGACTGCGTACAGGATTTTGATCGTTTTGATCATTCTTGCAACTAAAACGCAGTGAACTTATATGACAATGATGTTTGAATTCCAGCTCAAAAAAATTTTGAATCACAAAAAATCTTCAACTTGATTTAACCAATCTTGAGCTTGTGTTAAGTGATAACCACACGCCTGTTTAAGGCCGGTCGTATTACGGTAGTTCGGATAGGTTTTTCAGTAATAAAGCGAAAACTTGTGTACTTTTTGTAATGTAACTTACCTTGTAACATCGAGAAATAGGTCCTTAACAAATTGCAAAAAAAAAGAAAATTAAAAAAGTTTCCTGGCTCCGAAACTGACAGCGCAATAATGACCGGTTCTGTGACTATTACAGATATTGATATTCTAATTTAAAGTTCGTGGAGAACACTGATTTCAAAGATTCTCTGAAAGGTGGCAGAAAGTTCTTGACGTTTCAAAAAAGCCAAGAAAAAGACCAACCGAAGAAGCCAGGCAGTTACCTTCGTCGCAGAGTGAAGCAATGACTAGACTCCTCTTTTAAATAATTTATTTTTCTTCACGTTTGAGATTAAAAGTTCAAGACTTTTATCGAGGTCTCCATTTCTCATTTTTGAACCGTCTTGTATTCTCCTTTCAAATGACAGGACAACTGTCCGGGAATGATAAATACGCGACAGCCCATGTCAGTATTGTTGCTTGATTTTAAAAGCTCTAAATACAAGTTCAGAGCGATAGAGAATCAATAAGCACCGTTCAAGGGATGATGGGCGTCTGGGTACCTGGCTCAAGTCCAAACCGCGAACTTTCCATTCATCCAAGGTTTACCTTTGTTTAAATTTGTCCTGTTTAAGATTTTCAATTTGAGATGGGTGATCTTCCACTCAAAAACGGCCTACAAACAGCCTCTCTTCACAAAAATTCAGTTGAAAAATCCGGATCCTTTCACAATCGCGTTTGCCTTAAAAGCGAGAGTTGGTCATCTTCAAAAGTCAACCTATGAAATTTATTTACAGCAAAAAATTTTCAAAATTTCCCACAATCATGGCATCCTGAAACCTGGGGAGGAGAGAGCTATAAAGGTCGGGTAAAAAGTTTTTTTTAGATTTTTTATAGCCGTAAGAAGATGAAATGACTCAAGTTTCGAGTGTCTATGGTTAAACATTGTTAATTTTTTTTTATCGAAGCGGTATTTTGAAGGAATATTACTCCGCTAAAAATGGCCCTACAGGAACCTGAGACGACTCAAAATTCCAAGAAAATCGTAAATTAAGCTCGGTCTATTCCGATTTTGAACTCCGAGTGTTACTTCAAGCTCGGGGCCATTTTTTCCGAAGCGTACTGTATGTGAAAGTCCGCAGTGGCGTGTATACTGTGCGTATCGGTCCATCTCCTTTTTCTTGTTTTTCTAACTTGGCAATGGATCACAACTTCAGGAAATCCTTGAATTAGACTAACTATAAAAACGCGGAGATGGACCCCTCACAATGTGCAAACACGCAAAATGTAAAAATGCGGACTTCCAACTACAGTACTCCTCGCAGAAGGAAAAATCGCTCGTGTCAAAGTACCTATTTTTTTTTTCTTTTGACTTCAAACTCTTTTTTTTTGGACAATGTATATTTCAAAATAATAGTTTCAGCTCTTCCTCCTGGGTTCAGAAGACTGGCCACTCGGAACGAACGAATACGTCCAGCAGAAAATTCGCATCGCCGTGGAAAATATCCGAGTTCCCGAGAATATTACTCCAAGTTGTAGCTTGGTTCGTTTGGAGTCATTTTGGCTTTTGGAAAATCAAATTCGCTCTAAGGAACAATAAGATACATTTTGTTTTTGTATAGTCTGTTCAGATTTTCAATGTTCAAGTGCAATGACGTCATCCAAAAACACTCTGTGGATGGCTCGCTCTCTGATTGGTTTATCGCACCATTAGGGGCGGAGCTTGAGCGACGACTTGACATTCAAAACCTGAACAGACTATATTGATAAATTTTAGTTCATTATTTCCAGGAAGGAAGCCGAATCGCCAAGGAAGTTTTTCGCCGTTCTGCGAACGAGTTTCCATTGGAGCGAATGTACACTAAGGTTTTGCTTTGAATTTATCATTTTTGTACATTCCTACTTTCAGATCAATGTCCTCTTGGAGAAATTCGAAGGAGATGCTTGAAAATAAAAAAAGAAAAGAGTATCATTTTTTTCACAAAAGAAAGACAAGGGAGTCGGGAAGAGAAAGACAATTGTACAAATATGGCATTTTTGTCATCTTTTAGGCCTTGTTGATGTTGTTCAACAATGAGGCGCCTCCTCTTGAAACATTCTCGGAGATCCCTTGGCCCTGTAAATTGTTCATGATTAGAATTTAGAAATTAGAAATTTTACCTTGTTGGAGCCCCAAGCATAGACGGTGGGAATGTAAGAGTATGGAGAATAGGCGTAGACCGAAGGATAGTAGCTTGGGACGACGTAGAAGGCTTGGCTGACGGCCAGGATCGCGCAGAAGGCGAGGATGAAGCTGAAAAAAAGACAAGTGAAATCTATTTTTTGAAACGCCATCTGGCTTGCAAAGCGCTCGCGTTGCGTTTTGGTGCCGATTCAAAAAAAAACCCATAGAACTAAAATTTTCTAAGGAATAGTTCGTTCACTTAATGGAAATGCTAAACATGTATTTGTAGTTCATTATCGGTTTTATTTACAGGAAATATCTAAACACGCATCACAGCCCACAGCTACTATGTAAGGCGAGAAAATTAATTATGCTCGCATAAAAAAAAAATAATAAAAAGAACTCTAAAAAGGTACTGGAATAGGAGAAGCTCACTCAGTGTCTTATAAAAATTTGAAACTCACAATTTGCCGAACATTTTTAGAGGGAGTCGAGTTGGTGCCAATCTCAGAGAACCGACAACTTTTATACCATTTCAAAAAGTCCCAGAATCCAGTTACGTACTACATACAAACATTGTCGTTTTACTATTTTTTTTTTTCCTGCGCACTTGCCGCCGAACACACAGAAAACGTGCTGCTTCGTGGTGAGCAAAAATCGGGAGCTCTTTTGGTTTTTTGTGTTAAAATAGACTATTGCCATTTAATTTTTAGTTTTTGGAGGGGAAAAAGGAAGTCTTACGTTTTTCAAAAAAAAAAGCTTCAAAATTGTCCTCGTGGTATCACTGCTCTACTTAGAATGGCCAAAAGTATTTATTCCGTAGAAAAATAGGCAACGAAGCAGAAAGTGTAATGCAGAAGCAAAGTTGATGAACGAGTAACATCGTCGTCATTAAAAACTTAGTTCCTCCTTCTCTCATTTTTCGTCATTTTTTCAAACTTAATTTTTTTGAATTTTTTCCACCCTCCGATAGATCTTCGTTCCTAAGCAAGCAAATTTAGAAACTAAGATCAAAAAATCGTTGAAATAAACTAAGAAACATCGTCTTCAAGAAGTTCCGAGACTTTGAATCCGCAAAAACAAGAAAAAACCTTCCCACGGGTGTGAAGTTCCCGAGAAGGCGAATTTTTTGATCTTGAGAAAATGAATACAAATCTCCTAATTGTTTTACTCAATGAACAGACTTCAAACCAGTCATGGCTCTGATGCCTTGGCAAGTTTCCGTCTTCATTGCCGAGGTTATTGTCACGGTGCCGTTTTATGCGTCGCTCGTTGTTCTTATCCTGATTTGGAGGCGACATTATCCCGTTTTTCGGTCACCTTACTACACAATGACCTTGGCACAGGTAGAAGTTTTTTTTTCAAAAAATTGTTAGAAGGATCCTTAACTTTTGGTCCTTTTTTGGCGACTTGAAAGGTGGAACTTCTTTGTGACCCTCTCATATTCATGTGCTATTTTTATTTCCTGCCGGTGAGGGAACAGAGAGACGCAGACATGTCAAGTCGTGCCGGACGAACTATATCAAGAAAAAGTTCTTATAAGATCTTCAAGTTATAGTCCGTCTCCCGGGATTTTTCACTTGTGTCTGCGTCTCTCTGTTCCCTCACCGGTGAGGTCAGAGAAACGTGAAAAGAGCATGTCAAAATGAGAGACAAGGAGGGAGCAGAGAAGTTCCAATTTTTTAAGTCAGACTTTTCCCAACCATTTCAAATTCAGGCCTTACCGGACTTTCTCATATCCGCTACATTCACGCTCATATACCTGGCCAGATATTTCCAAATCGGGAACCAATTTTTGTTCAGTCTTCAAGATTACTACTTCCCGAGCTGGGTCAAGAACCAATCCACTATTTTGACTATTATGAAAGCTTTTGGAGTGGCTGTGATCTCTTATCAGCGTTATCTAACACTTTGCAAGCCTCATAGTTGGCTCAACAAGGTATGGACTTGTTTTCGTGAGAAAGTTCTCACGGATGTGATTCATTTTGAATTGAAGACGCGTGAACATTGAAATGTGGGTATGAGCTTTGGGGATATTTTTTTGAGCTTTACCCGATTGAGCAATTTCGCGGAGTGTCAAAGACTTCGATTACCTGTAAAAGTTGGGAAATTCTGTGATTACAGATGTTCAAAAAGAGTCCGCCCTGGTGTCTACTTTTGCTTCTTTGGGGCGTTCCTGTTCTAATTTGTACCCCTGTGTGGATGGACCATAGTACGAGGTTTCTGGATCCGGTCACTTTAGCTGTCACCAACCCTCCTGCATCGACACAGGTATTTTTGTTTCCGTTTTCGAAAATTTACAGGTCTATCCGAACAGCCTGTAGATAAATGCAGCTATTAGGAAAGTTATAAAATCGCTTGGATTGGCTCAAAATTTTCCATTAAATGGGCTTCTTAGTGGTAATTCTAACTTCGCCTAACTTTACATTCCTCATTATTTAGTATACTGCTTCGCGCAAGTAGCTTACAGTCGGGCGCGCGGAAAAATCAACTTTCATGTAAATTTTCCACGGTTGTGGTTGTGTTGAGCTCCTACTTTCTTTTTCTTTCAGATTCCCGCAGTGATCCTCATGTGCAGTCTGGTGCCGACATTCTTAAGCGTCGTATATTTCTACGGAAGAATTTTGCAATTTTTATTATCTCACAAAGATCTTCTCAGAAAGTTACTTCAAAAATGAATGAAAAAGTAAGAAGTTATATTCTCAGAGACGGCGACAAAAGGATGAGAAGAGAGATTCGCCTCAGCCTCCATGTTTTCATCCTCGTTTGCTACTTTGGGCTCATTTTCAGTTATGTCGTCGCTCGGGCGATCTTTGAATCTCTGGGAAGGGTAATCATTCGGAAATCATTGTGAAGAGATAGAATAAGTGAATTCCAGGAAGACCTCTGGGCAACCTATTTGCGGGCCAATTGGGCGCTTCTTCAAGGGAACTTCGCTTTTATTAACCCTTGGACCCTGGTCGTGCTCAACTTTGATGTTCAGCGACATTTGAAGCATTCCAGAAGTGCTTCTGCAGTTGTAAGAAGTATATGAAAACCACGCCGCGAAAATCGAGCCTCCATTTCTACATAATTTCTTTTTTTTCTGTTCTTCTCGCGCTGTAGAAATGGTGGCTCGATTTTCGCGATTATCATATACCCATTGTAAGTGCCAACTCAGAAGAAAAATACCCGAAATTGGAAAAAATTCTAAATAGCTCTATCAACTCTCTGCAACCGTGTCACTCGCAATGGCGTAAAACTCTTTGATAACGTTCCTTGGCCCCTAACGCAAGTCGTATCAAGTCGGGCGCGATTCAAAACAGCCATGTTATTTCAAAAGCTACCCTGAACTGTTGACTTCATATTGAACGTCTCAATTCTGGAAAAAAAAGCTTAAATTTTCAGGAATCCACCAGCCGACCGGGAGTACAAACAGTGGCGGCCAGAGCTACACAAACTAGAAATTGATTATTTTCAAAAATCCTATCATCACTTTAATCACGAAATCAGGAAAATAATATTTAATAAAATATATTTATGGCTCTCTTCTTCGTGCAAATTTTGCTTACGTCTCTTTAGGAAAAAAAAACGTGTAACTCAGACTGATTTTGGGAACTCATTAAAAGTGCGATGCTTGACTTACTTGATTTCACGTACTTTGTTTTCAAAACTAGCAAAAATGATCGAAAATAGATTTGAGGAGGGTTAAAAAAGTGATTAACCCAGTAGACTACTGCTTGACTTTGTTTGGCTTATAGAAAGAAAATTGAAAGTCAAGTTCTTAAAATATACTAGATTTTTTTCGCTGATTCCGAAAATATCTCATCTGAAGGTCACCATTAATATGTGGACCCGAAAAACCAGATGGAAAATCCATAATTCCGGGTTTCCACGACCCTCGGCCCAAAAACGCACTTTGAAAAATTTATTAACTTGAAATTTTGAGGTATTGAAAAAAATTCTAGATTTTTCGCTGATCCCGAAAATATCTCATCTGAAGGTCATCATTAATATGTGGACCCGAAAACCCCAGATGAAAAATCCATAATTCCGGGTTTCCACGACCCTCGGCCCAAAAAAACGCACTTTGAAAAATTTATTAACTTGAAATTTTGAGGTATTGAAAAAAATTCTAGATTTTTTTCGCTGATCCCGAAAAATATCTCATCTGAAGGTCATCATTAATATGTGGACCCGAAAACCCCAGAGGAAAAATCCATAATTCCGGGTTTCCACGACCCTCGGCCCAAAAACGCACTTTGAAAATTTATTGACTTGAAATTTTGAGGTATCAAAAAATTCTAGATTTTTTGCTGATTCCAAAATCGCCTTATTTGATGATCACTATTAATATGTGGGACCTGGAAAACCCGCACGAAAATAATTTTACAGGTTTTTCCTGAAAACAGCTTCGCAGATTTTTGCTGTTCTATCTTTTTTTTTTTGAGGGCTCCGAAAACTTTTTTCAATTACTCCAAAATAATAATCAGTATAGTTGGAAATAGTGGATAACTCATTTCGAATCGAAAGAAAAAATGAGTTCAAGCCCCTTGCAAACTTCTTATTTTTGAATTTTTTAATGGCTAATGCTCAGAGGTGATACCGAAAACTATGTTCGGTGTGGAATGTATTTTTTTTTTTTGATTTTTCAAACTTTTTCATAAACTGAGAAGAAGATGAAGAAGGCATTTTTCTAAAAGCTGTAGTATCTAGAGGAATCTTCTTTACTGTTTTCTCGAAAGCAGTGACGCGGGCGTCATGCGATTCTGCGATCTTCTGAAGGACCCGATGAGTCACGACCAAATCGCCCACAATTCAGTGATTTGAGATCAAAGATGTTAGCAGGCTCAGAATCTTGTCGTCTGTCAGGGCTGACTGCGTGTTGAGCCTCAGTGGCTTCGTGAATTTTGGAGAGGAGTCCTGCCAGTCTTACCTCCCTCCCGAACCTTCCGGAGCAGTAGCGACACTGGCCCCTGTCGTTGCATCTTGAGTTGTGGTACCGCAGACAGGTTCGGCATGCCCGGCCTCTTTCGATGAGTTGTCTGCGCCTTTCTCCTGTTGAGTAGACCGGGCATCCGTCTGATGTGTGGTCGTGGCTCTTCATGTCGTCGAGTATCAGGCAGAGGGAAACGTCGTGATCTGCCAGTCTTACCGCCCTCCCGAACCTTCCGGAGCAGTAGCTACACTGGCCCCGATCGTTGCATCTTGAGTTGTGATACCGCAGACAGGTTCGGCATGCCCGGCCTCTTTCGATGAGTTGTCTGCGCCTTTCTCCTGTTGAGTAGACCGGGCATCCGTCTGATGTGTGGTCGTGGCTCTTCATGTCGTCGAGTATCAGGCAGAGGGAAACGTCGTGATCTGCCAGTCTTACCGCCCTCCCGAACCTTCCGGAGCAGTAGCTACACTGGCCCCTGTCGTTGCATCTTGAGTTGTGGTGCCGCATGCTCGTAAGTTGTCTGCGCCTTTCTCCTGTTGAATAGACCGGGCATCCGTCTGATGTGTGGTCGTCTATCCGTAAGCAGAAGGAGCACGTCACCCTTCTGCCGAGGACTTTTCCCGATCTCCCGAATGGGTACATTCCGGAAGAGCTTCTCCAAATCGTCTAGAAGTTTCCTGCGTGGACCTCTTTCTCGATCTGATGGCGGTTTATATTGACTTCTTGTTCCAGCAAAAGATTCAAAAGAGCTTCTGATCTTTTACTTAAGCTTGACGCATTGATTGATAGTTTTTCCCGGCCAGATGTTTTTTGAAAGGAAACCTGAGTTTCGAGTAATTGAATGAAATCGTTTCTGGTCACAGGTCAACGAGATTTGCAGGCTGACCGGAAAAGAAGGAGCTGAATCAGCGAAGCTGCAATCGCCTTAGTGCTTTGCATGACGCATTTGTGCCGATGCACCATAAAATGGAGAGGGTTACCTTTTTTTCTTCTACTGTCTTTGTTTCCTATCACAGCAATTTCAGGTAAGAAGCTAAGTATTTTTGTGGTTTCGATTTCGAAACTAAAACAAGTCAATTTTTTTTTGCGGAAAAAGGCCAGTCTGGCGGCGAAGGCCACGGGATTACATGGAGGGTGTTTCCCTGATGAAAGCGATTTCAAAGAACTAAGTCTCCTTGAGCACATCTATCGTAATTCTGGTGATATGATAAAGAGTCGGTAAGCTGATTTAAGGATGTAACTTTGCTTTTAGCGAAAAAAAAAACCGAAAAGTTTGAAGCGCGCTGGATTATTTTGTAAAGGCGATTCGTAAGAAATGGCGTTTGGGCGCCAGACTGTTAAGGAGACTCTAAAAAAGGTTGGGGAATGGCTACAGATTCGTTTCGGATTTTCTATTTGGTCGCCTCTACTGATGAGGGAGATATATAGGCTTTGTCACTCTACTTTTGTAAATTCAGAGTTTTCAAAAAATTACGAATAACTTTCCAGGCGTTACTTCTCCCGTTTTGAAGCTGTGACGAAAGATTCTTTTTACTTCATAATAAACAACATTGGGGTTTCGGAAACGATTTTAGTGGAAATGGAGCAAAAATGGAAAATTAACAATGCCTGGTAAACTCGAGCTTTTGCTTGCGTTTTTTTTTTTTTGGAAGAGTTATTTTGAGTTGTTAGGGGCGAACATGTTAGTACACACTAATTCAAAACTACAGTTGCTTTTTTAATTGAAACTTTTGTTTTTTTTGCTCTGAAAGGGATCTGAGAAATTGATGACCCTGTAAGAAGACTGATGATCAAAAACAAGGAAAGCAATAAAAATGATATAAATTACAACCTCGGGCCAAGCCCGACAGAAACCCTGCTGCTGTTGAAAGAGGAAATAAAAAGGATTTTTTCGGAGTCTTCCTGATATTGCTAGTTACATTTTCTTAAACCTTTTTTTTGCTAA
This sequence comes from Caenorhabditis auriculariae, assembly GCA_904845305.1. Taxonomy (NCBI): domain Eukaryota; kingdom Metazoa; phylum Nematoda; class Chromadorea; order Rhabditida; family Rhabditidae; genus Caenorhabditis; species Caenorhabditis auriculariae. The sequence continues at coordinate 82,766 of CAJGYM010000014.1, read as the reverse complement.
CGAGAAAAAGGTTCATAGAAATTTGTTAAAAACCTCGGGAATATCATTTCTGATATTGCTCCAAGGTGAAAAAAGATGTCTTCAGAGAGAGTACCATGAAAGTTTTTTCTTGAGTATCACTTCTGAAGTTGCTTTAATGCAGAAAAAAAAATACCGAGAGATATGCCCGGCTTCAGTTCAATCATTTCTTCCGACGATGTCCGTCGGCGGCCAGGTAGAGTCTGATCGCTGTTTGATTTATCTGATTTATTTATCATGCTCTGATATTTTCTGTTATCCAAAAGGAAGGTTGGAAAAAATTCTGTTTTCAGTCCAAAAAAGGAATTCTCACGATTCTCATCCGGGCACCAAACTATGTAGAGAATTGTCGGAAAGGCTCCTAAAAGATGGAGAATAGTCTTAAAGGTTCCTAAAAGGTGGATAAGTGTTGGAAAAGTTCTTAAAAGTGGGATAAGCGTCAAAGAGGTTCCTAAAAAATAGAGAAGCGTCTGAAAGGCTCCCGAAAGCTGGAGAAGCGTCAAAGAGGTTCCTAAAAAGTGGAAGAGCGTCTGAAAGGCTCCTAAAAAGGAGAGAAGCGTCTGAAAGGTCTCCGAAAGGGGGAGAAGCGCCGGAAAAGTTCCTGAGAGGTGGAGAAGCATCGGAAAGGTTCCGGAAAGGTGGAGAAGCGTCTGAAAGGTTTCTAAAAAGTGGAGAAGCTTCGGAAAGGTTCCTAAAGGCTGGAGAAGTGTCAAAAAGTGCCTTTGGTTCGATGGTCCCAATATGGTCTATGGGAATTTTTTTTTGATAAGGTATAAAAATTAGTTTTCGTTAAATCGCAAACCGCTACTCCCTGACATCATTTCATGACATCATTCGTAACACAAGAAATAAGCGTAATCGAAATATTTGGCTATATATTCATTTTATTTACGTGAACATGATTCAGCAGATTATTATTATCTCATTTCATCACGTCGACTGGTCGGTCTCATTGCCGCTCTCGCATGGGATAATATTCCGACGCCCGTCAGCCCTGGACAAGCTGGGCTCCGTACTGTTCCATTATGGTGAAGCAGTTCATTCGCTGGTACTACCCGCGGTCCCACATTGTTTCCCAACGCTAGCTGTCACTCCGGGACGTATTGGACAACGATTGTGGACCGTAACCCGCGCCGACGACTAACTCTTCGATTATACCATGATTCAGCAGAGATTTTCTTCATCTTACTCTGAAGACTGAATAAATTGAATTGAAATTGAAATTGAAAAAATTGAAGAATGGGAAGAGCCTGAATTGCGCCTTTGCATTAAAACTGCGCCTACAGGTTCATGCATTACTTAAGAAAATAGGCTTAGTTTTAAGGCTTCAAACGGAGGCGGAGCGCGCATAGCGCGAAGCCGACTGTGGCTCGCTTCAAAAAAACTCAGCCACAGTGAAAAATTCGTCAAATAAATGAATACTTGACATAAAAGGCATTTAGTTTCAAAACGTGGACACTAATAACACTATCAGGTAGCTCTAAACGATTTGCAAACTTGATACGCGTGGCGAAAAAATCTTTGAAATGTATTTCCCAAAAAAGAGAAAGGAGCATACTGTGCGTAAGCGTGGGCCTCGACGCCTAGGATTATTCCAAACCTTTAAAAGGTTTCTAAAAAAAAGTGAGAAAAAAAAAGTTTCCAATCAAAAGGGGATTTTCAAGTGTGATAACTTTCTGTTTCTCATGTGACCGGAAAAGTTTTCACGTCGAATCTAATTTTATAAATTGGAACGTAAAAAATGAATAAAATGTTATGGCTGCGTGTGCGAATTTTGCAAATGAAGATGATGTCATAGGGATGACGTCAGGGAGTAGCGGTTTGCGATTTAACGCGAAGTATAAAAAAATTCTCTTTTTTTGAAATTTTGTTGATAACGAGTGATAACTTTCTTGATGTGCTAAAAAAATACTTCAAAAATCAACTTTCCTGGGATTTATTATAGAAAAAAAGCAAAATAGGACTTATTCATTTCTTGCTTCTGCCAATTATTATTACCCAACTTATGAGAAACTAGTGCGATTTTTTTCAAAAATTTCCTTATTAATTTTGGCTTTTTACAGAACCTGATGAAATTTAATTTCTTTAGAAAGGAAAGAGAGAGCTTTTTGATGATGAAAATTTATTTAATCCTGGCGAGATTTATCAATTTACGTAATGATTGACCTGGACAATTATTGAAAATTCAAGCGTCGGATTATTAGAATTTCATTAAATGGGACTTTGAACCAGTCAAAAAAATAAGATATTTTTTTAAAAATTTGAGGCCTCGTGCAATTGTATGCAGAACAAATAACACATAAATTATGCTCCGAGGTTTCACCGACATATATAATCGGCCTGATTTCATTTGATTTTTTTTTGAATTTTGCTACTTTTTTGATTTTAGGCTGGATGATTGTTTTTTTATATTTGAATTTCCGGAATTTTATTCATCAAAAATTTTTTTGGTCGGTTGTTAATGAAACAATCATGGTTGGTTTCTTGTCTTTCATACTTTATTTTCCATGAGGCTTGCTTATATAGAGTTAGAGATCGGGGCTTGCTGTGATGGCCCCGATCCCTGTCGGCCTCAGGACTTCGATGTGGTTTAGCTCAGCCATGAGAATGAAAAAAATTCATTTAAAAAAAGGCTGATAAATTCATAGAAAAAAAGGCTGATAAATTCATAGAAATTAAATTATTAAAAAAAGGCTTTCAAATCGGACAAGGTTAAGTTTTTGTGAAGAAGTTTCAATAATTAATTTGTCAGTTCAGATGATTTTCCAAATGTTTCTCGGTTTTTTTAATTCAAAAAAATTTATCTCATCTTGAGTAAAATAAATGGAAATTTTTTTTATGCTAGAGTAGACGTTGAAAAAAATTATATATATAAATTTCAATTTTGCTCAACCATTTCCGGCAATAAAGTGGGATAATAATTGGATTCTTTTTTTCTCGTGTATATTCCATAACTGAACTTTAACTCCGGTAAAAAAATAGGTGGATTTTTGCAATGTTTTCGAGCTTTCATGAATTTTAAAAAAATTGACTTTTTGATTTTTTAACGACTGTTGTCTTTTTGTTCGATAGCTTGAACTTCATTGGCTCACCATAACTTTTTTTTCCGGACCTTTAAAAATATTGATATCGGCAGATTTTTCGACTGAACCTTGTGTATAACTTCAAATCTTGAAGTTCAGCTCCAAGGTGATTTTAAAAAAAAAGATAGATTTTTTGAATCTTCGTGCAAAATTTTGGCGAAAAAGACCAGAAAAATGCTCCGAGACTCACCGAAAAATATGCTCGGCTTGATTTAGATGCTGTTTTTTCCTCTTTTCGTATAGGACTTCTGAAGAGCTTTCTCATGGATGAACTTCAATCTTTCCGGAATCATTGCAGGGGCTAACTGGGCGGCTTCGTCGATGATGAGCAATGAAGTGTCTTTTAGCGCTCTGGAGCAATGATGCAGTCATGGCGATGCTTGCAGATATTCAGGAAAGTTGATTCAACGCTGGAACGCCGTTCGTCCTTTTTGTAACTATTTCAGAAAGGTTTTGATGTCCTGGTCTGTGTCGTTTCTTCTTTCCTCAGCTTCTCTAATAGCTTCGATTTTTTTTTTCTTTAGGCTTTTGGAGGTGTTTTTGAAAATCAATAGTCATCTGATGCAAGTCCCAAACTGATGACTCCGCTTTCGTGCCGCTTGCCGGTCGGTCACCGATTTGCTGGAAGCACTGCTGAGACTGAGGCATCAGTGGGACCGGTTATGGTCACCTGACTCAGCAAGGTTCTTCGCCAAAGCAGCCAGTAACGAAGTTTTTCAAGATGCAGGCGGGGCAGTGATCAGAGCCAAACCGTTTGAACTCAGAGCAGCGGTCAATGCAGCTTGTTGTTCTTCGTCTAGCGTCAAGTCAGCTACTTTGATATGTCTCTGCCAGAATCAGCTTTGTTCTGGTGAATGTAGAGTGACTGCTCCCAAATCAGGTCGGGAAACTTTCGCTGCAGCTGAAGACCGTTCCCTCCTTTCATAGGTGCAAGGCTTCCACCGCGTTTCGGATCTAATACCAGATGCTTCACAATATTTTTGTACATCTCGATTCACGCTGGGAGTTTTTTGGCGTATTCCAGATCCATTCGTAGTGCTGGGCTTGAGGCTGGTTGGGCAGGCGGGGGAGTTCAAAGCGACTTGCAATGAGGTCGCGGCCTTTGTCGGCGTCACCACGCCGGTGGGCGAGAGGAAGCCTCCGTTGTCGTCGTCGGAACTGTCGTCCGAAACGGCGCTGCTGATTTGCTGAGGAGGGGCCGCTGAAGAATCGTGCTTAATCGTGTTGATTTTGGCATTTTGTGATTCAGTGATCTTCTGAATTATGTGATGCGTGTGAACAAAGTCACGAACGATCGCGTTTTTCAAGTTTTTCACGTCGATTATCTTTGCGATTGCTTGGTCGGCTGTTCTTTCTAGCGTTTTGGCAGTCAGTAGCTTGACTGGTTTGGAAAAATCTTGAGGCACAATGGTCTCAGGCGGGCTTTGGGGCGGGGGCATATGCTTCTAAAAGAAGAACGAAAGTTACTCGGGTTCTACGTAAGGAAAAGAAACCGGATGGATCGACCAGGAGCTGCTTATAGTGGGAGAGGCTACCAAGAGATCACTTGATCTCTTACTATAAAAATTGAGAAAGTTGATTTTTGAGAAATCTTTGAAAATGATTAAGATCTCGGGTGATTTTGAGAAACAAAGGACTCAAATCCTGCTCCGAGTGAGTTCTAAAAAAATAAAATTCTAGCAATCAATAAAAAAATTGATTTATATTTAAAAAAACTTGTGTTTCTCATCACTGAACTACTCCGAGGCAAAAAAACACCAAAAATTATGTTCGGCTTCATTTTTTTTTTCGATGTAATGGTGAGTTTTCATTCAAACAGGACTATATTGCCGGAGTTTTCATTTTTATTTTTTTTTAAAGACATAAAATATTAAATAAAAGATGGATGGTGGTGGCGAGTGGTGGCCTTCGGGTCCGCTGCCGGTCCCCTGGTCTTGTCGTCGTTGTGGCGGGGTCGAAGCCTCGCGTCGCGATCGGGTGATCGTCGCGACGGTAAGAGCTGATGTTATTGGCACGCTTCGGAATGTTATCTTGAAAGCCTTTGGGTCGTCTGCAGTGAGCAGAATCCTTAAATTTTTTGCTTCTTTTCTTGTGGTATTACCCAGGAGACAGTCCAACGAAGAATTTATCTCAAACTTGGGTAATTAAACCATATAAATAAAATAGAACGAAACAAAATATAAAATTGCAAAAAGGGGAAATGAAAAGTGGCGACGGGGAAGAGACCGAAAACTGCGGGCGACTGGACGCTGGGGACGACGCTGCACAGTTCAAAGTCAGCGCCTCCAGAGTGGTACCAATTGTCGGCTGGCCAGAGGAGGTAGCCCCAAAAGATTTGAAACAGGCCAGAGACGTCGAGGGAAGGCCCTTTTCCTCTTTGGAGAGTGAACCAGTCTCGTTAATAACGGACCGTCTTTCTTGACTCCATGAGGGGACATTTATCCTCTTGTTTGACGTCTTTGGTCTATTTATATGATTGGTTGTGATTTGATTCACAACATGCAGGACTTTGTCCAGTGTTTCAATGGAGTGGAAATAGCTTTAATAAGCTATGGGCTCCTACAATATTGATCGATTTCAAGTAGGATCATAATAAGTTGTAAATGATTCGGTTCTGAGCATATTTATTTGACAAGCCCGTTTCTTAAATATAAGGGTATCTCGGAACATTACATACATGACTATACGGAACATATATGGAATATTATAAAACAAAATTAGGCGATGACAATTCATAATAAAAGACGGCATGTGTATACATGAAACATTCTATAACAATACTATGGGGGGACCGGGCAAATTCATAATACAAGAAGCATATAAAAGACATTACATAAATCAGGAAAATGAGTTTTTTTTTTGAACCTCGTGGATTTCATTTCTGAACCTTGCTCCGAGAGGAAAAATTGTAAAAATTTTGGAAAAATGAATTTTGGGCCTCGTGAAATTGTATGCTGAAAAAAAATGCATAAAACTGCTCCGAGGGATTTACCGACAAATATGATCGGCTTGATTTTTATTTTTACATTTTTTTATATTTTTATTAAATTTTGCTTTTTTTCGACTAAATTCTCTTTGAAAAAAATTATACATTTTTCTGTGTTCGTTCTTTCGGATTTTTTTAAGGATCAATCAATCAATAAATTAATCGTGATAAATTTTGTGTCAATTTAAGTTGGGATTATTCAATCTTAACATGAACCGAGCCTCTCTCCGTCTTTGTGGAACTGAATGAAATTAAAAAATATCATTTTGAACTGAGCGAAAACATTTTTCTATGAGTTTGAGAAGGAATTTGAAAAAAAGTAAAGAATTTTTCCTGACTTTTGTCTTTTCCACAGGAAACGGCACATTTGGATCAAAGTTGAAGTATTTTTGAATAAACTTAATTAATAATTTGCACCTTTGTTCTCGTTTGGTCATATAAACTTGATTGCATTGAACTGAGAAAGTTTATTTTAAAAAGAACTTTTCTTGATTCAGGTTCTTTTATAGATTTCAAATACTTTAAAAAAATCAATATAATTCAAAAAAAGTCGTTGTGGCAGATCGTCAGCCAATTCCGCTTGATTAAATGAAAGGTGCGCGGTCCTTTTTCAGAAAGTGTTCATTGGGGCATGTTTGATGTTTTTTTCCATTTCTAATGGATTTAAATTTTTTTGCACTATTAAAATTGAGAAAGTTTCTTCGAAAATGATCAAGATCTCAGGGTGATTTTTGAGAAACAAAGGCCTCAAATCTGCTCCGAGTGGGTTCTAAAAAAATAAAAAAATTTCAGCAATCAACAAAAAAATTGATTTATAATTAAAAAAATCGTGTTTTTTTCATTAGTGAACTACTCCGAGGAAAAAAATTATCAAAAATTATGTTCGGCTTCATTTTTTTATAAAAATTGTGTCTTTTTTTCTTCGAACAGAACTATAATGCCGGAGTTTTTTTAAAAAATTTTTTTAAGACATTTAACAAAAATTTATGTAGTTTCCTGGTATCTAAGACAAAAACGCTATTTTTTTATTTATTTTTTTATGGGGTGTTAAAAATCAAGTATATTCCGGTTCTACTCTCCTACGGCTAAAAAAATGATTTTAAAAAAATTTTTAGATGTATTCTTTTTAGCGAGTTTGAATGTGCTTTTTTTAAATTATCGATGTAAAAAGTTTTTTCAAATTATTTTACTCATTTGTTCTAAGGTACAATGTGGGATAGGAATTTGGATTGATAAAAAAATGAATCAATTTTTGAATTTTTTTAACTGATCAAAAAAATTTCTTTTGTTCGATTTTAAATAAGCCCAGCATGATACAATCTCATTTTTTCCTATATTTCGCATTTTCCAGCTCAGAACTGTTTTGTTTCAAACATAAAAAAAGTACTTAAAAAAATCAGGATATGATTTTTAAATCAAAAAAATATAATATATTCCATAAAAAGAAGGAGAAATGAATGGACCTAGGTCAGGAAATTTTCATAAAAACTGCATTTTACTTGAAAAAATATGAAGAAGCTTTTTATTTATTTTAAAAGGACGGTGATGGGATTTAGGGCTGGGATAAAAATTATTGTCCTTCCAAGGAGAAGGAGAAAAGCTTGTTGGATTTAGATTTTTTTTCGAAATTTTAAAAAAATGTTTCTTCCTAAATAATTTCATTTGCCCGGAAATTTGTCGTTTGAAAAAGAGTATTTTCTATTTTTTTAAATTTTTTTGAAAAACCAGAAAAATAAATTGAAAAATTATCATTTGAGCAAAAAAAGAGCTTATTCAATCAATTTATAGTTTGTAGTAACGGTGAAAAAAATGTAACTTTTTAAAAAATTTGGCTGAAAAAAATTTTTTATTTTGAGACCTTGGGAACATCATTTCTGATATTTCGCCGAGGCTGAATTGAAAATTTTTGAAAATACCGAAAAATGTGTCCGGCTTCAGTTTAATTTATTTTTGTTTTGTTTTTTCTTTTGCTGCGATTTGAGGATGAAATGTCTCGTTTTTCGTTTCTTAAGAATAGTTATATTATTTTGTCTTTACCTTGGCTCCACAGTTTATTTTTTTCCAGTGATAGACAAGCTTTTTGGCATTTTTCTCGATTTCGAGAAGCTTAATAATGATCATGTTAAACTTTTTCAAAGCCTTTGAAAAAAATTTATTAAAGATATAAAAAAATATTTTTGAAAGTATTTTTATCATTCATAAGCGGTAGGAGGATCTTGAAAGAAAAAAAGATCTTTGCTCTTGCGAGCTACCTCCTTTTTTTGCAGAAGCTTACTTTGGATGCGGAACGCATAACGCGATTTTAGGAGCCAGAATCTTCATTTCAAAAATAATCAAATAGCAAAGTTAAAATAATAGAAGTGGTAGAGAGAACGACGGCAGCGCGTCCGTGTCCGGCTTCAGTTTATTTTTTTTTTGTTGCTGCGATTTGATGATTTAAAAAAAGATTTTGAAAGTATTATAATTATTTATAAACGGTGGCAAGGACGATTTTGGTAGATATGAAAAACAATTTTTGATTTAAAAGATATTTTTGAATGCCTCGGGAATCTCTAACATTCCTCCGAAGTTGAAAAAATTGATCTTATAAGCTATCAAAAAAAGTGTATAAGAAACCTCGGGAACATCATTTCTGACATTGCTCCAAGGCAAAAAAGACAAAAAATACCGAAAAATGTGTCCGGCTTCAGTTTTTTTTATCCGTTTGAGTCGTTCGGATGTTTCTTGTCTCGTATTGGTCAAAAAAATTGTAGGTGAAAAAGGATTAGAGGTAGGTTTTTTTATTTTCATTTTGAGACAATTGGAATTAAAGTTTTTTTCATAAATATTATTTTTCACGATCTGCGTCTCGTTTGCTAGACGGCATTTTTCGAGATGAACTTCAAATTTCAAAGTTTTGGATTTATTTATCTGCATTGAAATATGTTTCCTTGTGGTTTTTTTGATTTTGAGACACTCAAGAATTTTTCATATATTTTTTGCTGGCTGTGCCTCTTTGGTCAATGAAAACGAAGAAAGGAAACTTTTTTTTTTCAATGTTAAAAAATTTGGTGTGATCATCTGCATTATGGAGACTGAAAAAAAGATGGATTATTATCAAAAAAATGGAATTTTTAAAAAAATTTGGTGTGATCATCTGCATTATTGAGACTGAAAAAAAGATGGATTATTATATTGAATTTTTTTTAACGGTTCTTAAATATTTTTTTTGGCGAGTGGTTCTGTTAGAACTCATAAAGCTTGAAATGAGCTTAAAAAGGAAGTTTTTCAGCCTTGTGATCCTAAAATTGACTCCAAGGTGAAAATTCATGTCAATAAAGAATTATAAATGAACTTGAAACTCGTGAAAATTCAATTTTGAACCTTGCCCCGAGTTGAGAAAAAATTGGAAATACCGAAAAGTGTGCTCGGTTTGAGTTGATTTCTGTACTAATGGTCCAAATTTCTAAATGGTGTGCAAAGGTGAATCGGGAAGTCGATACAAATAGCTACCGGGTAGCAACTTTTAAAAAAGTCAATCGGCGTATGGTAATCGGTGTTCGTTTGTATGCGACAGGGTACTATCTCTATGGTACCTGGGTCAGAGGTCGATGCAAGTAGCTACCGGGTAGCTACCTGACATTCGCGATTGCTCCCGAAAAGTCTGGAATTGCTTCCCGGGTCGTTATTTTTTGTTTCAGCTTTATCCAATAAGACCCCGAAAGGCTTGGGAAGGTGTAAAAACACTGATGCTAAATAAACGACCGATGTGCCAGCCAGTGGCAACCGCGAATTTCAGGTACATACCCGGTAGCATTCAGATACCGATCAGGTACTACCCAGGTACCATGGAGATAGTACCCGGTCGCATACAAATGACCACCGATTGGCTTGAGTTGCTACCCGGTACCTACTTGCATCTCCCTCTCGATTCACCAGTGTGGAAATTTCCTTTATTTTCACCTCTCATAAGAATTTTAAAAAATGGTAATGGGAAGATCTTGCGGCTGGAATTACCTGTATGGCTCCCATATAGAAAAAAATATTTTTTTAGAAATTCATGAACCTTGTGCAAATTTTTATTCATGAAGAATGTTCCGAAATGTATGTTCGGACTGATTTCGATGGTGTTTTCTGCTTCTATCATCACTTCAAACCAAAAAGCTAGTTCTTGAATTTATAAATAACAATTATTTTTTTATTATTTTCATAATATTCTTTTAATGATCCAATGAGTATTTCTCGAAAAAAATGCTGCTGAATTTTTTTTCTTAGGATTAAAATTTTATTTTTATTTCTATTTTAGGAAATCGGGACGAGTAGATTTTGCATGATAAAGAAGTTAAAATAAGGTTTTTCGTATAAAAATCAAAGACCTCGGTAGTTTCTGATCTCTGATAATTGCACCAAGGCGAAAAAATGAATGAATTAAAAATCACCGAATTTTATTTTTTATTTTTTTTTTGGTTGGTTCTTTTTGTGGCGCGGTTTTCTTAAAATTATTTTTTTTTGGTTGGTTCTTTTTTTGGCTGAATTTTTTAAAATAATTTTTTTTTGATGCAAAGGCGTCAACTTTTTTCATTAATTTTTCAAACAAGAAGAGAGTTTTACAGTGACATTTTTTTGTGAAATTCAAAAAATGAAAAATAATGTTCGGCTGCTTTTTTTAGTCCAAAGAATGTTGAGGTCCAGATTGAAATTTTTTTTTCAATTTTTTTCCTGAATATTTTTTTCTGATGATTGAAAAAAATTGTAATTTTTAAAAATATCAAATTTTGAGGTCTCAGGGTGATTTTAAAGCAAAAAAAGGCCTGAAAAATTAGCTCCGAGATGAAAAAAATAATGGCGAAAAATTGTGCTCGACCTGTTGATTTTTTCGTATACCCCTTTTTGTCAATTCCGTGCATTCTCATATTGAAAAAGCTTGTAATTTAATCAGCTCGAGTTCGAACTGCTCTCGAAGGTGTCAAGAGTGATATAGATAGAGAAAAGCTATGATATTTCGTAAGTTTCGAAAAAAATCGTGAAAAAACGCGAATTTGTCCAACTTTCCTGAAAATTTTTGAAGCTTCTTTTGTTTTCTGTGAGCTGAAACTTTATCAGAATGGTAAAAAGGACAGTCATAACAACTCAAGAAAGTTTCAGAAAGATTAAATTCCTTACAAGAAAGTTGTGACCAAAAATTCGTTTTTTTCGTTTTCCGAATGCAATAAGGCCTAGTTAAAATTCAAAATTCCAGAATTTTGAAAAAAACCAGCTCTCCTAGGAAATGTCGGAACAAGAAAAAAAGCTAAGATATTCTGTGAATTTTGAAGGGAAAATCGTGAAAAATAATAAAACTTGGGTCGATTTTTTGTTTTAAAAAAGCTTTTCTCGAAATTTTGAAGACAGCAGAAAAAATATAATCATCCCTGAGAAATGATAATTTTTAAAAAAATGATGGATTTTTGAGGTCCTAGGTGGTTTTAAAGCAAAAAAGGCCAAAAAACCAGCTCCGAGATGAAAAAATAATGGCGAAAATTATGCTCGGCCCTAGTTGATTTTGAACCTATCCAATATATAATTTCTTGGCTTTTTTCTTCCTTTTTTGGTACTTTTCGAGAATGTGAATAGATCACTAAAAATGATCTTTTGCCGTGGATTCCGAATCCGGAATTTTTAAATAATTATCATTTCCATGGGATTCCTTAGCGAATTTCGATTGGATCGTAGCCTTCCGGATTTCGAATAAAAAAATCAGTTTTTTTCAAGTTTTGAGCTGATAAAGTGATTATTGAAATAACTTATTATATTTTTTTTGAAAAAAAGAAAAATTTTCTCTGAAAAATCATATAATTTGATTCGTTGCCTCGATTATTTCTTTCAAATTTTTTTGCGACAATTATACATTTCCATTTGATTTTTTTCGGAAGTAAGATGTTAATTTTTTTAAAAAAATCTATAATGTCCTTGGAAGATTGAAGAATATTTGATGAAAAAAACGGAGAATATTTTTAAAAATGGCTAGTTTGAAAATCGATAAAAATTGATTTATTCTGAGACCTCGGGAAAATCATCTCTGAAATTGCTCCGGGCTGAAAAAAAGAAAAAAGATTCTATGAAGCCTCAGGAAAATCATTTCTGATCCTAACTCCAAGGTGAAAATTGATAGAAAAAAAAAATACTGAGAACTATGCACAGCTAAATTAAAATAATGTATATCGAGATTAGTTCCCCTTGAAAATTTTGACATAGGCAAGGTCCAAAATACCTTGAAAAGGCCTTAACAACCTTATGAAGGCCTTAAAGAACTTAATAAGGCCTTAACGACCTTGAAAAGCCTTTGACGTTCTTAAAAAGGCCTTAACGACCTTGAGAAGGCCTTAACGACCTTGAGAAGGCCTTAACAACCTTGAAAAGGCCTCAACGACATTGAAAAGGCCTTAACGACCTTGAGAAGGCCTTAACGACCTTGAAAAGGCCTTAGCGACCTTAAAAAAGCCTTAAAGACCTTAAAAAGGCCTTAACGACCTCAAAACTTTGGACTATGACCGTAGACTGAATGACGGGAAGCTTCTCGTATTTTTCTTGGCCAGAAAAAGCTTTGACTTTTTGAAGTTTCAAAAAAAAATTATAAAAAATGATAAAAAGTTGTCCCTCTTATATAGATTCGATCTCATTGAGAATCTGAAGTCTTCTCAAATTTGAAAAAAAAATGAGAAAATTCTTGAAGCCTCGTGCAAAAATATTGCACTCTTCCGTTGGAAGAGCCAGCTGAGATTAACTTTCCGAGGTTGAGAAAAAGAAAAAAAACAAATAATAATAAGAAAAAAAATGATAGGAAAGTTCTTATAAGTCGGTTTACTGTCCAATGATCACATTACTGTAGGGATACAATTTTTACAAAAGAAACTGGAAAAACTGGAAAAAGAAGAATCTTGAAGGGATGACGAGAAAGAAAAAATCAATAATTTTGAAGCTAGTTTTTTTGAAAAAAATGGAAAAAAAGGACCTTGGAAATAAACCTGCCGAGAAAAATACCGCCAGCTTTTTCACTATATATCTTTTTCAAATTTCTTCAAAGTACCAGCAGAAATTCGGAAAATTGGAACCCAGCTTGTTCCAAAAATTCGTTTCCTCTCTGAAAGTGGTCCCACAGTTTTTGCACCGTCTTCTGATTGAATTGAGAAAAATCGGTAGCTCAAAAACCTCCGACTTTTGGAATGAAGGCACCAGCGATGAAGTTCAAAGCGGCTTTCTCTCCAACTCCGCAAGTTCATGCACGGGTTTGTAGGGGTCCGTGAAATAATGTATCAATCAGTAAAAGCGCTCGACTGTAGGAACATCCCCAAAACAAGAAGAAAGAAATTGAAACAAAGTTGGTTATCAATAATCTGCATTTCAAGCCAATACTGAAGAACTATTTTCCTAAGATAGTAGTGAAAAATGCTGACCACTTTGTCCAAATTTCGAGGGCTTCCAAGACCTCTGGGACATTTTATTGTTTCAAAAAAACTAGTGAAGAAAAGGAAATTTGGAAGGAATGTGGAAAGGATGACAAAAGCGTGGAGCGACGGTCTGCCGGCGCCGAGTGAATCGGATGGGCGGGGCTTGATGTGGGCGGAGCTTCGAGGCAGCAGCGGCTCCTCTTCGTCTCTTACGGAATTTAAAAGATGGGGATTGGGGACCAAAAAAAGTAGAAGTTGTGGTTGACAACTGAAAGGGATAGTTCAGCCGATAAAAAGAAAAGAGCAGAAGTTTTTCTTTTTGAGTGGTTTTTATGGAAAAAGACTTTATCGAGTGTGATAGAAATGTAGAAATTATTGAATTAACTTACCTCAAAGGTTTCTGTAGCTCCATACTCCATAGGTTCCATGGCTCCAGACATGAATCCTTTCCTTGCGTCATAATTATAGAAACAGTTCGTTTTTACGGTCAATAGTTGTCTCTGTGCACTTTCATAAGGGTTTTTACCGGTCTGTTTCCGGTAATAGATAGTTCGATTCAAGGAAGAATTTTTTTCGAGTGACTTTGATGGAGAAAGGAGAACTTTATCGGAACAGACGTCAAGTGCTTCTGAAACATTGAACTGGAAAATATGAAAATATTTATATTGAAAGATTTTTGGAAGCTGTAGGTTGTCTGAAGATAGGCTGTGAAATTTCTGCGAGACCATTTTTATTGTCTCAACGGAGGGTTGGACTTCAAGAACAGAGAAGAGAACAAGAATTAAGTTTTGAACGAAAAAATACAGTTAGTTTGGAAGGAAGTGAATGAAGTATATGACGGGAATAGAAAACTTGGAAATACATATCCGAAGTCTGAGATGTTACAAAGAAGAGTCTACAAGGTGTTGACAAAAGTTCACAAAAAAGTCGACCGATGGAAGGGACGCCGGCGGCACCAGGCTCCTCGTCATCTTTTCGAAAACTGGCAAGGGGTCAAGAGACAAAAACATTCCCTTTTTGCATCAGAGGGGCTGGCTGAAGTCAGAAATGGTGGAAGAAAAATTTGAAATTGGCATGAGGTCTCAGTAGACGATGATCTCAACCCACGGAGGAGCATCTCAAAAAATAGAAAAATGTGGTTTTTATTAAAGTCGATTCTGAATCAATTTTCAATTGATAAAAAAAGGGTTTCTGAAAAACCCATGAAAGTTCGATAGTTTGAAATATGTCACTATGATGTCATTTGAGGAAGGGACATGAATCCTGACACTGCGTCATAATTATAGACACGATCTTTTTTTCATCAAAAATTTCTTTGTACCATTTATTGAGTTTTTTCTTCATTGTGCACTTTTTTCCTTGCGTAGGAACTCAGTACATAGTTCAGTTCAAGTTTCGAAAAATTCCTATCTTTCACTTCAACCTGTTCAAAACTTTGTCCAATTTTTTTTATAAGATCCTCTTTCTACTCGAGGGAATCGAAACATCTAGAATGTCAAAAAAAAAAGAGACGCCGAGCAACGGTCGGCCGGTGAAAGGGTCGGGGGTGGCACCAGGCTCTTCGTCATCTTTTCATCTTTTCGAAAAATGGCAAGGGCCAAGACGCTTTTTACACTATAGGGACGGTCCAAAATGTCTTTTTTGGAGAGAAAAACTTCAAATTTAGTTTTCATCTGAAGCTGTAGGTGATTTTACAAGAAGAAAGCGGAAAAGTTGCCAGTGAAGAAATCCCATTCCGAAATGACCACATAAAGTTGTTTTGAAACTTATTTGTTCCACTTTTTTTGCTCACTATCTTGTAGTTTTCGAAATTCTTGGAAGAAATGATTATAACTTGAAATTGACGAAAAAAAGTGTATTGAATTAATTTCTGTGGGCTATGCGTCATAATTATAGGCACACTTTATTTTGGTAGACTTTTCTTTTCCGAATGAAACCGAACCACTAAAACAGTTCATCAATTTATCTGCTCTGTAGTTTTTTTTTAGATTTTTTGTTTGATTTATCTTCATTTGGTTTTTTTTCAACCTTTTCATCTTCCTATGCTCTTTCCTTCAAAAACAAAAATAGCTCTTGTAACAAACCCCCTATCCATTAGTAGAGGAATCGACAAAGCTCAAAAAAAAAGACGCCGAGCGACGGTCGGCCGATGGAAGGGACGTTGGCGGCACCAGGCTCCTCGTCATCTTTTCGAAAACTGGCAAGGCGCCAACAGGCAAAAACTGTCCCTTTTTGCAATAGAGGGACTTGCTAAAATTAGAAATCGTGGAAGTAAGTTTGAAATCGGCATCGTTAGGTCTCACAGAAAAACTCCTGATTAGACCGCGTGATTTTTTCTAATCGAATTTGGTTTTGTCTTAAAAAGTTGAGATGAAGGTTTCTGAAAAACAATGACTGCTCCAAATTTTGAAAAATGCCACTATGATCTCATTACAAGGGACATGAACCCTGGCACTGCGTCATAATTATAGACACGTTTTGTTTCTGCGCTTTTTTGATCAATTGAAACAAATTGTTTTTTTTTATCAGAAGTCTTCTCTGTGCGCATTTAATGAGTTTTTTTTCTTCAATCTGCACTTTTTTCCTTGCGTAGGAACTGAGCACATAGTTCAGTTCAAGTTTCGAAAAATTCCTATCTTTCACTTCAACCTGTTCAAAACTTTGTCCAATTTTTTTTATAAGATCCTGTTTCTACTCGAGGGAATCGAAACATCTAGAATGTCAAAAAAAAAAGAGACGCCGAGCGACGGTCCCCCGGTGAAAGGGTCGGGGGTGGCACCAGGCTCTTCGTCATCTTTTCATCTTTTCGAAAAATGGCAAAAGCCAAGACGCCTTTTACACTATAGGGACGGTCCAAAATGTCTTTTTTGGAGAGAAAAACTTCAAATTTAGTTTTCATCTGAAGCTGTAGGTGATTTTACAAGAAGAAAGCGGAAAAGTTGCCAGTGAAGAAATCCCATTCCGAAATGACCATAAAACGTTGTTTTGAAACTTATTTGTTCCACTTTTTTTGCTCACTATCTTGTAGTCATCAAAGTTATAGAAAAAAAATGATTATCATTTGGATTTGACAAAAAATTCATCTATGATTGAAAATGTGTATTGATAGTGTTGAATTTGTTTCTGTGGACTGTGCGTCATAATTATAGGCACACTCTATTTTGGTGGACTTTCTGAAAGTAAATCAAATTTCGTTTCTTTTCCAAATAAAATCGAACCACTAAAGCTTAATCCTATTCCTACAAGGGCAAAAAAGCTCTTGTACCAAACCCCTTTCCATTATGACAAACGGAGGAATCGATAAGTTGACAAAAAAAAGACGCCGCGGGACGGTCGGCCGGTGGAAGGGACGCTGGTGGCACCAGGCTCTTCGTCATCTTTTCGAAAAGTGGCAAGACGCCAACACGCAGGTACTGTCCCTTGTTTTTGAAGGGACGTCCCATAATAGTTTTTCTAAGCAAAAAACTAGAAATTCGGGTTTTCCGGGGGTGTAGGTTGAAAAAGGAAAAGTTCATCACAAAGGGGCTGGACTAGAAATGGTATACGGACTCTTTGAGACAATCAATTGAATGATTGGATGAAGTTTCTTTGAGCTTCATGATAATTTAACAAATATCATTTCGATGAAAATTTTGAGTCCAGTGCCGAATTTATAACATTTATTCATTTAGAAATCACAAAATTTTCTCATTATAAAAATTCTCCTTATCTTTTGTTTTGTTTCATGCTTCTTAGGATCTCCAGAGGGGTCCCTATAGGGCCAACCTTGAGGGCCTTTGGAGGGTCCTCTCTAGGGACCACTTCATCAACCCCTATAGGGGCCACTAAAGCTTGCAGAAGTGGTCCTTATAGAGGACATGCTAGTCAATTTTTATGAACTTTTTGCGAAGAAGCATTTCCATGGGGAAATGAATGAAAAGGGATTTTTGAATGGGATTGAAAGACCCCTATAGGGTCCACTAGGGGCTAGGGGTCCGATCCTGAACTCTTATAAGGACCATTTTTCCGGCTCCTAGATGGGCTGTTTATCCCCCTAACCCATATAGTGATCACTCTAAAATTCTTAAGTTTCTTCTTTTTCTCAAAACTACCAAAGGTACAATACCATTCCTTTGTCGAAGAAATAGAAATATTCTCACGGGTCAACCCGCAGATGGCTGGCCACGCTCTTTTGTGTAAACATCGCATTTTTTTCGGATGGGAAAATGTGTTTCGGCTCACAGTTACACGACTCTGCCTTGCAAAGGCCAAAAAGAGAAGTTTACAAGAATATTCTTTCCGCGTCAACAGCTGGCAAAGTGCACTTTCTGTAATAGTGAGCCGAAACACATTGTCATTCGAAAAAAAGATGTTTATACAAAAGAGCGCGGCCAGCCATGTGCGGGTTGACCTTTGAGATGGAGGGATTGTCTTTTTGTCTTGCTTTGGTTTGAAGACGACCAAAAAGTTGAAAATTTCCCGGTCATTCCGACTTCGCCCGAGTATAGGTCATTCGGCGCCAGCTTGTCACGATTTTAATTTTCCTCGGAGCTACGGAACCCCTTTCGGCGCTTCGCTTCGATGCTCTCCGTTTTCCCCCCTGCGTGCGCCTTTAATAAAACATTATTTCTGATTAAGATATTGCTTCAATTTCCTCTATCTCTTTTATTAATTAACGAGGTTGTTTTCAATGGTTTGATTTCATTTTTCGCTTTAACTATACACACTCAGATTCTGTGTTGAATTTGTAAGAAAAAAGAAAATCAAAAAGATTGAATTACTACTTTTTAATTGTTATTAATGAAACCGATTGTTTGAGCTTTTTTCGCATACCATTTTTGGGTAAGTTTGATATAAAATTTGATGTTACAAGTGTTTTTGAGAATAATAAAATTCCAAAGTTCGGAAATATGAGTTTTATTATAGGCGCACGCAAGGGGGCACACCGAGAGCGAAGCGCCGAAAGGGCTTCTGTAGCTTTAAATAAACTGGAAATCGTGACAAACTGGCGCGGAATTACCTATAGTTACAGCAAGCCGTAACTTCGCCATCCAAAAAAGGAGATGTCTAGCATGGACAGGTCATCAAACTTCACACATGGGATTGCACCTTCCCCTGTGAACTTCAAATCCAACCTTTTTAAAGATCATACCTATTGATTCAATCCAAGCTTCATTCGTCGCACAGAGAATGGCTAGCGTAACTGCGAGATTTGAAGTTTTAAAGTGGAAACACAGCCCGACCGCGTTGCATTGAGTCATACTACGTGAACTCCAGCAAAGTCGGAGTGGCGGATAATATAGAAAAAAGACGTTTACACAGATGAGGATCATTTCTAGTTCAACTCCTTTGTAACCCTCTCCTGTTTCAACCTGAAACTCCGGAAAACCGAAAAAGTAAGTTTTTATCTTGAAAAAGTCTTCTGGAACGTCCCTTCAATGCAACAAGGCAGAGGTGGAGGATGGCAGCCCACTGGCCGCCCTGCCTGCCAAGCCATGAACGCCCAAAAGCAGAAATGACTTTTTCAATAGTAGGTCAATGACTAATTTCTATCGCTTGGCTAAATGGCTTGGCTTGGCCGCCAAGCCAAGGGCTGCCTTCCCAATCCTCAACCTCTGCAACAAGGGACGCTCTCGGTGTGCCCCCTTGCGTGCGCCTATAATAAAACTCATATTTTTTTTTTGGATTTTCATTATTCTGAAAAACACTTGTAACATCAAATTTTATATCAAACTTACCCAAAAATAATATGCGAAAAAAAGCTTGAACAGTCGGTTTATAAATTTGGTAAAATGAGTTTTTAATCATTAGATAATGAATTTGCTTGAAAGGCTTCTTGAAAATGAGGCGAATGAAAAAAAGAAATGTCATTTTGAAAAAAATAAACTATAAAAACAAAAATTTTTCTTTTAGAAAAAAAGCGATTTCTAGTGGTTACGGTATCACTTGACCCCGTAGACACTCCGTCGCAAACGCTGGAAACTCGATTTAATTTTTTTCTCTTTTATATTTTTTTATTTTTTTCTAGTTTTTAAATTTATATTTTTTTGTTTTCAGTTTCATATCTCCGATCTTCTTGTGGTTCCAAAATGAGTGGTTTCTTTTCAGATGAACTCTCGATTCGGTAAGTTTCGAAGCAGCTTTTCATAATTTTTTTGTAAAAATTTCAGTCATTTTTTTCAACAATCTTCAAACATTTTATGTTTTTTTATCGGCTTAAAAGGACCTTGTGTGAGTTTTTTTAAATTATAAAGTTGAAAAATACGAGTTTATGCTTAAAAATTCATATAATTTTGGCTCGAAGTGATTGAAAAATAAAATTCCTATGTACTAGGAGTGAATCCAGAGTAAAAATAAACTAACTTTAGAAAAAAATTAATAATTGAAGACATTCACAAATGATACCAGAGTGAACCGAAATGTATGCTCGGCTTGCTTTATTTTTTTAATGGTTTGGTGAGAAAAACTTAAGGTTTTCAAAAATCTATTATTAACCTTGTCTTCTTGAGAAATCTTGAAATTGTTCGATTTTTTTAACGAAAAAAATTTTTTTTTGAGGGCTTTGAGACTTCTTACAAGGAAATTAAATGTGTTAGAAAAATTTAAACGTCTACTTTTTTTACCCTTGAATTTTTGAGAAAAAGCCGGGGTTTTTGAAAGATGAGTTTGATTTTAAAGTAATCACTATAGGGCTGTTTTTTTGAGCAAGGTTGAAGTTGATGAGGTTTTTTTCAACTAAATTTTATCAAATAAAAATTTTTTTGGAAAGCTTTTTAAAGCCAGATTCAAGCGTTCTTCGGAAATTTTGAAAAGAGCCTCGTGGAATAGTTATGACTGATATTTCGCTCAGAAAAATTGAGACGATTCTGTGAATTTCCATCAAAAAATACCTTGAAAAATGCTCCCGGGGTGCACCGAAATGTATGCTCGGTTTGGTTTGTTTAATTTTTTTTTTTTTGGCCGGTCACAAAATTCTTGTCGAGTTTTATCACTTTAAATTAACTTTTTTTCTATTTTTGTTCTTTGCACGAAAAAAAAGACCCAGTTTGAAAATTTTGTTGAATTGATGTATGTTCGAAATGATTTTTTTGAATCTATGTTTTCATAATTTTTTTGTTGAATCTTATTTTTCAAAAATATTTAGCTGTGAAAAATATTTTTGTATTTTTTTATATTAGTAGGCGTTAATCATATTAATGTCTTGGCTCTGTTCCTTTCTGATTCGTTTCAGGAGTTTTGCAGCTTTCTTTGGTTAGTCTGGTGTAGGCTGAATATCTTGGAGGTTGGGGATCTGTTTCTTGTGTGATTTTTTTTTGGCGAAGAGTGGATAGACCGGTTTTCCCGTGTGTAGAGTCTGCATAAGGAGGTTGATGATGCTCACAATTGCAAAAAATGGAAACTTAACAATTCGTGGTAAACTCGAGCTGTTGTTCGCGTTTTTTTTGGAAGAGTTATTTTGAGTTGTTAGGGGGTAAACATGATGTTAGTACACACTAATTCAAAACTACAGTAGTTTTGGATTTAAATTTTTTTTTTTGCTCTGAAAAGGATTTGCGTATCTTGTAAGAAAAAGGGACTTGAAGTCTCGTGAAAAATTTATAAATAATTGTACCGAGGTTAGAAATGTAGTGGTAAAAGAATACTAAATGTTATATTCAGCTTCAGTTGGGTTTATGGCATTGTGCCCGAAGTAAACCACGGGGTTGGGACTTTCTATTTCGTCGTCTCTATTGATAGGGCTGATAAACAGGCTTTGTCAATCTACTTTTAAATATTAAGAATTTTCTAAAAATTACAGAGACGTCATTTCTCCCGTTTTGAAGCTGTGGCAAAAGATAAAGAAAATTGTGGTTTCGGGAAAAGTTTTAGTGGAAATGGAGCAAAAATGGAAACTTAACTTGCTCTGAAAAGGATCTGCGAATCTTGTAAGAAAAAGGGACTCGAAGCCTCGGGGAAAGTTCATGAATAATTGTACCGAGGTTAGAAATGAAGTGGTAAAAGAATACTAAATTTCATATTCAGCTTCAGTTGGGTTTATGGCATTGTGCCCGAAGTAAACCACGGGGTTGGGATTTTTCTATTTGGTCGCCTCCACTGTTCAATTTGATATACATGCTTTGTCAAGCTACTTTTATAAATCCAGAGTTTTTTTTTGAAATTTCTCCCGTTTGTAAACTGTGACGAAAGATAAAGAAAAATTGTGGTTTTGGAACAGTTTTAATGGAAATACTCTTGTTAAGTTGAAAGGTTGATGCATGGTCGATACGTGGTGGTAATGACTCTAAACTACTATTTTTTGGATTGCGCGAATAGTTTCCTTTTTTTACCTAAAGGTTTTTTTGTATTAAAAAAATTGACCTATATTTTTTTCGGAAGCTTCCAAACTAAACAGAAACCGAACTTTAAGACAATGAATAACCATTGCTTTTATCTTCCAGTCAAAAAATATCCAAAAATAAAATTGCAGAAGCAAGTCAAAGGAATTGAATTAATCTTAGGAATGAAAATATCAAAAATATTACAGTTTCTGGTCTGCATTGCAGTCGATGCGGTGGAAAAAAAAATAATAGATTTGAGACCTAGGGAAAATCGTTTCTGATCTTGGCTCCTAGGCGAAAAATATTGAAAAAAAAAATGGAAGAGAGGAAAAAAAGACAGCTGAAGGCCTAGTGGACATCATTTCTGACATCCTCCTAGGTGAAAAAATAGAAAAAAATCCAAAAAATGTGCTCGGCTTCAATTGGACAAAAAAAGATGAATATATGAATTGTTAAAAATTAAAGATAGAAGTGAGATGTTCATGGGACAGGATTCAGAAAAGATTTTTTGAGATGAAAATGATATAATTTTTGAAAAAGACTAGACGGAAATGAGCTGTCATTTTTCAAAATGGGAAAACTCAACTTGTTTCGAAGTTGTGATTCTACGGGCCTTGCACCTTAATTTTGATTAAAATGAAAAAAACGTACAAATCTCCCAAATAAACTCATCAAAAAGAAAACCAGCGTTTGATGAATTCAAAAACGGCCCTCTTTAATAATGAGTTTTTCTGGAAGGTATTACAGGATTTTCAGAAATATCATTCAAAAAATTAGCGCTTGACTGTATTATCACCTATGAAAAAATGTATTTGAAACAAAATTGGTCAGTCCAATAGTCTACATTTCAAGTTAATAATGAAGGAATAGGCTGCATTCTACAAAAAAGATAATATAGACGAAACCTGGCCGAAAAAAAGGTGATTTAATGGGAAAAGGTACAAGAGAAGGAGAAGGGAACGGAGGAATGAGCCGAACGAACGAATGAATCGGGGGCGGAGCGGAGCGGAGCCTCAGGACAGCGGCTCCTTCAGAAAGGGCAATGTTGTGGGCCGAGGGCAGTGTAAGAACTGTGGTTTACAATGAGAATGATTGCAATCCGGGCAATCGATGATGTTGAGAAAAGGGGGGATGAGGTAAAAATTTTTCAGAAAAATGGATAAGGTCCTAGGAAAAATGTTTTTTAGAAAAGGAGATTAAGACCCGGGAAAAATGTCTTTCAAGGTTTTAGAGAGAAAGTAAGAACTTTGAGAGTGTATAGTGATAAGTACAGAAAAGTAGTGTTTTAAAACAGTTTTGAAGCTAAAAATCGATCAATTTTATTATTTTGCCTCATGAGCATTTCCTATGGAGAAAATCTCATTTTCAAGCTTTTCGTAAGAGAAAAATAATACTCCAAATTACATATTCTTTCGAAAAAAAAACGTACCATTATTCCTAGTCAAATCACTTTAACTTTGATTATTTTTAATTTTAAAAAAATCACCTTTCCGATCGGCTCATCCAAAAACCCGATTTGTCCGGTTTTTTAAAAATGAATTCACTGGGATAATTTTGAGAAAAAGGCGTTGAATTAAACAAGTACTAGGGATTTATGTACTCTCTGAAGCATGTTCCAGAAGTAGGGATTGGACTACAGAAATTTCGAGAAAAACAAGTTGCAAACACATTTTTTTTTTGGTCTTCTGCTCTGGAGATTACCCACTAAGTTTTAAAATGAGTGGTGAATACGATTTTGATATATTTGAGGGGGTAAAAGTGAAAATAGAAAAGCTATTCATGATTTTTGGACTTTTCGGGTCTTAGATAGAAAAATCGCCTAAACCTCAATGAGCTCACTAGAGAGCAATTTTTTTGTCGTTTTGAAAAAATCGAGAAAAAAAAGCCGGCTCAAAACTTTATATACTGGGTTTAATTCTTCAGAAAAAAAGTTCAATAATATTAGCAATATTGAGCACATTTGTGATGTTCGATTTTGATAAATTCGAGAAAAAAAAGCGCTTCAAAACTTTACGGGCTTTACAGAAAAAATTCCCTAATATGAGCAATCCTGAGCAATCATGTGAAGTTAGATTTTCAAAAATTGAAGAAAATTATTTTGCACTCTGTTACAAACTTCAATCGAGATTCGCTCATTTTTGGCGAGATATAGATGTCCTTTAAGAATGGTCTGCCCATTTTTGCTCTGTACAGTCCGAAAAAAACCATTTGAATGTGAATTTAGTTTTTTTTAATCCTGTATAGCCGAAGTCCCTCTGAAATATATACAGATCTGTTGTTCTCAAGGACTCTGATTGTAAGGAACACATGACTCTGGAGGTCTTTTTTATCATTCGAATGGCGGAAAAGAGAGGAAAAGTCCGCTCCGTGATTAATTATCGGGCAGAAGCTTTTCGAGAAATAGAAGGTTGGAAACAACTGTCGGATAGCAGCCGCAACCGCTAGAAAGAGCAACTTTTGTTGACCTTGGCCAGAAAAGACTAGACATTCTTATACTCTTGGTGCTTTTGAACAACTGATACCAAACACTCAAATTTTGGAAACTTGCAACTAAAGTTATGAGTTTTTGAAACTACTGATTTCTCAAAAAAATTTAAGGTTTTTCCTAAGTTTTAGATTTTTTTTTGAGGTTTTCCCTAATATCTAAGATTTTGGTTGAATCTAGCGCATTAATACGAGTATTTTGGTACCAAACACTCGAATTTAGAAACCTACAACAAAAGTAATATACTTTTGAAATTGTTGAAGTCTCGAAAAATAATTTCCTAAAAATTTCGACGTTTCTTGAGGCTCGCAAGTTTTTTTCTCGGACTGTAAGCTTTAATATTGGAGTTCCTGCTAAAAATTAGTCAAGGAGAAGGAAAAACTGAAGTTCCAGTTAATCTCTATAAGGCTATAAATTATGTTGTAATTTGGTACTAGA
Source organism: Caenorhabditis auriculariae (assembly GCA_904845305.1). Taxonomy (NCBI): domain Eukaryota; kingdom Metazoa; phylum Nematoda; class Chromadorea; order Rhabditida; family Rhabditidae; genus Caenorhabditis; species Caenorhabditis auriculariae. Next base: position 58,053 of record CAJGYM010000014.1, on the reverse strand, counting down.
CACCCAAATTTAGGAAACTTACAACTAAAGTTATGAGTTTTTGAAACTAGTGATTTCTCAAAAAAATTAAGGCTTTGGGGTCTATTTCATTGGCGACGTCGTAGTCCGCGGGAGTCGGCTGCGGTGGTAGGGGAAGTCGCTGTTCCCAGTCCGCTTCTTATATCCTGGTCCTGCTCCTCCGATTGAGTTGATCGTATCTTCTTCGGAGATTTTGGATGCGTGGCCGACTTTGGCCCTGTGTGAAGAGTGATTTTGACTACGCAATTTTCTTCTTCGTCTGTTCGGACGAGGCATCTGCCAACGGCGTAGATGTCGTCGGACGGCTTCAGGTTGTTTTCAAATCTCCACTTTCTTTGTTGTTGCGGGTTCTCGCAGTAATCGTTTCCGATCTAGGTTCCAGGATCAGTTTCGCTGTCAGTTCGACGTCGGTCTTGGACGTATCTTCGCTTGCTATGAGCATGTTCAATTGGAGTTTCTCGTCGCCGATATGGAGGCAATTGGACTTTAGGTCGAACGTCATTTGTCCGATGGCTTGGATGAAGTCGATGCCGAGGAGTGCTTGAGCGGGGCAATCATTGTCTCTCGAGATTTTGAACGCGTGTTGGATCCGGGTATTTCCCGCTGTGACGTTGAGAGTGATGACTCCCAGAAAGAAGACTGTCGATCCGTTCGCTGTTCTTGCCATTAGTGGCGTCGTCAGTTCTGTTGGGTTCACACCAATGTTCTTGAGATGCTCCTGTATCTACGAGTGCATTGACGTGAGTTTCTTCCAGTTTTATCGAGAGGTGAGGTAGGAAGTGATTTCTTTCCGTAGGCAAGATTGCGTAAACTCCTGGCAAGTAGAACTTCTCGCGTAAAGGTCTTAGTTCTGGTATTTCCGGCTCTGGTTCTTCGAGCTCTATGTTGTTGACTTCCAGATGGTTGGCGATGGTTTTCAGGATGGCTGCGGAAGCTTTCGACGAAGTTATGTTGCAAAAATAGCATTTGCACCAGCAGATGCCACGGATGGCATGTGAGGATGAGAGTCGGAGTTCCGACCCAGAGTAGGAACTTGATGATGTCCCACTTGATATTTTCGACTCCGTCTGCCATTCTGTTTTTCGCTCCTTCGACTATTCCCGAAATTGACGATCCGATGCTTGAGGTCATGTTCTGGATTCCTTCGAACGCTGTGTCAATGATACCTCTTTTGGCGAGTGTTTCCGGGAGTTTTTCGTTATTTCGTTCCAGTTGTTTCAGTCTCTGCTCGTACATTGGGACGAAGGATCCTTCTCGTAGACCAATGTTTCTGAAGAAGACCTGAGGTGCCGGTAGAAGATGCGGAAATGGTTGAAACACTCCAGGTGGGATGATAGGGCGGACTTCCGTTTTGCCTTGGCGGCCTTTCCAAGTTCTTTCTTTGTGCGCCGTGATTGGGAGGTCGAAGCATGGAGTTTCGTTTGCTCGATCGACCAAATCTCTGCTATTTTGGTCGTCGCTGTCACAATTCCTCCGGATGTGACCTAAGCCTTCCCTTCTTCAACGTAGTGGCTCAGTGGATTCTATTTATTAGTAGAAGACGGTTTCTCTGACTGTGGGTGGGGATGAAACGATGAGATTAGTTCAAGTGGTGATTAGAGATAATGTCTATTGCTCGTGTTCGTTTTCATTAAAAATGAAGCTCCGAGCTGAAAAATTTATGTATAAAGACAGATGAGAGTGATCTTTCGATTTTACGATTGTAACACCAGATAATTGTTTTATTTACTAGTCGGAAAATTAATTATGAGGTGAAGATCTTATTTAAAATAGAGCTGAAATTTATTTTCTCGTGTTCTTTTCCGAAGGAAATGAAGCTCCGAGAAGTTGAAAAACAAAAAATTCCGAAAAATATGCTCGGCGAGATTTGAATTTTTTTTGGTCATATGCGCTCTTTGGTCTGATAATGCTTCTTCCATCGTGAATTTTGTGAAGGCGCAGACCATGACCACGATACTTTGGTCATATGCGCTCTTTGGTCTGATAATGCTTCTTCCATCGTGAATTTTGTGAATGCGCAGACCCTCAGCACGATGTTTTTGTTTCCCTTCTAGGGTCAGTGGGAGTGGTCCAATGCAGTCTGAGTGAACCCTTTGCATCGGTTTATCCAATAATTGCATATTTTACCATCTATCATAATTTTTCCTATTTCTAATAAATATCTTCTAGGAAGCTCTTAGGAAAAAGCTGGATCCCTCCTTCTCATTCTTAATATTCTTTTTTTGATTCTAGTACCGGTTTTCATATTTAATCTGACCTGAAAAAAAGAAAAAAAGAGAAGAAATTTGATTTCTGTCTAATATTTCGAAAAATAAAAAAATCAGAAGTCATTCTTTGCAACTCTTGCAAAAATTCTAGCCAAAAAAACGGAAGAAAAAAATGCTCCGAGGTTTGGAAAAATATTAAAAAAACTTGGATTTTTTTAGGCCTCGTGAATTTTTACGTCGAAAAAAATGACGTAAAACTTGCGCCGAGGGTTTCTACCGATAAATATGATCGGCGAGATTTGAATTTTTGGTCATATGCGCTCTTTGGTCTGATAATGCTTCTTCCATCGTGAATTTTGTGAAGGCGCAGACCATGACCACGATACTTTGGTCATATGCGCTCTTTTGGTCTGATAATGCTTCTTCCATCGTGAATTTTGTGAAGGCGCAGACCATGACCACGATACTTTTGGTCATATGCGCTCTTTTGGTCTGATAATGCTTCTTCCATCGTGAATTTTGTGAATGCGCAGACCCTCAGCACGATGTTTTTTTGTTTCCCTTCTAGGGTCAGTGGGAGTGGTCCAATGCAGTCTGAGTGAACCCTTTGCATCGGTTTATCCAATAATTGCATATTTTTACCATCTATCATAATTTTCCTATTTCTAATAAATATCTTCTAGGAAGCTCTTAGGAAAAGCTGGATCCCTCCTTCTCATTCTTAATATTCTTTTTTGATTCTAGTACCGGTTTTCATATTTAATCTGACCTGAAAAAAAAGAAAAAGAGAAGAAATTTGATTTCTGTCTAATATTTCGAAAATAAAAATCAGAAGTCATTCTTTGCAACTCTTGCAAAATTCTAGCCAAAAACGGAAGAAAAATGCTCCGAGGTTTGGAAAAAAAAATATTAAAAACTTGGATTTTTAGGCCTCGTGAATTTTTACGTCGAAAAAAATGACGTAAAACTTGCGCCGAGGGTTTCTACCGATAAATATGATCGGCGAGATTTGAATTTTTTTTGGTCATATGCGCTCTTTGGTCTGATAATGCTTCTTCCATCGTGAATTTTGTGAAGGCGCAGACCATGACCACGATACTTTGGTCATATGCGCTCTTTGGTCTGATAATGCTTCTTCCATCGTGAATTTTGTGAAGGCGCAGACCATGACCACGATACTTTGGTCATATGCGCTCTTTGGTCTGATAATGCTTCTTCCATCGTGAATTTTGTGAATGCGCAGACCCTCAGCACGATGTTTTTTTGTTTCCCTTCTAGGGTCAGTGGGAGTGGTCCAATGCAGTCTGAGTGAACCCTTTGCATCGGTTTATCCAATAATTGCATATTTTACCATCTATCATAATTTTTCCTATTTCTAATAAATATCTTCTAGGAAGCTCTTAGGAAAAAGCTGGATCCCTCCTTCTCATTCTTAATATTCTTTTTTTGATTCTAGTACCGGTTTTCATATTTAATCTGACCTGAAAAAAAGAAAAAAAGAGAAGAAATTTGATTTCTGTCTAATATTTCGAAAAATAAAAAAATCAGAAGTCATTCTTTGCAACTCTTGCAAAAATTCTAGCCAAAAAAACGGAAGAAAAAAATGCTCCGAGGTTTGGAAAAATATTAAAAAAACTTGGATTTTTAGGCCTCGTGAATTTTTACGTCGAAAAAAATGACGTAAAACTTGCGCCGAGGGTTTCTACCGATAAATATGATCGGCGAGATTTGAATTTTTTTTGGTCATATGCGCTCTTTGGTCTGATAATGCTTCTTCCATCGTGAATTTTGTGAAGGCGCAGACCATGACCACGATACTTTGGTCATATGCGCTCTTTGGTCTGATAATGCTTCTTCCATCGTGAATTTTGTGAAGGCGCAGACCATGACCACGATACTTTGGTCATATGCGCTCTTTGGTCTGATAATGCTTCTTCCATCGTGAATTTTGTGAATGCGCAGACCCTCAGCACGATGTTTTTGTTTCCCTTCTAGGGTCAGTGGGAGTGGTCCAATGCAGTCTGAGTGAACCCTTTGCATCGGTTTATCCAATAATTGCATATTTTACCATCTATCATAATTTTTCCTATTTCTAATAAATATCTTCTAGGAAGCTCTTAGGAAAAAGCTGGATCCCTCCTTCTCATTCTTAATATTCTTTTTTTGATTCTAGTACCGGTTTTCATATTTAATCTGACCTGAAAAAGAAAAAAAGAGAAGAAATTTGATTTCTGTCTAATATTTCGAAAAATAAAAAAATCAGAAGTCATTCTTTTGCAACTCTTGCAAAATTCTAGCCAAAAAAACGGAAGAAAAATGCTCCGAGGTTTGGAAAAATATTAAAAAAACTTGGATTTTTTTAGGGCCTCGTGAATTTTTACGTCGAAAAAAATGACGTAAAACTTGCGCCGAGGGTTTCTACCGATAAATATGATCGGCCTGATTTGATTTGATTTTTTGAAAAGGTTGTATTTTTTGGTGCGATATCTTGGATAACATTTTTTATCAAGTTCCGGGCGGGGAGCTAAAAAATGGTTTTTCGTAGAAAGTAACCAAAATAAAGTAACAGTAAGGCTTGATGATATAACATTTTACATTTATAGTAGGCAGCCTGATTTTTTTTTATAAAGGCAAACGTGTTTCTCTTTGACGACGCTTTATCGTTCTTCCTGTGTCATTTCAGTCTTTTTGCAGCAGAAGTTGCATTTCTTTCATTTTCGCATCTTTTTTTCTCTTCGAGCACTTTGATCGTCTACACCCATCTGAATAATCTTGAGAATTTTTTTTTTCTATCTCTGCTTAGGATAAAATCCCGTCTGTCCTTTACGTCCAAAAAGCCTCGAATTTTTTTTCCAGTTTTCCTGGCCGGAGCTTCAGATGTAGTATCAACTCGGATGGTTTAGAATGGTCATTAGATTGAAAGGACGCTTAGAAGGAGGTTTATTCGCTTCCTGGTGCTCCATGCGGCTTTTATATCGTCCTAAGAGGTCCCCTTCTCCATTCCAAAAATACTTTCACTGTGAATTTTTTTGCACTTTGACGGAAAAAAAGACATCTGAGACCTCGTGTTCTTGTCAAAAAAAGAGCTTCCGAGGGGGAAAAAACCGACTTTTATGCTCGGGTTGAAGGCGAAAAACCTTCCTCAATTATTTTTTTGGAATTTTTCGGAACAGGTACTTCTTGCTCATTTTACCCATTGCTTTTGTAATTCATCGGTTAAAAAAACTCGCTTCCTACCCGATTTTGTTTAAATTTCCTCGATCTTTAACTTTTTTTTTCTAATTTTCAATTTCATGAACTCCGGGGTCTTCATCGGAAAAATCGACAAGTAACTGGTTTTTTTCTTCCTTTTTTTAAATATAAATTCGACTTTGATAGAAAAAAAGTTTTTTTGACTGATAAAAAAGGGAAGAAGCTTCAAGAAAATATTTATTTTACGAAAAGAGAAGGATAGGAAATTTTTCTTTCTTCCAATTATTTGTGCCTCCGGCCCCCGGAAAAAGAATTTTTTTAAACTATTACAGATCCGTTTATTTTTCTGCACTTTCTTTTTTGCCTAATATTTGAATATTTCATTTCTTCTGCTGACATGATTTTTATAACTTTTTCTCCCTCATTTTTTCCTGATGATTCCATTTTTTCTTTGATTTCTGAACGAGTTGCTGTCCAATTGATTTTCAAATGGTTGAACAAAAAATTTGAATTTTAAGCATTGTAAAAGGTTGAACTGAAAAAAATGAACTGTGAAATTTTTTATCCAGTATTTCTTAATTAGCGGATAATGTTGGAATTTTTCGGCCTTGTGAAAAATTATCGCCAAAAAAAGCGTAAAAAAATGCTCCAAGGTTGTATACCGATAGATATAATCGGCCTGATTTATTTAATTTTTTTGGTTACTTCCGGCTTTTTCTATGGATTCAAATGGGATTTTTTTCTGATCTTTGTCTTATTTCAAACGTTTAATGACCCCTTTATTTCGAATTTTTTTCATGGAGAGCCTTGAAAAAAACATTAAAAATTAGGCTTTGGCCTGCTGACCAAGTTGAAAAAAAGCCTCGCATAGGTTAGAAATTATTTAAAAAAATTTTTTTTGAGTGATTTTTTTATCTATTTTTTTGTACTGAAAAAGTGCTACAAATTTTTCTAATTTATTTTACAAAAAGCTGGTTCATTTTATCAAGTTCCCAGACGAAAAAAATAAGAAAAAAATAATTGAGCCTTGTGCAAGTTTTTCCGATGAAATATGCTCCAAGGAGAAAAAACGTACAAAAAAAAGTCCAAAAAAATATGCTTGGCCCGGTTTAGATTTTTTTTTTTCATATGCATAATTTCTTTAACAATTTGGACAGACGACCTTTTTATTCAGTTTTAGAACAGATTAATTATTTTTTTATTATTTTTCGGTCTTCAGGTTTCATATCGAAAAGGAACTTATAACTTATATGTCTGTCTTGAAGTACTTGAAAAAAATGTGACGCGGAAAAAAACCAAAAAGCAGCTTTTTCTTCGATTAACCGGAATATGATATATTTCTTTAAAAAAATCCGATAAAAATAAAAAAATTCTTATCAGCACGATATCCTCTTTGAGCTGCTTATGGAAAAGTTCCTTTCCTGAAATTTTTTTGATTTTTTTGCCTCCAAGCATTTTTTTATCTTCTATCAGTGGCTCAAACTTGATTCCAAGATTTTTTTCTTATAGTAAAAAAATTGATAGTTGAGCTCTCGTGTGAATTTTTTTCGAAAAAAATTCAGTCCCCGAGATGTGGAAAAATATGAAAAAAAGTCCAAAAAAATATGCTCGGCTCTACTTTTTTTATCACAATTTTTAAGGTTGACCAGATTTGTCTATCGAATTCTATTTCTTAAAGTTTCAATTTGTTTTTTCTTGTTCTCTTGTTATCCGGAATATAGTAAATTCATTTCAAAAAAATTCGATAAAATAAAAAAAAATCCTTATCAGTCTGATGCGTTCTTTAAGCTTTGTTTGGAAAAGTGCGTGAATATTTTTCAAAATTAAATGATTTACTATAAGTGGCTCAAACGTGATTCGTGTGTGATTTTGGTAAGAAAATCAGCTCCAAGGATTTTTTTAAATGATAAAAAGTTAATAACTGAGCTCTCGTGTGAATTTTCGAAAAAATTCAGTCCCCGAGATGTGGAAAATGTTAAAAAAACGTCCAAAAAAATATGCTCGGCACTACTTTTTTTCATGAGGAAAGCTATTCAAAAAGACAGTGAAAAATATAAAAAAATTACAAAAAAAGGATAGAATAAAATGAAAAAAAGTCTGAAACCCCGTGTGTTAACCATACATAGGAAAAACATGCTCCAGGGAGAAAAAAATTTGGAAAATTTAAAAAAGCTTTAAAAAGGTTCTGAGGAGGGGAAAATCTGAAAAATATGTTAAATTTCATGTCAATGGAGAATCGATCCGAAAAAGAAGCCTTTTGAAGTAAAAATTATAAAAAGCCAGCTTTTGCCATTTTTGCCAAACAGTTGATTTACAACAGCTTTCAAAAAAAGGATCCTGACCCGATAATCACGAGATTGTGCATGACTGGTGGAGAGCGCAGACGAGAGAGCCCCCCGAGCTAGCTGTGAATCGATTAGAAACCCAACTTGTTTCAAAACATCGTTTCTTCGGTGAAAAAATAGTGGTTCTACAGTTTTGGCGCTTCATTTTTGATTGAAAAGGACCCTAAAAATCTTCCAGATCGACTTTTTCAAATAAATGAGTAGAAACCAGCGTTTGATGGATTCAAAGCGGCCCCCTCTCATCAATAAAAAATGGGGGAGCTTTCTGGAAGGTTCTACGAATTTCAATCAAAAAATAGCAAAAAAAAATCTGTAGAACTACCAAAAAAAAAAGAGGAAAATGGTTTGAAACAAAGCTGGGAGCTCTAATAATCGATTTTTCAGGCTTGAAAGTTATTAATCAAAAATGGAAAGGTAGATTTTGACAAAAATTATAAGAAATGTCATGGCAAAAAGCTGGCTGAAGTCTCTTGAATGTTAATAGGCTTTTTGAAAGGTTCAAATCTAATTATAGTTTAAAAAACTAATATAAAAAGAAAAATTTGAGAGAGGTGACAGCAGTCCGCACAAAAAAAGACGCGGAGGGACGCCGGCGTGATCCAAGTGGGCGGAGCTTCGTGTTGGCGTGGCCTAGTGGCTCCTTTTTCCAAATAGAAAAGGTGGGGACCGAAAAAATGTGATTTACAAGAATTATTTTGAATTAGAGGACAAGATGAGGGATTTTAAAAACAAAAGGAGTGATTTTGTGGGGGGATTTTCAAAATGAAATGGGAAATTCTAGAAAAAGTTAGACGAAGTTCTGAAGCTTGAGATTTGAAATTCAAGAATTTTTTTAAATAGAAGGGTTACGATAATTTTTGGAACAGAATTTATAGAATGAGGGTCCAAATAGGGTAGATCTGAATATTCTAAGTTTTGTAGCATTTTTTTAAAAGTTTTTATTACCAAACCGTTCTTTTTTCGAGCCTTTATTAAAAAGGGACAAACAGGAAGAAACTAGAAGGTTTTGGCAATGGTTCAAAAAAAAAAACGCCGCGGCAGGGTGTCGGTGGCAAGGGACGCCGGGGTGGCGCCCTGTCATCTTTTTTCGAATACTGGCAACTTGCCAAAACGATCTCTCTGTCTCTTTTTTTGCATTGGAGGGAATGGCAAGATTCGAAAAATGCGGAGGAAAATGACGAAGTTTGTAATTTCAAGGCTATTTGAGATCAAATGGTAATGGAAAGGTTAAATTAAAGAAAAGTTACATAGGCAAAAATAAAGGACCCTTCACGGACCCTTTAGGAGTCCGTTATGGATCAAAAAGTTTCTATTAATCGTTCCTAAACGGGTGGCAACGGTTTCCTTGTTACTACCTTTTTCCGTCCTTTCATCGGCCTTTATTCAACCTTTTTGGACCCTTTGAGAAACATAAAATTTTTTAAATTTAGAATAAAATTTACAAGTGACTGTGTATGAACCAAAATGTGTAAAGTAGTATAAAATCGGAATTTATCAATCGACGAGACTTTTTGGACCCTTTTTACACCCTTTTTAGTCCACTAAGAAAGAAAGGCGCAATAAGGCCACAAAACGGGACCCTTTCAGAGGCCATTTTGCTCTCTTTTTGGACCCTTTTTGCACCCTTTTTGCGCCCTTTTTAGTCCACGAAGCTTAATAAGGCCTCAAAACGGGACCCTTTCAGAGGCCATTTTGCTCCCTTTTTGCACCCGTTTTCCGCCCTTCCGATCTTGGCAGTGTAGAGGATTTTTGATTCAACTGTCTAAAAAATATACTCTGCGCGATTTGAGTCAGAATTTTCTTTAAAAATCATCTCTCAACCCCATGAAGAATTGGTTCAGTAGATTTGCTTGAAGACTTGCTGAAAAAATTTTCAGTGGGCACTTTAGGGTTTTGACGTTTTAGTGGTCACTAGAGTAGTAATTAGTGTCATATGGGTGGCTAAAATTCAGAGGCTGTTTTAGAATTCTAGCTGGTTCTACTGTATCGTTAAAAACTACTATAGTGGTCACTAAGACACAAAATAAGGCCTTCCATAGAGGTGGTTTTAGTGGCCACTTTAGTGTCCTCTCCAAGTAGTCCTCAAGGAACCTCTTAAGTTCCCACTTGAGCTTAATTTCATTTATCTTTTTCAATGGCACTTCATTTAGATTTTGAGGTCATTATTCGAAAATAAATCAAGTAAAAAAAGTACAAAAAAAGCATAAAAAATTGATGGAAAAAAATTCTATAAACGAAGCAAGATTTTTCTACCGAAAAATGCTTTTTTTGGACTTCTTCATTGGGAATAATAAGAAAAATGTAGTCCAAATCCGGTTTCTAGTGTCTTTTTCTACAGAAAAAGTCCGATTATTATGCTCGGCAAGATTTTTTTAAAGTTTATTTTTCCCTTTTTAAACTTTTCACACTGTCTCTAGTCCTCTTGATACGATCTGTTTGTTGAAAAAAATACTCTATTTTTTTCATATTTTAAGTCTGGGAAGCTCTCTTTTTGAATTTTCCTGATGGAAAAAAATTTTGAGTTTGAAAAATTGAAGAAGAAGTAATGAGGATTTTATAATTTTTAATTTGTCTTGGAAGATTTTTTTGAAAAAGTTTTCAAGTAGTCAAGTTTAGGATTTTTTTGGAACCGGTGGAGCGGCAAAAAAATATTATATTTCGATTTTTTTGCAGCTTAAAAAGAAAAATTTCCTAGAAAAATTTTAATTCTCGCGCGATTTTTTTGGTAAGAAGTCAGATCCGAGTTTACTTTTTTTATTTGAAAAAGTGTGCCCGGCCAGATTTTTTTTTCGAAAATATGTTGGAAACTTTTTATTTTTTTCAATTGGACCTTTTTTAAAATTCTTTTTAGTTTTTTCATTCCTTTCATTACAGTCATTTATCAAAAAATATTCTTGGCCATTTGCCTTCTGCCTCTTGAGAATTATTATTTTCTTGTTCCAAGGGCTTTAAAGGTTATTAATTAAATACCTTTTCTCAAACGTCCGCTGCGATCTTCGTGGCATAGTTTTGCATGAGTTTGATTAAAAATCAAACAAATTATCTAGTTCTTATGTCCTGAGGGTCTAAAAGCACTGAAAGATCGAAAATTTGAATGAAGAATTATTTTGAAACCTCGTGTTTTTGTCAAAATAACAAGAACCGGCTAGTGGAAACTAGCTTTCCGAGGGTGTAAATTAGGAAAAATCGAAATTATAACATTTTCCAGGTTTTCCATCAAGAAGTTTGTCGTTTTTTTCAGTTACTCATACCATTTATTACACAAAAAAGTTGGAATCTCGTGTGAATTTTTGCAAAAAATCCATTCTCCGAGAGTTTTAAAAAAAGAGAAAAAAATGTCCGAAGTTTATGTCCGGCGCGGTTTGGTGGAATTTCGGCTAGTCGCGAAAAATATTGATAACTTGAAATTTAATCAAAAAAAGTTTTTTTGGATCAATTTTTCAATTTTTAAAGAATGACTTTTTTTGGAATTTTTCAAAAAAATTATTTTCCTGGATATAGAATGAAATAATGCTTTTGCCCCGTGGCTTCAATCAAAATTATTATATTTTTTTGATTTTTCAAAAAAACGGCAGATCAAAAATAAAGTGGGAAGCTTATAGGTCCGAACCATACATACTGATTATTAGAGCGGTACATGAAATACTCTAAATGAACTATTTTTTTTTGGGCCATGGGCCAGAAGTGATTCAATGAAGAAGGAGAAAAATACTAAAAAAAACTACTTTCTTTTTGAAATAAATATACTTTTTCATTACTACTTGATACTTCAGGTTCTTGAAAAAGACGGCTAATTTCACGAAAAAAATAAAATATCGAAAAATCCAATTCCCGTTCAAGTTTTTTTATAATTGTTTCTTGTCCTGTTAAATATGATGTTCTCGAAGTTCTTTGTCAAGATTTGGGATAAATCATTAAAAATTCGCTGTAAATTAAATACTTTATCTTGAGATCTTCTTGGCATAATTTTGCATGAGTTTGAAAAAAAAAAATCGAAAAAATTTCAAATTTTTTTTCCTGGTCTAGGAGCACTGTAAGATCAAAAAATCGAATGAAGAATAATTTGAAACCTCGTGTTTTTGTCAAAATAACAAGAACCGGCTAGTGAAAACTAGCTTTCCGAGGGTGTAAATTAAAAAAATCGAAATTTAAGCCAAAAATTATTGATTCCCCGTGTAAATTCTAACAGAATTCAGGCTCCGAGGTTAAAAAATGTCCGAAAAATATACTCGGCCCGATTTGAGTTTTTTTTTCCGGGTTTAAGAATCTTAATGAAAAAATGTCCGCTCGAAAACTAGGAAGATTTGCAGGTTGAGACTTTCAGAATCTTCTTCTGATACATCGAAAAAGGTTCTGGCCAATTTTCAGAAAAATTCCAACCGTATGTGGGAAATGAGATGTCCAAGGAATATACTCGGCTTGATTTGAATTTTTTAATTTTTTTTTTTGTTCGGTGGTAGGGATTTTCATGTGGTTCGAACTGTGAGTTAGAGCTGTGCCTTTCTCTTGTAAGGATCTTTTTTAATCTGGAAAATCAGTGTTTTTTCTTCAAAATTAGGAATGATTGTCATTGTTCTGAGTCCAATAAATGTAGGATATGGGTTTTGTGTTGGATAATAATTATTTATTTAACATTTTCTGAAAGAACTGCGATTTTTGGAGTTTCAAGGACCCTTCTTCCACAAATAAATCCTATTTTCATTATTAAATCCTGACCTTTTCGGTGGTGAAGCTTTTGAAAGCTTCTGAAAATATAAAAACACATATCTGTTCTGATCGTAGGGAATAGAAGAAGCTTTTAGGAATTTTCCTTTTTTTCATTCATTTTTAGAATTTTTGAATGAAGGCAAGTTTAAAAAATAAATGCTGCGGGATATTTTGAGTCCTCGGGTTCGACTTTCGAAAAATTGAAGCTCCGGGATAATGAGAAAAAAAAATGAAAATCCTCGTGTTCTTGTAATAATTACAAGTACTGACTAGACAAAACCAGCCTTCCGAGGTGAAAAATATAGAAAAATCCGAAATTTAAGCCAAAAATTATTGATTCCTCGTGTAAATTCTAAAAGAAATCAGGCTCCGTGAGAATAAAAAAAAAGTGGAAAAAAGGGTGAAACTTGGGAAAAACCCGGAATTTCGAGTTTTTGACGCCAAGTGGAAGAAAAATGGGAACCTACAATTATGGTTGGCTTGATTTGGATTGAACTCCTTCGCACTTTGTTTTCTTTTTTTACTTTTTTTTAAAAACTTGGGTTTAAAAAATATTTATAATGCATTCTTCGTCATCTTTCGCAAGCGCAATGACTAGAAAAAAATAAATTTTTTTCGTTGAAAAAAAATTTTAAAAAATTGAGATTAAGAAAATGATGGTTTCTCGCGTACCTCGCTAAATAACCGAGCTTTTTCAAAAATGCTGAATGAAATCTCCAAAAAAATTATAATCAAGCTCAGACTCATAAAAAAATGGTTACATGTTTTTTTCATGTTTTTCGACGGGTTTTTTTATCTAATATCTAATAGCTCATGATGTCAATAATAAAAATTTAGACTTGAATAGGAAAAAAGTACCGAACTTTCCAGGATATAAGCTTTCCGCTTCTAGCAATTGAAACTGTATGAAAAGTTGAATTTTTGAAGACTTTAGACTTGAAATCATATAAAGAATCTGATGTTAAAAATACTTTTTTATGAATTTGAAAGAAAATCGAAAAAAAAATCATCAAGTTCTTGTCTCTCGAGGATCTAAAAAGCATTAAAAAAATCAAAAAGTTGAATGAAAAAAATATTTTGAAATCTCGTGTTTTTGTTGAAATAACAAGAACCGGCTAGTGGAAACTAGCTTTCCGAGGGTGTAAATTAGAAAAAATCGAAAATTAAGCCAAAAATTATTGATTCCTCGTGTAAATTACAACAGAATTTGAGCGCCGAGGTTAAAAAATGTCCGAAAATATACTCGGCCCGATTTGAATTTTGTTTACGAATACTCTGAAAAAGACTTTTTTTTTTGATCGTTTGGTCCATTTTCGAACAAAAATTTTTTTGAACTTTTCGCTTTTTCTTCAAAAACTTTTTTTCAATCATTCGTTCCTTTCTTGTGTGACAAGGGTTTCTTTTTCGAGAATATTAAATTTCAATTAATTTTTTTGCGTAAATTTTTGGATTTTTTTAGTTCAATTTCGAGCGACACAGTTTTTTTGATAAAGTACAATGGTTTCTTATTTTTTTAACATATCCGATAATTTTTTTCGGACTTTTTGAACCACATTTTTTTAGAATTTTCGGTGTGAAAGTAATCCTCCAGTTAGATCAAGCTGGAATATCAGAAAAAAATATTTCAGTTTTAAGGCTGAAAAAGGCTGATTTTTGGGATTATTGTAGTTGATGGAAAAGGTGTTTGCATCTGGTACGTCTGGATAAAAAAAAAGAAGAATGTTATTTGAAACCTCGTGTTTTTGTTATATCAACAAGAACTAACTAGGAAGAATTACTAGTTTTCCGAGGATAATTTTAGAAAAAAAAAATGATTTCTCGTGTGAAATAATATTCAAGCTCCGAGGTTTTGAAAGAAAAGTGAGGAAAATGTCCGAAAAATATACTCGGCCCGATTTGAAATTCTGAACAAGGTCTCCTAGGTCTTCGGAGCGTCTCAAAAAAATTTTTGAAAAAAATAGATCGGTTATTTTTTTGTCTTTAGTCACTTTAAAGACTTCTACAAGGGGCATGAACTTATTCATAATTTAAATTGAAAAGGATTATAAAGGAATTTCGGATACATAGCTTCGTAGCATATTGCCATGACATTTCTGCAGCTTCCTTTCAATACGAATTTTGGAAGAAAATGGCCAAAATCCAAAAAAAAATATCTTTAAAAATCCAAAGAGATCTCCGAGAAAAATAGAAAAAAATGGAAAATTTTACTTTGAATTCTTAAGAACCAATCAGTTCAAAGCTAGCTATCCAAGGCAAAAACGGAAATAAATAAGCTACAAATTGTTGAGATCTAATGATAAATACCAACTAAATTCAAGCTCCGTGGAAATAAAAAACAAATGGAGAAACTTGGGAAAAACCCGGAATTTCGAGTTTTTGACGCCAAGTTGGAGAAAAATGGGAAATACCTACAATTATGGTTGGCTTGATTTGGATTGAACTCTTTCGCACTTTGTTTTCTTTTTCTACTTTTTTTAAAAAAACTTGGGATTAAAAAAATATTTATAATGCATTCTTCGCCATCTTTCGCAAGCGCAACGACTAGAAAAATTTTTTTCGTGGATTAATTATAAAAAATTGAGATTAAGAAAAATGTTGGTTTCTCGCGTACCTCGCTAAATAACCGAGCTTTTTTTTTTTTCAAAATGCTGAATGAAATCTCCAAAAATTATAATCAAGCTCAGACTCATAAAAAAATGGTTAAATGTTTTTTTCATGTTTTCGACGGGTTTTTTTATCTAATATCTAATAGCTCATGATGTCAATAATAAAAAAATTTAGACTTGAATAGGAAAAAAAGTACCGAACTTTCCAGGATATAAGCTTTCCGCTTCTAGCAATTGAAACTGTATGAAAAGTTGAATTTTTTTGAAGGCTTTAGACTTGAAATCATATAAAGAATCTGATGTTAAAAATACTTTTTTATGAATTTGAAAGAAAATCGAAAAAAAAATCATCAAGTTCTTGTCTCTCGAGGATCTAAAAAGCATTAAAAAAATCAAAAAGTTGAATGAAAAAAATATTTTTGAAATCTCGTGTTTTTTTGTTGAAATAACAAGAACCGGCTAGTGGAAACAGCTTTCCGAGGGTGTAAATTAGAAAAATCGAAATTTAACCGAAAAATTATTGATTCCCCGTGTAAATTCTAACAGAATTCAGGCTCCGAGGTTAGAAAAAAATGTCCGAAAAATATACTCGGCCCGATTTGAATTTTTTTTTTTTCCGGGTTTAAGAATCTTAATGAAAAAATTTCCCTCCAGGTTTTTACAACCGAAAGATCCGAATTGCTTTTTCTCTCTGAAGAAACGTCTAAATTTAAAAAAAGGATTTTATGCTTGTTTAACTGGGTTATTGTTAGTCATAAAGGTTAAAAGAAATAGTTTTATTGGATGTGATATTTTTTTCATTTGCACAGGCTCTCATGGTGTGACAATTCACTAGGAAGTTTTGAAATCTATTTGATATGAATTTCCGGAAATGATTGAGAAAACGACAAAAAGTGAACCAAACAATATTGTACGCACCCCATCCAAGATAGTCGATTGCTCAAATTTTTTTCATTTTCAAAAAAACTTGGGCCCATTCTTTTTTTATTTGCTCTTAAACTTGAAAAAGAAATAATGAATTTTAAAGATTCATTCGAAAAAATCAATAAATCAAAAGGATGATATACGTGGGCGATTAGGAAAAAATAAAATTTTGATTTTTCGATTTTTTGTAGATTCAATTAAAAGTTAGCTTGCCAGATAAGTGAAATTTAGACCCTTCAAATAAAAAAAGAAATTTTGATTCTCGTGTTACCATTCCGAAGAATTTAAACCCCGAGAAAAATGAAAAAAAAGATAGACTCGGGAAAAATTGAGAATTTTTGGCACCGAGGGGAAGAAAAATAGAAAAAAATACCTACGAATATGATGGGCTTCAGTTTTTTGCTTGATTTTTTTGCAATTTGTCTTGGAACATTTTTTTAAAAAAAGTTTAAAAATTTTTTTGGCACCGGTGGAGCGGCAAAAAAAGATTATATTTCGATTTTTTTGCAGCTTAAAAAGAAAATTTTTCCAAAAAAATTTTAATTCTCGCGCGATTTTTTTGTAAGAAGTCAGATCCGAGTTTACACGAAAAATATATTGGAAACTTTTTTTATTTTTTTCAATTGGACCATAGCTTTATTAACATTCGTTTTAGTTTTTTTCATTCCTTTTTTTACAAGTCATTTATCAAAACTTATTCTTGAACAATTGCCTTCTGCCACTTGGTAATTATTTTTTTCTTGTTCCAAGGGCTTTAAAGGTTATTAATTAAATACCCTTTCTCAAACGTCCTCTGCGATCTTCGCGGCATAGTTTTGCATGAGTTTGATTTAAAAAATTATCGAGTTCTTGTCTCTCGAGGATCTAAAAGCATAGAAAGATCGAATAATCAAATGAAGAATTATTTTGAAACCTCGTGTTTTTGTTGAAATAACAAGAACCGGCTAGTGGAAACTAGCTTTCCGAGGGTGTAAATTAGAAAAAAGAAAAAAGAGGAATTTTTCGATTTTTTTGATTTTTTGTAGATCCCATCAAAGGTTCGCTTGCCAGATGAGTGAAATTTAGGCCCTTCAAATGAGAAAAAATAATTCTGATTCTCGTGTTACCATTCCGAAGAATTTAAACTCCGAGGAAAATGAAAAAAATGAGGGACTCGGGAAAAAAATTGGAAGAAAAAAATAGAAAAAAATACCTACAGATATGGTGGGCTTCAGTTGAAATGAGAAAAAAAAATTAAAATGGGGAGCTGAATGAAAAATGAACTTTAGAAACATTTTAAGGGAACTAGGAGAAGTGGTTTGAAAAAAATAATGATTTTTTTGTACAAAAAAATTCAATTATTCAATGGAAAAAAATTAACGGTAGGAGATGAAATTGAAGTAAATTAATGATAAAATAACAATTCAGAGCTCAAAAAAAGAGATTGAAATTGGGAAAAAAATAGAAAAAAACCCTTTTATATACAAAAAAAGTTACATTGGTTGGAAAAAGAAGATTCAAAAAAATTATTTTTTTCGGGTTGAAATAAAAATATTTAGCAATATTCTATCATATGGATAAAACTATCAATAAAATCAGAATGAGGAAAATTTCAAAAATCCAAGATCTGCACCCTTTTTCATCCAAAATTTGAGAATCTTCGAAAAAAGACCTTGGAAAGTCCACTTTGTTTTTTTTAATCGAGAAAATCAGCTTTTGTCAGTTTTCCAACAGACTAACAAGAATGTGGAAAATTGGAACTCAACTTTTTTTCAAAAATTCGTTTCCTCTTTGTAAAAATGGTGGTTCTACGGCTTTTGCACCTTATTCTTGATCAATCAGAAGCCCAAAAAAATTCCAGATCACCCTCTGAAAACCAAGGAAATGAGTAGAGACCAGCGAATGATGAATTCAAAGCGGCCCCCTCTCATGCCTCGATAAACATTGGGAAATTTATTTCTGGAAGGTTTCGTTGGTATATCAATGAAACAGTAGCACTTGGCCGCACCTTCAAAAAAAAGAGGAATTTTTTTGAAAAGCTGGATTTTCCAATAGTCTACATTTAAGGCTAGAACTGAAGGAATAACCTTTTTTCAAAGCCGGTCAAAAATTCAAGTAATGGACTTCCAAGGCCTTGGAAAGTTTATATCTCCCAAAAAACTGGTGAAAAAGAAGGGCGTCTTGGAAGAAACCAGAAAGGATGACAAAAGTCGGGGAAGAAATGGCGCGGAGGGCCGGCGTCAAGGGGGCGGGGCTTGTAGTGGGCGTGGCCTCGGCTCCGCCGAGGAGCCGAAAAAAGTGTAAAAAGTGGACGTTCCATGATCAGCCAATCAATATAACGGCGAGAATCGGTGCCGGAGAACATTTGGACACGGAAATAAGCTACTTTTTCTTGAGGAAGGCTTGAAAATAGAAACTTAATGCTTGTAATAGAGAAAGACTCCAATAAAATATTGAACTGAGATGGAAATCATGAAAAAAAACTAAAGGTCCCAATTTTAAATGGTCAGAATGCCTCGAGGGACAAGAGAACGCAGAGATACAAAAATTTCGTCTCCGATGTCTGGACTCTCTTCATCTCTCGTCTGGCAACTTTCGAGATTTTTTTCAGAGAAAAAGGGGCTTATTGGTAGGATATTTTTAAAAACAGAGTTGTAATGAATTAATCAGATAATAATGAGAATGAGAAATGGACTTTTCCATGGAGATTTTACAGAATGCGGGATAAAATCTGGAGATCAAGGAGATCAAAAAAAAAAAATGATTGGCCAGATCTAGAAAAACAGACGTCATGAAGGTCATTAGACGCTTTTTTAGGCATATCAACCTCAGAAGGCTTCTTTTCCAAGTTGCCTATGAAAATAGTAGAAAGTTCTGATTTTCAAAACGTCAATCATGCTCCACGGAACTGAGAAAAATTAAAAACCTTGGAATTTTCGGACTTTTTTGACCGAAAAAAGGCTTTCCAAAGGCCGATGGCAGAGATTGAGCCTTTTCGCTGCATGCAGTTCCCAATTTTATCTACCCCGGAGGGATGAAAGGCTTGGTAAACCTCGGGGGGAATCGAACCTACGACCTCGCGGACGTTAGAAATGAATCTTTACCAGCTGAGCCGCCTCTTAATCTCTGAAATTAATTTTTCTTTTGTTCAAAGTTTGAAGACTTTGAAATTTTATTCGTCAGGCTATCCTCTTTTTGAATTTAAAAAATGGTTGTATAATAGCAATTTTAGGTGCTTCCTGAGGATTACAGTGAAAGTTAGTTTGGACACTTTTCCTAAAAATTCGATTTATTTTCCCTAAAAGTGATAAAAAGGACCTTGACGCTTCCGAATGAAGTCACTGAACTTATGAGAGCACAGAGCTTGGAATTTCCATAAAATTCGGAAGAAAACGAATTTTTCTGATTTCCTTGCCTTGGATCAAACTTTCGCGCGCTTTTGGTAGGTCAAGTTTGCCGCCGCCGCCGCCAAAAGTTCAAGTTTTTAATTTTTTTTTTCGACTTTCTTCTACTATTCTACTATTTTATGTGCTTCTTCATGATCACAGACCAGTAGCTGAACTTCCAGTGAGTTTTTTTAAGTTTTAAAAGAACTTTTTCGTAGTCGACGTGATTTTTTTAGGGACCTGTTTCTAATTTTTAAAGTGAGATTTACTGACTTTTTTATTTTCCTTTTGAAGAATTTTTCACTCCTGATTTTACAATTTGAAGTGAGATTTTAGTGGAATTTTTTGGTGGAAAATTGAATTTTTGTCGCTCTAGACAATGTCGGAGAGGGCGGAAAAAGGCTCCATAAAAAGCGGCCTTTTTGCGGCCTTTCATCGGCTTTTTTGCACCATTTTTGCTGCCTCTCCCTTTTTCCGCTATTTCTTGAGCCTTTAAAATTCAGAAAAGTTGGAAGACTCGATAAAGGGACTCTTTTTGCTGCCTTTTTGCGGCCTTTTTCCTGCCTTTTTGCTGCCTTTTTGCTGCCTTTTCACGGCTTTTTTGTGGCCTTTTTTGAGCCTCTCTCTTTTAGCGGCCATTAATCCGACTTTGTCCGAGTTTGATGTCCAAAAGTATGACAGGTAAACTCAAGAGGGCAACGATGATGTTTTGAGTAGACCTCAGGTAACAGGCGTTGTAAAGGTCGCCAGATATTCTTTCCCAAGTGCCCCCCTCTCGAGCATTTTCTCGGCACGCCGTCGCCAGAATGCCACTTTTTGAAGTTGCCGATTAAAGATGACATGAACCTCATCGAAAGTTAATATTTTTTAGTTGATTCATAGGGCAGATTTTAGAGAAATCCGGAGTCTTATCAAAAAAAAACATGGTTCAAAAGGCACTTGGATTGAAGTCAGGACTTTTCAGAGGCTCAAAAATAGAGTAATGATCGGAAAATGAGCGTAAATCATAGACAAGAAGCTTTTACGGGTTATGAATGCAAAGGTTTATACCGAGATAATTGTTGAAGGCTTTCTTAAAGGCATAGGGGCAGATAAAAACGGGGTTTTAGGTGAAATCATTATCTTATATAGTTTTTCTTTGCGAATCAAACCATGTACTCAAAAAAATTAAAGATGTGACAACTTTAGAAGAAAAACGCGATTTTACTTTCCCGCCCTTAATTTTGAAAAAAGCTTTGGATCGGTATGCAGACAACTGATTACAGTAGCCGTGCACGCGATGTTGCGGACGTCTCATTAGACTCGCATTTTGGGAGAAATAACCGAATATCTGCTTCAAATCAAGGGTATCTTCTCTGAAAAATCATTTATTCAAACAAAAAACACACACCGATAATAAAGAAAACACAAAATATCGCAATCCCAACTAAAATCATCATTTAACACCAGAAACGCTTTTTTGCGATCAAAGTTTGCAAATTATGAATAGAAAGTTTTTGAGATAAAAAAAACTTTGGCGACAACAGAAAAAATTGAAATTTGAAAGAAACGAAGAAAAAAGCGAAAATCCGGAAGATGGCGAAGCCTGTTGTCCATAGAGCAACTTTACTGCAAAGCGCCCTTTTCGCGGGAACTCAAGCTTTCCTTTCTCCGACTTTGAATTCTTTTTTCTCCAAATTAGGAACTTCTGTACGTTTCCAAGTTCACCGTTCAACTCACAATGAAAAACTCTACAAAGTACTGCTTTGAACTGAAACACCGTTTTCTCTGCCCCTAAGCCTTTAAGGTTGTTTCATTTGAACCCGCTAACTTTTTCAACTATTCAAGACCCCAAGAGTCTTCGAATATTGGTAAAGAAGCGTCCCTGAGTTTAAGATTCCGTTTGGATGAGTTTCAAAAAACGTTCTCATCCCATGCAGGTGCCGCTTTTTATGGCCATCTGCGGCGGAGCGAAAAAAAAAACGATGGGTTTGTTTCCTTCGTTTTGAATCACTTTGCACTTTTTTGGATTTGAACATTGGTTGGGCTCTTAAATAACACAAAAAAGCTTAAATTTAGCATCTTCATGTTCTAATTAAACATATCTCTAATGATACTCGAAGCTTGTGAGAAAGAAAACACCATTTTTAAGTTGGAAGGTCCAAAAACGGTAAACTCTGAATTAAAAGGGGCCCAGTTTCTACTAACATAGGCAAAGTCGGAAGGACCCTTTACGGGCCCTTTGATCGTCCGTTATGGATCAAAAGTTTTCCATTAATTTTTCCCAAACAGTTTCCTTTTTAATGCCTTTTTCCGTCCTTTCATCGGCCTTTACCTACCTTTTTTAGACCCTTTTGAGAAAAAAATTTTTTTTTAATTGAGAATAATTTTTACCAGTGTGTAAGAACCAAAATGTGCTACAGTAATAAAATCGGAAATCATCAATGGCCGAGACTTTCAGGACCCTTTTTTGTAACCTTTTTTTGAGCCTTCTTTGCCCACCAAGAAAGAAAGGCTCAATAAAGGCCTCAAAACAGAACCTTTTCAGCGGCCATTTTGCACTCGTTTTCCGACTTTTCCAGTGAATCGCGCTGTACAGAAAAAGAGGTTCTAATTCAAATTTTAGTTCAAAAAATGTCCGGAAATTATGATCGGCGCGATTTTTATTGTATTTATTTTGATATTGAGGAATTCATTTTTTTTAAAAGTAGATATTTGAATTTTGTCTCGTGTCATTACTTTCACTGCCTGTTTCGGAAATTTTTTTGAATTTATTTTTTTCGATTATTTTTCTAAGGGAAAGTGTTCCATTACGGGTTGATCTTTAGCTCTCTTATGGTCCAAAAATTCGTTAATGATGGCATTTTTGGTCTACTTACGAGTACTCAAGGTTTAGTTCTGTTCACGAAACGACTGATAGGCAATGAGCAGTTAGGAATTCTAAGGATTCATGGCTATTTGTGGGTTGAAAGGTGATAGGTTACTTGTGCTTGTTCATATTCCCAACGATGCTGTGAGCCCCCGTAAGGGGGGGGGGTCGTCACGGCACTCCCAAGAGAACAAGGTAGAATAGGCTCAAACGAAATTCAACATTTGGGGGTTCGTCACGGCACTTCCTAGAGAACAAGATTGGATAGGCTCAAACATTCGGAAACAGTTACTGATGGCATTTTTGGACTCCTGACGAGTGCTCAAGGTTAAGACAAAACGACTGATAGGCAAGAAAAAGATAGGGATTCTAAAGATTCATGGCTATTTTTGGGTTGAAAGGTGATAGGTTCAAAGGCCTATTCCCAACGATGTGCTATGAGCACCCGTAAGGGGGGTTTCACGGCACTTCCAAGAGAACAAGGTGGAATAGGCTCAAACAAAAATTCAACATTTGGGGGTCTTCACGGCACAAACAAGGTGGAATGGGCTCAAACATTTGGAAACAGTCGTTGATGGCATTTTTGGTCTATTGACGAGTACTCAAGGCGTACACAAAACGACCTACTTGTTCCTGTTCCCAACGATGATGCGAGGACCCGTGGGGGGACTGTGAAGAATATTTGAAAAAAAGTTATCCAAAAGGGATAAACTAATTGAAAAAGCCAAAAATTATTCGATGAACATTTTTGAGGAAATTCAGGAAAAAAATTAAAGAAGTATTCTGTAAAAGGACTTATTATTGCAAAAAAATCTCCCGTCTAATGCATCGAAGATTTTTGAAGTGCGTCCAGACGTGTTTTTTAAGTAATTTTTTCTGAAGCTTCGGAACTCGGGATTTCTTGGGTGCTTTCGAAGAGAAAGCGATTTCCAAGTGATTTTTAAAGAGCAAATAAATTTTTTTCCTCGTGTGTTTTCAATCGGAAAACATTCTCCGAGGTGAATATTACAAAAAAATGTCCGAAAACTGTACTCGGCAAGATTTCAATAACTTTTTTTTTGTTTTTTCCTCCTTGACAGTGACCTCAAAAAAATTATACCGAAAAATTATAAATAATTATGCGATTTTTAATTGCCTTCTTTCACTGAATTTTTTTCTTCGTTTTGTGGTTTTTTTATGTATTTGACTTGAGTTTTTTTCTCCATTTTCATTTATTGATTCGACTTTTTAATGAAGGAAAGGAGGAAATCTCTTAGCGCATGTTTTTTTGAAAAATTTTTTTATTTTTCTCTTTTTTTGAGTCTTAAATTTCATAATTACATTGTGCCGTTGGTTTCTGGAACTCTGGTCCTAGAAGGTTTGGAATTTCATTTTATTTTTGACCTTCAATGAATCAAAAAATTATATCATACACCCATAGTTAACTCAGAACCCATTTGAGGACTTTTTCTTTTTTTCCTTGGATTTGATAATTTTTAGGTATTTGATCACTTTTTTTACTTTTTTTCCATGGCCGGAATGAGCTTGAAAATTGAATTCATGCAGAAAAACTGGTCGAATTTTTCAATAAAAACAAGGATTTTTTTAGCAGGTTATAAGGATCAAAAAAAGGCTGAAAAAAATGAGTTTTTTTAATATTGATTCTCGTGTGTTTTCAATCGGAAAAACATTCTCCGAGGTGAATATTTCAAAAAAATTACCGAAATATATACTCGGCATGATTTCAATAACTTTTTTTGTGTTTTTTTGTTTCCAGGTGCTGTAATTGGAGATTTTATTTCTTTTTAAAGGTTTGTGAATTTCTTGAGTTTTTTTATATTTTATAAGATTGCAAAAAAATCTCTTCAATAATTTTTTTCTGTTTTCCACGTTCGCTTTGATCTTTTTCTTTATTGAAAGACTTTTTTTCTCATTTTTTTCATTTCTATATCAAGAAAGTCATTTTTTTAGTGTAAATATTGAAATTTTTTTCTCTTTTTTTCTCAAGTCATTAGTCTCGCTGCCCGCTTCGGTATTTGGAGATTTTATTCATTTTACTTAAAGATTTTTTTTGTAATTTACTTAAGTTTCTATATTTTCAATGATTGCAAAAAAATCTCTTGTCTAATGCATCCAAGTTTTTTTGAAGTGCGTCCAGACGTGTTTTTTTAAGTCTTTTTTTCGAAGCTTCGATTTCTGGATTTTATTTCTTGGGTGCTTTCAATGAGAAAGCATCTCCAAGTGATTTTTTTGAAGAAGTTACAAATTTCTGATTTTTTTTCCTCGTGTTTTTCTCATGAAAAAAACATTCTCCGAGGTGAATATTTTTAAAAAAATGACTGAATTATATGCTCGGCAAGATTTCGATAATTTTTTTGTTTTCTCCTTCTTGACAGGGACCTCAAAAAAATTATACCGAAAAATTATAAATAATTATGCGATTTTAATTGCCTTCTTTCACTGAATTTTTCTTCGTTTTGTGGTTTTTTTATGTATTTGACTTGAGTTTTTCTCCATTTTCATTTATTGATTCGACTTTTAATGAAGGAAAGGAGGAAATCTCTTAGCGCATGTTTTTGAAAATTTTTATTTTCTCTTTTTGAGTCTTAAATTTCATAATTACATTGTGCCGTTGGTTTCTGGAACTCTGGTCCTAGAAGGTTTGGAATTTCATTTTATTTTTGACCTTCAATGAATCAAAAAAATTATATCATACACCCATAGTTAACTCAGAACCCATTTGAGGACTTTTTTTTTTTCCTTGGATTTGATAATTTTTAGGTATTTAATCACTTTTTTTTACTTTTTTTCCATGGCCGGAATGAGCTTGAAAAATTGAATTCATGCAGAAAAACTGGTCGAATTTTCAATAAAACAAGGATTTTTTTAGCAGGTTATAAGGATCAAAAAAAGGCTGAAAAAAATGAGTTTTTTTAATATTGATTCTCGTGTGTTTTCAATGGTAAAACATTCTCCGAGGTAAATATTTCAAAAAAATGTCCGAAATATATACTCGGCATGATTTCAATAACTTTTTTTGTCGTCTACTCTCGCTTTGAACTTTTTCTTTATTTATTTTCTTTGAAAGACTTTTTTTCTTATTTTTTTCATTTCTATATTAAGGAAGTCATTTTTTTAGTGTAAATATTGAAATTTTTCTCTCTTTTTTTCTCAAGTCATTAGTCTCGCTGCCCGCTTCGGTAATTGGAGATTTTATTCATTTTATTTAAGGGTTTTTTTGTAAGTTACTTAAGCTTTTATATTTTTTTAAGATTGCAAAAAAATCTCCCATCTAATGCATCCAAGCTTCTTGAAGTGCGTCCAAAAACATGTTTTTTTAAGTCTTTTTCCGAAGTTTCGATTTCTGGATTTTATTTCTTGGGTGCTTTCGAAGAGAAAGCAATCTCAAGTGGATTTAAAAAATTAACTTTTGATTTTTTCCTCGTGTGTTTTCAACCGTAAAACATTCTCCGAGGTGAATATTTCAAAAAAATGTCCGAAATATATACTCGGCGAGATTTTTTTAACTTTTTTTCGAAATGCTAAAAATATTATTATTGGAAAAGATGATTTTTAAACCAATATATTGACAAAAAAACTAACTTGTGGAAATTCAAGAGAATGAAAGTTCATTTTTATATTTCGTTTCATTTATAAAATTTACAGCAGTTCAAAGGCTTCCGCAAAAATAATGCAGTAAAGATTTTTGGTAAAATATTTGAAGAAATTCGTTTTTTTATAATTTTTCTCATCGCAATAAAGATATTTTTTAAATAGGAGGTAGGCGCTATTATATCGAGTTTTTTGAAATGAGGTTGATTTTTCAAGTGAAATGTTTGTTTTGAGAAGATTCAGGCTGAAAAGTAAGTTTTTTAATATTGATTCTCGTGTGTTTTCAATCGTAAAACATTCTCCGAGGTTGATATTTCAAAAAATGACCGAATTATATACTCGGCATGATTTCAATAATTTTTTTTTGTTTTTTCCTCCTTGACAGTGACCTCTCCCAATTTGTTTGAAAGACACTCATTTCCGTTTTTTTCATCTTAATTTTCACTTGGTTCCCGAAGCTATTGCCGTGGTGACTTTTTAAACTAATATACTGACCAAAAATTGAAGAATTTTAAGAATTTATGAAAAACATATAGTATTTTTTTATTTCGATCCAATTTTTTTAATTTATAAAATGGACAGCGGGCTGAACAGCTGAAGCAGATTATTTATTTTTTATTTTCAAAGCTCTTTTCGGGAATTCCTTTTCCTCTTTATTTTTTATCATTACAAAAAAGATTTTTCGTCTAATACATGGAAGCTCTTTTCCATTTCTTTCGCGTTTTATTTTTTGTATTTCAAGTTTTTTTATCCTGAAGCTTCTCAAATTTCCATAAAAATACTGAAAGAAACTTGAATTTTTTTATTTTTTTATGATTGCAAAAAAATCTCCCGTCTAATGCATCCACATTTCTTGAAGTGCGTCCAGACGTGTTTTTTTTCAAGTCATTTTTTTCCAAATCTTCTATATTCTGCCTTTTTATTTCTTGGGTGCTTTTTGAAGAGAAAGCAATCTCCAAGTAGATTTTAAAAAAATTAATTTTTTTGATTTTTTTCCTCGTGTGTTTTAATGAAAAAAACATTCTCCGAGATTAATATTTTTAAAAAAATGTCCGAAAAACTATACTCGGCATGATTTCAATAACTTTTTTTTTTGTTGTCTACGCTTGCTTTGATTTTTTTCTTCATTTTTTTTTTGAAAGACACTTATATCATTTTTGTTTTCCTTTTTTCGTTTCTATATTAAGGAAGTCATTTTTTTGATGTAGATTATACTTGAAGAAATTCGTTTTTTTATAATTTTTCTCATCGCAATAAAGATATTTTTATATAGGAGGTAGGCGATATTATGTCGAGTTTTTTGAAATGAGGTTTTTTAATTTTTTGAGGAAAATGTTTGTTTTGAGAAGATTCAGGCTGAAAAGTAAGTTTTTTTAACTTTTGCTCTTGTGGGCGTTGATTTAGAAGACAGTCTCCGAGGTTGATATTTTCATTTTTTTAGTTTTTTTAAAAAAAGATACTTCTTGGGTGCTTTCAAGTAGAAAAACAATCTCCAAGGTTTGAAAAAAAATCCTTTTAGGATAAAAATCATAAAAATCATCAAAAAATAGAATCCTTGTGTAATTTCACTTGGAAATCATGCCCCAAGGTCTAATTTTATTCTAAAAAAATGTCCGAAAAATTAAGTCCGGCCCGGTTTGAATACTTTTTTTCTCTTATGCGTGGTGCTCTTGAGTCGAAACGTTATTTTGGATTGAAATATCTTAAATAGAAGAGAAAAAAAGGATGAAAAAAAGGATAGTAAAATTAGAGCCCTCGTGTGTTTTTTTCTTCAAGAGAAAAACATGCTCCGAGGTGAGAAAAAATGTGAAAATTGAGCCGCGGGCAAGTTTCGGGAGGAAATATGCTCCGAGGTGAATAGAAGTCGATAAAAAGAAAAAAAAAACCTTGATTAAAAGTTGCACTCGTTTTTCATTTCCTATAAAGTGAAAAATTCCAAGCTTTTTCCTAATTTTGGAAAAATTTGAAGAACTTTTTTTCAGCTTTCTCAACTGAATTGGAAATGACTAAAATTTAAAAAAATAATCTTCTAGTTTTCAAATTACTTTTTCAAAGCTGTTTCTGAAAAAAATAGGTTCATTATTCAGATTTTCGGGTGCTTTCGAATGAAAAAACTAATTTCAAGATTTAAAAAAATCCAAAAAAATTATGCTTGGTGCGATTTTTAGTTGTTTTTTTACATTAAATTTTCAATTGCCTTGACTTGATTTTTTATTTTTTTATTTTTTCGATTTGATCTTTAATGAGAGAAAGGAGGAAAGGTTTCAAAGTAGCTTTCAAAAATTTATTTTTTTATTTTTTTCGTTCTGAGTTTTAATTTTTCAAAAATTTTTTTCGTGAAGCTGTTGGTTTGTTGTTCTTTAGAGACTTGAATTTAGGGTCCTTAGAATTTTAATTCTTTATTTTTACATTTTTCAAAAAAAAATATTTGGTAAATTACTCAAATTTTCATTATTGCAAAAAAATGTCTACATTTTGATAGGTGTTGATGGCCCGACTTCAAGATGTTTTTTTTTCTGGATTTTTTGGATTCTTAAAAAACTAGCTAAAATTTCATTTCTCGTGTGCTTTCAAGTAGAAAGCAATCTCCAAGGTTTGGAAAAAAAAAATCCTTTTAGGATAAAAATTATAAAAAAATCAAAAATTAGAATCCTTGTGTGATTTCACATGGAAATCATGCCCCAAGGCCTAATTTTATTCTAAAAAAATGTCCGAAAATTAAGTCCGGCCCGGTTTGAATACTTTTTCTCTTCTGCGTGGTGCTCTTGAGTCGAAACGTTATTTTGGATTGAAATATCTTGAATAGAAGAGAAAAAATAATGAGAAAAAGATTGTGAAATCAAAGCCCTCGTGTGTTTTTCTTCAAGAGAAAACAAGCTCCGAGGTGAGAAAAATGTGAAAATTGAGCCGCGGGCAAGTTTCGGGAGGAAATATGCTCCGAGGTGAATAAAAAAATCAATAAAAAAAGGAAAAAAAAAGAAGCGAATATTTGAGACGAAATTTCGACACTTAGAAGTTCGCTTTATTCTGAAAAATGTCCGAAAATTAAGCCCGGCCCGGTTTGAATACTTTTTCTCTTATAAATAGTTCTGAGATCCGGCGAAGTTTTGATGATTTGAAAAAAAAATATTCAGTCTTGAGAGAAGATTTTTTGGTGAATCATGAATTTGAAGATTGTCGATTTACCAAACTGTTGTTGAACAAGAATGGCGCGAAGATCATCTATTTGTAATCGAAGTTGACGAGATCGGCTGGTTCTCCAGGTAGCAACAGTTTCCTCCCAGAGCCAACGGGCTTCGGATTGAATCCCAGGCGAGAGCGGAAATGAAGACTGACCACTCGGGTGGTAGAAATGATCCCAGTAGATGAGAAGAAATAAAAAAAAGATTGTAAAATTAGAGCCCTCGTGTGTTTTTCTTCAAGAGAAAAACAAGCTCCGAGGTGAAAAATGTGAAAATAGGGCCTCGGGCAAGTTTCGCGAGGAAATATGCTCCAAGGAGAAAAAATGTGAAAATTGGGCCGCGGGCAAGTTTCGGGAGGAAATATGCTCCAAGGTAAAAAAATGTGAAAATTGGGCCGCGGGCAAGCTTCGCGAGGAAACATGCTCCAAGGTGAAAAAATGGGAAAATAGGGCCTCGTGTGTTTTTCTTTAAGAGAAAACATGCTCCGAGGTGAAAAAAATTGATAAAAAAAAGAAAAAAATGAGTTTTTGTGACGAAATTCTGGTACCTAGAAGCCTAAAAGCCTTGAAATTGCACTCAAAGAAAAAATTCCTTATCAAACTAGAAAAAGCTGATTTTTAATTATCACTGAAATCCAACATTCTTCTACCGAATTTCATGAGACATAAGTTCCAAACGGACTAGTTCTGCCCCTACATTTTCCACAATAAATCTTCGATTCCTAGCCAGAAAGCTGAAGAAAGGTACCTTTTTCGACTTGTTTCAAAAATCCCCTTTGAAAAATTGGTGATTCCACGGCTTTTGCACCTTGTTCTTGATCAATCAGAAGCCCAAAAACCTTCCAGATCACCCTCTGAAAACCGAGGAGATGAGTAGAGACCTGCGAATGATGAATTCAAGGCGGCCCCCTCTCATGCCTCAATAAACATTGGGAAGTTTATTTCTGGAAGCTTTTGTAAGTATATCAATGAAACAGTAGCACTTGGCCGCACCTTCAAAAAAAGAGGATTTTTTTTTTGAAACAAAGCTGGGTGTTCCAGTTGTCCTGGAACCTTGGATTTTCAATTTTCTGTGGAATTTTATAAATTTATGTGGAAAGAGGTGGCTCAGAACGTCCGTAGGGATTTGAAAAATAGAAAAATTCGGTTGGAAAAAGTTGGTTTGAGGGATAAGTCATAGCAGAAATAATTTGAGGGCAATTTTGAGATCTATTGGCTTCAGGGTGATCTAAAGACCTAGAGCTTAATATTAAAAAAGGCCCTTTTTTGGAAAAATCAGGATCCAGAAGTTTCCGGGAGGAAAGATAGGAAAAGTGGCAGGGAAACGGTCGGCCGGCGGCGATCGATCAGTGGGCGGAGCTTCGGGAGGCGGCGTCATATTTTTCGAATTTTCGGGAAGGCCTAAAAATCTTCTGAGAACACGCTGGAGGAAAAATGCACAGGGTGACTGAAGGAGTGGAATTTCCAGAATATTATTGAGCCCAAGTTTGAAAAAAGGTAGTACTATTGGAAAGAGTTTTTTATGCTGAGTCCGAATCTGACCTCAAAAACTGCCGTGGACGCCTTTTGAGAGGGAAAAGAGCCCTGTCAAAGTCGGTAGTACGGAAGACGGAGGCAAAATGGCCGCTAAAAAGGTTCCATTTTGCGGCCTTTATCGAGCCTTCTTTTCTTGGTGGGCTAAAAAGCCTCAAAGTGGGACTAAAAAAAGGGGGAGGGTTACAAAAAGGGTGCGAAAAGGGTGGTGAAAGTCTCGGCCATTGATAAACGGTAGCACATTTGGTTCATACACAGTCACTGTGAAGATTATTCTCAATAGGAAACATTTTGTTTCTCAAAAAGGTCTAAAAGAGGTGAACGAAGGACGGAAAAAGGCAGTAAAAAGAAAACCATTGCCAGAGAAAGAGGAAACAAGCCTTTTTTTTCCTAACGAACGCTCAAAGAGCCCGTAAAAGGTCCAAAATTGTTTCTAAAAAACATAGGAATTCATAGACTTCAACCTTATCAAAAAATCTGTGCAATAACATCAGCTTGAATTTTTAAAATAATGCCAGGCGAGATAGTGTTAAAAGTTCGAAGAGATTTTTTTGAGCATCTTTAAATTATCTGTAATTTTTTCCTTTTTTGGAATTTTTCCTCAATATTCACATCATCGAGAAAAAACTGTCCAAAAACCAGCCCTACGATTGAAAAAATGAATCATCCATGAGGGAGGTCAAGAAAAAGGCAAGGATAATGTGGATCTTGAGGGAAAGACTTTTCGAGGGGCGCCAGATATTCTTCCATAAGTGCCCCTACTCAAGTATTTTCCGACTTTTTTTTTGAAGACCATCGCCAGAACGCCTTTCTTTGAAGTTACCGACGGAAATTGCGCAATGCCCGTGATTTTCGAAAATTAATATGGACTTTTGAATTAACTACTGAGGTTTCCCCATTGACTTGAGCAAAAATATCATAGTTTTAATGATTTTTCTTCATCTTTTTGTTAAGTTAAGATGAATGAAGATCACTGGCGTCATTTTTCAAGTCATCTTCAAAAGTTTTCAATATAAGTTTTTTTAGACACCAATCGAAAAATTCTGGTCGCAGTGGGAATGGCTCGAAGCGTCCCGTTTGAATTCCTCTGTGCTTTCCGATGCCATCGAGCCGAACTCGTTTCAGGTCGGTCGCTTTTTGACATTTCAAATGCGATCAGAGGCTTCATTTCGAGAAATTATTGATATTTCTGAACCTCTCAAACTTTTCGAAGACGAGATAGAGATGACTTCAGAAGACGTTCAGAAAATATACTCAGTGCTTTTTTTTTCATTTTACACTTTTTTTTCAACTTAGAAGATTTTTTGAATGTTCACCTTACCACAAAAACTGTGCAATAGAATCAGCCTAGATTGAAAAAATCGCCAGACGAGATAGTGTTAAAAGTTCAAAGAGATTAGAGAAGCAAGTTTCTCTGGGACTCTTCCGATACCCTGTTCTTTTTTCCTTTTTTTTTTGGATCTGTACAAGGTTTTCTCCATATTCACATCATCAAGAAACTGTGCAAATAACAGTTTTTCGAAAGAGGTATCCCACGGTTAATGTGATTGGAATCGTACAGTTGGATCGGAAAAAAGTCGGCAAATAACATGGTCATTTTCCCACATTTTATTGTTTTCGATCAACGTGTCCTGGGAATGATTTTCTTTTAAATCACCGATTGGGAGCGACTATACGATTTGTATTTCGTCTTGGAGGATTTCTCTTCGAAATTCAAAGTTTGGAGTCGAGCCAAGAAGTCTGAAAAAGGGCGCCAATCTTCTCCATTTCTCTCGCCGTCTGGACTCTCTTTAGTCTAGAGAGGCCCGCGGGACAATATTCGGTTCGCCGTTAACTTGTGGAGAATTCAAGAACTCGAAGGAGTTTTTTTGTATTTCCTGAATAGAAGGAAATATTCACGGATAAATTCAATGGACAGAAACTTGCGTATTTTCCGTAAATAGTAGAAGAATTTTTTGAGTTCTGGGAATAATTTCGAATATTTGGATTACAATGGTAAGTTTTATTCACCTACAATACTCGTAGAAGTATCGAAAAAAATAACTAAAAACAATTTGTCAAGTTTGGGAAGACCATAGCTAGTTTCTTGCCAAAGAAGCTTCGAGAAATACGATCCAAAACATATTTTCCGCCCGTTTTTTGACCCAGAAGATGTTTATACAGTGCCATGTGTTTCGGGAACAGAATCGGGACTCTAAAATGAGCCGAAACATATTTTCCAGTACAGTGGAGCGACCATGTGTTGGTTGACTTGTCGGAGAAGATTTTTAGCTCGAAAATAATGACGATTACTTTCTTTCAAGCTTGAAATTGCCAAGGGAGCCGATTTTTTAGAGAATCTCACCGCTCAGGAGTCCTGGGAAGGTATTGGGAGCGTAACCAGAAGGAGGTTGGAAGGTGAAAGGAAGCTGGGAGGTCTTGGGAAAGCCTTTGGAAGGCGTTCGAAAGGTGAAAATGGAAAAGGCCTGCTGGAATGCTTCTGGAAGGCTTCCGGCAGGCTTTTTTTCTTTATTGAAGGTGTTGGGAAGTGGTGTTGGAGGTGTTTGACCACATTATGGAAAGTTTCCAATCGCCTTCGATCGCAGAAGCTTCCCAACTTCCACCTGAGCTTTTTGGGTTTTTTCTCGGTGATAAGACTAAATTTGAAAGGAAACAGCTGAGTATTTATCGTCGCTGAGAATCGCTTTGTAATGACATTGAAAAATTTGGGTTATAAAATTTATGGAAACATGTTTAGAACAGTGAATTTGTCGCGATTCTGTTCCAATTTACCTTTTTTTCAATTCAAAACTGTTGAGAAATGAAGGAGGTAGATGTTTGCTCACTGAATTTCTGTCCTTTTGTTTCCTCTCGCCATTCGAATCGGTCAGGGCGCCTTCGGAAAAGTTGAAAGATTCAAATTTGTAGAAGAATCGGAAAAAAAGAGGTTCGGTCTGTCTTTCTAGACGACGTTTGCTTCTTTGTCTCCTCTCTTCATTTTGAGACGCTTCTGTCGCTGTAAAACGAGCCGAAACACATTTTCCCATACAAAAAAAGAATTTTATACAAAAGAGACATGTGTGGATTGACCTGTGGGAATGGAGCGAAAAATGCTGTTTTTCTTGTCTTAAAGAATAAATTTGAAGATGAGAAAGAACCTTGATGAAAGAACTGATAGGAGTAAAAACTCGGGCCTTTTATAGTTATTTTAGAATTTATAGCTTCCGGACCTTTTGACCAAAAAATGATGTTTTCTTTATCTCAAGCTTCGGTTATCATTAGAAATAAATTCAATTTGAACACAAAGGCGCTAAATTTAAACTTTTCCGTGTTATTTAGGAGCCCAACCAATGTTCAAATCCAAAAAAGTGCAAAGTGATTCAAAACGAAGGAAACAAACCCATCTTTTTTTTTCGCTCCGCCGCAGATGGCCATAAAAAGCGGCACCTGCATGGGATGGGAACGTTTTTTGAAACTCATCCCAACGGAATCTTAAACTGAGGGGCGCTTCTTTACCAAAATTCGAGGACCCTCGGGGTCTTGAATAGTTAAAAAAAGTTATCATATTTCAAAAACTTACATTAAGAAGGTCTTCAATAATTATCTAGGAATGGGTAAATTTCTCCATTTTTTTTAAGCAAAATTCAAAAAGATTTTTTGATATTATCTTTTTTTGTTTTTTTCAATCTCCAATGTGATTTCGAGCTTGCAAGGATATGAATAATATTTTGCGGTTGATTTTTAAAAAAGAGTGGTTTTTATAGTAGCCATCCAAAATACCATTTTTGCGCTCTGTGGAGAAATAAGATTTTTTGAATCAGTTTTTTTAGCCTAGATAAAGCAAATTAAATTTGTATATAGCCGCTACAAATGCGCTCTAATGATAAAAACGAATTTTTTCGTTTGAAAAAATGTAGGATTTTTAGCCAATACAGTTTCGATCAAATATTCCAGTTCACAAGGTAGTAACCGCTATTATTTTCTGATGCTGTGTTCAAAGTAATTTCCGCGAAATGCAAAATACCCGTTAGAGAAAGGAAAAGATCACTAAATTTTGGAGAGTCAGAGATCATTTTGCATTTCGCGGAAATTACTTTGAACACGGCATGACCAACTTGCTTTCAAAGGCCAACCAACATATGGTCAAGCGCGCTCCACGGTAAACAATCTTTTGTACTGGAAAATATGTTTCGGCTCATTTTAGCGTCCAGATTCTTTTACCGAAACACATGACACTGTATAAACATCTTCTGGGTCAAAAAACGGGCGGAAAGTATGTTTCGGATCGTATTTCTCGCAGCTTCTTTGGATATAGCGTCAATAAAAATAAGAAGCTAGAAAAATAAAATTATCTAAATCTTTACGTGTGAGGAAGGCGTGATACAAATATCCTTATCCCATTTTTTGAAGATTGCCATGAAATGTTTTTTTATTCAACAAGTACAAAAAATTTCTACAATTTTTCATATCCTGCCAAAATAAGCGATTGTTCCGCGGGCTTCTCTAGACTGAAGAGAGTCCAGACGGCGCGAGAAATGGAGAAGATTGGCGCCCTTTTTCGGAATTCCAAACTTTGAATTTCGAAACAAATATTCCCGACATTTCCAAGAAGAAATTCAAATCGTATAGTCGCTTCCAATCGGTGATTTAAAAGAAAATCATTCCCAAGACACGTTGATCGAAAACAATAAAACGTGGGAAAATGACCATGTTATTTGTCGTCTTTTTTCCGATCCAACTGTACGATTTCTGATCCGATTCGACATTCCAATGTCGCGTATTTTGGGTCTTAGGCAGAGACAGAATCTTCAGACTGTTCTTCAAAAAGTTTTTTGGCTAAATTTCAGTATATTCCCAAGCGCAAAGTAAAAGACCCTAGTTAGTGAGAGAACGAATAGCTTGGGTCTTACTAGCGAACTAGGCGAATTCGTATTCGCGGGTCTTGTTCAAGCTCTTTTCGGCAGTGTCTAAATTAAAAACTTTCAGAAACGTGATTTGCACGGCTGGCAGCGCCAAAATTAAGATCTTCCAGGATTGTAAAGGAATTTGGCAGCGTTCTGATTGGTTGTGGCTTTCAAAAATGGCAGCGCCCAAATTAACTAATAGCTAAGAATCCAGTTCAGTCTGATAACTGAGAGCATAGCTTTCCCTGGTCTCACTCTAGCGATTGCTATCGTCCGAGACCTGTCAGTTATTTGTTCAGACGAATTCTTAGTATTCGACACCGTTATTCTAGCAATTGGAGAGGTTTGTCTTTGCTTCTCTTTGAGCACCTCTGAATTCAAAACGTGTTCGAATCAATCCTGCTAGTAAGCAATGGAACTACTGCACTGTTCCATACTGAGAAAAAATCCTAACTGGAATCTTGAATCCAATAGCTCATTAGGCTTATTGGAAATAACGACGCTTCATAGAAGGGCGTATTTTTAGTTCCAAACAGATTCTCGCTTTTTCTACACAGATTTGCTCGAACTTGGGATTCTCACTTAGTGCATAACCTACACTCTTGGATCCGTCAGGATCTACGAATCTGCCAAGGTTCGCCTCTCCAGGAATGATATTTCGCTAGGACTGTTATGAACCGTTCATCCGAAGATTCGTCCATTCTTAGTCCCTTTCTTTGCGTTTCCTGTGCGATCTGTGGCGTCCAATGAACCTGGTGGAACAGAGAGGTCGTAGCGACCAGCGTTTTGAGGTTCTTCCCTTGTTACGCTTGCTCTCCGTTTCCCCATTGTTCTGCTTTGCGGTATTTTCTGATGGTTGAACCACTCGGTACACCGGCTAAGCTCTTTCCAGAGATCATCCATGATGCAATATTATCCCACTGGAGGCCTCCTTTGAGTGACGTTTTGGTGGATCTAGTTCAAGCTTTTTTTGGCAGTGCCTAAATTGAGAGCTTTAATAATAATAATAATAGGTTTATTCATTTCTTATGGTAAGAGAATAAGTAGTTATGATACAAGACAGGGGCGCAGTAGAATAACCAGCACGGGAATTAGTCCACCCTAACGAGTAGAATTTGACCCGGATTAAGACAAGAATGGGATCGTAAATGGATTTGGCAGCGTTCTGATTGGTTCAAGCTTTCAAAAAATGGCAGCCCTCAAATTAGGGACGCGGATTCACTAGGGAACTACTCGGACTCGGGTACACGTTTTGAATTGAAACTTTGGTGGCTTATAGACCCGGGTAAGAGTACTTGGAAACAAGAGAGATTATCTGCTAAACCTCATAGGCCCCTGAGAAAAAGCGTTTTGAAAATGAACAATTTAGGCTTGAAAATTATCAATTTTCTGCTTTCCTCATTTTTGCTGAAAAAAAAAAAGTTTTTTAGAGCCGGATCCTTTTCGGGAAGCCGGGAACATATGTCGATTAGTAATTACACCTCTTCAAGGGTCACTCCATTTTTTTTCCAGTCTTGTTATATAAAAAAAAGTCTAAAAAAAATAGCAAGTTTTGGAAAACTCGTTCCATATCCACTGAAACCCCTGTACATTGCAAGACCAAATAGATTTAGTTGCCAAGAGTTTCAGACACTTTTTTGAACTAGAAGTTTTGTGAGAATTTGAAAATTTGCTCAATGAACTCGTAAAGTTCCCATTTTTCATACAACTTTATCACTTTTTTCAAATCCGAACCGACTTTTTGAAATACTTCGTACCCAATGTTAATCTCGTTCAACAACAAAAATTTTACTTCAAATTCAGTTTTCCATCCTCGAGCCCTAAAATTTCTTTTCTTATTATAAATAACTTTTTTCTATACTCAAAAGTTGAGAGGAACGACAAATTCAATGATGTGTACTTTGTCGCGTAAAAAATTTCATAAGAAAAAATTCATTAATAAAAAAAGAACGCAGTCGCTGTGAATGGACGTCTCCTGTTGAGTTTGGCACTTCTCCAAAGAAGCCTAAAATATATTTTCATATTTTCATTTTCATCTCCATTTTCTCACTACAGTGAAGCTAGAAGATGATGAATTTTTTAGGAGAATACTTTCAAAGTAATTTCCGAAGAGATTTGTGATCTTAATATCATCAAGAAGCCTGAAGAAGCTTCCTAGAACTCATATAGTCTGTTTACCACGACTTGGAATTTCACCGAACGACATTCCGCTGTTCCGCCGGGCGCCTTTGCGAATCTCGGTCGCGCTTTCAATTTTTCTTTCATTCAAATACTAGCAATGGAACGATCCATCATCAGCAATAAAAATAGTCTGGAAGGGTGACCTAGATCCGCAAAGGCAAAAACGCTTCGCGACCGTACGCAGCGGAACGTCGTTCGGTGAAATTTCAAGTCGTGGCGCACAGACTGTAAAAGCATAATTTTTGAACTATTGGAAGCATTAAAAAATTGCAAGTTTCGTAAATACTATCATTCAAACTGTTCAGAAAGATGTCCTCGATTTTTAATTATAAATATTATCTACGAGACTTTCTTATTTTCCACAATATTTAGACTGGATATGATATTAATGAACTTGTTTCATTAGGTTGAATTGGATCAGCACATAATTATTTCACAATTTCATATAAATCTGAGAAGTTTTCTTATTTTTAACCAAATATAAAATAAAAACCTCTTTCATGGGTACCTCCATTTTTTCGCGTTTTTCTTGGACCTGATTGACGTCCATCTTCTGGTCGATTAAAAAGAAGAAACTTCCATCGGAGGCGGAAGTATAGGAATGAGCTCCGTATGGACTTTAGCCGTTACGTTGATTTTTTTCTTCTTATCTTGTTTTGATCAGTTTTATCACATTGTCACCTCTAAAAATGACGTTGGCTAAGAGATTTCGAGCTGGACTTACAGGAAATTAAAGAAAAAGATAAATAACGCTTAAAAATACATCTTAAGAGAGCATTTCTTATCAAGCTCGACCATTGGGTTATTCAGGTATCCGGTACTAAATTTTAAAAAAAATGCTTTCTCTAACCTTAACTTTCTTTGAGAGGCCTGAAGAAAATACCTTGAAAGTTCAAAAAAGCGTTATTTTTGAATATATACCGATAATAAAAAGATGCAGGTTTCTGAAGAGTTGGAAATACTCAAAAAAAAATATTAGTCGGAAAATTCGGCATTTCCTAATTTCAAGGGTGTTTGCTAGGTCTGAGAAGTTGTTGCTAGAAAAGTGAAAGAAAAGAAAAAGGGACTTTTGGGATCATTTTGGTACCGAATACCTAGATTTCGTTTGATTTTGAGTTGTGGCACACATGGGATGAGCATGACTGGCTAAAGTTAAGCTCCCCCTCCAAACTTAATGCCAAGCACCCCCCTGTTTTCTCGTTTTTGCCAAGTTTTCCGTCTTTTTCAGGTCCCACTGAGACCATCTCATGTATATGATTGTGAACATTCAAAATTTCTAGTCCTCTGTGAAATTTCTCTAGGTTTTCCGAACAAATGGAGTTTGCAGGGGAAAAATAGCTAGTTTCAGTATATTTTCATAACAGTAACAACTCTAGAAGCCGTTTTTCTATGAACTTGAGCCTCCATTTTCCTTTTTCTTATTGGAAACCGTTGTGTTTTCAGGTCCATCAATTTTTCATTGAAAATGGGTTCCGAAGACTGAAAAGCGTATGAAAGGCGGGTGTAATGCGGTGGCTGTTCCTAGGAAACGAGCCTTTTTTCCAGGTTCGTTCCTTTTTTCTCCAAGCGAATGTTCTGCAATCCTTTCATCGTAGCAATTTTTAGGCTTTGAAAATTTATTAATAGAGCAGCGTTTGGGAGCTGGATTAGCGTTAGAAGGGTCGCGAGTTCGATCCCTGTCAAGGATTCTTTTTTTGCCATTTTTTCGAAACTTCAATGAACTCGATTTTTCAAGTTTCCAGCTGTTTCCTAAGATTTAGTATTAGTTTCTCCTTGTATTATTCATTATTCGACTAGCAATCGTTCTGGAAAAAATCGATAATTCCTTTCAAATCAACTTCTCTCTTCGTATAGTGCCATTTTCAACGTTATCTTCGGCTTGAGCCACACTTTTACACAACCAAAGGCAATTTATCAGTTGGGAGGGTACAACGGAGCATGAAACGAACAACTGGCCACTCATCGATCAGTTTTCGGCCACTGGGACGCCGTTCTCCCCAATCTTTTTTCATCGTTTTCTTATAAATAAGGTGAAAACTAGCCGAATTCCGCTTTTTCCCAGATTATAAATTTGTATCTTGAAATGTAGTCTATTGGAACTGACCCTTGTTTCAAAGTTCTTTTTCTCCTTTTTTTTCATAGGTCTTTCTACAGTCAAGCACTATTTTTCGATTGATATACCTGGAAAATGTTCTGAAAATCCTACTCTCCAGAAATAAACTTTCCCTTTTTTAATGAGCGGAGGCCGTTTTGAATCCATCAAACGCTGGTTTTCCTCATTTATTTTTAAAAACATGATCTGGAAGACTTGGAGGCTCTTAATGAAATTGCTTCAATCAAAAATAAGGTGCGAAAACTGAAGATTCAATATTATTTCACAGAGGATAGGAATTTTTAAAACAAGATTTCCAATTTTCAACATTTTTCCTAGTTCCTTGGAGAGCTTTTTGAAAAAAAATGACAGGCTAATTCTCTCAGAAAAAAAATAGTTCGATCTTTCCACTGCCTCTTTTTTTTCCATCTTTCTAAAAATTAAAAACCGCAAAATTTTTTTATACTTTATTATTTCTTCATATCCACTTCCACGTATGATTTGTGAAAATAATATTTTTTTCAAACAATTCATCTCAAAGAAACTTCTCCTATTCCTTTCCAATCTCAAAGCCGTTGGAAGGATAAATTATTGGGTCACAAAAAATGAGCTTAAAAAGTGAGCTGGACATGTCCTTTGGAGGGTCCTAATCCACTTTTTTCTCGATTTTTTTCCCAACTTTTTTATTGGCTTTGAACTGCGTTTTTTTCCGCTGTATGCTTTCTTTGCATGAAAATGTGTTTCGTGATTTATTTTCACGATTTTTCTCAATTTTTACCTCGACAAGCTGCAAATAATTTTTTATTTGAAGCTGGCTCTTTTTGAGAGAAAAGAGTGCAATCTTTGTATTGCGCGAGGCTCTTGATTTAAAAAAAAAATGATTTTTTGAAGTTTTCTGTTGTCAGAATCTTCGGGACCAATCGACAGCTCGGAGAGACATGCACGTAAAGAAAGAAGGTTTTCAAAAACCTTAAACCCGAGCATATTTTCGGTTTTTTCCATTTTTTTTTTTTCCAACCTCGGTGCGAGTTCTTAGTTGAAACATGCCCGAGAAACAGATTTGAATTTCATTTTTGATCGATTTCGATGAATTCCTGGATTTTTGAGAAGAGAAATTAAAAGTTTTTAGATTTTCAATACAACTAAGTTCATTGGTTTTCTTTCAGAACTAGGAGCGAATCAGTTTTTTTTAGGAAAGTTTTATCGTTTTGAAGTATTCTCTTGCACCAACTGGGCAGTTTAACTTGAAAATTAAATCAGGTTCCAACAATGACTTGGCAGATTTAAAGATAAGACTTCGGCCAGAGTCGATTGTATTGCACTATCCGATAAATCCACACTTTCGACGATTATTTCGAGAATCTGCAGATATTTAAGTACACGGAAGATCTCCGAACCATCTGCATAAGGGTGGAATTTGAGACGAGAGACAGAGACATGGAACTTGTCCA
Source organism: Caenorhabditis auriculariae (assembly GCA_904845305.1). NCBI lineage: Eukaryota > Metazoa > Nematoda > Chromadorea > Rhabditida > Rhabditidae > Caenorhabditis > Caenorhabditis auriculariae. Next base: position 16,929 of record CAJGYM010000014.1, on the reverse strand, counting down.
CTTTGGGACAAACCTCTTGATGATCCATTCGACTCATCTCATCGAAGAAAATTACAAATTATTGTGAGGCTTTCCAACGATCAGAGATGGAGAGAAAAAACCAACTAACGGCGCTTTTTCAGAAATTATCTCCCAAGCTATGCCCTACTAAAGAAACAGAATGCAATCAGTACCAAAAAAACTAAAAATCGAAAATATATGTTCCATTAATCACAGTAAAACACTTGATTTTTGAAGAAGTGTAGTTTTGAGGTTTATCTCAGTGGTGCGACAAGGGCTTAAAATGCAATAAATTAAAACAAGGAGAATCACAAAAATAAAGATTTCATGTAGCGTTTTTGAGTGAGAAAACTAGTTATTACTGACAGAAATTATAGAAAAAAAGTTTTGTTCAATTTAATTATCTGAACTATTTTTTTACCTATCGAAACATATTCTTATCAGTTCTAAGACTTCGGAAAACACTGGTACAAAAAGTTCGAGAGAACTATTCTATTCATACCAGTGAAAGTCCTAGATTTTTTTGGACAGAAACCAATTTTTAAATTTCTAATTTCTGTAGTTTTGAGATTCGATCTGCCGCAGTGGAAAAAAAGCGTGAGGCCTAGAAATTGATATTTAAAAAAATTCACAAAAAAATAAGGTTTTTTTATGTAGTCTTTTTGAGTGGAAAAATTAGTTATTCAAGGGAAAAAAATGAAAGGTTTTTTTGCCTTTCAACCCGATCATAATTATCGGTTTTTTTGAAACTTGGAGCAAATTTCAGCGAAAGTTAGTTGAAAAATTTCCCAAGAAGTTGAATTTTTTCTTTTTCTTCATGTTAATAACTAGTTTTTGAACTTTCTCAAGGCGTTTTGCGATTTTTGAGGAAACCTAGAGACTGATTTTAAACATAAAATATAACTCGAAAGCTTGAAAATTATGAGTTATGTTATTTTTTCTACTGATAAATTCTCAAAGAATGGGATTATATCTGAATTTTGTGAATCGGCTATAGATTGAGATTTATCAATTTCAGTAGAATCCTAGGTTTCTGAAAAAAGAAAAAATGAAGATCGGAAGGTTTTCCACAAAAAAAGTTTGTTTCTAAAACTTTGGGAACAAATTTTTCGTCAGAACCTTTTTCTGAGAATTTTATTCTTTCTAACAAAGCTTTTTCATGCGCTAATTGAACCATTTAATTTGAACTTTTTCATCAGAAAAATTTTTATGGAATGAATACTTTTTAATAGGACTATTCTGCAACGGGAAAGAAATGAAACAGAGATTTTTAAATTACAATAAAAATGATTTTTGTTTTTTTCACAAAGTTTTTCTTCAACATGTCGTCTTTTTTTCTGCGCCAAGCATGAGGGACTTTTTAAAATACTGTCCCTGAAATATACATATTAAAAAAAGTCTTTTGTAACTTCAGAACTGAAGAAAAATCACGAAATGCTCCTTTTCCGAAAAATTTATGAAGCAAAAAAATATAATTATCTAAGTTCGTTAGACATTTATAATAATATTTATTATTAGAACTAAGAAATTCCGAAATTTTCTGCAGAGACATTGGGGTATAGCACCGAAATAACGGTTTTTTTAATTTGAGAACTCAGTTTTTATTAAATTTATTCTAGGAAAACTTTAATTCAAGAAAAATCTTGGCTTCTTCAGAGAAAAATGATTTTTCGAGTTTTATTTTTTTGCAGTCAGTCGATTTATGTGACTGGTGCCGAAATAGGGCCATGTGCTAAAAATTAAAATTCGAAAAATTCACAAAAAGAAGATTTTTATGTAGCGATTTTGAGTGAAAAATTAGTTATTCAAGGGAAAAAAATGAAAGGTTTTTGCCTTTCAACCCGATCATAATTATCGGGTTTTTTTGAAACTTGGAGCAAAATTTCAGCAAAAAGTTGGTTGAAAATTTTCCCAAGAAAGCAACTACTACGAATTTTTTTATATTTTTTTAAAAAAATTTTCATAACGAATTTCCTATCATTTTGAGACTTGAGCTCAGTTCAAAGCGTGATTTTTTTGGCAAGGTTACTGAGGAAATGGGAACATTTTTGGTTTGGTAATTTTTTTCTCGTAATGAACAAAAAAATTCGTGAAAATATTTTATACCTACCAAAAAAATTCTAATTGATACTAAGAATATGATCACAGATATTTTCTATGAATTTCACAAAAAAATAGTAGTATTTTTGAAGCGAAAAAGACAATTTTTTTAGAGCCTAATCTCATTATTTTTTTAATATACTATCTAGATGGTGCGATGACGGTTCAATTTGCTAAAATTTGAAATTTAAAAAAATCAAAAAAATAAAAGATTTTATGTAGCATTTTTTTAAGTGAAAAAAATTGGTTATTGAAGGAAAAAAATGAGAGTGATAAATTATACTCCAATAATCGCTAATCTATTGATTCGAGTAAAGCCTAGATTTTTCGAATAATCGATTTTTAGAAGTTATTATTTTTTTAATTTCATAAGTTTTGAGATTTGTTCGGAACGCTGTAAACCCGAGAGGAGGAGCTAGAAATTGATATTTGAAAAATTCACGAAACTCAGACTTTTTATGTAGCGTTTTTGAGTGAAAAAAATAGCTTTTTAGGAAAAAAATGAGAGGTTTTTTTGCCTTTCAACCCGATCATAGTTATCGGTTTTTTTATCATTTCGCCTTGGAGCGACTTTTTCAGCTGTTTTCGTGATTTTTTTCGAGAAAAATGAGCAGAAAACAGTGTCGCACGAGGTTTCAAACTACTTCTAAATTTATTTTGGTCGTCCTGAACTATCAAATTTTCCAATTTCTGATCAAATCGCCGATTAATGACGCTATTACTATGCCGCGAGGAAGTCAAGCTCACCATTTTTGACCATCTGATTGAATTTCTCGCAGAACGCAAAAAAATATTAAGAATTTTTTCTAAGTTTTAAAATATTCATGAAATCCGACAACGCAGAGGCTTATCACAATGTCAAAATTTTCTAGATTATCGTGATTTGAATTGAAAATTCAGTCAGAAAAAGTCATCAAAGTAGTTGAGAACAAGGAGAAAAACGCATTGCGCATTTAGAGCGAAAAATAAAAATTGAAATTGATTTTTGGGCTCTATTTTTTTGCTGATTTATTATGTCCTGAATTTTTTTAAAAATTTTTTTTTGGCGGGAATATAATTAAATCGATTACCAAAAAAATGAATTAAAAAGATAATTTTTTTGATCAAGCAACAAACATTAAAAAAATAGGAAAGCGTCCAAAAACTAGCACAATTTAAATAGAACCTTATAAAAGTTCATATTTATTACCGAAAAATCAGTTGGAATAAAGAAAAAAAGTTAAAAAAATACTCTCAGTTCTTTAAAAATGCTTTTTTTCTCCCCATTCCAACGGTGACGGGTGTTTCGACCTATTCGCAATTTGAATTAGAGGGTTTTTCACATTAATATTAATTATCCAACGGTTCTCAGAAAGCTAGGAATATTCACGCAAATAGATTCTTTCTACTAATTTACGCATCCTTTTTGAGAAAAAAACAGATCAGAACCCCGAAAATTGAAAGAATTTAGAAATTTGAAAAACTTGGAAAATATGCGAAGGTTGACTATTGGCTCTCTAGCGATCACCGCCTTGAAATTTTCTTTCTTGACAAAAATTTTCAGAATATTTTCCCCCAGCAGGATACCTCTCTCACAGCACGACGTCCTTTCTACCTTTGATTTTTTTTGTCTCTTCTAATAGTCATAGTGAAAAATGCACACACACCTGATGCAGACAGAAGAGATGGTTAATATTTTTTTAGTACTCAAAAAAATTTGGAAAAAGAGATCAAAAATGAAACCTTAGGAAAAAAATAACGAGCTGAGCACATTTTTTTCGGCATTTTTGAAATTTTCCCATTGTTCTTTGTACGGAAAGTCTTGAGGCAGAAGAAAATTTGACTTTTATTTGTTGAAATACATTTTTTTGGAATATGTTAGACGTGTAAAAAAATGTTTTTAGTTTTGATGATTCCGAAAAAAATCATCTCTTATTATCCATTTCTGCAGTTTTTAACACATTTTTTTGCTCGAATTTCAATTTTTTCATTGCTTCAGCCATCTTTTCATTTGAAATAATGTAAAAATCCCCACTGAATAATGCAAAAAATAACAAAAAAACCATAAAAGTATCCGATATATACTTTATTTTTTTAAATATCAAAAACATAATTTTCACAAAAACAAAATAAACTAAAATGAGAGGTTTCCAATCTCTCAACCCGAGCATATCCCTCGGTTTTTTTCCTTTTTAGCCTTGGAGCAACTTTTCAACATTTCCATGTCATTTTCGACAAAAAATGGTTGAGAAATTTGCACAAGGAAATAAAAATTTATTTTTTTATTTTTCATGATTTCGCAAGAGTAATAACCAGAAATGCAAATAATCCTTTGAAAAAAACACAAAAATATTACAAAAATTAAGAACTTTCTTCAATCCTCGCACAGGCTACTAGCTTCAAAAAAAGTTTTTGAGATTTTGGACTCGAAATTCATTTTTCGTGCGGTTTCCTTATTTTTCAACTACACGAAATAAAGACTCTATGCCGAGTAAGGTTCAAAAATTAAAATGGATAGAAAAAGTTTTCGCCCTAGAAATCATCCGAATAAGGTTCATTGTTAAAAAGATATCATAAAACAACATAAATATTCAAAAATTGAAATAAATGACTTTAAAAAGTCTACATGCACGGCAGTGTAAGTCTGATATAAGAAATTAAATAATTTTCTAAAAAAAGATTTCAAAAAGAAAAAAAATCCACGCTTCTCGAATTCAGTCCTCAATGTTGATTAAAATGTCTCCGAACCCCGAAGTTTCGACAAATCCCTATATGAAAAAGTATAAGTTGTTCACACCGTGGAAATTGGTACCTTGGAACTTTTTTCCGACCGTCAAATAAAGAAAATGAATCGAAATACTCGAACCGAGCATATTTTTCGGCTTTATTTGCCCTTTCCAGTTTAAAAAATGGCAAAATTCCAGGGAGGATCGAACTCGTGACCCTCTGACTGTCGATCAAGCACACTCGCGCTGCTCCATTCGTCGCTTTTGAGCTTCCTGGTCCACTGGAGATTGGAATCGTAAAAACGTGGGTTTTTATCCAAAATTGTTGATAAAAAAATTTGAAGAATCACAAATTTTCGTCAAATTTCCTAAAGTGTAGCCAAAAATTCACGAGTTTTAAAAGTTGGAAACTTTTTGTTAAGATTTTTCTCGAAACTTCTGAAAAAAATCAAAGTTTTTCTTTCAAAAAGTATGAATTCCTTTGATTTTCAAAGCCAAACATTTTCGTTCTATAAATTAGAGTCTTATCTTTTTCTTTTTATAGAAACGAGATTTATGCTCGGTTTTTTTCTGGTCTGTTTTTTCAAAATTTGGGTTGAGAATCGAGTTTTGGGCAGCAACTAGGGTTGGCACGTACCCATTTCTACTAGCGTCAATTTTCGATTATTCTTCAGGTAACATAATATACATTTATCATTTTGTCTGAACCGTGTCGGAACAATCGCATGCATAAAAATATCGGATCGTAATTTATTTCTCTACAATTTATAATATAAGTTCTTGGATTTTCTTTTTCTCCAAGCTATCGATTTTGATCTCCATTTAATTTTTTTGATTCAAATCGTTTAAAGAGTTTGAGTATATCAAGTTTTATTTTTGATGATGAGATTAAAAAAATAGATGCCCCACGTGCAATTTTCCATTCATTTCTTCTTAAAAAAATGACAGAAATCTACTGGAAAATCGCTCCGAGGGTTTCAAAAATGGTAAAAAAACCGACTTTTGTGCTCGGTTTGAAGGTTTCGAAAAACCTTTTGTTTCTCTTTTTAAATTTTTTTAAAATTGTAAAATGAAATGATAGAGGATCATTTATTACCGCATACCAGAAATTTATGAGATCTCACCTTACCGTATTACTTTTCTTTGGTTTGAAGGGAACTCTCTTCTGCTGCAAAATTTGAACTAGAGTTCACGAGACTGTTCTGGAACATCCAATCCGATTCCTTTTTTTTTCAATTCAAAACAGAGCGATTTTCTCTCTGAGATGCTGAAGAGTCGAGAGCGAAGTCGACTTTGTCCTTGACTCTGTTCGCGAATTCACCGATGCTCAATGAGCCTTGTTCCATTTCGCAAAGTTCGCCTTTGGCGTTCACGATTTCGATGGAGCTTTTGAATGCTTTGGTGAATTTGTCAGTGATGTCCGTCCAGCTTAATTGGCTGGCTTGCGGGATTACTTCGTAGCGAACTCGAGCACCTCCTTGGAGGAAAAGGGAAAGAATGCGTGTTCCGGTTGTATTCGGGATGCTTCATGGTGTCGGCAAACAGTTTTAGCCACGGAGTAAAAATTTTCCTTTAACCGCTGGTAATCGAGTTTTTCTAGAGCCTGGACGGCTTGTATCGCGGTTACTTGTGGCGCGAGAATGGTTGGCGTCGTCGTCACGATGGTCTTCTTCGGTTTCGCATTCGGGGCAGATGCTAGTCGAGTTTTTTTTTTCGGCTGTGTTGTTTGTCGGGCTTGACGTGCTGGTGGTGCCCGTAGTTGTTGCCAGACCTTGTATGCTCTCGTTACCTTGATTTGCGTAATCTAAAATTCTTTTATTGTGAGTGAGGACAGAGCGACGACGGGAGGAAGAAGTTTCAAAGTTACTTTCTGGTATTCGTAGTGGACTAGCGGGATTCGGCACAGCGACGGATGGTGTGTGTCTTCATTGCAGTATCTGCAGCGTTTGTGAGCCCGGCAGTTGTGGCAACCGTCGAAGAAGTGTTTGCCGGCGCAAAAGGCACACGGCGGCGTGTGGTCGGGTCTCGAGCTGCATTTCTCGGTGCGTATCGGGTGTCCGCCGTCGCGTAGCGTGGGCGGTTGTCGTATTCTTGCTGTCCTGCCAATGGCGGTTGTTCCCGTTATGGTTGTGGTGGGCCCGGCGACTGCGGCTTCATGATCGGCTTCTGCGTTTACTAGCGATGAAGAGCACTTCCTGGTTTTCTTCCAGGCGTCGTTCTTCTTTGCGACCGCCTCACTTTGTCTGGTCATCGCGTCATTCTGCTACATGGCGTGTGTCTGGAGGGAGAGAAATTGGTCGTATTCTCCTGGCTGTAGAGACGCTGCCCGGCCTTTTGGAGCGCTTTCCAGACTGGGTATTTCTCCGCGTTTCGAACATTTTGGAAACATGGTCGAGTGTCTCAAACAGAGGCGTCGTTGTGAGGCGGTCGACGTTTTGCTCCTTGTCTTCTGCGAGATGTTCGCCGCGACCATTCGCAGACTCACTCTCAGTAGGAACAGGGGGGAGGTGCGGTCTATTTGTTCATCCTCCAGTAGTGTCCTGATGGCTCGGAATTCCTCGCGCAATGCCAGGAGTGGTAGTTTTTCATAATGTCTTCCGCATTCGTAGACGTGCATCCACCCTCTCGGATGGTACCATTATCCAGTGGCAGCCATCGGAGTAGTGGTTGCCGGCGCAAAAGGCGCACGGCGGCTTGTGGTCGGGGTCTCTGAGCTGCATTTCTCGAGATGGTGCGTATCGAGATCGAGGCGCTGTCCGGCGTCTTGGAGCGCTTTTCAAATCGGATACTCATCCGAGTTGGCGGTCTCGACCATTTTCGAAATTTGGTCGAGTGTCTCAAACTGAGGCGTCGTTGCGAGGCGGTCAACGTTTTGCTCCTTGTCTTCTGCGAGGTGTGCTACTCAGTAAAAACAGGTTAGAGGTGCGGTCTATTTGCTCATCCTCCAGTAGTGTCCTGATGGCTTGGAGTTCTTCGCGCGATGCCAGGAGTGGTAGTTTCTCGTAGTGTCTTTCGCATTCGTAGACGGGCATTTGCGCGGTGGCGGTGGTGGCGGTTATGCGACCTGCCACGTGGTTCTGGTGCTTGCCCAACATGTGCTGAAAGTGCAGGTTCGGGGCTCGCGTGGTCAGCTGGGGCTTCGATTCGATGAGCCTGGGCTTTCCTTTCAAACAAAGCGTGGAGCTGCGCAATCTCCTGGCGGAACATCGTCGTTTCGTGCCGGATCGCCGCGAGCGTTTGCTGGAGCTCCTGAGCGCGGATTCCGTCGTTCATGAAAAAAGGCTTCGCTGAGCCTCTTTTTATCCTGGAAGCGGTGTAAAGGACACCGCTCTAGACAAGAATGAAAGGGAGCCTAAGCGATTTCCACGCGGACTGCTTAACAGGTCGTGACAGAGTAGAATCAAAGACCGAAAGGTCATTGACATAAGACGGAAAATTCTGAAACCTCGGGCAATAAATTGCGTCGCTATCGAAAAAGTCAGCTTTAAAATAAATAAATTTTATTTTAGCTTTCCGAGAGAGAATGAAAAGATGAAAAATTGGGAAAAACAGACTATTGAAGGGTGGGAGAAAAGAGAGAAAATTGGAGAATAGGATAAAAATGAAAATAAAATTTTAGAAAAAGTTTTTGAAAATGCTCGTTTCAGAATCAGCTTAAAATTTGAGAAAATTTGATTTCTTGACCATTCATGCACCATTTTCCTGTTAATTAATATATCCTTATCACAAATCAAGCTTAAAAATTGTTCGGGAGGAACCAGCGTTCGATAGTTTCAAAGCGGACCCATTCCACAATTTATTTTTGAGCTTGAAGTTTAAAAATATGCAAGGTATATGACCTTCTGAAAATATTGAAAATGGTGCACGATTTGGGTCGAGGAAGAATGAAAAAGCACAGTCTTTGAACTTGATTTTGAAGAGAGCATTTCATCAGAAAAACTTGATCATTTTTGACAAATTGAAGAGAAACAAAAGGAAAGAGAAAAAAACGTTTAATGATCTCGCCCGCGCCCATAAGAAGAGGAGGAGCGTCTCAAACAAGAAATTCTTGCGGCCCTGATATCATCGATTTTTCCCGATCCGCCGTCCCGCCAGTGGCAATAGGAACTACACTAGAACAATGAAGGTCATTGATGGAAAAATTGAAGAAAGCAGATAATACTCACAAAGGAGCTGCAAAAAGACACATTTTGAGACATTGTTACAAAAATTTTAGAAAGGCTCTCTGGCTCACATTTTAAAAGAATAGCAAATGAGCTTTTTGCTTTTTTCGAGTTTTGGCCCTTCAAATTTGTGTTGGAAACCGTTACCCGCCCGGTAGCCACTTACGGAACCGAATGCTGGCCCACTACGAAAGAAGCTGAAAGAAAAATGGCAGTGATGGAGACAAAAATGCTCCGCTGGACCGCCGGCATCACGAGATTAGACCACGTGTCAAATGATGACATCCGGAAGCGGTTCGGGGTGGTACCCATCGTGGAAAAATTACGCGAAAACCGGCTGAGATGGTACGGACACGTCCTACGAGCAGATGCCACGTCTATAGCAAAAACGAGTCTTGAAATGGAAGTCGATGGCTAAAGGCCCAAGGGCCGACCGAAACAACGATGGTTGGACACGCTACATCAAGATCTGAAAGCGACAAACCTACACCCTGACCAAGCAGCAGATAGAACGAAATGGCGAAAACGATCCAGAAAAGCCGACCCCGCGCGGGACAAACGCTGAAGAAGAAGAAGAAGAAGAAATTTGTGTTGGAACTTGATATAAGTATCGACTCGACATCAGCCCGAAAAAAAGTATCCGCTGACCTTTTTTTCTGTCGGAGCCAATCGCAGGGGCACTGAGATCTGTATTATAGTTTCGATACTTTTACTGTTCGACCAATATTTTTAACATGTCATAATAAATGGCGATTGCTCGAACGGTTTGATTCGCAAAGATTTTGCAAAGTCACTACAGAGTGACATGTTTTTTTGACCGTTCGAAATGTCACTCTGAAATTGGTCGGTCAGTTTTTGTGGGAGATAAAACCACTATATAAAGATCTGTCTCACAGATCTTGTCCAATCGTCTTGCCTCCGACCTGACGACGACGAGCGCGATCGTCGTCAGAGGTTCAAGGAAGCCCAGTCCCCATAGCCTCCATTTCGCTGCTTCCTCAAATGAATAGACGGGTTGTACGAACTTGTATCTCATCCTGATCGCCACTTTTAAGTATGTGTAAGTATCAGACAGAATACAAGTACGTACAACCCGTTTTATTCATTTGGGAGAGTAGCGAAATGGAGGCTATGGGGACTGGGTTTCCTTCAGAGGTGGAAGAAATGAGGGGCCCTCCCGGGCGCAACATGCCCGCCCTAGCCATCAGGCCTCTGAGAAGAAATGAGCCGCTTCATTATGTGTCGATGGCGTATAATACCACGTTGCAAAAAGTAGGGGCGAAAAATGGTCATTTTTGTTCATTGTTCATTAAATCGTGGATTTCGCAATTTTTCAATAATTTTTAATTTTTTTCGTGGATATGATGTCCAGTTGAATTTTTATGTGAAGTATGGTTATATTTGTTCTTTTCTTTAGGCGAAATGTTTCCGATTTATGGTTACGAACCCGCTGACTAGTGAGAGAATAAATTTCCGTCGCCACCAAATTGGAAATTCAAAAAACCTTGTTTTAAAGCTTCGAAGCCCCGGGCGCCCTGGGCAGCGACTTATCAAGAAATGGCCATGGCGGCCTACGTCGGTTTGGAAATGTAAACGTTTGAAAACGCTTAGGGGCGCCATTTCTCCACCTCTGGTTTCCTTGGACTTCGGGCGACGATCGGGCTCGTCGTCGTCATCGGAGGTCGGAGGCGAGGCGAGACGATTGGACAAGATCTCTCTCACAGATCTTTATATAGTGGTTTTATCTCCCACGTTAATCATTATTCTACATACACCACAAATCCTAAAAGCCAAATTTTTTTACAAGTTCGAGTCTCTATTTTCTCTTCGGACAACATCCAGTTTTCAGGTCCATAAATTCTTCGGTTCCGGAGGCGGAGAAGCGTATGGAAGACGGGTGTAATGCGGTGGCTGTTCCTAGGAAACGAAGCTCTTTTTTTCAGGTCCGTTCATTTTCTCTCCGGATTCCGTAGTTCTTTCATTGCTCACCAGTTAGTTGGGTGATGTTTCAGTATCGAAAATAATTTGGAAACGAGCTGAAAACCTCAAAATTAGGCTTTTTCACCTTTGGGGACGTAGTGTTGGAACCATTTTCTCCTAGTTTTTTTACTTACAAATTAATAGTTATAGTCTTTTTGAGTGAAAATTTATGCTTAACTAGGCATTTTTCCTAAATTTTCATTTTTCTTCTTGGCAAGCTTATATTAAGCTGTACATTCAGAACTTCTCTGATTACGATTTTGTAAGTTCAATTTTTCCAGAAAAAAAGGATTTTTTTGAATTTTTCATTTCAAGGAAGGTTCTAGGAAAACCTTCGACCCGAGCATAGAAATCGGCTTTTTTTCTTCACCTCGGAGCAATTTTTCAGCAAGTTTCGTCAGTTTTTTTCGCAATCGAATGACTTGAAATTGGTTGAGATTTTCCCGAGGCTTCAAAATATCAATTTGAACCGTTTACCAAGGGAATTTTGAATAGACTTGCATCCCAAAAAGACTTTTTTTGTAATGAGATTTTTGAAATGTGAAGTTTATTGTTACTGTTATTTTTTTCCCTAGGGGATGTAAAAATGCCTTTTCAGTCGATAAATTTTAATTCCAAGTTTTTCGAATGACCTGATTTTTTTAGTGAAACTAATAATTCATTATGTTATTTGAAATATTCCGTACACGTGTGTAGAAAAAAACAACATAAAAATAGTTTCAATAAAAACTTAGCCTTCTTAATAGTTTTTTTGTAGCCACTGGAACATGTAGAAAAATTCAAAGGAGGTTTTCCGAAACCTTCAAACCGAGCGTAATATTCGGCTTTTTGATCTAATCGGAGCAATTTTTTTCTACCTAGTTTTTGAGGAAGAAATTTTTGATTTTCATGATTTTATCATTATTTTTTTCACCTCGGAGCAATTTTTCAGCAATTTTCTTGAGTTTTCCAGAAGGAATGGCTTGAAAAAGTCGAAATTTTCCCGAGGCTTTCGATTCTTAATTTTTTTTTTTTTTATTGATCGCTTTCTTCTAGGCCTTCCTAGGCAAGAAGTATGTTTATTAACTTTTTTAAAGCTTGGTGCGTTTTTTTAGCAGGATTCTGTCGTTTCAAACGCTTTTTTCGAGTTGAAAATGTTCACGAGGCCTCGAACTTTCCAAAACTTTCATTTTATTTTCAATTTCGCTTCTAGGTACTGAACATTTTTTTGCATTTTTTTCATGTTTTATTTATTCAAAAACAGTTCTTAATAATTGGGGATGTGCGGCGTGGCAGGGGTTCAATAAAAAAATTACAATTAAAAAAATCGATTTTTCATGGTAGTTTTTTTCCTTCAAGAACGGCCTTTTGTTTGAATCAGGGATCTTATTTTTTTGAATATTAAGTCAAGTTTAGTCAAAAATGAAGGTTTTATGGAACCTCCAACCCGAGCTTAGAACTCGGCTTTCTATTGACTTTTGGCAATTTTTCTAGAGAAATTTCAACCTCGAAAAAGAATCACAACGTTTGTTTTTCTTCAAAATGACTTTGTGCCAATTTTTTTCACCATCGAAAAATTGCAAGATTCATCATTAATTCCTTTCAAACCAACTCTCTCTTCGTATAGCGCCATTTTTAACGTTATCTTCGGCTTGAGCCACACTTTTTACACAGCAAGTGGCAGTTTATCAGTTGGGAGGGTACAACGGAGCATTTTCAGTCCTTTCTAGCTCATCGTAGCAATTTTTGGGCCTTGAGAATTTATTAATAGAGCAGCGTTTGGGGAGCTGGATTAGCGTTAGAAGGGTCGCGAGTTCGATCCCTGTCAAGGATTCTTTTTTTGTCATTTTTTCGAAAATTCCATGAACTCGATTTTTCAAGTTTCCAGCTGTTTTCTAAGGTTTAGTCATAGTTTCTCCTAGTATTATTCATTATTCGACTAGAAATCGTTCTGGAAAAAATCGATAATTCCTTTCAAACCAACTTCTCTCTTCGTACAGTGCCATTTTCAACGTTATCTTTGACTTGAGACGCACTTTTACACAACCAAAGGCAATTTATCAGTTGGGAGGGTACAACGGAGCATGAAACGAACAACTGGCCACTCATCGATCAGTTTTCGGCCACTGGGACGCCGTTCTCCCCAGTCTTTCCCTCTGTTCCATCCTTTTGCTCACTTTTTCGATTCTCCATTTCATTCTCATGCAGTTTTTATTGTTCGAAGCCTTTGAAAAGATGAATAATTGGGTCACAAAAAATGAGTTTAAGAAGGGATATGGACTTCTATGGAATGTCCTTTGGAGGGTCCTAATCCACTTTTTTCTCGATTTTTTTCCCAACTTTTTCATTGGTTTACTTTGAACTGCGTTTTTTTCCGCTGTATGCTTTCTTTTGCATGGAAATGTGTTTCTTGATTTATTTTTACGATTTTTTTCCCAATTTTTACCTCGACAAGCTGAAAATAAGTTTTTTTATTTGAAGCTGGCTCTTTTTGAGTGAGAACAGTGCAGGTTTTGCACTGCGCGAGGCTTTTTGATTTTTGTTCCATTTTGATTTTGATTTCTTTTAATACTTCAATACTTTTTTTAATTCGAGCATAAAAATTTGCGCTATTTTTCAAGTTTTCATCTCAGAGCAGAATCAGCTTTTTCATGGATAAAAAGCTTTTTTTGATAAGATAAACGTTGATTTTTTTACGCGCGCGTCAAAAATTTTTCTGAAAGAAAGGTGTTTCCGACCTTTCAACCCGAGCATATACCTCGGTTTCATATTTTTCCTAGCCTCGGAGCAATTTTTTTGCTGCTTCAAAAAAAGGAGCAAAAAAATAAACCCGAGAAGTTGATTTCGACAAGCCGAAAAAGTAATATTCAATCCCTTTGAAAAGATTTATTTCTCTGACAAAAAGAAAAATTTCTGATTATGTACCAGAGAAACCAGAAAAAACAGTCCTCAAATTTTTCTACACTTGCAATTTAATTTATTATTTTAATGAGACATTTTACCTTCAGAATTGTAAAATTTTGAAAAAACTCTTAGAAAAGTGATTGATATTATATTTTTCTTATAATTCAATTTTGGAGAAGGGTGCTTCGACCTATTTGCAATTTTAATTGAAGGATTTTTGGAAAAAGCTCTTAAAAATTTAAGGAACGGTTCTCTTGAGCCTTCCAATGCGAACATATTTTTCGGTTTTCTCAAGCCTCGGAGCAATTCTATCAGCTTTTGAAAAATGGATAAGTATTCCCTGAGAATCTGATTTTTGAATGAATAAAATATTCTTTAAATTTTAAATAATTTTAAAACTCCATTTTACCTAAAATTCGTTATTAAAAAAACATTCAACTTGACACCAAAGCCAAAAAGCCAATGAGGAAAATGAAAAATTTTTTTAATGATAAAGGTTTTAAAAGTGTCCAACGCGATTTTTTTCAAAGTAAAAAAATATTAACTTGACATCAAAAATACTTAGCCAAAAAAGTTCTTAGTGAAGACCTCACCCCTGAAGAACGAAAAAAACTAGTAGCCCGGGCTTTTCAAGTAACCATTTGGAAATGAATCAACATTTGAACTTTCTCGTTGTGATATTTGAACTCAGTGTAGTTGATTTAGTTTAGTAGTTTCAATTTCCTTTCAAAAATGGTTTTTCCAAACATTTTTTTGGAGCGATAAAGGCTTTTATTCTTTTTAATTCTTAGAAAAAACCAAAAAATTAAAAATGAAAGGCATTCATGGCTTTTTGAACCGACCATACATGTCGGATTTCTTATTCTTTTTTTAATCTTGTACCATTTTTCAGTCACTTTTCTTCACGGCGTTTTTGTTAGAGGAAAAAAAAAATGCAAAATCAAAAATTGAGGGAGGCGTGGTCGAAATCTCCGCCGTTCCCAGGTGACGTCATGGGAAAAACGGCGCATTCAATGGGTCCCGAGACGAATCTATTTCTCATTTAAAAAGGGATTTTTTTCTGTGTTTCAAATAAATGACGTGTTGAAAGGAATTCCGCGATATTCAAAAAAGCCAACAGAATGTGAAAAATACTGAATTGTGTGCCAGAGCGCCGCCGTGTATGCACACGATACACTACACTTTACGGGAAAAATATAAGCGGGGCCACCGCCAAAAACGCCCTCTTGAATGTTGCATGAAAACAACGTTTCAAAATAGAGTTTCATATAAAAAATTTGTTTCTGATTGATTGGCAATGCTTTTTCTTTGACATAGAAGGGTCAATGACTAGCTTAAATGGAAAAACGCCAGAAATTCTAGACAGGGATTGAACTCGGGACCCCCGACTGTCGATCAAACACATTAGCGCTGCTCCGTTTGGGGTTTTTCGAGCTTCTCGGTTTACTGAACCGAAAAAGAAGGTTGGTTTTTAAAAAATAAACTTTTGATTTTTAAAAAGGAATAGTTGTAAGTTGGGGGAAAAATCGAGTTTTCTTTAACTTTTCAGTAGCAGCTCCTGGAGTGAGATTAAATCTGAGTTTTATGCTCGGTTAAAATTTTTATTTTTATAGTAACGTGTATTAAATACAAGTAATATAAAATGTTGATAATAAAAATTAATATGGAGGAAACGTTAGTATTTTTGAAGATTTATATCGAGGGGTTTCGTTGGGAACACTTGCACAAAAATTTTAGCGCGTAGGGGGACCACGCCATTTCCCAAACAATTTGTACAAATGGTTGTATCGAAATAGTTAGTGGAGCTTTATGCAAATGGGGCACAGCTTTTTGGCTTTGATGACAGCATAGAAGTGAGCAAAAGTGTCGATGGTAGACATGGGGATCTGATTTCATTCAGACAGCAGTTGAGCAAACTTCTCGTTGCAATTCTTGGCTCTTTTGTTGGCACAACGTCGCTCCAACTCTTCCCAGAGATGTTCGATCGGGTTCAGGTCCGGAGATTGACTTGGCCACCCCCATGACATTGACCTCGACGGCTCTTGAACCAATCCTGAGTTTCAAAAATTATACGAATTACTTGTCAATTTTCTCGCCTTGACGAACAGTGAAGTGTGTTTGGGATCGTTATCCTGTTGATAAACACTCCCACGACCCATGGCTCTCAAGTGTGTCAACATCTGGTTCTGGAGAATGTCTTTGTAGACGTGCTTGTCCATTGCGATGAAGCGGTCCGATGCCACTTCCAGAGAAGGCGCCCATGCAGAAACCTCCACCATGTTTCGTATATCGAGGGGTTTTGGGAACGCTGGCACAAAATTTTAGCACATAGTTGACCACGCCATTTCCCAAATAATTTGTACAAATGGTTGCACCGGTTGTGGAATTTATGCAGATGGTACAGAGCTTTCTGATTTCAGCATAGCGGTCTGTGTGCTTCCTGATCGTGGTACAGCTGGTGGAAACATGCTTTTTTAGTCGTTTTCGTTGCCACTGCCATGTTCTCCAGGACCTCGTTCAGCCAGCGACTCAATTCGTTCATCGGAAATGCCAACAGAAGCTCCTTCTCAAAATCAAGTTGGTGACCGTGTTCATGGCATCAGGTGATAACTTCTCCTGAGCCACGCTGCTCGCGAAACCGCAAAGAGAGCCCTTTTCGTCTTTCCCTCCGTAATGGCGTTCGGCACTTCTTGAGTATTTCAAAAGATTCTTGGCTATCTGACTTCTTTGAGCATGCGGCTTCCTGAAGTGTGTTGTCGAGCCCTTTTCGCGATTGTGGGGTCTTTTGATGTTAGTTATTTCGCCCACAAGACGTCTTACTTAACGTCCGAATGACGGAAGTGCGACCTCGAAGTGAGTGGCGAGACGATCGTCGCAATGGTGATTGATCGACCCTGGTCTTTGTGATCCCAATGTGTTACGTGTATTCCGATGTGATAAATACACCAACTTGAGTAAGATTAAAGAAACGTAGTTGTACTACTGTCTCAATTTTCAAAATGTTATTTTAACTACATGTCGAAAGTGATTTCTCGTGCAAATCTATACAGTGCTTAAAGTTTTTACTGTAAAAAGACTGCAACTTCGCGCCGAGATGA